>JAVMKO010000002.1:199000389-200378630 GCA_032164245.1 Sternotherus odoratus | reverse complement strand
CAGCCTTTTGATGCTGTTCTGGGAAATTCTCTCTCCTAGTCTTCTGTCTTACAGAGCTGGTTTTTACTTATATTTTCCAGTTGGGAATCTGAGACAGTCATTAGCTGCTGCTTTGCCGAATCAGCTGGTTACTGGTACTGGCCTGCTAGCCCTTAAAGGGGAAGACTGCCTTGCTACAGTCATTTTAGTGACAGCATTATTAAATTGATTTGGAGGTGAGTGTATAAAAAATATGTAGCCAACTTTTCCTGAAAAGTCAGCATCCATTCTAGAAAGCATTCATTCCAGGCAAACGAAACAACTCAAAGGTTGTAATTTATTTCAGAGGAGACAGGTGACATAAAACTTCCTGTTAATGGATCTGTAAAAGTTAACAAGTAGGAAATAGTTATGGGTCTAGTTAAGTAGAACTGTTTTGAATGTGTAGGCTTGGCAGAAGTCTAGTTTATTTTTTAAAAAAAATATCTTTGACATAACGATTTAAAGCATTTTTCTATTGATTTAAAATGGGGGTCTCAAACACGCAGCCCATGGGGTTATTTCCTGCAGCCTGCCAAGCTCCCCTCCCCCCACTCTCCTTCCCCCCAGCGCACCATGTCCCGGCTCCTCTGCTTACCTTCAGTCCTTTCCTGCTGCCAAACAGCTGTTTGGCTATGCTTAGCACTTTCCAAGAGGGTGGGGGAGGAGCGGGGAGCCATGTGCTCAGGGAAGGAGGTAGAGTGGAGGCGGGGAAGGGACAGGGATTTGGGGAAGAGGTTGGAATGGGGGTGGAAGAGATGGGGAGGGGATGGTGCCTCATGGAAAGGGTGGAGTGGGGGGTGGGGTTGGGGGCACAAGGGGTGTGGATCAGTGATGTGGCTCTAAGGCCAATGTACTAGTCCTCATGTGGCCTTCCTGGTGATTGGAGTTGAGATCCCTGATTTAAAATGTTCAGAACTGTGGGAAATTATGGGGCTCAGACAATCATGGAAATAATTTGCAAAATACAGATGACAGGTGGTAGAGTGCATCCTGAATATCCACGTATATAGGCTTGGAACATTTAGATTTTTATCAGTAAATATTTCTCACACTCAAAATTTACAGATAGGCAAAGAAAAATGCTGTGCGAGAACTCATTAGATTTTAGTCTATGGATATTTATTGCATATATTTTGACACATGATATTGACAATTTGTGTTTTTATGGTTATAAAGCTTTAACTTTTTGAAATCAGTGTCAACTGTCATAAAACAACTGGTTGGGTTTTTTTTCCATTGCTCTAGTAAATCCACCTCCTGGAGAGGTGGTAGCTAGGTTGATGGAAGATAGATCAACCTAACTATATTTCACAGGGCATAACATTTTTCACAGCCCCATGTGATGTAGCTAGGTTGACTGAAATTTTAGGTGTAGACCAGGCCTCGTTTGTATTGGAACTTTTTAGGTTTTGGTGGACCCTAAAGTCTCTCAGAAGAAATAAAAAATAAAGCATCTTTCCTTTTTAAAATTGGGTCAAGTACAATGGGAATTTCTAAATCAACTTTCATTTTAAAGATTAACAAAACTAATTTTTACCTAAAGGATATTATTCTTACATAAATAGCTTTAAAATAGTTCAGTACTTTCAATATTTATAGCTGATGGCTGCTGCTCCTTTCTAACAAATTTACAGGCACACTTTCCGAGCACAGCTGAGAATGCTTGCTACCCCTTCTACTAAGTCCTGGTCTATGCTGGGGTGCGGGTGGGGAATCGACCAAAGATACACAGCTTCAACTATGGGAATATGTTGTATTTAGGTCAATTTACACGGCCTTTTCATGGCACTGAGTTGACTGCTGCTGCTCCCTTGCCGATTCCGCCTGCGCCTCCTGCAGTGGTGGAGTATCGGAGTCAATGGGAGAGTGATTGGGAATCAATTTATCGTGTCTAGACGAGATGCGATAAATTGACCCCTGAACGATAGATCGCTACCTGCCGATGCGATCAGGTAGCGTAGACCTGCCCTAAGACTCTCTCTTCTCTTTTTGCTAATGACCGTTGCAGTGCGAAACAACTACAGTAGACTCTCTATTATCCAGGATGATAGGGGAAAAAAATAATCCTGGTTAATAAAATCCTGGATAATCACCAATATGGGGAGGGAAGGTTGGTTCACCAGCCACTCTGCGCCGGGGGGGAGGAGGTGTTGGTTCACTGGGTGCCCTGTGCCCTGGTGGGGTTGGTTTTTTTTGTGTGTGCTTGCGGCGGCAACAAAGCTGGAGCCGACCCTGCGAGTTGCGCATATTTTTTTTTGACATCCCTGGTTAATCCACATCCTGGTTAACCCAGTCCTGGATAATCAAGAGTCTACTGTAGTTTTCATTCCTGTTTCACTCATATAAGGTGATGGAAGAACTGCACTATGAACAGAACAAGAGAATTCCTTACAGATAAACAGTCAAAATTCATATCTACTGAAGAAGGTTTACATCTACTACCTGTATGGCATCCCCTCCTGCAGTATGAAATGGGGCTGACTGGCTCAGAAGGGGGTTATAACTAGTCTCCTTCCTGAGGAAAGATTGAGGCCATGGTTACACTTACAGGATTATAGCACTTTTGGTTATAGCTGTACCCATATACAGCAATAGTTAGTGTTATAACATGTCCTGGCGTGGCCACATTTGCGGCACTTGCAGTGGCACAGGGAGTGGTGCATTATGGGCAGCTATCCCAGCATTCAGCAGGGTGCAACATGCTTTTCAAATGAGGGGGGTGAGGGGGAACGTGTAATGTGTATGCAGAGGGAGAGAGCGAGGGGATTTTCTACTGGCTGAAAGTCTTGTCAGTGGTTTCTTTTGAAATTAGAGCCTGCTTTAATAGTTTCTCTGTCAGAGCTCCCTTTGTAAACATTTGCAGTGCTTATCTGCTGCGTTGAGAGAAACTTTGAAAAGGTACTTCTTCTTCGAGTGCTTGCTCATGTCCATTCCCAGATGTGTGTGCGCACCGCGCATGCACGGTTTTCGGAACTTTTTCCCTAGCAATACCCGTAGGGTCGGCAGGGGCGACCCCTGGAGTGGCGCCGATATGGCGATGTATATATGCCCCTGCCGACCCACCCCCCCGCTCAGTTCCTTCTTTCCGTCCGTGGCGGTTGCTGGAACAGAGCCGCCTCCCCGGCCCATGGCACCGATTATACCGCCAATGGCACCGGCTTCGGTACCGCTTGACGCGGTGCCGTCAACTTCTCAAGAGGCGCTCGGTGCCCGGGGGCCTCGGCACCGGGGTCCTCGGCACCGGAATCCACCCACGGCACCCAACCTGCAGATGACCGTCAGGACATCCAGGTTATGCAGCCGGAGGGTGACCAGCAATTCACCTCCTCTTCTTCCTCCCCGGATGAAGCCGTTGCAGGCTCCTCCACGTCCCTGCCTCCTATGGACGTTAGGGGACATCAGGATCTCCTTCGGAGGGTAGCTCAAAACCTCAACCTCCAGGTCGAAGAGATCCAGGAGGACGAGGACCCCACAGTGGACATTCTGACATCAGATTCCCCAGCCAGGGTGGCTCTCCCGTTCATACGGCGAATCCAGTCCACAATGGAGAACCTGTGGCAAACACCTTCATCCCTTCCGCCCACCGCTAAAGGAGTGGAGAGGCGTTACTTTGCCCCACGAACTGGGTGCGAGTACCTGTTCACCCACCCGCCTCCAGGCTCCCTGGTAGCGGATGCAGTGAATCATAGGGAGCGTCAGGGCCAGACGGGTCCCACCCCCAGATCCCAGGACGCTAAAAAGCTCGATCTAATGGGCAGAAAAGTATATTCTTCGGCCGCACTCCAACTCAGGGTTGCCAACCAACAGGCGGCCCTGAGTAGATACTCTTATAATTCCTGGTCGGCCATGAAGAAATTTGAGCCACAAGTGCACAAGGACTCAGTTAACGAGTTCAAGGCGATCATCGAAGAGGGCAGACTGGTATCTAGGGCGGCGCTCCAGGCTGCCTTAGATGCCGCCGACTCGGCCTCCAGGCAAATGGCCACTGGAGTGGTCATGCGGTAGAGGGGCATGGCTGCAGGTTTCGGGGATCCCTCCCCCGGTGCAAGCTACCATACAGGACCTCCCAATTTGATAGACAGGGCCTGTTCCACCTCGACACAGACAAAAAACTGCAGTCTATGAAGGATTCTAGGGCAATGTTACGGTCTCTGGGCCTGCATACCCCTCAAACACAGAGGAGACCTTTCAGACCTCCCCCTCCCCCTCCGCCTAGACCTTACCAACCCCCCCAGGCAAGGAGAGACCAACCTAGGAGGGGTGGCAGGGGAACTGGCCGTGGCCGCCCGGGATCTGGCTCACGGCAGTCCCAACCATCCGGTGCACACCAACCAAGAACCGGTTTTTGAAGGTGCGCTCGAGGACCATGGACCAGTCCCTACATCTCTGACCTCTCGACCCTTTGTGAACCGCTTGTCCCACTTCCACCAGGCCTGGGCTTCTATCACCTCAGACAGGTGGGTGCTCAGTCTCGTGGAAGGGGGATATTCTATCCAATTCCGCACCCTACCACCCACTCATTCCCCTTCCCCGTCCCTCTTCAGGGACCCATCTCACGAGCAACTCTTGGATCAAGAGGTAAAGACCCTCTTATCTTTGGGTGCCATAGAGGAGGTCCCTCAGAATTTCGGGGCAAAGGTTATTACTCCCGATATTTCCTTATCCCGAAGGCCAAAGGGGGGCTCCGACCCATCCTAGACTTGCGAGGCCTCAACTCCTACATAAAGAAGTTGAAGTTTCGAATGTTGTCCTTGGCCTCCATAATTCCAGCTATGGATCACAGAGACTGGTTCGCGGCCCTCGATTTGAAAGATGCGTACTTCCATATCTCCATTATCCCAAGCCACAGAAGATTCCTGCGGTTTACACGCGGGCATCGACATTATCAGTTCACAGTTCTCCCCTTCGGGCTTTCGACCGCCCCAAGAGTGTTCACAAAATGCATGGCAGTGGTGGCAGCCTTCCTCAGACGGAAAGGCATACACGTCTACCCCTACCTGGACGATTGGCTTGTGAGAGCAAGTTCCAGGAACCTGCTGAAAATGCAGTTACTTTTTATCAGGGCAACCTTCCTCAGGTTAGGGCTCATCCTAAATGTCCCAAAATCGACCCTTACTCCTACCCAGAGGATCGAGTTTATAGGGGTTGTACTAGATTCTTTGCAAGCAAGAGCGTTTCTACCTCCCTCCCGGGCCAAAGCCATCGGAGACATCATTCGTTCCCTCCTACAATTTCCCACCACCACAGCCAGAAACTGCATGGTCCTCATGGGACATATGGCAGCCTGCACGTACGTGGTGCCATATGCAAGACTCCGCCTCAGGCCTATACAATTATGGTTCGCGGGGGTCTACAGACAACGCAGGGACCCACTAGACCTCATTGTGACTATTCCACTGGAGGTCAGACGCTCCCTCCAATGGTGGCTCCAGCCCCAGTCCCTGGATGTCGGGGTTCCCTTTCGCAAGCCCCAGCCATCTTTAACACTGGTGACCGACGCGTCAGCCCTCGGTTGGGGGGCTCACCTCGGGGACATCCAAACTCAAGGCCTATGGTCCCAGGAGGAGCTACGTCTTCACATCAATGTCAGGGAGCTCAGAGCGGTCCGTCTAGCATGCCAGACGTTCCAGTCACTCCTACAGGACAGGTATGTGTCGGTCCTAACGGACAATACAGCCACGATGTTCTATATAAACAGACAGGGTGGTGCTCGCTCCTCTCGCCTATGCAGGGAAGCCCTCGCCCTGTGGATTTCTGTATTCCACTGGGGATCTCCCTCACGGCCGCATATCTCCCAGGGACTCAGAACGTGCTAGCAGACACGCTCAGCCGTTCATTCAGGGGTCACGAGTGGTCCCTCAGGGCCGATGTGGCCCACTCACTTTTCCTACGGTGGGGGTTTCCCCTCATAGACCTGTTCGCCACAAGGGCCAACCGGAAGTGTCACAGGTTTGCTCCCTCCTGAACCTCAGTCCAGAGTCGGAGGGAGATGCCTTTCAGATACCTTGGACGGGGGGCCTGCTCTATGCATTCCCCCCATTTCCCCTTGTACACAAAGTACTGCTCAAGGTTCGCCACGACAGGGCATCCCTGATACTAATAGCTCCGGCCTGGCCTCGCCAACACTGGTACACAGTTCTAACCTCACTGTGCGTGACGAGCCCAGTAACACTTCCCCTCTATCCAACACTGATTTCCCAGGACCACGGGGAGGATGCTGCACCCCGACCTGCAGTCCCTCCATCTCACGGCGTGGAATATCCATGGCTGAATCCGGAAGAGCTGCAATGCTCGGACTCAGTCAGGGATATCCTGCTCGGTAGTAGGAAACCGTCTACCAGAGTTACATACACGGCCAAGTGGAAGCGTTTCTCCTTGTGGTCTCGGGGTAAAGGCAGAGACCCTCTGACTTCTACAGTCGCCAACGTTTTAGACTACCTCCTTGAACTGAAACAGCAAGGTTTAGCAATCTCTACTGTTCGGGTGCACCTTGCGGCTATATCAGCTTTTCACCCGGGGTTTGAGGGTACTTCGGTGTTTAGTAACCCCTTGGTTCTCAGATTTTTAAAGGGATTGGAGAGGGTATTATCCCCAGGTCCGTCAGCCTATTTCCCCTTGGGACCTCAACCTGGTTCTGAAGGCACTAATGAGGCCTCCTTTTGAGCCCATGTCATCATGCCCATTATCCTATCTCTCGTGGAAGACTGCCTTCTTAGTGGCAATCACTTCTGCCCGTAGAGTTTCAGAGATTAGGGCGCTCACCTCCGAACCTCCCTACACAATCTTCCACAGCGATAAGGTTCAGTTACGTCCTCACCCAGCTTTCCTCCCTAAAGTAGTCTCACCCTTTCATTTGAACCAGGATGTGTTTTTACCGGTATTCTTTCCCAAGCCCCACGCTAACAGCAGGGAAAGAATGCTCCATTCCCTAGATGTAAAGAGGGCACTGGCGTATTACATAGACAGGACTAAGAGCTTCCGTAAATCTCCACAACTTTTTATTTCGGTAGCCGAACGGATGAAAGGTTACCTATTTCCACCCAGCGCCTTTCGGCCTGGATCACATCGTGTATTAAACTGTGCTATAATCTCTTGAATGCTACCCCTCCAGCACTGACAGCGCATTCGACGAGAGCGCAGGCCGCATCTACGGCCTTCCTGGCACATATTCCGATCGCGGAAATCTGTAGAGCAGCGACGTGGTCTTCTGTTCACACTTTCGCGACACACTACGCCATCGTGCAGCAGTCAATGGAGGATGCCGCTGTGGGTCAAGCGATCCTGTCAGCAGGGACCCAGAGTACTCCTCACCCTCCTCCGAGATGACTGCTCGTAAGTCACATCTGGGAATGGACATGAGCAAGCACTCGAAGAAGAAAGAACAGTTACTCACCTTTCGTAACGTTTGTTCTTCGAGATGTGTTGCTCATGTCCATTCCGAATCCCACCCGCCTCCCCTCTGTCGGAGTACCGGCAAGAAGGAACTGAGCGGGGGGTGGGTCGGCAGGGGCATATATACATCGCCATATCGGCGCCACTCCAGGGGTCGCCCCTGCCGACCCTACGGGTATTGCTAGGGAAAAAGTTCCGAAAACCGTGCATGCGCGGTGCGCACACACATCTGGGAATGGACATGAGCAAACACATCTCGAAGAACAAACGTTACGAAAGGTGAGTAACTGTTCTTTCCACATTCCTCCTGCCGAGTTCAAAACAGCGCGAAGAGACGTCAATTGCCTTAAATGGCTCGGAGGCGTGCCAGAGATCACTTATAGCGTAATGACTGTTTACACTTGCTACAGGGAATACGCAATAGCTGTTATTTCTCAAGGAAGGGAGGATTACCAGGAGCGGTATAACTGTGGGTTTATAGCGCAATACATGCCTTGCCAGTGTGGATGGGTAGAGAGTTATAGCGCTCCTGGAGGCTTTATAGAGCTATAAAGTGCCAGTGTAACCAAGGCCTCAGTTTTTACTCCTGTATTGCAGGAATAGGAGAAGTAGCATCCTAATGGATCAGAGGATCGTGTGGGATTTTGGGGCAGGTATGAAGAGAACAGAGTCATCTCAAAATAACTTTCTTTAACTGCTGAAAAATGAAGTGATTGTTACCCTGTGCAAACTGAAGTCCACTACACTAGTGCCAGTAGTCTTAATGAGGGCTTTCTTTCTTTCACCAGTCATGTTGTTGCTTGTGTTATAGCACTAGCTAATAGGAACATTCTGATCCTCATCTTGTGTTCATCAAAATCCCTTATTTTTCTGATTTTTTTTTTTGGAGGGGGAGAGGGGGTCACTTTGAAATAGTTCCCTTGTCTTTTGAGAATAAATTTGAATGCCTGTGGTCTTTCCTCCTTTAGACCGTATTCTTAAATGCTAGAATTGCCATTGTCCTACATTACTCCTTCTCTAGGGCAGTAATTTCCTTCTGACAAAAAGGTATCAAACTGAGATCAGCATACCAGCTGAGGTCATAACTTTGTACAATAGATTGTTTTATTGTATCTCTTGATGTATCCTATTTTATGTAACTCAAGAGATATCAGAATGTTGGTTTTTCAGGGTGAGGGTTCAGTGTGTGCATGATCTGCTTCTGAAATTATACAAAGCCTCATTAAATTTTCAGGGTAGGCAATCGTGTCTATGTAGCTACTGTTTCTGTACACAAAGGAAACTGTTCTAATGTATGCATGGGGATTTATGCAGATAATTCATTTTTACAAATATGTTGTTCATAAATCCCTTCTCCCTCCATCCCAGTTGTTAAGGGATCTGAATATCAGACTCGTGCTCATAAAAACTACTGTATGGATGCAGTTTTAAAAAATATTGTCATCCAAGAATAGTTTAAGGGTAACAGGGTAGATGATTTACCTTCGAAGATGAATTGTGGGAAAATAAATGGGTCTTTACCTGCTGTGGCTGCCTAGGACTATAGACCTACATTGTTAAATTGTCAAACCATACACCTCAACAACATGTTCATTTAGACGTTTTATTAAAAAATAACATTTTCCATTGTCAGTTTTATTTAACAAAAATTAACTTGTAGAACTCATTTCACAAGAGGTTAAGGCAAAAAGTTTTGTGAAAGTCAAAGGATTGCTCTTGTTAATATTTGCTGCTACGTTACATTAAATAGGTTAAAAATGTATAAGAGAGATGAGCCAACCACAAAGTATCTGGTGGTTGTGAAGAAATTCTGTTACAGGAATCTTACACCTTTCTGTGAATTATTTAGCATAAATCACTCTTGTGCCAGGTTACTAAACAAAATTAACCATTGTTTTATTGTGGAATAGTGATTCCTGTGTTTTTCCATTATCAAAAATGTCTAAGAACACCTTATTAGCAAAATATATTTTTCTGTTTTTAGGCTTCACAGTGGCTTTTGCTTTGGTTTGTGGCTTGTTTCACTTCCTCTTATTTAATTCTATTGTAATTGGTATCATTTATGGTATTTTTGTTAACCTCAGTGATACTCAATATTGTTTTGAGACTGTAGGAATATGCTTTGCAGCATAAGAGTCTCAATTTCTTTTCAAAGTATACTTCTCAGCGCCAGAATTCTCAGACTCGTTTAGAGTGTATCCTGTGTGTGTGCGCTCAGGAAATAAGAGTCCTTTAAATTGAAACATCAAGTTAGTAATAAACGTTTGCTACTTGAGAAACTGTTGTACAGAAAGGAGGTTGACCTTAAGGATGCCATTCAAGGCTTGTTTTGTTGTGTGTGGCAGGGTGTCCACCCACCCCCTACTGGAAGGGGCTTGGAAAAGCCCCAAAAGGGGTTTGAAATAGCCCGGGAGGGGGTTACGGCTGGGAGCCAGCAGGCTTGGCCTGATTGGGCATTAGGCCCAGCTGGGCGGCCATGCCCCAAACTCAGGCCAGAGTATAAAGGCTGGGAGGCAGGAGCCTAAGGGGGCAGTCTCCTCTGTATTCAGAGGGAGACAGGCCTGACTGCAGGAGCTGAAGCCAGGTACCTGGTTTAGGGCAGAGCTGGGGCAGGGCAGAGGGAGCTGGGCAGGCTCTAGCCAGAGAGCCCCAGGCCTTCGGGCCTGATACAAGGTCCGACCCAGGAGTACCAGGGTTGCAGGGGGCAGCCCAGGGCTGGAGATAGCGACAGCAGGCCAACCCTCCTTGCCTATGATGAGAAGCCATGATACTGCAGTCCGCCCCAGTGAGCGGGGGCAAGTGGTGATTGACAGTGGCACGCTCTGAGGCGAGGTGGGGATAGGGGGTGGAGGGTTCCCCTGGGGAGGGGAAGACCCTCACACCAAAGGGGGTACTGCAGGGGTGCAGCACCCACAGTTGGAGGGCACCGGGGTCCGGGAGGGACACTGGGCCAGTGAAGGAGCGGGACATCGGCCTGCGGGAGGGCGCTCTGGACGCTGAAGGAGCTGATTCCCCAGATGACCAGCGGGAGGCGCCACAGGGGTGAGTGGTGACCCCCGTTACAATGTGAATTTTAGAGGACCAACAGAACTGATGGTGGGTAAGATGTATAGGAGAGGGGAATCTGTGCAAAATCTTCCCTCTTTAGGTTTGGATTCAATTTTAGGGTTCCCTGCTGGTTTTAAAGTTTTGGGGTGGTTTTTTTATATAGTTCTGTCAAAGGTGACTAGGTAAATAAAGATGAGCACCTCTTTCTGTATGTGACATTGCAACTGAAATAAACACATGAAAATTACAGCAGTACTGTGATTGGTAGCAGCACATGACTCTTGAGGCTGGCCAGCTCACTAATCCATGGTGTTAGTACTATACTTGATATTGTAGTGGCCCTATCTGTTCCTAGCTGTGCATATTTGTACTAGCAGTGATTTCCTGTTTCCATGAAAAATCCTCTTGCAGAATTTCTAATGAGCTTTGGGATCCCAGGAGTTAGTGCCATTTGTGCAGCCAGGGTATTGTGTTCGGTCCCTTGTGGGCCAAATTGATTGTTACTCATTTTTAAATAATCTGGAGACAATTAGGAGAGATGTGGATAAAACCACCACAGCCAGAAATATTTGGGGTGATGAGAGCAAGCTGACTAGCCATGATTTTAACTAGAGCAGTTGTAGTGGCCCACTCAGGATGCAGGCTCGAGATTAACAGGGTGATACAGTAATTCCTCACTTAGTCATCCTGGTTTCGATGTTAAGTTGCTGATCAATTAGGGAACATGCTTGTTTTAAAGTTGTGAAATGTTCCCGTATAAAGTCGTTTGGCAGCCGCCTGTTTTGTCCACGGCTTGCAGGAAGAGCAGCCCATTGGAGCTAGCTGGTAGGGTCTTGGAAACAGGATGGGCTGACAGCCCTCCTACCAGCTCCCTGCTCCCCTAAGTTCCCTGTGCAGCCGCTGTGCATCAGGCTATCAATTGTCAGCAGTTCAGATGGAGAGGGGAAAGGAAGGGACTAATGTCAGGGTGTCTCCCTCCCCTACTCTGGCACCCTGCTTACCCCTTCTCCAAATAGAGCAGGGTAGAGACACAGGTCAGTGCGCTTAAAGGGGCAGTGCACATTTCTCTCTGTCTGCCATGCCATCTCCCCTCCCCCCATTTATGCTTCCTTGAGAGTGTGAGGCTATATTAACAACAATGTGTTAACCTTTGAGGGCTCAGCCAAAAGCTTGTTCATCATTTAGCTGTAAGGTATTCCCTGGAAAAATATCCCACCCTCTAACTCCCACCACCTCAACCAAGCTTCATAATCATCACTGCTGTGTACAGTATTAAATTGTTTAAAATGTATTTTGTGTGTGTGTGTGTGTGTGTGTGTGTAGTTTGGTGAAAAAAATTTCCCTGGAACGTAAACCCCCTCCCATTAACATTAATTCTTATGGAGAAATTGGATTCGCTTAACATCGTTTCGTTTAAAGTCACATTTTTCAGGAACGTAACTACAACGTTAAGTGAGGAGTTACTGTCGTTAGCTATACTAGTAGATAAGTGTTGGAAAACATGGATTATTATTCTGAATCACTGAAATTTTTGTTGGAGCAACAGTGGAGCTAGCTGCCATAGAACACTGAGTATCAGTAAATCGACAAACTTGGGAATTCAAAAAAAGAGCCCTGCTGGCCTTGCTCCATTTCTCAAAGATTTAACAGATAACTCTAGTATGGTCTCTTATTTACTGAGACTGCATTCGTATTACTAAATCTAGTATAATGTATCTTGTGTACTCTGAAGTATTATAAATTAAAAATGCACAAGTCATTGATTTTGACAAAATGCATTTGTGAAAGAATATCCTTGGTTTGTGTGTGTAGTAACTTTTTTGGCAACATGCAAATAGTTCCTTGTTCCCTAGAAAATTATTAGGGTTCTATGCTAATTATTTTTCATATTCTATGTTGATAGAATTTTGGAATTTTATAAATGTTGGCCTTTATAATACTGTTAACTTGGTGATTCTAGGGTAAAGGTGAAACAGATATGCCCAAGTCTGAGATAATAGCTAAGATAGGAAATCATACTTCTCTTTTGGTACATACCATGTTATGTGGGGATTTAAGATCTCTACTCACCATTTCCCCCTGTGTGCTGACCTAAAGATACATTCCCAGAAAGTGTGGATTTTTTTTTTGGTAAACCTCTGTGGACAGTTTGAGATGGAGAAACAAATCATGATGATTGACCTAAATAAATGCTTATTACTTGGGCTAACCAAGCAGAACTGGTTTTTAATATGACAGTGTAGCAGTGCGGCGACTCACCCTGTGGCGCCTCCTGCTGGTTCATCTAGGGAATTAGCTCTCACCAGCGTCCGGACCGCCCTCTGCAGGCCGTAGTCCTGCTTGTACTCTGGCCTCGTGTCCCTCGCTGGACCTCTGTGCCCTCTTCCCCCGGAGTGCGGCACCCCAGCAGTACCCCCACAGTCCCAGGGTCTCCCCTCCCCAGGGAACCCCCACTCCCTCCCCACTTTGCCTCAGTCTAGGCAACTGCCAGTCACCACTTACCCCTGTTCACTGGGGTAGATTGCAGTATAATTGCTACTCATCACCGGCAAGGAGGGTTTGGCCTGCTGCCTCTGTAGCCATGGGTTGCCCCCAGCAACCCTAATACCCTTTGTTGGGGCCTTCATCTAGGCCCTGCAGACTGGGGGCTTCCAGGCCGGAGTTTCTCCAGCTCCTCTTGCCTTGCCCCGCCCCAGCCCTGCTTCACTCTAGGTACCCTGTCAAGCTCCCAGCAGCCAGGCTTGTCTGCCTCTCCAGCTAGAGGAGATTCTCTCTGTGTTCTAAACCAGCAGCCCTTTTATAAGGGCCAGCCGCCTCTAATTGGGTCTGGTCCCAGCTGTGGCTGCCTTCTCAGTCAGCCTGGGAGCATGCTTGCCCCCAACCACAGCCCTTTGCAGGGCTGTTTTAAACCCTTTTCCACTGGAGTGGGGCAGCTGCATGACTCTCATTTTTAAACAATTGCATTGCATTTATTATAGGTGGAAATGGCAGCACCACTGTAACTGAGGTTGCCCAGCACTTACCATTATAAGACCCCATTTTCACTTGTTTATAATTTACCTAACTTTAATTGTTTTGAGCTGAAATTTTACTCGCTGGATATCTATCACAGGTTGAAATTTTTTTTGTAAACTTTCAACCAAAATATTTGTCACTTCTGAGACTGAGGGGGAAAATGTTTTTTGCTCATGTTCCAACCAACCAACCCTCTGGTGACCCTTTTCTTTGAACAGCTCTGGTGCTCCTCGCTTTAGAGCAGAGACTCAGAGTTTGGCAGAGGGTGGCCTGTGTGTCAGGGATAGTGTGTGTTGGTGTGTTTTTTTTTTTTTGCCATTCCCATGAAAATCTATCCAAGCTTGGCCAATCTATCTATCTTCTATATATATAAAAGTCAAGTGGTGTATGTATGTATGTATGTATGTACGTATGACAGCGAACTCCTCCCGCACCGTTTGAGCCAGAGACTTGAAATTTGGTACAGTGAGGGGTATTGGGGTCTAGATGCTGGTAAGGGTCAAAAAATTTTCGGATCTCACCTCTGACGCCCCTCAGGGATGAAAGTCTTTCAGGGCCAATCACATCGGCTGGGCGGTTAGGTGGTGATGATGTCATAATACCCCCCTCCAACAGACACCTCACTCGCTCAGCTCACCCCTCCCTCCTCCAACGGAACCCGGAGATCCCTCAGTTCTCTGCCCCTCCCCCTCCCAACGGAACCCCGGAGATCCCTCAGTTCTCTGCCCCTCCCCCCCTCCCAACGGAACCCCGGACTCCATAAGCTCTGTGCCCCCCCCCCCCACCTGCGTAGGTCCCTGGAATCCCTCAGCTCTGGGCACCCTCCCCACCTGCGACGGATCTGAGTTGGTTTGGTGGGACGGTAAGTGAGGTGTGGGTGTTGGGTTCGGTCGGGGGGGTTGTGGTTGGTGGGGGGGGTGAGGTGGGGGTGTCGGGTTCGGTCAGGGGGTAAGTGAGCCGGGGGGTGTCGGGTTTGGTCTGGGGGGTGGGAAGGTGTTGGGGTGGGTGAGGGGTGAGGTGTGCGTGTTGGGGGTTGGTCAGGGGTGTTGCGGTTGGTGGGGGGTGAGGTCGGGGTGTCGGGTTTGCTTGGGGGGGTGAGGTGGGGGTGTCGGGTTCGGTCGGGGGGTAAGTGAGCCGGGGGGTGTTGGGTTTGGACAGGGGGTGTTGCGATTGGTGGGGGGGGGGTGAGGTAGGGGTGTCGGGTTCGGTCGGGGGGTAAGTGAGCCAGGGGGTGTCAGGTTTGGTCTGGGGGGGGTGGGAAGGTGTCGGGGTGGGTGAGGGGTGAGGTGTGGGTGTTGGGTTGGTCAGGGGGTGTTGCGGTTGGTGGGGGGGTGAGGTGGCGGTGTTGGGTTTGGTGGGGGGGTAAGTGAGCCGGGGGGGGTGTTGGGTTAGGTCTGGGCACCCACCCCGACACCTTCCCCCCCCAGACCAAACCCAACACCCACACCTCACCCCTCACCCACCCCGACACCTTCCCACCCCCCCAGACCAAACCCAACACCCCCCGGCTCACTTACCCCCCGACCGAACCCGACACCGCCACCTCACCCCCCACCAACCGCAAACCCCCCTGACCAACCCCAACACCCACACCTCACCCCTCACCCACCCCGACAACTTCCCACCCCCCCAGACCAAACCTGACACCCCCCCCCAGCTCACGGTGCACTGTGTAGCACACAGATTATTAAATACACTGTTCGGTCGGGGGGTGAGGTGGGGGTGTCGGATTTGCTCAGGGGGTCAGGTGGGAGTGTCGGGTTCGGTCGGGGGGTGAGGTGGGGGTGTTGGGTTTGCTTGGGGGGGTCAGGTGGGGTTGTCGGGTTTGGTCGGGGGGTAAGTGAGCCGGGGGGTGTTGGGGTTGGTCAGGGGGGGTGGGAAAGTGTCGGGGTGGGTGAGGTGTGGGTGTTGGGGTTGGTCAGGGGGTGTCATCTGTCTGCC
Organism: Sternotherus odoratus; assembly: GCA_032164245.1. Taxonomy (NCBI): domain Eukaryota; kingdom Metazoa; phylum Chordata; order Testudines; family Kinosternidae; genus Sternotherus; species Sternotherus odoratus. Next base: position 200,363,213 of record JAVMKO010000002.1, on the reverse strand, counting down.
CCCTCCCCACCTCCGACTGACCCGAGCAACGCCGGGCACTTATGCTAGTTTTTTATAAGCCTTTGAAAAATCATCGGTCACACATGCTCAGTAAAGACTCCATAAATCTTCATAGCTAAAATCTCGAAACATTCCATCCTCACTGAGCATACTCAAGCCTCTCACGGCTCCTACTGAAGAGAATTCTGTGCCTGTAATTCCCCCTAGACTATGGGGTGGGGTACCTTGACACCCCCCCTTCCTCCCTTAAGCCACTTGAGAGAGAAGAGACCTCAGGCTTCAAGCCACAACTTCTCCCCCCTGCTCTCAGGAGAGAGACTTAGATGCACAGACCCGGGAACTGGGTCAAATCCAAAGCTAGGACAACTTTAAGGGAACAAAGCATACAACTAATACAATTGCAGAGATATAAAGCTTTCTATTTGAGTCTTCTTGCATAAACCAGCCTAGTCCTCTCCCCGGAGATATATATATATATATATCTCCTCCCCTCCCCCCCACAAACGTTATAGTCCAGAGACACCAGAGATCACATGCAAAGCTTATACAGGTACAATTCTACTTACAGTTCCCCTAACTTAAGGATATAGGAAGGAAAAGGATTCTCCATAGCTGGAAAGAAGAGCTGGGGAGTTGCCCAGAGCCGGGACCGAGGAGAACTGAAACTAAACCTCTCCCTCTGTCCCGAGGGACGGGAGCTCTTACGTCACCCCTTCTCAGGTTCAGTTAACCCCATACAGGTAAAACAACAACTCTCAAGCACTTCACACTTATGACACCCACAGAGGAATTAAGCTTGGTGCAGTGCAGGGCTACAGGGCAAAGATGGACTTTCCATGTAATGGGTTATCCAAACTGCTACATACCAGCATGAGGCCAAGCATGGAACCTGAGTGTACTAGGAGCTGGTAACTCTGGTGCCCCTAGCTTTTAGAGCAGACTCAGAGTTTGGCAGGGTGCAGGATAAATAGGGATTTTTCTCCTTTCACCTTATCAAGTATTAATTTGCAACTTTAAAAGATGCAAATAAGTTAAATTAGGCTCAGAATTAAGTGGTGGTAATATTTTTTTTCTGTATTTGTAGACATTTCTGTGCTTACCACTGTAGTAGCTGAATGCCTTACTAGCATTAATTCTCTAAGCATCCCTGAGGTATAGATTGTCTGCTATTTTGTTGACTTGGGAGATGAAGCACAAAGGGACTTAAGTAACCTGGTTAAGGTAACAGATAAGATAAGTGTGTGGGGAGCTTGGATATCCCTGGTCCAAGTCCTGTGTCTTAGCCATAAGATCTTCCTTTTTTTCATAAGCCATTTTTTATAGAAAAAAACATGAATAGAAATGTTTCCATTATTGTAGGGGTTGAATATCACTAGACACAAAGTGAAAGTAAAGTCTGCATTTTGCATGCTACTTTGTTTAGTTCAAAATTTAAATAAGTAAACTAGATGCTTAAAGTTTAGTCTTAATCTAAGGTGAAATTGGGTGACATTCTTTTAAATGATTTCCTTAACTTGGCAGCATTTCTTTAATAAGTAAAGAGAACGCTCTTAAGCACTTTAATACTGGATGACATGTACATTTCACAAATGCATTAGCCTAGTACTGCTTGATGTTCTTTTTTCCCCATGTCATTTGAGTGATCTGTTTCAGCTTTTGCAACAAAAACTATTAAATGTATGCTTAATTTTGTTGCAGTCTCTGAAGATGATGCCCAGAAACCCTATAGAATGAGGCTTGTTGCTGCTTGGTGTACACAAATGTTTCTGAATGGCCATTTAATAGATGTATTGCGTATAATGATATAATTTTTAGTTTTCAACCTGGTGGTTGAGTCAGTCACATTGCACAAGTAGTTTCTCTAAATAAAGAGTTGGGAGATTTCTGCAGATCTTATGTAAGATTGTTTGTCCTAAACCATTGGTTCTCAAAGTGGGGGTCGGGACCCCTCTGGAGGTCGCGAGCCCCTGCTGCCAGCAGCCAGTCCTGAACATTGCTGCTGCCACGGGCTGCTGGCATCCGGCCCCTGCTGCTGCAGGCAGCCTGTGCCCCTGGTGCAGCGGGGTGCCGGCACCCCCATAAGGCTGGTCCCAGCCGTGGCTACCTTCGCAGCGGGCTGCTGGTGGCCCCGTGAGCCCAGTCCCGGCTCCCACCGCGGCGGGCTGCTGGCGAGCCCGGTCCGGGACCCATTCCCTGCAGAGGTGGGCTTCCGGTACCCCCGTGAGCCCGGCCTGCCATGGTGGGCTGCCAGCACCTCCGTGGGCCTGCTGGAACCCCCCTCACTGGCCTCGGGGGGCTGCTGGAACCCCCCTTCAATCCTGAACCTGCCCTGTGGGGCTGCTGGAACCCCCCCATCCCAGCCCCTGCCACAGTGGGCTGCAGGCACACCCCCCCCCACCTGACCCCAGGGGGGGGTCACGCTTAGAGGCCCGGTGTGGGAAAGGGGTCACCACTATAAAAAGTTTGAGAACCACTGTCCTAAACTGAAAGGGACAATTTCAGTAAGTGGATTTATGGTGGCATTTAGTGTTTGAATTCCCAGTTAAAATGTATATTTAAATTTAACCAATAGTGTTTCCAATTGAGGGGATAGCTAGTATAGTGTAGCATTATTTGTGGATTCATAATACATTTTTTTTCCAAATGAGGCTTCAGTTTTTGCCTCTGAAGAAAAGCTGTGTTGAAAATAAGATACACACACACACACACACACACACACACACACACACACACACACACACACACACAACTATATAGTGAGTTTTTAATATATTCAGGTATATTAAGGAAAGAAGGCAAAACCTAGAGAATACATGCAAGATGTATGCTAAAAACTCAGCAGTAATAAAGCAATAAGAGGTAGCCAAACCATGGCCCTCAATAGTATTCCCATATCTAATAGCCCTCGTGGCAGGGACTGTTGGCTGGTCTAAACTGTCAACTAATAAATATGTCATTTAAAAAAAAAAAAAGACTCAGGATACATCTACACTATCCGCCGGATGGGCAGTTAGTGATCGATCTATCGGGGATCGATATATTATGTCTAGTTTAGATGTGATACATTGATCCCCGAGTGCTCTCCCCGTCGACTCCGGAACGCCACCTTTGCGAGGGGCAAAAGCGGAGTTGACAGGGAAATGGTAGTGGTCAACTCGCTGCCGTGAGGATGCCCAGGTAACTCGACCTAAGATGTGTCGACTTCAGCTACACAGCTTAGGTTGAAACCCCCGACCAAACCCCAGTTTAGACCTGTCTTTAGACTTGAATAATTTGCAGTGTAGTTACTAGGCAAGGGATGACAGGAATGGGACAGGAATGGGACAAGAGCTTGGGCCTTGCCAAAAGATACAGCTGCAATTTTCTGGCAAAAATCTAGGGGCTTGTCTTACTAAAGCGGGGAGGGATCTATCTTTTGGCGATTGATTTATCGCATCTCGTCAAGACGCAATAAATTGATTGCCAGCGGCACCCCCATCGACTCCGGAACTCCAGCTTGCCAAAAGGCGCAAGCTGGAGTCGACGGGGGAGTGCGCCACTGACCACCACCGCCGTGAGTACAGCAGGTAAGTCAGCTGTAGATATGCCGAATTCAGCTACATTACTAACGTAGTTGAATTTGCATATCTACAGCCAACCCCCCCCCCCCCCCCCAGTGAAGACCAGCCCTAGGTGTTTGGAATCATTCCTCCTCCCTTCAGCTTCTATTCATGTGGGAGAATAACAAGTCACAGTGTTTGTTAGTGCTGGGAGCTTCCTAACCAGCAGCCCAGTGAAACTTACTTGATTCCTGTTCTTTTAATTGCTGCCCATTTGAATACCAGCAATGACCCTAATAAACCTCTTGTTATTTTCTTGTTGCTGGCACTCAGGAAAGAAGACACACTAGTGATTTGTTTGCAGACCCCATGTTATGTCTTCTTGCATTTGGAAAGCTATCTTTCCTAGCTATAACTTAAGCAGCTATTAAGCCTTGCGATGGTGATGCCGTGCAGTTGAACACCGTACAAGGGGGAAAGCAGATGATTGTTAGAACAGTCTTTTAATTTCTGCAAGGACAGATTTCCCTGAAAAGTTGTTAGAGGATTAATAAAATTGCAGCAAGCTGTACAAAAATTCTTGATGTCTGCATCAGTCCTCTTTTACTCATGCTGTTCAGAATCTGATATACAGTAGACTCTCGATTATCCAGGATTGGGTTAACCAGAATGTGGATTAACCAGGATGTCAAAAAAAATATGCGTAACTCGCAAGGCCGGTTCTGGCTTTGTTGTCACCCCAAGAGCAAACAAACAAAACCCCATCAAGGTGCAGGGCAGCCAGTGAATCAACACCCCCTCCCCCTGGCACAGGGTGGCTGGTGAACCAACCCCCCTACCCCTCATATTTCCTGTTGATGGTGATTATCCAGGATTTTATTAACCAAGATTCATTTTTTCCCTATCATCCTGGATAATCGAGAGTCTACTGTACTACTGGAGTGTAATCGTTATCTGCATGTGACTTCAAGTCAACCTGATGTTAGTGGTTCATGCTGGGTTCAAACATTTAAGAGTAAATACCGTTTGCATATATTTTTAGTCAAGTAAGCCATCAAAACATAGGATGCTGTTTTAAAATCTTCAAGATTTTCCTGAGAATGTGACATTCATTTTGATATTAAAGGATGCTTTGTGAAGTCTGCTTTTCTTGGCATAGAGATGAAGCAAATGTTTTTATAGGCTAGGAAATATGTTTGGTCTTTTGAAAATGTTGGCAGTTCATTCATAAATGATTAACCAGGTGTTTTATTTAGGGGTGGATACCTACCTGTTGTACTATTTGACTGTGAAAACTTTACTTTTGAGTCCTGTATATTCAGGCCCCATTTCAAGAACACATTTTGTAATGGTGCTAAAAATTGTGTTTTCTTGCCTACACTACTAGATTAAATAGTCTTCACACTGGTTCACAAAGATCTGTTGCTCACAAATCAACTTTCCTGTGCAGATTCTGACTCCAGACCAGACTTTAAAAGTTTGGTGCATATAATTTTAAATGTCTGTCTGACCATGTATATGTTTGGAATTTGCATGCAAAATTGTAAACTCATGCAAATATTTGCATTTATTTATCTTTGAAAATCTGTCCTACAACATTCTTTTTTCTAACTTTCCATATTCTAGTGGGAGAATACTGCATGCAAATCATAAAATACATTTGGTATTTGGTAAGGCTTGTGATGATGGCAGCCTGGCTCTGTACACTAAAGATACTTTCTCAGATTTTTCCTTGTAATGTTGATGCTTATTTAGTAACATGTACAAAAAAATCGTTCATCTAACTGTAATTCAGTTTTTCCTAGCCCTCTTTAAAATCTGTTTCTCTTGGCCCATACAGAGTCTTTTGATATATTAAAAAAAAATGCTGCTTATGATGAATTGCACTATTTTGTAGTAGTAAATTAGAGGAATGTATTTAAAATGGCTTAAATATAGCTTAACTCAGAACTATTAAGGGCTATTTTGCCTAATACAACTGTGTCTGGTCAGTGTAACTCTAGAAACGTTTCCCCAGGATGAATTAGAGCACTACAATGACCTCTAGTGGGGATTGCTTTTTAAAGTACTCTTGTTTAAAATATCACCTTTTTTATTATTTAAAGTATTTTAAGATATTAAGCATATTTGTTGTAAATCAGGAAATCTGTTTTCTAACAGACATAGGTTTGTAATCTCAGGCTGTTCCTCTTGTAGCTATTTCCCCTTTTGGTTATGGGTGCTGCACACTTGTGGTTTCTATTTGACTGTGTGGTATAAACCAAAATATGCTTCCTCATGTAAGCAAAACCATCTATTTATGACTAGCTGTGGTATAGATTATCAGTGTGGGTTTTGATTGTATTTGTATAATACAAGCGCTTTCTTATGTCAAAACAGATTTTTTTTTGCTTTGAAAAGATGCAGCAAAAAATGAATATTTTTGCCTCCATTGATGAAAATTTCAGTTTAAAACTAAGTGGAAGACTGACTGGGAAAATCCAGAATACAATTTATTTAGGAGCTATGAAGAAAAAAAAAATTCTGCTGACAGTACCAACCCTAGACATGGGGATATAGATCCTGCCTTAACAGGAAACTTCGGTACAGCTTGAGTCAATATAATAGGTTGCTAACAATCACCTCAGTTCTGAAAAATGAGATACTAGTATCATGTGCTAGGTATTCTAGGTATTATAGTGGTGCAGCAGTGCCATATAGTTAAGGTTGCATCATGACATCGGTTTTAGAAGACTTAAAGTTCAATCTTTTTAATGGACATGTTTAGTCAGATACCTTTGGAATTTGGGGTACCTCAGCAGGGTGCAAGATAGGGGTTAGTGACCCAGATTTGGAGTAATATGAGGCAAGAGTTCCAGAGAGAAGCCAAGGAAGAAAAATATATATTTTTTAAAAAGTTTCTAGGTTTTTGCTCAGGGGGGGGGAGGGATAGCTCAGTGGTTTGATCCATTGGCCTGCTAAACCCAGGGTTGAGTTCAATCCTTGAGGATGCCGTTTAGGGATCTAGGGCAACAAATCCGTCAGGGGACAATACTTGGTCCTGCTAGTGTAGGCAGGGGGCTGGACTCAATGACCTTATAAGGTCCTTCCAGTTCTATGAGATAGTGAGAGATCAAACTATTGATAGACTAACTATTTTGATCCACATCAGATCAACTTTTACCCAAGGTAGTGCATAGTATCTACTCAGCCTTTGGGGGATCCACTTCTTTCTTCTAATTAAGAAATGTATGTTTGTATACTGTGCATGTGCAGTACAGAAAAACAGGTAGAGGGTTTCTGTTCCTGCCATTTTATGTTCTTTAAAGCCCAACTCTTGTAAGTGCCCTAAAATCTGAACAGTTAGTGCTTTGAATTTTGGTATGCCTTATGTGCATGTGGGGTAGCATTAGTAATCCAAATTAGGGGTTCTTTTACCAAGTTACAGCCCTACCAAAACCCTTGACCCATCCAAGCCCCCTGCTCCCTGTCCCCTCACTGTACCCCTCTCCACACCTTTGCCCCCCGACAGGCTACCCCCAGAACCCCTGACCCATCCACCCTTCCCCCACCCCACTCCCTGTCTCTTGACTGCCCCCTCCAGAGACCTCCTGCCCCTTCTCCAACTCCCCGGCAAGCTACGGCAGACACACTGCCACGCTTCCTTTCAGAGCGCATAGCCGCCCTCCCCCCCCCCAGCAGTGCCAGCTCAGCGCGTTGGGCTGCAGGATATGGGGAGGGGGGGGGAAGAGGGTGGAGGAAGAGGAGGAAGGGAGGAGCTCTAGAGCTGCCAGAGGCTCCGATGCAAGTGGCCCGGCCAGTGATCTGTGGCTGCAGGGGAGGCAGGTGCCAGGGGAGGGCGGGGGAGCAGGGGAAGGGCTCTGGCTGCTGGAGGCCCTGATGTGAGTGGCTCAGTCTGGCCCGGCCACCCTCTCTGCTGCGCCATGCTCTGCATTCAGGGAAAAGAAATCCTGGACCTTTTTAGAGTTTTACAAATTCTCTCCCGCCCACCCTCCTTGGACACTATTTATATCCTCAAAAGCTGGACATGTCCGGGAGAATCCAGACGAATGGTAACCCTAGCTTATAGTGCACAATCACCAATGAAGGGGGGAAAAAAACAGTGAAGCTTTCTAGAGAGACGTGATACTTGCCTGGGAAGTTCAAGAATGTGCGGACATAATTGCCCCTGTGAACATCCTGCCAGTGATGTTTCTGGTCCAAACCTTTGTACCGCTGTGCAATAAAAAATAAAAAATGTTGCTTCTAAAAAGTCGCTTAATATAATGAGATTTTTTAATATATTGGGAGTCTTGCCGTGAATGCAGCAGAATAGTCATTGCAGAACATTGATTTGAGCAAAATTACAAACTTCTGAATACCAGGAAATGCACAAGTAAGGTTGCCCACGCACCCATAACTTTACCCTCTTTGAACAGTGCCCCAGTAGGCCCTATTAATACCCCTCTCTTATTCTGCCAACCCTAAAGTTGCAGAAATGTACCAGCTTTTCACCTCCTTTTATAATCCCCATTTACACTCACCACAGAATTCCATCTAACACTATTGAAGGACAAAAAAAAGGGGGGGGGGGAATGCCTGTGCTGCCTGCCCTTTACCATCTTAGAGCAATGCCTCAATAGGCACCTGGCACATACTCTCACTGGTCCTTGGCACTATAAAGTTCAGGAGGTTCCAGATACTGACAGAGAGAGAATACCACACATGTAGAGTTTAAGAACCATTTCACAGCCTCTTACAACTCCCTTACAGTTACTCAAGGAATTTAGGATTCTGATGTTTAAATGATGGCTATCCCTTACTGCTACCCATGGAATCTCTGCAGTTTTGCATAGGAAAGATGCACACTGGAGTGTATATGAATGATTGCATCAGCTAGTGCCTGATCCAGGGGAATAGAGGGAAGGTGGTGTGGGCAGCCTTCCCCCTCTCCACACTCCCTCTTTTGTCTTTAATAGCGTTAGATGGAATCTTATGTATAAGAGTGAATGGGCTGTGAATGGAGGTGAAAAGCGTGTACATTTCAGCACTTGTGGGATTGGGAGAGTAAAGTTGTATGTGTTACAGAACATTTTGGGGCACTGCAGAGAGGGCAGAGTTAAGATTGCATGGGAATCTTTAACTGTGCATTTCCTAGTTTTCACAAGTTTAAGGTTTTGCTCAACTCCGCACCCTGCAAGGGGAGGACATACAACTATGCAGCCTTAACTTTTCATTAACATAGTTTTTGCCATTGTATTTATATGGCAATGTGGAGTGATTTTTAAATCATGGTTTAAATTAACTCTTTTCCATTTGTACTTCAGTTATTTTCTAAAGAAAGGTGCATTTTTACTAGTTGATATAATTATTAAAACATACTTATTTACAACTAGTCCTTCACTAGATTTAGTACATTTATTTAAGCAATTATATGGTGATGTTAGCTTACGATGGGGTGGTGGTATGCTTTTAGAATTATTCTTATTTTAAAAAATAAAGACAGTTCTCTCCCACGTAAGTAGTTTTGTGGTCTGAATTTCCAATAGTTTTTCCTGTGATTAAATGGTTAAGGATGTTCTCTATCTGAGCTCACCATCCTAGCAGAAATTTGCATTTATGTACCCTTGCTAATAGTAGTACAGTAAACCCTCGATTTAACGGACCCCGATTTAACGGACTTCGGATGCAACGGACAAAATTTCCGATGCATCCGAAATCCCTTATTCGGGGGCCGGGCGGGAGCTGTCAACCCGGCTGCCCGGCTCCCCATTGCGGGGAGCCGGCGGGGGTGTGTGGGGTGTTTGATAACTCCCGCCGGGCTCCGGGGGGGGGGGGGGGAAGGGGGGGTTTGACAGTTCCCACAGCTCCCACCCGGCTCCCCGCTGCGGGGAGCCGGGCGGGGGGGCTGACAGCTCGCTCCCGGCTGTGATCAGTAAAACCTCTATATAATGGACTAATTCGGGTGAGGGGGGTGTCCGTTAAAGCCAAAAGTCCTGTTATTTAATGATTTTAAAAAATTATTAAATAACGGACTTTCGGCTTTAACAGACACCCCCTCACCCAAATTAGTCCGTTAAATCGAGGTTTCACTGTATTACATTCTCAGGTGTTGGTTGTGTTTCTGCTTCTTGTATTTAGGATTAAGCTTTATCTAACTACATATTTTGAGTTCGACATTACTGTTTAAACAGGTAAAAGTTATTCCTTTTGTTGATATTGATAAATTACTGTGGTGTGCAAAATATTTTGTTTATAGTAAATATGTTAAATCTATTTAAAATAGATTGATTAGCTCAGTTCTATGACTGTTAATTTGAAAAAATGTACAGCGAAAAGGCTTAAGAGAAATTTCCAAATTCCTTACTCCAATATTGTACTCGTTACTTTAGACTGCACTGCCTGTTAGAAGATGAGAGGTGTAAAACAATGCTTTTCCTCTCCTTTCACTTCACACAGATTCAGTTTTTGGGGTGGAGGTGTGGGTGGGGTCGCCAATATTTCATGTTTTGAAACCAAAAACCAGTGAAAACTTCCAGTTATTACTTTTTTTATCTTTTCACAAGTCTGCCATATGAGATCATTAAAAGATGCCATCTGCAGGAATGTTTAAAGATTTGTAATAAATTATATAAATACAGTTTTTGAAATAACCCTTGTGGTTATGGGTCAAAAATAGATTTGTTTTCGCTTAACTTTGATTTGACCATTTAAACTGATCTCTCAGTATAAAAGTAGGACTTCATTTTTATTATATAAATTATGTCCTATTATACTGTTGTAATATAATTGATTTTTAATTCTTCTCCTTTAATAAATATACTTGCAGTTTAAGTAATACTGATTTTCTTCTCTCTCAATAGCCAACTACTCCACCAAGCCAAGGCAGGCCAGATTCACCAGTTTATGCTAATTTACAAGAACTGAAAATATCTCAGTCTTCACTTCCACCTTTCCCTACAAGTTCCCCAATTCAGATTAATGGAGAATGGGAAACCCATAAAGATACTACAGGACGTTGTTACTACTACAACAGAGGAACACAAGAAAGAACCTGGAAACCTCCCCGCTGGACCCGGGATGCAAGCATAAACAAAGGGGATTCCCAGAGTCAAGCTGATCAGGAGGTAGTTTATTCAGTGTAATTAGAACAGTGAGATTGAGTGATGCATGTCTGTGCTCTTGGACTATTAAATTATGTTGCTACCTATTTGAACTGTAAAATTAAAATGTAAACTGTTTTGAGATAGAGAGGAATTGTTTTTCATTACTTTCCTCCTCTTCTCTGAAAGAAAAGCCTCTTTCATTTGGCTAGATGTGTGTTAGTATAATTTAAGTGTTACTCTAATCTGCCAAACTCATGTGCCTCCAAACCAGAAGTGAGCCCAAACCTCTGAGCTTGCACTTTTATAGTTGCTTCTTCCCTCATTGGGTACCTCACACCTGTAGTTAGCATTTTATTCTTCCTTCCTTCCTTCCTTCCTTCCTTCCTTCCTTCCTTCCTTCCTTCCTTCCAAGAACAAGTGACCTTCTTTGGAGCTAATAAGTCTCCATGTGACAGTGGAATAAATCAGCTGTAACTTCTAGGATGTGGAATGCATTCTCTTGTGCATTCTGTCCTCTTAGTGATGATCTGCCTAGAAGAAGGATCTTGGAAAAATAAGATGTGGCTGGCTTGAAGGTCTACACACTTAATTATTCTTTGTGGTCTCATATGCTGATTTGGATCTTGTGGCATATTTTCCTATCTCATTGGACAGGAAACAGTGGAGTCAATCACTGGCCAGACAATTTTGGCACCATTTTTCCTGCTTTGATCAATTGTTCCTTGCTTCATCTGTACCAGAACATAGTACAATTCACACATCTTACAGTGCGCAAGATGACATTGATTGACATCTCATTTTCATGCGGTCAGAAGCTTCCATTGCTGTAGAGGTTATCATACTCAGCATCTGGAGGGCAGGTTGGAGGAACAGTTATTCCCTAGCTTTCTCTCCCTGCAGTGCCCATTAAAAAGCTGCATTTTAAGCTCTGAACGTGATCCGCCAATCCTCCTTGGCCAGAAGGACTAAATTTGACTTACAGAGAAATAAAAATGGAATTTCTTTTAAGGAATTTAGGAAAGAAATGTAAAGCTCAAATTAAACAAAATAGTGGGATAACACTACCAAATAATTCCCTAGAAATTCGTATAGTGATGGTAGGAAGTAAGAGTTTCATATTTTAGTGCTGCAAGATAGATAGTTATTGGAAAAAAGTATTTAATATTAATTGAGTGGCTTAAAAATGTTGGAAATGTTTCTATAACATATCAGTTGCGTGTACAACAAAACAGAAAAAAGGTTTATTTTGGAGACCATGTAATTAATATGATTAAAATCTGGAAGAAAACAAATCTTTAAAATATTCTCTACAGTGGGATTGGAATGAAAATGGAAAGACATGCTGCTTTGCTCTCAGTATTCTCCTCAGTGATCTACACTTATTGGATCTTGACAGACAATCTGCAGAAACACTACTGTTTGTAGAATAGAAATAATGCTCTTAGTCAGTTTTAGACAGAAACATACATTTTATTTATGTAATAGAGATTATTTTGATACATTAACAATGATGGAATGTGAAAATGTCATACTTAAAGCATTACATAAAAAGGAAAAGGAAAAGAGAATGGTGATACATTAAAGTTTGATTTTTTTTGTTTTGAACTTGATTTAATAAGAGATGGGATAATTACAACGAATATCAAACAGCCTGGATTGCATTGTGGAAGCAAACCTTAATACCTGTTTCCTAGATTTGAATTTGCGTGCTTTTCAACAGTTTCTGAATGGTCACATAGAACCTAACTTAGGGTAGGTCTGTCTGCACTACCCGCCGGATTGGCAGGTAGCAATCGATCTTTTGGCGATCGATTTATCGTGTCTCATTAAGATGCAATAAATCAATTGCAAACGGCTCCCTTGTTGACTCCAGAACTCCAGCTTGCCGCGAGGCACAGGCTGGAATCGATAGGTGACCAAGCCGCTGACCACTGCTGCCATGAGGACGGCAGGTAAGTCGGCCAAAGATACACCGACTTCAGCTATGTTATTTATGTACCTGAAGTTATGTATCTTCGGTCGATCCGTCCCCCAGTGTAGACCAGCTCATAGTTCAGAACTGTTAAAACCTGCCTTAGTTCAGAACCGTAAGACTGCAGATTTCAAGACTCAGCTGAAAGAAAGGTACATTTTTGAGTTATGTCAGTTTAAGTCCTGTTTAGAAAGAGTGTGTTCTTACATTATGCATTTTTATATAGCCATCTCTCCCTTGTGTATATTATAGATGTATTATTTACACAATGCATCTTTTAATAAATTCCACATATCTGTTACTGTGGAATCTAAGCACATGTAGCATTGGAGGCAGCATTCAAAATTGCAAGTATGTTGAAGACACATAACAGATCCATGGAACCTACTACTTAGAAATACTTCTGAAAATAAATAAATCTCTGCTTACCTGAAAACTTTCTAAGATGCATATGCATATTTTCCAAACTAAGCAGCCATGTACCACTTTCCTGCTCTCCTTGCATATCAATAAGCCAATCAGAGTGAGAAAAATGAGGAAACATTAGTTGGAGGAGCGTGTCACTATTTATTTAAAGTTGTAAATTATTTTAAAATACACTTATCTTACCATTCTAACTGCTAGGGTGAATCTCAGAAACTGATATGACTAGAAGAAAAAACAAACATTTATTAGCCATCCTTTTCGATGTCCAGTTTTAACTTTTTTTTTTTTTTTAGTACAACTCCTTCCTCAACTGTTACTTTGTTATAAGTACTCAGTCAGAGAACTGATTTAAAACTTCAGAGTTCTGATATCCTGATGTAAAAGATGAGGACTTCAAAAGTCTGACTCTGGGTTGTTAATGCACTAGGAGAAAGAGAAATGATTCTTCTTACCCTTGCCCACCCCCAACAGGATTGAATCTCTGCTGCTTCTCCTGTATTTTGAAGCAGTATCACAGTGGCATTTAATCAGTTTCGCTGCCTCCGAGCCTGTAGGCAGTAGCAGTGAAGCAGATTATATTCTTGTAAATGTCTATCGTTCTGCTTCTGACACTCTCCCAATAGCTTAAAAAAAAAAGTTTCCCACTCACAGTTGACGACTAGAAGAGGACTTTATTCAACGTCTGGTTGAAATAGTAGCTCTTCAGTAACCAGCCCTCTAGCAGTCTCCTGACAATAGGTGGATGGTATACATTATTTTCCACCCCATCCTTCTTCCTCCTTTCCACTGTCACCACTAACAATGGTCCTTGTCGTTTTGCTCCAGTCCTTCGTCAAAGAGCTGCCTTTTGTTTTCCCCTTCCCTTTGAATCATAATCTTACCATGTGGTCCCACCCTCAGGAATATTTTATTCATTTTTTGTGTGAATACCACATTTCATTGATGGTTAAAGTTTAGTTCTCCATTTCTTGTCATGGGCCTTTTTCTGTTTGCATTTTGGGAGCTTAATTATCTTTTTTTCATCTGCTTTGTTGGATCTTCTGGCAAAACTGCCAACTATATTCCCTCGAGTCCTAGTGGTTGAGTTGCAGATGTCTAGCAATTAAATACAGTGACAATTTAAATCAGATCCAGAGTGCAGGTAATATTCCTTAAGCGCAATATTGGGTATGATGAAGATGTAAACCTGAGACTCTCCAAAGATTTGAGAAAAATCAATTATGATAGGACACATGTAACTGCTAGATCTTCTCAGGTGGTCAAGATTCAAACTGTTTTCTTAAAAAGTATATTCTAATAGTATTGGTATAGAGCAGTGGTTCTCAAACTGGGGTTCGCAAAATGTTATAGGGGTTCCTAGGAAAAAAATTCCCTAATGGTGGACAAAGCTGTCCCTCGGAACTCTGGGCAGCATGGGGCCAGCAGCCTGGAGCCCTTGGACTTCCAAGAGCTAAGCAGATCAAAGCAAGCATATCAATCACACTGAGGAGATTTTAAACTTCAAGACTCCTTATAAGAAATGGAAGAGGAGGTGGATATTTTTTGCTATTTTTAAAATTAAATAGGCAGCTAGTATTTTTAAAATTATTGTGAAGAACAAGTTTAAGCTTTGTTGTAATGTGGGTTGTTTGCCTGGGCTGCTCAAGACCTGAATGCTTGTGTAGGAGGAACTCTTTCAGTTGGCTTCTTAAATAACTTCATGCTGTTTCACATACTCCCTGATGAAACATAGGAGTCTTGTCTTATAACAGGCTTATTCAAAGTGATACAAGCTAGGGAAGTGAGATCTTGGAAGAGTGTTGCCGTTTTAATAATGTAATAAAAATACTATAATGATAATTAATAAATAGTGTATAATAAGCACTGGCAAAGGAATGGATTTGGTGATTTTGTTGTTCTCCTATTTCTCATAGCCATGAACAGTAAATCTGGAGTTGCAATAGAGCTTTACGGAAGACAGGAACAAAAATACAGGGATCTTATTAGAGACAGTATGATGACCATGGGGAATTGGATTGTAGAGAGAAGGATAAAAATACTTCATTCTTATGAATGTATAAGATTCAGGGGACAAGGGAAATTCAAAAACCCATTAAGAGCATAGATAAAATAATGAACAAGGAAGGATGATGGAGATAGGGAAGATAAACAGTAAGCGGAAACACAGTGAAAGAATCAATAACTTCATGTGCCTGCAGTAGCATCCTTGTTACAGATATTTTTTTCTGGGAGTTTGTGGTAGTTCCATGAGAACAGATGGAATCTTTCATAGTTCACGATTATAAGAATTACTACAAAAATGATGGTTGGTTTGTTGACTGTCAACCACAGGCTGAATAGAGTTAAGAGCCGCAAAAAGAATCATGAAAGGAAATTTTATGTTGTCAGGAATGTTAGAAGTTGCATTGGACCACTTTTTAATTTTGAGAGAGAAAAACTGGAATAGAGAAGGTGACTTTGTATATTTCTCTTCAGTTTTTAAGAACACCTGTAGTTTTGTGTTAAGGGAATAGCTATGACTTGAAAGCATACAATTCTAGAAGTGAGTGAACTTTCCAAAGGTAGTTGGTAGGAAAGTGAGGTTGAGATTGGTTCAAAACTGTCTTTCCTGCCAAAATGTAATTGGTTTGCTACCAAACATTTGATTGTTCCTTTTAAAGTTTGATCTCTAATTATCCAGTGTGTCTTTTTGTTATAAGCAAAACAATTGTATAATTGTAACAATTATTGAACAAACTGAATAAGCCGTTCATTTTTTCACCAGGTTATTTATTTCACTATGGTATTTATTATTTATTTGTATTAGAACAGTGGCTTAGAGCCAACTGAGAACAGGATACCATTGAGCATTGTACAAATGGAGGTTACAGTCTAAATAGACAAAGATGATTAAAGGTTTTGGAAAGGAACAAAAGAATGTTTTGCAATTGTTATATTCGCACCATTAGTTTTGTGTGGGATGGAGGTTGGTGGTACAGTGTTTTTAATTTTGTAACTCTGATTTAGCACGGGGAATAGCTAAAAGACAAATACAAGAAGAGAGGAGCGTAAGGGTATGAGGCAGGAAGGAGGGAGACATGGAAGGCAGAATGGGGCTGTGGTGAAGAGACTGAGGGAGCACACAGGAGGGTTTGAAGCAAACAGCTGTCAGCACAGGAGAGAGAATATGAGATTATTCAGAGTGAAAACTGCTGAAGACAGTCTATCATTATTGTTTTATAGCTCCTGCTTCAACTGCTTCTGCAGCTGCCTTTAAGTCTCTCTCTACCCCTGCAGTTTGTCTTTTCCTTTCTACCAAGCCCACACAGCTGGAGGGAGAAGCCTAGTTATTCCTGGAGTTGAATGTCTCTTGTACAGTTCTTGTCCCAGACTTGCTTAAACTTTTTCTTCAACTGCTTCTGCCAGATAAAGAATATAAAATGTCTTCACTTGATTTTATTTTCTAATCACAAAACAGGAATTGCATTAAGTTTAGACCTATACCACCTAAATTCCTTTGTCGTGTAAGATTTTGTATGATAAAGAAGGTATTCCAGTTGAGATTAGTTTGCCTCTATGATTCTTAAGGATAACTTTTATATAGTTACATTTGTTCGTGACTGGAATGTAACTTGAGGGCAGAATTTGTATTGAGTAGACGAAATTTTGTTCTAGCAGAGTTCTTCCATTCACAGGTGTTCTGCTGGGATTTAACAGTATGGTATTTCCACAGTGGCCTGGTGGTAGTAGTAACTGCTTCACAGAAGCAGAATATAGATGCACTAAATTATTTGTCAAGACATTGTTATCTGAAAAGTTTTGGTTCTACTGATACCGGTGTATTTAAGGTGTTATCAGGTTAGGCCTATCACTCGTATTTTTTAACTGTCAAGATCTCTTCAGCGCAGCTCTTGATTGATATTCAGAACTAAGGATGGACTATAACTGACAGAACATACCTGAAGGCTTTTCAGCCTTAAGTGATTTACAAACTGCCACATCAAACTCCACACATAAGTAATGCTATGATACGTTTATGGGTCTTTTCTCTTTCGATGTGGGCATCTTTTATAACCTACAGGTTTTTCATGCTTTGTATTTTAGCATCCAGAAGGTGACACTCTAGAGGGCTCATCTGTTTTGATTCTTAGGAAGCTAGGTCATGCTAATACTGAAGCCATTTCATGTAAAATTATACATTAGTCTTGTGCTTCCTTTTGGAGTACACACACGCATCAAAGAAAAACTGCACATAGATATGCTTTTTTAGCCATAATTCACCCTCTGTAGAGCCTGATTATGCTGCCTCATGTGGGGAACACAGATTTAATCCAGGTGTTTGCAGGACAGCTCTGCCATACCTTAACGGGGACGAGGAGTCTGGCATGGAGGCACTGCAGTGGTAGATCCAGATGATTGAAACCACCACACTGCCACGTACCCAATCCCTGAGGGGAGGAGGAGGGGTGGAATGGGAATTATTTTCATTCACTTTTGAGTAGTTGAAATTGAAGATTTTGAAACACAGTGGTTGTGAAAAGTTGAACTACCAACTTGTTCCACCGCCAAAGACAGAGAATCTGGTGGCCTGAAGTTGAAGGACAGAGCTTAGTCCTGGAGCCTTCAGCAACAGCATTGGACTGCTTCCAGATTCCACAGGTGGGAGGCATTAGCCCATGAGAAATGGAATGGGGAGAGAAGCTGTGCAGCAGAAATTTGGGAAAAGTCACTGACCTCCCTCTCCAAGAAACGAAACTCAGGTGCACCAACATTACTAGTATTGTTTTAAAAGATACAAATACTAGGAAACTCATTTCTTGTTTTTGTGTTGCTACGAAAGCTGAAGATCTGCCAGTTTCCTCTGGCTTTACAGATTTCCTACTCTCAAAACCTTGTATCATGGCCCCCATCTTTCTAGCTGAGGAGCCATTCCCCTTAGAGCCTATTATGGCTGTGTTAACTGTCAGGGTTGTTGAATAACATGATGTGCCTAGGGTTGCCAACTTTCTAATTGCACAAAAAAAACAAACCACCCACCATAGGCCCGCCCCGAGACTGCGCTCCCTGCTCAATACATTCCCCCTTCCTTGGTGGCTCTCTCTCTCTCTCCCACCCTCACTCACTTTCAGCAGGCTAGGGCAGGGACTCAGGGCTGGGGCGGGGATGAGGGGTTTGGGGTAGAGCAGGGGTCTCCAGGCTGGGGCCAGGGTTTCAGAGTGCAGGAGAGGGCTGCGGGTTGAGGCAGGGAGTTAGGGTGCAGGAGGGGATATGGGCTCTGGGCTAGGGATGAGGAGTTCAGGGTGTAAGAGGGGGCTCTGGGCTGGGGCAGGAGATTGGGGGGTGGGGGTGGGCTGAGAGCTCTAGCTGAAGATGCAGGCTCTAGGTTGGTCCTGGGGATGAGGAGTTTGGAGCACAGGAGAGGGCTCTGGGTTGGGGGGAGGGGGGAAGATCAGGGCTGGGGCAGGGGATTGGGACTCGGACTCGGGGTTGGGGCAGAAGCTTACCGTGGGCGGCTCCCAGTCATTGGCGCAGTGGGGCTAAGTCAGGCAATCACTGCCTGTCCCGGCTTGTGCTGCACCCGAGAAGTGGCCAGCAGATCTAGCTTCTAGGCAGGAGTGGGAGAGGGGGCCAGGAGTCTCTGCGCTGCTCCCACCAGCTCCCACTGGCCACAATTCCCAGCCAATGGGAGTGCAGAGCCATGTAGGGGGCCCCTCCCCCCACGTAGGAGCCAGAGCTGCTGGCCACTTCCGGGACGTAGTGCAGTGCCAGGACAGGTAGGGACTAGCTTGCCTTAGACCTACAGCACTGCCAATCAGACTTCTAATGGCCCAGTCGGCAGTGCTAACTGCAGCCTCCAGGGTCCCTTTTTGACTGGGCATTCTGGTCAAAAACTGAACACCTGGCAACCCTGGATGTGCCCCCTCCTATGAAGAGTGTAGCAGTCTGAACTGCTACCAGCCACGGGAACTAGAAAATCTAAAAGGGAATCTGCACTTGATTTCCCTAGAGACAAGATAAAAATAGAATACTGGGACAGTATTCTTTATATTGTCATAGATAAAATGTATGCTGGAGTTTTTGGTGTATGGCACATCTGACTTTGGGAATACCCTATCGCATGGATAAAATAAACGGAGGAGACCGAGTTAGAGATACCTGCTCAAATTTTCTTCCACATGCCCTGAATGTCTTGATCATCCACCTCCCAAAGCCTCTATTCTTTACCTCTCCTGCACATAATGATCCTTTTCTTATATTTTACAGATATTGGTGCTCAGCTGTCTGGTTGCTCTTGGCATAGCACCTACGTCTTTGAATTTTTCACTGGGGTATAGAATAATTGGGGGTGGGGGATGGAAGGACATGCCAGTTGAAATTTAGAGCACTCTAGGTTCCATTGCATGTGCACAACTGTTCAGTGAGAGGGTTCTGGGACCTAGTGCAGCTATAGCTGGTGTTGGGGGTTGGTACGTTGAGTTTGGCAGTAAGATTTTGCTACAGATAGCTGGTATCTGCTCCCCCAGAGTTTTAACTGCAACACTGTGTGGATTGTTAGCAGTTAAACCATTGGATCAGCCCAGTAATGTCAAAGAGAAGTATGTTAATAAAATTCAGGTGCCTTTACTTACCAGGAACCTTGAGAAAATGAATTAAATTGAAGCTGCTTTGTTATGTGACAAATGCCAAAATAATTTGGTGAGTGGATGTTTGATATCAGGGAATGCTAACCTGCATTGTTCTATAATATCATCTACCTCTTTCAAATTCCAAGTCTGAAATAGTTAGTGATAAACAGACAACTAAGCACTAAAGATGCATTTATTTTCTGATTTAACGGTATTAAATAACACTGGAATACACCCTTTGAATTATTTCTACATTTTAAAACCTATTTCTAGCCAAGTAAACTTTGATCTCTTTTAGATTTTGAACTATATTCATTCTTAAAACATGCTTATATGTTTCTGACTACTTGTAGCTTCTTTCATCTGAAGAAAACGACCACAGTTCTTGTTACAGCCAGTCAGATAGTCAGTGTGGTTCTCCTCCAAAAGGTTGGTCAGAAGAATTGGATGAACATGGTCAAACCTTATATACCAATGACTATACTAATGAAAAGGTACATTCTCCTTTCTTCTCATCACATATATTCTAAATTGGCAGAATCTTTTCAATAAATTTAGTTGTAAGACCATACAGATTTCATTTTCGGTAGTGAAAAATCTTTCCTCAGTGCTGACTGACTTTGTTCTTAAATGTCCACATCTTTGGCAACTGAACTAACCGTTTGCTCTGGTGTATGTTGTGTTGGTCTTCTGTGGAGATAGTTTTCCTAATGCTAATTCAGTGTGATTATTTGGGGCATCAACTCCAATATAAACAAAAATGTATATTGTACAATTCTTTATTTCTGGCCTCTTTATGATGATACTGGGTTGTATTCCTTACCATTCTAATGTTCTTCTTTCTGTCTTTCAGAAACACTTCTTTTGATGGTGCTGTGTAGGGTTGATAATATAGTACTCTCCCTGGGTCTGTTTCCTGCTGAAAATATAGTTGCTTTACTTTTTGCTTTTGCTTTTTATAACCTTGTTAAATCTTCCTTTGGGAAGCAACAAAATCTAGTGACTAGATCACAGCAGTATCAGGAGACTTAGGTTCTGTTCTAATTTCTGCCATTGACTAACTTCGGCTTTGGGCAAATCATGATAACACTGTTTCCTGATTTGTAAAATAGGAATAACGCCCCTATTTTGTAAAACAGTTTGTAATCATTTTGGTTTGTGTTCATATTAGTGCGCTCAATTATTTTTTAAATAATTCTTTGAAACAATCATGAATTTCATGTAACTGAAATGGATATGGTGCTGGAATATGTTGTAATGTATACTAAAATAATTTTTAAGGTGCAGAATTTCACAAAGTGCAAGAAGCCTTTACTAAGAATCTATTGTAATTGAACGTTTTAGCTAGGGTACTTTTAAGGAGATACAAATTGTCATGATTAATGCTTCAGTTTCTCAAAACTGACCTGCAAATGAGTCAAATTTAATTTACGTCAGAAAAAACGGAAGTAAACGAATTCCAGAGCTTTTCCTCTCTTTAAGCTGCCCCTCGGCGCTGTGGAATGTGTCACTGCTATAATATGTTGTATAGCATTATAAGTTTACTTTATGCTTTACAGTAAAATACATTTCCTGACTCAACAAATTTATTGTAAGGGTATCTGTGTGAAGTCCCACTGTTTTCTGAGGGACTCTGCCTGGCTTCAAAGGCCTGCCTGTGTATCTTGTTTTAGGATCAGGACCTGATATAAAGGGCCCTTAAGAGTTCTTCCTTTGCAGTGAAATTGTGAGCATGCACTATTACAGATGTTGGGTCTGCAGACTGCTTGTCCTGTGGACAAAGTGTTACGGAGCCAAAGCAATTATATGTCAGTACTCTTACTAAATAATTAAAGGTTTAGAACAATAATAAGTTTGTGCAGTAATCTCCCTAAAATGGGCCCTTACTACAACTCTCCTCTTAGCCGTACTAGGAACCTAATGGAGCTTGCTCAGATAAGTGGCAGGGCTTCATTTAAATTTCTGTATTATTTTCTCAAAGACTTTTAAACGTAATCCTTTCACATTGAAAAGAGTGCAGTATACTGTGCTTTAAAAAGAAATCTATTTATCTCGACACTGTGACATCACAGGGTTATATGTTCTGAGGAGTTGCAACACAGCTGTTGAGTGAATGTGACCTAGAACTAAAAAAGAGCACATAAAATTTACTTTCTCATTGCTTTTTAGTTTTGCCTAATTGAAAAGGGTGCACAGTTGGAAGTAAATGGAATTTTATTATTTTCAAGTTGTCTTCACGCTTGAATGCAAATTATCTAAGATGTGTTGTGATATCAGTCTTTCTGTCCGTGTTGTTAAACTTCCTATTATCACATTTATTTCTACAGTGGATAAAACATGTAGATGAACAAGGTAGACCATATTACTACAGTGCTGATGGATCACGATCAGAATGGGAACTGCCAAAGGTAACAAAAACAAAAGTACTGTGACAACTGGTTGTTCTTTCAATAAACGTTCAGAGATCTGTGGTGGGAGTTCTTCACAAGAGATGTATTCTTTCAACTCTGGCTAATGCCCTGTGTTTAATTTTTCTTGACATTTCTTGGTGGTTTTTTTCTGTGAAGACACTCTCATTCACATGAAGGATGTGACATCAGAAATAATTCAGTATAATGGTATTAAAAATTCAGGAGAAAATCTTATCTCTGTGCCTAACTGTATTTTTCAGGTAGTGCTGCACATTAACATTGGCCTTCCTGTTACAGAGGCAGGGGTTTCAGAGTTTGTTTTTATGAGTAGTAGTATTGTGTTCAATTTTTAAACTCAGCCCTGTAGACAGTTATGTTCATCAGAGACCCTTGAGAGAAACTATTAACTAGCTTTTAAAACAAGTTGCAATGCCAGTACCAGCAGACCAAGAAAGAGAGACCAGAGCAAAGTGGGAAATGACTAGGAAAATATACTGACATCTAAATTACTACTGAGTTAAATGGAATTCTACTGTAATCTACACACAATGTGTTAGGGAGATTTTTCTTTAATCCTCTAATCCAATAGAGATTTTAAATTTTGTGGCAGCCAGAGACCTACCAGACTATCTTTAATTAATACAGTTTAAAAATTTCTTAGATTCTGACCAACTGCTTCAGTCCAGTGATTAACTGTCTTATACGCTTGAACAAATTGCTTTTATCAAAAGCATTTTGAGCAGGCAATTTGTATAATATACATTTAATCCAGGAAGTGAAAGATGAGTTTCTGCTGCATGCTGCCACTATTTTTAATACAGAGTGTTTTCAACAGAGTGGAATGGTTCTGTCTTGCACACTAATTCAGTTTTGGATCTGAATTATACAAATAATTTATACTATTGCCTCTAATCCAAGAACTACAGTTCACAGTAGCAACCCAATAGAAATTTATCTAAAGCAGAAGAGGAGTAGAGAAAGGCAGTGTCTCAAGGTGTGGTGTGTTTTGTAATGCAATAGTTTAGCAATCCCAAGGATCAGGGCCTGATTGTAGTAGTGGTTGTAACTTCATAGCCTCTATGTCTACACTTGGAGTTGGGGATATGAGTCCCAGATGGAATAGACATACTCATACTAACTCTCATCAAGTAGTAGTAGCACGAGCGACTCCACAGGCTAGTCTGAACACAGGCTTACCTGAACCGCTACCCTTTTTTCTTTAGCTACCGAAAAGCCGCCGAATGAATTACTTCCGCTTTCGGCGGACATGCCGAGTGCTCCCGAAATAGCTCGGCATGTCTGCCGAAAAGCTGCCGAATGCGGGAGTAATTCATTCAGCGGCTTTTAAGCAGCGCCGGGAGCTCGCAACCCCCTCCTCCCCCGGGAATGTTCGGCGACCCCGAGTTTGAGAAAAACGCTGTCCTAACTCATCCCCACTGTCTTTCTTTCCTTCATCTTCTGCATTCTGTCATCTGATCATATAGACTGAGGGTTCTCTGAGGCAAGGATTGTAGTCTTCATTCTACTTTTTCTCTGACGTGCTTAACACACCGGGGACCCTGATCTGTGGAACCCTCATAGGCACTACATTTATAAAAATAATAAGGGATCCAAAGCAACTTTGATAAAACTGACAGATGAGCATAACTGTGAAAGGCTGATCAAACCCACTATGATGGCAATAAATGTGGTTACAGAAAAGCTTGAGACTTAATAGCAATTATAGATATGAAAGGAACATTGAAGAATACAGTGTTGATCAGAAGCACTTGGGCTCGAGTTAACAAAATGCAATAATTTAGTTCTCTTGCAGTCCAAAGGTCCTGTGACACACTAGTTGTGGCTAAAAAGGAATTTTTTTATAGTTTCAACTGTTACATGATATCATGTAATGACATGTTATGTGATTTTTAGGACCAATAACTGTCCTTAATGCTCTAGTCATAACAAATGGAATCATCCTGACAAAATTGGGACTAATCCCAAAAAATCTGGATAGGTTGCAGTTTGGGCATGCATCCTGAGATGATGACAGTTTAAAAAACTAAAATTTTAATGCACTGTGATGGACTCTTAAAGTAATGGGTTTTTAAAAATAACATTAATGAACTCTCATTTAAGCAGGTAAATTTATTCTGTAACATTGGTGTCATCTAACATTTAGCCAAAGCGATTAATCTAGAGTAAAAGTAGTATAAAAGAAGGCAGTATGCCATAAAAATGTAGACTTCTACAAAAAGTCATAAAGTATTTTAATCCAGTTCATATGTCACTGATGGCTCTTGCTCTAAAATTGATGCTAAAGCTGAGTAAATGGCCTGCCTTTTTTTGTTTTTGTTTTTTTCAACTTTTGGGTATTTTACAGGGCCTGGGTGGTCAGATCTTGGCCCTGGTCCCCACTATGGCTTAAAGTCGACTTTAGCAAGCTAAAGTCGATTTAAGCCTGTACCCGTCCTCACTTGCATGCCCTTAAAGTCAATTTTAAGGGACCTTAAAATCGACTTTATAACTCCTCCCTTACCAGAGGCGTAGCTGAAGTCGACCTCTCTCTAGGTCGATTTTCAGCTAGTGAGGCTGCAGGTGACATTAAGCCTCAGACCTTCCGAGCAGCTCCGCGAACCCCCCGCCTGCCCGAGCAGCCCCGCGCCGGCTCCCCCCGCCTGCCCGAGCAGCCCCGCGCCGGCTCCCCCCGCCTGCCCAAGCAGCCCCGCGCCGGCTCCCCCCGCCTGCCCAAGCAGCCCCGCGCCGGCTCCCCCCGCCTGCCCGAGCAGCACCGCGAACACCCCCCGCCCGCCCGAGCAGCCCCGCACCGGAGCCCCAGCAGTCCTCTGTGGGGATGCACTAAGTCCATTTTCTAAAGTCGACTTCAGAAAATCGACTTAAGGAAAATTGACTTAATGCTGTAGTGAAGACGTACCTTTTGTATATATAGAATACCTTTCTTCTGCTTAGTTAGGAATTGTAAATTGGCGCAACAACAAGATCTGTAGCATCAACACCTACTTGCAGAGAACAAGCTGTTTTTGATGCTTCAAAGACTAGCAATCTGAAGGGATGCTGGGAGTGTAAAGTTGGGGAAAGAGTATGTGACAGCTTAGTGAAGGAATTGGACTGTTAGGGTGTCTCTTCATTCTCCATCTTAGGAGTTCCCTAGTTGATTTGTGCAGCAGCATCCTCTTCCTACAGACGGGTGCAGCTGCCTCATGTATTGCACCTAATGCCTCAAACTTGTGTGTACATACATATCTGGGGAGGACATTGGGCTTTTTACCTATATAAAGGGAAAAAAGGGTGAGCCTTAACATTTTTTGTTTAAAGATCAAGATAAAACAAGGTGGATAAAATTCAATGATTTTTTTAAAATAGTTAGATTGAAAATTGCTACCTAGTCATGAAAATTGTGCTTACTAGCACCATAGTGGTGTAGGGAAATGCATGGTGAAAAGTAGGATAAATTGAGATGGTGTTCTGTAGTGATTTTTATGTAATGGCATAAGATTTCAGTTTTGGGTGGAACCTGCCTCAAATTGATTATAGCATAAGAACATAGAATTTGCTTTACCAAATCGGGTGGTTCATCCAGTCTACTTCTTGCAGCAAGCAATATATAAATTTTAGAATTGAGAAAACTACTATGCATACCTACACTATATCTATCTAGCAATTCCCAAACTTTGGTCCATAGTGCACTTGCTGATGGTTCAGGACCTGGCATATCACGTGGTGCTGGCTCTTCTCATTTTATGATAAGTGCATTAAAATGTAAAGGTACTTAATCATCTTAATCAGTGGTCCCCAACCCCCGGTCCGCGGACCGGTACCGGTCCGTGGAGCATTTGGCACCGGTCCGCGGCCGCGTTCCCCTCCGCCCCGCCCCTTCCGGCTTCCTGGCCGACGTCCCTTCCGGTTCCGGCCGACGTCCCTTCCGGTTCCGGCCGCCTTCCGCATTTTTGCTGCTTTCCCGCCGCTTCCCTGCGGCTTTTCGGGGTACACACATGATCCCGCCGCGCCGAAAAAGGCGGGAAAGGAGCAAAATGCGGAAGGCGGCCGGAACCGGAAGGGACGTCGGCCGGAACCGGAAGGGGCGGGGCGGGCCGCCGGGCCGCAAGCCTCACTCGGATGCGTGGCCCGGTCCGCGGCGATGAAAAGGTTGGGGACCACTGATCTTAATTCTTCCATTTAAATATATTACTGTAGTTGTCACAGTGATATAATGTGACTGTGATTTGGAGGGGATAATAATGATCTTAATAATCTCAAGTAAGAATGTTACATCCTGTGAAATCCTTGGAGCCCCCTTCATCATCTAGCTAAATATTTAGTGTTGTACAAGGGGATGATCGGAGGATACCTTTTTAACCTTCTGAGTTGATCAAGTTATTGTATGCCCTAAAGCATGAGCTTTAACCTTCAAGATCAATCTTGAGTATTAGTCCTCTGGTTACAGACTACCAACAAAAATGAGAAGTCCTTGTGGCACCTGAAAGACTAATGGGCTAAAACCCACTTCATCAGTACCAACAGGGTACTGTTCCAGCAGGATATACATAATCTTGGACATGCTTACTTTAACCTTACAAATGATTCTTGCGTGTTGCCAGTTCCAAAGACTAATTAACAATGGTCAGGTCCATAAGCATAACTGTGTAGACAACAGAAGAAGAATGCTGATGTATTTGGTGATGGAATCATGTAAACTCTATATATTCTATGCTGGGATGTTGTTTAAAAAAAAAAGCCAATCATTTACTTTCATAGAGAAGAAATTAACAAATTTTTCAGAGGTGCCTGGACTATATCACTGTCTCAGTAATATTAGGCACATGCTGGTATTTGCAGCATTAAGTATTAATAAAGAATCTTGCCTGAAAGCATGTCACATGGGAGACGGTTGTTCTGGTTATTATTTTCAGAAAAATGACTTGACGGCAATAAGTCTTAAAGTAAATAGACAGTTTTCCTGTACTTTTATAGTTGCGGGTTTATCTCTGTCTTAGAAATATACCAGCTTTATCCTCAGTTTATTGTTTCCACTATTTTTTAGATGTATTATGCAATGAAGAGGAAATGAAAACAGTCTTTAAACATTTAAGTGTAAAGATGTTTATTTGACACCTGTAACATGAGAAAATAGAAAAATGGCAAATGTTTTTTTTGTTTTTTTTTAAAGGCAAATTTACAGGGTATATTAACACTGTTTACATTAGCAAAGTATTTAAGCTGCTAAGAAGCACTGCATATTGTCACTGAATTTTAACAAGTCTGTCATCTGTCCTTCATACCTGAACTCTGTGTGTCTTCTGCTTTTTTGGCAGAAACATATGAAACCTGGGTTTTATATTGCCTTACAGGTTCCTTCTTCTTCATAATGGACTGTCTGTCCTATTAAGTAAAGTCTCCTCATGGTTTGTGATGGTACCATTATAGATCATGTATAGGCCCTGCATATTTTACAAATTTAACATTTATTTTAAAATGCATTTAATTTTCATTTCAGTGGAATTCAAAGCACGTATCCTGGACTCTGAACTTGTGCAGTATTTTAAAATCATTTTAAAATAAAGCCATCAGATACAAAAGCATACACAAACTGCCATAAATTCACAATGATGATGGCTAATATTACTAAATTAAGTAGTAACCCCATTTTTCCATAGCAGGAAATAAATAGCTAATATGTCTTCAGCCTATATGTTTCTTAAATTGCTTAACGTGCTGTAGAGAACACTGTTTGAATCCTAGAAGTTGAGTTAATTGTAAGCATGATCCCATAGCAAGCAGTTCAGTTTTTAATTGTAATATGGGCCAGGTTGCTAGATAACGCTTAACTGCTGGTATACTGTGAATTGTGAGTGTGCTTCTATGGGCTAGATACCTGCAAAGTAGATATTTCCCTAGTAAGGAATTAACCAGATTAGATGCACTCCAGCATATATAGAGGAAAAACACTTTTGAAAAACTAAATGGCTGACCATTCAGCTCTGATTTGACAGCGGAACACATTGTGAGAGCCAGATACACCTCACTGTTTTACTGTACTTGTTACAACTGTTGTGGAAACATGTACTGAATCCATGATAAATATGGCTCTGCGTTCTCAGATGTGAAATAATTCTTACTACTATAGGAGACTTATAAATCTGTGTTAGGCACAATTACCAAATTTAATTCTATTTAGTGTGAGGTTCTCCATGTGATGCATGTTGAAATATTTCAGTAAGACATGAAAAATCACTGTTTTTTGACATCTCTTGTTGAAGCATGAACCCTATATATAATAAAATGAAAAGCTGCTAACATAAACATGGTATCTGCCATGGCAGTAGCAGTGTTGACTCTTTATTGGAGCGTGGTGCATCTCAGGATGTTAATTCATTACATTCATTTAACTTTTTATTAGTAGATCTCAGAGCTTCATAAGTATCAGTATGCGTTATTCCCATTTTACTTAGGGAAAAACTGAGACATTAAGAGGTTGCGGCTTGCCATATGTCACCATAATGAGTCAGTGGCAAATTTGAGAATAATAATTCCTAGCTCTTACATAACACTTTTCATCAGTAGGTCTTAAAGCACTTTATGATTGAGGTTAGTGTCATCATCACCTTTTTACATTTTAATAAAACTCTAGTGTACTGCTTCTGTCATAAGCTGTGCCCAACGTATTGCAATCCCTTGTGTAATGAATCAGCAAGTACGATCTTAGTTGTCCATTGTGTTCCAAAGTGCAGGTTCTGCTGCTTCACCATTGCCCCAGAAAGAAATTCCAGTCAATATTTTTATTGTTAAAATGTACCATTCTTATTTGCTGTTTGTATACTCAATAAAAAGTTTTGTTTGGAATGTTTTTTAACTTACTTGGATGCTGCATAAATTTCTGTGCACTCGATAACTTATTACTCTGCCAGAGATGGTGGGCTTGCTGAAAAATTTAGGGCTAGTATTACACAGAACATTCATGGCCCTGTTTATAGACTTTGTGCCTTTCTCTAAGTCATGCATCTTTGGATACTCTCAGGATATTTAAACTAAACTGAAACTTTTTACTCTTAAATATATACTTCTTTGTGCTTAAATGTAGCATAAATTGGGTCTAGGAAGTAAAGTTATTGAATTGCCACCACTAGAAGACAGGAATTTCTGTATCAGAATAGGCTACCCTGAAGTGTCTCCTTTCTTCCTCCATGAACCATCCTTCTGGCCAAATAACGTTGAATGTTATACCCTCAGATCTTATTATAGCTCTTGATCCAAAGGTATCCGGGTAGGGTGATATGACAGATATGACACACCCCTTTTATACAACTGTATTTGTAATGCTCTTAATACTTCTCAGTGTGGATAGTAAAGGTCTAAATCCAATGTTAATTTCACTCTGAAGAGTGGTTGATAACACTGTAGTGCTTTTGTGGCATTCCCAAAACCAGGTGCAGGCAGTAAGAATTCAGGACCAGAAATCAATCACCTGGATGACAGTACAGTACAATACACTGCCACATCAAGCTAGTTCCTGTTTACCTCTGCAGAAAACAGCACTGGACAATTTAGTTTTCAAGACTTAGGGTTTAAAAAAAAAAAAAAAGGGCTGTTTGCAGTTTCATGGCTGAATCAGTGATGTTATGAAAAATTGTGCTGTTGGAAAATATATAGAGGAATTATCTGGGTTTTATGTTAGTATAAATTTGACCCTGTTGATAGTGTGATTTTTCTCTTCTTTAGTATAATGCTTCACCACAGCAGCAAAGAGAAATAATTAAGAGTAGGAGTCTGGACAGGAGGCTACAAGAACCAATAGTTTTAACAAAGTGGAGGCACAGCACGATTGTTTTGGACACCAATGATAAGGTAGGAATGTGTTAAAGAGCACGTTAGAATTTTGGCCATTGTCTGGTTTGTGAAGTGTTTAATTCACACTGATTTCTGAAGGATTCATTATTGGCAGTTTTTCCTATGCTATGTACCATGCAGTGTATGTAAATGTTCTAGTGAAACAAAGGACAACTTGATAAACTGGTATCTTTTCATTTTGTAATAGAGTAGTTTATTTTTTGTCTCTAATAGACTGTTTTCCTTTCTTCTGAACTATTCCCATTAGCCTTCATTTGACTGGCAGATGAATTTTAACTAATATTAATTTCAGCCTTGGATGTTCAATGCCATTTACTTGCCTTTAATTAGATCTATTTTTATTTTAAATCATTCTTTTTCTTAATAGAAATAGAATGCTTTCTTCCAGAAACAATTGTTCTTCTTCGAGTGATTGCTCACATGCATTCCACTATAGGTCAGGCACGCGCTGCGGGCCTGGTTGCCGGGTAGATTTTTCCCCTAGCTGCAGACTGGGCGAGCAGGGAGCCCCATGGAGTGGCGCCACTGAGGCACTCTATAAGTACCCCTGCGACACAGTCTGGCCCTCAGTTCCTTCTTCACCGCTCGCGCTGGTAGTCGGAACAGGAGTACTGCTCTTGAGCGTCCTCCTTATCTCCTAGCTGTTAATTCTATTGTTCTTACTAATCGTTCTTGTTAAGTAGTTGTTAAATAGTTTATAGTGTAAATAGTTAGGTGCAGGGGTTTTTCCCTGCCACCGGAGCCATGTCATCCAAGGCTCCGGGATTCAAGCCATGTGCGGAGTGCGGGAAGCCCATGCCTGCGGGGGACCCACACTCCAAGTGCCTTAAGTGCCTCGGGGAAGCGCACTTGGCAGACTCCTGCAAAATCTGCAGGGCTTTCAAACCCAGGACCCGCAAGGACAGGGAATACCGCCTGCGGCAGATCCTGTTGGAGGCGGCCCTCACTCCGGACTCGAGTGCGGCACCGGGCCCCGCACCCAAGCCGGCCAAGGCGAAGCCTCGGCACCGGTCGCGCTCCCCCAGCGCTAAGCGCAGAAAGGACTCTGAACCGCGCCCAGCATCGGCACCGGACCGCGTGCAGCCTCCGGCGCCGCTCACACGTCCACGGTCGCCGCCGGGGAGCCGACCAGAGGCGCAGCCGCCTGCACCCGCACCGACGACTCCGGCGCCGCAGGAGGCCCCGTCGAGTCCGGTGCCAGTGGTCTCGCCACTCAGGGTGCCGATTCCGCAGCAGCTTCCCTCCACGCCGGAGGCGTTCGCTGCTGCGAGGAGGTTGCTCGCAGAGGATACCCCTCAGCAACCTGTCCGGTCTAGGGGCAAGCCGCCCATGACCGTGACTGAGATCGCGGCTCGAAGCCCGGCTGGGCATGGACGCCGATCGATCTCGCGGCGCCGATCGAACTCCCGGTACCGGTCAGCTTCCCGGCACCGGTCGCAGTCTCGGCGCCGCACTGAGTTGAGACCATGCTCCGGGTCTCCTCATGGCCGGTCGCGCACATCGCGCTCTGGCCGCCGGTCCGAGTCCTGGCGCCGATCGGAGTCCCGGCACTCCCGCACGGACAGACGCCGGTCGTACTCTCAGCACCGGTCGCACTCCCGGCACCGGTCCGTCAGCTGCCACAGGGGCCGCTCCAGACGCCGATCGCCGAGCCGCTCGTCTTCCCGGCACCGTTCGTCGTCGCGGCACCGGTCACGCTCCACACGGCACCGATCACCCCGGCACCGTTCGTCGTCGCGGCACCGCAGACATCGGCGCTCCACATCCAGGCGGCACCGCCGCTCACCCCGGCACCGGACCTCGTCGCGGCACCGGCGATCCGCCCGACGCCGGTTGTCATCGCGGCACCGTGGATCCCGCAGGAGTGAATCCAGCAGCAGCCGCTCTTCAGGGGGCAGTCACTTCTCCCGGCACCGGTCGAGAAGCCCCCGGCACCGGAGGCGTAGAGAGTCTGCTGGCACACAAACCCGGCATGACTCCCCGCCTAAGGCCCTCCAGTCGGCCACTACAGCGGCACCATGGCACTCCTCGGCCTCAGCGTCCCCTCCAGTAATGGGGCCAGCCCCAGCCACCCAAAACCCTGCCTGGCCAGAATGGGTGGCATGGGAGTACGATCAGCCTGGGGAAACCCAGTCTGAACCAGGGTTCCCAGTGTGTGCGAGGGCTGCTCGGCAGGACCTACCGGGGCCATCTTCGGCCAGCCAGCCGTCGGCGATACACAGCCCCCGAGAGCCAGGTCCTTACGCATCCCCAGTGGGGGTAGAGGCGGTGGCGGGCACCTCTTCCAATAGCCCGCCCGGCCTGGAACTCTCCAATTATCAACACCTCCTCCAGGCAGTCGCGAAAAACATGAACCTGCCCCTTGAGGAGGTCCAGATGGTGGATGACCCAGTCACCACCATGCTAACGAAGGGCACCCCGGCACGTGTGGCTGTGCCATTCATCAACACTATTAAAGCGCACACCACATCGGTCTGGAAGACCCCCGCCTCCATCCCCCCCACCGCCCGGGGGGTAGAAAAGCGCTACTTTGTCCCGGCCAAGGGCTATGAGTATCTGTATGTTCACCCTACGCCCTCCTCCCTGGTGGTGGAGTCGGTGAACAATAAAGAGCGCAATGGACAGGAGGCTCAGGTACCTAAGGCCAAAGACGCCAAGAGGCTGGACCACTTTGGCAGGAAGGTTTATTCCTCCGGGGGCCTCCAACTCAGGGTGGCTAACCATCAGGCCCTAATGAGTAGACACCATTTTGATACGGTGGAGGCCCTCACCAAATTCGAGACCGCTCTCCCCCAGGAGAGCAGGCAGGAATTCAAAGCCCTTCTAACCCAGAGCAGGGATATCTCGAGACACACCCTGCAAGCGGCCCTGGACTCGGCAGACTCAGCGGCCAGAACAATGGCCTCGGGCATAGCCCTTCGCCGGGCAGCATGGCTCTGCTCATCCAGCCTTGCCCCGGCTATGCAGTACAAAATTCAGGACCTCCCGTTTGAGGGACAGACCCTCTTTTCAGAGGACACAGACACGCGGCTCCAGGCCCTCAAGGACAGGGGGGTGACCCTCAAGGGCCTGGGCATGCACACCCCGGGGCCACAAAGGCGCCCCTTCATCCCTCCGCGCCGGAAGTTCTTCCCCCCCGCCCGCCAGCCACAGGACCCCTCCAGCAGGAGAAACCGCCCCTTCTGCAAGCGTCAGGGGCCCAGGCAGGGCGGGAAACAGCGGGGCTCTAAGCCTCCCCAAGGGCCTAGGTCCAACTTTTGATGGTGCGCCCGGGGGCAGCGTATTTTCCACAGTCCTGGATCCTCCCTTCGGAGACCGTCTGTCTCACTTCCACCGTGCATGGTCGGACATTACATCAGACCAGTGGGTCCTCCGCACGGTGGAGGTGGGATACTCCCTCCAGCTCTCCTCCACTCCTCCCAACCACCCACCTCCCTCGTCCCTCTTCAGGGACCCCTCTCACGAGCAACTGCTCGTACAGGAGGTCAGGTCGCTCCTCGCACTAGGAGCCATCGAACCTGTACCACAGGAGTTCAGAGGAAAGGGGTTCTACTCCCGCTACTTCCTAATCCCCAAGGCGAAAGGGGGCCTCCGGCCCATCCTGGACCTGCGCGAACTCAACACCTACATGATCAAGTTCAAGTTCCGCATGGTCACCTTGGGCACTATCATTCCCTCTCTGGATCCGGGAGATTGGTTCGCTGCCCTCGACATGAAGGATGCCTACTTCCACGTGAGCATCAAACCTTCTCACAGGCGCTACCTCCGCTTCCTAATAGCGGAAGAACATTATCAATTTGCAGTCCTGCCCTTCGGCCTGTCCACCGCGCCCAGGGTATTCACGAAGTGCATGGCGGTAGTGGCGGCGTTCCTGCGGCGCCGCGGGGTACAGGTATACCCGTACCTAGACGACTGGCTGATCCGGGGCACCTCCAGGGACCAAGTGTCAGCGCACGTGCGCCTGGTCATCAACACCTTCGACCGCCTGGGAATCCTCCTCAACGAGGGAAAGTCCACCCTGGAGCCTACCCAGAGCATAGAGTTCATTGGGGCCCTACTAGACTCCAAGGTGGCAAGGGCATCCCTGCCCCAGCCCCGGTTTCTCACCATCCAGTCGGCCATCAGACAGCTTCGCAGCTGCCCAATGACCACGGCCAGGGTCTTCCTCAGCCTGTTAGGCCACATGGCATCGTGCACCTACGTCATACAGCACGCCAGACTGCGGCTACGCCCACTGCAGTCGTGGCTCGCAGGGGCCTACCGGCCAAGAAGGGACAGTTTGGACACCCTCCTTTCCATCCCCAGAGCCACCCTATCCGCTCTGACTTGGTGGGAAGACCAGACCAATGCGTGCCGAGGGGTCCCCTTCCTCCCCCCCAGCCCGTCCATGTCCCTGGTGACGGACGCCTCGTCGCTGGGTTGGGGAGCTCACCTAGGGGATCTCAGGACACAAGGCCGCTGGTCGGAGTCAGACCTCTGCCTCCACATCAATGTCCGGGAGCTGAGGGCCGTCCGACTTGCGTGCCACGCGTTCCGAGACACGCTACAGGGTCACTGTGTGGCGGTGCGGACAGACAACACCACGGCCCAATACTACATAAACAAGCAGGGCGGGGCCCGATCCAGTCCCCTGTGCCAAGAGGCGATTCTCCTATGGGAGTTTTGTATAGCCCATGATATTCACCCGGTGGCCTCTTTCCTCCCCGGGATTCAGAACACACTGGCGGACCACCTCAGCAGGTCATTCATGTCTCACGAGTGGTCCCTTCGGCCGGATGCCATCCGACCGATCTTCCTGAGGTGGGGGTTTCCCCACATCGATCTCTTCGCCTCCAGGCAGAACAGGAAGTGCCTCCAGTTCTGCTCCTTCCGAGGCAGCTCCCGGGGATCCCTGACAGATGCCTTCCTCCTACCCTGGACGGGGCACCTGTTCTACGCGTTCCCTCCGATCCCGCTTCTCCACAAGGTGATCCTGAAGATCAGACGGGACAGGGCACACGTCATCCTCATAGCCCCGGCCTGGCCCAGGCAATGCTGGTATGCGTCCCTCCTCCGGCTGTCCAGGGCCCCTCCCATCAGCCTCCCGCCGTGGCCCGACCTGATCTCGCAGGATCACGGTCGCCTCCTGCATCCGGACTTGCAGTCCCTTCACCTCACAGCGTGGCTACTCCATGGCTGAGAGATCCTGAGCTCTTATGCTCGACTGAGGTACAGAATGTCCTGCTGGGAAGTAGAAAACCATCCACCAGAAGTACCTATACAGCCAAGTGGACCCGCTTTTCTGCATGGTGCAGACAACACGATATAGTCCCCAGTGAGGCTGCTATCCCGCGCATATTGGACTACCTCTTAGGCCTTAGAAACCAGGGCCTCTCTACTTCTACCATACGCGTCCACCTCGCTGCCATATCGGCTTTTCATCCGGGCCAGTCGAACCACTCAGTCTTTTCAGATCCTGTGGTATACCGTTTCCTCAGGGGCCTGGATAAACTGTACCCGAACGTCAAGTGTCCCATACCACCCTGGGACCTCAACCTGGTGCTCTCACGCCTTATGATGCCCCCGTTCGAGCCCCTCGCCGCGTGTTCCTTACTCCACCTTTCCTGGAAGGTGGCATTCCTAGTAGCTATCACCTCGGCTCGTAGAGTGTCAGAGATCCGTGCACTGACCTCCGAGCCGCCCTACACTATCTTCCACAATGACAAGGTGCAGCTACGTCCCCACCCGGCCTTCCTGCCTAAGGTGGTCTCCCCCTTCCATGTGAACCAAGACCTCTGTCTCCCAGTCTTTTATCCTAGGCCACACACCTCCGGAAGGGAACAACAATTACACACGTTGGATGTTAGGAGGGCTCTTGCTTTTTATTTAGACAGAACAAAGCAATTTAGGAAAACAACGCAACTTTTCGTGGCTGTTGCGGAGAGAATGAAGGGCCAGCCAGTTTCCGCCCAAAGGCTCTCCTCCTGGATCACCTCGTGCATTCACACCTGTTATGAACTCGCGGGCAAGCCGCTTGAGAGAGTAACAGCACATTCCACGAGAGCGCAGGCGTCCTCTGCGGCCTTCCGGGAAGGAGTCCCTATCACGGACATTTGCAGGGCGGCTACCTGGTCCTCCGTCCACACCTTCGCCGCCCACTACGCCATAGTCCAGCAAACCAGGGACGACGCGGCGTTTGGGTCAGCGGTCTTACGATCAGCAATGGGTCCACCCGACCCCACCTCCTAGGTATTGCTTGTAGTCACCTATAGTGGAATGCATGTGAGCAATCACTCGAAGAAGAAAACAGGGTTACTTACCTGTAACTGTTGTTCTTCGAGATGTGTTGCTCACATCCATTCCAGACCCGCCCTCCTTCCCCACTGTCGGGTTAGCCGGCAAAGAAGGAACTGAGGGCCAGACTGTGTCGCAGGGGTACTTATAGAGTGCCTCAGTGGCGCCACTCCAGGGGGCTCCCTGCTCGCCCAGTCTGCAGCTAGGGGAAAAATCTACCCGGCAACCAGGCCCGCAGCGCGTGCCTGACCTATAGTGGAATGGATGTGAGCAACACATCTCGAAGAACAACAGTTACAGGTAAGTAAACCTGTTGTAGCTGTAGCGGGGTGCTCCCCGCTCCCTGCCGGCCAGGGCTGGAATAGCCCTGGAAAGAGGGTTTGTGGCTGGCTGAGCCTGCTAGCAGGCTTAAGTGGAAAGCAGGCTCAGCTGTGTGGCCACGCCCCAAACATTCCAGGCTGTATAAAAGCCTGGGAGGCAGGAGTTAGAGAGAGAGAGAGAGAGGAGTGAGTTTACTCTGAGGTCAGTCTATTCTGTAGGCAGCAGGAGACAGGGCCTGGCTGCAAAGTACCCGGACTGGGACAGGGCGTGGGTGAGGCAGCTGGGAGCCAGGGAGCCTGAGCTCTAGGGAGAGGGCCCCAGCTTGCTGAGCCTAGGGAAGGCCCGACCCACGGGGTACTGGGGATTGCAAGGGGGCAGTCTCCTCTGCAAGCAGAGGGAGACAAGGCCTGGCTGCAGGGAGCCTTTATCAAAGTACCTGGACTGGGACAGGGCAAGGGCAAGGCAGCTGGGATCCAGGGAGCGACTAGCTCTAGTGAGAGGGCCCCAGCTTGCTGAGCCTAGGGAAGGCCCGACCCACGGGGTACTGGGGGTTGCAAGGGGGCAGCCCTGGGCTGGAAGAGCAGCAGGCCGACCCCTTCTTGCCGGTGATGAGTAGCCATGAGACTGCAGTCAGCCTCAGAGAAACTGAGACCGTGGTGACTGGCAGTGGCCGTATCTGAGGCAAGTTGGGGATAGTGGGTGTTGGGTTCCTCAGGGAGGGGAGACCCTAAGACCAGGGGGGATACTGCAGGGGTGCAGCACCCTCAGCAAGGGGCTCCGGGGTCCGGGAGGGACACGGGCCCAGTGTGGAGAAGCGGACGTCGGCCGGCAGAGGGTGCTCCCGGGTCAAGAAGAGCTAATTCCCAGACGACCAGACGGGGGCGCCGCCGGGTGAGTGACTGACCCCGTTACAGTAGCACAGAGTAAACTCAGATCCCCAAAAGAGGGTGGATGTATTGGATTACCTGGCTTCAAAAAGTACTACTGGACTATCCAACTAGAATACACACAGTGCCCAGAAGCCAATGGGTAGCACTTGTCTTGAAATCAAACAATGTTCACCTGCCTGTGTTACCTTATTGAAAACTTTATTTTGTTAAGATTTATTTATTATGTGGCTCAGCCATGGTACATCCCCTTTATACAAGGTATAGTCTGGTTTAAGATTAGAAAAGTTTTCTGAACACAATAGAAAATAGTAGCAGGAGGTCTAGGCTTTCCACAAGGACTCATAGATCCCATATTCCAAATGTGAGCAAGATTGGGACTAAAAAGAGACTACAAAAGAATCGTTCACAAATAGCAGGCTTCCTATATCTGTGACAAAAAGGTGTTTGAAACAAGCACTGGCTGTACTACCTGCAGTTCAGAAGCAATTTTTAAAAATACATCAATATTAAAGAGTTGCAGAAACTGCACCCTATTGAAAAGTCTGCTATAAGTCATTTGACTTCAATAAATCTTAATATCAGCCTAGAAAGTACATATGAACCTCACCAAACGGAACTCGGTAGGCACCATAGCTCTCTGGAATAAAAGTTTAAACATAAAAATTAGCCAAAAGCCATGGATAAAAGATGGATGGATAAAAGTATATATTTCCAGACTAATTAGTGGACTAATAGTCTAAGTTCTTTTATAATCCACATGAGCTGTGGTTCTTCAAGATGTATATAATGTAATTTGCAAAAAACACAAAGCAATAAATCTAAATTACAAGGAACCTTTATATTTTCATGTAATATGGTCATATCAATTAACACAAACTACTTTGTGGTTCTGCTGTTTTTTCAAGCCAAATATTGCAAAATTTTGCTAGTTATTTTCATTTTCAAAGTGATGAATACAAAAATTAAAGAGGAAACATTAGTAAATAATAAACCTGAATTTAAAAAATCTATTGGTAATATTTCAAGTTACTAATTGTTCTTTTATTAAAATATTACTTTAGCCTGGCAACAGAGCAATTTGAATATTGAAAACAAAAACAAATCCCTATTCAGCTTGCTGGAAAAAAAAATCAAACACTTAACTACATATGGAACTAGTATTTGAGGGAAAAGGCGTGGTCCAATAGATAGAGCACCACACTGGTTTTAGTGCCACAGAACCAGGCTTCCTGTGTCAGTTTCCACACAAAATGAGCACAGAAGTGCTTATCCTCCCCTGGAAAGCATTTTGTGGTTGGTGGTGAAAAGTGCTACAGAGGTGCTTGTTCACTAAGTTCTATTAAACTGAATCTCTTTCTTTGCTTTTCTGGAAGTAGCAATTCTCTGTCTGATGTGAGGATGCTGTTCAAAGAGCTATAGTAGGAGGGAGGGATAGCTCAGTGGTTTGAGCATTGCCCTGCTAAACCAAGGGTTGTGAGCTCAATCCTTGAGGGGGCCATTTAGGGATCTGGGACAAAAATCTGGTGGATGATTTAATTGTGGATTGGTTCTCCTTTGAGCAGGGGTTGGATTAGATGATCTCCTGAGGTCCCTTGATATTCTATGATTCTATATTGACATGTTCTTGACGGTGTCTCACCAGTTACATACTTGCGAATATTTAGATCATTCTCCACTTAAGCTGGGGCCTGAGGGCTAAGGAAGTTTGGCCGAATCTGACTAATCTTATTTTCGATGACTTCTAAAAGCATTCAGACACATCTGTACTGCAATAAGACCTGCAGCACAGACTCAGCTGGTCCAGGTTAGCTGACTGGGGCTTGGACTAAGGGGCTAAATATTGAATTGGGCTTAGTCTAGACCCACAGAGTTCCCCAGTGCCTGGGTTCCAACCCAAGCCTGAATGTCTTCGCTGCAATTTTTTGCCCCTCAGCCTCAGCCTGAGTCAACTAATCCAGGCTCTGAGATTCAGTGCAATGGGCTTTTTTATTGCAGTGCCGACTTACATTTAGAGGCTTCTCTTAGCCTATAGAAGAGCCCACCTTACTAAATCCTGTTCCTGGTCTAATGCACAATTTTGGCTTTACATGGTCGCAGGAGAGAGATCGTTCGATCATACCTGTTAGGTTCACTCACTCCGGGGCACCTGGCATTGGCCACTGTCGGTAGACAGGATGCTGGGCTAGATGGACCTTTGGTCTGACCCAGTATGGCCGTTCTTATGTTCTTATGTTCTTAAGAAAAGAAAAAGGAAATAGTTTTTAAATTTTTATATCTGTAGGGCGTGCAATTTCCCCCGCCATTAAACTCACTGGGTTTTGGCAAACGCGGTTTTTGCTTTACGTGCTGGCCATGGAACAGAACCCCCGTGTAAGATGCGACTCGCCTGTACTTAATCTCTGGTCAAATCCAAAATGGATGATCCACTGCTTGTTTCCTCAGCTCTCTGAATCAGAAGGCTGTCCCCTACACAAGCTAAGAGTTTGCAGGACATATTAAGTTGTGCTGTAATAGTCTTCCAGCAGATATCAGGGGAGTTAAAATCCACATTAATACTAGTTCATGTGTTAGCTAATCTTGTTACCTGCTTGTTGAATGAC
The DNA here is from genome assembly GCA_032164245.1 of Sternotherus odoratus. Classification (NCBI taxonomy): domain Eukaryota; kingdom Metazoa; phylum Chordata; order Testudines; family Kinosternidae; genus Sternotherus; species Sternotherus odoratus. The sequence goes on along the minus strand of JAVMKO010000002.1, from coordinate 200,323,243 downwards.
TCCTCCATTTCCTCTTCCTGATTTGGTGGTCTATAATAGACCCCCACCATAATATCGCTACTATTCTTTTGCCTTTTATCCTCACCCAGAAATTCTCAGTAGGTGTGTTTTTGCTCACTTTCTCTTAGACCTTGGAGCAAGTATATATGTTCTTGAAGTACAATGCAATACTTCTTCCTTTTTTCCCATACCTATCCTTTCAAAACAAGCTAGGAAATGATTGGTCATAGAATCAGAGGACTGGAAGGTCATCTAGTCCAATCCCCTGCACCCATGATAGGACTAAGTATTATCTAGACCAGTGGTTCCCAAACTGCGCTTTGCGACTCCTTATAAGAAATGGAAAGGGAGGTGGATATTTTTTGTTGTTTTTAAAATTAAATAGGAAGCTAATATTGTTTTTAAGATTATTATGAATAACAAGTTTAAGCTTGTTATGTTGTAACATGTGGTGTTTGCCTGGACTGCTCAAGACCTGAATGCTTGAAAGAAAAGTCTTTGAGTTGGGTTCTTAAATACCTCCATGCTGTTTCACATCTGATACTCCTTGATGAAGCATAGGAGCCTTGTCTTATAACAGACTTTTTCAAAGTGATACAAGCTCTGAAAGTGAAATTTTGAAAGTGTTTCTGTTTTCATAACGTAATAAAAATATTCTAATAATTTATAATAGTGTGTAATAAATATGTCATAAAAACAAATTTTATATTTCCAGGATCACTACATTTTATAAATTATACTCCGGTAAAGGAGAAAATCCCTGGAAATATTCATTTTTAGGAGGGGGTTCGTGACATTTGACATTTTAGTGAAAGTGATTCACAGGTTGTTAAAGTTTGGGAACCACTAAGAGACCATCCCTGACAGATGATACAGCCACTGCATTAGGCATTTCAAGGCATTGCATATATAATGCATGTTCAGTTTGAGACAACAGTTCTATTCCTTTTCACCTAGTGAGCTCTTATGGTTGGCTGTAAGAGCCTACTCTATACTCTGAGGCAGTATATACTTGTGAATGCTCTACAAGAGGTCAGCTCCAGGCACCAGCTGAGGAAGCACATGCCTGGGGCGGTCTTTTTTGGTGTGGCTTGGGGCGGCAAAAAAGGTAGAGCTGGCCCAGTTTACAAAAACTGCAGTCTCTGTGGTAATGTACAAACGTTCTGAGGAAAGATGAAAATATAGAGAGGAGCAAAAAGCTAACCTTGAATGGAAACTGGAATTTGAAAATAACTGGTTGCATCATCTTTTTTTTCTTGTAGGAATATCCAGCTGCTTCAAAACCTAACTGTCCGGAAAATGAGTCCTCCCCTTCTTCGCCAAAACACCAAGCCACAGTCAGTATGCAAGTTGTTTCATAATAGACATGTAGATGCCAGGCAACAGGTGCACTAGATAAACGGTTCTCAAATTGGGGGTCACGAGCTTCTGCTGCATTTGGCGGCATTTCGGTGGCTGCTCTGAATGCAGGAGTGTGTCCGCTGAAAAGCCCCCGAGCGGAACACTTCTCCTTTCGGCGGGCACACAGAGAAGCGCTGCAAGTCTGCCAAAATACCGCCGAAACTGGAAGTGTTCCATTCTGCGGCAATTTGGCAGACATGCCCCGGGGCCTCAGCGCGCACAAAACAGTAGAAAGGGGTCTCGAACCTAAGAAGTTTGAGAACCCCTGCACTAGATAGTTTAAGACCGCAAATCTCCTTGTGCTTTTAAACAAAGCAAAGGAGTCTCAGGATTTTCTCTCTTTTGGCTTGCATCTGCTTCTGAAATTACATTTAAAAAGTGCCCACGTTAGGCTTTAGACTCTATCCAATAATGTGGGAAAAGAAAATGGTGAATGATTTTTCCTTAGAATAGGATTCAGTATCTCATATGCCTATCGTTTGAGATTGTAACATGCTTACATGTTGTACAAACTATATCTTCACAACGTCTCTGTAGGGATGGGAAGATTTTCTGTAATGGCTTAATATTTTTTCCGAAGTATTTGGTTAGGACTTGCTTGTGGAATAAATAATTTATGGCAAGTTATTTAGCATCTTAAAGGGAAATCTCCACTATTTTTGTTCAGCTGGCAATTTGATTGGTCAAAGGCATGAATCACTTCCTATTGGTAGTAAAGTGTAATAGTTAATTACAACTGTTATTTTTGAGCTTCCTGTTACCACTGGTGTCTTGCTAAAGAGAGACTGAAATTAGGGGAACCTAATGAAAGTCAGTAGTGTGCATTGTGCTCTGGCAATCGCTCAGCTTTTGGAAGGAAAGCTTGAGCTCAGCTAGTTTTATGTGGTGACCTGTGCAACTTTTAAGGTCTGACAATTTCATGTTCTGACTCTATTTCAGATTAAGATTAAATGCATTTTGTGTTTTGAAACTGTATGAAATAATTGTGGAATGGGAAAAGTAATTCAATTTTCCTTTTTCAAATTGAAAAGCCATGTTGTGATAGCATTAAGACATGTTGAAGGATGTTTAATGGTCATTAATATTAATCTCGGGAGGTTTAAGATAACTTGCTTTCAGTCTCATCTCTCTCAGTGCACCCAAGGTATGTACCGTATTTTTCGCCCTATAAGACGCACTTTTTCTTCCCCAAAACGGGGGGGGAAAAGTTGGTGCGTCTTATAGGGCGAATGTGCGCCCCGGTTCCCCCCTCCCTGCCGCGGGCGGGCTGCCGGGAGCGCTCCCGGCAGCCCGCCCGCGGCGGGGATGGGGGAACCAGGATGCTCCCGGCAGCCCGCCCGCGGCGGGGAGGGGGGAACCGGGACGCTCCCGGCAACCCGCCCACGCGGCGGGGACAGGAGAGCGAGGCGCTTTTTTTTTTTTTTTGTCCGGCTTTTTTATTGAAAAACTCGGGGGCGTCTTATAGGCCGGAGCGTCCTATAGGGCGAAAAATACGGTATTAATGATTCCACAGTTTATTCATGATGAGCTGTATTTCCTATTTTGTGAACATTCAGGTTGCTAAACAGAACAAAATAGCTAGTCTCTCTAATTATACTACGTTTTTACCTCTACAAGAAAATTGAATTGCTTGGTTGCCTGTACACTAAGACAACACTACTGCATATTTTGATCATTGTTTTTAAATATGGCACAGTATTTGAATGATTACAGATTAATTTTATATAAATTCTCTACCGGTCTAGACATTCGAAAAATACTGCCTCTCTGGCAAATTCTGTGTTTCTCAGCTCATTGTTTTTCCACTGCTTTCAAACATCTGCACAAAATCAAGTGCATCTTTTGGAATTGCTTTGTCCTTAACTTACTCCTTCTCATCCCTTTTTTGCATGAGAAATTACATTAGTGTTCTCACTTTCCGTTGCTAGTTACGAAGTTATTTAATTTACTCAATCTTCTGGAGTCTTTCTCCTGATTTTCTAGCCATTTGAGGGCTAGAAAAATGTTGATAAAAGCATCAATATTCTCAAAATGTCCCATTCTGATACTTTCGAAATGAAAAATTTCAGTTTCTCAGGTTGAAACTACTTGTTTTGAAGCTTGAGCTAATTCTAGTAAAAGTTTTAAAAAAATAGGTCAAAATCTAACTGAAACATTAACAAATTATCAAAACAAAACATTGACCCAAATCAGTGTTTTTCAGTTTTGTATTGCGTCCTGGAGGAAGCTGGCCCTTTGTGTGGTGAATGGTTTGGCCAGCTTCCCCCAGGACACAACTGATTTCTTCCACAAACTCTATTCTATTAACAATCTCCCGCAGAGCACCATTCTTGCCACCATGGATGTCACTTCCCTATACACCAACATCCCTCACAAATGCATGGCTGCCTGCCTCAGTTATTTACAGAAACTCCTCGCTTAATGTTGTAGTTATGTTCGTGAAAAATGCAACTTTAAGCAAAATGATGTTAAGCGAATCCAGTTTCTCCATAAGAATTAATGTAAATGGCGGGGGGGGGGGGGGCTTAGGTTCCAGGAAAATTTTTTTCACCAGACAAAAAAACTAGATGTACACACATAGTGTATACGTTTTAAACAACAATTTAATACTGGACACAGTGATGATGATTGTGCAGCTTGGTTGAGGTGGTGAAGTTAGAGAGTGGGATATTTCCCAGGGAATACCTTACTGATAAATAATGAACTAGCTTTTGGCTGAGACCTCAAGGATTAACAGGTTGTTAATGTAGCCTCACATTCTAAAAGGCAGCATGGCAGACAGACACACACCATGTGTGAGAGAGAGATGCGCTTTCCCCCTTTAAGTATGCTGACCCCACTCTTACGTACATTGTCTTTTTAAGTGGATCAGGAAGTTGAGACAGCAGCTGCTGCCCCAAGTCTCTCTCAGTCCGTGTCCCCACCCTGCCCTATATGGAGAAGGGGTAAGTGGGGTGCAGAAGTGGGGGGGGGGGAGGGAGACACTCTGTCATTAGTCCTTCCCTTTTCCCCTCCCCGACCCCACAGCATGCAGGAGGATCCAGGGAGCAGTTTCAAGGCAGAGGGCAGGAGCAGCACATGGCAGTGGTGGGTAGGACAGCTGAACTGTTGGCAGTTTATAACCTGCTGGGTAGCTGCCACACAGGGGGGCTGCTGGTCCACCCTGGTTCCAAGCCCCTACCAGCTAGCTCCAACGGGCTGCTCTTCTTGCAAGTAGTGGACAAAGGCTGCTGCCAAACAACTTTATAAGGGAGCATTGCACAACTTTAAACGAGTATGTTCCCTAATTGATCAGCAACTTAACACCGAAACAATGTAACTGGGTTGACTTTAAGTGAGGAGTTCCTGTACAAGACCATGGACAACCCTCAGATATACATCCCAAACACATTGTCAAACTCAACCATTTCATTCCCACCCACAATTTTACAACAGCAAACACTTGTCTTAACCATAGAATCATAGAAGTAGCAGAATTTATATTTATTACTTCATTCTGCAAGTCTGCAACAGTACAAGTATAAAGTTTCCTTTTTATCTGAGAATTTGATAAATATGTCTGTATATGTTAATGTTGCATAACATCAGAAAATATTTACCCCCCAAGGCACCTGCAAACCCCTTTTTTTGCTGTGTAGGATGGTCAATCAGACATCAAGAAGTCTACAAATGTATGCAGATGCTGACCAATTAATTTCTTGGGCTTTAATTCACAAAGCATAGCAAAGCAGTTTGTAGTTTTAATTTTTAAACACTTTCATACGGGGGAAATAAAACACAAGATATCAAAACAGTGTTTCACTTCTTATGTTTAAGCTAAATTAAACAAACCAGTGGGAACATTTTTTTAGTGATTCTGCGAAGTCTGTTTTTAAAAAATATGCAGTTCTAAAATAACTTCTAAAAGATTCTTCTTAACTGATAGAATTCAGAGTTAAAACTGATTTGTCTTCAGTTAGCCCAAGCATTATAAGAGAGGACATACAGTATGTCATCAATGTGTAGAGCTTTCTTCATTTACAAACCTTAATTTAAAACGAAGCTGCTACAGAATTTCCAGTCTGCTGCCCAGACTGTCAAAGAAATTAGTTTGCAAGAGAGTACATGGGGCCCAGAATTGGGTCAGCTTCCCACTTATTGAATGGTAATGATGAGCCGTCCATTGTTATCTTGTTTTCATCACTATACATATATTTAAACATAATACAATTTCCGCAAATGTCATATCAGTGAAAATATTTCTTATTGCCAAATGCTTATCCTACTGATGAACAGGAATATAGAGGCCCGTGTTCATTAATGTAATATCTTATTCTTTGTCTAATGTCTGTCATCCCACAGGGTCAAGAGAAGTATGGATTATTAAACGTAACAAAAATTACAGAAAATGGGAAAAAAATCCGGTAAGTTTACATTTAATTATATCTCAGTCCTCATATTCTAGTTCTGTGTATTGCTATTGATCAAAGTAAATACGCAAAAACAAACATTAGGATTTTCATTTTAATTAGTTTTTTATAATCTCTTCATTTTGGATAGAATTTATAACACTTCTCTGTGAATTTGCCTGAGTTTCTCTTTGGGACAACATTTCTCCTACCCCAAAGTTAAACGTGATTTTTGTCAGTGGACTAAAGATCCCAGGCTTCTGACAAGATCGACTATGACATGTCAGGTCTCTGGATAAGAGTCTGCTTTAGTTGAAAGTGCTCATTCATACTCCATTTGGGTGTGATATTATGAGGCTATAGCAATTATTAATCCACAGATTAATCCAAAGATTCACCTAATTAGTGTTTGTTGTAATTATCCAAATTGTTCATTTCCAAATACCAGTTAAGCTGATTGGTAAGGAATATGATGCTGAAAGGTATTAATCTGATGAAAGGTATTAATTGTGTATGGCATTAGCAACTGAACTCGAACTTAGTTCTTTTTGTTTTTCCTTCAAATAAATCTTCCTTTATAGAACTGAAATGTGACTTTCATAACAAAACTACTTTTAAATTTTAGACAGCACTATACTAATTCTTCTCCTGTATTCCAAGAGTAGTTGTGTTCCCTGGAGGGGAGAGAAGCACCTCATAAGAGAGGAAATGTTCTGGTCTGTATTCTTTTGTGGATATAAGTTTAACTACTACTTTCATCTTTTGTTTGCACTTTGGGAAAAAAAACTTTCAAAGACACTGCTGTGAGCTGTATTTACTGCTATAACTGCACTATAGTTGAGGTTGCTAGAATTCAGTTTTAATAGGAGTTTTAACCATTTATTTTGTAAAAATCCAATTGAAATGGCAAAAAAACAAACAAAAAAAAAGAACTTTGAACACTATTTGAATTTTTCATGGTTTGAAAAATGAATTCATACAAAAAGAATAAATTATATTACCACCACTTTGGGGGATTTTTTTCCCAACTGGATTGTCTCACTTTTTTCTTTGTACCCCTTTTGCAAGAAATCTAGAGCATTCTAGGATCTTCTCCTTTGCCCCACACTGATTCCTCAAGTATCAGTTTCATGTTAGTACTGTTAATCTAGAGAGAATTTTATAATTTTTTAGACATGATGGAAAATGTGCACCAAGACTAATGTAACAACAAATCATCATTGTGAAAACACTATCACAGTGACTCCTTCACCAAATACCCTCTGGAGCTGGCCCTAGAGGAAAGCTTCTTGAGGTGGGAAAGAGAAGACTAGGACTTCAAATCTCACCTTTTTAAAATGTTGTTTAAATTTCCATGCAAGTCACTACCCTTGTTGACAACAACCCTCAATCCCAGCATAGAACAGTTAATGAAGGACTGCCAAAATTCACCCACCCTAATTTGTTCAGTTAAATTAGAGAGTTTATACAATATCATTGCCAATACAAAACGTAGATCTCTGGAAAACCCCAATCTTATCCACTGAACTATCGTGACTTTCAAAGTGACTAATCTGTTTTGGCTATTTTATCTCTAACTACTATAACAAGAGACTCCTTTACCAGAGCTAAGGATAGAATCCATGATTCCTGATCACTAACCATTTACTGCTGACTAGAACAGTTGTGTAACCCATTGGGAAAGTGTTAAATTCTCCTCCAACAGCAAGTCTAAGGAGGTATTAGTGGTTATTCATGTAGCTCTAATAGTCAAGAGGTTCAAATCTTGCTGCTGATCTGGGAGAGGTTAGTATGGTTACATGCGACTCGCACAGTGAATAGACCGCTTTAAAGATAGATTTTGTACTTAAACTATGGTAATCTGTAAATTATGGTGGGAATACAAGTTTGTCATTTATTACACATTTTGCTTATATAACTCACTGGTCAGTGTGTTGTCACGTTTTGTGCCAAATCCACAGAAGAAATGAGTTTGTGACAGCTTGGGAGCCTGACTCTTTAGGATAAATTGTAAAGGCTTTTAGCTGTGGAGGTCATTGATTTAATCCTTTGTGTTGACCAACATAGTGGCCATCACTTGCAACTGTCCTATATTGGTGTATTTGAAATTTGAGAAGTAAGCTCCATTCCATCAGGGAATGGTGAGAGCACTAGAGAGATCTTCTGGTGTAATGCACCCTAGTGCTGCAACTGCATCTGGCTGTATCCAAGTTCTAGAAGTGCATGAGAGGCCATGGAGTGTGTTGGGAAGTGACTCCTTTAGTAAAGTTCCCTCCAGCTGACAAGTTGAACTGTCACTGCTAAACAAAGGACTGCTTTTGGTGTACTTCATCTCAGTGACTTTTAAAATGGTGACAAAATGTTAGAGAGAGAGAATTTACTGAGGCACATTACAGTTTCTCAGTATTTTCAGGAGGGTTAACACAGGAGGAGCTTTGGAAGGTCTGCTTCTCCGTCTGATTTCCAGGCAGGTACAGTTCTTGTTCTCTCTGGTTCTGGTGTTTATTCACTGAGGTACACAAAAAAATCCATTAAAAATATCTAAGACACAAACACAAACTATGTTTTGTGACTGTGAAGATTGTGACAACATCCACCAAAAACCTTAAAGACATGGAAATATCTTAAAAGGAAAGACCTGTACATTCCTTTCCACTTTCTTATTGCTTACAGTAGTCAGTAACTCGCTCCAGTACTCCATAAGGTTTTCATTTCCATCTCCAACAGATACTCAAAAGCCGTAGGTACCCACCTTCATCAAACTTGCACTTTAAAATAAAACCTTAAGTGATTCAGCATCTGCTGAGAGATAATTGATGTGAAGGCATATGAGGTCAATCGGCTAAGGTTTTATGTATTACTGTTGGATGAAACTGAAAAGCTGTGAAATAGTTAACTGTTAGAGTTGAAAGGAATGAGGCATTTTACATTACTTAGAGTGAAAATTTATCCGTGTCTCATCAGTAAGACTGCAGTGTTCACATTCAGAGTATTCTCTTTTCAGATATTAGGGTTAAACTAAACTTTTTTAAAAAATGTAAGATGAAATGTTTCAGAAGCCAGTTGGCCACCAAAACATTGTCAGTAGTGTATACCTCAGAATATTGGCTCAATCTTACCTCTAGCCCCGGTGGCCAGGGGTAAGATTCATCTCCGATTTCTATGACTCTTTGCTTAGTGCTGCAGATGGCCACTTAAATTATAAATAGGAATAAATATACAGGGTGTAGTACGGACAGTCTGATGTTATGAAACAACTTTTGAAATGCTACCTTTTTTGTTTTAAATGTTGTATTAATGTAAAAATATTTTCTACTTAACTCAGGTCTACTTTTAGTCTAATTTAAAATGTGGAATGTTCTGAATGTTAGTGCCTTGCTTAAACTCACATGCAATATTATTTTTTTTGTTCAAACAAGCCCTTAAAAATCATGCAAATAGGTATAGTATAGCCATTTAGGTTTATGGACTTCTGCTTAAAAAGAAACCGTATGGCCACCCTGTCTATTTTGCTAAGCTACTTATTATTATTTCATACTTAGGCAACAAGACTAGAAGACAGGGCTACTCAAGATTATTGGGTTTTTTTAACCTAAAGGGAATAGGTGTTCAGAAATGGTAATTGACTTGTACTTTTCTGCATTGTAAACCCACAACAAATATTCTTTCAATCTAAATACAAATTAGTATATTCTGTCAAATATGGTACACTTACATCCTGAGTAGGTATGGGTACCATGATCAGTCAGTCTCGTGATTATACAATGATTTGACATAATCTATTTAATACCCTGCAGTTTTGGCATGCTAAATTAGCATATTTGAAGTCATAATTATATTAAGGTGTTTCTTCTAGTGAAACCAGTGGCTTTCACTACTAAATGGCTCTGTTTGGTGTAGACTTTGATGGCCAGCTTGGAGCTATTAACACAAGTTCCCCATCACAAATATAATAGTATCAATTAAAAAACTTACTAATATCACTGACTATATACGTAGTTAATTGTGCTAACACACAGGTCAGCCTTCTAGCAGTGATGGACAATGTGAGGTAGTTTAATTTATCTGCAACAGATGTAAATGTCAGTATTTTAATTTCAGAAAGAACTGGATGTCATCATGGGCAGTATTACAAGGTTCATCGTTATTGTTTACTAAAACCCAAGGAACTGGAACCAGTTGGGTAAGCACTTCAACCTATCTTTTTGCTTTATTTAAATGTGGAACAGACTAAGCACAATAAATTCCAGCAATTATCTGTAGAATCTATATAAAAAGGTACTTTGTCATTCAAAAATGACAAAACAAGGAAAATGAGGGAGGGGGAAAATAGCTTTGTGTGGCAGTCCGTTATGATGAAGGATCAGAAGAAAACCAAATATACTCTTTTCAGTGTTACAGAAAATCTTGTGATTCATTCTTATCAACACTAATTTAGATACTCGTAAAGGGATTTCAGTTGTCTCAAATCTTTCAGAATTGAATCAAAAGACAGCAGGTTGCAGCAGATGCTCAGACCAAATATGTCCTTGATTTGTTTCTCACGACTGCATTTCTGAATTAGGTCTGTTTTGTGTGTGTGTGTGTGTGTTGGTCATGGATTAGTTAGTAACTTGAAGAGATTTTTTGCACTTTGAGGTAAGTTAGAAATAAATGCATAATATTAAATAATAAAGGAACACCATGTTTAACAAAGTATTAAAGCATAAAGCTCAAATTATTATACTGGAAAACTGAATCAGCAAGTATGTACTTCATAGATTATGCTCTTGATGTGTGCGAAGCAATCTAAGGGATAGGGAAGAAGGCAGAACACTTAATGAGCTTTTGTCGTGTTACAATCCATGCTTTATTGAATTTTGTTTTATGCTGCATGTTGAGAGAACTTTTTTTCACATGCTGTATGTCCAGTAGACAAAAAGCATTGTTTAGGGGTATCCTTAGATTGAAAGTTCTTCAAATTTATATCCACCCCAAGTTCAATAACAGTTGTTGTTTCCGTGATTATGTACCGTATTTTTCGTCTTATAGGACGCTCCGGCCTATAAGGCGCCCCCTCGTTTTTTAATAAAAAATCCGGAGGGGAAAAAAAAAACAAAAAGCGCCTCGCTCTCCCGTCCCCGCCGCGCGGGCGGGCTGCCGGGGTTCCCCCCTCCCCGCCGGACCAAAAAAAAAAAAAAAAGCGCCTCGCTCTCCCGTCCCCGCCGCGCTTTTTTTTTTTTTTTTTTTTTTTTTTTGCATTCGCCCTATAAGACGCACCAACTTCCCCCCCCCCGTTTTGGGGAAGAAAAAGTGCGTCTTATAGGGCGAAAAATACGGTATATATCCAGTTACATCTCAGAAATGTCTTGCTATCCATTTTCTTTCCATATTATATTTTGTACAGATTACTGAAATTCTCATATTAAATATGTATTGTGATAGTCTCAGGCCAGTTGGCTACAGCAGAGTAGTCGTAGACAAATATACTGGCCAGGGGATATGCAGTTTTCTGTTCCCTAATTGACCAGCGCACGGGCTGCTCTAAAGTAATCAGGAACTGACTAGAACCAATTAAGGCAAGCAAGCTAATTAAGAACCTGGAGCCAATGGCAGGCAGACTAAAAGGGGCACCTAGTTTAAAAAGGACCTTCCATCAGTTAGTGGAGGGCGCACAAGGAGCAGGGAGTGAGAAGGCATGCTGCTGGAGGATTGAGAAGTACATGCGTGATCAGACTTCAGGAGGAAGATCTTGTGGTGAAGTTAAAAAGAAGGTGCTTGGGGGAGGCCATGGGAAGTAGCCCAGGGAGTTGTAGTTGTCATGCAGCTGATACAGGAGACATTGTAGACAGCTGCTATCCCACAGGACGTTGGTTTGGAACCTGGTGTAGAGTATGGGACGAGGTTCCCCCCCCCCATCCCTCCAACTCCTGATCGGACACAGGAGGAGTTGACCTGGTGTGTGAGCAACACCAGAAGGGAAGGTCTAATTTGGAACGGATCTGGCCTGTCCCCGACACACTAGGTGGGACAACAGAGACAACTGAGATTGTTCTCAGTTTGCCCCATGCTGGCCAGTGATGAGGTTAGCTGAGTGAACGGCAGGTTTGAGCTTCTAGCAAAAGCGGCCAAACTGAGGTCTGCTGTGAACCTTTGAGGCGATGAAATCCACCAAAAAGCGCAGGACCCACCAAAGCAGAGAAGGAACTTTATCACAGTATGTAGTCCTATTTGAAAACTAATGAATGTTTAGACAAACAGATGCCAATTCTAGCAGCTGTATTTTACTGTCATGTGCTATTACTCTAGCATACTCTCTTGAACTTTTTCCTGCTTGATTCACCCTCTGCTGCTTCACACTGTATAAGCAGCAAATTGGTATTAACAATTTTTCTGAAGGACTGTGTTCATTTCAGAGATCAGAAATCTTGTCATTTTTGCCATTCTGTTGCTCTGTAGCAGTAGCAGGGATGGTTGTAGGAAGCACAATGGGAATAGGTAGGGACAGAGAAGCTACTAGGGTGGACCAGGAAGCGGTGATAGGAAGGAAAAAAATAGGAGTGAGGAAGAACAAAATGAAGAGTAAAAGGAACAAGGCAATGCTAATTATATTGGGATCTGATTGGGAATAGACCTAGTGATATAAGTTGTTCACCCAATATGAATGAATTGAACAGGAGAGGTTGTGCATGGGGGTGGAAGCATGGTTGAGGACACATAGAAAGTAAGCTTGAAACACTTAAAAGGATAAAAGAAAAAATGTTACATGAGTTGTGCATCTATAATCATTCCAATACTGGGTAGAAGACTTTTTACAAGCAATACATTTTATGCTAAAGGAAAAAATCAATTACATATAAACATTAAATATTTTTCTATGCAGTGCATGTGATTTTTACATAAATTTAATAACATGGTACATTGGAGAATCTGAAAAGGTGAGGATGGGAGTAAAATGCTGGGATTCGTGAAGTGATTAGATTCGACAAGAATACAAACTTAATTTTTCTCCCTTTTATTGTTGACAGCAATCTAATTAGCTTAATTTCACCAGCCCTCCTTTATAAATTTATTCACTAGTGATGATCGTGAGAACTCTGATATTCAGTCTCTTCCATGTATAAAGATGATTTCTCCCCTTTAAAGCACATTGCTGTTGTTGGTACCCTCTAATCATTTTATAGTTTTTTGTAGCTATATATAACGCATACTATAATCTTCCAAATCAATTCAGAGAATCTCTGGCTGGAGGTTGGATGGAGAGGGCTGAGTCTCTGAGATGGTACCAAACAGTCTCTCTCTCAGGTGGTTGGCTGGATGGTTCTTGCTTGCATGCTCAGGATCTAACTGATCATATGTGGCATCAGGAAGGAATTTTCCCTTGGGTCAGTTTGGCAGTGACCTTGGGGTTTTTTGGCCTTCTTCTGCAGCATGTGGGTCACTTGCGAGGATTATCTAGGTATATCTCATTTAATTATTTCCCTCCCATCCCAGGAGCTTCACACACTGGTGCACCTGTTCTCTGCTTGTGGCACACATCTAGTCTCCTGTGGGCTTTAATATTTTGGTTTAATTTCGATTGTTGGGATTAGTGTGGTGGCCTGTAAGATACAGGTAATCAGACTCAGTGATATAGTGTCCTGTCTGGCGTTAAATTCTGCAACACAGGTTGTTAAAGTTTGGGAACCAAATTCTGTCTAATTTAAATACAAGTACAAATCTTGTCCACTATATGGTAAAGTACCTTAAGGTACGCAGTGTTGGAAACGAGAAAAATATTTACAGTGTGATAAGTGTAAACTAGCTTTTAAATTATTAAGGGAGAGTATCAATGTGCATTGAAAAAAATGAATGAATTTTTAAAACAATTTTTTAAAAACTACTCATTAGTCGTTTATACACTCTTACCCTTCAGAAACAACCCATACAAATATTTAAACATGTTGTACAGTCATGTTTAAGATTCATTTGAATCCTATTTAATACCCAAGTTTTGTGTCACCATCATCTCGTTGAAAAAATATTTGTTTAGTGGTTACCTAGTGGTTGATGTGTTTGCTTTTACTCTTGTGCATTGCTTTGTGATTTCATCATTTTTCTTCCTTTTTCTCATGAAGTCATTTTGCCAGTGGGGCTTAATTCCTGAGCTCCTGCTCTCGCTGTTTTCTTCTTGGAAAAATGCTCTCAGTGGTCGGCCAGCTGTCACCTATGTAAACTGTGATCCTGTTTCAGCTATCACTGTATGTGTTCTTGTTACATGCCTCTTGCCACCATACTATTTTATTCACTATCTGTATCTTAAAATACATTTGAAAGACATCCCATTTCACCAAGAATTTCTAACGGAGCTGAAGTAATTTTCATGCCATTTTATGTAACGTTTAATGTTTTCTCTGTATCTTTTGGGGAGTTTTTTTGTGTGTGTGTGTTCTGGAAATGCATTAAGGTTGTACAAGGTAAAAATTAACAGGTATATTCCAATAATCCTGTAATCACCCTAAATGAACTAAATACAAAGATAATCCACTTCATCGGTACTGGAGTTCTAATCCACATTGTACCAGTCACTGGAACCACTAGTAACTTGACTAATGGAGAGCATGATATAGTATATTAACAGTTTTTAGGGCCTGTGTCTAATTCTTTCTAACAATGCAACTAATTTAGGATGTTTGGAGGATATTTATATGCATTTGATTGAATGGTCTGTTTGAAATCTGTCAGTCTTAGCTATAAGTGAAATACTTAATGATCACATGACTGCATACATGTTATATTATGCATCATGGGACATATAATGCAGCTGAAATAAGAGGAAAATGTCAAGGATGTCTTATTAGATAATGCTTTCTTAGCCAGAAGACCGAGAAGCACAGCATGCAGAAAACTGATGCAAAACACCATACCAGTTTACATATAATAAGAAAGCCTTTGGTATAGCGTGGATACAATATAGAAATGCTGTATTCTCAGAAAAGAATCAAATATTTGTAGGCTAAAATGTTACTGTTGAGCTAGCAAGTTTGTAAGGGATGGTAATTGGCTCGTTTGAGCGATCTTCAATTCTGCAAAATTATCAGTTTTTGAAAAAATGTTAAAGCTCAAATGACAAACTTCAAAATCTACTTTCAGTATGTCTCAATGATGATGGGTAGAAATGTTGTCATGTCCCCCCTCCCCCCAAATCATTTTGATGACATAGTTGTGCAATTACATTTTGGTGCCATTAGAGGAAAAGGAAAGTCAGGCTACTTGAGATTTGGTATGGCTGTCAACATCTCACCTGTGGCAATCACTTTTGATTATGATCTCTTTGGGGTTTGCAATAGGACGATATAAATGCATCTATGCACGTTTAATTAGCAAAATAATAAGAGAAATTAAACTAATGTAAACTCCTTTCCATTGTCAGTCAAAATGTGCTGCTGAATGCATGAAATGTTAGGCTCAGATTGCTCATAAATAGTTACCATCCATTGTTGTTGAATACATGATCTCTGAGTATGTGGTTTGGATTTTTGTACATTCTTTCAGAATCTGAGCTGATTCTTGAAGAAATTTAGACTTTCAGTTGCTAATGAGAGCCTGTTTCTTAACAGCTTCATACCAAACGTTTTGCACTGTCCACTGCCAACTATTGTAAGCTCAGTGGGGGCAGAAACCAGCTTTTTGTTCTGTTCGTAACACTTAGCACAATGGAGCCCTAGTCCATGAAAGGGGGCTCTTAGACACTATGATGATACAAATAATACAAACTAATAAATATTCTGGTAAAATCTGAGTTGTGTGATTTACTGAAATACAACAAACCACTTTGAAATGTTCAGCTGTCAACCTGTACTAAAAGTCTACATTATTTGAGATCTCTTAAATATGTTTATATTACTAAAACTATCAACTATACCATAAATTACCAGTATTGTGCAACTGCGTATATAAAATAATTAAAGAATTAAAATTACAAGGCTCTCTCTCTAATTGAAACATAAATCTTTTTGGAGAATTGGGTCTGTCAAGTTTAAAAACAAGTTTTGAGTAAGAATTTTTTTCTTCTTTTCTTTTGTTGGAAAAATAAAGAAAACAGTAAAATCCCTCCTCCCGTCATTTAAAGTATTTTAAAAAAATAATAGCCAAAAAAGTTCAACACATGTTAGGAAATTAATGACTCAGTCTGGTAATATGATATGGAAATTATCTCTCTAAATTGATAGTTTGAATTGGCCTAGGTGGTTGTCAGGTATCCTGTATTGGTTTGTGCTTGTACAGCAGCTCTCTCAATGAGCCTGGTCCTGAGCAAGGCCTCTGGCTACTGCTGCAATACTATTTTAAAATGGGTTTCCTTATCATTGGATGGCTGCTTAGAGGCGCATATGAAATGAGGTCATGTTTTGATTATAAGTACTGATTCTGTTCAGCATATAGCTGTTGTCCCCATAGTGTTTTGAAAAAATTCCCATAAATTAGGATTGTAAACCACAAATAATAATTAGTTACCCAACTGCTGTTTGTCTTTGAAAAGCTCCTGCTCTGTTCCTGGTGGACAATATCCATGATCCAGAAACATTGGCACTAACAAACATAATTGCTGACAGTCTCAGCCAAGAGGACATAGACTGAATGGGAATGGAAACTGAGGTTCCTCCTGAATAGAGTTGAGGCACATTAGTAGATGCACTGTGGAGAAGCTTACATTGATACTCTCCATGGGGTTCCTGTTTTGTGGCTATGGTGAGGATTTTTTTTCTCCGGAGCAGTTAATCAGCACTCCGCACAAACATTCAATTCACCTTTCTAGAAAGACAAAACACGTGTAAATTATTAGTCTGGAGCCAGGAGTCTTAGTGATGATATGGCACTGAATTTATATGCCAGTACCACTTTGCTTCTAATCTTTCCCTTTTTGGCTAATGGACATTTTGATTATTCATTTTTTGGCCCAAAATTACCTTCTATGTTTTGTGAAGACCGCAGGTTCAGACCCGTTAAAAAGGAAATAAAAGATGAGTGATAAGGAGTGAAACTCTAGTGAGAGTTCAACTTCCCATTTAAGACTGTTATTGTATTACACACGTGCCACAGTAAAACTTCATCAGTGTGTTTTTAATTTGGATTTTATTGTTTCACATAACCCAATGCAGCGCTCCTTGTTTAACAATGTAACTGGTGGTTGTGCTGATATCCAGAAAAGTGGAAAGGAAAAGTTTGTGAATGGTTTTCCCCACTTGCGTGAAGGACGCTTGTGGGTTAAATCCCATTTTCACAATTTGTTGGTTATTCAATTTTTGAATATTAGATTAGACAGTGAAATAGCTTTCTGTTTCTGAGCACTTGCACAGGGCAGCAGTGTTTGTCTTGCAAATACTGCAGGGAAATGTTTTAAGTATACCAGGGAGAGCTTTTATTATAGTCTACAAGGGTGTATTTTTGCCTGTCTAGTAAAGCCATTGGTATTTTTTAAGTCCAAGTGTCCAGGTGTTGGTTAAATGCTAGAATGACTTTACCAAAAGCCAACCTGTTTACAACTTTGGACAATCTGTGCCCAAAACCACACACTAATCAAATTATAGTTGTACAATTATTACATTAAAAAATTCGGTGTTTGAATTGGTTCTTTCATTTAAAACATTTATCAGGATCATCTGTACATTTACCTAGCCTCAAAAACAGACCATTCTTTGGAAACATTTAGTTTTTCATGGTACCGCTTCTGTTGGCACTGACTGTACATGTTAACTGTGTGTAGACTGTAAACTACTAAGCTCTGTACGTTTTTTAGGGGCAATGAATAAAAGAAAATCATTACTCTTTATTTATTTTTTATTCTTTCTTTCAGAAGTTTGGGGTCAATCAGTCTAAGCCAGAATTCACAGTGGATCTCAGGGGGGCAGTTATTGACTGGGCATCAAAGGACAAATCCAGCAAAAAGAATGTTATTGAGGTAAATTTATTTACTTTTCAGAAGTATGACTTTGTTTTGGTGGTTTCCTATACTCCAGGGGACAAAAAGCTTCTCTAAACTTAAAAACAAACAAAAGGTATACATGCCCCACGACAATATCAAGATAAAGGTTTTTCTAAAATATGTACACATTACTCTAAGGGCAAGCGCTATACCTTTTTAATATAGTGTATAATGTATAATTGCTTTTGAATTTAAGTTAACTTGTTCTTTTTAGTGGCATCAATTTTTGAATCATTATATAGCACTTGAAAGCAGTCACCAGAAACTTAACATTAACTGAAACCAGAATACTATATTGTCATTTTAACACATCTCTTAGAAATAAACTGTTGTCATTTGCTACAAAATAGAATTCAATTACATGTTTTGAATGACTTTAAGAACTGATCTACTTGTTGTCTTATTTCTTAATTCTTAACTAATTTCTTAATTACATATACATATACATATACATGCATACAATAAAGAATAGTTAAGATTCACTTTAAGGTTTGATATCCTGTTTGACACACACAGGCTTACCGTATTTTTCGCCCTATAAGACGCACTTTTTCTTCCCCAAAACGGGGGGGAAAAAGTTGGTGCGTCTTTTAGGGCGAATACAAAAAAAAAAAAAAAAAAAAAAAAAAAAGCGCCTCGCTCTCCCGTCCCCGCCGCGCGGGGAGGTTCCCCCCTCCCCGCCGCGGGCGGGCTGCCGGGGTTCCCCCCTCCCCGCCGGACCAAAAAAAAAAAAAGCGCCTCGCTCTCCCGTCCCCGCCGCGCGGGCAGGCTGCCGGGAGCGTCCCGATTCCCCTCTCCCCGCCGCGGGCGCGCTCCCGGCAGCCCGCCCGCGGCGGGGAGGAGGGAACCGGGATGCTCCCGGCAGCCCGCCCGCGCGGCGGGGACGGGAGAGCGAGGTGCTTTTTTTTTTTTTTTTTTTTTGGTCCGGCGGGGAGGGGGGAACCCCGGCAGCCCGCCCGCGGCGGGGAGGGGGGAACCCCGGCAGCCCGCCCGCGGCGGGGAGGGGGGAACCTTGGCAGCCCGCCCGCGCGGCGGGGACGGGAGAGCGAGGCGCTTTTTTTTTTTTTTTTTCCCTCCGGATTTTTTGTTAAAAAACGAGGGGGCGTCTTATAGGCCGGAGCGTCCTATAAGACGAAAAATACGGTACATTGCTGCATGACTTGCAGCTACTGCACATTTGTGGTCATGTACAGCTATTGATTTTAACTTAATATGGTATTAAAACACTGAATTATTATGAATATTTGTATTTCGTTTTAATTCTAATAGAATATTTCTTTTTTTTTTTTAAAGCTGAAAACCCGCCAAGGAACTGAACTCTTAATTCAATCTGATAATGATGCTTTTATTGATGAGTGGTTTAAAGTTCTTTCTTACACTATCAGTAATCAGGTAAGTACTTAAATCTGGAAGATATTTTTTTCCAGTGCTGTCATAGTTAGATACTATTTTGTGAACCTACTCCATGATTCCAGCCCTTCACGTATTAAGTGTATCACTCGTGCTTTCATTTCTTGACTTCTTGGAGAGTGAGTATATTGGAAGTGGGGAGAGGAAAGGGCATTTAGTAGCTAGTTCAGTGGTCCCTGGTGACTGGCTAATGCAATAGCAGTAGCACTGATAAGGGAAAAGGGATTGTCTAATGGATAGGATTTGCGACTGGGACTCAGAAGACCTGGATTCAGTTTCCAGCTCAACTACAAACTTCCTGTGCACGTTGCCATCTGTTAAATGGGGATAATATGTCTGTGGTGAAAAGGAATTAAGAGGATAATTTATCGATCTATCGATCTATCGATCTATCGATCGATCTATCACATCATCTCTCTCTCTCTCTCTCTCTCTCTCTCTCTCTCTCTCTCTCATATTTACATATACAGTAGACTCTCGATTATCCGGGATGATTGGAAAAACCTTAATCACGGTTAATAAAATCCCGGATAATCACGAGTCTACGCGGGGAGGGGGGGGGGGGGGGAGGGGATGGTGGTGGTCCCACCACCTGCCCAGTCAGCGCCAGGCTGGCAGCGGGCTGAGACCCCGACTGGCAAGGATCCACCAGGGGAAACCCCAAAGCGGCGGCAGGCTGACTGCTAAGCCCGCTGCCGCTTTGGACTCTCTCCACAGTCTCCTGCCAGCCGGGGTCCTGCTGCCTGCCCCAGTCAGGTCCCGCTGCCAGCCTGGGTGTAGGAAGCCCAGGCTGGCAGCGGGAGCTGAGACCCCCTGCTGACAGGAGCCTGCGGGGGAAAGTCTAAAGCAGCAGAGAGCTGAGAAGCGGCAGTGGCCGAGCTCTCGGCCCGCTGCTACTTTCGAGTTTCCCCGCAGGCTCCTGCTAGCTGGGGTCTCAGCTCCCGCTGCCAGCCTGGGCTTCCTACACCCAGGCTGGCTGCAGGCTGAGAAACCCCAAACCAGCGGCAGGCTGAGCATTCAGCCCGCTGCCACTTTGTGGTTTCCCCCCACTGGCTCCTTGCCAGACGGTGTCCTGCCTCCTGCCCCAGTCTGCTCCCGCTGTCAGACTGGGTTCCCTCCACCCAGGCTGTCAGGGGGGAGCTGAGTGGGGCAGGTGGCAGGAGCCTATGGAGAGAGCCCAAAGCGGCGGCGGGCTCAGCACTCAGCCTGCTGCTGCTTTGGGCTTTCCCCCCAGGCTCCTGCCAGCCGGGGTCTCAGCCCGCTGCCAGCTTGGGTTTCCTACACCCAGGCTGGAAGCAGGCTGAGACCCCAGCTCGTAAGGGGCCAGTGGGAGAAGCTCCAAAGCAGTGGCAGGCTAAGGCTGAGCCCGCCGCTGCTTTGGGGCTTCCCCTACTGACCCGTTTAGACATCCCGGTTAACCCGCGCCCGGATAATCGGGAGTCTACTGTGTGTGTGTGTATATATGTGATGCAGTGACAAGGTCCGTATAAGTACTTAGATATTACGTGCAGACTTTCTGAGTATGCCAGTAATTCGCTTAAGTTATATATGTTTAATTGCATGCAATTTAGAGTAATACCCTTCCTCGCTGGTGAAAGCTAGTGTGGCATTAGAGTTGATTGTCAGTGCCTCCCTAGAGAAAACATTATGCCAAGTGTTTTTTTTTAAGTGACCTTTGCTCAAAGAACAATCTCTTGATACCGACAAACTGTAGTTACCATTTTGTAGGGAATTTTTATACAAAATTGCGAAGGTGGCGGTGAGGCAGCTCCATCACTATCTAGATTCTTAAGATCTGTTACCTCAGTCAGTTTAATTTTAGAGCTGGGTATTGCACAAAGATTGCAATAGTGTTGGCAATGAATACAAACTTTATTGCTGATGGTTTTAGACTGTCATTTGCCTTCAATGTTCTTGACCACATGATGGTGTTGGCACATGTTTGATCCCCAGGCACAAGTAGAAAAATCTATTGAGCGGCCTAACTCCTTTCTTCACACATCCACAGGATAATTTTGGGCAACTGCTCATCTACCCTGTGGGCTTTCTCCTGGTGAACATGTATATGGTAGGAATGTTAATTAGTGCAGCCTTAACTCTTGCCTCTAGTATGCAGATGGTCTCAATTTTGTCAACCTCCTGTCTAACTCTGGGCCACAAGTGAGTGGATTATCCATTGTTAACCATTTGCAATTTAGCTTAGGGCTAGCTGGGTTGAGATTTAGTCCAAACAAGAATGAGGTAGAGCTTGTTTGACTGGGGGAGGCAATCGATAAAATTAGCTGAGTTTATTTCAGCTCCCTTGATTATGGGAATATGTTTAGAGCACAGATGCATGTTCCCAGACAGGAGTCTCTTCCACGCAATGGTGTGCATCTCCTGTCCAGGAGCACGCGAACTGCTTGTCCACACTAGTGTGTCCAGGGACAGCTGACAGTAAGCCTGGTGCCTGCACCAGTGGGCAAGGCTAGGGGCAGTACAGCCACACCAGAGGGGCTGCCTCGGCTGGGCGCTGGCTCCTGTGATCGGCAGCCTGACATGCTGCTACTTTTGCTACTTCATTTCCTGGTGGAGCCCTACAGCTCCATAGCTATCTGCTTTATATCCGTGGACATCTGTATCATCAGGTATAAGTTTTGTATCGGCTCAAAGCTCTAAATGTGTTCTCATTATTAGTAACACAGTTGTGAAACAACACTGGATTCACAGCTGTTTCTGGATATCCAGATAGTATCAATGGCCAAGAGTACTTTTCCCCTGTGGCTAGCTAAAGGGTTCCAACCTCTTTCTGTTGAAGACCTCGCTACATATACCCTAATCTTTGTCACTTCAGGATTCAATTCCTGCAATATGCTATACAAGGGACTATACCCGAAAATCATTCAAAAACTTCAGCTACTACAGAATGGGCTGCCTGTTTGGTTAGTGAGATGATTAGGAATGAGCATGTTACACTTGTTCCATGACGTCAGTTGAATTCCTCTTAATTTCTCGGTGAAGGTTTGGCTTTAATGGTTTAGTCATAAATGGTTTGAGATCAGCCAAGGATCTGAACGGAAGAGGATACTGGCCAAGTGTTCTCAATGAGAGATCCTCATCTCTGGTAGCCTTCCACTTTTGTAATGAGAACCTGAGTGTATTGATCTTCAGGGCATTCTGCACAGTTGATCTGTTCTCCTAGGGTTTTGAGAAGGCAGCAGTGAATGAGAAAGGGTTAGGGTTAACTTCTAGCCTTTTTGAATGGATAATTAATTTAACTGCTGGATTTATAAATATGATTGTACATGTGGCCAGAGCATTGATTATTGTTGATTTTTTTTAAAAAAATAAAAATGTTTCACTTTTCTCAAAAATAAGGTAAGGAGGCCTTGAAATAGCATGAAAGTCCAGTCTAAAACAATCTTTTTATATGAGAGTTATGAGCAAGATGTAAATCATTCCTGGAATCATGGAGTAGAGTACAAAGGACAGGGTATGGAGATGTTACACTAAAGCTAACGAGAGCACCCTCACCAAACTGCTGATATTTCTGGAATTGTGTGTTCTGTCCAGGTATCATTAGCAATGGCCCTCTGATTAGTTGGAATTTATGCCTGATTTTAGAAAGTAATCCACACTGATTACACCTGAGTGAGTTATTCATTTGAACAAGCTCAGAGAACACTGTCATTAGCAAACAGGGTTAGGCTTTCAGAAGCTGACAAGATCACTATATCAAATTATCTTTGGTGTGTTGTTCTGTCACTGTGTCTGACAATGTTTTGCTAACAGGCATTTCCAGTTTCTGCCATAGAAGATTGGTACTTATTTGTAGCCATGGCTGACAAAGATAGGAAAACAGCTTCCTGGGCTCTTCGTGTACACCTAGCCCCCACACTAAGTGATTTTGTGGTGGAAAACATGGGTAGCATCGCGGACAGTCTACCTCCTCATGAAAGATTGTCCAGTTACATTTTCTCTGTTGGGCCTTGTTAATAAATCCTGCAGTTGTTAAGGGTTAATACTAGTCTTGTTGATACAGAAATGAATATAGCTTACAAAACTATGGCATCTAACATAAGAATGGCTGTACCGGGTCAGACCAAAAGTCCATCCAGCCCCGTATCCTCTATACTGATGGTAACCAATGCCAGGTGCCCTGGAGTGAATGAACCTACAGGTAATGATCAAGTGATCTTTCTCCTGCCATCCATCACCACCCTCTGACAAACAGAGGCTAGGGACACCATTCCTTACCCATC
This sequence comes from Sternotherus odoratus, assembly GCA_032164245.1. Classification (NCBI taxonomy): domain Eukaryota; kingdom Metazoa; phylum Chordata; order Testudines; family Kinosternidae; genus Sternotherus; species Sternotherus odoratus. Next base: position 200,299,862 of record JAVMKO010000002.1, on the reverse strand, counting down.
CTGGCTAACAGCCCTTAGGACTGATTCCAAGAAGTTACTAGTTTAATATTGTTAAAAAGCATATTTGTACTATAAGATTCTCTCTATGGATTATGGTTGTTAATAAAATATATTGTTGTCCTGAAAACTGTCAAGCTATAAGAGAACTAATCAGTGTCTTTTTTTAATCAATAGGCAGTGGAGTCTGATGAAGCATTTGAAGATGATGTACCAGATTCCCCAGGGGTGGAAAAACAAGACAAAGAGAAGGACCATAAGGACTCCAAGAAATTTCGTTGTAAGTTAAGCTAATTCCCAGTAAAACCTTCATTATTAATATCTAAACTGGTTAATATTGGAAATAATATAATTTAAGCAAAAAAATTTTAGTGCATTGCAGTTTAAAACAGCTTTAAAAGATAAACAAATGAAAGATCATCCAAAGTTAAAGTTCTCCAAACAATTCTAACTGCCCTGAACCCTACCACAATGTACTGTCCATATACTAATTATTATAACTACTTTAAAAAAAATTGATTTAGATGTTTGGTTTTATAAAGCTTAAGCTTCATCAGTTGTCTTTTGTAAGCTTTGCAGGACATAAGAGAAATACTTCATAATTTGAGATTCAAATTTTTGTACTTAACTTGATTTTTGATAAGGTTGGGTGGAAGAAAAATAGTTTGTTCTAGAATCCAGGACTAGTGAATAAAATGAATTTGAAGTTTCTGTACTGAACAATTGGAGAGTTTTTTAAAGTTAGCAGATATATCAATAAGTGAAGATCTCTTCATTAAGTTTTATATCTTTGACAAATTAACCTGAAACTTAAAAGGCACTGTCAAATGCATAGAATAAACAAAGTTATCATGCAAACTGTTCACTTCTTGTTTCTGGCTTCATATGTAATATGAGAAGATAATTATTTTAACTGTGTAAGTAATTCCATCTCAAGGAGGTTTGATGTTGGATATGGAGGATACATATCTAAGGTAAAAAGCCTGACTTAGAAATAGTACAGTTGTAGTAAATTGTGTATGTGTATATGGCAATGTTGTAATTAATCCTCTGTCTCATAAACTCATCTGAGAAGGGGCCATTCTTGACAGTTTGGAAAGTGCCTAGCATGTACCAGATGCTTGCATAAATAAAATGTACAGTGTAAACTATTTTCTTTATATATTTTTTAAGATGTTAGAATATACTGTTTTTTTACTTGAAGCATTTGCCAGCATCAAGTAAGTTTTTTCTGGGCAGACTTTTTAGTTTTTTAGTTTGTTTTTTTAGTTTGTTTTTTTAGTTTTTTAGTTTTTTAATGCTTGTCAAGTTTGTTTTTACATTTCTATATTAAATTTACTTTTTCTGTTTTAGCAATGAAAATATCTAGCAGCATAGATTCTTCAGAACAAAAGAAGACAAAAACGAAGCTGAAGAAATTTCTTACACGACGCCCTACGTTACAAGCTGTTCGAGAAAAAGGCTACATTAAGGGTAAATTATCCTTATTTATTCAGGAAACCTTTTGATAAGCTGAATTTTACAATCATGTCTGTAGTAGAGCAGGAATTAGTGTAGTTCTAGTGCAGATATTCCCAAACTTGAACCCCTTTTACTAAAATGTCAAGTCTCACAAACACCTTCCTAAAAATGAATATTTCCAGGGTTTTTCTCCTTTACCTGAGTATAAATTATAAAGCAGTGATCTTGGAAATATAAAATTTGTTTTTATAACATGCGCAGTACACAGTATTTATAATTATTTATCATTACAGTATTTTTATTACATTATGAAAACAGCAACACTCTTCCAACATCTCACTTTCGTAGATTTTATCACTCTGCGTAAGCCTGTTATAAGACAAGGCTCCTATGTTTCATCAAGGAGCATCAGATGTGAAAGAGCAGGAAAGGATTTAAGAAGCCAACCCAGAGTTCTCCTACTCAAGCATTCAGGTCCTCTTACACAAGCAGTCCAGGCTAACAATGTTACAACATATCTTAAACTTGTTCTTCATAATAATTTTAAGAACAATACTAGCTCCTTATTTAATTTTAAAAACAGCAAAAAATATCCACCTCCCTTTCCATTTTCTTATAAGAAGTCTTGAAGTTGAAATGTCCACAGTGTGATAGATATGCTTGCTTTGGTCTCCTTAGCTCTTGGAAGTCCAGGGGCTCTGGGCTGCTGGCCCCAGGCTGCCAGGGACCCCTAGGAACAGCTCTGTCTGCCATTACAATTTTTTTTCCTGAGAACCCCCTGTGAACGGTTCACAAACCCCAGTTTGGGACCCACTGTTCTAGTGGAAACCAGCCTTATAAAGTTAACTACATTTGAATGAAAAGGAACCAGTTAATTCTGTAACACATGGCAGATACGATAGTTTGTCAGTTCCTAGATAGGCATGTCATTCTTTCAACAGCCCTAGTGATCACCAAATTCAGCTACAGAGAGGAAGTAATCTTCATATTATAGAGGTGAAGGGATGGGGTGGATGAGGTCCCAAGAACCCACTGAGCCTTGGGCAGTACCTCTGGGAAGCAGAGTCCATTTGTTCTGCACTTTCAGCTGGCAAGTCAGCACTCCTTTGTTTGCAAATAAAATGATCTTATAAAGCAGAGCTGAACACATGTAGATTCTCATCTGTTTCAGATAGGGATCTTGCAGTATGCATGGTACCGGACAGACGTATGCTATTCAGAAACAAGTGAAATACCTAAGCCAAACAGGATGAGTTTAAAGAAGTCCTAACTTAAAATTTCTTTACTCTTGGTTAGTTTGTTTTTAGCTTTAATATTTCTTCTTTGATCTTTTCCAAAGAGTAGTTCTTAAATGATACGTCTTTGTATCAGACTTAAGGATACACCTACACTATGAACGAGGGGTATGATTCCCAGCTCATATACATATTCTCGCACTAGCTCTTATCTGTGCTAGTGTGCTAAAAATATTAGTGTAACTATGATAGCACAGGCAGCAGTATGTGGTGACCTGGGCGAGCCTGCTCCAAGTATGTACCCACAGGGTTCAAGCAAGTTTGTATTTGGGGCAGCTAACTTGTGCCACCGCTGCCTGTGCCACCTTGAGATTTTTAGTGCGCTAACTCAGAAGAGAGCTAGTATGTATGTATATGTGTGTGTGTGTGTGTGTGTGTATATATATATGTATATGTGTATATAATAAATTTGTCAAATTTAATGTCAATTTCAACCAATTTGCTTAAGTAATAGGAGCACAAACATTTACGAAACACGTCCTATTTCCAGATCATAATTACGAAAGTAAAAGGTGAGATTTTAATTGTTTGGGATGGAGGGAATTATTCTTAAACTCTAGCTTTCCTTTCCATTTTATAGCTTGAAACTGACTTTATGCACTGGGTGTAAACTTCTGAGAAATTAGTTGGTATGAACACTGAGCCAAGTTGAACTGTGTGCATAAATGCAATGCTGGTGTTTGGATCCAATAAAGGTGTTTTTATTTAAGGATCAAGGATTTAAACTTCAAGAGTTGGTGCTTTTAGTATACTTTAAAATATAATAAATCTGCAATTCTGCATTATCTTTGTGCATTGAGTTATACAGAGACAGTTAACAGACACAAAACTACAAAAGCTTTTACAAAAGAAAGTGTAGTAAACTACAATAGCAGGTGATTAGAAGAAGGAAAATGTTGAAAAAACAATCTAGCAAAACACTGGAGCACAGCATGGATTAATTAGAGTAACTGTTTTTAAATGTGCTTTTACTACATGAAAAAAGTACAATCAAGGAAAATACTTTGAAGATACAATGGAAAAAAACATTAAGAGGCACAGTGTGATGATTAATACCCAGAACACTCTGGGAATTGCCCATTATGCTCCAATGATGCGAAACTCATTAGCACTCATTTCAGGAACATGAGGCCCCTTAATTTATTAAGAGCCAAAACATGTTTGGTGCTGTGCATGATGCAAACACGAGGGCAATCTGTGCTCCAGGGAGAACTTTCAACATACAGCAGAAAGGTAAAAAACCTAGGATATCCCAAATGGGGGGCGGATCAGTTAAACACTTGAAAGTGTATATTCTTTTGCATGTGAGTTTGAAGAAATGACTCTTCAGAAAGGTTTTAAATGGGGAAGTGAAGTCTGGAGGATCTGAATTAGGAAGCTATTGCACCCTTGGAGCACTGTGGAAGAAGGCATGAAGATGGGGGCACAGGAAAAAGACAAGAGCCAACATCATTGGCAGAGCAAAGGGAAATATAATGTACAAATACTAGACTATTGTTGCAGTTTCAGCTCTGACATGAAATATGATAAATGCAGAATCTCTAGTTTATTTTTGAGCATTTAAATTGATGCATTGCAAGATTCCTTGTTATACAATAGCATGCATCTCACTGGCCTTTGGTTTGCAGTGGAAACGTGTCCCCTTCCTTTATTTTTGTTACAAGCTACTTTTGATGACAAAGCTCAAAAACTGCTTGAGACTCTTACTAAAGTATCCACTTCTATACCACAATCCTGCAGTTGGATCACCTGTGCAGAGCCTCACTGAAGTCAATAGGGCTGTGCACTGATACAAGGATCTACCCTTATGGATCCGATTGCAACGTGAGGGCACTTGTTATAGCTCTGGCATCTGTTTATAGGGGTATAATAAGTTAAACAGGTAGACGATCATAGAATCATAGAATATCAGGGTTGGGAGGGACCTCAGGAGGTCATCTGGTCCAACCCCCTACTCAGAGCAGGACCAAACCCCAACTAAATCATCCTGGCCAGGGCTTTGTCAAGCCTGACCTTAAGAACCTCTAAGGAAGGAGATTCTACCACCTCCCTAGGTAACCCATTCCAGAACCCATTCCAGTGCTTCACCACCCTCCTAGTGAAAAAGTTTTTCCTAATATCCAACCTAAACCTCCCCACTGCAATTTGAGACCATTACTCCTTGTTCCGTCATCTGCTACCACTGAGAACAGTCTAGATCCATCCTCTTTGGAACTCTCAGGTACAGGAACTCCTCACTTAGTCGTTCCAGTTAACATTGTTTCGTTGTTACATTGCTAAGCAATTAGGGAACATCCCCGTTTAAAGTTGAGCAATGTTCCACTCTTACATTGTTTGGCTGCCTGCTCTGTCCACAGCAGGCAGCCTCCCTATGCTTCCCTGCCCGGGGCAATCAGCTGGTCCTTAAAAGGCAGGATGGAGTGCTCCTGAGAAGGCTCCCCCTCCCTCCCCTGCCTCCAATGTATATAATGCCTTTTGTCTGACAAAAATAATAATAATAATAATTCCCTGGAACCTAATCCCCTTCCCCATTTACATTAATTCTTATGGGGAAATTGTATTAGTTTAACATGATTTCACTCAGTTGCATTTTTCAGGAACATAACTACAACATTAAGTGAGGAGTTCCTGTAGTTGAAAGCAGCTATCAAATTCTCCCTCATTCTTCTTTTCTGCAGACTAAACAGTCTCAGTTCCCTCAGTCTCTCCTTATAAGTCATGTGCTACAGCCCCTTATTCATTTTTGTTGCCCTCTTCTGGACTCTTTCCAATGTTTCCACATCCTTCTTGTTGTCTGGGGCCCGGAAATATTGTTTAGTAGTTCTTTTAAAGTAACATTAAAAATAATGCCAAAAGTTGTAATTTAAATACTCCTTATTGGTGCTCCTTGTCTCCATACAAAAAAGTTGGGCACAAAGATGACAGTAAGTATATATTGTATAATTCAGTGATTATTTATACAAATGCAAAATACGACATAAAACATGCAAATCCTTTAAGGTCCCTTCTTACAGTAACTATATGCATGACATTTTATAATAATTCATCTGAGGGCATCAGAGTGATTTCTTTAGATGAAGCATTTAAGATACTTCAGTGTTGAGAGCTATTACAAAACCAAAGATAGATTTTACTGAAGTTCACTGACTTTCTCAAGGTCATACAGTGAGTTGGTTTTAATAAACTGGTCTTTTAACTTCCAATCCTTTACTCGAATCACCAGCTGTGTTGGGCCAGGTTGTCAGGAGTGCTCAGCACTCGCAACTGGGGTGTTTTCAAGCATTCAGCACTCAGAAGTTACCATTACTCCCTAGCAGTATTGAGTGCTTTCGAAAACCTTGTTGGGTACTGAACTCTTTTGGAAGCCTTGCCCGTTGCTTCTTGTTACCCACGGTTGTTTTGCCATATATTCTTGGTATATCACTGTTGTTCATAAACTAGTTTTATCCTTTCAAGTTCATTCAACTATAAATGAGATTTTTTTTTTAACTGGATTCCAGATCAAGTATTCGGTTCCAATCTCACCAGTTTGTGTCAGAGAGAAAACAGCTCGGTGCCAAAGTTCGTGAAGCTGTGCATTGAACACGTGGAAGAACATGGTAGGATGAAAATGTTCATCTCTTGGTTTTTATCTTCAGATCTCTGAGAGTCATTATCTAATTTTGGAAGCTTAATTCTTATCCTGTTGGTTTCCAAATGACTGGAAACTGAGGATTGTGAAGTCAAAGGCTTATTGCTGGAGTTATAGGAATAGGATGTCAACAGCTGAGAAGCAGGAAGGGAAGGCAACCTGAACTAGGATCCAGTGAGATCATGGCTAGCAAAGAGTAGCAAGAGGGAACTGGGAACAAGTCGTCATGTTTGGGGACAGGATTGTTGAAAGGGGCCTTGTCAGTAAGTAACTAATAAAATTGCTTCTTAAATTCTTACCTATGTTAACAAAACACCACTTGCATTAAAAACGGTTTCTCCTGCAAGTTCATTTTAGGGATGCCTTGCCTGTGTAAATATGTGGAGAATCAAGGCCTTCAGATAACACTATGTCATCTAAGATTCCTTTAGCCAGTTACACTGATGAAACTTGGAAAATTTGCTATAAACTGCTCAGATTACCACATTTCTACATTTTATCTGATTTGTTAAAGTGCCCTGATTTGTTGAACATGTCCTTCTCTTTTCCTGTTGATGATAAGAGAAGGAAAATCTCTCTCACTCAAGTATTAAAGTAAGTCCAGATTGAATGTTAAAATTTTGGAATGTCTGATGTGTAAGATGACCCAATTGTTCTGAATTTTAGGTAACAGTGCCTGACTTGCCTCCTCACTTGTCTCTTGCCTGCTTGTTGTTGTGGTCATTACTAAAACTCTTGAGAGTAGTATTGCAAGTGAGTCACTTACTCCCATGTAGTAAAATTATTCCCATGTAGTGGCTGATGCTAAAGATCCAAGTTGTGTGTAAGAGAATCTACCCACCGATCTTTTTGGTGCACCCCACTTCTTTCCCACCTTAGATCTAGCACATCACATTCAGAGCCCGCGTGAGAGCTAAGGTTAAATGTTGCAGGGAAAAATAGGTGCCCTCCATGGGGAAATAGCTATAGTGAAAGAATATGGTGCAACTTACAGCCCCCCTTACTGCTGGTGACTCCGTGCAAGAAGGAAGAGCAGGAACTGATTCTACTGTCCTTCACCCAACTCCAGAAGATGCAGTGGATGTGTGTTTTCTGCACCGAGATAGGACCACAGTGAAAGCAGCAAGTTCTCTTTTACTTTAAGGGAAACTGATATGAGCAGCTTCTTCCTTCCTCTTCCATCTCCATTCCCCTCCCCATTATCCCTTCAGTCAGAGAATGACCAATAGATTGTGGCAGTAAAAGGTAGTAGGGAATGGATGGGTGTGGCAGATGGTATTGACAGTTGTGCATCAGGAGACCTTCTGTTGCATCAGGATTCCCAGTGGATGGGAAGTTGTTGAATCCCGTCTTTGCAACTTTCATATCAGCCAACACAGTGCACTGAATTCATGTAGAGGATATGAGCCTCAGTAGACAGAAGTTCTTCCTCTCTTCCGCACTTGACCACTTTTGATCTTCTGCAACAGCAGCCACTAAGTAATTTTTCTCCTTTTTCAAAATCCAGTGTTTTCCTCAACACTGTAAATATGTTAACATGTGGTAGGGATGGAGAGGACATCTGCTTTCCATGAGAAAGTAAGGCAGAATTAAACACCGTGGAATGGGTGGTATTTGGTGGACCTGGTCACCCACTGTCAACTTCGAGGTGTTCTCCAGAATGACTGATTTAGCCTGGTTTAATCACCATACATTTTGGTAAATATAGTTTCAATGTGAAAGGGAAAACCTAAATCAAAAACCCTACAAAATCCCACTGCTCGTATTTTAGGATGAGTGGAGGTATATGAGAGTGTACGAGCGCGCACATATATATGCAAGAGATAAAGTGAAATCCTTCATATACTAAGCATTGGTTTTGCTAACTAAATATTAGGTGTGATATTTTTAGAAGCAGCTTAAAAGGAGGATGGGCTGCCAGCACTCATTGAAAATCAGTGGGAATTGGCCACCTCATTCCTGAAGACTCCTTCACATTGTCTGATTGCACATCACATTTTAGACATTATTTCAAGCATAAGGTTTTCAGTGGCAAGATACTAGTTAGCAACTATCTCTGCAGATAAGTAAATAGTTTTCATTATGACAAATTTTTTCAGTTCTTCTGATGGTGGGTTTTCTTTTTGCTAACTGGAATCTCTAAAATGAGCAGACTGACACTGAAGTATCTAAAAAAAAAATCTACATGTTAACATTTATTTTAGGATTGGATGTTGACGGGTTATACCGAGTTAGTGGCAATCTTGCAGTGATACAGAAGTTAAGATTTGCAGTTAATCATGGTAAGTTCCATTCTCCAACTGTATTATCAGTTTGAAAATATTTGCAAGAGTAGGGTGACCAGATGTCCAAATTTTATAGGGACAGTCCTGATTTTTGGGCCTTTTTCTTATATAGGCTCCTATTACCTCCAACCCCCTGTTCCGATTTTTCACATTTGTTTCTGGTCACCCTATGCAAGAGTATTTGTCAAAATTGCTAGAAAGCTCTTCAGATTGTGCAGTGATTTTTGGTCCATCTTTTAAAAATAATAATGTAACAACATTTCATGAGAAATATCTACCACTTTTCAAAATGAAAATGCTACTAAATAGCAGCTTCTGTGCTCTTCAGGATGGGTACTGTCTACATGATACAGTGCTATCAGATCAGAGCCTTGGTCCTAATTGAAGCCCTCTAGTCACTGCTGTAATAATTCTGAAGCAATGTGTGGCATGGCTGTTTAAAAAGAATGAAGCTCAAATAGAATATTTTTATGTCTTATGGAAAGCAAGAGAAAAAGTATTAAAAAACCCAACAACCTTGTACTAGCATTTAACATTTGTTTATCATTCTGACTTTGGATGAGAATCTCTATTGTGCTCTTATGCAGTCCAGCAAAGGACTCTCAGCCTAGAGTAGAGGTGGGCAAACTATGGCCCGGTGGTCATATCAGGCCCTTCAGACATTTTAATCCAGCCCTCAAGCTCCATCCATGGAGTGGGGTCTGGGGCAGTGGCACATCTCCCTCCGCCTCCTATGCATAGGGGCAGCCAAGGGGCTCCGCATACTGCCCACACAGCTCCCATTGGCCAGCAACCATAGTCAATGGAGCTGCAGAGGCAGCACCTGTGGATAGGGTAGCATGCAGAACTGCCTGGCTGTGCCTCTGCATAGTAGCTGGAGGGAGGACATGCTGCTGTTTCTGGGAGCTGCTTGAGGTAAGCGCCTCCTGGAGCCTGCATTCCTGACCCTCTCCTGTGCCCCAACCCCCCACCCCAGCTTGATTCCCCTCCCGCCCTCCAAACCCATTGGTCCTAGCCCGGAGCACTCTCTTGAACCTCAGCCCCACCCCGGAACCTGCACCAGCAGAAGCCCCCACCTGCACCCCAACCTCCAATTTCGTGAGCATTCATTGCCTGCCATATAATTTCCATACCCAGATGTGGCCCTTGGGTCAAAAAGTTTAAGCACCCCTAGCCTAGAGGGAGAAGGGACTCTAAAGTAGCTTTAAGTCACCTTTGTTCCTCCCAATCTTTTGCGCTCTGGAGTCTGAAGAGGCTCTTTTTATAACTTAGATAAACCAGTGGGCTTGTCTGAGTTACAGCAACATCCCTAGGGCTGCCTTATGGGCTCAGTGCTGCCCAGAATCTCCACACAGGTGTGATCTTACATCATGGCTTGCAATGGTTCATCAGAATGAGATCTTTCAGGTGTCTTCCACAATACCTGAGCTGGGAGAACCCTTCCGCAGACAAATATGGAGCTCTTAGAGCCCCTTTACACTTCTCGAACTCTTCTCCCAGATGCAGTCATGTATCTCACTTAGGTGCATGCATGCCCAGGGCACTGGAACCAGAGAACTTTTGCCTAGCAGAACCCGTAGAAGGGCGGTGCTTGCACCTTGTTGCTATAGCCCCTACCCCGGCTGAATGAGCTGTCACCACTCCAATCCCTCTCAGTCCCTTCTCACAGCCTGTGGCTGGAGTTGGAGCTCTGCTGCTGTTTTCACTGCATAATCCCTCTATTTATTTTAGTGATTTATTTTCCTAATGTATGTAGTTCATTAGATTTATTTTTAGTTAGCTGTAGTTTAACTATTTCTATAGTTTCTGTAGTTTAAACATTGTCTGTCATGTGGGGAAGCGATCCTCAACAATGATCCCCCACACATGATGCTTGCTGTGCCTAGGCAAAGCTCATGTTAAGGAGCTGTGTTTGATTTGAAGGTCACTCACGAAACAGACTCTCAAGTGGTGAGGGATCTCCATCTGAAACAATATCTGCTTGAGGAGGCCATGCAGTCTGCTTCAGCACCAAGCCCCTTGTCAAATCAGAGGTTGCCCTCGGTTCTGAGAATATGTCCTGCACCTTCAGTTGTCAGGTCTTGCACTTCATTGAAAGTGAATCTGGCAGCAATATTGACATTTCATTCCACCCATTCAGGGAAGATCGCTCTTCTCAATTGCCATGTGGCAAAATGCTTAAAGGGGCTTTTACATCTTCATACTCTGGTCTGAGAGCCATTTCCTCTGTGGTCTCTTAACTCAGTTTTAGCAACATTAATGGGACCTCCATTTGAGCCCCTGGCATCTTATCCCTTTCTGCTTTTGTGTCAGAAATCATTACCAGGAATGTAGTTAACATCCACAAGAAGAGTGAGAGAGAGAGTTGCAGGTGATGATGGCAGACCCACCTTATACACAATTCTACAAAGACAAAGTGATGTTAGACAAAAATTTGGGGTGTGGTCGTAAAGTTTCTTCTCAGTTTCATTTGAACCAGGTGGTATATTTACCTGTGTTTTTTCCTAAGCCACATTCATCTCCATACATTAAATATCACGCAATGTCTAGCCTTCTATCTGGACAAGACTAAAGTGCTTTGTGCTTCTCCTCAGGCTGGCCTTACCATGAGGTGAATTGAGTGCCAAACTGAGTACCACCTCCGGTGCCAAACTCCGGGGTGCAGAGTGTAGAAAACTGCTGCTGGTGCATATGTATTCTCTCTGCTCTAGATGCACAGAGATGGTGAAGTGCTCTGCTGGAGGAAGGAGGGCATAAGAGGCAGACGAAAAGGTGAGAGGGAAGAACAGAAAGCAGCAGGAGCTGCAGGGAGAGAGAGGAGGAGGAGCTTCGTCTGGCACCCCCAGGAGCCTGGACTGATTAACATCAGCTTCTCAGGGAACTTCCTGTTTCCTGCTGCTTCCCTGAACCCACTTGAGGAGAACAGGCAGTCAACTGAAGTAGTAGGAACCAGTTAGGCCCTTAAGATGCTGATATCTTCCCTCACTCAGGCCCTGCTACCAGCCTGCTTATTTGTCCCCTTCAACTGAGTGTTGAGAGCCACTATAGCTGGCACAGAACAGCAGTCATGAGTGCAAGAAGAAAACACCACTCTGGGACAGCATTCAGAAAAAGAAAGCAAAGAAAGATTTTCTAAGCAGGAAGGAGCTTTCCTGAAATACATAGACACAAATGTTCATGGTGACTCTTCTGGCCCCAGTGAGGATGTGAGTGGTGAGGAGATGCTTGATCTTCCAGTTAGTCAAAGTGCAGGTGACCTGGCATTGCCATCTCAAAAGGATGTAACCATACACATTCCTGAAGAAAAGTGTAGATTAGAGAAGAGTGTGGTGGAGGCGCAAGAAACAGCTGCTTCTGAGTTTAGTTCCTTAAGTCTAGATGATCCTGGACTGTGGACCCACTTGAGCAGTAGCCCGAGGGACTTCCTTGTACTTCATAGGCCACAGCAAGTGAAAAACTTCATGTTCCCCAAAGACAATGAAAATAGAAGTTTCCATCCAAGACATTACTGGTGTGAAATCCTCAATGGTGACAAAGTAGAGAGGCCATGGCTTATGTACTCAAAAACCCATAATGCTGCATACTGTTTTTGTTGCAAACTTTTCCAGTCTAATGTTTCAGCCACATTGGGTTCTACAGGAACAAAGGACTAGAAAAATCTGCCTAGAAATCTGGCATGCAATGAGAAGGCAGAAAATCACCCAAGGGCATTCCATGGTGGAAAGAGCTTGAGATGAGACTAAGGTTAAAGGCCATCATAAATGATCAGCGTCAAGAGAAGATTGCATCAGAGTCTCTTTACTGGCAAAATGTTCTGAAAGGGCTCGTTGCCACTGTGAGAATGCTTGCTACCCAAAACCTAGCATTGCGTGACACTTCAGATCAGCTGTATGTGCCAAACAATGGAAACTTCCTTAAAATTGTGGAGCTGATGGCTGAGTTTGATGCTGTTCTCCAGGAGCATCTAAGAAGAGTCACCACCTAAGAAATGTACACACACCACTACCTTGGAAAATCATTCAAAAGGAGATCATAGAGTTACTGGCAACAAAAGTCAAACAGAAGATTGTGGCAGATCTGAAGTCAGCAAGATATTACTTTGTCATTCTGGACTGCACATCCGACATCAGCCATATGGAACAAATTACTTTAATGGTGCTTTTTGTAATAACAGAACCTAGTGAAAATGTCCCTGCAATGGTGACTGTCAGAAAGCATTTTCTAGAATTTGTTGACATTAATGATCACTACAGGACCTGCTATGACAATTGTGCTTCTTAAAAAGCTGGAAGATACAGGAATTGCGATAGCTGACATGAGAGGTCAGGGCTACGATAATGCTGCCAACATGAAAGGCAATAACAGAGGAGTGCAGACATGGATCCGAGAGTTAATCTTAGCTTTAGCTTTTTTAGAGTTAGCTAGTTTAGAGTTAGCTTTTTTGTCCCAGGCAGGTCTCATTCATTGAACTTGGTGGTCAGTGATGCAGCATCAGCTTCTGGTGAGGCTGCTGAATTTCTTAATGTAATTCAAAGCATCTATGTATTTTTCTCTGCCTCAACTCATTGATGGCAAATTTTGAAGCAACATCTGGGCACATTCTCTCTGACACTGAAACTACTGAGTGCCATTTGATGGGAAAGTCAAATGGAGGCAATAAAGCTTATCAAACACCAAATTGAGAAGATAGATGTTGTCATTATGGAGGATAATGTTATCACAGAAACTGTTCTGGGTGAACAGTGGCAGAGGGAAATGGAATCACTAGACCTATACATAACATCACATTTCTGTGTGGCTTAGTGTTGTGGCATGACACATCGTTTGAAATAAATGTTGTAAGCAAGAGACTCCAAGGTGTTGAGACCTTGGAGTCTCTTGCCTACATCTTGGAGAATTGAGGCCTTTCAAAGTTTTGGCCCAAGTGAAGAGGTATGGGGGCATCATTTGAGCTCCCCACCTCAGGTGCCAAAATGTGGGCTGGCCCTGCTTTTCCTCACCTGTGTCTCATATGTAGATAGTATGACATGTCGAGTAGTCGTCTCAAAAAAAAAATATATATATATGTCAAATGGTGTATGCGTGTGTGCGCGTGCGTGTATGTATGTTCCCTTACTCCTTCCACACCGTTTGAGCTAGAGACTTGAAATTTGGTACAGTTATAGGCTTTAGGGTCCTAATCAGGGTAAGAATCGAAAATTTTTCAAATCTCACCTCTTACACCCCCTAGGGGTGAAATTCTTTAAAGCCCATTAACATCACCTGGGCAGCAGGTTAAAACCTGCTGTTCTCTGTGACATAGTTATGATGTAATAATACCCCCCTCCAATGGACCCCACACTCGCTCAGCTCTCTCCCCCCTCCAATGGACCCAAGCAACGCTGAGACGTCTGAACAAAATTTGTATTAATAAAAAACATGGTAGTCTTTTTACATCCCAGTTTCCAATTACAAATACCCCGAGCAACGCCGGGTATTTTTGCTAGTGATCTCCAAATGGATAACATCTTGTATCAAAAGTTGCATATGTTCTTATGTTCATATCAAATAGCTTCAGCTATGCCTCCTCAAGAGTGTGCAAGCTCATTCTACAGGATCTGTTACTGCATCTTCTGGAGGATGCAAGTTTTGGTCAGGCGATCCCAGGGACATTGCTTGTGAGTCATGTAAGTGGAATACATGGCTGCATCTACTCGAAGAACAAAAGGTTACTTACTGTAACTGTGGTTCTTCACGATGTGATGCAGAAGTTTATTCCATGACCCACCCTCCATCCCTGCTGCACTGGAGTCTGTGCATTGCCCTCTAGGTGCTCAGTGCAAAGCAACTGATGGGGTTGGAGCGCCGCTGCCTTATAAAGCCAGGGGAAGTGCTACAGCGAGAAGGTGTGAGCACCATCCCTCTACGCTACAGGTACTGCTAGGTAAAATTATCTGGCTCTGGCATGCTGGGTGTTCATTGTAACCTTTGTGTGCCCTTCTCCTGGAGATGCAAAAAAGCTCCTGGAGATACAGAAATCAGTCCAGTAATAGGAAATCTATTGAGCATACCCAAAATTACCACACCCAAGTCCAGGAACTTCTGGATGTAGAGTGCTAATTGTGCATCTGCCTAGCAACAATGACAGACACAACTTATTCCTTCCCATACACCCTGAATACACTTCTTAAAGAGATATCTCCCTATTAGGCACATGGATTGCATACACAAATCTAAGTGGAATACATGTCTGAATCACATTTTGAAAAACCAGTTACAGTAAGTAACTGTTTCCTCTGGCTGCTTCACACTGGGTAATAAGAATCCCACCTATTGTTCTTCAACTTGTATAGGAAGTAAGTAATTAATGATAAACACCTGCTAGATTATAGTAATCATTCATATGTTTTCTTTCAGATGAGAAATTGGACTTGAATGATAGTAAATGGGAAGATATACATGTTATCACAGGAGCTCTAAAAATGTTTTTCAGAGAACTGCCAGAACCACTCTTCACATATAATCATTTCAATGACTTTGTCAATGCAATTAGTAAGTCCATAAAGCACGCACAGAATTTTCTTAAATCATAAATATTTAAATATGCAAAGCACACTTAATTGTAGTATGTTCTCCTTTTCACTGTTTAAAGGAGAAATTATGAAATTTTGTAAAGGTGTAAACTTATATGCAGTCGTGGTGTAGCTGTGTCAGTCCCAGGATATTAGAGACAAGGTATGGGCCTTGAAATGTGTTAACTGTTTATGCTAAACAATGTGTTCCACGTTGTATTTAGTTATGAAACTGAGTACATTTCCCAGACATGAAGCAGAGCTCTGCGTAAGCTCGAAAACCTGTATCTCTTATCAACAGAAGTTAGTCCAATAAAACAGCGGCTCTCAACCAGGGGTTCTTTGTACCCCTAGAGGAAGGCAGAAGTTTTCCAGGGGGTGTATCTGCTTATCTAGATATTTGCCTAGCTGTACAACAGATTACATAAAAAGCACTAGCAAAGTCAGTACAAACTAAAATTTCATATAGATGATTTGTTTGTTTTACTCTATATGCTATACATTGAAATGTAAGTACAATATTTATATTCCAGTTGATTTATTTTATGAAAATGAGAAAGTAAGCAATTTTTCAGTAATAGTGTGCAGTGACAGTTTTTTGTATTTTTATATATGATTTTGTAAGCAAGTAGTTTTTAAGTGAGGTGAAACTTGGGGTACACAAGACAATCAGACTCCTGAAAGGGGAACAGTACTCTGGAAAGGTTGAGAGCTATTGCAATAAAAAGAGCAGGAGTATTTGTAGGACCTTAGAGACTAACAAATGTATATAAGCACGACTGCTACTCTGAAACCCATTGCAACAAAAGATATCTCACCCATCTTGTCTCTAACGAACTTTGGATTATCTGTAATGTTCAATGTGGCCACCAGGTGGCAATGTGTTACTTAATATCAACACTGTAAAACTGTGCTTCATTCATTTTTTGGTACATTATATTCTATCGAAATTTTAAATAAAAATATTGAATTAATGGTTTATCTGCCTTTTATCTTTTCCAGAACAAGAACCAAGACAGCGTGTTCATGCTGTCAAAGGTTTAATTAAACAGTTGCCAAAGCCAAATCAGGATACCATGCAGATACTTTTTAGACACCTCAAGAGGTAAGTAGTAGGAGGAGAAAGTCTTAATGTACTGCAGAGCTCCCTTAAAGTTAGGGTCACCAGATAGCAAGTGTGAAAAAAATGGGAGGGGGTGGGGAGTAATAGGCACCTATATACCCTGTTTCCCCGAAAGTAAGACATCCCCCGAAAATAAGACGTACTTCAAGTTTTGCCTCTCGCTGTAATATAATGTAATGTAATTTTGGGAGCAAAAATTAATATAAGACACTGTCTTATTTTCGGGGAAACACGGTATGACATATTGGGACTTTATGAAATCAGGGCGTCTAGTCCTCTTTCTTAAAGCTGAGTGTTCAAACATTAAGTCCTGGGGGAAGGTTCTAGTAGTGTTTCCTTTGATGTTCACTGTGCTTCATCAAAGCAAAACACTTGTCTGTGTTTATATAAGTTTATGGAGAAGCAAACCCAACTTTTGGACAGTGTTTTTATTAGTTGTGCTTTTGGCTGCTAAATTTTAGATTATAGGGACAGAGCTAGTGCCAAATATATTTTAAACTATGAAAGTGATTACAACAGTGGCATGTTTCATGAATGACAGTAAATATGGAATAAATATTATGAGGAATTACTAATTTGGTTTAGTTTCTCATCTCTGTTATCAATGTGAAAGAGAATAATGTGTTTAATTTATTTTAAAAGCATATTTTCTTTTTTCCTCAGAGTTGTAGAAAATGGAGAAAAGAACCGAATGACTTATCAAAGTGTAGCAATAGTTTTTGGACCAACTCTGTTAAAGCCAGAGAAAGAGACTGGTAACATAGCAGTCCACACTGTGTACCAGAATCAGATTGTAGAATTAATTTTGCTGGAACTGAACTCCATATTTGGATGCTGAAGTTTTCTCAGAGTTAAAACTGAAGTGATGAGTTGGCAACAGATTTCCATCAGAAGTCAAATCTCTCTCTGTACATGATGTATCGTGTTGTGGACCAAGTGACAGCTCAATTTTGCACTTTTCAGTGGGGATGGGAGGGAAGAAATGGGAGGAGTGTTTGACCGATTTATTTGCTATTCATGGAAGCTAATGATACAATTTTGAATTTCTTTATAATTCATTTATTTCATTGTGGATATTTCAAAGTTTGTATTCTGCCTGTTTTAATAATTATAAATTGCAATTCTAGTATGAGCATATACACTGGATTTCTTGGTGAGAAACTAAAATTAATCTCAGACTGGGTAATCTGGAATAGATTTTTTTTTTAAAGGTTCACCACTTGGTAGGGTGAGGAAAACCCTATCAACTGGCTTCAGAAATGGTTTTTGGTACTTGTAGTGACAATAAAATTTCCTCCCATGCTTATGTACTGAAACCTGTGTGGATCCTGTCAGCAGCGATTCTGCATATAGTGTGACTGTCTTTAAATTGTGCTAACAATGGCCAGTGTCGTTTACAGTAATTCAAATAATCCCTCATTTGAGGCTTGCTTTTTTTAAAAAAAATACAAACTATTACATAACATCCTTGCTGGCTCTTCTAGTTGCTTGATAGAGCAGGACCCTATTATTTCAAACACTGAACTTGCAAGAATATCCAGCAGAGGATTTTTTCTGTGACATACTAGTATTATTTAATACACACACCCATTTTTCAAGGTATTTCTTGGGCTACATTTTGCCTATACTAAATTGCAGTTAACAATTCTAATTAAATACCATCATTATCTAATGCTGTACTGAGTTCTTGGTATGATCCTGTGGTAGTGAACATTTTTTGATGTAAATACAGGCTAAAGACTGAATGACCTTTGGCTTATGTACATAATTCAGTTGTTGTATAGTCTCAAAGTACCTTCTAGTTGCACATTTCTAATCATGGGTAGATTAGCTACAGGTAGTGTAACACTTCTAGTGGAGGTCTAGGTTTCCTCAGAAAAACAGGTTACTCGAGAAACTAAACGTGCACTTTTAGATGTTAATTACATTTGCAAGCAAATAAATGTAATGCAAATGGTACTGGAAAAATACTGTGTGCTTGCTAAATTGTTAATGCACTACAAGAGGAGCCTTTTAGGTTATTTAATATGTACAGGATACATTAGAGAAATGTATTACAGATTCTAACATTTGCAAATAATGGAAACGTGTTCCAATAGATGTTTGTTGGAAATAATGACATAATGCTAAATTTGAGAATTTCTTTTTACATTAATAATGTAGATTAATTTGTAAAATTTGGTTTTGGAAGATTTGTTATAGGGAGCATGGTCGACTAAAGATTTTTAAATGTATTTTTTTAGACTAACTGCTGTACCTGATACTTGTTATGTCTAATCTGAATAAAGAAAACTATTAGCTAGTTTGGAGTTTGCCAGTGCAAATTTGGTTGATGTAGTCCCCTGTTGAATTTTGCAAACACTTCCGAATATTCAGTTGTGTCTGACTGCCTGAAATGATATTTCTTGCAGCAAAGTCATTGTGCTGTGGTTAAAAATAGTGTCTATAACTGAAACTTTTAAGAATCCCCCTTTTCCCTCAACAGTGGTTGGATTGTATGATGAAGATGGGTAATTTATAGGTCTAAATTTGCAAATATTGATAAATATTTCACACAAATATTCTGGTCCTAATGCTTGATATGTTCCACACACACACCACCTGCCCACAAAAGGAAGACAGACAAGTGGTAAAATTAACCCATTTAACCTTTGATCTCTTTTATATGTTCAAGGTGAGAATTCCAGCAGCAGAAAACTTGCTTGAAAAACTCTTTGTAGATAAAAGAAGGGACGACTAATCTTGTGGTTTTCTCACTTTATTTTTATTGTGGTAGTGGTGAAGTATTGCGGTTTGTTGCAAAAAAAAAAAAAAAAAAAAAACCTTGGGCGAGAATTGCGATATCTATAAATCAGTATTGCATTTTCAACCTCCTGTTGAGCTTTAAAAGTATCATTTCTTTCTTGATACTTGTTCTGAGACGCATCATTCTAGTAGGAAATATAAATGAAGTTGAAATTTGTTATAGTTTATTCAAATCCCCCAAAAACAATTTCCTTTGAATAGCATTTTTAATTACAGATATTGTCTAAGTTTTGCTGTAATCAAAGTAAGAAAATACCTTTTTTGGATATCCTCTTTTAACTATGAGGAATATAACTTTCCATCATATTCCAGGAGAATTAAGTATTTGTTATTATATAATATACTATATCTTGTGTGCAGCAAGTGATATGAAAGCTTTAAGTTGCTAATTTTTAGTTTGGGGAGATGGAAATACTTCCCACAAAATCCAGATAATGTGGCAAGAGTTAAACACATACTGCAATCATCAGAAAAATAAAACTGATCCACTTGATTGCAAAGGTCAAGCACAGCAGCTAGAAGTTTTGTACATTAGAACCATGGTAGTTTGTTTACATATTTCACATCTCTTGCTTTCTTTTCAAACCCTAGTGATAGAAATAAGTTTGTAGCAAATGGTGTCTTCCATGTCTAGCATTAATCACTTGCCTTGCTGCTTCCTGAAATTGGCATACCTTTAAATATAAGGTCTTTATTTTTACATTGAGTATTTCAAAGTCAGTATGGAACAGAACACAAACTGATGAAAGCTGAGCAGTGGAAAAGTTAAAGGTAACAATTTTACATTTTATGAAAGTTTTATCTAATGTATAGAGCCCAATATAGGAATAAAAATGCATATAAGTGAATAGTCCTAAAAGTGAGAATATAAACTTGTTTTTTATTAAAACTTGAGACATTAGTATACTAAACTTTTCAAACTTATGGCCTGTATCCTCACTGTGGCTATATATTGGTGTCAACTTGTTTTACAAACTGAAGTTTTGTCCAATGGGCAATAGTTGCATGCCTCATGGAGGTGCTGTGTATATAGGATTACTAAAGAGTGACATTTAGAATAGCTCAAGCTTGGTATTGAGGAAATTTTGCTGTAGTTACCATGGATCAATGCAGAGAACTGGGCACTGATAAAGCCCACTTTAATAAATGTATCCAATCTTGTAAATAAATTTTTCAAATTGACTTGACGTCCTTTTGTTGATTTTAAAAACTCTTGAAATTTTATCAAGTCTTACAAACTGGCAAGACTGTCCTGAACTTTAGCTGCCATGAACTGAAAGCCATGATTAATACCCCTTTTATAGCATCCTCTGCACTATGCCATGCAAATCCTAACAGCATTTGGTAGAGAAGATGAGTTAGAAAGTATTGTGCTGTCTTATTAAAAGTTCCATCTAACACAGTTAAATAGCTATACTTTAGGTAGTTAATTGCAGAATGCTACTTTTTGTTTCCTTTAAAGGAAACAACTTTATTCAGCCACAGAAAAGAGCAGTGATATTTTGGAATCAATTGGTAATTCATAAGCCATAAACGTAGACCAGGCACAGTCAGACATTCTGCTCTGAAGGGGGGCGGTACGGAATATGTAATCAGGCATTCTGCAAAGAGAAGGGACTTCCTCTGAAGAATCTTAATTAGTCTCCACAATTGCAAAGTTTTGTGGGCAAGCAGCTGCTGAGGCTGTATTCTGCTGGCTTACAAAGTAGCCTTATGTGATTACGGAACTTAAATGAACATTTTTCTTCATGGCGTTCTTGTAAACAGAGCACTTGAAAAACAAGATAACACTGTGACAAAGCAACATAAAAGGCATTTGGAGGGGACCTGGCCTCGTTAGGTCCCCTTTTTCCTTGAGAATCAAATGGTAACGGTGATATTAAAGATTTTACAATTTCCATAAGTTGGCCAGCTTCACTGTTCAGAGAAAAATATATGAAGACACTTAGAATTATTTTTGTGAAAGAAAATGAGTATCCAATCTACCTGCAGCAGTCTTGTAAATGTGTGTAAATCAGCAGTTCTTAAATGAAGTTTTAGTTTATTGATGGGATGGGATGAGATGAGATTCCTTTTTGGAAAAGGCTTTGGTAATGAACATGTGCTACTTCTAGGATTGTGTCCTACTGCATATCCTATAGCAGGGGTGGGCAAATTACAGCCCGCAGGCCAGATCCAGCCCGCGAGACCATCCAGTCCGTCCCCAGGGAGGCTGCCACCGGCCCTTTCCCCAGAGCCATGCCGGCACCGCTGTGGGGCCGGGACTGCGCGCTCACCCCTCCTCCTGAGGCATGCCGCGTGGAGAGTGCTGTGGGGGCCGGGGCAATGCGCCCCGCCTCTCCCTCTGAGGCACGCTCTGTGGGGCAGCGCACTCCCCACCTCCACCAGAGCCGCGCCGCATGGGGAGTGCTCCGTAGGGCCGGGGCTGCCCGCTCGCCCCTCCCCCGGAGCAGCAACGAGCAGGTATGGTATGGGAGGGGCAAGGAGGAGGATTCTCAAGTGGTGCTGGGGGGGGCCTTTAGAGGGGGCAGTCAGGGAGTGGGGTGGGTTGGATAGGGGGTGGGCTTCCGGGGTGGTGGTTGGGGGGGGGGAGGAGGGTGGATAGGGGGACAGGGAGCAGGGGAATTGGGTAAGGGGTGAGCTCCTGCGGGGTGGTTAAGGGTCTCTGGAAGGGGCAGTCAGGGGACAAAGTGGGGGGGTTGGATGGGTCAGGGGTTTTGAGGGGGTGGGAAGGGGCCTGATTGGGGGTGGGGCCCTCCCGGGGGTGGGGCCCTCCCTACCTGGCCCTCCAAAAATGACCAATGCCATTTTTGCCCCATGTCCCTCAAGGATTGAGCTCACAACCCTTGGGTTTAGCAGGCTACTGCTCAAACCACTGAACTATCATCCCATGCCGTGAATCATTTTCCTAGTTTCTAATGCACTGTGGCCACACTGATGAAATCAAACAATTAATGACAAATTACCTGTCATGTTGACTTGTCTGTGTTCTTCATTAGCTTTACCAGGAATACTAAGCTAGGCTAGGCTATATATAGTCACTTACTGTAGTGTAGGCAAAGTGAAATAATTTGTAATGTCTGAGCTCTAATAATCAGGCAAAGCATGGAGTGCATTCGGCTTGGTACTATTTGTATTCGTGTAGCATCTATGAACCCCAGTCATGGAGCAGGACCCTATGGTACCAGGCACTGTACAGAGGCAGTCTCCACCCTAAAGACTTGGCATTCCAAATTCTTGGGATGTTTGTTTGCTGGGAATTTTCGTTAGTGATTGGGCCTTGTCTTTGCCTATTGCACAAACATCCCAGAATTTTTGCTCACAGAAGAATGATGCTGTTTGCTCCAGGCTGCCTGCCAGGAGCAGAGACCGCACCTCTTGGTGTATTCATTTAGCAAGCCCCCTTTTGTAGATCCAGCCTACGATCACGACCCAGGTATGTCCGCTGAAATGCTGCCGAAGTGATTGTTTCCGATTTTGGTAGCATTTGGCGGCGGCATTCACGACCCCCCCTGGGAAGCAGGACGTAATTCCCGAGGGGGTCGCGACCCCCAGTTTGAGAACCGCTGGTGTATGTTGAGTATTCCACAAACTTGAGTGTAGCCCCCTTTCCAGACATACAAGTTTGTCTAATAAAGCACAAGCTTGCAGTTTCTCATAGCTCAGCTGAACTATTGTTACTCAGTGATAGTTTAATGCCATTAGTTACTGGGTTCAGAATTCCTTTTTGAAGCTTTAAAAATAACACTTCTTTTGTGGCTAGTCTGTCTTTTTCCCTCTTTGGTAAGCACTAACTTCACTGTCCATCCACCTGTTATTTCTACTGCACTGAAAGTCAGTATGACTCCGACTATTTGCTTCCTTATTTGTACAGTCTCATCACTGAGAATGTGGGCTGGAATGTGCTCTACTCCGCAAAGAATGCTGGTATGTATGCTGCTTTGCCTGCAGGGAGCATAACACACGTTTAAGGACTACACCAATGCTGACTGCTTTCTAATAATGAACCAAGCAGTACTATTGATTTAGAAATAACTGAATGCATAGGAATAGATAAACAACTTTCCTTTACAAGTGACAACTATGTGAAAGCAGATCACATACCGGTCCCCTCTTTCATGGAGTGGCAGAAGTATAGAAAAGTGTGGAGGAACAAAACAATTACATATTTTGGAAGTGAGGTTTGAGAAGGCAATACAATTTCATGCCAATGTGTAAACATCATCTCATAATTTGAGAGAAGACTGATACATAAGCCATCTATCAAATCACTGAACATCTGAATACTTAGTTGTCTGAAATACTTTTTATGCAAAACTAACTAACTTTCTCCGTGCCTCCCCCTTATGATTCGCCAAGGGTTGTGTATGGCGGCATGTATTCAGCCTTGTCCCTTGTATCTACACAGTTTACAGTAGACTCTCAATTATCCAGGATTGGGTTAACCAGAATGTAGATTAACCAGGATGTCAAAAAAAATATGCATAACTCGCAGGGCCGGCTCTGGCTTTGTTGCCACCCCAAGAACAAACACAAAAAAAACCCCACCAGGGCGCAGGGCAGCCAGTGAACCAACACCCCATTCCCCCGGTGCAGGGTGACTGGTGAACCAACCTCCCTTCCCCATATTTTCTACGGATGGTGATTATCCAGGATTTTATTAACCAGGATTATTTTTTTCCTATCCTAGATAATCAAGAGTCTACTGTACTTGAGTGAAAGTGAATAAAGACAGTTAATAAACAATGAACAGAGGATGGTATCATTAGCTCTTAAAAAATCATGTCTAACTCCCCAGTTGGATATTTAAATGTGCACTGGGCTGTCTTTGCATTTCTAAAATAGGCTTCACAGAAGGAAAAGCCTTGAATCACCGGGCTCTCGAGAGGTCATCTAGTCCAGTGCCCTGTGCTGAGGCAGGACCAAATAAACAGACATCATCCCTGACAGGTGTTTGTCCAACCAGTTTGTAAAAACTTCCAATGACGGGGATTCTACAGCCTCACTTGAAAGCCTATTCCAGTGCTTAACTATCTTAACCATTGCAGAAAGTTTTTCCTAATATCTAACCTAAATCTCCCTTGTTGCAGATTAAGCTCATTACTTTTTATACTGTCTTCAATGGGCATTGAGAACAATTGACCAGTTCTCTTTTTAACAGCCCTTAAATGTATCTGGTTCCCCTCAGTCATCTTTTCTCAAGATGAAATATGCTGTTTTTTAAAACTTTCCAAATACGTCAGGTTTTCTAAACCAGTCATCATTACCGCCACAATCCAGGTTATTCTGGACTATCTCCTGCACCGAAGGACTCGGGGCCTGGCGCCCTCATCTATCGGTACATCTCGTGGCCATCTCGGCCTTCCACCCTCCGGAGCAAGGTCATACGGTGTTTTCCCATGCCATGGCTGGGCGGTTCCTTAAAGGCTTGGACCGTCTCTTCCTGTATGCTAGGCCCCCGGTTCCTCAGTGGGACCTAAAACTGGTATTTTCCCGCCTCACGGGGTCCCCGTTCGAACCTCTAGCCACATGCTCGTGATCCCACCTCTCCTGGAAAGTGGCCTTCCTGGTAGCAATCACGTCATCTAGGAGGGTCTCAGAACATAGATCCCTGATGTCTGAGCCCCTGTACATGGTTTTCCATAAGGACAAGGTCCAGCTCTGCCCACATGCTGCCTCCCGAAGGTGGTCTCTGCCTTCCACATAGGCCAGGACATTTTCCTGCCAGTCCTCTGCCTTAAGCCACATGCTTCTAATGAGGAGCCTTGTCTCCACACACTCGATGTGCGCAGGGCTCTGGACTTCTACCTTGAGCAGACCAAACCATTCAGAAAGTCCTCCCAGCTGTTTGTGGTGTCAGCCAAATGCATAAGGGGCCACCCAATCTCCACGCAGCAACTGTCCAACTGGATCACTTTGTGCATCCGTACCTGTTAGGACCTGGCAGGTGTCTCCTCCATCCACCACTTGTGAAGGCACACTTGACTCGAGTGCAAGCCTTGTCCGCAGCCTTCTTGGCCCACGTCCCTATCCAGATATTTGTAAGGCCACTGCCCGGTCTTCAGTTCACACGTTTACCTCTCACTATGCCAAACCAGGGATGACGCCGGGTTCAGCAGGGCGGTATGCCATCCTGAAAACTTGTGAACTCCTACCACCTCCAACAGATACAGCTTGGAAATCACCTACTATGGAATACACATGAGCAGTCACTTGAAGAAGAAAAGACAGTTATCTGTTCCATACCTGGTGTTCTTCGAGATGTGTTGCTCATGTCTATTCCACATCCTGCCCTCCTTCCTCTCTGTCGGAGTGGTCTGATAAGAAGGAACTGTAGGAAGAGTCCAGGAGCGCGTGGCACCCCTGATAGGGTGCCAGAGTGGTGCCACCCTAGGGGTGCCGGCAGTCTGGGTCGCTCCCCCTACAGGTACTGCTAAGGGAAAAAATTTCCGGCACCGATGCATGTGGCAAGCACACACAGCTACTGTGGAACAGACATGAGCAACACATCTCGAAAAACACTAGTTACGAAAGATAACTATATTTTGTCTTTAATGATTTTAGACCAATTTTCCAAGGTCATTTTGAATTGTAATCCTGTCCTCCCAACTTGGTGCCAGCTGCACATTCCACTCCTTTATCCAAGTCATTAATGAAAATATTGACCAGTACCAGTCTCAGGCGGACCCCCTCTGGGACTCCACTCAATACACCCTCCCAATTTGAGAGCAAACCATTTAAACTATTTTTTGAGTATGGTCTTTCAGCCAGTTGTGCACCCACCTTGTAGTAATTTACATCTAGACCACATTTCCCTAGTTTCCTTATGAGACTCATGAGGGACTCTGTCAAAAACCCTACTAAAATCATGATGTATCACGTCTACATCTTCACCCCATCCATTAGGCCAGTAAACCTGTCAAAGAAGGAAATTAGGTTAGTTTGGCATGATTTGTTCCTGACTTATCCATGTTGCCTATTACTTATCACCATATTAGCCTCTAGGTGCTTACAAATTGCTTAATAATTTGTCCCAGTATCTTTCCAGATACCAAAGTTAGACCAGTCAATCCTATAACTCCCCAGGGCCTCTTTGTTCTCCTTTTTAAAGATAGGTGCCATGTTTGGCATTCTCCAGTCCTCTGGGCCATGTGCATTGGGTGATGGCACACTCAGTATAAATGTTTTACTTTAAACTATGCTGTAGAAGCAAACTCCATTTTGCCTGCATCAACATTTTACTACACTACGGGTAGCGTCACTGTAATGCAATACTAATGATATAGTTAAGTGAGTTGGGGATTACTGATTTTCCCTTCCTGCTTCCTTTGTTCAGAGAAAGAGAGAGAGATTTTCCCCTTCAGCCTGGCAATGCAGCGGGTCAGACATGATAATAATGGTTCCCTCTGGCCTTAAAAATCCATGAATGAATTTGGCACCAGGCTTGTGTTCCTTACTCACTCATGCTTCATATCAGCCGAAAGTGCTTATCCTGTGGCCTGTCGTTAAATTTTCATTTTTCTCTTAAAGGACAAATGTAATTAAGTAAACCTGTCACTGGCCTATTCACTCTGGCAATACTCTTGACTGGGGTACTGCAATATAGTCATGACCTGATTAGTCACCATGAGTTGAGATCTTAGGGCAAGTGTGTTTAAAGTTGCTCTAGCAACCATGGTCTGAAATTAAAAAAAAAAACTACAAAAGCCTTTCTCTCTTTAAGATGAAGAACACCAGGTATAAAATAATACTCCTCAAAAAAAAAAAAAAAAAAGACGCAGCGCCAGTAAAAATTAAAACTCCATCTGGCACAATGCTGCAGGTTAGAAATGTAAGTAGGAGGCAACACAGGTCACCATAGGTCAACCAAGAATCCAAGTAACAAATTTTCTACAGTAATTTTGCAATCCTTCTCCCACTATGGATTGCACTTCCCTCAGTACATGATGGTATTTGGCAGAACCTCAGGTAAAGTGTGGGTGTGGTATTTTACACAATATCAGGTAGAGAGTGAGAATGAGTGTGTATACACACACATATATTATTCTAGAAAGATCACTAGTATTTAAATTATTAAAAATAAGTATCCTACTGCCATTATGAAATAGGTGGACTTAATAAGGATACTGTCTTTTGCAAAACGAAAGATCTCTCTCATTTAAACTTCAACAGGTTAATCTGTCTTTATTTCCCCCTGGCTGTATGCAACTTTTAAACTTATTTTTAATAATTAAATACTAGTGATCTTTCTAAAATGCTGATGGGGACCCAGGGCTTCCAGGGCTGTGACTCCAAGCCAGTTCTCCCTTGCAAACTATCTTGGAGAGGGGAGTACCCAAAGCTGCCAGCTCAGTCATGGATCTCAGAACTTCTAAACTCCCAGCTCCCCCTGGGCTGCTTGATGGGAAGCTGGGAGTCACAGCTTCCCATAGAGTCTCAGAGCTGGGATTCCCAAGATCAATTTCATGTAGAAACTTAAAAAAAATGTATTTAGATGCTGGTGAAATTAAATGTTCAGCTCTCCCTGCCATGGGAAATTGTGGGGGGAAAAAAACAAAAATCTGTTACCTACCTTTCGGAACTGTTGTTCTTCGAGATGTGTTGCTCATGTTCATTCCATTCTAGGTGTGTGTGCTCCTCACATGCACAGTTGTTGGAGACTTCTGCCTTAGTGATATTCTTAGGTCAGCTGTGGCACCCTCTGGAGTACCACACTCATGCGCTGCTGGCCCTATGCCCTCTTAGTTCATTCCTGCCAGCAACTCAAAGCGAAGAGTAGGAGGGAGGTAATGGAATGGACATGAGCAACACATCTCGAAGAACAACATTTGCAAAAGGTAGGAAACATTTTTTTCTTCTTCGAGTGCTTGCTCAGATCAATTCCATTCTAGGTGACTCAAGCAGTACCCCTGGAGGTGGGCTTGGAGTTCACTGACATGCGACTTGCAACACTGCTCTACCAAAGTCAGTGTCGTGAGCTTGCTGGGTAAGCACATAGTGAGGTGTGAATGGACAAGCGGGTGGAGGCACTGCGGATATCGGAATTGGCACATGGGCCAGGGAAGCCACTGACAAGGCTTGCGCCATAGTCGAGTGGGCAGCTACAATCTCCTGTGAAGGCACCTTCACTTGATCATAGCAAAATCAGATGCAGATGGTGGTCCATGATGAAATTCTCTGGGTGGACACTGGACAATTTTTCATCCTCTCCACCACTGTGACGAACAACTGTGTTCATTTATGGAAAGGAAGGCTCTGGCGTGCGTGGAGTCGAGCAACACCCCTATTAACTCTATTCATTGCACTGGTATAAGGGTTGATTTCTTTTCATTCACTAACAGGCCCAAGTTGCAACAGGTGGCACACACCAAATCGAGACTGTTCTGCACTTGGTCATGCGACCTGCCCTTGAATAGCCAATTGTCGAGATAAGGATAGACCTGGACTCCCTGACATCTCAGCTAAGCAGCTACCAGGGCCATGCATTTTGTAAATGCCTGTGGGACTGAGGAGAGGCCAAAGGGTAGTGCCGTGAATTAGAAGTGATGCCAGCCCACCATAAAATGGAGGAACTGTCTGTGTCCTTGGAAAATGGAAATATGAAAATAAGTGTTTTTCAAGTCGAGAGCCACATACCAGTCTCCTGAATCCAGGGAGGGGGATGATGGAGACCAGAAAAACCATGCGGAAGTTCAATTTCTTGACATAGTTGTTGAGTCACGGCAGGTCCAGAATGGGTCTTAAGCCCCCTTTTGCCTTCAGGATTAGGAAATAATGGACTTTGTCAATCTTTAGATCCGTTTCATGACTGGAAGTGTGACACATGCAACGGCTGATGCAGCGAGCACATTAAACAAAGTGTCTGATTGCTCTGCCTTCTCTTCGACCTCTAGGACTAAGTTAGTGGCCACCCTTTGGAGCAGGGTTTGGTGCTCCATAAAATCGTCTGGTGAGCTAGTGCGAGAGGGTCCAGCCGCAGCCTCATCTGGAGGGGATAAGGACAACTGGACCATTATGGGGGAAAGGGGTCTCAGTGGGCACCTGCCCTTCACCCCAGCGTCCGCTCGCACTTTATGCACCGAGCCCAGTGCCATCGGTGCTTTCTGATGCTTATCTGACACGGTGGCTGACGATGCAATGGGGGCATCATCAGCATGAACGGGCAGGCCCCAGGCATTCCAGTAGGGCCATTGCAGAGCTGGATGCAGCCGCAGGAGACTAGTCATGACGGTGCTGTCTCAGCGAGGGGCTGAACTCCTGCTCCGTGCCAGAGGAATCCTCCTACGGTGACCACGGTGGGGCCATTGACACCTGAGTCTAGTGGTTAACTGTCAGCATGGGTGAACGGTGCTGGGAGTAGGAGAAGCGGCACCACACTGGGGAACATTCCTTTGGTCTAGGACAACAATCAACATTGTGGAGAGGGTCAGCAGGAAGATGACTGGTGCTTGCTGTGCGCTGACTGGCACCAGCCTCTGGACAAGTCTCAATGAGAGGGTGGAGACTGGGAGTGTCATGCCAGCGATCTGCGGTGGCAAACTGGCAACCTGGGTTGATGCAGAGACCAAGGGCGCGATGACAAAGGGCCGTGGCTCAGCTCCAGAGACCAGCAATGTTCTCTCTCCTTCTGGAAGGCTTTCATGGCTGGCTTGCCCTCATAGGGAGCCTTTGCCGGGTCCATCACAGCATGATCTGCAATGGGAGCATCCTTTGCTCTCTGGGCACTGGGAAGGCCTGTAGTTGGTGGCAGATCCTTTCTTTAGGAGGTGGTGGGGGTAGGAGGTCCCATAGGGAATGTGTCCCTGTGTGGCTCTGGAGTGGGCAGGCAGCCCCAACAGGATCCTTTACTCAATGACCCTTGGTCCTTCTTGCTAAGTCCTGCTTTTTTCAACTTCTTTTTGGGAGCCGGTGAAGGGGAATGGTGCCAGGGGTGCACTATGCCCCGAGGTCGAAGTGCTGGGAGTTGTGTCCAGCCGAGACGGCTCCGAGGCAGGGTGGAGTGCAGGCTCGATGAGAGGGCCTCAAATGGATGTTGCGCCTTTTTGTGTGTCCTGGGACAAAAGTTCTTACAGATGTGACACTGTTCTTTTATGTGAGATTCCCCTAAGTACTTCAGCCAGCTGCCATGGCGGTCACTAACAGAACAAGCATAGGTCTATTACAGTCAGCACAGGGCTTAAAACCCAGACACTAGGGCATACCCCGCTTGGGGCAAAGTCCCTGCCGGGACTCTAACTTACTAAATACAGCACTTACTAACTAACTACAAGAGTGACAAAGAGTCTTGTAGCACCTTATAGACTAACAGATCTTAGGGACCATGAGCTTTCGTGGGCTAAGACCCACTTCATCAGATGAATGTTTGACACTATCAGGTCTGGGCTTAACAAAGACTGTGAATGGCTCGCCAATTACAAAAGCAGTTTCTTTTCTCTGGGTGTTCACACCTCCAGATCAGCTGCTCCCTGATTGAATTTACCTTGCTTTCTTGCCTGCATATTTATGCCTGCCTCTGGAGATTTCCACAACATTCATCTGATGAAGTGGGTCTTAGCCCACGAAAGCTCATGATCCCTAATATCTGTTAGTCTACAAGGTGCTACAAGACTCTTTGTGGCTTTTGCAGATCCAGACTAAGGGCTTGTCTTCACTTGAGCCGGCAGGGATCGATCTTTTGGTGATCGATTTATCACGTCTCGTTAAGACGCGACAAATCGACCAACAGCGGCTCCCCCGTCGACTCCGGAAGTCCAGCTCGTGAAGAGGTGCTAGCTGGAGTCGACGGGGGACCGTGCCACCGCTGTGAGGATGGTAGGTAAGTCGGCTGTAGAGACGTCTATTTCAGCTATTAACGTAGCTGAAATTGCGTATCTACAGTCGATTTCCCCCCCTAGTGGAGACCAGCCCTAACACGGCTACCCCTCTGATACTAACTAACTACAGGAAACAAAACTATTTACAGCTCTATTTAATACACAAAGCCAGGAGAGGAAATCACTGACCACTTGTAAGGCAAGGGAGAGAGGCGCTTCAACCAACCACCACCATGGGGGGGGGGGGGGGAAGAAGGAACTAGGGCCGGGGGTGCCTGATACACTGACGCATGTGTGCAGCACTCCAGAGTGTGCCACGGCCAGCCCTATGGATATCACTAAGGCAAAAATCAGAGAGGTAGCCATGTTAGTCTGGAATAGCAGAGGTAACAAAGTCCTGTGGCACCTTAAAGACTAACTATAAAGTTTTGAAGCATAAGCTTTCGTGGGCTAATACCCACTTCGTCAGATGCAAGCAGTGGAAGTGTAAACCTTGTTACCTCCCACCTGGTTCTTGCCTACTTTTGTATACCTGCCTCTGGACACTTCCACTGCTTGCATCCGACGAAGTGGGTATTAGCCCACGAAAGCTTATGCTTCAAAACTTTATAGTTAGTCTTTAAGGTGCCACAGGACTTTGTTACCTCTACTAAGGCAAAAGTCTCTGACAACTGCACGCATGGGCGCGCACACACCAAGACTGGAATCGACATGAGCAAGCACTCGAAGAATTATTTACACTTTTTGTGCTGCCATGAAAGGGGGTTTTCAGAATTGTCCATGGAACAGCAATTCTGACTTTCAGCCAGCTCTGTCTGAGCCTGCCAGAAGTCCCCTTGCCAAGAGGAGACAATTGTGCTCCTCCCCTTGTACAGCCCACAGAACTCAGCCCAGAAAGGAGGGGTCTGCAACCCCTTGGGTGCAGATGCACTTCCCCTGGTATCAAAACGTGAGCAGGGGCAACCTGCTGCAAGTAATCCCTGCCCCTGTCAGTACAGCTACTACTGACACCGGAAAGGCAGTTGGAGTGCACCCAAACAAGTGAAAACACAAGTCTCTGCATACCATGGAAAAGGGCACATGTACTTAGTCCATATCTTAGCTTATTACCAGCAGAAGAGCTCTGTGTAAGCTTGAAAGCTGGTCTCTCTTGCCTACAGAAATTGATCTAATAAAACACCATTACCTCACCCACCTTGTCTTGATGATTATAAAACAGCTCTGTCTGAAACATACTTCTAGATTAGAATATCCCCACTGGCTCTCCCAGAAGTTTTGTTAGGGTACCTGAAAAGGCCCCTCCCTTCCAATCTTATCCTGTTAGTCCCTCTAATGCTCTGTCTGGGGAATGGATTCACTGCTCAGACAACTAGCTAGCAAATGAGAATTCATCTTCATAACACTGGTCAAATGGGAGTATTTCACGACAATGCTAGTCCTGTAATTTAGGTGGTTTGTCCATCTAGACCAGTGATGGCGAACCCGTGGCACGCGTGCCGCTGCCGGCACGCCGAGCCGTCTCTGTGGGCACGCCGTCAAAACGCCGGAGCAGAGGGGCGGGGTCAGTAAGAGGCGAGCGGGTGGTGGAGGAGGAAGTGAAAGGACGGCCGGAGCCCGGGAAGGAGAGCGGAGGCGGGGCCGAGGCGCGAGGCAGGAGGCGCGCGGCGCGAGGCGAGGCAGGAGGCGCGCGGCGCGAGGCGAGGCAGGAGGCGCGCGGCGCGAGGCGAGGCAGGAGGCGCGCGGCGCGGCGAGGCGAGGCGAGGCGGGGGGGAGGCGAAGCGAGGCAAGGCAAGGCAAGGCGGGGGGGGGGGAGGGAAGGCAAGGCAAGGCAAGGGGGGGAGGCAAGCCAAGGGGAGGGAAGGCAAGGCAAGCCAAGGGGGGGAGGCAAGCCAAGGGGGGGAGGCAAGCCAAGGGGGGGGAGGCAAGGCAAGGCAAGGGGGGGGAGGCAAGGCAAGGGGGGGGAGGCAAGGCAAGGGAGGTGAGGCAAGGCAAGGCAAGGGGGGGAGGCGAGGCAAGGCAAGGCAAGGGGGGGAGGCAAGGCAAGGCAAGGGGGGGGAGGCAAGGCAAGGCAAGGCGGGGGAGGCAAGGCAAGGCAAGGGGGGGGAGGCAAGGCCGGGGGGGGCGAGCCGCGCTGCTGAGGCCGGGGGGGGGGGGGGTGAGCCGCGCTGCTGAGGCCGGGGGGGAGTCCCGAGTCGAGCAGGGGTGTTGGCACTTTGAAAAAAAACAAGTCGTTTTGGTTTGCAGTTTGGGCACTTGGGCTCAAAAAGGTTTGCCATCACTGATCTAGACCATCATGAGCCAGGGCTGGTTGTACTCAGACATGGCCTCTTCAACACCTTTGCAAACTGAAATTGGGTGTCAGGCCACTCAGATGGCCACAACAGGAACAAATCTTTTCTTCCTTCAAGCCCCAGGGAAGCAGAACGATAGGAAAAAGCAGATCAAATTCAGGCATCCGACGAAGTGGGTATTAGCCCACGAAAGCTTATGCTTCAATACTTTAGTCTTTAAGGTGCCACAGGACTCTGTTACCTCTTCCACTAGTGAAATCTGATGGCTCAGCCACTAGTGAAATCAATGGGACTGATCACAGGGGTGAAGGCAGGATTGAGCCTGCTAGCTGCTGTTAGAGAAAGAGGGCTGTGCAAACTTTTCCATTCACAGGCTCATTTCTAAAGGGATCCTGCACGCTTTCTTCCTGCGGGCAGGGCTAGCTCTTGAATGCTAAGCAGTCAGTTTCCAGTGTAATTATTCTCCTTTAAGATCTTACAGTTTATGAGGTTACTGAGGGTTTTTTCAGTGTCTGGACAAGGGTCATTTTTCACTGTTTTTTTTGAGGACTCTGGCTCTCTGACAATGGTGCATCTTGGCTGTATAGAGCTGTAAGGATACTAGGGGTATTATGCACAGCTAAGTTTATCTGCCTCTGCATTTTACCTGAAGAATTCCAGCTCAGATTAGGGAGAATGTCTAATAGAGCCAATATATAATTATTGCACAATAAAATACCATACTGACAATGTATAGCACTGTTCTACTGTGACTTAAAATCCCTCCATGACATTTGTAATGGAACAAATACATTTTTCATTTATAGTTCAACATTATAAAAGACAACGAGGGCTCTTAAGATAAAATGTTAAAATACTACCACTAAAGTTACCTATAATTCTAACCCTATCTATTCCCAGCTGCAGAACTAAAAGGTTAGGTCCCAAATTTACAGGCAGAGTTACTGAGGTGAGCACAGCTGGGAATGGAATAATTCCATCTCTCAGAATACACACACAAAATAAAGCACAGAAAACTGTACTTCATTAGGAGCTGTGCATATCCAGGCACTTAGTACATCTCTTTCATGTGGTCAGTTTGAAAGGAAAATGATCATGCCAGATAATCTTGCAAGCCATCTACAAATAGAACTGAAAATAAACTGACAGTTTAACTAAAATTTGAAGTGCTGTTGTCTGAAAAAAGGATTTAAAACAGAATTTCAAAATTATATTGATCACCTGTAAAGTCTCAAAGTACTTAATCTAACTGGAAGCTCTAAATCCTAATGTCTAGTTTAAGCATAATAGAAAGCTCTTAGTTCTCAGAAATATAAATTGCAATAATAAAGTTGAACTTTGTGTGTGTGTGTGTGTGTGTGTGTGTGTGTGTGTGTGTGTGCGTTTAGCCACTATTTCCAGTAGTGTGAAAGAGGATGAGTTTTCTACTTTTCCAGCATTTAAAAGGGAGAGGGTGAGTTATGTGACAAATTAAGGATATATTCTTTTTAAAATACCCTAAAAGGACTCTCTTTTTTGTTTGTTTTTTTGTGGTAGACTTGGAGCAAGGGTGACAGGTAGGGGGTACGAGTTGGGCTTTTTAAAGCATTTCACAGCCACTGTTCAGAACATCCCTGTGTCTTCCTTGTGCTGTTGCAGATCAGCCTTAGTGTTCCAGTCTCGGAATTACAGCTCAGTTACATTAGACATAATCTGCAACCTAGCTACAGTTTAAAAGTCTCTTTATTTTATTCATCAACGTCTAGGGGAAAAATTGGTATGATGCTGTTTTTGCAGCAGACAGAGCTTAACCCCCCCCCCCCCCCGCCCCCCAACTCTCTAAAATTCAAATTAGTCTCCGATTCAGAGCCTTTGCTACCAGGTCATGAATGCTAAACAGTCTGCTCCTAGTCCAGTCTGTTCAGTGGCTGGCTAATGATTATTCTCCATAGAAACCCTACTGGAGTCAGTTATTATTCTCTCCTCATGCACTTGTATTGCTCCTCTATTTATATAAGATTAAGTAGCCCTGTTAGGTTTTTTACCTCTCTGATTGGAGCTTATTTTAACTTCAATTAAGCCATCATCTTTTCCATTATAATTCTCTCCACCTTTTGTATGAAAACGATGTTGATGATTGGTTGCTTTGGGGATTACTCTGTGGCAGGTAACCAATGAGAAAAGTCATAGAAGATAAATGGTGCCAGACTCCCAGAGGTGCTGTGGCACTGTGTAATTATTGTTCCAGACAGCTGAAAGCAGCAGGTTTTCTGGTTCCCTGCTTAGTTTTAGTCTGCCATGATTGCTGGCATAGAAAGGCACTGATTATAAGTAAACATTAATTATGCCCTGCTACCACAATGCTTAAGGTATGGTGTGCTCAGCTTATCAGAACTACAACTCTGTACCTGGCTTATGTTTTTTAGTAGCATTTTTTTTGAGATTCAGCCTCTAGAGCCTGATTTTGATTTTTTATACAGAGGACATTTCTGCCAAATATCCTCCTCATGCATAGCTAGAGTTATGGAGTTTTCTTACTTATATACCATGCTGAAGCTCTGCTTCTACAGTAAGCATTCGAGCTGCTCTTTGATGAAGCATCCGGCATTTTTGTTGACCTGGGACTTTTACCACCCACCCAAATCTGAACAGAGGAACGTTTTATTTTCGTATTCAAACATTTAAATCACTCTGTATGCCTAATGAGATTATTTGGACGGTGTAGCTATTTCTGAGGACACTTTGAAAATGCAAGGCCCAGGTGTATAGTTCTGCAATTGTATATTTTACCTCTTGAGTTCAGTGGGAAGTTACAAAGTGATTTCCGTGGCATTATGAACACAGACTCCAACAATGATGAAATTTCACTACACTGTGATTGCACTGCATTGCAGTGAAAGAGGCTCAATTTGATTATCTGGCTATTCCATTTCTCCTATATTTACAACCCGACTGACCTCTGGGGAAAGGGTAGGACAGCCAGCCAATCATGCCGGAGACATTTCAAAAGGTCAAAGCATTTACTACTATAATTCACAGGCACTACAATTCCAAGACCTTGTTCTCATGACAGAAATTGGCAGAAGAACACAGTTAATATGAAATATTTATCCATTCTTATGGAAGCTGTCAGAATATAAAATGCTATAAAGAATTAACCCCTTTCTTGTACCAGTGTTCGAGTCTACGGTGCACCAAAAGGACCTTAAAATAAAACTAAAACTAATTTTAACAATTATTCCAGGGCTCTTGTTTAGAATGACAAACTAAGAATGGCATCTCCTTGCCAATTTCTTTACTTTTGCTCTTAGGACTTGCCTCACAATGATACATTCTATGGGTTTGCCAACATTGCTCCAGTTACAAACCACTCCAGTGTTCAGGAACTTAATGGGACTGTCCAAATCTTTTAACTGAACTTTGCCTCTCCCATCATTCATAAGCAGCAGGGTTCACATAATCCCTTCTATGCCATGATGATACATATGGGTACAATTTTAACAGGAAAGTTCCTCTACTCTCCAGCCACCTTGTAAAACGTGTTTGTCAAATCTGAGGCTTCAGAAATGGAAATAGGGACAGATCTGAACATTAAAGCCAGGCAGGATCCAGATGGAATTTTGTGTAACTTTCTCTACACAAGACACCTCATCCCTGACTTGAAATACGTATTGAGCTTGGCACAGCAAGAGGCTTGCCTTCAGTACCAGCGAACCTTTCAAAGGGAAGGGCTCTCTGATTTTAGGAGTATTCCCAGCATTTTTACGTTTAAGGGTCAGTTCCATTCTAAATCTTGATTGTTGGCTTTACTCTCCCCTGATAGAACAAGTTAGACTGAAATTCAGTGTACACATTTGGCAGGCTGCATGCAGTTTTTCTTTTTAAAATGACCTGAAAATCCCAAACTCAAAGAACAGTCACATGTTCAAAACCCAGATCTGAATTTTGCAGATCAGGTCAATCTCTAGTTGTCAACCATTTTATCCTGTGATTTTATTAAAAAGGAAACTAAATTCCATGCTATACCCTGCAATATTTACTTTGTACTTATATAGCAACTTCTATCCAAAGGTCCAAAAGTGCTTTACCAAACATTAACAAATTAAGCTTCAAACTGCCCCAGATGTCCTGTTCCATGCTGTAGAAAGCAGACATCAGACATCATTGTAAAGGTATGATTTACTGAATGCTATTATCTTATTTCTATGCATGCATCCCTATTTGTATCTGAAGTTAGGAATATTTACTGTGTATCTGTATTTTAAAGCACTGTTTGGGGCCTCTTCCCCACACCATTATTTTGGGATTGCTGAACAAGGTTTTTAAACAAACTCTTGGGGGAGGAAATATACATGTATTAGATTATTATATATTTAGTAGGCCTGTCAATTAATCACCATTAACTCAAGCGATTAATGCAAAACAAATTAACTAGATTTTAAAAAGTTGCGACTAATCACAGTTTTAATTGAACTGTTAAATTTAAATTGGTATTCTATTACTACATTTTTGGATGTTTTTCTACATTTTCAAATATACTGATTTCAATTACAACACAGAATACAAAATGTACAGTACTCACGTTATATTATTTTTGATTACACCATAAAAAGAAATAAAAGATAGTATTTTTTAATTAAGTTCACACAGGTACTGTTGTGCAATCTCTTTATCATGAAAGTACAATTTACAAATGTAATTTTTTTTTTAATACAACTGCACTCAAAAACAAAACAATGTAAGACTTTACAGCCTACAAGTCCATTCAGTCTTGTTCAGCTAATCGCTAAGACAAACATGGTTGTTTAGATTTACGGGAGATAATATTGCCCAATTCTAATTTACGGGTGTCACCTGAAAGCTAGAACAGGCGTTCACATGGCACCGTTGTAGCCGGCCTTGCAAGGTATCTATGTGCCAGATGCACTAAACATTCCTATATGCCCCTTTATGCTTCGGCATGCTGCCATGCTGCATTTAAATTGGTATTCTATTATTGTTTCACAATGCTATTAAAAATGCGATTATGACTATTTTAAAAATCTAGTCATTAATTACAATTATCTTTTTTAATTGTTTAACAACCCTAATATTTAAGGCTAGATCCATTGAGGTCAAAGCAGCTACGGTGATTCACACCAACTGATGATCTGTCCCATTGTGTGCGTACGTGCCTGCATGGGCAGCTGTGCATATTATATTATAAATATTTTACATTTCCTGCAGAATGCCCCCTCTCTTCATTAAGATGCCCAAGGCAATTGATAGTATTCAAATGTAAAGTCATTTGTAGAGAGGGGCCCAACCCCAAAACTCTGCATCTAAATCCCATCTCTCCACCCCAATCTTGCTATATCCAGACCAAGATCTTCCTTGTCTGGCCTCTGAAACCCAGGCTCCAAACTTTGGAGGGTTTGAAATTTTGGATCCAGATTTTACAGTTCTGACCCATGTGCGGTCAGATACTATTCTTTATGCTATACTAGTCCCAAGTCTCCCACTGAAGTCAGACTCCCAAAAGCCCCTGGAGTCAATGGCAGTTTGGCCCATGACAATTTTCTGTTTTGCATCTGTTTTTAAAAGAGTATTAAAAAAAAGTCAACATTTTGCATTATTTGTAATAGGAACCAGTGTCTAATCATTTTAACGTTATTTGTTTAAGAATTGAGAGAGTCAAGTTTGATGGGCAGCACCTTCTCTTCCAGAAGCACAACAAATATTTTAAATATTCTTTACCTGTGCAGCAAACCTATTTGTAAGACAATCTATTAAAATGTACATAGTTGAAATAATGTATTGCATCAGTTTAATAAAGTATCCATGGATGAATCAGTGTGAATCAAAACTCCTCTAACAATTAATGGTACATGGAATTGTTTGATTTAAACAATGCATCAAGTTCAAAAGGCACCGTGGATCTAATGACATGTGATTGGAAGTCTCTCATTGGCTTGTAGTGTGGTTATATTATAGTATGTGTATAATACATACAGGTATTTTTGACGGACATTGGGGCTTTCAACTGAAAATGTTTTTTTGCTCCTCTTCCCCATGAAAAATGGCTGCTAGCTGTAGAAAAATTCAACTTCAGATCCTCTTGGCTGCACTGTCAACAGATCTTGGTTTGAGATTGTTCTGGGCCAAAAGATAGAGACAGGTTGTATGGAATGAAGACAGTTTGGACATGTCATACTTCCTCATTCCCCAGCATTCTGCACTATAGTGTTGAAAGTACGCAGTTCTGATAAATATAGTTTGGTTTGGTGGTGTATTTTGAGGATTTTCACAATGTATTTAAGCTTCTGAAGGAGTTTCTAGCCTTATAATTTTTTTTTCCGGATGTCCTGTATTGTTCCACCATCCTAGCTGATGGTGCTTCCCAAGTATGTTTCTACATTGGTGAGAACCTAATCCTCTATCTGTTGTGGTGATGGTGAGGTGATATTAAGGTCATATCTGTATTATTGCATTTGATTTTCAGTCCAATTTGCTGGCTGAATGCGTTGAGTTGTTTTTCTTGTATATGGTGTTGGGTATGTGAAAGGAGAGCGACATCATCTGCAAAGTCCAGGTCTTCAAGGGGTGAGAAGGGCGTCCATTTAATGCCCCTTGGCATGTCTTCTGTTGTTACCCAGTCAATGGAAATGTTGAAAACGATTGCAGACATGAGACACCCCTGACGTATTCCTGTTTTGACTTCAAAACTGAGTTTGCTGTGATCAACACTGCACGTAAAGTTGAAATAGAAGCTTTTGATTATATTGAAAGGAATTCCACATGCTCGCAGAATACGCCATCGACTGGTCCTGTGAATGCTATCAAAAGCCTTCTCGAAGTCTGTGAAATGTATTTAGAGTTGCTGTTGCCATTCTAAGCACTGTTCTATTATGTTTCGTAGAGTGAAGATCTGGTCTGTGCATCCACGGCCTTTCACAGAGCAACTCTGTGTCTAAATCTGAGCCTCAAAAGAAGCTGTAAAAACTCAAATCAATTTCCTGCAGTCTCTCTACATCCCAGTTCACTCTCCTGCAGTATACCTGGGCTTGTGCCAAGGAGCAGGTATTTTGTTACAGCTTGGTGAACAAATGTAAAGGATATCTGGGCAAGTACTGCTCACACAGCAGCTTGAATGAGCTATTACTACAGGAGGGAAATGCTAACAATATTCCAGCACCTAGCACCAGCAGGATGTGCCATTGTGCCTGTAGGGGGGAGGTGGTTACGCCAGCTGTATATAAACGGCTTAAACACGCTTTAGAAACATTGCTTGTTTACGGAGGCAAAGCAGAAATGGCTGTTATGGCTCAGATCATTCTTTAGAAAACATTTGAGGGGGAAAATACTGAAAGGCTCATGAACTATAACTGGTTTGATCAAATTCTTGCTTCTCATCCCCACACAAAAACCCTCTCTATATTCTAACCTACATCTCTCTCACTTTTAGCTCTTGTCCTATCCTCCCCATGCTCATCCTTTCATGTCACACCTTCCTTTCATTACCTTTGCCCACTCTCATCTTTCTGTTTTCCATCATGCTGCTTGGAACACTCCCTTTCCTTAGTCACAGGCCCTCTCTCCTCCTTTCGGCCCCTCCCTACATCCAACTCTCTAATCTTTCAAGATCTCTATGTCCCACAGCACTTAACTGTTCATCCAGTCTTGTGTGCAAGCTCTTTGGAGCAGGAAATGTGCCTTATCGTTGGCCCCAGCCCTGCAAACACTGCCACATGTGAGCACTTACTCATGAATAGTGCCATTGGAGGCAGCCTTCATTTACTGGTGTCTGAAGAACCCTCACGGCATAGATAGTTGGGGCATTCAATGGTTTTTACATTTCATTTGAAAGCCACCTTTAAGCATCTTCCACCACCCAACCTTCATTTCCATTTGTGATCCCCTCCAGTCCCATCACTTCTGGCATCACTCCTTTCCTTCCCTCGCCCCCTCCCCTCAACCTCTCCCTATTCAGACTTAGTTCCCTTCCCCTTTCACACATTCTGCCACAGACTTCCACATTCTTTGCTCCTTTTTCAACCTCACCTGATCTTGGGTAAGACACTGTTCTTATTTTATAGGCAGGAAATCCAGGGAAAAACAAAGGTAAGTCTCTTGCACAAAGTCATACACGTTCTAATCCATTCAAATCAAGAGGCATCTTTCAATTGATTAGAAAGGGAGTTCAACTCAGAGTGAGTGACACTCTGCCCGCTAGGCCATGCTGTGTCCACTAGTGTTAGAATACAATCTGTGTCACATGAAGGTATTAAACAAAAACATCTTTCTGGTATTTCCTGGTTTTTAGAATAGCAAAATCAAGCTCCTTTATACTTGTCCTGCCTGGAGTCAAGTAGCAGAAACTAGTAAACCCAAAAGGCCTTTAGTAGTTTTTAACACGCAACTTGGTTAGCAGGGTAAAGCACAGAAACTATTCAGTCCCAGAACAACTCTTATGTATGACCCACTATCTGCTCAGTTGATCTGAGCAAGGAAAAAAGGTCTCTGATAAGGGGTAAACATGACTGACTCAGCCTTATTCTAACTCTAGTTACTATGATCTCCTAGGAAAAGTGTTAAAACATAACCAATAGACTTAAGCTTAGTATATGCGCCTAACAGCTGAGTCACACAGACAGACTCCAATGCCTGCATAGAGAGTCCCATTGAAATCAGTGTCGGGAGTCTGCCTGCACTGAGCATCTTGCATGGGGGGGGGGGGGGGGCTATTTATAGGCAGCACAGATAGTGAGGCCTCTAGTTAAAGTTGCCTGACACGTCCCATAATCAGACCCTATTTTCAGTGGCTTATAACTTTGCTGAACTTTGGGCTGAAATTTGCC
This sequence comes from Sternotherus odoratus, assembly GCA_032164245.1. Lineage (NCBI taxonomy): Eukaryota > Metazoa > Chordata > Testudines > Kinosternidae > Sternotherus > Sternotherus odoratus. Next base: position 200,257,794 of record JAVMKO010000002.1, on the reverse strand, counting down.
ATACCGGGGGTCTGCCTCATGCTGATACATTTGTTTATTTTGGAAAATTTCAGCCAAATTGTTTAGCTGACTCTACCAACAAGGTTGAGGAAAAACATTTTGTTTTGTCCATGTAAAAAACTTTCACAACCATTTAACTGAGAGGCTTTAGCTCCCCTCCCCTCCCCTCCATCCCACTTGGGGCAAGAACTTTGAAATTATGCAAGGGAATTGCTCCTATGGCAGGCATGTGCTTTTTGCCACCCCACAAAAATTTACCTAAATTTGCCCAGGTTATGAGCCTCTGAATGGTTTAGTTCACACCTGCTCCATAGAGATTTGTTCACTTTAGCAGCTAATTCTCTGCATTGAGCATATTTCCGCTAGGGCTGCCATTCTAATAGCAGAAAACCAAACACCCTTGCCCTGCTCTCCATTCGCTCCCTCTCCCTCCGTCACTCACTCTCCCTCACTTTTGCTCACTTGCTCATTTTCACTGGGCTGGGGCAGGGGGTTAGGACTCTGGTTGGGGGGGTGGAGGCTAAGGGAGTCAGAGATAAGGGCTTTGGAGTCCAGGAGGGGACTCTGGGCTGGGGATGAGGGATTTGGAGTGTGGGAGGAGGCTGAGGGCTCCGGCTCGGGGTGCAGGCTCCTGGGTGGGGCTGGGGATGAGGAGTTTTAGGTGCAGGTGGGGGCTCTGGGCTGGGGATGCGGGCTTTGGGGTGGGCCCAGAAATGAGCGGTTCGGGATGTGGGAGGGCACTCTGGGCTGGGGTGCAGGAGGGAGCTCAGGGCTGGGACAGGGATTGAGGTATGGGAGGGAGTTAGGGGTGCAGGCTCTGGGGAAGCAGCAACATGTCCTTCCAGCTCCTAGGCAGAGGTGCAGCCAGGGGGCTCTATGCGCTGGCACCACCCACACCCGCTGGCACCACCCACAACCGCAGTTCCCATTGGCCAGACTCACTGCACTGCCCAACCAGACTTTTAACAGCCCAGCCAGCAGTGCTGACTGGAGCCACCAGAGTCCCTTTTCGACTGGGTGTTCCTAATTTCAGCCCAGGGTTTCAGGCCTTGAGCAAGATTTTTTCCTGTAATTGCTCCGCTAGGCAGAGGCTGTTGTGGTGCCAAGCACAGGAAGGGAGAGCAGGGAAAAGGTCTCTCCTGTATTTCAGTACTCACTCTGCTCGTGCCCAGGCATTACAGATGAGGAACTGAGGAACAGAGACTTTAACCTCAGAAGTCCACTAATTTTTTGTGCCCAATTTGAGATGCCTAGGGCCTGATTTTTTTAAGAGTATTTAGCATTATATAGCATTTTATATGCTCAAAGCACAGCTCCCATTGACTGCAGTTGCCTTTGTGAATGCTTGGCACTTCTTCAAGTCAGACCTAAGGGGCTCAAGTCAGACACTCAGAAAATGAGGCAAACACGGTTAGTCACCCTCCATGAAAAGTTTGATTTAAGTGACTTGTCCAGAAGCACCCAGGAGCTCTAACACTGGCAGCACTTGAATCCAGTTCTCCGGGGTAGCATTAAACTGCCTTAACTATCTGACCATGACGTCTCTTCCTGCAATCTCTTGCCTCATTCACCACACACTTTCCAAATTTTTGCAACGAATGAGGCAGGGAACCTACCAACAACAGCCTCTTTCACGATACAACTCTGATTTATTCCTTGTGCATTGAATGGAACAGAGGTCCTGTTGGAAAAAAATGTATCTGAGCACGTAATTAAATAATGTATCTGCACAAAGTGGCCAAATTAAGATTGCACAAATTCAGATTTTAATTTTAGAGTGCTCGACTTTGTGACTTTAAAAAAACTATACTAAAAGAATTTCACTGTAATAGATAGTGAACGTCTCTGTTGTAACTGAGTCCATGTTATTATCTAAACAGTGTTTATACCTTTTTTGGCTCAATTATCTCTGTATTTACAGTCAAACTACCTATTTTTAAGAGAATTCCAAAGGGAACATAGTGTATATCTCCAAAAGTTCGACAAGCCTCTAATCATTTTGGTCAAAATAAAGTTTGTTTAGTTTATTTCTTTTCACTGTGCCAAAGCATCTAGAATAATATATGAGAACCCTCAGATTTACACACCTGTTCAAATAGTTATTTAAGAGGACAGGCAAAGACATCTTTATAGCAAATACCCTGTGTAATTGGCACAACTAGGTCTTGGCTAGGCTAAATCAGTTGACTGTCTGCTATATTAGATTACCAGGATACAGAGTAAATAGGAGATAAATCCAGCAGACTAAAGATGGGGGTGGGGATATCAACAAGGATGAGCAAGAATGGCTGAAGAAAGAAATGGCCTACGCAGTCTGGATGTTACAGGCTCAGCAGAAACTCTTTTTTAAAATGAGGCAGAAGATAAAAATAGCAGGGCAAAAAATGAAACAAAATAAAATAAAACAACACATGCCAGGAAACTGTAATATATCTCCAAGGCAGGATGGGAAGGCAGCTCAGGAAGTGTTTCTGCAGATAAGAAAGCTCTGTAAAAAAAATACTTAGTCACTGATGGGGGGGGATGGGGACGACTTCATTTACCATGACATTAACCCCAGCTAACCAAGCTGAAAGAAGGAAGGAAGGATGCAGTTTCCCTGGGTAGCACATGACTGTTTTTCTGACCTATACTGTGCAGCAAGTTAAAACAGCAAAGGCTGTTCCGGATACACAGTCTTAGCAACAGGGCAGGTTGTGATAAAAAACAAACAAAGCCCACTGAAAGCTGCTGATTGCAAGGTGAAGTACTTCTGAGAGCACTTGTGCAAAATAGTACTGGTGACATAACAGATCTGGAAAATGGCTCCCTAACTCTGAATTATTGTCTAGCAAACGTGAGCAACACCTTTGAACAGTCAAGGCCAGAGATCTGCACAGTCATTAACTCAAATTGAAACAGCAAAAAAAACAACAACAAAAAACATGTAAGCAACATTGCAGAACATTACACAGTGTAAACAAATCCATTTAAGCGTAATCTACAAAGGAAAAATAATGGGTTTCTTCTTCATGATGTGGGAAGACGACGTGGAAGGCTCTGGTTTGTTTTCGCATGGTCGTTTTTCACAAGAGTAAACAAGGACACCCCCTACCCTAGAATACTATATGGATGGCTTCAGAGTTAATGGATTTTGACATCCCAGGTACCGTGGATGCGAAACCTGAGTAACTGAACAGGGAAGTGATTTTGCTTTGGACTGTTAAAAAAACTAAAATGCATTGGGGGGGGGGGGGGGGAGTGGTCTCTGATAAAGCTTCCCACACTGGCCCTTTTCATTTAAGGAACGAGGACTCTCACAGTACCTGGGTTTGGGGGCCTCCTAACAGTCCTCTAATGAAAACAGGGAAAATCAGACTCAATATTCCTGACATTTTAAAATAAAAAGCAAGCAGAAAATATTGTTATTTTACCATATACACACACACACACACACAGAAACATATTGCCAGGATGTGTGGAGTTCCACTCTGTGCCTAAATCAGTGTTGCCAAAACCATCCCAATCTATTCTGGCAACACCTACCCAAAAGAGTAGCCGTCATTTGGATGCCTTGCCCCGTTTTCCATTCAGTAGCTTGGGTAGCCACTGTCATGAGGCGGCTTTGCACCTGGTATCGGCATTCCCAAGTTAGCTTGGATCTAGCTACAGTACAACTCTACCCAGGACCTGTTCAAGCAGCTCACCCAGATCGCTGCCCATGCTCTCATAGCCATATTGCTATTTGTCACCCAAGCTAGCTTTGATCTTGTGTAGTCATACCCATGCTAGCGTGGTTCTAGCTAGATCTACACTAGCTTGGAACTGAATCAGAGAAGTAGCCATGTTAGTCTGGAATTGCAGAAGTGACAAAGAGTCCTGTGGCCCCTTAAAGTCTAACTAAAGTTAGTTAATCTTTAATTAGTCTTTAAGGTGCCACAGGACTCTGTAGTTTGGAATTGTCTGCATGAGCTGCAGTCACACCTGCTGATTGCACTGTGGACATCCCCTGGCTTAGGCTATGCCTGTGGGCCCAGATTGGCACTTGCAGCGACATGAGTGTCTAGCTGCCCTGGGCACCTTCACCATACTTTTAGCACCATAACTCATTCAAAGCCTGCATGAGTATATCGCCTCAAGATGGAAATTACACACAGCCCCTGCCCCCCTCCCCCATCAAAGTACAGAGTCTTAAAAAACCTCTCCTCTTACAGGCTTGCAAATGGTACGCATCCAATCTGGTCGCCTTCTCAAACATTATTATGGCTGCTGGAATTGTGAGTCTGCCCCCTGACAGCCCTAGGGACAGTCTGTTGGCCAAAGTGCTAATAGATGTTGGGAACATCTTAGAAACTACACACAGAACTCTAAACCAGTCCATTCACAGTCAGGTTCCCAGCCTCATCTAGCACAGCAGTCTTGCTCACAATTATCTGCCAAACCTCAGAAATTAATTGAAATAATGGTAAAGCTTTGGTGTAAACCAGGATAAGGGAACAGAAAATTCAGAGTTTAAATGCAATCTATTATTAGCTCACCTTGTTATGTCTGGAGCTGCAGATCATGGAGTATAGTATGCAAAATAAGAGACTAAATTCATTGGGCGAAGTCACAATAGGCCAGGTTCTGCAGTCCCTAACGCAACCAGATTTGATTAAAAAGTCCACCAGGACATTCCCTAAAGCAGTGGTCCTCAAACTTTTTGCTTTGTGTCTCCCCTTATCTCTGTCCATTGCCCCTCCACTCTACCAGCCAGGGCTGGGAGTGGGGACACAGACAGGGGCAAGGGGACCTAGGCCAGGACTGGAGCTGGTTAGCAGTCCCTTCCTGCCCCACAGGGCTTGCTCGGGCCCCTGCCAGGCTCCCCTGAACGTTTCTTGGTGCCCCCTAAGAGGTGTACCCCTACAGATTTAGTACCTCTGCTCTAAAGCTTCTGACACTGTTGGACAAGATGGACCACAGATCTGATCCACTATGTTCTTGTACTGGTACAAATTATTCAGACTGTTTAAAACAAGCAACTAATGAAAACAGAAACTTCCGTGCAGTATACTGCAGTATACAGTAAAAACCTTGTTACGAGCTGAGTGGTCAACCACACACCTCATTTGGAACCGGAAGGACACAATCAGACAGCAGCAGCAGAAGAAAAAAAAGGCAAATACTGTACAGTACTGTGTTAAATGTAAATTAATAAAAAGATAAAGGAAACTTTAAAAAAAGATTTGACAAGGCCAGGAAACTGTTTCTGTAAGATGGTTAAAAGCAGCATTTTTCTTCTTCATAGTGTGATAGACCCAGGGCAGGCAACTGCCAGAGAGACCGGTAGGGAAAAGGGTTACTACAGGGTAATTGGGTCCAGCTGGGCAAAGCTAAGACTGGCAGGAGCAGGGTCAGCTGAGCCCAATTAAGGAGGCTGTCAGAGCCCTTTAAAGAGACTCCTCCACAGAGAGGGGGTGTGGGAGTTTGAGGAGTGAGTGGAGGAAGCAGGGACAGAGAGACTGCCAGCACAGGGGAGGAGGACAAGGGGTCCCTCCCCGGGGGAACTTAGCTCCCCCTAGCCAGCAGAAGCCCGACCCTGCGAGAGAGAGAGACTGCTAAGGGGCAGTTGAAAACCGGGCCTGGTGCAGCCTAGCTAGAGCGTTAGGGCTGCTCCGGAGCCCCAGAAAGATTTGAGTCAGGGGAGCCAAGGAGCCACCCTGTCACAATAGTAAAGTTTCAAAGCTGTATTAAGTCAATGTTCAGTTGTAAACTTTTGAAAGAACAACCATAACATTTTGTTGAGCATTACGAACATTTCAGAGTTACTCCATTCTTGAGGTGTTCGTAACTCTGAGGTTCTACTGCAGTAATTGAAACTTGAAATATTAAATATACCTGCTTAGAGCAGTCATTTTAAATCTGCCCTACCTTAGTGAATGCCTGCTCACCTGGATGTTAAATTCTGGTAGGTGTTAAACGTGAAGCAATTTTACAAATTTCTTTTGATTAGATAAGGGCTTAAAAGAAACAAACAAATCTCAGAGACAGTTTCTCTAAATGTCAAAGGGAAACTAACATCTGTTATTCTGAACCTAGGAAGAAAGTGCTCCTGTTAAATTTCTTCTTTGCACATTTTCCTCCCTAGTTAGGAAGTGCTCCTGTGGGATTCCTACACATACTTTCTGCTGCTCGTGGCTTCCATAGTTAACAGCTTACTTTACAAAAGCATTAGGATCTAGATCAGCTAAACATTCATTCTCCACTAGCATTTCCTAATTAATGACCTGTGTAACACAGCTCAGTGGTACAGAATAGTTTCTGTGTACATGCAGCCAGAGGTAGGGCTGAGAAAGCAACCATGTCGCAGCGTGGAGGGTTTCTTTAATTCATTACATGGATCCACTTCTAGGTAGTTCAACCATGTTGGCTTTTGTTATTTTAAGCCTCAGGGTTGTCTATCAAATTGAGCTGCTTTGTTCAAAACACTCATCTCAGACTCTTCTCTCTTTAAACTGAGGCTCACTGACAATATCAAGAGGGGGAAGGGAATTCAAAGCTGAGACCTTTGGCGAAGGGGGCACCTTTTCTGGAATCAGTGGGGCAGCTACAGTGATTCTATTGGGAGGATAAGTGGGTGGTGGGGTATGGGCATTTTCATACACTAGCAGATCAGGTATTTTCTAGTAAAGGTCACTGGTGCTCCCAGAGTCCATCCAGCAAGGCTTTCACCAGGGAGCTCAACTTTAATGTCCAATATTGCAACTAACAGGAATTCTGGAAGCAAGAATTCATGAAATCAGATGACAAATTAATACTCTCTTCAGCTACCCTGGGTACTCCCACTATTTTGGCAGCACCATCCACTTTTGAGTCTGCACAGCCCCCTGTGGCCCCCCTGAGCTCCTGTAACATGGTACACTGGCACACTTTCAGCACCCAGGGACATCTGCCACCATTTGCATAAACCACAGGTGACTTTATCCCTGTGTCTGTGACAGAGACTTTATAAATAGAACTCATGCTCATGTCTTATTCATACATTTTGGGGGAGCACCACATTACAAGTTTGATCAATTACAAAAACTTAGTGAATAGTATTATTCCTGATCCATGACTAGGGCACACTATAGTAATACAAATTATTATTAACAATAATATATGTATGAAACAAATGCAAATAGAATATTCATGGCACCCTCCCATCCCTGTTTACATCTTCTGCAATGAGCAATTGTTATTTTGTGGCTTATTGGCTGATTTGGGGGCACTGGCGGCTGGTGATTTTCTGCTCTTTATGATTCTGTATTTCAATGTCTAGTTATTTATTGATTTGGCGGTGGTGGGTTGCACAGCCATGATGATACCCCCCCTTATTTTAATTTAAATTAACATACATCATACACCCCCCCCTCCTTTCCCTAGCAATGAGAGTGAACACTTTGCTGCACATACAACTGCCTCTCTGCCAAAAAAACAAGCTGTGTGAGGCTAAGTGAGTCAGCATTCCTGGCTGCCTTCGAGTTATGTTACAGAACCTGCACAAGGGTCAGACGGCTACCACATCTCTCCCACTAGCAGAAATATACCTTTAGTGCTTCATTCTTCAGGGGCTGGATGCCCCAGGTGTTTAGTGCCTCCTCCATGCCAACTGGAGACCAAGGTTCTTAGCCTCCCACTAGAACAGACCCCTAAATGTGATGCTTGAAGAAAGGCAGAAGTGTCACCTGCTGTTCTTCGCCTGGCCTTAAGAATGCAGAGGGGCCTGTTTCTGGGTGTAGACAGGAAAAAGTATATATGGGAAGGGAAAGAGTGAGACACTCTCTCTCTCTCTCTCTCTGCTCAGCCAGATACAGCCTTTTTTCTGTGTAATCCCTGGAGAGACCACACATGAATAGCTCCAGATCTCTGTGTACACGGTTTGTTACCTTCAGGATGTTACACATGGTATTTGCTGTAAAATGGAATGCTGGAAGGCCTGGAATGATGTTTATTTTCCCTTTCAAAACAAACTAGTCGATATTCATTATAGCGCTCGACTCTAGCAAGACTTCATGGGATAGCTTTAAATCAGAAAATAGAAGGTTTACGTTATGATGTCGCTCATTCAACTACCCCGAGGCTGTGATCTCACAGCTGAGAAGAGATGCTTCCAAGCAAAACCCACTGTGCTATGGGAAGTGGTGTTGTGAACTCACAATGTTGCCTTCTTTCCCCAGTCAGACTGTACCAGTACCCAGATGGCCATGTCTTTGACACGGTCATAAAACCAAGGGCCCCACACTTGTGGCCAGTAGCAGTCCAACAGCACTTTTGATAACGGCAGGTGTGCGAACACTAGTGTTCTGACCACAGCCCAACGTGGATGACTGCATTCTTCCTGCTGACATTTCTTAGGCATGTTCCCGTCCTATCCTAAACTGTTATGTGTGATAGGGCTGTGCATTTCAGCGTCTGAGATGTGATTCTTGTGTGCCATATACACCTTAAAAGCAATTTGGTATCTAAGCCCCCATAAAATGTAAGATGTTAATGTTACATTTGTTTCTAAAAATAAAGAAAGCTAAATGTCCCCTTTCCATTTAACTTCTGAAAGTGCTGAATGGGGGAGGTAGATAGGGAGTGAAATCCCAATGACTTAAAATATTAACCCCTCCCTTTGACTTGAGAGGGGTTAATATTTTACCCAAAGTTATTCTATAACTTTACCAAGAACATGTAAGACCTGCCCAGGAAACCCATGTTAATCAGCAAAGGAGCCTGTGGTTGGTCTACACTATGGGTGAAGTGGTCGGCCTAAGATATGCAACTTCAGCTATGCGCATAGCATAACTGAAGTTGCAGGTCAACTTACCAGGCTGTCCCCATGGCAGCAAGTCGACTGTGGCTGCTCCCCTGCCAACTCCGCTTACTCCTCTCGCCAAGGTGGAGTACAGGAGTTGATGCGGGGATTGATTTATCGCTTCTAGATGAGACGCGATAAATCGATCCCTGATACATCGAGCCCTACCAGCCGATCCAGCGGGTTGTGTAGCCGTACCCTGAAAGAGGAAGTTTTGATCAGGTGGAGAGGATGCAAAGGTCTGCCCCATTTGGGCACATGCTACCCAGTGCAGGCAATGTGTGATCACATGAATCCTGAACAATCAGCTCAACAAAGACTCCTATATCTGTCTTTTAAGATGCAATTTTAACTAGGAACAACAGGAACAAATTGCCACAATTTAAAGGAAGCCAGACCAGCACTGTCAGTCCATGTATTTCTGATAGCTTAATCTGAAGAACAACAACTCATTCACATCTTTGCTTTAGGAATCAGATTTTTCACTCCACCTGTATCAGCCAGACAACTGCTTTGTTCTTCTGATTTCTCACATACTTAGCCATGTATTTCAATGGAGTCTTTGGCAGTTCATTTACTTTAGCAATATATGTATTCACCAAAGCCCTATTTCTCTACCAAAAAGTCACTGGTATCCCTGTGAATGGCCCAAAGTGATGCCTCAACCTTCACGAATTTGGAACCCCCTATTGATATATGTATTTTTTAGGCTATACTGACATCTGCAGGTACATAATAATGGATTTTGGAAAACAGTTGAAAAACGAGGTTCAGGATGTTTTGCAAAGAAAATTATTCTGGTACTACTCTGCCCAAAGGAGGTACATTGACACTGCATTTACCACAAGAGGGTGCTATGTATTTTAATAGCTAAGCCTTACTACTAAACCTTTGCTAATACTGTAATAGCAGACTACATTACTTTTTGCTGATGGAGTCATTCTTATGCCCGTTAGTCACAACAAGCCAACACAGCAAAGCCCTCTCAAACTGCAGACATTAGTCTGTGCATTCAGGGTTATTGGAGAATTACACTTGCAGGGAAATTTCTGCAGAACATCCAATGGCCAATACATGCATTCACTTATTATTAAACTGCTGCCATAGAAATCTACATGTTTTTTAAAAAACAAAAGGCTGCAGGTGAGAAGGAGTCTAATAATAATGCCATCTATTATTTGTGCTCAGAAATGCTCATCATAAATTATGTTTAGCCAGAATATAATTTATTTAGTGGCTGGCTCCAAGTTCCACAGCTCTGTTTAATAAAGAAAACTTTTAAGGACAACATTAGAGCACAGCAAAATACCATCGTCAATCAAAGAGCAATTTAAAAAAATTCAGTGATATTCTAGATAACACATTAGAACATGTTTTAAGATTCAGATTAAAAAGGTTCGGTTATCAACACAGACTGACTTCTGGTCAGGTTTAATTTGCATGCGTAGTAAGTATATGACAAATATATAAATCCACCCTTAATGTCATTCTTTTGTAAAGACGAATTGTTCTTGGACAACTTCTCTGCAAGGTAAACAAGAAGTGGCTTCATTTTTCCCAAGTTGTTTTTAGTCTTGTAAAAACATTGTGGCCAATGCCAGACTTTCCATGTAAATTCACCCTTAAAGTACTCCAAGGTATAGGGAGTCCACAGCTATTGTTCTACTTCCAGGTATTCTTGTACCATTGAAGAAAATATACTTCAGTTTTACAGAGCAACTCGTTTAGGCTGCAGTTGATCTGTTTTATTGATAGATGAAAATCCAGACTGCGACTGTCTCCTTAACCCATTGCTCAACATGGCCCAAGTGCAGATACACCAGCAATCAAGGGGGGCAGCAGAAGAGGAGTTAGACAAGGAATCTCAGCATGAAGAGACTATACTGAGGCAAGTTCCACCCTATGCTATTAAGAGAGTTCCTCCTCTTTCCTAAGCACTAAGGGCTGCTCTCATTGAAGTGAATGTGGAGGCTTCCAACTGACTTCATTAGGAGCAAGGGGAGTCCCAAAAGAAGCTGCTTCTATAATGATAAGGAACCAATACAATACATGCAGCTCCCAAATACAAACACACCCGTGCACAGTAATCCTGCCAGCATGCATATAGAACAGGAGAGAGGAAGGGAATAAAAGACATCCTGTGGTGTTACCCTAAGGGACAAATCCTAATCACTTTATTCATGTGCAGTCCCACTGGCTTCAATGAGACTATCTGAAGAGAACAGGATTTTGACTCTAAATGGAGAATAATAGAATATTAGTCTCTCTTTCCCTTATAGCGAGTATTATATTTGAGTGCTGCACTAGTCATGAGAGCAAGGATAGCAGTTAAGAATTGTCTTTGGTTGTTGAATTTAGAAGAGCTCATCTATCCATGTGCCCACAAAGGAGGTGTTTCCTTTGAGAAGAAAGGGGCAGCCCTCCACTGTGCTCCTTGTCTCAGCTACAGAACTCTGGGATGCTAGCGTTCTCCATTTTGGAGCTGCATAAAAGGATGGAAGGAAGATTAATGATTTTAGTGATATTATCTGTACAATCTTGGGAAGAACTACACCAGAATACTGGCCAAGACTTTGGAACAATTGAAGAAGAATCACAGCCAGGTTTTTCACTGCTATCAGTGTGTGTAGCACATTGATTAGGGGGTTGAAACAGGTCCCATATGAGGAGAGATTAGAGAGGCTAGGACTTTTCAGCTTGGAAAAGAGGAGACTTTTATGATGTGATAGAGGTATATCATGAGTGGTGTGGAGAAAGCGAATAAGGAAAAGTTATTTACTTGTCCCCATAATATAAGAATTAGGGGCCTCCAAATGAAATTAATGGGCAGCAGGTTTAAAACAAATAAAAGGAAGTTCTTCTTCACACAGCGCACAGTCAACCTGTGGAACTCCTTGCCTTAGGAGGTTGTGAAGGCTAGGACTATAACACGGTTTAAAAGAGAATCGGATAAATTCATGGAGGTTAAGTCCATTAATGGCTATTTGCCAGGATGGGTAAGGAATGGTGTCCCTAGCCTCTGTCTGTATGAAGGGGGTGATGGATGGCAGGAGAGAAATCACTTGATCATTACTTGTTAGGTTCACTCAGTCCGGGGCACCTGGCATTTGCCTGGCAATTGACAGAGCCCTTTGCCTCAGTTTCCCACCTTGCAGTGTGAAGTCCAACGAACAACTGTCCCTTTAACATGGCACTCCCCTTTTCCTCTACTGCACCCCACTGACAGTTGTTTGCTCTTAGTCAGTGAAGAGACAGTGTTCAGTGGTGCAGTCACATAAGTCCACCGCCCATCCCTGAAAAGTGGTGGTGATGGTGGGGGTCGTCATCAAGCAGTGGCTCCACTGCTGCCACTGGATAATTGCTGCCATTATCGCTGGTGGTTCCACAGTGCAATGGTCTGAGGTTCCCCCACCTAACACAGCTCTTAATAACTTCACTGGGTAGCAGAAACAGCTGTTTAACTGCCTCCTTGTTGTCTTTCAATGCAACGCTACCCCCAAACCAGGTCTAAAACTTAGCCCCTCAGCCAGTTCATCAGTAATTGCATCACTAACAATCATTGAACAGAAACAAGGACCCTTAATGGAGTCCAATCAACGGTGTTCTTTATTATCAGAGAGAGGCAGATCAAATGGCATTTAGGACTCTTTGAGCAGAGTCCACCCCCCTTTCTCACTCTTCATTGCATTTGGCAGTCTTACCCCTGTCACGGAGTTTCCGGGCGATGGTCTGGAACCGCTCCCTAGGAAGTCAGACAGGACTTCGGGTGAAGGGCCCCTTCTCCATACACAGCCTGTTTCCAAGGCTAGGAGCTTCACGGGTACCCCCTTCCACCTTCCTGCATTTGACCTCGGAGCATTCAGCATCTTCTGCCCCTCTGTGTGCATGCCTCAGCAAGCCTGCCTGGGCGGGGTCCTGAGGGAGCCCATGGATTCTGCACCCCAAATCCACAGTCAAACGTGACTCTCAGCCAGCCAGTAAAATAGTTTTATTCGATGACTTCTATTTGGTCTAACACAGACCATACAGCGAGCGTGAGCCCTTAGCTGGATCCATCTTGGGGCCAGAGAGCGAGATAGCTCCTCTCCCCTTCCCTGCCTGGCTCCAGCTGACAACTCCCCCTCCAGCCCCTCCTCTGCTTTCCTTTGTCTCTCTTCCTGGGCTAGAGGTATCACCTGACCTCCCTTCCCCTCCTGGGGTCAAGTTACAGCTTCACCCATTAACACCTGCAGTGGCTCTGCTTTGCATCAGCTACACATTCCTTTCCCGCCACATATTCCTACTCCGTCACATTCCCTGATAAGCAAATGAGGCTCAGTTCAGGGTGACCCCCCTCAATCAGGGCATGCTATGTAACAGTTCTGCTGCCCTTTTAGTCACACAGGAAGGATAACATTTCATTATCCCTGCATACCAAAGTGAATTCTAACCTTAAACCAGTCAAAGTTAATCACTTTTGGCACTTCATGCCTGTCCGCTGAACACGGAGGCACAGTAGGTGAGTCTATGCAAATATGGTCTGCTCCCAATGCATCAGTAGATGTCAGAGGAGAGTTCCTTCAGACCCTGTTTAGACTTCTATATATATAAAAGTCAAATGGTGTATGCGTGTGTGTATGCGTGCATGTATGTACGTTCCCTTACTCCTTCCACACAGTTTGAGCTAGAGACTTGAAATTTGGTAGTTATAGGCTTTAGGGTCCTTAACAGAGTAAGAATCGAAATTTTTTCAAATCTTACCTCTTACAACCCCTAGGGGTGAAATTCTTTAAAGCCCATTAACGTCAGCTGGGCAGCTACTGTTCTCTGTGACATAGTTATGATGTAATAATGCCCACCTCCAACAGACCCCGCACTCGCTCAGCTCTCTGCCCCCCCCCAACGGCCTCCGCACTTGCTCAGCTCTCTCCCCCCTCGCCCCCTCCAATGCCCCCCCCACTTGCTCAGCTCTCTCCCCTCTCCCCCCCTCCAACGGCCCCTGCACTCGCTCAGCTCTCTTCCCCCCTCCCCTCCTCCAAGGGCCCCCCACTCACTCAGCTCTCTCCCCCCCACTCCAACAGCCCCCCACTCGCTCAGCTCTCTCCCCCCTCCAACGGACCCCGCACTCACTCAGCTCTCTGCCCCTCCCCCCTCCAACTGCCCCCCGCACTCGCTCAGCTCTCTCCTCCCTCCCCCCCACTCCAACGGCCTCTCCACTCGCTCAGCTCTCTCCCCCCTCAGGTAAGAATAAAAATTTTTTAAAATCCCCCCCCCCCCACGGCCTCCCCACTCACTCAGCTCTCTTCCCCCCCCCCCCCCAACGGACCCAAGCAACGCCGGGTATTTCTGCTAGTCTTTAATAAAACTATATAGGACTGCTTGTCCTCAAGTCTTTAAAGGTCTTTTATTGTCTGTGCATCTTTATTTATCTGGATGTCTCTGTGACTGGATACATATTTAGCATATTTTATAAAGAGTGGAACAGGTTTTAAGCAGCACTTAGAAATCAGATAAAACTTTGGAAGAAGCCACACACAAGGAAGAAAGACAGCAGGCCAGCTCTGAAGCTGGGAACTTTCCAACTGCTAACAAATGCACTGTCAAAACAAGCTACAGGTAAACAGCACATAAAGCAGGTGAAAAATGTGATTGCAAGGGGTGTGATGACAGTTCTGTTTCCATAATACATTAATCTCAAGGTACTTGAGCATCTGTTATATATTTAGTTTTTTCCTGCTATTTTAAAGACAATAAAGCTGGTGAACATCACTTACACCCAACAGACCATATGTTAAGAAGGTGCTGGGAAGTGCAGCCAGCATGAAGGAAAGTGCTGCGGCTTCTGTGAGGTACAGTGTGCTAGAAATGAATTGTTAATTCGGCTGGGACTCCTGGTGAGAGTGAATTGAATTCCTTATTTTACATGACTAAACACTAAAATCCTATACCATTAGCATGGGTAATCTGAAACTACACACCCATGGTTCACCAAAACACAGCCTCTGGAAGAGACTCCCCGAATTCAGGGCCCAAACTGGCTCCTATTGAATTGGATGGGACTCAAACCCCTGACGTTCATGGCAGCCGGATCAAGTCAGGAGTTCCGGTGTTTCTTCTTCAGCAAGTAGTGGCCTCATTGCTCTCTTGCTGTACAAAGACTACAGCGCCCTGCACTAAGTGTCATTGATGTAGGATGCCAAGCACAGGTTTAAATAGGTTAAAGAGCCTTTCAGTTTCCATCTACAATGGAGAGATAACATGATATAGCATGGAGGAGTCTAACTACTCCAGCCCAAGAGCAAAGTACTGAACATTATTTCTAACTGTCACGGGACCTCCTGCTAGAGGAGAGGGTCCCCTATCCCGCCTAAGTTATTAAGAAAACAAAATTGGGAGCCTAGAGGGAGGTTCTCCACTCCCGTCTCTGACACCAAATGTTATGTAAGTAGAGAAATGGTCCCGCTATTGTGAGGAACTTTTCTGGCTTCTACACTAATAAGGTGAAATGGGCTAGTGAAAGGATCTGAGTCCTCGCTCCCACTTCCTTTACCCAGAGGCCTGCCTGACCTCGAGGGCTCCCCTTCTACTCTCCTGGGTGGCAGAGTCCTCGTAACCCAACAAAGCTGGGCTCAGGATTCCTGGGGGGCTTGAGCCCCAACCTTGTTTTGGTTTTTTAGGACAGGGGCCAGGGTGTCCCCACTCTGGGGTGCTCTCTCTGCACCGGATGCTTCCCTGACCCACTGATCATCACATACAGATCAAATACAATGTATTAAACAGCAACCAGTTAAAAAAAAGGAAAAAGTGGGAAAGATGAAAGGAAATCATGTGACCCGCTCTGTGGCACAGGGACGTAAAGGCAGTTCAGTCTGTTCCTCACAAGTCCCAGGCCCCGTTCCCAGGCCCTGGTTCTGCTGCAGGGGTGCTGCCGGTCGGACACTTGCTCTGGCGTTGGCCACACACCCTCAGTGAGTAGGTGGCAGGAACCTTCTTCCCTGCATCACCCCTTCCGAACTTCATTTGCTAACTCACAATGGCAGCCAGCAGCCTCTACTCCACCTCCTCCTGGAACTGATCCATATAAAGACACATTCTTTTGTGCAAATGCAAAATAGTTTATTGAGACTATGATAACAGGAACCAAAGTCTGATTGGTGTTCTGAGTGTACATGGGGTAGGCATTCACTCTTTCCATTCTGTAAGAATGTGTGTTAAAGGGCATTTATACATCAATGGGGATCTGTCCCTTTGTAGCTTTACAGACATGCGATCATTGTGAGACCCTATCTACTTTTCTCTGAACTTTCAACATAGCTGTTGGAGATATAAAATAAAATCAAAGACTGTGAAATTGCTCAGTTTTTATGAGCAGAGATTATAAGAAACAGCAGCACAGCTAGCAGCTTCCTTCCACTTCTGCAGCCCTTATGTCCAATAACTTCCCAGTGTATCTCATTGGTCTGCCCTTTGCCTTTTAAATAAGGCCATTTTCTGCCTCTTAGTCTCTTGCCTTAGTGCAACATCATCCAGAGTCAGGACAGCCTAATGGCAATGTGGAGATTACTATACAGCTCACCTCCATATTCACTTCGCTAATCCTACTGGCACCATACACGCATCTTCAAGGCACAGCAAAGACAGACCAGGCACCTAGTTCCCAAATCCATCTCCCACCCCCAATGCACAAGTGCAAAGCCAAACAATATACACTACACCACCAAAAATCTCCATGTACCACTGGCCATCTCTGAGGTTTCCCCCCAGACTGGTAAGAATTCCAGGGCGGTACAGCCAGAAATATATGTTTAAAAAAAAAATCACAGACTTCCTAAAATATGAACTATAACAAATTTGTCTTTTTTTTTTTTTTTTTTTTAATATCCCCACAGTTATGGCACCAGCCCTGGCTAGACCCTCAAGGACGTGGCCCTTATCAATGGCCAAGAAGCAGGCTCGTCTGACGGGGAGAAAACAAAAAAACTCACGATGAAATGTTTGCAGCGCTTATTACAGACCCCCTCACTTCCTCCCCCCCCCCCAAAATGACAGCTGTGGAGAGGTGGAGGCAGTATCTGAGGATGGAAGGGGAATCTGACAAAGGCCTTTCCACAGAGATCGCTGCAGTGGCAAAGGACAGTGTGAGAGCTGCCGGGGAAAGCAGTGCCATGGCCAAAGATAATACTGGAAAAAGACAGGGAGATGCAGAGGCAACTCCTGGAGGCAAAACAAAGCCCAAGTGCCCAGTTACAGCGCCTGTTACTCTTAGGGCAGCAGGTAATGCAGTACTGTAACCCCACACCCGGGCATATTATGCAACACCTAGACAGTGGTTCTTAAACTTATTTGATTGGACCCGCCCCCCCTTCCCTTCTTTGTGTCTGTAGTGGTTTATGGCCCCCTGCCACACAAGTACATCTACCAACACATGCAGCAGTGCTTCACTTGAATCAGTTTTGGCTTCTTTGTTTTTTAACTTGAGTTTTTTAACTTGCACAAAGGAGCAAATAATCCATTGTAATAAGAGCAAAAGTAAAACTGCAGTTGTGGTCCATGCTTACAATGAAATGTGCACATCGTGTCGTGGCAAACGGATTAATGTACAGCTGGCAACATCTTTGTATAACGATACGCAAGCTTAACAGAAATCCCTCAATATGCACAGCACCGTCTAGAGACCAATGCACAGCGCCATCTGAGGATCTGATATGTCTGTAGGAATCAGCCTTGCTAGTTAGTCATTGCTATGAGTAAAATGTGCACAATACGGTTTTTCCTAAAGCTTTTCATGCCCCCTAGAATACGTTCTGCATTCCCGGGGGGGGGGGGAGGGGGAAGCGGGGGCACTTTGAGAACCTCTGCCCTCAACAATACAGGTTACTGGCAACTACAGCAACTCCTCCCTGCTGTATCCCTGTGGGCGTTCCCAGAAGCCACACCCCTCACTCTCACAATTGTAGGTCAAAATACAATATACTGCGATGATCTTTGGGATTTTTTTCCCTGCTGCTTCAAGTCTATTCCACGAATAGTAAAATCTGCCTGTCAAATGGCCAAATGCAGGCTCCACTGTCATTCTGCAACTTCCGAGGCAGCCTTTAAATAGTTGCTGTCCAAGTGGCCGGTGAATGGCGTCATTAATCAGGGAGCAGAGGATAAGCCCATTCTCCCAGGATAACTGGAGCAGCATCCACGCGATTAGTGTCCATAGTATGCTCAGGGAAAATAGTCCTTTCTCCATCCATTTCAATAGACTGAGTTCCGAAAGATCCTAGCATCATGGACCCTTCAAGACCACTCAGTGTTTATTTGTAAACCTGCTATGGTGGCTGACGAGGCCCTGGAGCACCATGGAGAAATACCCCTTCCTGTTTAGGAGTTCTGAGGATCTCCCCTTTGATTGGCGCTTCAGTCGCTTGGTGGTGGTGGTGTCTGTAGATGTAGGGGGAAGAGAGAGAGAGAGAACACACCAAACGTCTCTCCTTTTTATTATGTCCTTTCTTCCCTCATGGCTTTGTCCCACCCCCCTCATCCAGAGTCAGGGGAGCAACACCTCATCAGATTCAAACTGACCAAAGGAAGAGGGTGGGTGACTCCCTGGAGATTCTAACAGATTATTTTGTTGCTGCCTAGGCCAGCATTCATTGTTCCTGTGAGGCTGGGCTGGGTTTCTCCCATACATGCCCTGATGAGGTGTGAACTGCCCCTCTGCTTCAATCTAGAGAGTTTTTGTCTGGGCCTGCTTTAAGCCATGAGGATACATTTTCAGCCTCATAATATATACCTATAACATTACTTTACCAGCATGTGACAGGGTGCTAGCAGGAGAACTGCTAGCAAACTCTCTGTCACCCCAGCTACACTGAGGGAAGGTCAATTGGAGCTGGGGAGGCCACCTGGCCCTGATTGGCAGAGCAGGAGTAGTTGCTGTATCTTCAGGCTGGGGCTGGTTAAAAGCCTCAGAGGAAGGAAGCTGGCGGGGAGGGGGGAGGCTGGACAGGAAAAGTACCTGCAAAGGAGGTGAAGGAGCTAGGGAGAAGGGAAGCTACTGTGAATGGAAGCAGGAAGGACTAGCCTGTCCTTCTCTCCTGCTGAGGGGAAGAGAGAAGGAACTTGTATATATTGGAGTGTGAAGGTGGTGGGAGCACATCTTGTATAATAAACCACACGTGAGCACTGCAAACCAGGTCTCCTGAGTGACTTTCTGGGACAAACAGGGGCAGGAGCCAGGAGGGCCCTGCAGGAACCCTGTTACACAGCACTATAACAATAACCATAACCACCATGCTTAGTGCATCATGAGCCTGCTGAATAATGACAAACTTTGCATTGGATACTGCACACTCATTTTACAAGGATGAACATGGGGGTGCTGGGTGTTCCCCTGAGGTACAGAGCATTACATGCCCAATACTGAACTACTGTCTGGTAGCACGGGGAACACGGGGGTGGAGAGTGGGGGGTGCAGCTTCCAAATAGCAATTGCAATCTGCTTGTCTGTGGTATGGGAAATGTTGGTATTCTGTTGCTGTAGCTCTGGGTTTCGTTGAGTACGTATCTTCAAATCAGCTGCCTTCCCCATCCGGAAATTCTTTGGCCACCGCTGGTCATCCCAGGTGTTCAGAACAATCCTTTCCCACAAGCCTTGTTGGCAGGACTGGCGCCAGCTTTTTTGCCGACCTAGGCAATGAAGGGGGAAAAAAAGCCGCGGAGAAGCTGCTGCTGAAATGCCGTTGACGGCAGAAGCAGCGTTGAGCTGCCTCTGAATTGCCACTAAGGACGCCAATTCGCCGCCCCCCGACTCCTGCTGACTTCGGTGACTGCCTAGTCGCCTAATGGCTAGCGCCAGCTCTGCATGCTGGTTCCTGAGCCCAGACATGGTGCTGCAGACTATGAAGCTGCTCCATGAACTTGTTCTCTACTATCAGTTGCTCAGTGACCGCCTCTTCTTTCTCACCTGTGTCCTGGTTCCACCACTGCTAAAGACTAACGCTGCTGGAGGAGATGCTGCTGCCACCACATCATCTGCTTGGTCATGTGGCAGGCGAAGCCCCAAGCATTACAAGAAGCCCCAAGAATTACAGTCCAAGCAGCCTCTATGTATGCGAGGTTGGCAGCGGAGTGGCGTGGAGCATTGTTGGGTCCCAGCTGGGCAATAGCACTTTGAAAATGGCACCAGCCTCCGCGTAAAGGAAGTACAGGGTGGAAAGAGATGAATCATTGGATTTGTTTTAAAATTTGAGCTAGCCTGGCTTCTGCTATGCATTCCACAGTGCACAGTTAGAAAAATCCCAGCACGCACACTGCTTAGCACAGAGCAAAGGCACATGGGATCCCCTCTGCAAATACCATGCCCCCCAGTTCTGCACTGCTGTGTGTATACAACGATGCACACTGAACGGGGGAATGCTGTCCCATATGCACGCTATTACTGAGGCTTATGTACCGCGCTTTACCTAACTTGCATAAAAAGCTGCGGCTGACACCCTCTCCTCCCATGTAGACAGGCCCTTACACATATTTTCAAGGGTTTTTTTCACTCTCATATCAGCTAGAAGGTTACTTTTGTAAAAATGGCAACTGAAACTCTGGAGCACAATTGACAAACCCGGCTTGGCAAAATTTTCAAGTGTATCCACTAATGTATGTGTCTAAATTGCGACACCTCTGGCCTAATTTTCAGGTGTACTGAGCGTCTGCAGCTCCTCTGGAGCCCATTTGGATTTGTAGGCTGCAAATCAGTCCATCAATGTCTTACACCTCGTTGTGGGGTGCTCAGTGTAACCCACCTACTTTATACTGCAGCATTTGATCAGTTGCCCTGTCCCCAAAGACCGAGGGAGAACCAATAAGAGGAAACATGGATTTTTGTTTGACAATTCGCTCTCTGCACACGTCCAGGGCAGGGTGACTGAACAAGAAGGGCCTAGAAACATCCAAAGCAGAGGATGGTAGTTATTAGCCATGCTCCATAGCTGTTCTGAATCTGTATGAGACAGTTTCAATGTAGGCGAGCAATCTTGCAGGTCCTGCACATATTCACCATTTGAGATACGAGCCAGTCAGAGCCAGGGGTTGGGAGGAAGAAGGTTATAAACACAGGATTTAAAGACAGCCCTGTGGACTTAGTGTCTGACTGATGCAGATCCAAGAGATGTGTCTGCTGCGAGGGCTGGGTCCCAATCCCTGTACCATGTTGGACACAGGCTGCAGATATCTGTTTTACTGGCAATGGAGGAGATCTGTCAGCTGGGGTGAGGTTAGCTGTGGAGATCCCCTGATTCTTTGTTTGTTGAGAGGGTTCTGAAGCGTTTGGAAAAGACTTGAGATGGGGCCATTCTTCCCAAGCTCTCAAGAGTTCAGGTGCCACACTACATACTAAGGTCACTCTATGAAGACTGAGACATAATGTCTGAAAGAAGATCAGAGAGGAATGTGTTTAGATCTGTGTGCTGAAGTATAGAAATGTAAATATTATGATGGAACTTTGGATTTAAATATCTGTAACAGCAGCAAAGGGGGAACCCTGTATAACAAACACCAGTAGATTTACTGCCTAATAGCTTTGGTTTAAAAACTAAGCATAAATATTCCAAATACTACTTACCATGCTTTTGGTGTGAATTAAATGTTCATGGACTAAGGCCTAGTCTACACTTAAAACTTAGTTTGATGTAGCTACATAGTTCTGGGTTGTGAAACATTTTATGTCCTTTGTGACATGGTTAGGTCAACCTAACCACCACCATAGATGCAGCCAGGCTGATAGAAGAATTCTTCAATTAACCTAGCTACCGCCTCTCAAGGGGGTGGATTTACTAAATGCAAAATGCTGCAGGTACAATTCTGATGTGTTACTAGAGAAAACTCGATTCATTCCTGCAAACAATTCACCTGATCATATGGGGACCCGTTTCTGTGGTGAAGGGAAACACAATGTACTACTAGTGAAAGGTGTCCCACTGTGGCAGACGTTGACACTGAAGACTACACAAGGTACAGCAGAGGCAGTGACAGTTCACGCTCCTCCATACCCTCTCTACTTGCATCCCTCCATCCTCATTTAGAGGGACCTCTCTACCTGTGGAGAGGTGGTAGATAAACCATTGTCTCTGGACCATTTAATCCAACAGTGGCCTGTTGTGTCTGCCAACAAATGCGCCAGTTAGTGCCGATTGTAATGGTGGTTAGTGAAGTGGGGCTATTCCTGTCAGAGTTCAAGCATGCATTTGCCCCCACCTCTTTCAGCTGCCTCACAGGCACACAAACAGTTTACAACCCCTCAGGCTCATGAGCCACATCCCTCATCCTTCTAGCTGCGGAAAACTAAATGAGAACATTCTTTGGAGCCATTTCTGAGTCAGCGACAGGGGGTGGGCTGATTGCCTGACGTATCCAGTGTCAAAGGCAGTGAACAGGTCCCCCTCATGCCCGGGGAGTTACTCCCTCTGACAATTTTTCAAGGAAGGCAGATCTTGAGACCAGAGGGATTTCTTGCTTCTGGCAGTCCCAGGCATGCAATAATACATGCTGGCAAAACCTGCTCCCTGCTTTCTTGAGCTCTGCTGGAAACACATGCCCTTTCTAGGGCTCACTCTGAAAGGCTACAGCAGCTGGAATATCATGTTTCTTCTGCATCAAATATTTGGCAGAGGAGGAATGAAACAGTAAAAATCCCCAGCAGAAAGGAAATGCAGGCTTCCAAAGTACTGTTTGCTTTTACGCTGCCTTGTCTCCAGGAGAGTACAGAACTCACAGTCCTAACCCTCAGCGTCCTTCACCTTGACCCGGCCAGACGGGATCAGAATTCATACCACGTAGCAGGATTTATTCCTACATATAAGCCACATATTTTAATGGTCCATTTATGTGGGTGCCCAGCTTGAGACACCACAGGCCTGCTTTTCAGAGGCGTTGAACACTCACAGCTCCAGCTGAAGTCGCATGCCTTTGCTTACAGTTGGGCATCCAAAATGAGTGGGCACTTTGGATAATTTGGGTCCACCTGTTTATCTTACAGTAGAAATTGGACACTCCCCTCTATAACTTGTCATGGATCCATGAGTGTCCTAATGGCATGTATGGGTGTATGGCATATACATGGCAAGACACATGCTGCTCTTGGAACTGCAAGTCCTGTCGGCAATGTAGGAGGAGGGCAGCTACCTACCCAGTGTGGGTGCGGACAGCAGCAACATCCTCTTTTGACAACCGTCAAGGTAACTGGGCAGAGACACATGGGACGGAGTTGAAGAAAGGCAGAGCCCCTTCTCAGGACCATAGCTGCAGCAATGTCATGGACACAAAAAAACATGGCTATGGGTGTTGTGAAAGCATCTATTCTGAATTTCTTGAGTTCAAGTGAGAATGCATCTAATGATATTGAGATGTCCCTCTCTCCTCCAAGCACACATTCAATGTGGGGCCATTTCCATATTCTGTCCCTTCTGATACCCACCCAAAATGTTCATCATACCCTATGTTATTTTCCCCTTAGCCCTCCTATATCAGTCCCTGCCAGCTCTGCTCCTGTTCTTTCCGCATTCTCAAGTCCTCTCTGCTTTGTAGTGTTTCTTGCCTTCCCCGTTCCTCCAGTCTCTGGTGGCTCTGCCTTTCTTCACCTCCGTCCCATGTGTCTCTGCCCAGTTACATTGGCGGTTGTCAAAAGAGGATGTTGCTGCTGTCCGCACCCACACTGGGTAGGTAGCTTCCCTCCGCCTACATTGCCGACAGGACTTGCAGTTCCAAGAGCAGCATGTGTCTTGCCAGCAGTCAGTCATGGGCAGACAAACACCTTCAAAGGGACAGTCACCCACCTGCCTAGCAGCACCAGCAGGAGCCTGCTACACTGGAACAGGGCTTACCAGTTCTGCTGGCCCTCTGATCTCCCTGCTCAGCTGCGTCTATGCAGCAGGCTACAGGCAGAAGCTGGACTTTAGACTCATAGACTCTAAGGTCAGAAGGGACCATTATGATCATCTAGTCTGACCTCCTGCAACGCAGGCCACATAATTTTACCCACCCATTCCTACAATATACCTCACCTATATCTGAACTATTGAAGTCCTCAAATCTTGGTTTAAGGATTTAAAAGTACAGAGAATCCTCCAGCAAGTGACCCATGCCCTCTGCTGCAGAGAAAGGCAAAAAAACCTCCAGGGCCTCTGCCAATTTGCCCTGGAGTAAAATTCCTTCCCAACCCCAAATATGGCGATCAGCTGAACCCTGAGCATGTGGGCAAGACTCACTACCCAGACACCCCGGAAAGAATTCTCTGTAGCATCTTAGATCCCATCCCCTCCAACTTTCCATCATATACCAGGCCCCCTATTACCATAGTCAAAGCCAAAATTATGTTTTCCCATCACACCATCTCCTCCAGAACTCGGCTTCCTCAGGCAACTAAGGGTCCCTGAAGTCATGGGCTCCCGGTACTGCTGCAGGGGATTGACACCTATGCTCAAAATCCTTAAATGCTGAGTCCATGGTGCATCCAAGGGCAGAATGTGGCATCAAAGGCGATTTCCATAGATCTCTCTCTCTCTCTCTCATGCTGTACTCCCACGAGATCAGGGGCCTGTAGGCTGATCCACGTCATTTTACTTATTTATATACCTTGCAAGGAAAAGCCTGAAGTGTTTTTTCAAAAATCTTTTTGTGTGCCCTTGGGGGGATTGGTAATGGAAGGACTGGCAGGAGATGTCGTCCGCTAATTGGGTGGGAGCACCCCCCCCCCCATCCTTCTGAGACACCTCTCTCACAGGAGGCTCAGGCTCTTGAGGTGGAGCAACGAACGTTAATAAATATTTATCAGTGCTGCCATCATTAATCCATGTCCTTTTAAAATAAAGGACATTAACCTAAATAAGACGGGGGGAAAGTATGTGTATAGAAGCAGTGGAGACCCGCAGCAGTGTCCCTCCTACGCTGAGGTTTTTCTTTATATATAAACATCATAATAAATAACAGGTATTTCAACTCGCAGCTATAAATAACCTCTCATGGGCTCACCCTCGTGATTTATTCACCCGCTCTAAAGTGACTGGGTGGGAATGAGTCTGCAGCCTGTTCCTATGTGGCCTGAGCTCCCCCATGACCTAAGCTTCATTGTTTTTCAACTTTTGATTCCAGTGCTTCATTCGTGGCTGGCTTACTCTCATTTCCTTCCCATGTCCAGTTCCCCTTATTGCCAGTGTTTCCATTGACTGAGACGACACCTGACGGAGAGCTGATCAATCACTGGCTTCCTTCCTGATGAACTCACCCAGCAAACCCCCATCCGCATCGGTCTAAACAGATGTTCTCCCTTGTTTTGTTTTCATAGGACTTTAAAAACATTTTAGGTCCATCAACTGTTTAGATACTAAGCATCCAAATCTAGAGCAAACGTGATTATTTTAAACCATTGTTTTTGCCTAAAGAGATCAAGGCAAAGATCTATTTTGTGTAAACCTAGAGTAATTGCACTGAAGTTGAGTTGTGTATGTAGGGGCGTGACAGATTATTTTGTTTTCAGAATTTCTAAGATTCTTTTGGAGGCAGCAGCCATTTTATGGTCAGTTCAAATGCAGCAGGTTATAGAGACGACACACAGCCATAAATAGGACAAGGGACTAGAAGGGATCTCATGGGCCCACTCCTCTGTTACAGGCGGCAATCCGGTCATATAATCTACACATGTGTATCAGAGATGAGAGAACACAGTGTGTGAGAGGTGAGCAGATGCATTGTGCTCTCTCAGGCATTCAGGTTTAGTCATTTTCTCTTAATATAAAACAAAACACATTGGGACAGACAGTATCACGTAGCACTGCTCTTTAGTGTTTTAAAAAAATGGGTCCCAGTGGAGTTACCCCAGATTTGCACTGATGTAAATGAGAGCAGAATCTGGTCTTCAGTGGGGAAATGTATAGAGTCTGACTTTTCTCATCACATGTGTAACTTCATATGAGTTACTCCTGAATTACACCAGTGTAACTGAGACAGGAGTAGGGCTCATAAAGTGGGAAACTTGTCTGTCTATCCTCATCTCCTCGTTGTTAAACTACAATGGTCTCATTTTAAAACTTCATAGCCATCTCAGCTAGATATGGGATTGGAAGAGAAGAAACCATATCGCAATACAATATGCCATGGGCTTAAAACCTTTTTCACTCCATAATCCAATACTCAGTCCATTACAGCCGGTCCTCCTTAAATGCACTGGAGAATCTTTGGCTGGTACTTCAAAGGAAGTGTTGTTGGGTTCTGTGAGGCTCCAAGAGATGCACCGCAGGAATCAGCCCAATGGCTCACTGCTGCTCCTTGTGCCTGGTAAGGGGCTGTTATAAGCAGCTGAGCAAAACCACTTCAGGAGACAACTAAAGACAGGGAATGGGGCCTGGTATTTGTGGACACAGCTCCACTGAAGTTGAAATTTGTGCCACTTTATGCCAAGGCTCAATTTATCCTTGTGAGCGCCACAAACAAATGCCAGTGCTCTCCTTGGCGGGAGAGGGTGTCACAAGTGACTAGCTGCGAATCACTGTTCTAGGATAATACAGTAGCTGACTTGCAGTTTTATGCAAACAAGGAAAACACTGAGGTCTACACATACTTCCGAAACCCCTTCAGTCGAACATCCTGTTTGCTTTCACAGGACAGTATGAACAACGTTCAATTTCTTTGAGCAGCAATGACACTGTTATAGAGACTGTCTGTTCTTGTGGCTTCTAAAGAAGTGCCAAACACTGCGAGAGAGGTTGGGGCAACTCACAGCCTGTGAGGTAATCATTAATCTGCAGCTGGACTTGTATTGTTACTCGCTGTGCAATATCCACAAAAGGTTTAAGAAGAGAATGAAAACAATCAAAAACTGCTTCTTTTCTATGAAAACACTCTCCATAAAAATACAGTAACTTATGGCTGTACAAAATTTGCTGGCACCATGTCAGTTTAAAGCCTTCCTGTTGTCCTGTCATGCTGTAACATGACACCATTTCATGTTGTATCACACCATCTTGGCTAACCCAAGAACGTATTGCTAGGCTAGGTTGAGCAGCATTAGGGTTTTAACCTCTTCATGGATTTGCCACTAGAGGGCAATGTAATCACAAACACTTAGGAAGATCCCGTCCATCCTACAGCAGGCACTGGGATCCATACACCTTATCTAGTTCATTACAATGCCCTGTCTAACATAGCACCATATCCTGGAATAACCTGCCATGACTAACATACCAGTAACACCACGCCATGCAACTTATGTTGGAATTAAAGTTTAATGGACATATTTGTTTTGAGGCACTGGGTTGCAAAGAGTTTCTAGTGGATATTTATTTAGCATATTTTTGATGCACTGGTTTCTCAATCTAGGGAATAAGTTATCATCCGAGTCTGCCTGGTTGCAAATTCCAGTCAGTTCCTCTGAATATAGAGAGCAGCTGGCTGAAGCGAAATGAATAATACTGTCTAACAAAACAATAGCGCTGGGCCCAACATGTTGCACAGACATCTATTTTGAGTTTGGATATTTAAAGACTTAGGCGGCATGACAAGCACATTTATGGGGCCACAATTACTAGCAGCCCGCAGACTGTGCCTTAGAGGTGAGCAGATTAACACCTTCATCTCTGCGTGTGTCAGATATCCTAGTAACAGAGTTCATTGCTACAAAGAATGAGCCTCTGAAGGTTTGACAATTCTCTGTGCTTGTTGTATCTTCATCACCTGCTATCATGCAGGGCAACTAAGAGCAGAAAGCCTTTATGTCACAGCAAATGCAGTAAAGAATAATAGAATAAAACATTCTGCCTTTATTTCAATTAATCCTGTGTCTTTTATCAAAGGTAACAGGACAGAAGACCTAACAGGCCTTTGCCACCTGTAATTTTCTAATTTCTATGCAAACTCTTGTTGTTAGAAGAATGAAAGCATATCCCCAGACACAAACAACACCCTAACCCTTTAACAACAGTTAGTGTCTCATGAGAACTAATGGGGAAGATGACTCAGTATATTTTTGCAAAACGATGGTGCTCAGGGTTAACTACAGGTGTAAGTTCACATTTGGGTTATTTTTGAAGGATAATCTTTTTTCTCAGGGCTTTCTGCAATCTGCCAAACTCTAGCTGGATATCTAGAATATCAGGGTTGGGAGGGACCTCAGGAGGTCATCTAGTCTAACCCCCTGCTCAAAGCAGGACCAACCCCAACTAAATCATCCCAGCCAGGGCTTTGTCAAGCCTGACCTTAAAAACCTCTAAGGAAGGAGATTCCACCACTTTCTTAGGTAACCCATTCCCATGCTTCATCACCCTCCTAGTGAAAAAGTTTTTCCTAATATCCAACCTAAACGTCTCCCTCCCCCCTCGCAACTTGAGACCATTACTCCTTGTTCTATCAAACACAAGCTATACTGGGTAGCTCCAGAATGGGACTGGTGCACTAACACAAGCCACTTCCATTGTTGGTAAAAACCTGCCAGTTTCCATAAATCTCTGATGAAGTGCAATAGTGTAATGTGTGCAGGATAGTATTTGATATTACTCTGTGGCCCAGTCCTGCAAACACTTTCTATCATACAGTTTCATTGCTTTCAGCAAACTACTGGTAGCAAGCATTACACTCAGTTGCAAGTGCTTTTGGGATCAGGCCCTTAGAATATACAGGTTATACAAGATGATGTAGTCAAAGGGGATATATGCAAGTATGGAGCAATGCATAAGAAAACAATATACAGCTTTCATGGACACTTTTGTAAATCCATGGCAAGTGAAGCGGAACTTCCAGATTGGCTCTGCTTTCTCTCTTTTAGAGAAAGAACAGGGTCTCGGGGAAAACATGTGTATAAGAAGTTGAATGAACGATAATGCAACACAGTAAAAGTGAGCAAGATAGTTTAAAAGAAAAACTAAAGTGAATATACATCTCTACATCTGAACCCTCCGTGAAGTGGGATTTCTTGGCTTCCATCACTTCTAGTATAGAATCAACCGGCAGTTTTCGACCCAGCACGTTTCTAAGATCTCACCATGTACTTGATTATGCAGCAAATATTCACAAATAGGACAAGGAAATTGAACTGCAAATAGAAACTCCTGCTTAAAAACATAGAATACTCCGTACATTTTCGGCTATTGTCTTAAGATGCCATAGAATAAAGATGCTTTAGTTTCAATGGGACTACTTGTGTAAAATTAAGCATGTGCATAGAGTGTTTGCAGGCTTGAGGCCACACTGTTTTCTTGGAATGTGGGTAGAGACCAACTCTTCTTATCCTGATTGGAATGTATGTGTTACTAAAATCTAAATATTGCCCAACATTATTTATTAATTATTATTTTTATTATTCATACCAGCATCGGTGCTTTCAGCATTTGGCTGATGCTCCGGGAAAGCCCACAAGTTATCATAAACAAAATCAATTTTGTGAGGCAAACATTAAGACTAAAATTGTGACCTGTTTAAAAAATGAAGGGTGTGCCTGATACAGCAGCAGTAAACATTTCACAGATACTTTAGTGCAATATGTGAACAACTTCTCAGTCAGGTGAATGACAACATTTAATGTATTCCCAGGTATGGCAAGGTGCACTGCAACTTTGAGAAGTACAGCAAACCCCTCCGAACCAGCTGGCTCTGTGTCTTCTCTGTACAAGACCTTGCCATCTGCTGGGACCTCGCAACTCTCCTGGAAGCCCTCAGCATCTGACAGGATTGGGCCCTGTCAACACAATTTGGGTTTTTTGGTCACAGGTAGTCTCTCAAGGCGCCTGTGTTTTATCAGGTTAGAGTCAGACATCTAGAAGTACCGAGAGTCAGTCTCTGTCTAGTAGGACATGTTCTGTAACCCAACACATAAGATCTATTACTTCTTAGTGATAATATTAGGAGGATTTTAAATATTAGACAAAGTGTAACAGTGTTTGTTATTCAGCTGCCATTCTGAACACGCACAACCCTTAATAACCCCCGGCACCAGAAATAATTCAATATCGCTGATTTAATCGACCGTTCTCTGATTTCAACAGCTTCGCATCCTGCTTGTTGGATATTTAAGAGTTCCTCTTCTTGCTGGGACTGGCTGTGCCTCTTGCGGACTGCACTGACAAGATTTCAGCACATATGAATCCCACAGGCTAACCTCACTGTCTGTCCCTGTCTCCTACAATGTTTTACTGCTTTGGTAACTTTGCCAGACCAGTGTCTCCAACTTCTGAATCTGATTTAATAAGAGCCATGGCGTCTAGACAGTGAAGCAAACTCTGCACTTACAGCGAGAAGTCAGAGCTCCCCGCATTCACACAGCCCGTCACGTGTCTCAGTGCGGCACCACTGCTCTTCTGCAAGGCCTCCTACATGGACATTGGGAAGCTGTTTCTTTGTGTCCAGTGGAAGATACCAAAATCACCCCTCTAAAAGGGAGAGCATCAAGGCAGAACAAACCACTTCTACTTTACCTTATGCAAATGTAATTCAACACAAAGGGTTATGCTGTTTTTCAGTGTATGCTATAACAAAGCTAATGAGACACACTGACATTACCTATTAAAAAACATTCCTTTAGACAGACAGTTTAGGCCTATTCTTTATGTACTGATTATTTGGCACTGCCTGACATACAGGGCTTCGAGCTCCTTCCTGCAGGACAAAGACAAAACTCACAATTATGCACAACACTTACTGACTCTGAGCTAAATTGGCTCCCACCTGCTACAAGACAGGAGGACTCAT
Source organism: Sternotherus odoratus (assembly GCA_032164245.1). NCBI lineage: Eukaryota > Metazoa > Chordata > Testudines > Kinosternidae > Sternotherus > Sternotherus odoratus. Next base: position 200,227,304 of record JAVMKO010000002.1, on the reverse strand, counting down.
TCTATGTTGCTTACTTATAAATAGCATATACCTAATCCAAGTGCTAAATTAAATTAGACTTAAAATATTCACAAAGTCTACACCTGGTTCATTGCTAATAGTTACAACATTAGCAAATGCTCTTTTTTCTCTTAGCAAATTCCCCCCCCTTTCCCCATTCTAGCCAAATCTGGCAATTATTTGCTCACGCTGAGCATGGCATTCAGGGCTTCACTTTAGCAGGACTCTGGAAAGATTCTCCCCAGCAGGACTCAGAGGAGGGATTCACTTTCCCTGGGCCCATCCTGGACCCCAACTTTGGCAGACAAGGGAGCTTGTTCAACCTCCTCTGAATTCTGCTATCATTACTTTTCCTTTAGCATGTGGAAAGGAAGCTATTGTAGTAGCTTTGCTATTTATGTAGTGCCAGATGCTTCACGGATATATAAAAGCCAGAGGTGCTGAGAGCCTCCGGCCCAATAAGTGTCAATGGATGCCATGGGTGCTTAGCACCTCTGAGAACTCAGGCCACTTTTACTGAAGGGGTCTAATTATGGATTTTGGTGCCTAAAATCTCAGTGTAGGGTGACCAGGCAGAAAATGTGAAAAACTGGGATAGAGGATGTGGAGTAATAGGAGCCTGTATAAGAAAAAGACCCCAAAATCAGGACTATCCCCATAGAATTGGGGCATCTGGTTTCCCTATGTCAGTGTCATCTATAAAGAACCAGTGATTTGAAAGTTCTGGCCTTATGGCCTAAGTCCTGCAGTGCAGTATAATTTTCTATATCTCTAATGCAATAGTAAATAACACCACTACAAACTTTTCAATCTCCAGTCTCTAAAAGCCAACTTCTGCTGCTAATCTTCCCAGTAACCTGCTTCAAGGCAAACCAACTGCTGCTGCACAAACCACTCAGCAAGCAGCGTCTGGCCCCTAAGCAGACTGCACACATGCCTATCCTTAAGCACTTTCACTGGCTTTATTAGTCAGGGGATTCAGGGTTCCTAACCCTATATAGTCTATATGGCAGCTCCATATGCATTATCACTAGGCCAGTTAGGAGTCCAGTGAGATCAAACCTACAAAATTGTACAAGTCCAATAGTAATTTGGTGAAATGTCAAGGTGTTTTTTTTTTTAAAATTAAGGTACATTATTCTTAGCCCAGGCACCAATGATGCCTTTTACAATGCTAAAAAAAAAACAAAAAACCCTCCAACCCTCCAAAGCTGGATTTAACACATTATCTACTCCCTGGAATATGCATACCTGAAACCCTGGTTACATCTATCAGCAGTAATTAGAAAAATACTAATGTGCTTAGACTTAAGCCCACTTAATTCACAGAAAACTATTCAGATGTTGTCACTCAAGCAGTGAACCTGAAGAATATGTAACTTGTTGATTAAGTACTTAACATTACAGATTAATGGAAAATCGTCTGTTCTACATTTTTTGCAGTTACATGATGACCTGTGTAAGTATTCAAATTCTGCCTCGTTCCTTCAACCGTAGCCAAATCCACTTCACCCAAAAGTAGATAGGACTAGAAGAGATTCAGATGCATATTCCCATGTCAGATAACCAAAACACCAAAAGCTCAGTTACGTGCTAAGTGCTGTACAAATATGAAATAAAAAGAGACATTTTGATTGCAAAATTTGGCAGCACTCAGATGTTCTTCGCCTGAAGAGAATCTCTTCTATTTATATTTATTTTATAGTAACTTTCTAACCCTCATGGTTGCAGAGGAAAGTCTGAAAAGGTGAACCAAATACACCCAGAAGACTCAAAACTGAGAAGGCAAAAAATCTAACATGTATTATTTAAAAATCTCATGATTTTTAAGCCACGCTCATGATTTTTTAATGGATTGTGGTTGGCAAGCCTGCGCTGGGGAGCTGGGTTGCCAAGAGGACTGGGGAAGCTGGGAATCAGTGCAGAGGCAGATGGTCTCAGTCCTCTGCAGCAGGTGAGAGACAAGCAGGCAACATCATCTCCAAAGATCACTTTTGAGGCACAATCTCTTTTGGATCTCCCTATGTGGCGGTGTCGCTCCCTATCTTCTTTACCTTGAACCTGTGCCTTAGAGGCTCACTCTACAAAGCAGGAGTAAAAATAGGGTCCAGGGGATAAATACTTCATGGACTCTGATCTTTCATCAGGTCAGTTTCCATCCCTTAGTCACTGTATTAACAGAGATGGAAAAAAGGCTCAGTTCTTATTAAGATTTCTGTTTTTCTCTTGATAGATCATTTAGGAAGGGCCAAGCTGAACACTTAGTGACCCAGTCATTGCTCTTCTAGGCCTTATTTGGTATCTTTTTTCCTAGGCCAAGATCAGTTCACATTTTTAAAAGAATGTTATGACAGTACTTTGCTACACCCCGGAGGTTCTGAAATTTTGTTGTAGGGTGAACCATATCTTAATAGAGAGAATGGTTTGCAGACACCTTCTCCCCCTCCCCCCATGTATAAGGGCACAAACTACCTCTCCCCTCATGTGACTACATAGCAGCCGTGTAACAATTTCAGCAATTACTTACTTTTCTATGTAATACTGGGGAAGAATATAATTAATTCATCGCTTGTTTTAATCTAATTTAACAGATGGAAAGAAGGAGGTGGAACAGATACCTTGTGACCAGCCAGTTCTTCACAGATTCAGCACCAAGTGACGCATGGATCACAGTTTGAAAACCTCTGGTCTAGACAAGGAGGGCTGAAACACGCAGGCATTCATCTGACAGAGTTCAGTCTGGTTCCCAGAGGGAGCACAAGGCACATGGTACAAGGTAGGGTTATTATGATGTAGCCTGTTTATTTGGGATTAGCCAGATGCACTCATGCACAGACTAATTCACCCTCTATGCAGATGATATCAAGAGACTCAGGTAACATTGTTTGGATGCTGAATTATAAAGCTATGATCTAAAGTGTATTGAATACTGGTCAGTTGATCCACCATGTTACCTAGCGTCATAGTTTGCGTGGAATCGTATGAACTCAGAACCCAGTGAAATATACAATACGAGAAGCTGAACTGGTTGAGTCCTAAAAGTAGTTGTGAATCACAGCAGTATTTTTATTGTTTCGGTGTTAAGGAGGAAATGTTCTTGACATTTTTTTAGTGCTAATTCTAGACCATGTTCAGTTTACTGGGAGTTGTTCTTTGACTTGTATTCCCAGAGCAGAGAGACTTGATAAATATTAATTAGCAAAATCATCTCCACATGACTGGAATTCAGTCCCACCAGACATTAAAATAGGAACACATGAACAAAGGGCAGCCAGACTGGTCTATCAAGTCTGGTACGCTCCTTCTGGCAACGGCCCATTCCTAACATTTCAGACAATAGCAAAAAAGCCATAGTGCACCTGTTTGCAAATGCACCCAAACTTGTTACCTCTCTTAGAAAAGACTGGGCTGGATTTACTTGAAACAAAAATATGTATATACTGTATAACAGGGAATGACTAGATTCATTTAATGTTTAGTGTACTTTATTGATCTATCTAATTCAGAGAAACCTTGCTTTAATGTTCGGAACATATTAATTTATTCAGTTTGCATGATCCCTGGAACCCCTGGAACATGAGTGGTGGCTTCCCTAGGGGTTTCCATGGAGGGAAATGTTAAATAAATCAATCAAAGTTAGATCTGGATGATGCTGTGCCATAGACTGTAAGTCTTTTTGCGCTGTGATTGTAGAGCACCTAGCACAATGGGGTCTTGATCTATGACCAGAGCTCCTCAGTGCTACGTTCATTTAAATAATAATAGTACCAGGAGACTTTCACTTTTAGCTCACCAGCTTAAATCCAAGTTAGACTAATAGCACCCAAAAGTCATTCCCATCAGATGGCTCTTTGCTGAAATGGACTGGAAGTCATCACCTCTTTTTTAGGAATTGAACTATTATTGATCATTTAAATTACATTGGTGCCTAAAGGCATCAACCAGCAGAGTGACCCAGGGTGCTGTACAGTGACAGCGCCTGCCCCGAATATCATACAATCTAAAAGGCAACACATGTCAGGGGAATCAAACAAATAAGCCAGCAGGGGTGAGGAGGCCAGGGTAGGACAAATGTAGGATAATAAATAAATAGGTTTCTCCAGTAGAAAAACCATCAGCACAGGCGGCTCTACTTAGCCTCTTCATTGGCCGTATCGGTAGAAGGCTGAGAATTTGATGGACATGGAAACAGAACTCCACTGCTATAACTGAGGTGGCCCTTGTGGAACAGAGTTGAAGCCTCTTGGCAGAGAAGCTTTGGACTACTGCTGCTCGTGCTGTACTTGTTCTGTTCAATAAAGACATCTGCTCTGCAGGGCAGCCAAGCGCCTACTTTTCATGAGCAATAAATTCACTCAAGAATTAGACAAATAAAGAAGTAAAATCATGTGGCAGGTTTTATGGAGTGCAAGAGTCTTCAGTTTCATAAGAAAAGAGAACACCCCCGTTTTAAGGTGAGGAGGAAAAGACTTCAAACCCACTTACTTTCTTCCTGGCTTATTCCTGCTGCCTTAGTACAGGCAAAGACCCTGCCATTAAGCCTCTTAATATACCACCTAAGCCAGTGCAAATGGGATGATGTGAGATATGAGGACGGTTATTTCTTGTGTGAAGTCTGACTTTAGGTATGATGTGTGTATGTAGGAAGAAGAGAATAAACAGTCCTGTGAAGAATGTATTTACAGTATTTCCCATTCATGGAAGCTAATAGAAATATTTTTATGGCAAATGACGACAAGGGAAAAGGTAGAATTGTAAAAGAAACCAGTGTATTGATTTTGGAAGCTGTCCTGCACATATACAACTTCTAGGGAAAGCTCAATCCAGCGCTGATATGTTTGAGTCTCTCTTGACCTTGGTTGGGTTGTTCAAACTGATGAAGTAACTGCTATTTGGACTGCTTTGATGCTGGACGTCTCTCAGATGACAGAGACCAATGGGGACAGTTCCTTGGACGAAATCAGGACATTTTGGAGGGGACAGAAGGGGAGAACCAGGCTGCAACTCCAGTGGCCAAAGGAATTCTGTAGGGGTGGCAAACAATGGAAGAGCTCATTTGTTCCAAGGCCTCTCTGTTGGTGGCCTGTTATTAAAGCAAGAGCATCCCTGATGCAAATAGGTGCAGTTCTGTGAGCTAAATCTGGCCCAGGAACTAGAGTGAGTGACCAGTGCCTGCCCCCTTTGTGCAGGATTCTTCCCCCCTCAGGTTGGCCAGGTTCCAGCACTCCTGGCTCAGGCTCCATTTTGGCTGTCTGAGAGTGGTGACAGCTTGCGCACACACCTTCTCCCCCAGGACCTTTCGAACACTATGTTCCCGTGTGCTCTCTCTCTCTCTCTCTGATACCCATAAAGGGTTCAGACAGTAAAAGGAGACATCTGAATTCCAGTCACCGCATGTACTTTGTGCATCTGTCTGGGGAGAGGAATACTGCAAAGAGGAGTTAGGGAAATTCAACAACACATGGTACATTAAGCCTCCCTTGTGCATTCATCCCCAGGAGTGCACACACAATGTGTCTGGTATGGATTTAGAGTTCTTCCTAATGCATCTAGGACTAGGATCAAGATTCCGTCTCCACTGCTGCAGAACTCTCACTGGCTTCAGCGGGAGTTTTGCCTGAGGAAGGACTTGTATTTAAGCAAGGAACATCTTTATCTAACTACTATGTGGCACAAAAAGGGGTAAGAAGCACAGGAGAAAGCACTGAGACCACAGCAGGTAGAGTATACAGACTTGCTGTGAGTTCATTTCATCTGATCAAGTACCCAAATAGGATTCCTCATGCCCATATTTCCCAGTAATGTTCTTTTATTTAATTTCCTTGGGTAATGGGCTGAGACTGCTGCAGTTCAGCTCCTTCTACCTGATGCAGGCAGTAACAGGACATTGGATGTAGAGAAAGGCGTTTGTCAACTTTTTGTTGATGAGAGACCAATGCGACAGGGAGTATGAGAAAGAGGAATGTACAAGATACCCGAACCAAAGAACTTCTTAGCCTGGGATACTGTTAATACGAAGTCAAAAGGAAAGATCCTGAAGGTATCATTATACTAGAATACCTAATGATTAAATATTTTGCAGATATTCTTCTCCCAGCAGCAGGATAAATCAAGAAGTTGAGGTTGCTGCGTGTAGGGTGGAAATATGATTGTCCCTGTTCAAGTGTTCTAGCATGTTGTAAAGTGATGGCCCCAAACACTACAGATTGCAATAGTGAAAAATACTCTAAGTGTTTGGGGCTATTGCTGGGCTCACTGCAGTATTTTTTTCCATGAGCACCAGGAGGACATGAGAATGCATGGATTTGCAATCTGTAGAGTTCCTGAAAAGTACTGAACAGCAGTGAAGCGGTAACTGTGCAGTATTCCTACTGTCTGACAATCTGAGACCTTTCCATTGCAGGAGAGTTAAGCAATAGTGACTGATAGGGAGGGCACTTCCTGTACATTAATGACTGGCAGCATGTGTTTAGAGCCTGAAATAAACCAACCCAGTATGCAAATAGCAATAGGAAAAGCCAACTTTGCCATGGTTCTGTTTATGTTACCAGTCTTTCTTTAGCACAAAGACCAGTACGGTAACCAGTAAGACAGTAGGATTTCATTCCCAGCATGTGCAAGGTTTACGGTGAAGGGACAGTAGTGAGGAGTGGGGAGCAGGGCTGGAAACATAATGCTAGCCTCCAGCACAGACACAGAAAAATGGAGCGTTTGGAATTATTTTGATTTGTCTCTCTAGAAAAGCATTCGTGGCTTTTATGGAGTTTCCAGGCTGTCATGCCGTTTGTTCAGGCGAGTAGCAAATGTCTGAGCAGACATATGGCGAGGTGAAGCAGCAGGCTGTGCAGGTTGAAGAGTACGCTGCCAAATCACTTTCTGCCACTGCTGGGCAATTAGGCACATCAGCACCTGAGTGACATTTTTGCTCTCTGTTTGCAAATGAAAAGAATTAAAACACTTGCAGGGGCCAGGAGTGCTTCACTTGGCGCTGTGGGGCTTGGCCCCACAGCAGGGTCTGGAGAAGTTGGAGATATTCTAGAGGTTTTATAAATGGGGAGAGAAGAGATACTATGGCCTTTGTCTGTTCCACAACAATAATAGTAAAAAACAACAACTATGATTTGGTTAAATTTACCTTCTGTAAAGACCCCATGTAAGGCCCTTTATACTAATTGAGCCCTGGGTCTGTACAAGGGTGAAGCAGCCACAAAGAGGACAGCTGTACTCACTGCATGCCATAGCAGGGAATCTGTGGAATAGCTCTGCACAGAAGGGCCTGAAGAGGGTCACTAAGGGTACGTCTTCACTACCCGCCGAATCGCCAAATCTGGGCCCAATGAGGAGCAGGAGCATGGTTAGTTTTCCTTCCCATGTGAGAAGCACTCTGCAAAATGAGGAGCACTTGAGAGGCCTGCTTCTGAAACCACATCTGAAGCCAGACCATGTCAACCAGACATCAGCTACCTCGAAAACCACATCTGAGGCCAGCTTTTTAAAACAGGTCTGCCAAATATGCATGGCAAGATGGATCATGTGACCACATTTCCTGCTGTCCTCAGGACCAGAATAGAGCAGTTTCATGAAGCACAGCTTTCAAGCTCAGTTTCAGAAGCTATTGCAATGTCAGTTCGGTTCTTTTCTAGATCGGTTCTGTCACTGTGCGGCAACTCACCCCTGCGGCACCTCCTGCTGGTTGTCCAGGGAATCAGCCCTTTCCAGCCTCTGGAGCATCCTCTGCAGGCTGATGTCCTGTCTGCCACTGGCCCTGTGTCCCTCCCAGACCCAGTGCCCTCTTCCCTGGGGTGCTGCACCCCTGCAGTACCCCCACAGTCTTGCTGGGTCTCCCCTGCCTGGGGAACCCCCACCCACTATCCCCACCTTGCCTCAGCCTATGGGCTACTGCCAGTCACCATCTAGCCCCCTTTCACCAGGGCCGACTGCAGTCTGTATAAGCCAGTCATCATAGTCAAGAAGGGTTGGCCTGCTGTCTCCGCATGGGCTGCCCCCTGCAACCTCAGTACCCCTTCTAGGCCTCAGACTAGGCCCTGCAGGCTGGGGAGTTGCCAGCCTGGAGTTCCCCAGCTTCTCTGGCTTTTCACCCCCCATCCATCCTGCTCCACTCCAGGTACCTTCTTGAGCTTCCCCAGCAGCCAGACCAGTCTGCCTCCACCGCTACAGGGGGAGACTGTCTGAGCACCAAACTCCGAGCCCTTTTATCAGGGCCAGCAGGGCCCTAATTGACCCAGACACAGCTGTGGCTGCTCTGCCCCAGCTGCTTTCACTTTTGCAGACCTCTGCTGAACTGCTTTAAGCCTTCTCTTTTAGGAGCTGGGTAGCCACCCTGCTACAGGCTCTTATATCCCCCTCACCACCTTAATATCCAAGCACTTTGCAGTAGTGTATTAAGCAATGTGGCTCTCTATCCGTATGATGAAAGGCCTTCCAGGAGAGACTCTGGACATTTCAGTACAAACTAGAGAAGTTCAGCAAGGCCTAAGTTCTGTCTGCCATTTGCCATTGCAGCATTTACAAGGTAGTTCGGGCCAGTTTGCTAGCACATAGGATGGAGTATATGAGAGCACGTAAAGTAATATCAGAAAGGAATGTTCCAAAGTCAGTTTGCACAGTAGGTGAGCGAATACATTTTAAGGACGTATGCTTGAATAAAGGAGGGGGACAAATGGGTCCAGGTCTCTTTTGTATCCTGATGAGTAGCACAGAAAGACATTTTGGTCTGTGTCTAATTACTCAGAAACCCAGGATAGGATTTGAAAACGTCCATCACATGAGCTGTCGGGATGTTGCAGAGTCAGGGACATTCAGTTCAAGTAAAAAAAAAACATCTGATTTTGAGTAACTGGACCTGAAATAAGCCAGACTCGTCAATAGTAGTGAGGGAGGGGGCATTTGGTATCAGGAGAGCCAATGGAGTTTCTTGGCCCACAGTGTTAGAGTGATGGCCATTAAAACCTCAGCACCATCTTAGGTGCTATATTATTTTCTGTTCCGAATTGCAGTAGGTAACTCACAGCCTGGGTGACCCCTGGCATCTGGGCACAGTGTGGTAAGGGGCCTTTCAAGGGGTCCCCACAGGAGGGTCTTGTCCAGCTGCATACCCCGATTCACACACAGAACAGCAGGGTAAGAGTTAAAATTTAAGCTTTTTATTCAGCGCCACCAAAAGTAGGGCAACAACAACCGAATATCAGAACTTGGCACATATTTATAGCATACAGATTTACATATTCATTAGGCTCATTGATTATTCATTGCATACCCTTACATGGTTAAGCTATGTGTAAACTGGGAACTTTAACAGTTTTAAGATCCCCCCGCCTTTATCTAGTTTAGTAACAGTTTCAAGGCTTACCCCGAAGGTCAGTCTATTCTGCACACATCAACAACACCAGGTGTCTTATCTCAGTTAGTATAGGAATGTTTATAACAATAGTACTCCCTTTATTTTCCCAGTGTTTGATATTTCTCACATTTTAGGCCTGCCAACTATTTCTCAGTCAGCAGTTTGAGCTTACCCAGGGTGCTTTGTCTTAACCACAGTTTGAGCAACTGAGTTTGTGTGTTCTCATTACAACATAGGGTAAAGCTGTTAACAACAACAGCATTGTGGTGAGTCTGCCTCTAGGGGCTGGGACTCTAGTTCCAGAGGCTCCACCCTCTGACTGAGTTGCATAGGGCTAGATTCACCAGAGGAGTTAGGTGCCCAACTGCCACAAGAGGGACCTAAATCCCAGAATCAGACTCCACTGAGATTCACAAAACTCGCAGTCAGCTGCCGCTGAACACCATAGGCACCTAACCTCACGCTGTGAGCACCCTACCCACTGGGCTAGCAGTCATGAGGGAACTCCTGCTCTCCCCACCTTCTTGAAAAGCCAGCATAGGTGCCTAACTCCACATGAGGGTTCACATCTGAGAATCCCAAGCACAGAAAGGGGCCTCCCTACAGCCTGGACTTACACACTTAACTCCCTGAGAGGGGTGGGAGTAAGTACACCCCACTCTCTTTGGCATCTGCCAGTAACTAGCTTAAGCAGAGGCCTTCCTAGTATGTTGGTTTTTGTGAATCCCACTCTAAGGCACCCATCTCTCCCCATTCATTGTATAGAGAGCCCAGGTGTCTAACTCAGGCTTTGTGAATCCCTGTGATTTTCTAGACACCTAAAAGTTATGCGGGGTGATGCTCAGCATTGCCATGAGTAAGTTTATTTGTGAATCTAGCCCATAGCACCTCACTCCTCTTAAGATATGCAAAGTAGCCTGGCAAAAGACAGCCCTATGCACAGGTAAGGGATCACCAGGGGTCTCTATGTCTTGAGATCTCTAGCCCCTAGTCTCAGAGGTCTTTTCCCTTCCAGATTTTCTTGTGCCAGGATAGGCTCTGCACCCCCTGGGGTTTGGCGGGGACCCTGGGCCCACTCTCTCCACTGGGTTCCAATCCTGACAGATACCTAAGGGCTCCACTCAAAGGTGCTGTTTTGCTGCTGCTTCCAAAAATTATATTCTCCCAGTCCCCTTCTCCCAGTGGGCAGAGTAAAGGGCATTTAAACAAAATAAAATAAAGGTAAATCTCAGACCTGCTGAGCATCAAGAGTCCCATTCTCAGTGGGCCTGGTAGTCCCAATCGGCAGAGGTCCCAGGCAGTGCTCCCTCCTTGGCACTAAGAACCTAGGTCTGTTCACCTCTCCTAGTTGTTGATCTGGTCTGGTCTCCTTTTGAGCACTTCTTCCAACCCCACAGGCTTTGCAGGTTCGGCAGCATGGGGCTGATTGTGCCTAATGTGGCTGCTTAGTCCTTTCCTTTTTGGTGTGGGGTTTGTACGTGCGTCACATGAATACAGGGAAACGCCAGGAGATCTCGGATGTTTCTTTTTGTTTTTAAATGGTGACCACTCTGCATCATTGGTTTGTCAGGAGTATTTGTTCCTTCTTAAAGAAGGCAGCTAAGCATTGAATCGGTACGTTGAAAAGAGGGAGGACATAGGCAATAGTCTGTCCAGCAGAGTCTTGGAGGACAAAAGGAAGTAGAGATGTTATTCATTCACTGTCACTTTAAAAATATTTCCTTTTTTATATTTTTAATATGCAAATATTTCACAGGGTTTATTAGCGCATAGCAATCATAACTTGAGATCTTTCAATCAAGATTAAACAGGTGCATGGTCTTTCTTTAGCAAAGCCTGACAGCTGGAACAACTGTGAGCCTTCCCTTTCCAATGTGTGATTATAGTATATTGCTGGAGGGGTTTATTTCCTGATATGATTCTTCACCCTCCCTGCTATGGTGCACACTCCCTTGAAGATCATTTTTGTCTTTCTGGTGAATTCTGTCCTAGCAATTCAAAAGAAAATTGTGATGTATTTGCTCTGACATATAGGGCAAGGTTTTGACCTCAGGTGTGATTCTGAGAAAATTATTATTTCCCTGACAGTCACCCTCAGAATTAAAACTGCCACTCTGAGGAAATGTATTAAAGCCATTTCAGCTAGTACAGTGTCAATGGTGGTTACTTTATAAAGCATCTTGGATGCAGACTCACCCCAACGTACTTTATAATCATTGGGATAAAGAAATACAATTGTATACACATTAATGTCTGCATTTGGAGGTGTGAATTTGGAGGTGCTCTGCAGCATCTCCCCGTGCTGTCCTGCAGCTCCAATAAGTATGGTAACTTTAGCTGTCTTGCTGTTAGTGAGGATCATAATCCAGCAGCGGAGTTTTGCTGGAGGAGCGCTACATCATCTTCTAATGTAAACAACATTGTAAGAAAGTACGGCAGCCCCGCAGGATTTTCATTGAGCAGTGATTGATGGGAAAAGGGTTGGAACTGCAGTGATTCTGCATCAGTCACAGCTCTCGCTTGGCTCTAAAATTGACCCTGTTAGCACAGTCTGACTTCGATCATTTGTCTCAGAAGTACCAAGGGATTTTAAAACAGCTGTGGATTCAACCATTTCAAACAGGAACATATTTTTGGTTTGCGGTAAGAACAACACACACCGAACGTGTTTCAGAATTCAGGCCTCCAGATTTCTGGCTTGTTGTGTCACTGCATCTTTGCATTCCTCTTCAGCTTTCACACAGACAGCTCCGTGGGCTTTTTTGTTTTTGTTTTGGTGCTGTTCAGGTTTCCCAGAAATAGTTAAACAGGAAGTTTTCCAACCTTTGATTTTTCCCCCCCGTCTGACGTGTTTTCTCCTAAGTGCTGGCGGTCAGAGACGCACCCAATGGTTACAGCAAATAGTGCAACATGATGGCAAAATCCTGTGCAGCAACCACACACTCTGCCAGCACTACTCCCCAATCAGATGGGCCTACCATTTCACTAATGAACAATTACTCTAATTGTCTCTCTTTTCCTTCTGCAGTTTCTTTCCCTAAGGACATCTGCTCCAAGGAGTGATGGATTGAGATCTGGAGTAATTACTACAGTTTGCATTGCTTGAACCAGCTGGCAGTGTTTGTATAAAAATGCAAGCACTGAGAGTCAACAGGGTATAAAAGGTAACACTATCTCCTCACCTTAAAGCAAATCATTCCTTGCCACAGTAACAGAAACAGTCATTTAAAAATTTGCTGACTACAGTCTCATTTGTACACTTTTCAGCCATTGCCTAATGAAGCCAGGCTGGTTCCCATAATGTGATATTAGTGGTAGCAACCATCAGACTAAAGATCTTCTATTTTTCCCAGAGCCCTTGTGGCTGATCAGCTGGGAGAAGTGCTCAAATGTGCCGAATGGATTCAGTTTTGAACCACGCGGTGGCCCAAGTTTGAAAATGCTCTCTGCCTTCCTCACCATCTAGCACTCTAGGTATTGGGGAGCATGTGGGCTGTTCGGTGTGTCTATGATCCAGGGAAGAGAATGACAGCCCCTCAATTCCAGAACGCAGCAGCGGATTAATGTCACAAAGAGAGAGGGGGAGAGAGTGCCGAGTTGAGCTATTTCCGCAATCCGTTCACATAATGGATGTGAATGTCAAGACACCGCCGTCTGAAGTATGAGCACCTTGGAACAAAACAAAAAAATTACTGGCAGTGTCAGATTGCAGGAATGTACAAGCGGAGGTGGCAAAAAGCTTCACACACAGCTGAGACTTTCTCCTGCATCTTCCTTTCTGAATAAAGAGTGATCTTGCTGCCCTCCCCCACCAGAAGCAGACAATCAAGCATAGATCGGGTATAAATGAAAGCCCCAGTGCACACTTAATACAATGTGAATAATGTTTTGTCAAGAGCTTTCCTAGGAAGGAGCTTTACTCAGAGTGGATTTGAGTCTATAGAATGTACATGAACTCAGCCAGCGAGCCATGAATAGATCAGAGAGTTTGGAAATTCTTTCCCAAGTTCTACCCTTCTCGCGCCTGCTAGACAGAACTTGTATCAATAACAACACACTCATTAATACAGCTCTATCCACATTCAGACAGACATTCTTTTCAGAACTGCAGATCATACAGGACAGGACATGTGGCTACCTCTAAGATAGCTCTAGAAACCTCTATAGCAACGAAATTCATTAGTGTTGGATAATATCTGCTCATCAGCTGCAAAGTTGGTTTAATTTCAAGCCATATCACCACAACTGGTATGACTAAGTGCCCTAATTGTAAGCTCCCCAGAAATGAATGTGTATAAGAGTGATCTGACCATATAACTCTGAGAGACCCTCTCTCCCAATCACAGTCAGAGCATACAGGTGGAGAAATGTCAGCATTCTTGTATTGCTGATGCCTGTAGATGAACTGCAGACTTCGATTACCAAGGCTGTCTAGATGGCATCTTTCCCCAGCACTAAATTATATTTGTTTCTACTTCTAAAAGTCATCAGGGCTGTACTTTACACTTTATACACTTTGCCAACGTTATACACTTATTCTACAGGAGATGAAGCTCCCCATTCAAAGAACAGGTATATTCAGTGTAAATCAATTTTAGAAATATATGGCTCCAATGTAGTAAAATCCACATAATACAACAGCACAAGGGAGAGGTAGAGAAAATGGTCCTCCTAAAATGACACAGATTTTAATTCTTGTATTTGGCACCCAGTGATTGGCTCACTAGAAATGAATAAAAAAGGCCTAGCTATTACTTCAGCAATACCGTGAAGATTATCACTTTCTCTTACACTAATTGTTAAGTGAGCAAGCCCTTTACATTCAGATTTAAAACCAATGAAATAAAAAATAAATAAATAAAACCCTGAGATGTCTAAAAGTTCAAGCAAACGAACAAGAAACTACAGTTGCAGCCATGAATCAGCATTAGACAGCTTTTTAGCCACTCCATACAAAAAGAAGTGCTATCATATAGCTACAATCACCTCTGTTTTAAATACCCTTCCTCCTTCTCTCACCACACACTTTTCTTTCTGTACAACAGAAAATGCTTTGCCAAATCTACCAAGATGTCATAATGTTTAATTCTGGAGCACCCAAAATAAAAATGCTTGGACATTTGGGCAGCAAAATAGCCTAACATTTTAATTAGCAAGAGATATCACATGCCACTTAACATCCAGCAAGGAGGGAGTAGTTCATATATAAATATTGTTGGGAAATTAAAAGATCTGATCCCATTGCAGCATCTATAATGTCCGTGGACTTTCATGGGACCTAGAAGAGTTCAACCTCTCTCCCAGGATCAGGTCCTAAATCATGAACATTTACACAACATCATCATAATTAAGCTTTACTTATAGAAATGTGGAGACCTTGGGACCCAAGTTATAATTACGTTATTCATATTCAGACTACTTCTGCAATGGGAAACAAGGCTTGGGATAACAATCGTTCTGGGATGTTAGGCATTAACTTAACTGTCCATATAATGCCACTGTTGCATTTTACAAATGTATATGAAAGAAAATGTATTTGGCAGTAGCTTGACCTGGAAGGAGGAGGTTTATCTTACCAGCGTGCCATGCCTGGGTAGTCCTACAGATCTCTACATAAATCTGACATCTTTCATTCTCCAGTTGGTTTTTATTACTTGTAATCTTTTAATTCATGAAATATTCCTTCCATAGAGCCCTTTCCTCGCCTTTTCCTATCACCTTTAGCATGTTGTTATATCACATGGCCTTTAGCCTACACCCTCACAGTTGTCATAATTTGGTCAATTCACCAACAAGCCCTGTTATTCTTTTAGGTGCCTATTTACTTTTAAACATTATAATATTACAGGCAGCTAAATAACTAGTAAATAAGCAACCAATGTTGAAACAGCTCACCGATGTAAGTAACCCTGTGAAGGCTGGTGGATTGTCAGAAGTCAGATTTCCAGAAGGTTGTAAAGATAGTGGGGAGAAAAGTGCTACCAGAACTCACCATGTAGGGCTGGTCCAAATATCTCTCATGGAGGATTTTCTTCTCGGAGTGGTCTCTGAGGGGTGAGACTTGAGGAGGTCTCATAACTGGTGTGACAGCTGTAGCACCATAGTCACTTAGGTAATTGCATAACACAAGATTACAGGTTTAACTGGAATCAGTGATGATGGGGATTGTAGAAACTTGGGGACAATGGTTGGGATCATTATCTCAATAAGGGAAAGATATATAGTTGGCAGAAACAGGATGTTAAAAAGGGTGGTGGTGGAAGATTCTGCCACATACCTTTCTGTGCCACTTTGTAATGCTTGGAATCTAAAGACTGAAGGTACACACGAGGAAAAGTAACAGACTGTGTGCGCTGTGAACAGGAGACCATGCAAATGGGCCAGGTAGCCCAGCCCACCAGATAGCTGAAGAAGCACCCAACAATTGAGGTGGGGGTTGAATGGGTCTTTGTTGTCTCCACCCCTCCTCCAATGTCTGGCTGCTTCTCTCACGGTGTTTGGGGGCACGGCTGGTCAGAGAGGAGAGGATGAGGGGAGATCCTTGCAGACTCCACTAAGAGAAGGATCTAGCTCCCGTCAGTAATCCCAAATTCAAGGTCCTCCAAAGGTGAAGGGCCATCGGGGTGCTCCTCTCTCTCATCCCCCTGCCTGACTCCATCACTGTGTTCCGCCTTTTCCCCTTCGCAAGCCTCCTGACATAGTCTTTGGTAAATCTCTATCACCGCCTCTCAAACGTGCTTGGCTAAATGGAGAAAGGGAAGGAGCAGGGGGAAGGTTAGTTCTGTGGATAAGGCACATTTCTGGGAGTCCATTGATCTGATCCTTTATTCCTCATCCTGCTGCAGTTTACCTGTCAGACTAACTGGTTCCACTCACTGACCCCATGTTGAGTCATCGCAGGGCTCCTCCTCTCTAATACCCCCTGGTGACCACTTGGTTTGCCCCATTATTATTATTATTTTTGCAGCCAGGTCATGTTTAAAGTTCACCTCTTTTGGACGAACAGTCTAACTACAGAATCCAAATAAATATCCCCCCAAAATGATCTTTCTTCCCCTCTTGGGTATGTTCTCTGCGCAATACTCCTGCTCTCAAGCATGGCAGAATTTATTTTCCACTCCTTAGGCACAGAACTTCCTCCCACGGCAGTTTCTTAGCAGGTTTACCCACTACCTCCCCTCCCTGACTCCAGCAGTCTTTCCCAGAGACATCCCTGCTTTTTACAGGCCGTATCTCAGGCCCATAGAGGCCTAAACTGCTCCCTGTGGCTCCCTCTAGCTTGCCTCCAGCAGACTCATCCCAAAGAGAGGGAAATCTCTCCTGGATCATCTTTCCTCAGACGGAGTTCTCCCCTTTCTTCATGTAGTCCTGCTTGACTCTGTCACTATATGTAAAGTTATGAACGTTAGCTGACTGAAGTGTTATGAACATTATGACTGAAATGTGTTTACCAGACAAGTCTGAGGAGTGAGGGTAAACCTGTTCCTCAAAAAAGGATAAGCTGACACCTCTAGCCAGGTATCATCAAAGCTGATTGGCAATCATTCGTCAAGTGGCCATTCTTTGGCAATGAAGTGGGGCAGGATGCAATTGATTTGTATTTTAGCAAACGGCAACATGGAATCTCTTTCACCATGAGACTCCATGTCTCCATCCTCAGAGCGGGAAGGAAATTTATTTAGAGATAACCATCAGGAAAATGTATTTTAAAGGGTGACTGGACTATAAAAGTGAGGGGCACTACAAGTAGTCTACAGTAATTACTCAAATCACTACAGCTTACAACAGTGTTTTGGGCTATTATTGCAGACTACTGGAGCTTTTGTCACTGGTTTACTAAGAGGAAGAGACTGGAATTGCTGGTTAAAATTGCGCACATGGAAAGGTAGGTGCACCTGGTTCTCCTCTCACTTGCATCAATGTAACTTCACTGAAATAACTGCAGCTTTACTGGTGTAAAGGGTAATTGGAGGTAGAATCACCTCCTGTGTCCTTTCTGCCTTTGTGGTTCATGTAACTGCTCAGTGTAAGATGATTCTCTTACATCTGCTGGTTGTCTTGCTTTTTGTTTGGCACTTCTCACCCTAAAATCTGAAGTTCTCTTCCTCATCAGGAACTAGGCTGTTCTTTGTTTGGTCAGGTTTTTTTTCTTTTCATCTTTGTAAATTCTCCCTCATTGGGATTGTGCTTATTCCATAAGCTTCCTTCTCAAAAGTCTCAAACGACATCTTTTTTTCTCCTTATCACTTGCTTGTTCACACAGACAGTTAGCTTAGTGCAGACTAAAGAGACTGGGGAAGCTTAAGCTTTTTAATTTCAGAAACGCTCTGATCTGTCCAGACTTCAGTGATGTCATAATTGATTAATCTATTGCCAGCTTCCTTGGGATCTCCCAGGAGCTGCTGTAGCTCTCATTCATCATGGAGCCCAGCTAATTGAAGCAATCCACTTGCATTCTGGGCCATCCCCTCAAATGTGACACCCACTTGGATACCTGTTTGGTTCTGATGGAGTTATTCTTTCCATATGATTGCTTAGGCGTATTATCATCAAATGTAAGATCCACTCCTCCCATCATACCTCTGGTGCTGACTTCTCCACATTCGCCCTACCTTCAGAAACCTTTGCAGTACACGCCTTAGCTGAAACTCTCTTCCTATAACTCCGGTTATGTCCCTTTTTCTCCTCGTCACAAAGGAAAATATGGGTGAATGAGACTGTTGACAGGTATATCCATTTCACTGAGGTGCTGGGTTTTTGTTTTGTTTTTTTACACTCACACATCTAAGAGACAAGGTTTTAAAAAATTATTGTAAAGCTTTATACAACCTACACAATGTTCATTTTGTAATACTCACATTTTAATTTTAGAAAGAAATCCCAACTCTGGGGGAATGAGTCCATGATTTAAAAGCAACAGAACAATCTGAGGCAAAGACGCAAATACATCTAATTTGTTTTCTTTTTGGTCACTTGATGTATAAAACATATCATATAGAGTGTGTCCCTGTGTGTGAGCTCTGCTCTTCTAGGAAAATAGGTATGGGCCATGTAATTCAGTGTCTTTTCTTCAGCATTGGCTAATACTGGAGGCTTCAGAGGTAGGCCTAAACTCCATTTACATTGACAGATTTCTTCCTGTCCCCAGGTGGTGATCCTCTTATGACCTGAAGCACTAAGATTGGCAACTCGTGCAATAGTGTAATTGGAGATGCAATTCTTATTGATATAGTCTGTGAGCCTTTCTACACTGGTTTACAAGACTTGAAGATTGTCTTATTTCTCAGCTGCTGCCCAACTCCTCTAGCTCTGCCCAGCCCATGAAGTTTAGGAGGTAGTTTGCCTTTAATTGAATTCTGTTCTTTTTTGTAGAGTGTGAGCTTTTTGCACTGAGTGTGTACTGGAGGCTCTCAGCAATGTATGGAACATTCAGGAATGGAATAAAACAAAAGCATTGTTAATTCATCTTTAAACCAAGTGGTGATGTGTGGGGATGAGGTTTCAACTGAAGTTGTATTAGGAATTAAAGTGATTTTATATGCCATTACTCCAGAGGAGAAACAGATGCTGCAGCAAGTGTAGGGTCTGAAATAATAGGCACTAGGGGGAAATATGCCATGCTAGTGCATGGACCTTGTTAAAACCCAAACAACTAGATCCTGAGAGGTACTAACACTTGAAACCTCCATTGACTTCAAGGGGAACTTAGGGGGGCTCATCAACTCTCAAGATTTGGCACTGAGATTTAGTTAATCAAAAGGCCCAGACTAATGGAGTGAAGATTAAAAGGTTTCTGAGCACAGTGAAGTGATTTTCTTGGATTCAGGCAGCAGGCAGCGTGGTTCGGGGTTTGTAACAGTAGTAGCTGTTCGCCTGGAAATGAAGGTCATGACTTCTGGTTTTGGGAATATGTTGCTGACTTTGGCCTCTCTATAGAGCATGAGTGTGGCATTTGGGGAATGAAAAAATATTCTGTCAGTATTGCTAGTGGGTAACAGTACTGCATGTGACTGGCTGCAGCTATGGAAGCAAATCTCTTATTTCAGGGCATTTTGGATTTCTGACTCTTGGTAAATAATATGTTACACAAATAAAATTTGCAGAAGTTATAAAGAGTCCTGTGGCCCCTTAAAGACTAACTAAAGTATTGAAGCATAAGTTTTTGTGGGCTAATACCCACTTTGTCGAATGCATGCAGATAAAATAAAATAAACAAATAAAATTATCACATTTGATTTTAAAGCATTTCAATTTCCCCACACCATGGAGGCGTTATAGCATAATCCTTTCCAAGGGTACAAAATGAACACTAACCAAAAAAACATTTTGGTGTTCATAGCTCTCACAAGAGGTGCACATTTACCACCAAAACTGCCTTAAAGACACTAAGCAGAAGTGCGCTACCTAAGGGTATTAATTTCAGTATTTCCAACAATGTCTGGAACACACCTGTTCACTGTGGTCTTTTCAAACTAGCTCCTACTCTGTTGTTATTGGCTATGTACCAAGAGCTAGCAAGGCAAAAATGTATTCACTTAAGTCCAAACTCACTGTTCCCCTGGCAGTTTCCCATGATGTATTGCTTCAATATGTCCTATAAGCTCTTGTAGAGAAATATAATTAATTGTGAGCCGCTGCTAGTGCTGGAGGTTGAGAACCGTTTAGCATGCTTACTCAAAACAGTAACAATTTTTCTTCTCTTTTAACTTCCACGCTGAAAGGGTGATGGAAGTTAAGCAAACCATCTCATTCCAGAAACTCCAAAATCCACCAGTGCTGGAAGGAGCTCAGAGGAGAAACAGACATCTAGATTCCTTAGTCAAGCCCACATGAATGAAAGATCCTGCTGACACAAAGGGAAGTTAGGGTGATGGAAAGGAATGAGGGACACCTATAGTGTACAAATGAACCCTCAAGCTACCGAGCAATACAAAAAAAGTAATGAGAGAGAAAACATGACTTTCAGAGAAACCCCCCCTGTCTCTATAGAGTATAACATTGGCTAACTTGTTACACTGCAAAGGATCAGCACAATGTACTGTACGGTGGGGTTGTGGAAGCACTAAACCCATTAACTGCAATCAGCATGCACCATGCTGAATGTGTAAGCTGTTGGTGTAGTATGGAATTCCAAAATATTTAAATACTAGAGGTGACTGTTCAGTGACAAGCTTGAGTTCTTGTGTGAGAAAGTGTGGGGACGTTTGCACTGCTACTACCTGTACTATATAGAGGCTGAACGCTCTAGTAGTCAGAGCAAAGACATTTTGTGTTCTGTATACATTACAACACAATGATATGTATGATATATATATGCAAGATGTACATATCATCAACTGTTTGCCACAGTGCACGGGGAAGACGCCATCCCTCTCCTTCCTACACTCTGAGATAATTTCCTGGAGCCCTAGAGATGTTCTGGGATAGCATCAAGATATCAAGTGATGTGGTGTTGCACTGTAGAGCCTGTAACAGTTGGGTTTCAACTCAGCAGATTGAAACAGGGCTTACTGGGACAGTTTCTGATTTTATTCTGAATTCTTCACTCTATGCTTGCTCCCAGGAATACCCAGCCACGTTCTCCAGTCATCCAAGTTGGCAGTAAACTCTCTTCAGACTCGTGCTAGGGCATGTGCTGCAGATCTCGCCCTGTGTTCACAGAGAGTACACATACATACTGTTGTAGGATGGAGCAATAACGACTGTCCTCCTCTTGTGAGCTCCCTGTTGGAGAGGGTCCAGCTGATACAAACCATGCAAGAGCTGGCAGCTGAGTAGAAATTTTCTTCATTTCCCACTTAGAGGTCAGGGCCCAGAGAGGCCATTAACATATTTTAAGGTGACCTTCTAATTACCTTACATATGTTACATACCTGATAGCTCACTATGTTCTCCACAGTACTTGTTTACAGCCTGTTTTAATGCAGTTGTTACAAATCCAGCAGGTTTGTGTTAACAGTCCTCAGTGAAAGGGGGAAAGGAGAGGTTGCACCCAAATGTTAAATAAATTAAAAAAAAAACCCAAAACAAACATATTTCTACTTTCCAACAAACTCAGCATCAGTAGTCATAGAAGCAACCCGTAACTGAGAGATGATAGTTTAAAAAAAGAGACAGTGCCACTCTGGGTTACCTTTTCAAAGAGATCTGAAGGATTTTAGTCCCTGTGAGTTTAATAGGAGCCCCACAGCTGAAAATCTATAGAAAGCCTTGATAACCCTTTATGGCCTGCATCTAGCTCTCTTTAAAGTCAAAGGCAACTTCGCCATTGATCTCTCTAGGATCCAGCTTGGCCTTTATGATACAAAGGGACATCTATGCTATATTAGATGGGTTCTTAATCCATACCATTCACAATGGTATGAGAACACCGTCAAACCCTGTTCATACATATCTGCCTACCTTCTTTCTGTCTATTTTCAAATTTGTTTATTTTTTTTTCACTAAAGAAATTCCCCAATACCTTTTCGTATGTTTTAATGAAGAAACTGGTTTCTAAGTAAATTTCATCTTACCTTCCTAGTATATAGCCATTTTATACAAATAATCCTGCTCCCATTTAAATCAAAACTAAATTGCCAAGGATTTTTTTTTTCATTTCCCATTGTTTCATTTCTTCTTTCTGTACAATAACAGAGCGGGAGATTCGTAGAGTTTATGACCAGAACAAACCTTTAGATCATCTAGTCTGATCTCCTGTATATCACAGGTCATTATATTTCAACCAATTATCTCTGTATTGAAGCCAATAACTTGGCTAATGTATATTTTCCAGAAAGGCATTCAAGTCTTGATTTGAGACAAGAGATGGAGACTCTATCACTTCCCTTGATAGTTTGTTCCAGTAGTTAGTCACCCTCGCTGCTAAAAAACTCTCTTTTATTTCTAATTTGATTTTTTCTGGCTTCAGCTTCCAGCTACTGGTTCCTGTTATGCCTTTCTCTGCTAAATTAAAGAGCCCTTTAATACCTGGTATTGTCTCCCCATGAAGATATTTATACACTCGAACAATGTCACCGCTCAGTCTTCTTTTTGATAAACTAAACAGATTGAGCTCATTAAGTTTCCCACTGTAAGACATTTTCTCCAATCCTTGAATCATTTTTGTGGCTCTTTGCTCTATCTTCTCCAATTTTTCCAAACCCTTTTTGGAATGTGCACTCCAGAACGATAGGCAGTATTCCAGTATCAGCCTCAGCAATACCATATACAGAGGTAAAATCTCCTCTCTACTCTTACTTACCTGTTTATAGATCTAAGGATTGCATTAGCTCTTATTGCTGCAGCATTACACTGGGAATTAATCTTTTTATGGACCCATACGTCCTTTTCAAAGTCATTGTTTTCCAGGATATAGTCCTCCATTCTGTAGGTCTGACCTACACTCCTTGTTCCTAGATGAATACCTTTGCATCGGGCTGTACTAAAACATAATTTTGTTTAAATGTGCCCATCTTACCAAATGATTCAGATTGTTCTGTGTGACTACCTTGTCCTCAACATTATTTACTCTTATGCCAATCTTTGCATTGTCCAATTTTGTCAGCAGCATTTTTATATTTACTTCCAGATTATCACATCTGACTGTATTAAAACAATTTTTTTTGAATGAGTGCACAGTCTGGGAGCCTTTCAATGTGCAGCATATACACCACCAGCATTTATTGCATTGTAATGCTGCGCCTTCTTCCTACACCACTGTCCTCCGACAGACAGCAGCAGCATCCCTCTGACAAGCGGAAGCAGGCATACTACATCAGTTAGCCAGAGATCTCCTCAGCTAACTCTTTTAGGACCCTTGGGGAGCATGTCATCCAGGTCTACTGATTTCAAAATGTTTATCCAGAGTTGATATTGTTTAATATCTTCCTTAGTTACTGATGGACTGGAAATATTTCATCTTCAAGTCATACAAGAATATTATCCTGCTTATTTCCAAACACAGAACAGAAATATTTATTCAGCACTTCTTCTTCTCCATCATTAACAACTTTACCATCTCCATCTACCAATGGGTCTGTACCAGAGCTATGCTTTCTTTTCTTCCTAACATACTAAAAAAACTCCTCCTTATTGCCTTTAGTTCAGCTAGCCATGGATTTTTCCCTTATGTCTTTAGCTTTTCTTATCAATATTCAAAATGGTCCTTTTGTCACAGTTATTTAGGTATTTAGGTATTTATTTAGGTAATTTAGATATTTAGCTTCTCTTATCAATATTTAAAATGGTCTTTTTGCCAAAGTTATTCTCTTCTTTGAGTGCAGATTCATGGCTTTTTGGCCATTTAATAAACTCTTCTTAAAGAACTCCCAATTTTTATTCAGGTTTTTCTGTCTAATTTTCCCCTCAATCAATTTCACTCGTAATTTTCCTCGAGTATGGGAAATTAGCCCTTTCGAAGCACCAAATATATATAATACAGTTGGAACAGTCCTCTGTTTGCCAGTATTCAATGTAATCAGATCATGAACACTGGTCCCAGGCAACCACCAACTTCTAGTTCAGTGACTAATTCTTTCTCCCCCATAATGAGGTCCAAAATAGAATTGACTCGTTTTGGGTGCGTTACTTTTTTGCTGCTGTTAGAAAATCATCATCTCCAATTTTTAGAAACTCTTATTTCTGGCTGAAGGAGACCTGCAGCATCTTTTTTCAAAATGGAAGTCCCCCACAATGCCACCATTTTTCATTCCACACATTACAAACAGGTGCTTAAGAAGTAATCCATCTTCTTCTTTGGTCTGATTCAATGGTCTGGGACAGACCCTTATCAGTACCCCATCTTGGGTACCATGGTAGTTTCCCCACTGCAATTTAAGGTTGCCAATTGGAACACTTCTGCACTTTTATTCATCATTAGAGGCACCTGCTCCTCTTCCCATCCAAGTTCCCCTGAGCTTCACTGA
Source organism: Sternotherus odoratus (assembly GCA_032164245.1). NCBI lineage: Eukaryota > Metazoa > Chordata > Testudines > Kinosternidae > Sternotherus > Sternotherus odoratus. The sequence continues at coordinate 200,203,037 of JAVMKO010000002.1, read as the reverse complement.
GTGAAGAATTAGGGTTTGGGTCTGATGTTGATTGCTGCCAGGCTGTTCGGTTTAAGCAAAATGATCAACTCCCCGAGTCTTAATGCAAATCTGGTAGACATTGTTCCAAAGTGAATCTCCAAGACTATGCTTACTGCATAAGAGATGAAACATTTTAATCATCCAGTGATAAGATCAGAGTGAAGACAGTTTTGAGATACTAGAATTTTGCAGGAAGTGTTTATGTTAATTTGCATAAGTGCTGGAGCTGAAGTGTGGGGGTGCTGCTGCAACCCATGGGTTGAAGTAGTAAAACAACCCAAATATATGGTTTCTGCCCTCAGCAACCCCATTATATAAATTGTTCCAGTACCACTGTTAATATGGTCTGTGTGTTCCTATTATAGAAAACATGAACTGGCCCTGGACAGCGTTATCAAGGACAGAAATAGCAGAAAGAAACACTGAAACGTGACAAATTTATTAACTTTTATGGCAATACTCTGTGCATGGAAATAGAAGTAACCTGGTCCCTACATATGCTCCACATAAAGGCAAAGTTAATGGGTCTTTGTGATATAAGCCTGCAAAACAGGGAGAGAGGGAATCCACACCCAGCCCATAGACAGCATATAATTTCCATGTGCCAACTGGTGATCCAGCCCCTGATCTGGAACAAGGGCTACTCCTCCTATATACAGGTGTGGAGTTCCCCTTAATGCCTGCGCCATCACTGCCATCCCATGCACAGTTCCAGTGTAACTGGAATCTTCTATCATCCAGGCATTAGTGGGTAGATTTCGCCCAAAGTGCAAAATTCATTAGTGCTGATTATGAGGAAACTCTTCCTGCTGGGAGTTAGAACCTGGCTCCTTCAATCCAAGAGCAGCAGTTACAGGAGAAGCTCCATTAAGTTGTCACTGGGGAGTAAGACCTTTACATAGCATGGAGGATCCTGCCTTGCCCCATGTCAAGCAATAAAGTCACAGCTCAGCAATAACTGGAAATAATTCTGTGGTCGAGGAGTAGGAGCAGGCAATCACTGTTCATTAGAGATGTTGCAGAGTTGTCACAAAATAAAAACTGATATGTTTGTAATCACTAAAACATATCAAACTATTCTGTAAATGGATTAAAAGTCGCCTCTTTGGGTCAATAAGAAGAGGCATTTGGGCTCGTGAAATCCCTGTAGAATGAGAGGAATGAAAGCAGTCAAGAATCCCCCTCACAAACACCCTTTTTCATTTCACAGAGGAGAATTCAAGTTTACTGATACCACTTGTAATGAGTTTCTGAGACCATGGATTAAGTCAGGCTTTCCAAAAGCCAGTTCCTCTTGGTTCAGATGAGTTCCCTCTTTGCCTATAGCAATCCATGGTGCTGTCTATTAACGATCCAAGGAGAAACGATTTACTTGATTATATTTTTGTGATGTTCCATTAGACAAGAAAGAACTTTGCACCATTCAGATTGCAATTTGGCTGCATGTAATGAATTAACAGCATGTGAGTCATTAGGGTGACCAGACATCCCAATATTGAGCACTTTGTGTGCAAGGCAATTATACTCCCACCCTCAAAGTGTCCTGATTTTTCACACTTACTATCTGGTCACCCTGTGGTCACACTTAGAACCAGTAACATTTGATTTACCTGCATTGGCCCTATAAGAGCTGGCAGTATTTATTTTGTTCTTTCTCAATGGAGAAGTACAGATTTCTCTCTCCACAGCTGATGTTGGAAGGTCTCTGTTTTATGGGTCTGCAGACACTGATCATTTGATTCTAATGGTTACAAGTTACTTAAATGAGACTCCACCTCAATGTTTAGAATGACAAGTACTTTAGCCTTTGATGACCACATATTAGCCATTCATGCCACCTCCCAGGTCCTCTTTCACGTCTCTTAGATGTAAATACTCACCTACTTAAATTACAAATAAAATACATAGCAGATGCACAGCTGTAGCCTGCTGGCAATGCTCTGTTAGGCAAGGTTGGAGACTTCTAGGCTTAAAGCTACCATTTGTTTCCTCTTCTCTTTGTGTGAGATTTCTGTACTTCATTCTCATTCCTACTTGTCTTTGTGTTCCTACAGTTCTCATACTGGAGCTACTGCTCTCTCCTTATTGCTTTGTTTCTTCTTTAAACAAGGAGAAACGAAGAATAAAAGCTTCATGAATAATCCAACTCACAAAGTGATTTGAGGAAAAATGTCTCTGACTATTCTTGAGTTATTCTAGTTCAGTGAGGTAACATTGGGACCCGACTGCCAACACGTGGAGCTAGCCATCCCCAGTGAGTACATTACTGACAGTGGCAGCTGTATTTATGGCTTGGAATTCTGACTACTGGCACTGAGGAGTTAAGGACTATTAGGAATGAGAGTTTTCCTTATGAATCATGTAAGGAAACAGCTGAACCGATAGCTTTTCCCTTATCCACTGTGACAAGACTTAACATGCTCCATAATTTTCAGGGCTATTTTCTGTGGTGCGAGTGGTCCAGTAATGGAACAGTGCATCACACAACAATGAAAAACTAGTTCAACCACAGGAAAGATTATCTTCAATGTTATGCAAAGCAAGGGCTGCTGCCTTGTGACCAGTAATATCATTACTGTAAATGATGTCAGGAGGGAAGAAAACGAGAAGGAGTTGCTGTATCTTTGGAGCCTGCTGTTGGAGGGGCAGATGAAGCCCGACACCATGTTGTGTCTTTACCTTTCTATCCTGCCTCTGAGAAGCTGAATATTGTGCACGTGATGTAAAGTCTTCACATAGCAATGAGTCAACTCCTACTAGCTTTGCTTATATTCAGAATCAACCTTGCATATACCACTCAGCTTCACTTAACCATGTAATGAACAATACTTTGGTTTTATACAGTGCTTTTCATCCCCAGCTTTTAAAGATCTTTACAAAGGTCAAGATACCCTACTAAACCCATATTTCAGGTAGGGTGACTAAGCACAGAGAGGTTAAGTGACTTACCCATGGTCATACAGCAATCACTTGTGAAGCGGACACTTGGCTTGCTGACTCCTAGTCTTGTGCTCAGTCAAGAATTTCAAGTTATATTTTTAGGACTCGTATGGGTCTTTTTTTAGAAGCAAACATCCCTTTTTATTGGTGTTTAAGAAATATTTTCTTTGAACGGTGTCAAGCATTGACTCACTCCAGAGAAGAGTTTTTCTGGGGATGAATTTCCAGTGACCATACAAGTTCTATAAGGTCTGCAGTTTCCTTCTGCAAATAATTCACAATCCTGTAAAAATGGTAACATTTATGTATTTTCCTGATCTCTTTTACACAAACCAACTACATTTTGGTTTCAGTGCAGTTTTGTCCACCCCAGAAACATTATGCTGTAGACTCAGCATGAAAAAACAAACTTTTAAATACTGTGTTTGACTAGTCTGTGCTCTATGTGTTTGGTAGGGAAAGAAACATGTTTACAGCTACTGTGTTCAGTCATTGGAAAAATAACAAAATTAGAGTGAAATGTATGAGATACTCATGAAAGAGTTAAATTGTAAAGCACGTTCTACCAATTAACATTCCAAAATTGCAATGCTTCTATTCTACGTATCTATGGTGGACAGTGTTGGTAGTTGATTTCCTATTGGAAGAATAGTATACTTGGAATAGCTTTAGAAATGGTCTGAAATGGAATTACCTCTCCAGATTCAATTATGCCTAGATGACTTAATCTCTCTAAAAAAGGCCGTTATTATTTTGCTACCTCAGCTAAGGACTCTGAAGGACTATCACTCTAACCAGAAGTAATTACCTGAATAATAATAGTCAAAATAAAAAGCAGAGAAAGGGCAGCCTACAACTGTAATCCATAACTTTGAGTTTAAATAGCCCAATAAGCACATATTTATACACACAGTCTCAAAAATGTTCCCAATTGAAAGATACTTTACCATACAGGAAGGAAGAAAAAGGACACCTCCAGTCCCATACAGCACAATACAAAGGGTATGTCTGCGTGTATTTAGAAAAAGAACAGAGACTGAAAAATAGTAAAACCCAGGGCCAAGAAGGGACTAGTCAAAAAAGTGGTAGCATCAGAGTCTTTACATCAGAATTAACCATTGCTTGCTGCAGCACCTCTAGCAGCAGCAGTGTCCTTCAAAGTATGAATCTTACTTTCAGCAAACCAAGGTCCATACTGTTTAGGCCTTTCTGGGTGCAGGACAAACAAAAAGAATGACTACTGTAGCAGAGAGCCACCTGGAAACATACACATGCAGTCCAAGATACTGAGCTCCAAAATCACAAGCCATCTTCTACTTAGCTGTCATTCGGAGTAGGGCTTTTCTCTTCTGGGTCTGCGCATAACACAGGGGATGTGTTGCCATGGATCCCAATTTAAATATTTAAATTTGGGATCCATCACCGTGATCGCGCTGTACGTATAGCGACGTGGGCTATAGTGAGGGTCTGGCGTACTAGTTGACACCCTCCACATATTCTAATAATTTTCTTTTACAAAAGCTGAGTTGACTCTTCCCCAACATATCGTGTTCACTGAGGTGTCTGATAAGTCTGTTCTTTACTATAATTTCAACCAATTGGCTGGATACTGTAGTTAAGCATACTGGTCTGAAATTGTCAGGATCACTGCTGAAGCCTTTTTTAAAGATCAGTGTGACATTACCTATCCTCCAGTCATCTGGTACAGAGGCTGATTTAAGTGATAGGTTACATACCACAGTTAGTAGTTCAGTAATTTCCTATTTGAATTATTTCATCATTCTGGGGTGAATACCATTTGGTCTTGGTGACTTGTTACTGTTTAATTGATCAGTTTGTTCCAAAACTTTCCCTGCTGAGATCGCAGTCTGGTCCAGTTCTCCAGATTTATCCCCTAATGAGAATGGCTCAGGTGCGGGGATGTCTACAGTGAAAACTGATGCAAAGAATTCATTTACCTTCTCCACAAGTGCCTTGTCTTCCTTGAGTTCTTTTTTACCATCTCAATTTTCTGGGACCCCACTGATTATTTGGAAGGCTTCCTGATGTACTTTAGAAAATTGTTGTTGTTTTTGTGTATTTTGGTCGTTCCTCTTCACATTCTTTTTTGACTGACTATTATACTTTTACACTTGGCTTGCTAAAGTTTATGTTCCTATTTTCCTCAGTAGGATTTGAATTCCAATTTTTACAAGATGTCTTTTTTCCTCTAACTGCCTCTTTCTCTGCTATTTAGTCATTGTGGTATTTTGGGGTCCTCTTTATTGTTTTTTATTTGGGGCACACATTTAGTTTGAGGCTCTGTTATGGGGTTTTAAAATACCTTCCATGCAGCTTGCAGGCATTTCACTCTTTTGATCTGTTTCTTTAAATTTCTTTTCAACTTGTTTCTTCATTTTTGTGTACTTCTCCTTTTTGAAGTTAAATTCTACTGTGATGAGTTTCTCTCCCTCCCCAAGGATGCAATATTTAATTACATTGCTATTACTGACCAGATCAGCTATATTAATATCTTGGACCAGATCCTATGATCCACTTAGGACTAAATAATTGCTTCTCCACTTGGAGGTTCTAGGACAAGCTGCTCCATTAACCAGTCATTACTGGTGTTTAGAATTTTTTCTCTGCATTCCATCCTGAGGTAACATGTATGCTACCAACATGGGGATAGTTGAAATCCCCCGTTATTATGGGCCTGTTTTTGTAGCTTCTCTAATTTCCTGAACATTTCAGTCACCATCATTATCCTGATCTGGTGGTCATTAGAATATTCCTATTGCTCCACTTTTATTATTCAACCATGGAATTTCTATCCATAGAAAATCTATGCCACAATTTGGTACATTTAAGATTTTTACTATATTTGACTCTGTGCTTTCTTTCAAATACAGTGCCACTCCCTCAAAATCATGACCTACTCTGTCATTCCTACATATTTTGGAACTTGTAATTACAGTGTCCCACTGATGATCATTGTTCCACCAAGTTTCTGTGATGTCTATTATATTAATATCTCATTTAATAGCAGGCACTCAAGTTCCCTTAGTATTTAGACTTCTTGCATTTGTTTACAAGCATCTATAACATGTGTTAATATTTAGTTGTCTGCCTTCCTGTGATGTAACTGAAGGGAACTCTTTTTCATGTGATTGTTTCTCTTCAGTTCTTACCTATACTTTATCAACATCTATCCTCTCCTTTTTACTAGCACATAGACTATCCCCTGTAATAAATCCTTCCCTAAGTAATGTATCTGTCCAAATCATGTGCTCCTCCACACTTGTCTGCTTTTCTCCAGCCCTTAGATTAAAAATTGCTCTACAACTTTTTAAATTGTACATGCCAGAAATCTGGTTCTGTTTTGGTTTAGATGGAGCCCATCTTTCCTGTATAGCTTCCTCCTTTCCCAAAAGGTCCCTAGTTCCTTATAAACCTAAATCCTGTCTCCAGACAGAATCATTTTATGCACACATTGAGAACCTGCAGTTCTGCCTGTTGGTCTGTCCCCAGGTGTGGAACTGGAAACATTTCAGAGAATGCTACCATGGAAGTTCCAGTCTTTAATCTTATACCTTGCAGCCTAATTTTGGCCTCCAGGACCACTCTGTTATCTTTTCCTATGTCACTGGTACCTACATGTACCACAACCACTGCCTCCTCCCCAGCACGGCACATGTCTGCCTAGATGTCTCAAGAGGTCTGCACTCTTCGCACCCAGCCAGCAATCACCATGCACTTCTCCTGGCCACCACAAGCCCAACTATCTAACACTGGAATGCTTGACTTTGCCACCTTAGTATGTTCTTTAATGTGGCTTTTTGTGATTAGTTTCCTAGGTTTTTTTTTGAAAATGCAAACAGGAAAAACACATTCCACAATGTGAGATAATATTGACACCCACATGGTTCATTTACAGTCTTAGAATCTGTAGAGTCACCACATTGACCCCTGCCACTTGAGGTGTTGGGTAACAGAGCAATAGTAGGTTGTCATCCTCTATATGGACCAGCACTACAGAGGGATGAGACACATACTTGCACTTTGCCAGTGAGTTTCACAGATATTTATTGACAGTTGATGTATAGTGAGACTTCAGAGGCTTGGGTACCCGTCCAGGCTCTGGAGAAGAATGTGTTCTAGTGGGCACAGAGCCTTCCACCTATTTCCCCCAAGCTCGACACCTTCTGCATTGTCCCAGTCCCAGTCTTGTCTCTTCCCAGCTCTGGCTCTTTGTCCTAGTCCCATTTTACACTCCACAGGCTTCTTGTTCCAGTCTCCTTGCTCAACCACTCATGTTTCTGTCCGGGCCCAGTCTACCCTGTCCCAACCTGATCCTTTATCTTCCCCCTGCTCTGGCTTTTCTCATTCCGAGCTCCCACAGCTGGGCTGGAGCATACTCAGTCCCTCTGTGGGAGTGGCATGTGCACAAATGGTCAGTACTAGACTTGTGAGAGGTTCAAGCGTCCTCAGTGAGACTGGAATTGTCAGAGATTTTAACTGCTAAGCTTGAGCAAATCTCCACCAATCATGTGTGAAGACTCAAGGGTTTCCAGTTTGGCAACATTATAAGCAGCTGAAAACAAGGTTTTGTAATTGGAAGTGTTGTGTAGCCTCAATAAAGAGACAATGTTACCAGCCCACCTATAATAGTAACATAAATAAATAATAAATAATAATAATAATACTTGGATGTTCTATAGCTCCTTCCACCCAAGGAGATCAAAGCACTTTAAGGTACAGGTATTAATAAGTCTCATCACATGCTCCATGGCAGTTTTAATATTTTTGTACTGTTATGTGATGATTATAGTCTGGGATTTCCCTCCCCATCTAATTTATTCCAGAGATTGGCTGTACTACAAATACCAAACCGTTCACATTCAGATCATTATGCCAGCTGTTTCTGAAATACTGAACAACTAAAAGAATTAAGACACATCCAGTCTCATGGTTTCATGTAATAGTGAAAAGTGTAAGTTATTTGCTCCATCAGGGAAGCTCACCGGTATTTAGTGAAATTTAGCAAGAACTGGAGGTAGTGTCATGTGCAGAAGAGACAAATTGTGGGGGATAGAATGCCTAGGTTAAGCCATTAGTAATCTGTAATTATACTGAGTTAATGTCTTTAAAACAAGACTGTATCTCCTCCTGTTTGCCAAAAGTTAGGCTGCAATTCAGGGCTGAAATGGAAGGAGAGAGATGTCTTTAGTGCCATACACAGGCTTTATTTTGTTTTTCCAAATATTAAAAAAGGCCAGATCTGAGGCGAGTTGGGGATAGTGGGTGGAGGGTTCCCCAGGGAGGGGAGGCCCTAAGACCAGGGGGGTACTGCAGGGGTGCAGCACCCTCAGCTGAAGGGCGCCGGGGTCCAGGAGGGACACGGGGCCAGAGTGCAGAGGCGAGCGTCGGCCGGCAGAGGGCGCTCCGGGGTCAAAAGAGCTGATTCCCCAGACGACCAGACGGGGGCGCCGCCGGGTGAGTGGACGGAATTCGCTACAGGTCCCTTGAAATATATGTTAACTAATTATGATAAACAATCTGTTCCACCTCGTATTTAACTCTGATGGCTTTTCTTTACAAACAGTGCAACAGCTGCGCTGCTGTCGCATTTTACTCCACCTCCACAAGAGGCATAGAGTCAATGTTGATGTGTTCAGGCTGATGCAGCATCAGTATAGACACTCTGTTGCTCACATCAACTGTTGTTGGCTTTCAGAAGCCATCTCACAATGCCTCACACTGACAGTTCAATTGGTGAAAGCCCTCCTGGTGAGGATTCACACCACCGACATAAGAAGCAAAGGGTAGACGTGCACAAGTGATGTAATTAATGTGGCAGCTGTATACCAATGTAAATTAGGTTGACTTAACTTTGTAGTGTAGACATGTCCTTAGCCCTGGTCTACACTGGGTGTGTGTGTGGGGGGAAATCGATCTAAGATATGCAACTTCAGCTACGAGAATAGCATTGCTGAAGTTGATGTACTTAGATCAACTTATCATGGTGTCTTTATGGTAGTTCCCCCGTCGACTCCGCCTGCGCCTCTCGCGGTGGTGGTGTGCCGGAGTCGATGGGAGAGCGCTCAGGGATCTATTTAGACTAGATGTGATAAATCGACCCGATAGATGGATTGCTACCTACCAATCCGACGGGTAGTGTAGACATACCCTTAGTGAAAATGTTACTATGCTGAAGGGAGAGCTTCTCCTGTCCATGAAGTTAATCCACCTCCCTGAGAGGTGGTAGCTATGTCAATAGCAGAAGCTCTCCTCTATGGCAGAAGCTCTCCTGTCATCATAGTGCTGTCTACACGAGGGGGTTAGGTTGGTATCATTATGTCACTCCAGGGTGCAGATTTTTCACACCCCTGAGCAGCATAGTTATACCAATATAGGTCTGTAGCATGGACCTGGCCTGAGTAAGTTTCCCAGATGTGAAAAAGAACTTTCTGTAAACTCGAAAACTTGTCTCTCTCACCAAGAGAAGCTGGTCTAATAAAAGATATTACCTCAGCCACCAAGTCTCTCTAATTTTCTAGGCCAAATGGTTTCTCAAGTATAATACACACACTTTGCAGGACATTAATCCATAGTGGACTGCTGGTTTTGGGAATTTAAAAATAATGTAAATGATTGAAGAATATTAATATCAAAGGCATTGTACTGTTTAGCAATTATTATTCAATTTCTGGAAAAATACAACTGCTAATATTTTTCCAGATTATTATTTTGTCTTCGAGAGAGGAATATGTTGTCGTCCCAAAGGTAGAATGTGTTAAAGTTTACAGTACTCATTTTCCTTTCACTCTGGCAATGATTTGCAATTCAGAAGAACTGTTAGGGAACTATTTGACATCTGTTAGTGAACACCCTTCAGAGGGATGAAGGTTCAACTTTCCACAGTCAAAGACTTATCCAGCAAGTCTCATAGCAGCTAACATCTGAAATATGGCATCAGACCTGATATGAGAGAGACAATAGGGAAGAGAACACTTCCAAAGTGATAGAAGACTGCCAATTAAATGGTGTTTCAGTTATGTAAACTAAGAAAAGTGGCATGTAAAACATTTAGGACTGCCTCTAAGTGTATCTTGAGATCATAAAGTATGAGAAATCCTATAAAACAGCTTAAAGTTTGTATTTAGAAGGCACTTTAGAAATAAAACAATGTGAATTAAGATGCCAGTTAGGTGCAGCTGTCTAATTGCATAATGTGGTTCCACTGTGACAATTAAGGTAAATTGGCTCCTGTTCAGTTATTGTAAAGTGTGTTAATTATTGTTTGTACTGTTAAAAGGAGAGGATAGCAGATACAAATATGAAATCATATTTACGTAGTGTGATAACAGAATATATCTAAGAGTGCTTGTTTCCATATATTTTAAAATCAGGAATGTAAAACGTCTATTACTTATGCACATTTTTGGTCGTTAAACATTTCCTTATTCAGATGTCAGACTCTGTAGCTACTTTAAATTAAAAGATTCCAATATTGTGTTGAATGGATACAGATTCAAAAACATTGTATACATTTCCATTATTAGGGCATGAGTAATGCAGTTAATGACAGTCTTAGACAGAAATAGAGATTGTAGGAACGGAGTAATAAGCCAGATAGAATGTTTCCATTAAGTTATATTAAAGCAGGAAAATATTGTGTGTTTTCAATGGCAGTTTTTTTAAAAAATGGTGCTTCTGAAGATTCCAGCTGCAACAGTGTAGGGGTCAGATGCTTCAAAGCTTAACTCATGTGAGTAATCCTGATGTGAATTATTTCCACATGTAGGGATCACTCATATGAGTAAGTATTTGCAGTACTGAGCCCTACACTGTTAAACATGATGACAGAAACATTATAATAACTAACATGACAGATAAGATGGGTTATTAACCATATTATGGCAACATATTTTATTTTTTGCACATAGTTTTTCATTCCAGGAAAAAAATGCCTAATAAACTCATCAGGCCGAATTCTGGCTATTTTCTACTTTTGCCTTTGAAATTTTTGTTAAAAGATGTGAGGGAGAAGAGAAGGTTACTCACCTTGCGCAGTAACTGAGGTTCTTTGAGAAGTGTGTCCTGTGGGTGCTCCACTCTTGGTGATGGTGCCTCCCTGCGCCTTTGCTCGGAGAGTTTTGCTGCAGTGCCCATCGGGTCCCGCATGCACGCTGCTTGCCTCACACACCATTGGCGCTTCATCTAGTGCATGTGTGACCCAGATTCTTCAGTTACTTCTCTATGGCTATTAGGAATGCCACTTTCATGGATAGGTGTAGTAGGGAGCACCAGGTACATGGTTTGAATGTCCCCAATGAAGCGCTTGGTGATTAGATAAGCAAATATTTTATTGTCTCCAATTTTTTGGTGAAAAGCAGTGATAGCCATGAAGCTATCTTTGTTGAGCTGATGAAGAGGCTGGGTTGTTTTAATTCAAGGAGGTAGTCTAATATCAATGGAAGAGGTGCAGATGTTGCAGCGTTTTGTTTGGGGATGGGGGGCGGCACCATACTATAATCTCTTCCACTTTTGTAGGTAGGTGTTTTAAATATAAAAATATATGGAGATACACCTATCTCATAGAACTGGAAAGACCTTGAAAGGTCACTGAGTCCAGTCCTCTGCCTATACTAGCAGGACCAAGTACTGTCCCCTGACAGATTTTTTTGCCCCAGATCCCTAAATGGGATCGCGCAAGGATTGAACTCACAACCCTGGGTTTAGCAGGCCAATGCTCAAACCACTAAGCTATCCCTCCTATGTTTTCTACTGGGGAGTAGCATCCACTGGATTTGTTCAGAACAATTTAGTTTGCCATTACAGAACCATGGAGGAGCCATACTTTCAGATGTAGCATCTCTATATTCAGATGTTGCATTTGACCCTCTTGTTGTGTTAACAGGTCAGTCTGGTGCAGGAGAGTGATTGGGCCACATACAGTTGGACCCCGGAATACCATGCGCCGTGATAGTGCGAATCCGTTTTTAGCGTGGGGCGTGCGGGGCTCCCAATGTTGGCGGCAGGCACTGCTTTGATATACCACAACCCCGCGCTTATCATCGGTTTTTTTGGATCCTGATCGTCGCGGTATTGCGGGGTCCGACTGTACCAACATCTGTTTTATGTACGGATACCAAGCTTGTCTTGGCCATATTGGGGCTATTAGGATGACTCGGGCTTTGTCGGTCCTTATTTTCTGTATTACTCTCGGTAGTAATGGCATTGGTGGGAATACATAGAGGAGGTCTGTATTCCACCTGATCAGGAATGCGTCCCCCATTGATTGCTCTCCCAGATCTGCTCTGGAGCAGACTATCAGACATTTGGTGGATGGATGGCATAAGTGCTGGAATGTGGGAGAGGTCTTCCAGACACTCGACAAAGCCTTATAATTTGTTGCTTAGAGGAAGCAGGTTGAGATGCCACTGGTGATGGAAGTTGATATCGCTGTGGCCTCTGTCTTTGTCGTTGTTGTTCGTAAGGCCTCTGGTGTTGCTGTGTATATGCCGAGTATCTAGTTCTCTGATATGATTGATATCTGTATTGTTTCCTTTTTGTGGCAGGTGTATGAATGTCAAGGGAATGGAGGGTTGCCCACAAGTCCTTCATAGTGTGCAGTATCTCATTGGTTTTGTCTGCAAACAATTTTTCACTGTCAAAGGGGAGATCTTAGACTGTGTTGACCTGATGGCTGTGTCAGCAATGTCTAGTGAGGCCTGTAGAGCCGTGCAGGCAATCATTTGTCCTTCAGAGACCACTGATTTAAACTGGAATCTCTTTTACTCTGGAATCTCATTAATAAAGTCCATAAACGTTCCATAGTTTCTATGGTCGTATTTGGCAAGTAGTGCCCCATAATTTGCCACTCTGAATTAAAGCTTGGAGGAAGAATATACTTTGCAGCTGAATAGGTCCAACCTCTTACTACCTTTATTGAAGGGCGTGGACGAAAAGTGCTGCTGTTTGCCCCTCTGGTTGGCCATTCCTACTACCAGTGAGTTGGGTGTTGGGTGTGTGAATAAAAATTCTGATGCCTTCAAGGGAACATAATATTTTCTGTCCACCCTTTGGAAGGTTGGAGGTAAGGTGGCTGGAATTTGCCATACTATCTTGGAGGGTTCCATGATTGACAATGCTATCGTTGAGGAAGAAGATGTCTGTAAAGTATCTGTTAGTTCATGCTGAGTTTCCGGCTCTTCCTCTAGAGCAATTTTGAGCTCATTGGCCACTCTTTCGAATAAATCTTGGAAATGGGTAAAATCATCTGCAGTGGTTGGGGTTGGAGGCACCACGCATGCGTGATCTGTACAGGCATTGCTGCAAAACTCTCAGAGCAAAGGTGCAGGGATGCATAATCACCTGAAGTGGTGCACCCATAGGGACACCTGTCGAAGAAGAATCAAAGTGCTGATTATGGTTTCACTTTGATGGCTTTACACAGGTGGAACTCCGTTTACTGCAATGGAGTTACTCCCAACTTTGATTTGGGTAGACTGAGTTCAGGATCAGGCCCAAAGAGTCATTTTGCTCCCCTGTTCTGACAGCCAGCCCTTGCAGAGCCACCCAACTCAGATTACTTGTGCCAGGAGCAAGTGTCTGTCAGAACGTGAGTAATCCCAGCAGGGGAAGGCGTACAGAGAGGGAATTAGGGGAGCAGGTAAAATGCACTGTCCAGATTTTTATTTATATATGTTTATAAAGACTGTAAGATCTTTGGGGAAGGGTCTATGTCTTCCTCTATGTTTGGGAAGCACCAACCACACTGGGGGAGCTACAGTAATCTAAATAAATGGTGGAGGAAAAATACATCCGCTCTCCTCAGATCCGGTAATCACCTCTCCACCTCTCTGATTGCAGAGAACTTGTGCAGTGTGAACTCCCTGGGACAGAATCTAGCCCTCATGGTGGGCTTTTTCCACTGCTCTGGTGGCACAAAGGGGTCAGCAATCTGGGTTAAAGAGTCAACTGGGGACTTCTTTGGTGCAGGAAAGTCCTATTGTAATATTGGTTTCTGACAACTGCTTCCCCCACTCCCCATGGGCCCTCCCTTTGATTGCCAAAATATCCATTTCCCTGACCAGGCACCAGACGAGCAAGCTCGTGTTTGGGGCGGCAGATTCTAAGGGGCGGCATTCCTTCCAATTCTTTTTGGGTGTGTGTTTGGGGTTTTTTTTTGTTTTGCTTTGCTGCTTCGGCCGCCCTGCATCCTAGTCAGGGGTGAAAGTAAATCTAATGACTTACCGGTATGGGGCTGGGGCCAGCTCCGGCCCCCGGAAGGGGCGGGGCCTCGGGTGGAAGGGGCAGGGCTGATGGGGGTCAGAGCCAGCCCCAGCCCACCCTGTAGGGTAAGTGCCCCTCCTCCTTCTCCCTCCTCCTCTCTCTCCCCTCCTCCCCCACCCCCCAGGGTAGCAGCAGCAGGCGGGGGCTCTGGGGGCTATTTAAAGGGCCTGAGGCTCCCCTGCTTCCACCGCCCCCTCCCTTTAAATAGCACCTGGAGCCCTGGAGTAGCAGCAGGCAGGGCCGGCACCAGGCATAAGCGGAGCAAGCACGTGCCTGGGGCAGCCCTTGGTAAGGGGCGGTGCAGTCCGGGCAGCAGCAGTTTTTTTTTTTTTGCTCAGACAGTCATAACGGCAGCAGTCCGAGTGGTGGTTTTTTCTTTCTTGGGGCAGCAAAAATGATAGAGCTGTCCCTGTCCGACACCCTCATTTGACCTAGTACTCACATTATTATTTCTAAACATTCATACTGTGATAACCCACAATGGTGCATCCCACTGTGCTAGATGCAAGTAACTACAGCTCACAACACCCACAGCCACTGGAGCCTTGGGACAAGACATCAGCAGCCGGAGGCAGGCTGGCTGGAATACAGTATTGCCAACTCCAAAAGTTAAAATAAGATGAGTTCTCCCCCATCTACCCAAGAAAAACCCTTGATATTGTTTTAAAAGATTAAATCATATTGTTGGTCTTCTGATTTTTAATTTCCCCTGCTCACCCAAATGGACATGTGACAATTATAGTATTGTCAACTCTCATAAAATTATAGACAGGAAGGTGAATTAGGTCCTTCTTACAGGCTCCCATTGTGCTAGGGAACGATGTTCTCAAAGATCTGGAACTCTCAAGTGCTTTACCAGCAAAGGCTCTCTGGTTAAGAATGTGCACCTTGCTTTCCTGCTGTGGTATCTCAAAGGGGTTAAACTAGGGTTACCAGATGTCCCGATTTTATAGGGACAGTTCCTCTATTTGGGGCTTTGTCTTATGTAGGCTCCTATTACCTTTCACCCCCTGTCCCTATTTTTCACCCTTGCTGTCTGGTCACCCTAGGTTAAACTAGCAGCCCAGAGTGTGCACAGCTAAGTGGAATTCTGAGGGACTGACTAAAGGTGACTGGGAGGCTCAGGAGGTCTGAGGGTTCGGGCTCTAGGGCAGCTGAACTGCAGAGTCCCACATCATAAAGAACAGCTCAGACAAGAGGTCTGAGCCTGGGGACTCAAATCATGACTAAACTTCACCTATACCCAATTCACTTGGAAGCACATGGGATCTAGAAATTGGGTACATTCTCAGCAGCATGGTGTGCATACAGTATGGTACCAGGTCTGTTTGTAACAGGGACCAAGCATGCACTAAATGAAAACAAATTTGATCCCCGGTGAGCTGGACAGGACTCACACTGGTGACCTACAGTGGAAACACTCTACAGCTCATTAGCAATGTCCTGAGGCATCCAACCCCCCCCCCCCCCAAAAGCACACTCACTAAAAACTTGGGGCCTCCAGCCAGGCCTGCAGTTCACACACGGTGATAGCAGTTTCCTGACAAGCTACCAGTTCAGCACGGTACTGAAAAAAACCTTGTGCTACTGTGGTCTTCCACAGAGACATCCATTACAATCGGCTAGAAGTGTTCAGCGATGATGGCATATACAGTGGCGCTCCGCTATAACGCAAATCCAGATATAGCACGATTATACCATGGCTCCCAAATCTGCAGCCCTGGAGTTCTTTGTCCCTGGCAGGTGTGGGTCCGTGGCTTCTCTCCCCTGTATCTGTCAGATGGAGGTCCTGACATATGGTTTGCTAAAAGCAGTTTTAAAATATAAAATCATACAACTATTCCACATACTTATGCTAACATTTATACAAACACATCTTTTTTCATTCTCATATGAATTATCATCAGAATTTGAACCCATAAGCTTCAGTTCCAAGCACATACCTCTTCCACCTCATCTACAGTAGTTATCAGGGATGGGGTTCGAGTGGGGGGGGGGGCAGTATTCTACTAACCTCTATGTGGACTAGCCCATACAGGGAGAAACAACTCACATCACCAACCTATTACACAAGTATCTGTGAGACAGACAGCACTGGAATGTGGGGCATTAGTATACTTGGTGTCTCTTCCTGGTTGTGGGACTATCTTGAAATCTAGTGGCTACAAACCGTACAGCCAAATGTACCAACACCTTTTTTGGGCTCATCTGGATGGACTAAACCAGAACTCTAGATGTTGATGTGAGCCTCTTCCACCTGAGCTAAAGAACCAGCCCTCTCTGCATGGAAGTAGTAGCAGTCTATATGTGGTGCTAAATGGCGATAATGTAGATTACAGAAAGACCTAATTTGTTATGACCCTTCTAAAGATAATGTAACAAAGCAGAAGACACTTGACTCTGTTCTATTAGAGGCATAAGTTCCATCACTTTCCTTGGTAGTTTGGTCCAGTGGTTCATCACCCTCACTGCAGCAATTTTCTGCCTTATTTCTCATTTGAATTTGTCTGTTTTCCACTTCTAGCCATTCATTCCTATTGTGCCTTTCTCTGCTAGAATTAAGGGCTATTTAATTCTCAGTACTTTCTTTCCATGAAGGTTCTTATCACTGTAATCAAATCACCTCTCAATCTTTAATGTAGTTGAATAGTGACTTGGCCTCCTCTCCTCCCAGATGACAAGAACATTAGTGATGCAAGCTACAAAACAGCTTTTCTAGCTGGTGCCAAAAGGATCCAAACCACATGTCTGATTTGAGCTGTGCGCTAGGTCCAGGGTTTGACATTTAGGCCATGTCTACCAGGGGTACAAGATGTGTTAACTCAACGGAGTCTTTTTTTCCTGGATTGTAAACTCACCTTAACAGCTGTGCAGCCACAATTTAACACCTTTTGCATCATTTGAGCTGGTCATGTTCTAGTCATGACCACTTCAAACAATCTATAAGGTGTTAGCCACAAGGTAGCCAGCTCATAGGATCTGAAGACCTACCAAACAATCTAAAAAGGTGTTAAATCATGTCCACATGAACTTGAAGGGGGAGGAAGGTTGTCAATCAACTTCAGCTTAATCAATTGAGCTAACTTGATTGAAAAAAACCCCACCACATCTTTTTGCTTTGTAACTAGAACTAGAAGAGCTGTTTAATTGCAAGTCAGGGCTGGTCTACCATACAAAATTACACAGGCATAGCTCTGTCTCTCAGGGGTGTGAAAAACCCACACTCCTGAGAGATGTAGGTAACCCAACCAAAGCCCCAGTGTGGACATTGTTAGATGAATGGAAGAATTTTTCTGCAGAACTAGATACTGCCTGTCAGGGTGGTAGATTAACTAGAGAGGGAGGAGAACCCCTCCCATGGCCGTAGTGAGTGTCTACACTGGAGTGCTACAGTGGCACAGCTATGTGGCCCTGCAGCCATGCTGTTGTAACATTTTAACTGTAGACATAGCCTCAGTGTCATACTTTTGTAGTTTTGCACCGTTCTCCGGTGAAGCACTTTCAAATGAGTTTATCTCCAGCACCTGAGCAATTTATTTCAAATATGAAAGTATATTTGTTAATACTGAAAGAACAAATATTCATCTGGACATTATTATACACAAAAGGGAAAATCCTATTAGCCTGACTCATGTACGTGGACCTACTGAAGTTAAGAGCTTCAAGGAGATGATCTGTAATCAGTCACACAGGATTTGGCCTAAAAAGAGATTCCAAAGAATGAAAGATGCATCCAGCAGTCTAAGCATCTAAAAAGTTAGGATGCTTCTCCTCAGTACCCTTCTACACACAGGTCTCTTCTTTCTTACAGCCCAATTCTGCATTCTGCCAGTGACCAAAGAGTGTAGGAAAAGCCCATTGCTACAAGTGCAAGCTAGAATATTAGTTGTAACAATAAATTAACTAAACCCTTCCCATTCATTTCTAAGTAAAAGAAAACCAGAAGTTTACAAGGAGCCAAGCTTAGTTCAAATACTTGCATTTCAAAGCTCATTTACCCCAGAGTCTCAAGGTTAAATGCACATTATATAAAGCACCTCATTATTATTTAAATGCAAAAAATTCACTCAGCACTTTGCAGGACACAAAATGAGGACAGACTGGAAAGCTGTCCTGTCCTGAAAGCTGACAAACTAAAAGATCCAAAATCAGGGTATGTGATTACAGCACATGTAGACATACCTGAATTAGCTTTAATCGAATTACCTTGGGTACCAATAACAGTGAAGCCTCTGGAATCACACCTCGGCTGCAATGTAAACATAACTACAGGGTCAACCCCCACACCTGCCATCAAAAGTGTTCATGACTTTCATGCACATTTCATGTTTAGTTCCAATATTCAATTTACTAATATTACAATTAAAGTCAGAAATTAAACAGCTGGTTCACATAACAATTACAAATGTAAAAATTGCACCAGAACATCACAGCATATTGCATACAATAAAGACATGCACAATATGCATACATTGAAAGATGATGATGAAGAAATCAAGCAGTTATTTCTGCATCAGGATCTTTCCTGCGCCCCTCCTGTTCTCCATTTCAGAGGCCAGAAGACCCTTCTTTCTCCTATACTCCAATAACAACATGTAATAATAATACTTAGCTCTTCTATAGCACTTTTCTTCTGTATATCTCAAAGTAATTTAATAAGGAGGTAAGTATAATTATTCCATTGAGCCATACTGCCTCTAAACAGATCTTACCTTTTCTCTTGATCTGGACCGGTGGTGTTCCTCTGCATCATGGGGTGGGATGTCCGAGTCATCACATGGCTGAAGAGTTTAAGGGAGAAACAGGCACGGACAATAGTCTGTGACCTTACTGAGACTGACTCACCTGCATAAGTTTTCCATTTATAAACACAACACAGTTCATAGGATAAAGCTCCCTTTCAGTAAACCTTTATTCCACTTTCAGTTCTCTCTTCCCCTGTAATCTCTGACTAACACCTGTTTAGGAGAGAACATATATATTCAGCTCCTATACTCTTTTACTTGTACATTTTTTTGTCAGTCTGATTTTTCCTGTAATTGCTTTGCCACTTGCTGTCTCAGGAGAAGACAATATTTTTGTAAGATGGCATTTTAAGACTGTCCTTGTCTGTAAAGTCAACAAGAATTCTCTGCAATGGGTTCTGAACCAAATCCAAGAATGGCAGCTTCATATAGTGGCAGAGCATGGGTCTGTGTGCCCACATCATATTTTGCATTCAACAGCTCTATATCCTGAGTCAATCATGGCACCTAATATTGGAAATGTTACTCGCTGAATAGACAATGGATCTAGGGTGAGTAGTTTAGTCACATAAGACTTTATTGCTGATCAGCTTTCATACTAACTATTCCAGTGTGGTTTTCATGAGATTCTGAAAAACTGTATGCAGTTTTACCTTTTCCTCCTCTTTAAGATAGATTCTTTTTCAGTCTTCACTGTAATTTCCTTTGGAGTAATAGAAAGTTCTTCCAAAAAGAAAATTATCAATAAATAATGGGTTATAGTTACACAGTATCTCCCATCTTTGGATCTAAAATATTTTACATACACATAAAATTAAACTTTCAGCACCCCTGTGAAATATCTCCCAATCAGTATGATCCCCATCTTACTATTGTAAAAACGGAGGTCCAGAGAGTTTAACTGACTTGTCTACAGTCACGTAGGAACTTGGTGACATAGTTTGGAGTACAATCCAGGTCTCCAGAGTTCCACCTTCTTGCAACTGATTTTATTCCTCTAATTGCATTTAGGATAATGCATCAGAGTTAGTGTAATGCATCTGAGTTCCTCAGATGGACAATACACAATGTCAAAACAATAAGCCAGTAGCATCAGAGCCCATCCCTGAAATCTAAAAGGTGCTAAAGCTGATATACTTGTTTTTGGCTTCAGAATTTTAACAGAGAGTTTAAATCTGTAATCAATATAAATTTCCTCAGAGAAAGTCATGGAATTTCCTGATTCGAATTTAGTCAGTACCGGTTTTCTAGCTGAAGATAGTTTTCTCTTGCTTCATTTGAGGTTCTGGAACTGAAAGCTATTGGTCTTTCACATGCACCTGGGATTTATATGATAACTGAATCTTTATCACGTGTAACAGCAGATAACAAAGACTTCCTGATTTTCTCAAATCCTTGGTTTCATTTTTACAGAGCTAACCCAAGTATTCTTCCCCCACATCTCCAACAAATGTCTCACTGGATTTATTACTATAGACAATTGAGGTAGAAATGATCCTTAATTGTGCAAGTGCCAAAATGCCTATTCTGAAGTGGGCTTTAAGAGGTGCATCATTAACTATGCCTTTAAAGGATCTTTAGACACAGATTCAGTGTTCTCTGAGATAAGTCATAAGTCTCCTGCACAATTCTTGTTATAATCAAAAGAAGTTAAATAAAAGTCAATTTATCTTTTTTCATCATTGTAAATCAATTTTAGGTTTTTTTCAAAGAGGTGAATACTGTTCAGTGAGCAGTTTACTCCACTTAAACCCTGCAATATTTGGAACATTATGGGTTGAAATAAAGCGAAAGTGCTAATTATTTTATAGAGAAACCTGTTACACAGGTTTTAATGGTGAAGAGTCATGCTATAATAGGATTTAAAATGTTTCAAAACACATATATTCAAATGTAAAGCAGAACACAGATATTTGAATGTAAAGTATAACATGCATGGCCTTCACATCAGAATGCCCTTTAGGGATCATTAAGACAGCAGAACATTATTTGTAAATGGTGTGTATTTACAGTATATTTCTTTTTACATACAGTATATGCAATGTAAAGATACGAGTTTTTACAGTTTCTCAAGCAAATCAGGTATAATTTTTTTTAAACCCTTAATTTTACAATAGTGGCTTTTCTGTAGCAGAGATGTCTATTCAATATTTTTAGAAAGTCCAACAGCAATGTATACTTGAACCTATTGCTAAATCAAGAAAACACTCACAGAACTATTTGCTTTAAAATAAGTGTTAATGAGATATCTCATTTAAAAATATACAATACAGCTCCAAAAGCAACAAAAATCCAAGAAAACACGTGGTTTGGTTCTGAAATGAAAATCTTTGGTGCATTGATATTTATAGAAGCCAGTGAATCACCAAAATAACTATCCCTATACCTTGCTCTTATGCATTTGTTACCTACACACAGCTCAAGTGGAGTATCTGTATCCAAGCAAAGAGCGAAGTCTGCATGACATCTCAAAAATAATTCAAAATAGAATCATCTTATATTATTGGAATAACGACAGTAAGTCAGGCTTGTTGACGCATTTTATTGTGAGATGGGGAGCCTGGTAAAAAACTAGAAAATGACCATGATGTAACAAGGAACTTAAAAATGAAGATTCAGATTTGTAACTTACATACATGAATACAGGAACAAATTGGCACAAAAATGTTAAACATTGTTCCCAACACTGTTTATAAGATTATTCTAATTTGGCTTCCTAAGGAAATGAGAGTTTTATGGTTAGGCTAATCTCTTAATAAAACTGCAGAGCATCATGCTATTAGTCACACAGTGAATTTCAAAATGTAAGAGCTTTATATTAAAAACTGGGTAAAGGTAAAATGAATTGTTTGCAACTGTAAAATTAATACATTCCCATTTTAATTCTTCTGTTCTACAGTCCAAGGCAAGTATAAATGTTAACATAACACTGTTAAATCAAATCTCAATGCAAGAGAACCAATTGCATCTCTACTTTAAATCTTATCAACTTTCCAAATTTTCATACTAAAATATATTATTGTATTAATACAAACTACAGTATTATACACTACACTGTGTAATAAATAAAGAAATATAAAAATAAGACACATAAATATAAAAGTTTTCTAAAACTAAAAAGGTACATATGTCAGTAAGAAGGGTATTAATACTGCCAGGTTTGAAGACATACAGTACAAAATGTTGCACAGATCTATAAACTAAAAGAAATAAAATAATACTGATAGGTAAAAATCAGCTAACATTGGTAATAAATGGGGTCCATAATAACTAACATTTGGAAACACTTATGAGCCAGATAACATGTCATGTATGTGTTTGAAATTAAAGTAAACCAATAAAGCAGATTAGAAATTTTCCCTTGTAATTATTGTAGAGAAATTCTGCAAATTAGATATCAACCAAACTTAATACTGAAGAATTAAATAATGACATGTACCAGTGTTCTTACTTCTTGGATGGTTGAGTGTTCCCCCCCCTGCCCCATGATTTAGTTGAGAAGTTTGATACAAATTAACAAATGCTAGTTATTGTAGGCCACACATTAGATAAAGGCTGGTCAGAGCCTTTAAAATACTGATAAATGGCACTTACAGCACACAGGTCTTGCATAAGGCCAAAGGAGATACAAAGCTTCATATCATATCCTTCATATTGTTACTACATACTCAAAACACAATTACAAACACTGATTTTTGACGACTTTGCTGTCCTTACCAGTATTAACACTGTTAGTCCCTGCAATCAGAACTCAACAACAATCTTTTCAACT
Organism: Sternotherus odoratus; assembly: GCA_032164245.1. Taxonomy (NCBI): domain Eukaryota; kingdom Metazoa; phylum Chordata; order Testudines; family Kinosternidae; genus Sternotherus; species Sternotherus odoratus. The sequence continues at coordinate 200,180,279 of JAVMKO010000002.1, read as the reverse complement.
ACATTTTTAACCACATGAGTAAGAAACTTCAGTTCTTCTATCAGCTGCTTTCTTAAGGCTAACAATACACTTTAAATGATAATATGCTCTACTACAACATCTAATGTTATAATTGCTACCTTCTAGGTTGAATTTACAAAGGTAGTCTAGCGCTGTTTGGAACTGCATTATACTTTTCTGCGAAAGGGAATTCTGTAGTGCAGAAGTTCTCACATTTTCTAAACATAATAAAATACTGAAGCGGATTTAGCAAATGTTTTCTGGATAAAAAAAATCATATAAATCTCTCCCAATTGTACAGCTTAAAATTAATCAACATAAAATGAAAATTAATACTGATAAAACAAATGATGCCAGATGCTTATCTAAATAAATCAGGTTTCCTACAACCTGTTAAATCTTTGCTTCCAGAGTCACTGTATTTTTCTAATCTGCTTCATGTTACAAACTTGTTCCTAACTTTGAAAACTGCATGAAAAATTACTAGGTTTGAGGTTCAGGCACACCTGGATTTCTTTTTTTTTTTTTTTTCTGATTTTCTTATTTTACTATAATTTTTTTATTTTATTTTTTTACACAGTAGTGAACAGAAATCACAGTATGCAGACTACTGTGTTTCTATGTTAAGCATATATAGTATAGAACAAACTTCATAACCAATTAGTTATTTTCCTTATAGGAAAAAAAACTATCAGTTAAGTTTTGTTTGTTTTTTCTGACACCCGCTCATCATTCTGTATAGCTTCTTGTTCTACATTGCTCACTTGATTTACGGCTTCTTCATCATTCTTCATGTTACCTTCAATTTTCCTTTCTTCCTCCTCTACTTCTTGTAATTTTCCACATTCTTTTTCTTCCTGAATTTCTTCCATCTCTTTGTCTTCCTCTTCCTCTTCCTCTTTTTCACTGTCTTCCTCTTCTTCCCTCGTTAAACTTTCTCTCTCATCTGAGTCGATCTGTGATGGAGATCCTCTGGCAACAGCATGCTCATTATTTAGGACTTCTTGTCCTGTCTCTTCCTGTTCTGTGCTATCACGCTCTTCTGCTTCTCTTTTGCAATAGGAGTAGCGATGATTCATGTGCTGAGAATAAGACCCAGAGTGTGAAAAACGCTTTCCACATTTGTCACATTGATAGGGCTTTTCTCCAGAATGCAGTCGCATGTGTTCAATCAAATGGTGTTTGTGTTTAAATGCCTTTTTACAGATTCCACACTCATGAGGTCTTTTACCTAAAAATAATAAGCAAATATTTGTAACTTTAGTTTTCACCCTTTAAATGTTATTACTGGTAGAGGCTATTTGTTGAAAAGCAGCGGTTTCACATTTGGATTTTGGTACAACTGTTGGGAGATTTATTTACGGTGTTCTTTTCTTAGGGTCATTAAGGATTGGATTTTCAAAGGAGCCTAAGAACACAACATACGAACAGCCATACTGGGTCAGATCAATGATCCATCTAGCCCCCTATCCTCTCTTCCAACAGTGGCCAATGACAGGTGCTTCAGAAGGAATGAACAGAACAGGTAATCATCAAGTGAATTATCGCGTCTTCCACTCCCAGCTTCTGACTAACTGAGACTAGGGACACTCTGACCATGGTGTTGCATCCCTGACCATCCTGGCTAAAAGCTGTTGATGGACCTATCCTCCATAAACAAATCTAGTTCTTTTTTGAAGCCTGTTAGAGTTTTGGCCTTCATAACACCCCCTGGTAACAAGTTCCACAGGTTGACTGTGTGTTGCGTGAAGAAGTACTTCCTTTTTTTGTTTTAAACGTGAAGCCTTTTAATTTCATTGGGTGACCCCATATTCTTGTGTTATTGAAGGAATAAATAACACTTCCTTATTCACTTTCTTTACACCAGTCAAGATTTTATAGACCTCTATTAGATCTCTGCTTTGTTGTTTCTTTTCCAAGCTGAAAAGTCCAAGTCTTTTTAATCTGTCCTCATATGGAAGATATTCCATACCCCTAATGCTTTGTGTCTGTCTGTCTTGTTTTGTCTTCTAGGGAATGGAATTGGACTACAACAACAAAAACAGTAACAACCGCTCCAGCCCATTCCAACTAACTTCTCTCTTCCAAAAAGGACATTTATCAACATCTTTGATACCATCTAAGAGACTGTCAAATTATTTCTCCCCTGCTTTTAAAGACTTTCCACAGCAAAAAGGAAAGGGGAAAAGGGATGTGGTTAAAATGAAAGCCTTACTTATTTCTTTACATTTCAAATGCTTTAGCTGTTTTTCTCCTTTTTCTGCATCTTTAATAAAAGATTAAAATTATTTGTAATGGTGTTTGCCATGGGACTATGCCAGCTGAGGTTTCTGTACCCCAAAATTTATTTTAAACGGTTTAATACTGCAGTTTCAGAGTCATGTTAACACCTTTGACTCTTTGGGCCCATACATTGAATCTAAATTAATACAACAGAACCCAGTAATGTTAGTTTGGCTTCAGCGTTCAAAACTCACAATTAAATAGGGTAGAAATTAGGCAAAACAAGTTTGTGTAGGCCTACCCTTGATATGAAAGATGAAGACAAATGGTAGTTTTCTGATCACAGTACACAGAAGAGCAATGACTTCAGTGTCTAGTACTGTCAAACAGGCACTTTTCCTGAGCTCTATACTTAATTAAAAAGTAAAATAGAAAGAACTAGTGTGTTCTAAAAAGGGAGAAACTAACACACTGAACTTTTAGGAAAGCAAAGCTGGGAAAATACATATTTTGTTGAGAAACACAATCTGAGAAATTAAACTGAATGGGAAAGACTGAAAAGAAAATTAACAGAATTAATAGACAATACACCATTAAAAACCAAATCTAATAGAGATTTTAAAAAAGAGTAATGCAGATGAACAGAGAAATAATACAGAGATGTAGTCAACAAAAAAAGAAAAAGGCATATGAAGACACACATATCAAAACACGTCTTTAATACACAAGATAGCAAAGACTAAAGTAAAAGAATGTAATAAATGACAAAAACAATCAGACTGGAGTTGAAAGGAGGAACTCAGAGAAATAAAAATGAAAAAACTTAAGACTGGAACACTATTCTTTTTGGGAAAGATTCAAAGCTCATTGAAGACTCCCACTGATTTCCAAATGATTTTAGATTAGACTCTTAGATTATAAAATGCCTGGGGGAAGGGATATTGTCTTTTAGTTTAATGTAAAACATACCAAACATATAAAATGCTTTGTGAGTAAATAATAAATAATAATAATAAAGAAGGCAGCAGTATGAGCTAGAAGGTGGAAAATGAATCCCTGATTAGAGGGGCTATCAGATAATAATGGCCATGACCCAGCTGGAGAAGAGATGCCTTATCATTTAACGTTTTTGCATTAACATAACAACACCCTAGAATTGCAGTGAAAATTGAATCAATATAAAAAATGTAGATTTACTGAAAAAGATGTGCATTGAGCCATGATGATGAAAAAAGTTATTATTTTCTCCTCCACCCTTCAACTATGGACATATTATATGTTCTTCTTGAAGCATGGAATCCAATCAGATCTAAAATAAGGAAACTATTTTAAAAACTATATTTACTACTACATACCTGTGTGTTCATACTTATGTCTCAGTAGTGAGCTGCTCTTCTGGAATATTTTGTCACATAAATCACAAGCATACATCCCATTTTCTGTCTTTCTCATCTTCTTTTTGGGTGGTGTTGAATCAGAATCATTTTGATCTTCCACATTTGAGACTCCTTCTGAGCTAGTATCTTGCCTTTCATCCTAAGAAAAGTACATACAAATATTAAACCTAGTACAAATTCAGTGGACACAATAAGTGAGATTATAAATCATATCCTGGAATTTTAGTTGTAATTTCACTTAATTTCAATAAATTGACAAACAATGTTGTTTAATTCTAACATTTACATAACCAAGAAAAGACTCTCTCTTTGTGACTCTAACTAACATTCTTGATCTATTACAACTATAAGGCCTTGAAAACCAATACATAACAGAGTTGTAATGTTTAAGTTTTAAGATTTGGCTTCAGGACAAGCTTCAGAGGAGCAATAACACACTAAGTAAGAACTGGATAAGGGAGGGAAATGAAATTGAATGAATGAGAATGAAAAGGTACATAAAAGGGCACTGGGAATGTGGAAGACCAAGGATGTTTCTAACAGTTTCTTACATCAAGGTACACCATCTGCATCTGAATGTTTCATCAGTTTTATAGAAATTAAAATTGTGCCACATTAGCATTCAATTCTGTAAAACTGGCTACTTACTTTCTTATAATTCTGTTACAAATGTCACCTAAAGCAACTAGCCAGAGATGCTAATATCCCATGAACAAAAACTGTACCTATAATACCATAATACTGTAATTGTAGCCCCAGATGATTCATCTGCTAAATTACCTCTTGAGAAGCATAAAACATATTTTAATGGTATCAGCAAGTCACAAAAAACTATTAGATTTTTGGCATCAGTTTTCAAATCCAAATAAAATATGTATTAGCTACCTCCGTATACATGAGTGTAATATATAACATAAACACACACATACCTTGTGTCAGTCCAAACCAAGGCTGACCAGTTTCCAGCTGAACAGGAAAGAGTTTACATTAAATTCCATCACCCACTTATAAGGAGTCAACCAAGAAAAGATCTTATCCCTTGTATGTATCCTTTTTAAAATTCTTCTCTGTTCGTACCTTAATAATTTGTGTACAACTATCAGTGGGATTGACTCTGATTACACAGACATATATTGAGGTAGAAACAGAGCAGTGCACATAAATAACACATGCAAGGGATAGGGAGCCAGCAAAGTATATGAGCCTGGTTACATTGTTCTTAACCGGGGCACTGGAATTCATAAGTAGATAATATATCTATTATTTGGATTGAAAACTGGTCCTGAAAATCTGACAATTAGTTTGTGTGTGTTGCCCGATTGTGTACCAGTTGGCTTCAAAGGAATACATGTTACAATAATTTCCATCATCCACTTATTATGATGCAAAATAAAATTATCAAATTTTAAACACTGTTTTAACCAATTCTGTTTTTTTTTCTTTTACCATTAAAGTGTTTCTTAGTTTGGTAAAAATAATGACCTGAATTATGTTACACCTCCACATATAGTACATACAAGAATATACACAGGCTTAGGTACCTGATTTCCATTAGGTTGGGTCTGTTTTGGTGGTGTTTCTTGAACTGCAGGGCTAACTGTAGTTGAATATGTATAAGCCACCTGTGGAATCAGAATGGTTTGCTTATTGGCAGCTAGAGCTCTTAAGCATGGAACACTGTTCTGGTCAGCAATGGCAACAATTGTAGGTAATTGGGCAGTGACTGTAGGTATAGCAATATTTATGGGGTTGGCACTTGGTGGGATTACATTTACAACAGGATCAGAGTCTGTAATACTGCTGCTGTCCTTTTGTGGTTCTTTTTTTGCACAAGTCAAGTTCAAAGGTTCTTCTTGGACAGAATAAACACTGTTCTGGTAAACACTAGTTATGGTAGATCTTTCCAATATTTCTCCATGTAGCTTTGGTAGTGAAAGGTCAAGAGGTTCTATTTGTGGCTCTTCTGGTACACCCTCTGTTGTGTACACATAACCCTGTGAATTTCTGGATGAAGAGAGGTTTAGTGGTGATGGGGATGGCGTATTACTTCGTGAACCATTCAAGGTCAATCCCACTGATAAAGTCTGAGACTTAATTATCTTGAGGGAGTTTTGTGAATTACTTGTGTTGTTGTGGGGTTCACTTGGATTTGTAGGTTCTGCTTGATTATCATTATCTGTAGGATTACTTAATTTGCCCTCTTCAGGAGAAGATGGTCCAGAAGACTGTAGAGAAATTTGCCCAGCTTGCATTTTTTCAAACCACTTTTTTACCACATCCAGTGGTAGGTTTACTGAATCAGCAATTTTTGAGAGCTCTTCTGCACTTGGTTGTGCATTTAATGCATAATATGCTTTTAGAAGAGATAAAAGATTTTTTAAAGGTGGCTGACCAGGAGATAAGTTGCTCTCCCCTGTTTCTGACAGAACAGGGAATTCAGACTTCTCAGCTTCTGTTTCACTGAGCTGAGGAAGCTGAGTGGGATTTTTTGGGTCATAGTGCTTTAATTCTTGAAGTGCATTAAGATCTCCTGGACAGTCATCACAAAGAAGGCAAGTGCTATCATTGGTCTCTCCTTCAAAGTTCTTCTCTTTCTCAGACTTCACTGTGAGATCTTCTGGTAATTTTTCACTTTTGCAACTGTTTGTGGGAACAGAATTTTCTTTTTTCAGATTTTGTGGAACAACCTGAAGTTGACTAGGCTGCTCCAAACTGTAATTGATGATAATTTTGGTTGTCCCATCTTGATCAACCAAAGGAAGACTGATAGCTGAAATGAGGGAATGACCAGCTTGTTGTATGGTTGCAGTGTTGATTGTTTCTTGTTCTTTGGATGCAAGATTAGTATGACTGTTTTCCAGTACTTGCCTTATTACATTACCATCTACTGCCACTTTAAGTACATTTTGAATATCACTTAAGTTGATGCTTATAGGAGATACCAAACCTACTGTTGGTAGAACAACAGCTTGCACCACACCCTGAGGAGAACTGGTTGCCTGTAATGGGCTACCACCACTAAAAACCCCATTTTGCAAAGGGGTTGAACAGTTGATTCCTGAAGCAACAACTATGGGCTTGAATTCATAATCCACAGGTTCAGTTTTAATTTGGTTAATGGGAAGTTGTTCTTGTAAGGGCTTGTTTTCTATCTTTTGCCGTATCTGTGGTCTCGCTGGGATACCTGGTGATGTGGAAAGGGAAGGGGAGGAACACTGAGACGTCTTGAGCCCTGATCGTGCTCGACCATTCACAGGCATCAAACCAATACATTTCTTGCTGCTTATGTGTGAGCTATATGAACCAGAATGAGAAAAACGCTTCTTGCAGTTTGGGCACTCATATGGCTTCTCTCCTAAACAAAGATAAATGAGAGTCGATTAGGTTACAGTGCATCTCCTTCATACTAAAAATATGGGAAATCAATATCTCTCCTCTCAAACGGTCCCAGACATAACTCTGACGACGAACACTTTATATTCAGTTAAACAATATAGATAATTATGCCACCTTTGTATCTGATCAGGCATTTCTTCCATGAATTTCAATGCAAATTGTGTGTGCACTAGAAATAAAAGATCAGTCCCCATATAACCACAATAAATTCTAGCATTTCCCAAACCTTCGTGAAAGTGTCTAAACCCAACATATAAATTGGCTTTATACTATATTGTACATTAGAAAGTGATAAAGCAGGAGACTAAGCCAATGACAAATCCAAAGAAAATAAGTGGCATAAACAAAATAAATGGTGATGTAAAATGTGTATGCACACATACACAAACGCTATCTAGCCACCTATATACCCATAACTGTAATCCGCCAAATAGATACACCAAAGTAAAGGGAAAGAGGCCACACACAGAAGACATGCATGTAGTCTGATGTCAGAGATGAACATCAGTTGTATAGCTTCCTTACAAGCTAGCCAGCATGATGGTCAAGCCCAGTGATAGCACTGACTTCTTAACATAGCTCTGCTGCTGAGGAAGATAATAGCTGGTAGTTCTGCCTCTTTTCATGGAGAGAAGAGTGCCAGCACAGGGTCTTCCACCAACAGAGTCAGCATTGAGAGTAAGGAGATGAGACACAGGTGTTGTAGTTGGGAGAAGAAACAAAAGTGAGGCATAAAACATGCACTCAGATGGGAAAAAACATAGCTTTCTTAAATGCTGCTTCTTTGATTCAGATGGCAAAGCAGTAGAAAAGGATAACTTGAAACCTTAATTTCTACTTCTTTTCTGTCTGTCTTCAATCGGTAAAGAAGAGGGGAAGGGGAGAAATTGAGTATTTTTTTTTAATGAACAAAAGCAACCTTTGGAAGTTCATACAGAATGAAACACTTGACTGCTGAGATGACAATCTACAAAATCTTGGGTACAATCACCTTCTTTGCTTAGGGCAGTATTTATTGCTTACCCTTGTATGGTGGTATACACAGGCACAGTAAGGTGGGTAGCGATAATATTTATTATTATTATTGTAAATTATTTGTTTCCAGCTGTGGCCACAACATGCTAGGTGTTCTACAAACACACAGAATGAGGATATAATAGAAAAAGGTAAACAAGTAAAGGATAGAGGGAAGGTGTATAACAAAGAAAAAGGGAAAGAGGTACAACATGTAAGTAAAGAGGTCAAGGCAAAGGCTGTCCACTTTTTAAAAATAAAAATTGTGTACAGTAAAACCTCCATTTAACGGACTAATTCGGGCGAGGGGGTGTCCGTTAAATCAAAAAGTCTGTTATTTAATAATTTTTTTAAAATGAGCTGTCAGAGCAGCAGCCCACCCGCCACAGGGTTGGGGCGGCAGCTCCGCAGCCCGCCTGCTGCCAGGACCCGGGCGGCAGCTGGGAGCCGGCAGCCAGCCCGCCTGGGTCCCGGCTGCTGGGACTCTGGCGGGAGCTCAGGCGGGAGCCGGCAGGCAGTCCGCCCGCTGTGTGGACCTGGGTGGCAGCTGGCCGGCTGCTGGGACTCTGGCAGCCAGCCCGCCAGAAATGGATCAGGAATTCATCAGACTTGCTCAGAAATTTTGTCCGTTGCATCCGAAGTCCGTTAAATAGAGGTCCGTTAAATCGAGGGTTTACTGTACATATACATAACATGAATAAAACATCCCCAAATTCCTTCTGCCTATCTTTGCTTTTACACATTCCAGAACTCTAACACTACAGCTAAAGTTTTGCTTAACAGTCTCAGCTTAAAGCCACTTATGCAAAGGCTCTTGAATTGTACTGGGAGCACCTTGGGCACAGCTGAGTACTTGGGCCAGAATTTACAGTATCTCCAAGAACAAAATATAAACTTCATATTTTAAACTTATAGTTACAAAATTGTTTTCATGCCAAAATCATACAGGGTACATGTGATAATATTCATTATATATAACAAGACTTGGAATATTTACCACTGTGGATTCGTAGATGCTCCTTTAGGTGATGTTTGTATTTAAAAGCTTTTCCACATTCAGTGCACTTGAATTTTCGATTACCACTGGACTGAGTCACATGTCTCTGTAAGAGAAAATCTGAAATTCATTCAGAGTACAAAGAAGTTCAAATGTAATGAATAAACAGCATAAGAAAAACCTCATGTATTTCAAATTTCAGCACAGAAGTAATTCAGAAGTAAATACAGTTAATCAACATTCTGAGGAACTGAGGTCTGTATGGGTTACTTATAAAAAAAGAAACAGATCAGTGGTCAGGTTAGGAAACTGAGCCATATAAATAATTGGTATAAATTTGGTACAGTTAAAAAAAAAAAAAAGACATTGCTCTCTATCCTAATTTTACATAAAGGGAATACAACCAGGTTATGTGCCTAAGAAATTGAGTAGGATACCCTTTTCTGTTTGTAAAAATCATCCAATAGATAAGGAATACAAGAAGGAAACATTAAAGCATTTAGAGACAGTTTAAAATTTAATCGGTTGCCTTGATATTTCCATTTACATGCTTCCAGCTCTTACTGTTGGCCTTAGATTCTGTATGTAATGGCACCACAGGATTGCTGAAGAGAACATGGTTCAGTAACAAGAAAGGCACTCTCAGTGACAGTTTATTCTCAAAAGAAATGCAAAAAATTCTACATTAAAATATGCAATATAATAAATGGATTCCTCAAACACCAAATATTTGTTAACAATTGTGATGAAGCCACTTAACTATCTTTTTGTTATGTCTTGTCTTGTGATCACATTTATTACGAATAAAGTATTTTCATCATTTTAGCCTTGTTTACATTACAATTCTTTTAAAGTAGCATAGGCCAAGAAAGATAAATTTAAATAATACACTTTTATTTTAGTATAAACAGTTTATATATACATATGTATATATTTAAACACTGACCCAGTATATTATTTCTGAAAGTATAGTCAGAGCTGTTAATTCTCAATATAGAGGTGAGAGAGAGAGAAAGAAACACTTACTGCTAGAGCAAACTGAGTTAGTTATTTTATAAAAACATATTTGCAACAAACTTAATTTTTTTAAAAAATCTGTCTATGAAAAATGAGACCAATGATGGTCTACCACAGGGGTGGGGAAACTTTTTGGACTGATGGCCACATGTTGGTATGGATATTGTATGGTGGGCCATGAATGCTCTCGAAATTGAGGTTAGGGTGCAGGAGGGGGCTCCGGGCTGGGGTGCAGGGAGAAAGATGCAGGCTCTGGGGTGGGGCTGGGGATGAGAGATTTGGGGTGTAGGACGGTGCTTCAGGCTGGGATCAAGGGATTCAGGGGGGGGGGATTGGAGATGGGGCAGAAGCAGTGGTGCATGAGGGCTCTGGCTGGGGAGAGCGAGGTCTGGGGTGGGGCCAGAAATAAGGCATTTTCGGTGCAGGATGGGGCTTTGGAGTGGGGCAGGAGGCTGGAGTGTAGAAGAGGGATCAGGGCTGGGGCAGAAGGTTGGGCATGGGAAGGGGTTGGAGTACAGGCTCTGGGTGGTGCTTACTGTGCACCTCATAAGGCTTTACGGAAATATGCGTATGTATTTATGACATAATAGGAATATGTTTTATATTACATATGCCATTTAACATATCTCTGTAAAGGTTATGATCTACTGGATACATTCTTCCTATTGGTATGCATGTGTCATTTTTGTACTCAAAGTTATGAATATTGGCTGTGTATTTGGTTAATTTTAAATAACCTCACTGAAGCAGTTGGTCAGCTTCCTGAGAAAGACTATTCTCAGTAAGTGCCCAGTCAGGAACAACTTAAGCCAACAATGAAACCCAGAAAAAGTCTGCTGTTGCTCAGGAAAATGTCCTTTACAGTAGGCACTAGTTTAAGAGTATAAGTGCAGAATTTCTGTGAAAAATGAACTGTTGCTTAAAGAAGCTCCTAAGGAGAAGAATCCCCATGGTAGTTTTTGCAAGCAGGGCGTGGAAGTGATTTGATTGAGACAGTTTCAGTTTCTAGAGGCCAGAGTATTTCAAATGTATATGGATCTATTGGCTTTGCTTTAGAAAGACCCAGTGTTGATAGCTTTGAGAAGATTTCAGATGGAATGAAAATTGGTAGGATTTTGAACAGCCCTATAAGCTTCACTATCTTGTTGGGGAGACAATGCTGTTGGGACAGGAATGTCTCCATGTCAATTCTGTAAGTGAACAGTCTGTGTCTCAAGTTCAGTGAGAAGATTGGGGAGCTGGATCTACAGAGCAAAACATCTGTGCAATTGATCTCTCAGAAATACAGGGGATGGTAGGCAAACTCTTATGAAGACACTTGGGAGATGTCTTGTAGTCTCTTAGTGAACTCAGCATCTGAGTCCATGTGGAAGCAGAGATTGGTAATGGAAGGACAAAAGAACCTTAAGTCAAACGTGCTATTGAAAATGGATGGTATCTCTAAGACAGGGGTGGGGAACCTTTTTTCTGCCGAGGGCCATTTGCACATTTATAATGTCATTCGCGGGCCGCTTCCTCTCCCCACCCCGAGGAAGCCCAGGCTGGCAACGGGAGCTGAGACCCCCCGCTGGCAAGGGGCCAGCGGGGGAAACCCCAAAGCAGTGGCAGATGGAGTGCTTAGCCCTGCACTGCTTTGGGGGTTTCCCCCGCTGGCCCCTTGCCAGCCAGGGTCCTGCCGCCTGCCCCAGTCAGCTCCCGCTGTCAGCCTGGGTGTAGGCCAGGGGTGATCTTCCTTTACCCCCGCCCAGCCTCCCCCCCATCTAACCGCCTTCCCTCCCCCACCCCTGCCTGGCCCATCCCACCGAACCTAACCTCCTCCCCCCTCCCACTCCCAACCCAGCCTCCTGACCCCATGCCTGACCCGCCTAGCCCAGCCTCCCCCCACCCAAACCTCCTTCCCTCCCACACCCACGCCTCACCCACCCCATCCAGCCTAGTCTCCAGCCCCCCTCCCCGCCCAGCCTGGCCTCCCCCCCACCGCCCCCTTGCCTGCCCCCCAGCCCAGCCTCCCCCCCTCTTGACCGTCGGCTCCCCCAGGCGCTTCCCGGCTCCTACCTTCAGCGCGGAGCCGCCCCCGCCTGGCGGCCCGCACGCGTCCCTGGCCGGCGGCGGCCCGAGGCGCTTCAGCGGGGGACTGCCACTTGGCGGCCTGCGCGGGTCTTCTCCCCATGCCCCAGTGCCTGACCCAGCCCTGGCCCGCTGCGGGCCGGATGGAATGACTCGGCGGGCCGTATAAGGCCCGGAGGCCGGAGGTTCCCCACCCCTGCTTTAAGACAAAGTCCATCCTTGGAATTGGTAAATGTTAAGAATCTGAAAACTAGTAAACAAGCTAGTGTATGTGTTGATGCAAATTACCTGACTGACTGGGAGGAGAAAGACTTGCTAGTAGTTATTAGCAAAGAGGACACACCCGACCAGCCAATAGATTCTGTTACATGAGAGAGCTCAGATTTTGACCGTACAGGACAGAGAGGAAGGAAAAAACTTTTTCATACTAGTGGAAGCCACAGGTTAACCCTAAAATGCCAAACCCCCAGTGGTATTGAACAGAAGGCATGACATGACACTTGCAATTGATGTTAATACTAATGCCAATATTAACTTTTGTGACTAATGTGTTGCTGATACTAAAAACTGTAAAAATGTATAATGTGCCTAATCTTTTGGAAAAACCTTTGAACAGGTTAAGAGTGATACTTAACACTTTATATTAAAAGGCCTTGTGATACTGATATTTCACAGTTAGTGCTTGTAACTAGTCTTGAAACTGTACACAGGAGAAAAGACATTGCAGACCTAATGTGCTGTATGAGATGGGAAACTGAGGCACACTACAATATTGCTTTCATGGCTAAATGCCAAGATTCCTACCCTATGAAGAACATTAATATCTACATTGATTTGATGTTAATTGGATCCCAAAAATTTGCCAGCGCTTGTATGGATAAATTAGCTATTTTCATTAGCTTATGGCAATGTCACATGAGAATACAGGAATTATGCTGCCAGAGCAGATCCAATCCACTCTTGGTCTAATCATGCTTTACCTGGGGTTTGTAAAGAAATTCAATAATATTGTTACTTCCATAATAAGTCTTACAAAGAAACATCCTGTTTTAGTCAAACTTGATTTCAATAAACCACTTCTGCTATACACAGATATGTCTAATATTCGGTAGAAGCTGTGGTAATACAGAACCAAGAATGGGAGGTTCCAATGATGCATTCAGCAGTGTCTGGAACACCCTTTCCTTCATCAGTTTTGCATTGGAGGTATGACGCTGATTAACATATGAACATATTTGCAACCACTGTTATATAATTGCAACAAATCTTGCACAAAATGTGGCATGTAAGATGTCTATGGAAAGGTTATGACTTGTTGAATAGGATTATTCTATTTGTATGCATGTATCAGTTTTGTACTTGAAGTTATGAGTATTGGTTCTGCACCTGGATTTCAAATGTTTGCTCCTGGGGTAACGCCCATAAGGTATTTAGCCTGCACATCTTGGAGGGACTATTCAAATTAAGTGGCTCATCAAGAAACACTTAACGGACAATGGACCATGGGAGATGCCCTTCTACACTGAATGGACTGTCCTGCTAATATTCCATCTGAAGTATAGGTAATGGCTTCCTGCTATGACTAAGCAAAATTGGGCATGGACTGGTGATTTGCCATGTGACTCCAAACTCCCATCTTTTAAAGATCCTGCAGTTTTCCACTAGCTGTGCTGAGGGACTTATTTGAAACAATGGGTTCCCTTCCACATGGCAGAAACAATAAATGGTCCTGAAAACACCTCCATTTTGCCTCTTTCCTGCTGGACCATGGACTTATACTAATAGAAGCATTCTAACCAAGGGACTTCGGTCCTTCCAATGATTTGGAAGCAACCAGAGACTTATCAAGTCAGCAGTTTATTCAATCACTGCTACAAGCCTGAACCAAGCACTTTGCATTTATTGTATGTATCTGATTCCTGATACATCTGATCGGGTGCATAGATGGGCCAAATGGGCACAGGTATCAAAAATCTCTGATCAAAAGGTGTAGGGTCCAGGCACATCTGAAGTGAAGTGTCCACAGGGACACTACTCAAAGAATTATAACTTACTTTAATGATAAATTAACATGTGTACAGTAACAAGTATCAACCAGAATACGTTAGAACCATCCAACACATTTACCATTGGGAACATCCAGCAGTACTTAAAGTGAAAGTATCCATACCTGTGGAACCAAGCCAACTAAAAGATAGCAGGTAAGACAGCTAATGGAAAGTTAAGAAATGTTTACAGGGAGTGTTCATTTAAGTATCTAGGAACTACCATACCAGATCAAACCAGTTATCCATCTAGTCTAGTATCCTGCGTCAGACAGTGGCTAGTACCAGATGCTTCAGAGGAAAGTCCCCTGTAATGTATAATTATTCTCATCAGCTAGTAATATGTTTATGTCCTGAAGAATTCTAATTTATATCCCTTGCAATATTTTCTCTTATTTAATTATTCCTGAGGGAATTCTGAGCCAAAAAATTAAAAATTCTGCACCCACAAATAAAAATTGTATGCACAATATTTTAAAATTCTGCAAAATTCTGCAAATTTTATTTGTCAATAAATAAATGTGGAGGTTTCAGCATGGCGGTGGGTCCAGGCCACTGGCTGCACAGAGATGGGAGATCACCCGGCAGTCCCCCGCCCGCTGATAGGGACTCTACAGTGAAGCTGCACCTGACCCAGAGACAGCACGAGGGCCAGGTCTGTCCCAGAAACATGCCAGGGCTCTAACCCTCTGCGCCAGATGCACTGGTGTGGGCAGGCAGCCTCAGCCCAGCAGGATCCCATTGTCGAGGGGCTTAGTGTTGGGGGATCCAGGTGTAGGATGAGACGGTTCTTTGGGGGCAAGCTGGGTGCGGGCGGCTCAGTGGTTGTTCTGGATGTGAAGAGACTTGTTGGGGGGTTCCAGGTGCTGGGACAACGGGGCTCTGCTGTGGAGCTGGTTGGAGCTCAGCAAGGGTGGTCTGGGTGTGTGTGGGATGTAGCTGGGTAAGGGGGTCCAGATGTCGCAGGAGTGGGGCTTGGTATGGTGGGGGTCCAGGTGAAGCTGGTTGGGAATCAGTGGGGTGAGGGGTCTGGGTGGCTTGTTGGGGTGGTCCAGGTGCAGGGAGGGGTTTCCAGGTGCAGGGAGTGTGGCTCCACAGGGTGGGAGTTCGATGGGTCTGCTTAACAGGAGAGCCCCAGCTGCTGCCACCACCAATGGAATGCCGCATGCTGGGCTCCCACTCTTCCCTCCTGCCCCAACTCTTCTCTCAGTCCCACAACCCCCTGCCCTATTCTATCCCCACTGCTTATTCCCTGCTTCCCACACCCCTCTTGCCCTGCCCCACTGCAGGCACTCACCACTGTACAGAAAACCTCCCAGCACACACACATAGAAGGGTAGACGACTGGCACTAGGACCCAGAGGCAGCATCCAGCTGCTGAGTCAAGAACCCACATGACCACCTTCTCTCACCCTGGCAGATCTGTGCCTGAGAAAATGGGGGGAGAAATGGCACATGCTCCCCATACCTTGCCATTCCACCCACTCCCACAGAGATTTACTGCTGCTCTGGGTGATGGAAACTAGATGCCAGCACTGCTGGGGAGGGTCTGTGACCACTCTCGCAGTTTCCCTTTGCTTCCTCCTCATTTTCTTGAAGCAAAGAAATCTGCAGCAAGACACGATTTCTGTGCCCCCCACAGTGGCACAGAATTTCCTCAGGAGTATTTAATGTAATTATGATGTTCTTATTAGCCATATAGATATCTAATTATTTTTTAACCCTGATAAGCTTTTGAACACCATGATATTTTGCAGCACTGGAGTTAACCTATATATTGTGTACAAAAGTATTTCCTTCAATCGTTTTTAAGTTTGATGACTTTCATTTAAATGGGCTGTTCTTTTGTTCCTATGAGGAAGAGTAAACAGGAGCTCTCAATTTACCTTTATCTACACTATTCTCTATTTTGTATCCTACCTTGTTCTCTGTTTTCTCCTCTCTAAACAGTCTCAGTCTTTTCAATCTCTCCTCATCAGGAAGCTTTTCCATGCATTTTTGTTATCCAGCTCTCGACCCCTTTTTAATTTTGCTGTATATTTTTGAGGTGAAGTAATCATAACTGAACACAGAATTCATGGTAAGGATATGCAGTCATAATGGTAGTATATATCCTCAGTATTATTTCCTGTCCTATTTACAGTAGAACCCCAGAGTTATGAACACCTCAGGAATGGAGGTTGTTCCTAACTCTGAAATGTTTGTTGCACTGAACAAAACATTATGGTTCTTTCAAAAGTTTACAACTGAACACTGATTAATGCAGCTTTGAAACTTTATTATCCAGAAGAAAAATTCTGCTTTTGACCATCTTGATTTCAACGAAACAAGCACAGAAATTTGAGAACAATGGTCTCCTTACTCGTCAAATCTTTATTTTCAAACTTTCTCCCTTTTCTTTTAGTAGTTTATGTTTAACACAGTACAGTACTGTATTT
Organism: Sternotherus odoratus; assembly: GCA_032164245.1. NCBI lineage: Eukaryota > Metazoa > Chordata > Testudines > Kinosternidae > Sternotherus > Sternotherus odoratus. The sequence goes on along the minus strand of JAVMKO010000002.1, from coordinate 200,163,685 downwards.
GCTTCTTTTTTTTTTTGGTCTCTGCAGCTAATTGATTGAGTACTTCCAGTTATAGATAAGGTGTGTGGCTGACCGTTCAGTTTGTAACTCTGGTGTTCATGACTCTGAGGTTCCACTGTACACCCTAACCTTTTCTTTGGTTTTTTTTACCATTGATGTGCATGGAGAAGATATGGTAATTGATCTGTCCACAGTGATACCCAGGCTTTTCTTGACAGAGCACCTACATCACCAGGATATTGTATCTGTTCCATGATTGGAAAATGTCGCCATTATAAACTACTTTCATTTCTGAGTGAAACAAGTTTTATTTATTCACAAAACTCTAACAGTAGCCACTGGAGTTAAGAAACACAAAACAATCCAACCTTACAACAGCATGACAGTGTACTTCTACATGGCTTTCCAATGGACAATGCTTAAGCAAATCAAAAAATAAAACTTACTGGGACAGAGATGAAATCATTGCATGTGATTGGATTCTTTACAAAGAAATTCTTTACTGATCATAATATCACACAAATGTAGGGTGACTAGATGTCCCAATGTATTAGGGACAGTCCTGATTTTTGGGTCTTTTTAAAATATAGGATCCTATTACCTCTCACCCGATCCCGATTTTTCACTCTTGCTGTCTGACCACCCTCCACAAATAAATCAGAAATGCTAAGAATAATCCATGCTGTCTCTGAGTATTGAAAACCAGAGGAACAGAGATTCAGACATCCTCCTCTGGTCAGCTATTAATTCAACAATTGAAGAAAAGTACCCAAAATGTGAAGTCTGCAATAAATGTGGAGAAAATGTAAAAAACCCTCTGAAATCACATAAGATTCCTGACTGAACTTAGTCCAAGGCTAGCACAGATCTGTTTGAAGTGAATTGGAAAGTTTGCCTCTTCTTGGTAGATTACTGATGAGTTTTTATTTTAAATGAGGTTTACACAACATGTCAAATAGCAATGTAATAGTGTAATATATTGCATTGGATTCCAGATGAGTTAACAAGTGAAGGCCCATACTTCATGAATGGCTCATTTCAACAATTCTCTTTGCTACTTTCAAGCATACCACATCAAGCTTTACCAATGGACTGCCAAATGGTTAACAGAAAAGTCAGAATAAAAAACAAAAGAACTCAATTAAACTCAATTTAAAAATGTCGGTGAATTCAAAGGATTGAGACACAGCTTTGTTGGAATATCACAAGTCTTCACAATGATTTCTTATGACCATGAGTTCAGAAACTTCTAGAGAAGTCTAGATAAAGAGTAACATTATACAAAAATCAACATCAACCATATTAAATGGAATAAAAACTTGTTAACAAATAGATTTCAAAAAGCAATTTTTAATGGGGAAACTTATGGGGTGTTTCTAGAGGGGTTCCACAAGGATCTGCTATTGATTCAATGCTATACAGTATCTTTATCCATCTGGAAGAAAACAAAATCACTGATGGTAAAATTTGTAGATGATACAAAATTTGAATGACTGGTAAATAATAATGAGGACAAGTCAATTACACAGACTGACGTGGATAGCTTGGTAAGGTGAGCTCATTTTAATAACATGTGTTTTAATTCAGCCAAATGAATCTAGAAACATCTAGAAACAAAGAATGTAGGCCACACTTACAAGATAGGAATGTAATGACACTGAAAAGGATTTAGGGGTAATGGTTGATAACCAACTGAACATACGCTCCCAGTGCAAAGCTGTGGCTTAGGGTATGTCTTCACTACAGGACTAGGTCGATTTCCCTTAATTCGATTTTCTAAATTCGATTTTAGAAAATCGAATCAGTGTGTCCCCACCAGGACAGCAGGTCGACAGTGGTCGACACTGTCTGTCCTAGAACTTTTGCAGGGGTCGACATAGCCCGCATTGCACTTTGGGTAGGTAGCCCACAGTGCAATGCGTGCCAGACCCCTCCCCCTCCCAAGCAGCCCCGCGGACCCCCCCGCCCGCCTGAACAGCCCCCCCACCGGACCCCCCCGCCCGCCCGAGGGGGGGGGGGAGCCGGCGCGGGGCTGCTTGAGCGAGCCGGTCAGCTGGCTAGTCAATTTCACCTGAAATTGACCAAGCAGCTGACCCGCTGGCTCAAGCAGCCCCGCACTGGACCCCCCCGCCCCCCGCCCAAGCAGCCCCGCGCCCCCCCCACCTGAACAGCCCCCCTGCTGGACCCTCCCCCCGCCCACCCGAGGGGGGGGGAGGAGCCGGCGCGGGGCTGCTTGAGCGAGCGGGTCAGCTGCCTAGTCAATTTCACCTGAAGCAGCCCCTCGGGCGGGCGGGGGAGTCAGGAGGGGGGGCTGTTCAGGTGGGCGGAGCTGCTCGGAGGTCGGAGGCTTAACTTCAGATGCCTCTTCACTTACTCACAGTAGACATAGAGAAGTTGATTTTAGCCTTACTTCTCTCGTCAGGCAGGAGTTACAAATTCAATTTTGAGGGCCCTTTAAATCGACTTTAAGGGCATGTATGTGAAGACAGGTACACGTTTAATTCGACCTAACGTCGTTAAGGTCGAATTAAAGTGGTAGTGAAGACATGCCCTAAGTGGATGAACATGGTTTTTGGAGGCACAAGCAGTGGAATACCAAATAGGTGTACGGAGGTAATATTACCTCTGAATATGGCATGAGACCATTACTGGAATACTGTATCCAGTTCTGGTGTCCACAATTCAAAAATTAGAAAGGATTCAGAAAAGAGCTAAGAGAAAATTAAGAGGTGACTTGATCATAGTCCACAAGTACCTACATGGAGAAAAAATTTCTGATAGCAGACAGCTCTTAAATCCTACAGCAAAGGGTAAATTGAGATCCAATGGTTAGAAGCTAAAACTAGACAAATTCTGAAATAAGGTGCAATGTTTTAACAATAATGGTGATTAACCATTGGAACTTACCTAGAGACATGAATTTTCTGTGACTTAGTCTTTAAATTAAGAGTGGGTATCTTTTTTAAAAAGTATACGCTAGCTCAAACAGAAGTTGTGGGCTTGATGCCGAAATGAATGGATGAGATTTTATGGCTTGTGTTATGCAGAAGGTCAGGATAGAGGATCCTACTGGTCCCTTCTAGCTTTTTTAAAAAATATCTATGAATTAATGAAGTTCAAATGGAAAGTTACTTACAACCTGCCAAAGTAACAGCTATACCAAGATCATACATCATAATCAATCCCGAGAGTCAGTCATACAAGAGGAATAGAGGAGCTGAGTAACCTGTTAGTTCCATTTATCTCAGCATGCATGTGAGATCTCAGCACCTTTCAGGATCAGAAAAACATGTTTAGAATACTTTTTGGCCTTTTGGTTGATTTTTCTAGTATTGCATCATTTTATTTATGTAGAAACAATTATTTTCATTACTCAGATGTACATAAAGAACCTACTTACAACCTATAGTTCATAAAGACAGTGATTCTTCCTGCAGTAAGAAAGCAAGAAAAATGCATTTGAAGATCCAAAATTATAAAATGATCTTTGTGAAAGAAAAAATGTCATTGGTTGAGTACAAAAGTTGATATAATATCTGGTATAGTCACAAGGCTCAGGTATCAATGGCCAATTGGTACAAAATTCAAGAAAACACACTGTAAGGCAATAAACACTTCAAGAAATTCAATTATTGTACATGAAATGGCTGAAGGTACCTCATTTGGGGTCTAATCCCACATTGATTACCTACAGAAAACTATGAATTTAATAGCAAGTTTGCCAAAGCAAAGACTGTAGGATCAGGACCTTAGCATGTAGGTAATCTGATATACCCACACTCTTAGCTTTACATTATTGCTAACATAAATAAGTCCTTATAAATATTGTTACACATATGATAATATATAATTAATAAAACTTCCACTTACTTGATCTCTTCCTGATTTATGTGATGTCATGTGGCGTTCAAGCTGTGTTCTATATGCAAATGTGTAACTGCATAATGAGCAACTAAAGTTATCCTCATTTTTTTCATGGCGATATTTAATGTGTTCCTTCAGAGAGGTAAAGCGTTTGTAACCTCTATCACAATATGGGCAGGTAAGCAGTTGGGAAAATGCATCTGGTGTTCCTGCAAAGGATAGACAATAAACCTTTATTTAGATAAAATAAAATATCAAATATATTAATATGAATAAACATGTTGGGGATATATTTTCACTTACATGAGTTCATGTAACTTCCATAATTTACATCCTATATAATAATCGGCTAGAAAAGTTTGTGGAAGCCGTCATGCGCAGTAGAGACGGCCCGGATGAACGGCATGCTGGGGGTTGTAGTTTGGAGGCACAAAATGGCTACCGCGCGTGCCCGCCTGAGCGATCCTCACTCACACAGAGCTAGAGCACCAAGGAGCAGTTATACATATAAAGTTAGCTGGGCTGTCGGGCTCATGATGAGGAGTTGAGGGGGGAGGGAGCTGAGCGGGGGGGAGGTCGTTGCAGGGGGAGGGGGCTGGGCGAGGGGGGCGTTGGGGGCTGGGCGACGGGGGGCGTTGGGGGCTGGATGAGGGGGGCATTGAGGGGGAGGGAGCTGGGCGGCGGGGAGGGGAGGGGGGCGCGAGCCCTTACGGTTGGCCCGTGTACACGGGCTTTTACACTAGTAGAGGAATATACTGCTGAATAAGAATTCTTATTTCAGTTTTTCGTAGCATGTATTTGCTCATTGCCTGTGGTACAAATGTCACTAATATGCAATGGTGGAAAGAGGAAAGAAAGCAGAGAACAAACAGGGTTTGATTGTGATCTCACTTACTCCCAGGTTCACATTGATGTCACTCTACTGACTTTGATGGAGTTACTTGTGCTTTACACCAGCATGAAGTAAAATCAGAATTAGTCTCTATGACTAGACAGGACTGTGTGTGAGAAGACATGTTTATGGTTTTATATGTAGGTACATATATTCAAGAACTCTTACATTGATATCTAAACATAACTATGTTATACAGAAAGTAACTTATGTATAACATTGTAAACATCCCGGCTGTTAATCTTCTCACACATTTAACAATAAAAATGAAAATATTGTTTCAAAATTCTCTTATTTTATTTTCAGATAATAAAAACCTGGTTTTAGGAATGTAGGATTTACCATTTTGGATCAGACTATTGATCTATAAAGTGCGGTACCCTGCCTCTGGCAATTCCAATCCTTCATGCTTCAGAGGAAATGGAAGGCAATTCCTGCCATCATGCAATTATCCAACTGTGCAGAGCTATTGCAAAGGAGAGGGGAGAATGTTTATTTGAACCCCACTGATTATGATCTTATACCCTGAAGCACAAGGTGTAAATTTCCATGGATTTTAACTTGCATAACCACAAATATTATTAATACTCATAAAATTAGCCAGTACCTTTGAAAGTACTTCTAAATTATCTTGATGACTTGTGGCAATTAATACCACAGATTTATTATATGTTCCCTAAATAAGCATTTCCTTTTGTTTGCTTGGAATTTACTGCCTTTCAGTTTTATTGAGTGTTCCATTGTTCTTGTACAGAGGGACAAGGAAAAGAGGAGACTTAGACCAATTTTCACTATATTCTTTGTAGTGTTGTGTCTCAACTAAGTCCCTTCTTAGCTTTTGCATTGTCAGTATAAGTGATACTCATATTTGCAGGCATAAGTATAGTTTTACTTCTATATTTGAGGGGTTGGCAGCTCCAGTCAGGCCAAGAGGGCAGCATATGGGAGGGAGGGGACAAATTCCGTGCTTGCCCATGGCAGCTCAATTTCAGATTGGGCGGGAGGGACACAACTTTAACCGAGATTCAGGAGTCTGGTTTGTCTTGCATACCCCCAAGTTTCACCTTACTTAAAAATTATTTGCTTACAAAATCAGACAAAAATACAAAAAAGTGTCACAGAAAACTATTACTGAAAAATTGCTTTCTTTCTCATTTTCACCATATAATTATAAAATAAATCAATTGGAATATAAATATTGTACTTACATTTCAGTGTATAGTATATAGAGTAGTATAAACATGTAATTGTATGAAATTTTAGTCTGTACTGATTTCCTAGTTCTTTTTATGTAGCGTGTTGTAAAAATAGACAAATATCTAGATGACTTGATAGACCCCCTGGAAGAACTCGGCAACCCCCCAGGGGTACACGTATCCCTGGTTGTCAATCACTGACTTAGGCAACTGAAAACTCGAGTGTTTTTTCAGATAATAGCTTAGAAATATCTGACAGAAGCATTGTATCTAATTCTTGTATCAAGAAAGAAAGTTAAATAAATATTAAACCCACTCAGCTCTAATACATGTTCTGACATCTTGTGCCAAGTCTCTTATGGGATGCTGGTTAGGTTTAAATTGTAATGTATATTCTTACTCAGATACTCTTACTAAAGTCAGAAGAGAACATCATGATCATCTACAGGCCACAGAACCTCATGAACTTACTCCTGAAATAGACCCCTAAGATCTGGCTGAGTTTCTGAAGTCCTCATATCATGGTTTAAAGACTTCAAGTTACAGAGAACTCACTATTTACCCTAGTTTAAACCTGCAAGTTACCCATGCCCCATGTTGCAAAAGAAGGCTGACCCCCTGTGATGGTGCTGTTCCTGGTGGGATGCAACTGTGAGTGTCAGATCAGGACAGATTGCTTCCAAAGGGGCAACTACAGCCCAAAGCTGGGGTTTTTCCACACTAAGGTAAGCCAAACCAGCTAAACAGAAAAGACTTTCGTTTCACCCCACTGGCTAACCACAAGTCACACAAGCAATCCCCTTAAGACACTCCAGATTCCCAGTATCACCACCAGCAGCCACCTGTCCTGGGGACCAATGGTTATGAAAACCAATGCCCCAAATAAAGAAAACGGTTCTCCCCAATTCCAAAGAATCAGGCCCCAGACCCAGGTCAATATACCAATCAGATCTTCCCACAAATCACGCTGTTGCCAATCCTTTAGAATCTAAAATCTAAAGGTTTATTATGCAAGGAAAAAGGTATAGGTGAGGGTTAGGAATGGTTAAAAGAAATCAATTACATGCAGTAATGGCACATCTCTTGGTTTCGGCTTACAGCAAAGGTAGAATAACTGCAGGTTTAAATCAAAGTCTTTAGAAAGCATCCCATTTAGGGATGGGTCAGCACCTTAGTCCAGAGTTCACCTGTGTAGCAAAGTCCATTCAGAGTTGGAAGCAAGACAGGCTGCAGGCTGGAGGTAGAAGACAAAATGGAGGATGCTTCTTCCAGCTTTTATAGACTCTCCTCTGTGGGCGAAGCCCCTCCTCCTCCTTATGCAGAGTCCAGTTGCAACCAGGAGGTCCACAGCCACATGGTCCAATCACCAGACTCTCCACAATTCAGTTTTTTGCCCAGGCATGTCCCATTCCTGGGGAGGCTCCTCTCCTCGGGTGTGGACACAGTTTATTGTGCAGTTGATTGCCCTTTAATGGGCTCGAGTTAGCACCCTTGTCAGATTCCACCCAGGGGCCAATCTTAAATCTGAAGTACAGGCACCTTTTAACCAACATCCATAACTTCAGTTCCAAAATAGATATACACATACGGTCACAGATACCTGTTATGACCCCCTTCACATAATATTTGGTACCCCAATGATATATATGGTACCAAATTATTCCAGTAACGTGACACCCCTCCCCCCCAGATTCTACCAGTTTGACCCAGGAGAAAATTCCTTCCTGATCTCAATAAAATGATCAGTTAGACCTGAGCATGTGGGCAAGACCCACCAGGCAGATACCTGGGAAATAATTCTCTGTAGCAGTGGTTCCCAAATTGGGGTTCGTGAACCCTTGGGGGTTCGTGAAATGTTACAGGGGGTTCTCAGGAAACAAATCCCATGATGGCAGACTGAGCTGTTCCTAGGGACCCCAGGCAGCACAGGGCCAGAAGCCCAGAGCCCCTGGACTTCCAAGAGCTAAGCCAATCAGAGAAAGTATATCTATCACACTGAGGAGATTTCAACTTTAAGACTCCATTTATGAAATGGAAAGGGACGTGGATATTTTTTTGCTGTTTTTAAAATTAAACAGGCAGTTAGTGTTGTTTTAAAAATTATTATGGAGAACAAGTTTAAATTTTGTTGTAATGTATGTTGTTTGCCTGGATTGCTCAAGACCTGAATGCTTGCGTAGGAAGAATTCTGAGTTGGCTTCTTAAATACCTTCATGGTGTTTCACATCTGATACTCCTTGATGAAACATAGGAGCCTTGTCTTATAACAAGCTTATTCAAAGTGATACAAGCTACAAAAGTGAGATCTTGGAAGAGTGTTGCCGGTTTCATAATGTAATAAAAATGCTGTAATGATCAATAATAATTAATAATAAATAGTGTGCAATAAGCATGTCAGAAATTATATTTCCAAGATCACTGCTTTTATAATTTATACTCGGGTAAAGGAGAACATCCCTGGAAATTTTGATTTTTAGCAAGGGGTTTGCAAGACATGACATTTTAGTGAAAGGGGTTCACAGGTTGTTAAAGTTTGAGAACCATTGTGCTGCAGTAACTCAAGATCCCTCTTCATCTAGTGTCCCGTCTCCAGCCATTAGGGATTCTTGCTACTGGCAGTCGCCGATGGGCCACATGCCACTGTAGGCAGTCTCATCATACCCATCCCCTCCATAAATTTATCAAGCTCAATCTTGAAGCTAATTGGGTTTTTTGCCCCCACTGCTCTCCTTGGGAGGCTGCTCCAGAACTTCACTCCTCTGATGGTTAGAAACCTTCGCCTAATTTCAAGCCTAAACTTGATGATCAGTTTATATGTATTTGTTCTGGGGTCCACACTGATGCTTACCTTAAAAAACTCCTCTCCTCCCTGGTATTTATCCCTCTAATGTATTTATACAGAGCAATCATATCTTCCCTCAGCCTTCTATTCCTTAGACTAAATAAGCCAAGGTCTTTGAATCATAAGATAGGCTTTCCATTCCTCAGATCATCGCAATAGCCCTTCTCTGTACCTGTTCCACATTGAATTAATCTTTCTTAACCATGGGAGACAAGAATTGCACAAAATACACCAGATAAGGTCTCATCAGTGCCTTGTATAATGATACTAACACTTCCCTGTGTCTACTGGAAATACCTCACCTGATACATCCTAGGACTGCATTAACCTTCCTCACAGCCGCATCACATTGACAGCTCATAGTCATCCTGTGATCAACCAATAAGCCCAGCTCTTTCTCTTCCACTGTCACTTCAAACTTCCAACTGATAAATCCCCAGCTTATAGCAAAAATTCTTGGTGTTAGTCCCTCAATGCATAACCTTGCACTCTGCACTATTAAATATCATTCCGTTTCTATTACTCCAGTTTACAAGGTCATCTAGATCTTGTATGATATTCCAGTCCTCCTCAGTATTGGCAATGCCTTCCACCTTTGTGTCATCTGCAAATTTTATTAGCATACTCCCACCTTTTGGGCCAATATCAGTAATAAAAATATTAAGGTTGGTCCAAGAATGATCCCCAATGAACTCCACTAGTAACCTCCCTGTAGCCTGACAGTTCACCTTTCAGTATGGCCTACTGTAGTCTTCCCCTTAACCAGTTCCTCATTCACCTCTCAGTTTTCATATTAATTCCCATCTTCTCCAATTTAACTAGTAATTTATCATCTGGAACTGTAACAAATGCCATACTAACATCCAGGTAGATTAGATCTACTGCATTTCCTTTGTCTAAAACATCAGTTATCTTCTCAAAGAAAGATATTATTAACTTTGCTACCACCTCGAGTACGACAATTGAAATAACTGTAGAAAAAAAATCTAGAGTTACTTTCTATCATTTCATAAAACAAGGAATACTTGTGGCAGCTTAGAGCGGCGGTTCTCAAACCGGGGGTCACGATCCCTTGGGGGGTCGCTGGCTGTTTCCCGAGGGGTTGCGAGCTCCTTGTGCCAGTGAAAAGCCGCCGAATTGATTACATCCGCATTTGGTGGCTTTTCGGTGGACATGCCGAGCTATTTTGGGAGCACTGGGCTTGTCTGCCGAAAACAGCCGCCAAATGCGGAAGTTATCAATTCAGTGGCATTTCGGCGGACATTCAAGGGTCCACGGAAAATTCAAACAAAGAAAAATGGGTCACGACGGGAGAAAGTTTGAGAACTGCCGGAACTGCTGCCTTAGAGACTAACTATCATTTAGGCTACTTACTTTTTGCAGTTCACAAGCTTGCAACAGATCACTTAACGTTAGGAACCATCTTAACAGCTTTTTCTTATCTTAATCACCCGTTAATCACTCTGTTTATAAACAAAATTCTGACTCTGCCTCAGGGGCACAAGCTGTCTCCTCTGCAGAACTCATTACATTGCACACTCAGGCTCCCTCCCATGAGCCCTCAAACTCCACCTATGTTTGCAGGTTAACTATGTAAATCCTAGTATTTCTGGTACCCTACTGTGGATTTTTTCCAATCTCTTCTCTCCCTATCTTTTGGGTAAAGTGAACAAACTGAACACAACAGTAAAGTTGTGACCATCCTATAATCATCTTTCTATAATGTTTATTTTATGTCCTATTTATAATTCATTTTTAAATGATGCAGAGTGATGTGGAAACACACTCCACTCCAGTCTGAGTACCATTCAATGTGTATTACAATATCTTGCACTCAATGTGTATTACAGTATCTTGCACTTGTTTAAGTTACATTTAGGGTGGAATTTTTAAAAGGTTCATTTTTGCCTAACATTGCTTCCAGTGAAGGCAATGGCGAAATAGTAACAGAATAAATCAGGTGCATTTTAAAATCCTCCCCTTAGTCTTCCATCATGCTGCCTAATTTCCCAATTTCATTGCACTTCTTTCAAGTGTCTCCCAAGCTGCTTAGTTTTCTGTGACTAACAAGCAGAAGTGCCGACTCCATGGGTGCTCTAGCCTTGGAGTACCCACCAAAAAAAATTAGCAGGTGCTTAGGATCCGCTGGCAGCTAGTTCTCCTCTCTCCCCCAGTGCCTCCCACCCTCTGGTGGCCATGCTGCACAACTCTTTTACCTCCCAGTGCCCCCTGCCTGCTGTTATCAGCTGTTCTGCAAAGTGCAGAAGGTGCTGAGAGGAAGGGGAGGAGCAGGGAAGGGGCATGCTTGGGAGAGGGGGCAGAATTGGGTGGGAAGAGGTGGGATGAGGGTAGAGTGGGTGCAGGAAGAAGCTGGGCAGGGGTGGGGTTTTGGGGAAAGAGGTGGAATGGGGGCAGAACCTGGGGTACAGTGCGGGCAGGGCCTCAGGGGAAGAGGTAAAACATGTCCATGAGATCTATATCAGCTCTCTGTCCAATGAAGCAGAGGACACCCTAAAGTACAACAATCTGCGGCCTGCCTACAGAGTCATCACACACAAATAGCCTTCTAACATCCCCATCACAAAACCAGGCAACTCAATCTGCTCTTTGATGGACAAGTCTTGGTCAGAAGGAAAACATATTATGAAAGCATACTCAACTATGATGACCATCCAGAGCCATGTGACCTGGAAAACCAAATAGCTGCAGACTCTGGGATAATAAACGGTTACCTATCTTTCGTAACTGTTGTTCTTTGAGATATATTGTTCATAGCCATTGCACTCCAGGAATGCATGAACCCATGTGTGCGGTCGTCCTAGATTTTTGCCTTAGCATTATTTGTTGGGTCAGCAGTGGCCCCCCGTGAGTGCTACACTCATGCACCGGTATATCAGGTGCCGCTGGCCCTACACCCTCTCAGTTTCTTCTTGCCGACAACTCCAACAGAGTGGCAGGAGGATGGGTAATGAAATGGACACAAGCAACACATCTCAACGAGCAACAGTTACAAAAAGGTAGGTAACCATTTTTTTTTCTTTGAGTGCTTGCTCTTATCGATTCCATTCTAGGTGACTCCCAAGCAGTGCCAATGGAGGTGGACTTGGGAGTTCACAGTCTTGCAGGGTGTAATCTTGAGACACTATCTCCAGCACCCAACAATCTGAGGTGCCTTGCAACCAGGCTGAAGGGTAGTGACGAAGATGGTTGATGAAAGAACAGAGTGGATCCTGGGAGGTGACTGGGGCATCACTCTCAACTGCACTCTCAAAACAAATGCTTCTGTCCCCTTGAGTGCTTTGCTGGAACAAGCTGCACAGGTGAGGTGGCCAAGGCCTAAGCGGTGGGCGACGATGGGCAGAACTTCTTTCTTGCAGACTATGGTGTATGCATGCTCAATGAGCAAAGGGTGGCCCAAGTGTCCTTCAACCCATGCAGCCTCGCATCTGTTTGCTCTGAAAAAAGACCGATCCCATCGAATGGAGGTCTTGGATCATTGTCTGCATCTCTTGAGAGAGGCTGGCAGTCTGAAGCCAGGAGCTGTGCCTCATGACCACAGCTGCAGCAATCATTTTAGCCGCCATGTCCCCTGCCATTTGGAGGGAGCACTGAGCCACTGTGGTGCCCTCCTCCATCAGGGTGTCAAATTCCTGGGCCAAGCCCTGAAGAAATGACTCCCTGGACTTATGGAGGGACTCCCATAAGTTAAAATTGTATCTCCCTAGGAGGGACTGATGATTTGCCATGTGGAATTGCAGGCTGACAGTTGAATAATTTTTCCTCCCAAACAGGTCTAATCTTTGCCCTCTTTTTTTTTGGGGGGGGTCAACCTAGTATGTCCTTACTTCACCTTTTCATTGTCTGCAGAGACCATCAGCTAGCCTGGGGGAGGGTAGATGTAAGGTACTCAAACCCTTTGGCTAAGACAAAAATATTTCTTTTCCACCCTTTTCGAGGTGGGAGGGATGGATGAGGGAATTTGCCAGAGGGCCTTGGAAGCTTGAGGACATCGTCATGCACTGGTAGTGCGACACAGGCTGGGGTAGTGGCTGACAGAACATTCAACAAGGTATCCACCTGCTCAGCCATTTCCCTCCTGGTGTTCTTTAAAACTGTATGGCAGGCTGGTCCTCAATGGTCCCAGAACCACCTCATCTGCATCCAAAGATGATGACTTACTGCCGGGGAGGCCCCGGGGCCTCTTCCCCTGGGGGGGAAGGGAGGCCAAGGGGTAGGCTCCTCTGCCTTGACCTTCAAGCGTGCCTCGTGTCCCAAGCCCAGTAGCATCGGTGTCGCCAGCTGTTGCTCCTAGATGGAGGCCAATGAGCAGTGTGAAGGGGGCATCACCATGACCAGCATTTCCCATGTGCTCCAATAAGACCACCGCGCTGACCACTGGCGTCGATGTTGACGTGACGTCAGGTGCCCATTTGTGCCAGTGAAGTGTAGGCGAGGGGTTGAACTGTCCTTCTGAGTCATCAACGCTTAAGAGGCCTTAGCGGCTGGCTTGCCCTCATGGAAAGCCTTTGCTGATTCCCGAGGCACGTGTTGCATTGATGGAGTGAGTGGAGGTCTTTGCTCTCTTGGTGGCGGGGAAACTTGTGAAAGTGTCAGTGCTGTCAGGCATTTAGGTCCCATGCCGCGCCAGGGAGTCTGTGGTGGCCTTTCAAGGGCTAAGGGCCTTGGCTGGGGAGGCCTGAATGTATGGCTCTGGAGTGGCCGGGTGGCCCAATGTGGATCCCTTGCCTGATGACCCATAGCCCCTCTTGCCTGGTGCTGGGGAGCCGTGCTTCCTAGCCTTCTTTTTGGGCACCAGCAATGGGGAATGGTGCCGGGTGGAACATTGCACATTGAGGCAGATGTACTCAGCGAGTCATGGTGGGATGGTACGGAAACCGGACAAAGGGCAGATTCCATGAGGAGATCCCATAAATGAATATTCCACTCCTTCGGTGTGCAGGGCTGAAACTTTTTACAAATATGACATTTATCTCTCAGGTGTGATTTCTCCAAGCACTGCGGTCCAGCTATGTGCTAAAAAAAATCAAAATTTGCCACTCTGGGCTGGCAGGGAGTGGGGTTGGCTGAGTGGGAGACCACACAGAATCACAGAGTTGGAAGGGACCTCTAGAGATCATCTAGTCCAACCCCCTGCTCAAAAAACAGGACCAATCCCTATTTTTGCCCCATATCCCTAAATGGCCCCCTCAAGGATTGAACTCACAAACCTAAATTTAGCAGGCCAATGCTCAAACCACTGAGCTATCCCTCCCTCCCCACACACATCTGGCAGCCTGCTGGAGCACTCCTGCCAGCTGCGGGCTGGTGACTGTCGCATGGAGGCAGAGTGCGGGAGAGTGAGTCTCTGGGAAGGTTGGGAGGGGCTCTGGGGAGTAAAGGGCTGGGGGACACTGGGAACTAGAGGTTTGTCGGGGTGTTGCGGCACCCCCAGGTCTGAGGTGGGGCTCTGCTCCTTGGGTCCTGCACCAGGCACCCTGCTGCTGGCCTGGCACTAGAGATCCCAGTTGCCTGCCTAATGTGGTGGCATCCCAGGATCTGGCTGCCTGGCCCTGGGTGGTGGGGTCATGGCAGTTGGCCGCCCAGTTGTGGCTGGTGAGGTCCCGGCAGTAGTCTACAGTCTGGCTGCCTGGCTCTGCATTCTGCTTCTAGCCCAACTCTGTGGATGGGTCTCTGGGCAGGAGGCACTGACAAAAAGGTTGAGAACCGCTGGTGTGGACACTTACTACAGTGATATAAGAGGTTCTTCTGTCACTGTACAAAATCCTTCTTTCTGAGAGGCAGTGGCTAGGTTGATAGAATTCTTCCATTGACCTAGTGCTGTCTATGCTGGGTTAGGTCATGTTAACAATGCCTGTCAGCAGTGTGAACTTTTCACACTCTGTGCAATGTAGCTAGGCTATTCTAACTGTAGTGAGGCATAGTGGCCTCACTCCAGTACAGGGAGGGAAGTGCAGGAGCAGATCAGGAAATATAAGAGCAGGGCACTGTAGGTCAGTTGGGGCCAGACGTGGAAGGAGGCAGATGTCTCTCCCAAGCTTCTGACTACTCAGTGTAAGCTATGACTGGCAGTGAAGAGAAGAGGAAAACCACTGCTGCAGGAGATGGGAGCCCCGGGGGGAGACTGGAAGAAGGGTGCCTGACTGCGAGACTGAGAACCAGGTCCCAGTGGTGACAGCAGCACCAGCAGGAGCTGGTAGGAATTAGACCAAGGAAACAAGACTTTGTGCTGCCAGGCCTCTGTGGCAGGACTGCCCATCACTACTGGGGCCATGGGCTGGGATCTGGTGAAGCAGGGAGGTCCCGGGTGTCCCTACCTCTGACCCTATATGTGGGGATGGTTGTATGCGAACCTTTAGGCCAGAAGGCTGGAATTACTGACTGTTTGCTTGACCATCACCTCAGGAGGCCTGAACCCTAGGTCTAATCCACAGACTATAGTCATTTACTCCAGCCAGGTGGCCAAGATCATAGACTGTGTAATTGCTCAAGCCCATACCTAGAGGGTGTGGGCCATAGACTATTGCTATTCACCCCAGGCAGGAGGTCTGGACTACTGGCTGACAGGTTGTTTGCTTAATTCTCCTGTGGAGGTCTGAATTGCTATTATCAATTGTGCAGCTGCACACCAGGCTGCCTGACCAACTCTCTGATGGGCGTACCAATTCCCCAGTGCCACCAGAGGGGGCAGCCAGGCCCTGAGAGGCAGGAAGCTTACACTAACTTTCTAGTACAGACAAGCCCAAACTTCAGGATACATCAAACCTGTGTACTACCTGTATCGATGGATCAGAAACCTGGACCTATAGGCAGATTTGGAGGAGCTAAAGACACTCCATATATGCACTGCTACTGCCAAATCCTAAGCATAAACTTGTTTGACTTTGTTTGAAATATCATAATCTTGCAGAGATCTAGCCTTCCTTCTGTTGCTCATTACATGAAAAGCAGTATTGAATGCTTTTCAGCCATCATGTTAGGATGGACAAAAACACCCCAGCACATCTCTCAATGTGCTATCAATCTCTCCATTGATGTGCAAAGGGGTGCATACCCTGACCCTAACTAGCACTGTCCTAAGTATTCATGGATTTGCAGGATTGAGCCAGATCTTGGAATTTCACTGCATGATGCCTGGTGCCACCCCATCAACCACGGTCATCCTGGCTGGTGTAACAGTTCTCGGTAGCAAACTATTTATGTTTGATGATGGTAAGCGTTTGCAACATCAGAAGCTAATATTTTATATTTATTAAAAACAAACATCTCTCTGCATGGCATAAAATCTTTGTCACTTCAAAACAAATTGCTTAGGTGTTAACACAACAAGTTAGTTAAATGTATTAGAGATTAACAAAGTAAATGAACTTTTTTTTTTTTTTAATACAGACAGGCCATATTCAAAAATCAGTGTCTACATTTAGGCTACTGAGCCAGTACTTATGTACGTAAGTGCTTTTGAAATCCCCAGCTTAAGTGTTTTAGGAGTACAAGTCCCATTAACTTAAATGGCTGATGGAGCATAGCCTGGTCAAAGCACTTCAGTTTTCTTGACGTGGGGAGGTTCAATACATCTGAAGGTGATGTTGGTTGCAAATAGACCACGGGCATTTTCTTATCAATTGTTGTGTTTGTGTTATTCTTGGAGTAAAGATTTGAATAAGACTCTGGAATTGTCTTTTCAGTTCAGATCAGCATTTTTCACTATAGCTATGAATTTCCAGTAAGAAACTTCGTAATAGAAAAAATCTGTGTAAAATCTGAAACTTTGCTAACAACCAGGAAACTAAGAAAATCTATTACATGTTTCAAATAACCAACTGGTTACAGAGAAGTTACTTGTACAGAAAGTGTGCTAGTTTGACTCAACCTGTTTACATTTATTTAAATGTTGTTTTATTATGCCTTTACATATATTATCAAATGGAGTTCTAGATGATTATGTTACACTAGACTAGAATTTCCACTTAACAATTCTCAGTACAAATAATCCATACCCAAATGTTTTAATTTTCGCATGTATCAATTATTTTGACACATGACAAGTAAGTGAAACAGAATGTAGAAGAGGCTCTAAGCAAAATCTATTGTAAAAATAGTCAATGCTAAACCTAAGGCCATTTAAGCTTCAGAAACCTTAAAGTAATTTTTGCTTGATTCTGGCCTCATTTCATAACAACCAGTGGCTTGAACTTCCGTTTATTTCAACAGCTACTCAATCTATAATAGATGCCTGGATCCTTATCTTTTAAAAATATATGAAATTTATAAATCAACCTTTCAGTGTAATTCATTTTGTAAAGACTACTAATTAGTGAAATAATATTTACCATTTTCATCCTGACCACTAGCTTCTGGTGTGCCTTGTCTCTGGTCCTCCTCAGGTGCTTCAGGGTAAATAACAGCTGTATCTTCCTGTTGAAGGAATTCTTCAACATTGGGGTCATGATTTTGTTCATTTTCTACTTCAGAATCACCTTCATCTTCTTTTACTAAAATAAAAAAAGCTTTGTTAATGGAATTTCAATGTTATATGAAAACATTTAAAAATAATACATAAATGACAATAATATTTTGTACTTCTATAGCATCTTCCATTCAAGGATCTCAATGCATTTCACAAATATTAAATAAGTCTTAGGTTAAGCACTGTGAGATAAAAGAGTTTTAGCCCAATTTTACAAATAGAGAAACTGTGTCATAATGAAGTTAAAGGGACACAACTTAAACAAAATCATAGTTCATTTGTAGAATGTTTCATTGTTTTTCTGGCAGGCTCAATTATTTAGTCAGTCACTGCCCCCTGTTTGTGTTTGTCTTTCACATAGCAATTGGGGGAAAAAATAGGAAAATGTGGTTGTAAAACCACAAAAATTAGCAAGCAGAGTTAGAGGAACGTGTGTTAAAATATTTTTAGATTTGACCAGATTTCAAATTGGCAGTCTCTCTAAGAGATTTTCCTCAATATCAAACAAAGTCTGTATCAAAAACCAGGCATTGCATATGCATTTCCTGCCATCCTGTCCTTTACTTAATTCATAAGACTATTATTCTCCTCCATGAAAGGAAACGCGTACTTTTTTTTCAACATGTTTAACACACTGGGATAAGCTGAAAACAGTAGTTGAACAGATAAGAAGTAATTAATTTCTAAGTAGGCACATTCAAAGGAAACCACTCAAAGCCTGCCTATTTGGAACAACAATCAACTCCATCACACTAGTTGGACCCAGGGTTTGCCTTATAAAGTGTACCAACTGAAAAGAAATCACCTACAGATAGCAATTGTCAAGACCTCCCTTCAAACCACCAAATAGTGGCATTATGTTTTTATTTCATATTGTGGATTCCCTTCCTGAATGGTTCCTCCATCTTCAGATTTGTAGAAAATAACTCAAAAATAAAAAAATCAGGACTTTTTTTTAAAAAGTTCCATTTTGTCCATGTTAGGCTCCTAACTTAACTTTTCCAAAATCTTGGGATAAAATGATGGATTCTTGATCATGATTGGGTGATCCTATTCTGAATGGCACTTTCCATTTCTGCAGCTTCTTCTTTGCAAGGCTGAATTTGTTGCCTTTAAGACACGATTTTTAATTATATTGAAAGTTTGCTCATTACTGCAAACCTGTAGGTCATATTCATACAGATTTTCACTGAAAAGCATGCTTTCTGGCTGAAATGCAGTAAGCTTGAGAGTTTGAGTAGTTTGTTCACCAGGCTTTGGCCATGGGTTTCAAACAGTTTGCTCTGGATCTAGTTAGTAGTGTTCCAAATCATCTAGTTTAAACTTGGCCCAATTTATGATCAACTTCATTTGTTTTTCATTAAAACTGTATTTCACTATTAGCGAAAACACAGTTAAATATTTTACATAATTTATAGCATGAGAAATATTTGCTACTAAATATTTGCTTGAATACATTATTCATACAGTTTATACTTACTGCCTTGAAATGTATTCTATCAAAGCTCTGACTGTAAGTTACTATCCTATACTTCATTCTCAGTTATTAATGCAGAGCACATTTTTAATAAGAAGGTAAAGCTTTACCATTTGTCTCACAGTATGAAGTCTCATACTGGTCTTCCTGTTTTAAAATCCAAGTGCAGTAAAACCTCCATTTAACGGACTAATTCGGGCGAGGGGGTGTCCGTTAAATCCAAAAGTCCGTTATTTAATAATAAAAAAAAAGAGCTGTTGGAGCAGTAGCCTGCCCGCCACAGGGTCGGGGCGACAGCTCCGCAGCCCGTCCGCTGCCTGTACCCGGGCGGCAGCCGGGAGCTGGCAGCCAGCCCGCCCGCTGCTGTGACCCGGGCGGCAGCCAGGAGCCGGCAGCCAGCCCATCAGAAATAGATCAGGAATGCATCAGACTTGCTCAGAAATTTTGTCCGTTGCATCCGAAGTCCGTTAAATCGAGGTCTGTTAAATCGAGGGTTTACTGTGCTAGATTCTATTTCTGACATGGGACAGTTTTCACCATACACACTGTAAAGTAGTTCTTTGTTTTCTTTGGTACTGACCTTATGGTTAAAATATGTATACCAAGATTTTAAAAATGCAAACATATTTCTGAATAATCCTACATTTTTGTATGGTGTAGGGGTGGCCAAACTTACGGAGTCTTTGAGCCGCATATGACAATTTTCAGGCGTTTGAGAGCCAGGAAGCACCTGCTAGGGCTTGGGGCTTCAGTCCTACTCCTTCTGGAGCCCTGAGCCCTGGCAGGTACACCCCGCAGGGCTGAAGCCACGATACCTCCCTCCTTCTGTGCAGAAGCCCCTACCCCAAAACCCCACTGCAAGGCAGAGGTGCGGAGCTCCACCCTTCAAGTGTGGTAGGTGGAGAACTGGGGGGGAGGACTCCATAAGCCACATTTGAACTGTAAAAGAGCCACATCTGGCTCACAAGCCATGGTTTGACCACCCCGGTATAATGCTTATCACTGTAGTATCTAAGTACTGATCAATAAGCATATATCTTAATTTATCTGACCATTTAAAACCAGTGTATAGATTCCCTTAAATTATACAATGATTATTTTCAACATTACTGAAGAAAAATATAGTAAGAAAAAGGAGCTGTGCGTTTTCTAGCATAGTATTGAAGATGATGACACACATTCTATTTTATCTACTCTGAAATATTACTATTAATAGAAGAGTTAATAATGAGATATTAATTCTAGTTCATTTTAATGGCTATGGGTTTAGGCTCTGTCTAGTGCCCCATAGTAGCGCTCTATACTATCATGTGAACACCAGTGATAGAGTCCTCATCCTTTCCTTTCTCCTAAAGTCAGGCTAAGCTACTGCAGAGGCACTGCAATTAATCCTTCAGGGAAAAGGACTGCTTTGTATCATCTGTCAGCAAAACCTCAAGACTGAAGAGATCTAAACGGAGCCCAGTCTAGTCTTCTTAATCAAGAATAGTGTTTGCAACTTACCACATCAAGTACGGAGAGAAAGGCAATTTAAAACGAAAGGTGAGGGGGAATCCTAAAAGATTTCCACAGATACTAAATTATTCCAATCCCAAGAATATTCTATGGACAAGGGGGTCAGACTCTAGAATTTAATCAGACAAATACCTGTACATCCAGCTTCATCGGCTTGAGCTTCAGGCCCCAGGATTTCTTTTGTTTCTTTTCCAGCTGAAATATAATATTGCAAAAGAGGAACATTTTGAAATAACATTATCTTTCTCTGCATATTACAAAAAATCCCTTATTTCTTAAATAAAAATGTCCATATTTTTCTAATGTTTGGGGAAAATATATTTAAATCTCATACACTTGAAAATATATGGATTCCTCGTGATTTTAGCTGTATTGAGTTTCTCAGGTCAAAGATTTTACAAGAAAAAGAAACTGCAATTTTAACAGAAGGCAAACATACAATACCAAAATAATTATTTGAAGACATGAAAAAAATAGGGTAAGGATTGCTGTTACATATCCAGATATGGTATTTTTGTAGTACAAGTATCTTTCTGGCAAGTACAAAGTGTTCTGCTTAGAATGAAAGGCAAGTAGTTGTTCTTAGTATCTGATCCACTAGATTATTGCTTTCAGAGGTTAATTTATTGTAAGATTAACACATTTGCTCTGCTTTTTCTAACTAGCAAAACCACCAGATCACCAGCAGATCATTAGTAATTACTTCAAAATTATTTGCAACAATCATGTACTTGTATAATTACTTGCAGACATCTAGAGCCTATTAAAATTAGCCAAATAAAAATCATTATGAAAGTTCTTGCTAGGTTTGACTATTGAATTGAGAAAACAAGAAAATATTGGCAGTGAATTAAAGCATATATTTCAGTTGTGTAAAACTGATTTTAAGTGTTTCACCAACTGCTTTTCTGTGTATTGGACTTACCACACTACGACATATACAAAAATACTATTACTGATACCACTGTGTATCTCTGGGCAGTTGGATGGATGCCCTTAAAAGATGATTTATTGAAGGATTCACATATCTCTGCAAAATAGGATTGACTTCAAAATTGTGATCTGATATTTCCTTAGGTGCTAATTTTAATTCAGTATTGAGACTGAGTCTAGGCAAGGCACTAGATATGATGAAATTGTTCTATGGGTACTGGTGTTCTCCATACCATTTCAGAATAGTGACTCTCTATACTGGAAGATAACTTTCACTACCAGCCCCATATTTTTGTCAAATATATGTTGATTGTGGCCATCATTTATTGTTTCTGTCTACTGTTTTCTATTTAGAAACAGTGGCTCCAGATGAGAGGTTTTTAAGTGAAGTTTTTGCTGCCAAAGAAGCTAGAATAGAAGTCCTATACAAGAGTCCAAAATTATTTCATTACAATAAAACCTCGATTTAATGGACCTCGATTTAATGGACTTCGGATGCAACGGATAAAATTTCTGATCCATATCAGACCGCGACCCCTCCCTGCTGCGGCCACGGTCCCCTTCCCTGGCGGCCGGCTGCTGCCTCCCGGCTGCTGCCCCGGTCCCGGCAGCAGGCGGGCTGGCTCCCGGCTGCCGCCCGGGTCCCAGCCACTGGCGGTCTGGCTGCCTGCTCTGGGCTGCCGCCCCGGTCCCGGCAGCGGGCGGTCTGGCTGCCGGCTCCCGGCTGCCGCCCCGGTCCCGGCAGCGGGCGGTCAGGCTGCCGGCTCCCGGCTGCCGCCAAGGTCCTGGCCGCTGGCGGTCTGGCTGCCGGCTCCCGGCTGCCGCCCCGATCCCGGCAGCGGGCGGTCTGGCTGCCGGCTCCCGGCTGCCGCCCCGATCCCAGCAGCGGGCGCTCTGGCTGCCGGCTCCCGGCTGCCGCCCCGATCCCGGCAGCGGGCGCTCTGGCTGCCGGCTCCCGGCTGCCGCCCCGATCCCGGCAGCGGGCGCTCTGGCTGCCGGCTCCCGGCTGCCGCCCCGATCCCGGCAGCGGGCGCTCTGGCTGCCGGCTCCCGGCTGCCGCCCCGATCCCGGCAGCGGGCGGTCTGGCTGCCGGCTCCCGGCTGCCGCCCCGATCCCGGCAGCGGGCGGTCTGGCTGCCGGCTCCTGGCTGCCGCCCCGATCCCTGCAGTGGGCGGGCTGGCTGCCGGCTCCCGCCCCGGTCCCGGAAGCAGGCGGGCTGGCTGCCGGCTCCCGCTCCGGTCCCGGCAGCAGGCGGGCTGGGTGCCGGCTCCCGCCCCGGTCCCGGCAGCTGGTGGGCTGGCTGCCGGCTCCCGCCCCGGTCCCGGCAGCTGGCGGGCTGGCTGCCGGCTCCCGCCCCGGTCCCGGCAGCAGGCGGGCTGGCTGCCGGCTCCCGGCTGCCGCCCCGCTCCCGGCAGCAGACCGGCTGGCTGCCGGCTCCCGGTTACCGCCCGGGTCCCGGCAGCGAGTGAGGTGGCTGCTGGTTCCCGCCCGGGTCCCAGCAGCGGGCGGGCTGGCTGCCGGCTCCCGCCCGGGTCCCGGCAGCTGGCGGGCTGGCTGCCGGGTCCCGCCCCGGTCCCGGCAGCGGGCGGGCTGGCTGCTGGCTCCCGCCCCGGTCCCGGCAGCGGGCGGGCTGGCTGCCGGCTTCCGGCTGCCGCCCTGGTCCCGGCAGCGGGCGGGCTGGCTGCCGGCTCCCGGCTCCCGCCCCGGTCCCGGCAGCAGACCGGCTGGCTGCCGGCTCCCGCCCCGGTCCCGGCAGCAGACCGGCTGGCTGCCGGCTCCTGGCTCCCACCCGGGTCCCAGCAGCGGGCGGGCTGGCTGCCGGCTCCCGCCTGGGTCCCGGGCTGCTGCTCCGACAGCTTGGGTTTTTTTTTTTTTATTGAATAACGGACTTTTTGATTTAATGGACACCCCCTCACCCAAATTAGTCCGTTAAATGGAGGTTTTACTGTAATTAAAAATCTAGTATAGCACAGACACTGACAGATGAGGAGAGGCAATTAGTCCCAAAGATTATGGTGGTTTTAAAATTTGGAGACATGTCCAGTATATACTTGTCTAAGGTTACCAACTCACTTTATGCAGGCTACTGAACATCTTTCAGTCAGTAACAACTTTCAGCCCATATTGATTTGAGCCAGTAGCTGATAGTGAACATGAAAACCCTCATTCTACTATCTGTCCCTTGAGCCATTCAGTTGTTCAGTTCTCTTGTGTTCTGTGGTAGACAGTGGCACTTCAGAAATGAGCAGTGTAGTGTGTGGAATGTCGATAGAAGTGTCGTAACTTGTACTTGCTATTGTAATCAATACATGCTCAACTATGGAATTCTTATTTAGTACAAGTTTTGGTATGAAGTGCAGAATGTGGACCTATCGGTGTCTATCTGAGCCCATCACAATCTATAGAATTTTCCAACCCAAAGGTCATATCAAACTTGAAATAATACCAAAAAGAGAAAAGAGCCAACTAGTTGCTCAAACATTTTTCAGCTGAAGTTTTATTCAAGATTAATGCCAAATATGCTTTTCTAATTCTGAAATGATCCATTGATTGTAGGTACTGTATAAAAGCTTTAAAAATCTTTGGTTCTCTAAAAACAGAAGAGTGGAATCTACATCTTTATTGCAGGCAAGTACTTTTTGCACAATGCATAGTTATCTTGTGGAACTCACTGCCACATATAGCAAGTCCAAGAACTTAAGAGGTATTCAAAAAAGGCAGCAGATCATTTATAGTGTATGAATAATAAGAAAATCCACAGTTATATTAATTAGGACAAAAATTACAAGTGCTTCAGAGAATACACTAGCTGGTGGGGGTTAAATAGATTATTCTATAATTGTCCATTATGGGGATTCTAGCATGCTCCTCTACTTTCCTCTGGCACAAAAGAACTTTCAAAAGTAAGAGTAAAGCTCACCCATGCAAGGAAACAGATTTTTCTCTGGAGTGCTCTAAAATTGTAGAATGAACTCCCCCCCAGGAACTAAGGACCATCACAGACTTCATTGCTTTTTGTGCCAAGGGCAAGGCACATTTCTTTGAGTTGGCCTTCTCTAAATACACACATTACAATGTTTATTAATAAACTTTAAAAAGACACTACCAAAACAAAACACTCCACTGCACATGCTTCTCCCTCTGGGGAAAAATTGAGAGAACAAACAAGACATGACAGATGCACTACTGGAAAGCACTCAGATACTACAATAATAAGCATGGCATAAAACCTGAATAGAAGAGAATAGGATAGAAAAACATCTGGACCTGTCCCCCCTTTCAGATACAGGATACTAGACTAGATGAACTACTGATCTGAAATGATAATTCTTATGTTTTTATGTTCCCACAGAAGTAAGCTAAAAGTGTTGTAATCACACAACAAATGCTAGAATCCATAATTTTAGTGGATATTAAAAAAGCAGGGGTATTCTATCTTTTTAATCAATAAAGAAGCCAATTTCTCCTTTACACATCAACTGAGGACTTCTAGGACTACTTTAAATTCTATTCAAAATAGTCATCCTTTTCCTTTTGGAAAGACCTAATTCTAACTACCCTAATAGTGGAGATAGTAGTAGTGAAGATTGACAGAAGTCTACCAAACTAATAGGTTATAAAATATGCCTGTACTTGCAGATATTTTCACAAACAATATATATAATTAAAGGAACACTGCAGTGCTTTAATCTAACTCTAATTTTGACCATCACCTTGAAAAGGCTTAGTCATAGACAAATCCACGTTTTGTTGGTCTGATCCAATCCACCAATGGCAACTGCTATGTGCTTCAAGTCCAAAACCTTTACATGCCGTAAATCCACTAAAATCAAACACTTAGTTTATTTAAAATAGGCTATACTACACAAAACCATGTTTTCCCCTATAAGAAAGACTCTTCTTATTAGGACAATGGGATCTGCTGAAGAGGTGGGAATATTAATGTAGTTTACTGACTATTTATAGCAATTTACAGAAAGCCCTTCTGGCTTTATAATAGGCAAAAATAATATGAGCCAAGATGATCCTGAGTAATTTAAGATCTCAGTGGCAATAGGATTTAATTTCCCAGAAGCTAAAAAACAAAAACAAACAGACAAAAAAAACCCCAAATCCACTAGTCTGTAAACTCTTCATGGTATGGACTGTGCCTTCCTGTGTGCTTGTACAGCATGTTGGGCCATGATCCTGACTAGGCCTTTGGGCACTACCATAATACAATAAACAAACAGCAGTAATTTCATAGCCACCTACAGAGCTTTCATGTTCCTTTTTTCTTCATGTACGAAGGTATTCTATGTCCTGAAGATACACAAATTTAACTCAGTGTTTGCCTATCCCCCACAGTGTTATCCTTTACATAGCAGATGTTTAATAAACAGAATAAGTGTTCTATATTTTTTGCTATTTTATTAGCCTTGCAACACACTTTTGCAAACAAATATACAATCAGTTTAATGACTCTGTAGTCATATATGTTCAGCAAAGGATAGTAACATTGGTGAACAGTTTACTTGCATTCTTGGATTCAGGAGTCAAGGACTATGCTGCAAACATAGTCACTGAGGAGCAGAAAGGAGAAAAAGATATCCAGTGGTAGGAAGAAGAACGCAAGACATTCTCTGATCAAATAGGAGTTCTGGTATCCAAGAGTAGTTTGGACTTAGTGCTAAAAGCCCCTTTAAATGTGACTTGCAGCACATTGACTAAAGGCTTTTTGGGCATCTTGCACTCACATCATCCTACATGAGGACACCAGCACATGGCACAGATCCTTGGCACTGTTCTACCTGCTCTGCACTATTTCCAGTCAAGCGACAGACCAGGACATGGAACAGAATCACCACTGGTAGTGCGGATTAACAATCTCCTGCTATCTATAGATGAAGGGATAGTCATATTTTTGGAACTCACTGCAGCATTCCATATAGCTGATCATAGACTACTATTATCCAGCCTAAGGGTATGTCTACACTACGAAATCAGGTCGATTTTGTATGTCCCCATTAACTCGGCAGAGTGCGTCCTCAATACTGTGGCTAGCATCGACTCAAGGAGTGGTGCACTGTGGGTATAGCTATCACCCAGTCCCCGCAGTCTCCACTGCCCATTGTAATTCTGAGTTAAGCTCCCAACGTTTGATGGGGCAAAAGCATTGTTGCGGGTAGTTTTGGGTAGATGTCGTTCACCTGTGCTGTTGAGCTCACCACACTAACCAAATAGGAAATGACATTCAAAAGTTCCTGGGGCTTTCCCTGTGTAGTCCATCTGAGCTGAAAGTGTTGTCCAGAGACGTTACATTGGAGCACTCTGGAATAGCTCCCAGAAGGCAATAACGTCGAATTGCGTCTACACTACCCGATATTCAATCCAGCAAAGTCAATTTTAGTGTTAATCCCCTTGCAGGGAAGGAGTACAGCAGTCAATTTTAAGAGCCCTTTAAGTCGATGGAATGGGGTTGGTTATGTAGAGACACGGAGTATAAAATCTATCTAATGTGGCTAAATTTGACCTAACCTTGTAGTGTAGACCAGGGCTAAGAGAAGTAGCAGAGGTTCAGGCAGAAGCTCAAAAATGGTGTGAAATATTTCTCAAGGGCTACACCTGGAAGGTAGTGATGGGAGTGTCTCTGCCGCAAGAGCCCTCATCCGTGGAGTACTATGCAGTTCCCTTCTCTTCCCTTCCTCTTCAATATTGCAATACAACTGCTCAGAGAAATGGAGAGATTTTATGGGCTCAAATGCCAACAATTACAATATCACTACAAAAATAACAAGGAGTACTTGTGGCACCTTACAGATTGACAAATTTATTTGGGCATTAGCTTTTATGGGCTACAGCCCACTTCATCAGATGCATAGAATCAAACATACAGTAGGGATATATATACATATACACACACATATACATACACATTAAATTTTATTATATATAAATAAATATTATAATATTATATAAATAAAAGTGCTAACCCCTCACAGGGAAGGAGTACATGCTCTCTGTATGTATACACATACATACATACAGAGAACATGAAAATGTGGAAGCTGCCATACCAACTCTAAGAAGCTAATTAAGATGAGCTATTGTCAGCAGGAGAAAACTTTTGTTGTGGTGATCAGGATGGCCCATTTCAGACAGGTGTGCGTAACAGTAGGGGGATAGTTAACATGGGGAAAACAGAGTCAATTTATGTAATGACCCAGCCACTCCCAGTCTTTATTCAAGCCTAAAGTAAAGGTATCCAGTTTGCAAATTAATTCCAATTCAGCAGTTTCTTGTTGGAGTCTGTTTTTGAAGGTTTTTTTGGTTGAAGTGTTGTCACTTTTAAGTCGGTTACTGAGTGACCCGAGAGCTTGAAGTATTCTCCTACTGGTTTTTGAACGTTATGATTCCTGATGTCAAATTTGTGTCATTTATTCTTTTATGTAGAGACTGTCCGGTTTGGCCAATGTACATGGCAGAGGGGCACTGCTGGCACCGTTAGGTAATGAAGATCAGCCCACAGATGAGGTGGACTAGGCGGAAGCTAAACTCTAGCAAAAAGGAAGTTTTGCTTGTAGACAGAGAAACACTTCAAAGAGTTTTCTGCCACAGTTCTGTCTCTAGTAGAGGAACAGATATTCCACAAACCATCAAGGCATTCTGTAGTATAGTAATTTTTATAGACAACTCTCTGATTCTGGACTGGCACGTAGCATGAATGGTCTACATTCAAGTTGATCTGCCCTCTTTGACTGGCTAAGGCCTGTACTTTTTGGGAATAATCTGTCTTGAATCATACCACACTTCCATTATCTCTGAGCTCGATTACGTCATGCAGTTTACACTGGCTTGAAACATCAGGCCTGAAAAAAAGACTAAACCAATGCAGAATGCTGCAGCACGCCTCCTCAGTAACCCAGTTACTGAGAAAACACAATCTGTACTTCTTTAACTTCAAAGCCTCTCTAGAATACATCAATTGAAGTTTAAATTCTCAGCTGTCAGTTTTAAGGCTATAAAAACTGACATGGTCTGGTTACATGAGGTCTTACCCTCCAGGACCTTAACCACCCTCAACAGCTCTGCACCTCAGAAATGATAGGTTTACATACTTCAGGAGTGAAGCTCATAAGTGCAGGAAAGAAGATTTTTGAGGGCTGGCCCAAGAATGTAGAATACACTCTGGCAGAAGCTAAGAATAACCACAATCTTTATAATCTCAAAACTGAAAAGCAAGACTCACTTCAACCTGGGTTTCCTGGATAGCAACCTACAGCATATTAGTTTTACTTGTACTTTAAAAAACGAAGAAGACCTAAACCAATTATAACTTTTCCCCTTTAGAGTGAGGAGGGTAGAGGAAAAATGGTGAGAAAACATCTTTTGACGGACATTAGTACACATGCTTATTTTTTTAACTTGGAAGGCACTAAGATACAAGTGTGAGAACTTAAAACAAAAGGAATAGAGAAATAAAAATAATGTAATAAGCATTGTATCCACTAGATATGAATGGCAGCCAGTTGTTGTGTGTGTGCACATTATGTGTGAAATTTGCCACAGACCAGACGCCCTGCACTTAAGCCCTACTTAATGTGGGATTTAAATGTTGCATGGGGTCTTGCGGGGCCCTCTTCAGAGCATGAATTTCATTTTATGTGGTTTTCAGAGCTTGAATATTTTGTTGATTCTATAAGATCTTTTCAAAATTATCCTTTTAATGACAAAAGCTGTTGCACCTTGTTATGGATAGAGTATTTGTCAAATGCCATTTTATACCTAAATTGTTTTTGAATTACACAAACACAAAAATGTATCTGAACTAATTTTTTTAATGCATTAGGATTCCTCAACTGTCAGAACTATTTTTTTAAACATAGAAAAAGATAAAAAAAATCTTACTCTCATTTTAAGATGCTTATACAGAAATCCAACAGGAATAGATTTTTTCAGTCATGTTTTAAACACCTGAAAAAGCTGTAAAAGGAGCAAAATATGCATTTTTTTGAATTTCCTATATATTTTACTTAGAAATTGATCATATCTTAGTTTTAAAACACTATATTTATTCCTCAGAAAACTTTTCTTTATATCAATTTTTTTAAAATATAATGTTGGTTTTAGTTTAAACAAAAAGGGAGGAAAAAGAAGACCTTGTAGAATCACAACACACACCAATGCTGGAACATTGCCATCAACTTGTATGGGATGCATGTGGTTCACTTGTTGAGACTTGTATGCGTGTTTCAGTTAAACCTCTTGAGATATACACCTTATATTTGAGACACCTGTTCTGAAGGTCTTAAGAACTTCAGTTAGAATTGCTGGAAACGGAAAGAAACTGATCTGATAATGAAATGTAGTTTAAGTATGTTGCACCTACTTTTACATTTTGCTGAACTGATCAATCAGCTGAAAACCAAAAAGTTCACCAAGTTCAGATATGCAGGATAAATTTCAGTACAGGTTAGTGATGAAAATACAACTTTCTACACATGCTTTAAACTGGTATTCTAAACACACACAAAAGTGTTTCAGGGATTTTCTCAATGCTCCACAGTTTTCCCCTTTAAGACAAACAGCACATATTCAAGTGCTGTTTCCTCAAGACCTATATGCTGTACAACCAAGAGCACCAAAATACTTGTGACTTAACTTTGACGATAAATGTCAAAAATATAAATACATAGCAATCAAAATGTTGTAAAACTACTATATCCTCCTTTTTTCTGATTTAG
This sequence comes from Sternotherus odoratus, assembly GCA_032164245.1. Taxonomy (NCBI): domain Eukaryota; kingdom Metazoa; phylum Chordata; order Testudines; family Kinosternidae; genus Sternotherus; species Sternotherus odoratus. The sequence goes on along the minus strand of JAVMKO010000002.1, from coordinate 200,133,758 downwards.
CTATTGTGAAATACTCAAATCACATACTTACGTAAATCATGTTAACAAACCAAGAAAACTGACTTCTCTTCACTATAAGAAGAATGTTTTAGAGTATGTATATTTTTCAGCATTCAATGTTAAAAACTTTATTTTAGCAAATTATTCAAATCTACTAGCTGTTCAAACAGCTATGAAAGCCAATGTTAATAAAAATAACTGAAGTAAACAGAATCATTTGCTGCATATTTCATGTATTTATAATAGAGACAAAAATAAAAATATAGTAAAGTTAATAATTGAGCCCAATCCAAAGTAATGGTTTTGTACAAAATTTATACATATGGAGTTATTTAGAGCCAAGCTTAAAAGCTAAGCCACCTGTCTCTCAGACTCATGTTTGCACACATATCAGGTTTATAGTACAATTTGGTTCAGCTGCTCAATTTTATCAGCTAGATTTGAAAGGTTACATGGTATATTTTAAATAAGAACAGTAAAAGCAGGTGAAAATATGCTGTTAGAGCTCTGAGAAAGCACAGCATGTGTGGGATTCTTCCTAAAAGTGGGGGAGCCATGAGGCCCAGTCCCCACCATGGCCCAGGCCCTAACCCTCTTTTTCCCGTGAAGGCCCCGCCCTGTGGCCAAGCTGGAGGCTGGAGCTGGACCAGGAAGTACGGGCTCCTACACCTGCCGGGGGTTGGGTGGCCTGAGAGCAGCCCCTGGCCCATGTCACCTTCCCCCTGGACCTTCCACCCAGGGCATGCGGAGGGTCCGCAGCTCCCCACAGCTGCCCATGCAGCTCCTACTCTGACCTGGCTCTGCTTTCCGGTCTGGGGGTGCTCTTAGAGGCCAAAGATCCACAGCCAGACCACAGGCTCTCATGCCGCTCTACCCTGGGCAAGTGGAATATCGGTGACTCCCCAAAGCTGCCTGTGCTCCCCGAATGGCTCTTACCTCTTCCCCACTCCCCGTTCTAGCGCCCCTGCACTAAGTGATTCATGAATGAGGGAAAATTAGATGTTTCCCCACTTAACTCGTCTGCAGAGCCCAATCCAGTAAGCATGGAATACTTTCAACATCAGACTAGAAAGAGAGAGAACAAGAAAATGACAATGTAGCCTGATGGTTAGAGCACTCACCCTACCAATGGGAGGTCCTGGATTGAGTCCCTCTGCTCCAATGACATTTTAAATAAAATTATCTATTCCTACTGGAACACTTTCAACAGGAGAGACTGAGGGAGGTGCACAACAGAATATCCTACAGCCCAGTGGCTAGCACACTCATGGGAGAAGTGGCAGATTCCTGTTTAAATCCCTTCTCTCATTCAGGTGGAGGGAGGACTTGAACTGGGCGTCTCCCACAACACAGGTGAGTACCCTCATCACTGGGTTAAAGTAATTAGGGAGCTCCTCACATTCCACCCCAGCTTCTTGCTAAAGCAACATAGGTACCTCCCACCAACAGAGGGTTTTCATCTGAGAATCCCAAGCAGAGGATGGCATCTGCCTGCAGCCTGGACTTAAGCATCTATCTCTGAGAAAGAGGCAGGGCTTAGCACAGGGGTAGGCAAACCTTTCGGCCACCTTGGGGTTCAAAATTGTGTGGAGGGCCAGGTAGGGAAGGCGGTGCCTCCCCAAACAGCCTGGCCCCTCCCCCATCCAACCCTCAATCACTTCCCACCCTCTGACTGCCACCTCTCAGAACCCCCAACCCATCCAACCCCCCCACTCCTTGTCCACTGATCACCCTCTCCAGAGACCCCCCACTCGAACACCCCCACAGAACCTTACCCCATCTAAGACCCCCTGCTCCCTGTCCCCTGACTGCCCCCTCCCGAGACCTCCCACCCTAACCACCCCGAGACCCACCACCCTATCTAAGGCCCCCCACTTCTTGTCCCCTGAATACCCCCTCCAAAGACCCCACCCCCTTCTAAGCCCCACTGTTCCTTGACCCCTGACCATCCCCCTCCAGAGATCCCCTTCTCCCTACTCACCCTCAAGGACCCTATCCCCTGTCCAACCCCCATGCTTCCTGCTCACCCTAATACCTATCCACAAACCCCGCCACCCTGACAGACCCCCTGGGACTCCCACGTTCCATCCAATCTCCTCCCCCCCTCGTTCTCTGTCCCCTGACCGCCCCTCCCCCCGACCTTCTGTCCCTTTAGCTAACCGGCCCGGCCCGCTTACCTTGCTGCCGCTCAGAAAAGCGTGTCTGGCCCGGAGCCAGACACGCGACTGTGCTGATCTCCTGGAGCGCGCAGCGTGTCTGGCTGGGAGCTGGATGTGCTGTCACGCAGCCCTCCCATCGCTACCCCCCAGTGCTGCTTAGGCGGCCCTCTGAGGCCGCAGGGGAGGGAGACAGCGGGGGAAGGGCCGGAGCAGCCTCCCCAGCGCAGCCCTCTCAGGCCGTGTGGGAGGGGGTCAGCAAGGGAGCAGCCTCCCCAGCATGGCCCGCTGAGCCCGCGTGGGAGGGGGTCAGCGAGGGAGGGGCTGGAGCAGCCTCCTCAGCTGGACCTCGGGACTGGTTGGGAGGAGCCCGCGGGCCAGATCTGGCCCACGGGCCGTAGTTTGCCCACTCCTGGCTTAGCACCTCCCACCAGTTAGCTTAGGCAAGGAGCCTCATTGTGTACTGTTTTTTGTGAATCCCATTCTAGAGATGTCTATCTCTCCTCATTCACAGGGAGTCTAAGCACCAAACTCAGGCTTTGTGAATCTCAGTAATTTTCTTGGCATCACCACTCCTACATTTCTTTGTGTATCTAGACCCTTTACAAATACACATTAATGACAAAGTATATTCAAAAAAATTCTGTTGAGTGAATGTTTCCAAGTATAATTTTTCTAATTAGAGCATCATTACCCAAATGGAACATACCTTCATCTTCCCAGCAACTGTTTGTACTTCCTGCTTTTTCACTGTTTTCTGGTAATACTGTATGGTCTGTTGGCAAATCATCTTCTGGCACACTAGTATCACAATCTGCTGCATCTGTTACACTTTCTTCTTCCACAATATGCAATTTGTCTTCATCATCTGAATCTGAATTTGTTTCTACCACATTATTGTAATTGGTAACTGCATGGAGACAAAAAGCAAAAAATAAATCAATAAAAACACTCATACTTCAGACTATAACTAGGATTTCTTTAGAGGCATCACTACAGCACATCCAACATGTTTAGTGAGATATTTAGTGTGGGTAATAAGCAGTTATTGTACATTCTTTTTTTAAAGGATAGTGTACACGAGTGGGGCATACAAGCCTAGATCACACTATACAAGCTCCCAACAGATTTAAGGTTTTAAAACAAACAAATGAAAAAATAAGCCTAGTGGCAGCTTTACAAAGGAAATGTTACACAATATCTTCCCCTATCACTTGGTACCTGGAAGGAGTAAGAGTTTATGTTTGTTCAAACTGGAGGACATATAATAACGGTCTTGTGGAGAAAAGGCTGTACAGTGAACATAAAATCACAAGAACGGTTTTTCAACAGTAGCCAATGCCAGGTGCCCCAGAGGGAATGAACAGAAGAGGTAATCATCAAGGGAGCCATCCCGTCACCCATTCCTAACTTCTGGCAGACAGAGGCTAGGGACACCATCCCTACCCGTCCTGGCTAGCAACCATATACGGACCTATCCTCCAGGAACTTATCTAGTTCTTTTTTGACCTCTGTTATAGTCCTGGCCTTCATAACATCCTCTGGCAGAGAGCTCCACAGGTTGAATGTGTGTTGTGTGAAAATATACTTCCTTATGTTTGTTTTAAATCTGCTGCCTATTAATTTCATTTGGCGACACCTAGTTCTTGTGTTATGAGAAGGAGTAAATAATACTTCCTTATTTACCTTCTCCACACCAGCCATGATTTTATAGATCTCAAACATAACCTCCTTAGTTGTCTCCTTTCCAAGCTGAAAAGTCCCAGTCTTATTAATCTCTCCACATAAGTCAGCCATTCCATACCCCTAATCATTTTTGTTGCCCTTTTCTGAACTTTTTCCAATTCCAATACATCTTTTTTGAGATGGGGTGATCACATCTGTATGCAGTATTCAAATGTAGGCAAACCATGGATTTATATAGAGGCAATATTATATTTTCCATCTTATTATCTATCCCTTTCTTCACGATTCCCAACATTCTGTTAGCTTTTTTTGACTACTGCTGCACTGAGTGCATGTTTTCAGAGAACTATCCAAAATGACTCCAAGATCTCTTTCTTGAGTGGTAACAGCTAATTTAGACCCCATCATTTTATATGTATAATTGGGATTATGTTTTCCAATGTGCATTACTTTGCATTTATCAACACTGAGTGCTCAATGTATTTCCATCACATGGAGGCAGATATTACTACAAGAGTACTAAAGACGCAGAGATGTTATAATTTTGAATTGTTATAATTATTCTATTCAAAAACATTATTTCTTTCTCTTACAACCTGTAGAAACAAATGTCACACATACTGAAATTTTAATATTTTTAAAGTATAAACTATTTATGCTTATATCTTTTTGGTGTGAGGTTCTCTGCTACATACTCATGCTGTATATCAATAATCACTGGCAGATTTTCATGTACTATTATGAAGTGCTCTGACATACCTTGAATGAGAAATGGGATTAAAAAAAAAGGCAAATATTTATCAATGAATAAGCCTACAGATGATATACTGGCGATATTCCTCCAAAGGTTAAAAGAAGCATATCTATGATGCTGTAATCTCACTACTTTAGGACACTTGCACACCTATGCTATTTGCACTGTTAACACTCCAGAAGGTAGATTAATTCTCTCACTTGAAATTTTTCCTATTAAAATAAATGGGAGGCTAGATTTCTGCTGTTTTGAATTCCGCTTTTTTTTTTAAAAAAAGTAAATATTCTAACCATTTAAAAAAAGCATTTAGGCAAGGAAACAGTTTCATCATGAATCAGCAAACCACTAGCTCATTTCCTTCCAATTCAGAAGAAAAAAGTCCCATGTAAAATATGCATCAGCATGACCTTTTTGAATTTAAAATGATCACCACGTAGTTCATATATGCATAATATTATGTTCAGAAAATGTAATGTGCAACCACCCCTTCACAGTTTTAGGATTTCTGTGACAACCCCAAATACACATTCTGGTGTATGTACAATGTGTTAATGTTATCATACATTAAGTTGACAATAAAAACAAAACCAGAATTATTTAATTGTATCATCCTGACATTTCTCTATCCTGATTCCAGTGTGTAAAGAGGATAATAGCAGTAGGAAGGAATTACATTAGATACTCCTGTTACAATAATTTCAAATGCTGTGGAGCCAAATCAGATCCTTTCACAGTAATGATATTATTTGGCAGATTTACACAATCTTGTGTTTTCACTACAATCATTGTTGGATTCAGCACAAACTTAAAATCTTCTCATATCAACATTTGTGGAATACTAAAATTAACAAAGATCCATTCTCAGAATCTAAACCAATTATTCTTTTGTGTAGTTTTTCATTCCACAACTCTCAATGAGCCAACACACTAAAATGTGTACAAGACTAAAATATTTTAGACTTCCTCTTGTTCCTCTGACTCCTGTGACCTTTGGAGGACTGTGGGACACAAGACTATGTTTGGAAAGTGCTCAGCACATTTTGGGTGATACAACTAACAAATACATACCAAAAAGAACATTACCGTGACAAAATCAAGCCCTCAAAAATTGGGAAATGTGAGTATAAAGGTTGCCTATGGAATCTTAATTTGGCTCCCTTGCACATATGCATTATGATAAAGTCTTTAATTACATGATCACATACAACTTTTTTTTCCACAGGAGCTCTGCCTCACTCAGTGCACAGGATGGATGGTGCTCAGGGAACAAATCAGGTTTATGCAGTGAATCAAATTGTCTGTAGAATCCTTGCCTCATTTGCTCAAGCTGGGATTGATAGCTGAATTGATAGCTATTCAATATTTCTTTTTATTCTCATAATTCAATCTGTGGTTTCTATGCCTTATTTAACACATTGTCCAAAACCCTGTCCTGAATTCAGAATTAAATCTCCACATACAGTGGTCAACACCACAGCATCTGAGTGCTTCACAACCATTAATACATTTACCTTCACAATACTCCTATGAAGTTAAGTGACATTACTATTCCCTTTTTACAGAAGGGGAAACTGAAGAGCAGAGAGAGTAAAGCCAAAACTGTCAAAAGTATCCACTAATTTTGAATCTCCAATCTGGGATGCCTTGGGCCTTATTATTTCAGAGTACTTACCATTTTATATGTTCAAAGCACAATTTTCATTTACTCTAGTTGCAGTAGTGATCAGCACACCTTCAGATTGGGCACCCAGGCAATAAGAAATATACAGTGGCTAAGGGTGAGAAGTCTGATTTAAGTGACAGAGGAAGAGACTGAATAGAATTCAGTTCCTCAGACATTATCATTCTGCATACTCACAAGAGGACCAAATTAAGATTGCCTGGGTAAACTTAATACTGCTATTTTCTAATTTTTGAGTGTTGGACTTTGAAATCATAACATTTTCTCAACATAATTTTTTTTTTAATGTAATTTCCTAGATTTTTAGGAAATGGAACTGATAAAAACAAACATTGCATCATATGGAACCAAACTGACCACCACATGGGTCACGAGCGGGGTCTTTAGATGTTCAGCCCAGACATCTACCACTTGAGCTGATGGGATAACTGGTGGTAGTAGCAGAACGACACTACTGGGGGAAGAGAGACATTTTGCCCATGGGTTTCACAGCTATTTACAGACAGCAGAAGAATATTGTGAACTCAGGAATCCTACATGCTATTCCAGGTTCTGGAAGGGAGCATTCATTAGTATTCACAAACCTTTCCAACCCATTTTACCCCAGTCTCTTAGCATGTCTCCCACAACTTGTCTCCTTCTGTTCCTGTTTTCCCGGCTTGTATCCTCCTAAGTTTGTCCTCATCCCCATTGCTCCTGTCCTCAACTTCACTGCTCCTGTCCACCCACCCAAACTTGTCCCTGTCACACTCCCTTTCTGTTCCTGTCCCTGCTCCCAGTCTCTTTCCTATTTCACCTTCTCATCCCTATGCCCTAGCCTGATTTTGTCACTCTGCTCCTGATCCGTCTACATTTGAATAGCAGCACTGCTTCTTCTTCCTTCTCCATGTTCCCCTGGTACAAGTAGAGGGATCATTCAGAGCAGAGGAGAGTTTCCCTGATCTCTGTTCTGATACCTGACACCACAATGGTTATCGATAGCCAGGAGCAGTTACAGGTAAAGCCATATGCAGACCCAGACTGGAACATGTTCAATACCGATAGAAGGTTCAGAGAATTTTGCTGCCAGCCTCCCAAGAAACCTCTATTGAATGTATGCAAATGGCAATTTTCAGAGGCTTTAATTTGGTCACATTTTGGTGGATGGGGATAGCAAAAGGCACATCCCTGACACCAGAACAACTCTTCTGCCAAATTTCACGACATTGTTTCAAAGCATAGAAGAGCTAGAGCTTTTCAATAAAATGGCTGTAAAAACTTTACTTAATATTAGTAAACAAACATGTATTCTAAAACATATTAGCAAACCTATAAGTTTAAGCAACTTATAAGCATGAGGCAACCTTAACTATAGGTGGTGCTACCAGCTCCAGCTATACTACTACTAAAAGAAAACCCTGTGTAGGAAAGAGCAGACAACTATCTTCCTTAAATTCCCTATAGCACTGAAGACTTCAGAAGGGAGAGAAAGTGCTTTGGTCACCTCCTCCACAACTCATACACAGATTTGAGGAGTGACACTACACTACTGGTAGGGAAGTGGGGACATTTGTTTCACCCTAACCTTTGACTTCATGTGGGCCTGTGACTCAGCTTCAGGGCCTCTGATAGAAGAGGTCACCTACCCAGTTCCTGCCTGAAATAGAGATTGGGGCATGTCTTGAGGATTCTTCTTCAGGAAAAATGAGGAAGAAGGACATGCAACAGATAGGCCCAAATCCCACTCCACACTCTCTGCATTGCCCCTCCTTTTATGTCACTGACAATAGCTTCAGACACCTACATGCTTCTGTTTGACAATGAGGTAGGGTCAAACTGGGATTTGGAGAGGAGACTACTATAGGAATGGCGTTGTTGGGAGCCAAAATAGAAATAGCCCCAAGAGAAAGTGGATTAGTGTGTTGAGATGAGACAATCAGACAGAAAAATCAAATTCAACAAAAACAAATATAACGTGCTTCACTTAGGTAAGAAAAAACAAATACAAAAATATGGAATGTGAGATAGCTGGCTTGGCAGCAGCACTACTCAGAAGGATCTGGGAGTTGTGGTGGATCACAATCTCAAAATGAGTCAACGATGCAATGCTGTTGCAAAAAAAGCAAATGCAATTTTAGGATGAATTAACAGAGGCATAGTATGCAAATCATGAGAAGTGATAGCACTATTCTACTTGGGACTGGTTAGCCTTGAGCTGGAGTATTGTGTCCAATTTTGGTCACCATTGTATAGAAAGAATGTAGAGAAACTAGAAAGGATCCAGAAATGAGTGACAAAGATGATTAAAAGGATGGAATGCGAGCCATATGAGCAAGGGCTGAAGGAACTGTGTATGTTTATTTTGGAAAAGAGGAGATTAAGGGGGGCCGCATGATAGTGGTCTTCAATACTTAAAAGGCTCCTATAAAAATGTTGGAGAAAAGTTGTTATCCCTTGCCACAGAGGACAGCACAAGAGGCAATGGGTTCAAACTACATCACAGCAGATTTAGATTAAATCTCATTAAAAACTTCCTGTAAGAACAGTGGGACAATGGAACAGACTGCCCAGGGAGGTTGTGGAAGCTCCTTCACTGGAGGTTTTCAAAAAGAAGGCTCGAAAGCCATCTGTATTGGATGGTTTAGACACAACAAATCCTGCATCTTGGTGGGGAGTTAGACTAGATGACCCTTGTGGTCCCTTGTAAATCTATGATTCTATAACAACCAAATTTGCATGATAATATGCAGTTTATCATTTGTCACAGATATCACCATCACACAACTCTAGTCTCTGTAAGCAGTACAATTTATAATCCCCTTTAGCAACACACACATTACATAAATGTATACATATCGTATCATGTCTCCCACCATTAGAGTACAAGACTGTGACCACAAGGATAGACTTGTGTTCCAGTGAAGGGGTGTATCAGAAGCTTAATTTCTCCCACTGCCCCCCCTATGTTTTACGTTAGTCATATTTTTTTTAAAAAGTTTAAAGTTTTTCTAATACATTTCGTCTTAAGCTTGGGAATCGCTGAAAAATTCCGATTTGAGTTTTCCCAACAATTTCAACCAAACACTCTAAATATAACAACTGCTCTGATATAGGCTTGAAATAGCACTTGATTTTTAAAAAATATTTAAAATTAATGACAACCTGCCAAATGTAAAAAATTAGACAAAGGAATGTGTGTTTACCTCAATTTACATATAAGGAGTAAACAAGGTTCTTGAGACAGCAAGATGAAGACAAAGTGAACCAGCATTTGAGCCTATCCAGGACAGAAGAAAGAGCCCACCCCAACTTCACGTTACCTTCTTTACTGTTTGAATAAACTTTTCTTTTAGGGGTACTAGTCAGAAGAATCCACTTCAAAGGGGGACTGGACTATAAAAGTGAGAGGCAAAAACACCCCAGAGGATCTCTTGCACTTTTGCCAAAGACAACAAAGGAAACAGCCCTTTGAACTCTGGGGGCAGATTCTGACTTGAGAATTTGGTCAGCTATATTGCTGAGCACATGTGGGGAGGATTTTACCTTGAACCAAGTCTAGCTTGTTACATTTTAGTTACTAGAAAGTATTTTCTCTTTCTTTCTTTTGTAACCATTTCTGACTTTAATGCCTTATACATTTAAAATCTCTCTCTTTGTAGTTAAATAAATAGTTTTATTCTTTAATTAAAACTAATCCAGTGTTGTGTTTAGACTGAATTGTTTGGTATTTCCAATTAAAGTAGCAAACTGTTGCATATTGACCCTATACAGGAGCAATGGACCCTTATGATGGGGTATTCATTCCACACTGGCCGGTAAGAGGTTAATAAAGTCTTAAGGACGTTGCATGAAAAGCAGTCAATAGAAGAGGGGATGTGAAGAGCAGCCAATCAGGGCCCACCAGGCCCATATAAAAAGACCCGCAGGGCACAGCGGGGTGAATAGCTGGCTGGATCTTGAGAAGGGAAGAATGTGTTTGGAGTAGGCTGCAACCCAGTAGCACCTTGGACAGAGCATTGAAGGTGGGAACTTGGGGAGAAGAGAAGTCACTCTGAATGGGCTGCTGAGACTGAGGAGGGTATTGTGGCTGAGGAGAAGTGACCCAGGGAAATGCAGTGATCTAAGAGGCAAAGGAACAAAAGTAAGCAACTGCGGTTCAGAGGGGCTATGACCCGAAATAGTGTGTGTGTGGGGGGGGGGGGGGGCTGGGTCTTCCCCACTCACCACCGGGAAGTGGCAGAACAATTTACTGCAGGTGCCACTGGGAAAGTGGTTAGGACAATTTACCACAGTCATCACTGGCTGGACTACTGAAAAGCTAAACCTCCCCCAGAAGGGGGAATGCTTACTGTGACATGGCCAGAGGACTGAACCTCAAAGATGACAACTGCTGTTCCTGACACTGTGAAAAGGGTTGCAGGCAGACTGCTGAGAAGAAGTGACTGGATGCAGATCACAAACAGGGGTGTGAACCTAATTCACAGAACAACCAGGAAGAGACAACAGTCTGGTAGTGAGCGACGCATATTGTGACAACCTCTAATATCTGAACTATCTAGGAAAGGAAAACCTGGGACAGTGTGTTGGGATCACCCAGAAAAGGGAAAACAAGGCTGGTGGAAATCAGTGCTGACTGCAGTGTTGCTGGCTGGCTGTAGCTATTGTGACAGACCGCTCTCTCACCCCCCCTCAGGAACACGCAGGAAACCCTTTTTTGCTCCAACAGTGCCCTTTAATTTACAGTGCAGGACCCGACCACCAATATATACAGGTTAAAACAGTTCATTAACATCCAGCTCTAAGTAGCTCCACAGGTTCTGGCTCTACAAACTCTATATAGTTCAGCCCCTAATACAATAATACAGACACAGCTCTTGATAGCTCAAACAATACACTCAGCTCTTGATAGCTCCACACAAACTCACACAGCTCTTGATAGCTCCACACAAACTCACACAGCTCTTGATAGCTCAGACACCACCACCACCCCACTGGGCTTCATTCCTGGCAGCCTTATACCCCCAGAGGAGGCTGCCAGGTGCAACCCATCCATGTTGATTGCCCTGCAAGCCAGGTGGCTGATTAGCCTTTCCTGCAAGGGAGGTTTGCAGGCTGGTGCTCCCTCTTAAAGGGCCCGCAGGGCTGGCTCAGGCACTCCTGGCCAGCACCCTGCCACACTATACACAGACACTCAGGGTGTGACCAAATGCTGGGGGCGGGGTCTGCTACTTGGAAGGTGCTCAACCCCCCTTGTTCTTTCCTGCTTCTGGACACTGGAGCTGGAGAGTGTCCCATTGGAGTTGCGGGAGACTGGGAAAGAGAGTCAGTCCCTCACCACTCGAAAACCCCCTGGGGTCAACATAAGTCAGACTGTTAGTTCCATGGTGGCTTCCAGGTGTTGGCAGAGGATCCTGCACCAGACTCCATGCTGTAAGCAGAGTCAACAATGCTATCATGGGCCCAGGAGTGGAGAAGTGGCCCAAGTCTCTCTGCGCTGTCTTTCCCTGCTTGTCTTTCTTCTGCACCAGTGAGCATCCTCTGTCAGGGAGGGAGGGTGACCAGATGGCCCAATTTTATAGGGATAGTCCCAATTTTTGGGTCTTTTTCTTATATAGACTCCCCACCCCCTGTCCTGATTTTTCACACTTGCTATCTGGCCACCCAGAGGGAGGTGCAGTGTGGGAAGGACAGAGCTGCCCCCCTCCTCCTGCCGCAGGTTGAGCACAGCTACTGTGCAGGGCAGCTCAGCACATGCAGAAATCGGGAGCGGAGGGAGTGGCACTCTTTTTGGCAATGCCCCCCCCCCCTCCATCCCATCTAATTAGGCCTATACCAAAAACAACTGGGAAGAAAACCTTGCTGAAGCAAGAGGGGTTGTAGTACCAACCGTCATGCCAGTAAGAAGGAACTCAGAGGGTGCGTGACTGGCAGCACCCCTTATACTGGTGCATGAGCGTGCGGCTCCAGATGGCACTAAAGCCAGCTTGACAGATACTGTTGAGAGAAAAATCTCTGGCAATGGGGCATGTGGCGCGCACATATCTAACATGGAATGGACATGAACAAGCACTTGAAGAAGAAATAGCTCTCTCAGCCCCAGGGGAAATAGCTTTTTTTATAGAAGAAAAAAATGCAATGAACATGAGTTATGTTTTAAACACTTTATATGTGAGTTTTTGCCCTCCAGTAATTTCTTCTGTACCTCACTTTTTGAGGTTCTATCAATTTGCCTCACATCTGTTTACCAGGCAGTCCCAGACTGATGATTTTTCCTGTCCTTTTTTAGGTTTTCTTCACTTGCAACAGTAACCAATGGCCACATGCTAATATACTTCTAAATCTTCCTTCTCAGTTATTTTGTTGCTGTTTTTTGTTAAGAATACAGGTTCAGCTACATGTACATATTACTGTGTACTGTCGATATTCCAATATTTGCAGTGAAAAACAGTAAAAGCCACTATGATACAACTGAAACAAGAAGCAAGAGAGTTCTGCATGATCTTTTAGAAACTACATTTGTTCATATGAATAAGCTGATGTGCATTTCAGGCAGCCTTGAATTTAATTCTGTTAGCTTTTTGTAAATGAAAATGAAGTATAGTGAGTAAGTAACTGACATGTCTGATTTCAGATTAATAATGACATGGATAGGAGAAGAAATTCTGTCAAAATCTTTCAAATAGAGATATTCTACTTGTCAGAAGGCTGCATATATGTTGAATGCTACTGGGGCAGGGAGATAGGGTTAGGCCAATAAAAAAAATCTCTATTAGGTGGGGGAAGCAAATCATCTAATCTTGGTATCTCAGAGCTTACCAGGAAGAAGTAATAAAGGCTGTGACTGTGGTACCTGTTTCATGGAACCCTCCCCTCCATGGTTAGGATCTGTTCTAAGCAGAGGTGAAAGAAAGCCGGTATGCCCCGGTACGACTTCCCCAGGCAGCAATTTAAAGGGCCTGGGGCTCCCAGCAGTGGCTGGAGCCCTGGGCCCTTTAAATTGCCACCAGAGTGCTGCTGCTGGAGCCCTGGGGTAGAGGCTGCAGGGCTCTGGCGGCTGTTTAAAGAGCCTGGGGCTCCCGCTGCCTCTTCAGCCCCAGCCCTTTAAATAGCTACCAGAGCCCCACCGCCACTACCCCAGGGCTCCAGCAGCCATTTAAAGGGCCGGAGTGGTAGAAGCAAGGGAGCCCTGGGCCCTTTAAATAGCCCCAGAGCCCTGGGGTAGCGGTGGTGGAGCTCTGGTGGCCATTTAAAGGGCCATGGCGGTAGAGGCAGCAGGAGGCCCAGGCCCTTTAAATAGGCCCCAGAGCCCTGGAGTAGTGGCGGCAGGGCTGGGGCAGCAATTTAAAGGGCATGGGGCAGCAGCAGCAGTCGAGCCCTGAGCCCTTTAAATAGCTGCTGGAGCCCCACCATCACTTCCCTAGGGCTCCGGCAGTAGGGCTCTGGGATGGGGTTTGGGGGGGTGGGGGGGAGTTCTTTTGATCAAGGGGATCAATGTGATTCAAATAAGGGTCCTAAGACCTATTCTGCAGGAAATCAAATGCTATTCCATCCCACAAAAATGTTGCAGGGAAATCTCCATGAACTTCTCAGAGATATGCCTCTCTGTTAGCCTCCTCCATTGTGTTTTACTGGGGGAGGGTGCAATCCTTTCCAAAATGGAGAAATAGTCTACACAGATTGCAATGTCCCAGATCAACTCATGAAGAGAGAGAGAGAGAGCGCATTCTGAAGAGAAAGGGAATAAGTTGTTTTTAAATACTGTGGCAGGGTGCTGGCCAGGAGTGCCTGAGCCAGCCCTGCCGGCCCTTTAAGAGGGAGAAAAGCCCTCTGCAAACCTCCCTTGCAGGGAGGCTAATCAGCCACCTGGCTTGCAGGGCAATCAACATGGATGAGTGGCACCTGGCAGCCTCCTCAGGGGGATAAAAGGCCTGCCAGGAAGCAAGCCCAGTGTGGTGGGGATGGTATAGAGTGAGGTGGTGGTTTGAGCTAGTCAGAGCTGTGTGTTTGGGTTGTAAACTGTAAGCTGGACTATATAGAGTCTGAAGAGCTGTAAGCTGAAGACTGGATTGTATAAAGTTGTATATATTGGTGGTGGGGTCCTGCACTGTGGATTAAAGGGCACTGTTTGAAGCAAAGAAGGGTTTCCTGCCTGTGTTCCTGAGAGGGGTGAGAGAGCGGTCTGTCACAAGTGGTGTCAGAGGTGGGATTGCTACACCAGCAACCCAACTGGTGGCCCAAAGATGGAGGGAACCCTGCAGTGGCTAGTAGAGCAGCAAAAGCAGACCCAGCAGGCCATGCATGCCTTGCAACAAACCCACCTGGAGATGCAACAGGCTCAAGCCGAGCAGCAGAAGATGCTGCAGGACTTTATGAAGGAGCAAGCGAAGACCCAGGCAACTCTCCTGCAACACCTGGTGAGTCAAGGGGCAGGAGAGGGCATGCGGCCGCCGGGCTGGGGACTCTGTAAAATGAGCCCGGCGGATGACCCCGATGCCTTCCTAGGGACTTTTGAGAGGGTAGCCACCACAGCCGGGTGGGAGCGGACCACCTGGGCCCTCCGGCTTGCTCCCTACCTTGTGGGCGAAGCCCAGGCGGCCTATATGGCCCTGGGGAATGCAGAGGCCCAGGACTTTGAAATTGTGAGAGCGGCCATTTTGGACCGGGTCGGCTTATCTCCGGAAAAATACCGGCAGAAGTTGTGGGCGGCCCGCTGGACGCAGGCAGTGCAGCCCCGGGCGTTTGCCCAGAGGCTGAGGGACTGGGCGACGCGTTGGCTGAGGCCGGAGGCCCGGTCAGGGGAGGAAATTATGGACTCTCTGATGATGGAGCAGTTTTTGCTCAGCCTCCCCGAGACTGTCCGTACCTGGGTCAGGAGGCACCAGCCGGAGACGGTGGAGTCTGCGGTGCGCCTGACCGAGGAGTACGTGGAGGCAGAAGGACCTCGGGGAGAAGAACGACCACGACGGGTCCGGGATTTGGGGCGTCGGCCCATGGACTCCCCCTCAGCTAAGGGAAAAGGGACTGATGGGGAGCCCAGAGGGGCGCCAGAGAGAACTGCCAGGCGTACCTGCTGGCAGTGTGGGAAGCCAGGGCATATTAAGAGGGACTGCCCAGCCATGGAGTGTGGCTACACCGATTGGTGTGGGTGGACCGAGGTTTGGGGGCAGAAGCCGCGTAAGGGGATACCCACTCTGCAGGTACAGGTGGGAAGGAAGTCCCAACCGGGGGTAGTGGATTCAGCCTCCCCCTGTACGCTCGTCCGCAGGGCGTTGGTACGCCCCGAGTGGCTAATTCCGGGGGCTACCATGGACCTACAGTGTGTCCATGGGGACAGGAAGACCTGTCGGGTGGCCCAGGTCCCCCTAGAAATCAGCGGACAATTCCGCTGGAAGCAGGTCGGGGTGCCGGAGGGGTTGCCATGCCCCGTAATCATTGGGCGGGACTGGGGCCCGGTGGGAGGTATGAGGCCCCGGGCTGCCCCAAGGCCGGGCGTGAGAACCCATACGGGGGGCTCGGTCAAGTGAAGGGGCGGGTCTCAGCCCACTAACCCAGCGAAGGACCTAGCTAGCCCTGAGTGATTGAGGCCAGAACAGGAGGGGAGCTCCACAGAGGAGGCCCCAAGCTCCTGTGAGAGCTTGGGGGAAATTGAGGCCGGGGAAGTTGCCCTGTGTTGCGAGGCCCCATCTGAGCAGGGGTTGGAGCGGCTGCCACCATGCGAGTAGTCTGAGTGCCGAAGGGCACAGGGGCGGCCGATACCCTGCCTTTATTGCGTGAGGCTGGAAGTAGGGCTCTCTGCCGTGGCCGCGCTGGAAGCCGAGGCAGAGGAGGCTAGCCCTAGCCCTAAAAAGGCAGCAGGGCTCTCCGCCATGGCCGGGCATGACACCCAGAAACCTAGGGACCATGCTGCCATGGTAAAGGAAATGAGGAAAAGAGGTTCAAGGGCCCTATTGGATTTAATTGGGAAATATTGAAGGGTCTGAGCCAGCCCGATGGGGCTAGGCTAAGGGGGGAGGTGTGTGGCAGGGTGCTGGCCAGGAGTGCCTGAGCCAGCCCTGCCGGCCCTTTAAGAGGGAGAAAAGCCCTCTGCAAACCTCCCTTGCAGGAAGGCTAATCAGCCACCTGGCTTGCAGGGCAATCAACATGGATGAGTGGCACCTGGAAGCCTCCTCAGGGGGATAAAAGGCCTGCCAGGAAGCAAGCCCAGTGTGGTGGGGATGGTATAGAGTGAGGTGGTGGTTTGAGCTAGTCAGAGCTGTGTGTTTGGGTTGTAAACTGTAAGCTGGACTATATAGAGTCTGAAGAGCTGTAAGCTGAAGACTGGATTGTATAAAGTTGTATATATTGGTGGTGGGGTCCTGCACTGTGATTAAAGAGCACTGTTTGACGCAAAGAAGGGTTTCCTGCCTGTGTTCCTGCGAGGGGTGAGAAGGCGGTCTGTCACCATACTTTGTGAGTTATTTTCCGTGCTTCACATAAAGGGAGAAATCTCAATAGTTGCTAAAATAAGGCAGAGAGATTGAAGACAGCAAACATGGTATTTCAGTTAACTTCATAAATATGCTTATTTAAATGGTATGTAAATATTTTCAATACTGGTTATAACAGAATTTATACAGGACTCTTTCGGGGCCCTGTAACTGGAATTTATTAGAACAGTTGCCTACGTATTGTTCATTGGGTCTCACTTACTCCTTGGAAAAGGAAATAAACAGAACATAGAACTGCTAACAAAGGCAAAATGGTTAAGCTAGTTTTTCTCCACTGAAACCTTATTAATGGGACATTATTTGAGATATAAAACAATTGCGAGGTATGCAAACTTGTTCTCTGTAAATGGGGAAAAGGTGACAGGAAAAGAATTTGCACTTGAAGTATGAGTAAGCATTTAACTTAAAATATGGTTAGACCAATTTGTAACACTAATGACAATTTTTCAGATATGGGACATGCCTGAGAAATAAAATATATTTTTAAAACTTTTTTTCTCAAAGTATTTAATGTTTTTTCCCTTTCCCCCAAAACAGGTGGCCCAGCTTCATAGCTGCAAACCCATGTAAACAGGACCAATAGTAAGGCAAGATGCCAGGAAATAGAGGATGACAGCTCCAAAAATGATGATCAGCAGTCAGAGATAATCTGTCATCTGCTGTCTCACCCTCTTCTAGGAGAGGAATCCAAACTTTGGAAAAGTCAGGGAGCTGCTAGCGAAAGCAGGATTGCTGCTGGAAAGCATCCCTATAGCTGGAGCGCTCCGTTGAGAGAGGGGGAATTGGAAGCTTCTGAGTAGGGATGCCACTGAACAGGGGTAAGTGGGAACAGAAAAGTCAAGGAGCCAGAAGAGAATGTGGGGGAAGGAAGCTAAGTAAGGTTAGAAAGGGAAAGAGCTCCGCAGGGTAACCTGAGGGAAAGCTCTGGCTCTTGGGGGAGGGCAGAAGAGAGTTAGATCAATCTTAACGATGTTGTGGATGAAGGGAGCAAGATAGCACATTTGACAAATCACTAACTCTACTACATAGTAGTTATCACCGGGGATCTTCCAATCTTCCCCCCAAATGTATTAATATTTTTTCATTAGGTATGAAATTTTGGCTGGTGTAGCGGGGTGCTCCCCGCTCCCTGCTGGCCAGGGCTGGGATAGCCCTAGGAAAGGGGTCTGTGGCTGGGAGCCTGCAAACTCCCAGACTGATTGGGAGCTAGGCTCAGCTGTGTGGCCACGCCCCAAACACTCAGGACTGTATAAAAGCCTGGGAGGCAGTAGAAGCAGGAGAGTCTCCTCTGCATCTAGAGGAAGAGAGTCTCCTCTTTAAGCAGAGGGAGACAGGCCTGCTGCAGGGAGCCTTAAGGAAGGTACTGAGCTTGGTGCAGGGCTGGGGCTAGGCACGGGGAGCTGGGGAAAGCTCTAGCCTGAGAGCCCCAGGCTGCAAGAGCAGGCAGGGGCCTAAAGGCAGTCTCCTCTGTAAGCAGAGGGAGACAGGGCCTGGCTGAAGGGAGCCATTAATAGAGTACCCAGACTGGGACAGGGCGTGGGCAAGGCAGCTGGGAGCCAGGGAGCCTAAGCTCTAGTGAGAGGGCCCCAGCTTGCTGAGCCTAGGGAAGGCCCGACCTATGGGGTACTGGGGGTTGCAAGGGGGCAGCCCTGGGCTGGATAAGAGCAGCAGGCCAACCCCTTCTTGCTGGTGATGAGTAGCCATGAGACTGCAGTCAGCCTCAGAGAAACTGAGGCAGTGGTGACTGGCAGTGGCCATATCTGAGGCAAGTTGGGGATAGTGGGTGTTGGGTTCCCCAGGGACCTAAGACCAGGGGGGTACTGCAGGGGTGCAGCACCCTCAGCAAGGGGGTCCAGGAGGAGCACGGGGCCAGTGTGGAGAAGCGGATGTCGGCCAGCAGAGGGCGCTCCAGGGTCAAAAGAGCTAATTCCCGTGATGACCAGACAGGGGCGCCGCCGGGTGAGTGACCGACTCCCGTTACAGGTAAAAGCCTGTTGAAATAAAGTTATAAATTTGCTGGTAATTATTGGTTTAAAAACAAAAACTTTATATCAATGCTGGTATTTAATTCCATACTGACAACTTTTCTTGGACAGCAGCTGTGTTGGTGAGAAGTATGAGTTGTCAGATCTTAACTAGTTGTAGGAAGCGGAAGATTAATGTGACGGCAATCATTAGGGGGCGCAATTATGCTTCTGAGTTGCCTCCAGGGTAACGCATAATTAAAGTTATCAGCCTGGGAATGGCCTTGTGTTCCTGTTATCTTGTGTGTGTGTGTCTGAAAGGAGCTTTGCAGCTGTGTGAGCTGTTTATTTGGTCTGTGTGAAACTCGGCTTGTGGGAAACCAGACAGGGAAACCGAGGCAGGACTGAATAACATGTCATTAGTTATTCATGAGCTATGCATGAGATGCAAATGAGCATGAGTATTTCTGTGTCTGTGTGCCCATGTGTGTCGGGCTTCTTCCCTGGGCATTGCTCCGATGTTCCAGGTCCCCCACTTGCGGCCGTGCTGATTGGGGCCCCCAGCGCCAGATGGCTGCGACCTTCAATAAACTCATCACTTTTATTCATCTAGCCACTGTGTGTGAGCCTTGTTTCTACGGGACACTTAAGGTACCCTGCAACACTAGTATTCCCAAAACTGTCTTTTTTAAATTATAGATGGGAACCCCAACTTTCTAATCACATAAAACCAAACACCCTTGCCCCACACCAATTCTCTGCAGCCCTGCCCTTCCTCTTCTCTGAGGTCCCACCTCCACTCACTTCATCCCCCCTCCCTCCGTCACTCGCAAGGTGTTGGAGTGCGGGAGGGGGCTCTGGGCTGGGACAGGGGATTGAGGTATAGGTGAGAGCTCTGGCTGGAGGCTCTTGGTTGGGGCTGGGTTTGGGGAGCTGGAGGGGGCTCCAGGCTGGGGCTGAGGTATTTGGAGTGCGGGAGGGTGCTCAGGGCTGGGGGTTGGGATATTGGAGGGGGTGTGGACTCCAGTGTGGGGCTAGAGATGAGGGAGTTGGGTACGGGTGGGAGTTCTGTGTGCTGGCTCCAGTTGGGCAGTGCTTACCTCACAGGCAGCGGCCCAGAAGTGACGGGCTTATCTGGCTCCTAAGCAGAGGGGCCAGTGGACTCTGGCCTCTGCCCGTGCCCCCGGTACCATCCACACAGCTCCCATTGGCTGTGGTTCCGGCCAACAGGAGCTGTAAAGCTGGCACTTCGGGTGGGGGCAGCACACGGAGCCCACATCGCCACCCCTGTGCCTAGGGACAAGACACATCAGCTGCTGCTGAGAGCTGCGCTGAGTCAGGGCAGGCAGAGAGCCTGCCTTAGCCCTGTTACAACGCTGGCCAGACTTCTAGTGGTCCGGTCAGCAGTGCTGACCTGAGCAGTCAGGATCCCTTTTTGACCTGGTGTTCAGGTAGAAAACTGCCTGCCTGGAAACCTTAATTATAAATTGTCAAAAAATCTAACACAGGAGTATTATTTTACATGGCTATTTATTAGTAAACTTGTTTTAAAAATATACATCTTTAAAAAAGTCAAAAATAAATGACAGTTTAGTTATTTCAGGTGGGGGAAAAGAACAAAAATTGGAATAACCTTATAAGGTAATGCATAGCACTTTTTATTACATATTTCATGACTTAGGAAACCCTAAGGTGGAAAAGCAAAGATCAACTTTGTTCTACCAGCTAAGTTTAGACCAATTAGGTAACCACTGACCTGTAACAGGAAGCAACTAGTTTTGGCCACTGCAGGTAAGTAATCACTGTACTCCGGAAATCAACAGCCATTAAAGGTAATGCAAGAATACATCAGCTGAAACACTTTTGAAGCCTGTCAATTTACAAACTCTAGGCCACACAAGCATACAGTAAAAAAAGTTAATGAAACCCTTCCAAGGCTCTGCAGTAGTGCACACTGCTGAGAAACACATGTGAGCATTCTTCACCTTGGCTTTAGTCCAAAACTCCTTCATTGACTTATTAAGTTGTAGTATTAACATACATATTATTTAAATACCACTTTTAAACTGTAAATGGAGCAATGTTTCTTTTAAAATAAAACATTACAATTTAAAACTATCTGTAGCTGTGGAATACTAAATAAAAAATAAACTATAGTAAAAGCAGGGATGACTTTTAGTGAGAGGTGACATTTGAGCTCCAACATTTTCTCTAAGGCTGTTTGTCATCTCAAACAGTTTAGGAAAACTCACCCACTAGCTAGTCAATCAAATTCTAATGTGTCTTCTAAGCATCATCACTAGTGCAGCAAGAGGACATTAGTGGCATTTCGTCAGAAATAGCCACAGATAGGCAAGTGAGGTCAAAAGTGCAATGAGAAGGCCTGGAAAAAATGAAGGGGACCCTGAAAAAATAGAAATCAAGGACCAAGAGTATCAAGTCAAGAATCCTTCTTAGAGTGCCCAGTTCTAGCACAGGGAACAGTAATCTATTTTTAAAATGCTATACACACACTTTTTATTTTATTACATTCCAAGTAAGTTGACAAACAAAGTTCCAAAGTGTTTCATAAGGCACCTAGAGAGGTTTCCAAAAATTCTGTAGATTGTAGAAGACTGTATACTTCTCTGGGGTCCCCTTCCACATACCACATTATATTTAGATCTTTTTATCCAGGAGGATTCCAATGCAGTTTAACTGACTATTTAAGGCTCTATCACTCAGCACTATAATGTAACTCTCTCTAGAGTGGAATGTGGCACTCATTTTGGGCCAGGTAAACAGTACCACAGTTTTGAGGAGGCGGAATGAAGAATATCACTAACACTACTGAGAGAATGTAACTGGCATAATTTAAATATGACCAGGAAACAGTTCTTATATTCTTATAAAAATACAATTTACCTTTTGAGAGCACAAGTATAAATGAGTTCAATTTTATACTTAAGCTAATCTACTAAAAGGTAGCACCTACACCAGCTCATTGCTCAGAATACTTTCAGAATCATTGGGTCAGTAATAATTTTTTATCTGGGACTTTCCATCTAAGTACCAGCCAGGCTAAATCTTGTGTGACTAATGAGATTACAGTTGAAGGTGGCAGTATGATGGTTATTTATTCTATTACCTTAAAAAGACTATATAAAGACAAACTTTCAAAAAGAAACTAGCAAGAATTATAAATCTTTTTCCACTACTCACTTATGTCATTAGTAATATTACTACTAATTATTATTTTAATATATTACTCATTAGTAACATACAGATACAGTAAAACCTCGATTTAACGGACCTCGATTTAACGGACTTCGGATGCAACGGACAAAATTTGTAAAAGTCTGATGCATCCGAAATCCGTTTGTCGAGGGCTCCGCCGGGGTTTGAGCTGGGGGCGGGCTACCGCCCCCAGCTCAATTTTTAATAATTTTTAATAAAAAATTATTAAATAACGGACTTTCGGCTTTAACGGACACCCCCTCGCCCAAATTAGTCAGTTATATCGAGGTTTTACTGTATTAAAATATGGAACTAGATGAACTTGTGAATAATATATCATCCTCCTCCACTTCTGGCATAATAGTTCAAAAATGCATGATGAGGTTTTAAATAAGCTTAATCACTGGGAGCAAAAACACCTTGGTGAAGAAAAGTGCATCTATTTATCAATTTTCTGTTAGCAGAGTCACAAGATACATATGGCATATGCTCTAGAAGTTCCCCAGTGCCTCTCAAATCAGTCTCCGTCCAGAATCATTTCAATTGTCTTCCACAACAGAAGTTGTTCCAATAAAAGATATTACCTCATCACCTTGTCCCTTTCAATTATCTTAACATTTTATGCTACTGCCCATCATTATAGTATCTAGAGATATGTAGGGAACTGTTTATTTCCACTAAAGACAGACACAAAACTGAGCAGGGAGCTTTAATTACTGCTCACCTTTAGGAGGGGTACAGTAGGTCAAAGACATTATTAATAGCAGGAGACCAGAGGGAAACTGAAGAAGTTTGCTTTACAACTGTGCAGATAAATAGCTGACAGTAATACAAGATTATGAATGCTTATAACCATGCTTATGAGCATTGTCAGATTAAAAAATATATATTTTTATTTATCTTAAATAAAATCACAGCCTCCTGTGTCCAACCAGTTTTTGAATCTGACTTTTGGATAACAATTAGGAAGAGAATTGAACATTGCCATTTTGGGGCTGAATATTCAAGAGACATAATAAATCCCTATGTTTCAAAACAAAAATATCAGAAGCTCTCATAAAAAGCACTACTTTTGTCAGAAAGACAGACTTTTGACTATTTGACTAAGCACGTGTGAAGGATTTCCATGTGGGAAGAACAATGCTTTGAAAGGCATTCTGCAAGCCAAATAACTAATTTGTTAACTCTTATCCTAATACAGTACATGGTACAATTATTATTAGGTATGTAATGTGTGATTTGTTAGTCTTACGCAGATGTAAAAAATAAGAACCCACCAATACAATGGTAACCACTGGAAAAAAAGAGCCAAACATGTACCCATGCTATGCACTTGTCAAAATGCAAATCCCACCTTAGAAAAATGAGGTAGAACTGAGCAGCATAAATGTTCTAACACTGGTTTAGTAAACAAGAAGCTGTCAACTTTCAATAACCTATTATTCACACCTCTTTAATCACTGCCACAGAGTCGATTACAAATAGCCTCATACATCTTTAAATAAGGTCATTCTGAAATGAAACAACAAAGAGGGTAGTAAATATTCCAGTACATAAGCAATTCAAATTCTCAGCATAACAGAACTGCATTTCTCAACTGTTCAGTTAAAAGAAAGCCAACAAATTATTTTATTAACTGATGCAAAAAATAGCAAGTATGTACTCTATCAGACCAATATAACAGTCAAATTATGCTACAGTTTTTAGACAGACACCTTAAAGAATTCATACTATTCATACCTTACTCCAAAGACAATATTTATAAATATGAAATAATACAAAATCAATTAAATGAATAAGCACTACCTGAGTAAGTCCATAAGGCAAAGATCTTGTATAAAGGTACTCAGAAAAAATGCTCTTCTACATTTATTCAGAAGCAGCAGACAATTTAAGTAAACTCCTGCTTCATACAAAACCGTCTTTTCTACTTCTATTATTATATTGGGTTTTTTAACCATTATAGAAATTGAGAGAGACAAGAGAAGAGAGAATGAATATAAACAGGAAGGTATAAAAACCTCTTTCCTTTCATAGAGTTGAACAGTTGATCAAAAGTATGTGCCAAAGTAGTCAATATATAGTTAAAAACGAAAACAAAACCCCAAACAAACAACAAACAAACCAAAACTAGGAGGAGAGTAGAAGAGCAGAAATAAGCATAATTGTGCTAGATTTTTGTAAAGATAAAATTAAATCCAGATGTAAAGTTAGTACAATTTAATGAAGAAAAGTTAGGGACAGAGAAAAAGAAAGAGCAGAGAGAGAAGAGGAAGAAAAATTAAGCAAAAATTTTGCATCTGAATGACACTATCTTGAAGCATACCAAAATGTTACATCACAACTGCAACAGATTTCAGACAGCTTTCCTCCTATTAGATTATTATTTATATTTTTGATTTGTAGAGTACTATTACTATTGTAGCCAAGCACTTATTTATAAAGTATTAAAATAATGAAAATGAAACCAAGTATATGAATTTTGTATTGAGCCCTGCTATATACTACTCTTTTCACTATCAAGGGGAAATAGCCAGAAAAAGTAGCTCCCTTGAATAAGAAAACCCTACGATCATTTCCAGCTTCTGACTCCACGAACAGGCAGCACGAGTCTCTCAGAAGTCTAGAAACCACCACAGTGGGAAGAGTGATCTTTCAGATCATTAAGAGCTTTATAATTTTCTGCACTTTCAATTGCACCCAGAAGTAAACAAAAATCAGTGCAAAGATTTGTTCACATTTTTTTTGTGTCTACAGGACTGTATCTTACTCCACTGAGGAAGACAGCAGTTGTATTCCCCATCAGGTGTAGCCTCCAGATGGATTTCAAGAGTACCCCTCAAAATAGAGTGCACTATAGTAGTTTTCCCAGGGAAGTGATAAAACATTGTGGATGACCATGGCAAGGTCCTCATAAAAAAAGAATTGGCATGGCATACGACTGACTACTTAAAAAGAACAGAACTGTTAAACACTGAGGCATCATTTTAAATGTACATTTTTCAGAGTATAGTTACACTTTTAAATGTCCAGAAACAAATACACAGAGAGTACAGATTACTGAATTGAGATACAAACACTAAAACGGTCATTACCTGTGATAACTCAGAATTTAACATCCACAAATCCAGTCTAGTTAGAATTAAGATTGCTATTTAAAAGAGGGTTTCCGACTGTTAAGGTACCTTTAATAAGCAACTGTTTTAGGAAGGGTATAAATAGAACTCTTCGTGTAAATTCTTTATTCTCAAAGTAATCTTGAGTTTGGGCTAAAAAGCTATTGATTTCAAGAGCTGATTTGAATTTCCTGATCATGTAGAGATTCTGAAGTAAGTTAAGTGATTAGACCACAGAAGTTCAAGAAAGGATGCAATATTCCAAGGGTGAAAATCTTGGAGGATAGAATACAACAGACACATAACCTGGAGACTCTGATGATTCTACAATGGAATTGTACAAGGAGAAGGACAATCGTGTAATGACTTAAGTATTTCAAGATATGGAAAATATGGCCAAATTCCATGCCACGGATTAAGTAATTTACTAAACTAGTCACAAACGGAATAAAAAACCCCAACCAAACAAAACCTTATGGCACTGTCCAACCTACATTTACAAAAATATCACTTTTCAAATTCAGCAATCCCTGCTGCCCTCTGATGAGTTTTAAACCTGAGTGAGTGCATAAGAAAAACTTGAGCCAAAGAGATGAGTCAAGCAGTGGGCTTTACCTGCTTCTTCGGTTTCCAATTATATAAAAACAAACAACTGAAGAAAAATTACTTGAAGAAATTATTTTGGAGGAGTGTGATCCAACAGTATAAATATCTTGTTAGCAAATGAGTATTGAAGAAAAGCTGAAATATTCTATGGACAACAGAAGTTTTACCTATTGCGAAGACCATGTTATTTGCCAGTCTTATTACTTTTCACATTGTTAAAGAAGCACCAAAGCATTCCAGGGGCAGTATAGAACAGCAGAGACTGAATCTAAACAAAAATAAGATACACAAAGGGAGTAAATAGGACGAAAAGGACTACAACCATCCTTGATCATGATTTGACTTTAGGAGATTTTTTCTTTTAAAAACAAGAATGTTAAAGGAACAGGACTAAAGGTTGTTTTTGTGTGCTCAGTAGGGTATAAATAGAGGATAGGCTAAGTAGGAGGATGGTAAGAAGGAAAAATGGAGGGAAGAAGATGGAGGTGAAAAACGAGGGACAGAAGAATGGAGAGAGGCATGATGGCTAGGGCAGAGGCACGAGTTTGGATCTGATATCAAACTGAGTGTGGAAACTGAAGAGAGGAGAGAAGAAAACCAATTACAGTAGCAAGACGCATGTAAATAACAGTTGAGTTCATATTTTAAAATATAGGTCTTGATGACATCAGAATAGGGCTAGAAAGGGCAGGTATTTGCCCCACTTTTCAGGGCTGTTGCTACTGAAATAAGTGAAGAAGCTCCAAAGGATATCATTTTTAGAGTATTCAGGGCTCCTCCTCTGTTGCCCCATGAAGAGGTGCATGAAGGAAACCATGAGGGAGAGGAGAAAGCAAACTATCCACCATCTGAAAACAGTTGAAGCGATCAGAGTAATTCTTAAGCATTTAGCAGAAAGATGTACTTTTAAATCATAACACATTATGTAATTTAGGTGGAATACTGTGTATTTGTAAGTTGAAAAAGACAAAGCATCCTTTTATCCAATAATTGTGTGCATATCTGTAAGGTAAACAATTTACAATATATAATTTATTAAAATTTCACCTTTTTCATAATTATCAGGAAACAATTTTCTCAAGTGTGTTCTTCAAAATAGTTTGGCAAAGAATTAGAGAAGTTGTGAGCTGTTTGTTAACAGTATTCTTTGAGCTACATTGTTTTATTTTAATTTGACGTGTAACACGGTTTCTGTTCCTTAGCTCATTGACCATAATTCTTCACCTGATGTTTCCATTCAGACTTGAATTTACTAATTCACCTTTGGCTTTCTCTGAATATTTCTCAATATCTGCTTTAAAAGTCCCATGTTTTCACAAACTTCTCTACTAGAAAACCAACCAATAGGCTATTCTGATAAAGCAAACACACAAGTCAAACTATTTGTTGCTATTTGTGCAAAACAGATACAAAAAAGTACAAATAATTCCAATTCAATAACATTTTATGTTCATTTTGAAGATAATTTTAACAGAAAGGAATACAGAAAGGAGTGTATACATGACAGCACACAAGTCCCACAGTAGCTAAGCTCCAGGATTATTGTGTTACTCCATGCCCAACATGTAAATAAAAGAAGGGGACAGGAAAGCAATTTTTGAACTAGAGCAAATGAATTTGTTTTATTGTATAATTTAAAAGCAAAATTGTTTTTTTAGTTCTGATCATATCATTACTAAATAAAACTAAAAGTAACAATCATTTGCAAATGCACTTTTCCCAAGTCTCATCATCCTCGTTCTGAGGGTTTTGTGTAATATGAAAAACACACAGCTTTATTCTTCAAAATTAATTTTCTTAGTGAAAAATATAACTGAGGAAGATAGAGACTTGGAAGCTATAGTTGCCATGCACTTTGAGGTCAATTGTGACCAGTGACATCAGACTCAAGCCTTTTTTATACTTATTAGTACATGGTATAAGCAAGCTATAGTCACCAACTATTACATTCGCTATCATTTAGAATCTTTTCTTGCTGGAAGGCACATCTATATTAGACAGTCTCTTTCTCTGGTCCAAAAACCATGATCAAAAAGGTGTTGCCTGAGTTCCTTTTGTGCTCCCCCACATTTCTCTCAGAAGAACACAATAGGCTCTTATGTAAAAGGTCTTGCACACTTATATTTCAGAATGTTATTAATTCAGTTCTCTCTAAAGGGAGGTCAGAATTTTCCTTATATTTAGGAACGATGGTTTTTGTTTGTGTGGTGTTATTAGTTTTTTGTTTGTTTTTGCATTCCACTGTATTTGAATATCCAGATACTCCAGGCCAGGGGTGGAGTGGTGTGCCAAGTCTTCCGTTATTCACTGTAATTTAAGGTTTCGCATGCTAGTAATACATTTTAAAGTTTTTGAAAGTATCTTCCTATAAGTCTATAATATATAACTAAACTATTGTTGTATATAGTAAGTAAACAAGGTTTTTAAAATGTTTAAGAAGCTTCATTTAAAATTACATTAAAATGCAGAACCCCCCAGATCAGTTGCCAGAATCCAGGCAGTGTGAGTGCCACTGAAAATCAGCTCGCGTGCTGCCTTCGGCACAAGTACCATAGGTTCCCTATCCCTGCTCCAGGCATTTGTCTGACCTTAAAGTTCCTTTAAAATTCTTGATACTATCAAGCTTCTTGATAATATGAAGTAATTGGTAAGAGTCATCTGATTGAATCTTCCTATATACATTCCCTTTGATCCCAAGTACTGAATCTTCTTTGAGAGGTAGGTAATGTCGTCGATTTGATTTTGGAGCCAAACAAGTGAGTATGCTGCATTGTGTTATTGATCACCTGTAAAAGTTATACCTGATAATAGTGAAGCAGAGGAGACTGGAAGGCAACAGAGTGGCAAAATGATACTGTCTGATCAATGTAGCTTTTTTTAAAAAAGTATTTTATTATAGTCTTATATTAAGAAGTGATGAGTAGCCATCCCAGTTAAGCATGAAACAACTATTTGGTGTAAACCTGAATTTTCAAACCTCTCTAAAATCAGTTTGACTTAAATTAAATTGGACATTGGTATCATAGCTGAAAACCAGATAAGACAGTGGTAAGATGCCACTTCTCAATTACCAGAACCAAACAGCCTTAACTTTCCCCCATTAGGGTGGCATGGTAACTGAGTACATTGCAGTTAAGTTCTCTCACAAAAAGTAGCTATTTCTCTAGACCCACAATTACAAACCAACATGCCTATTTACAGAGTCCCATGGAACATCACCACTCTCTGATACAAGGAGTATTTTGATGATTGTTAGAAATCATAACAGACAGATATGCTTGAGGAATAAGTCGTGACCTGTGAGGAGCTTCTTAAGACATAGATCAAAAGAGGACTTAGTTAACTAAGTCTGTTGGATTCCCTTGGGTGGCAAGAATCTTCTTAAACTTTAGAAAACCAGAAAATGCAGAGTTATATTTCGTTTGTTTGCAAGTTTCCCTTAATAACCCATTAATATAGCTCTAATTTTACCTGTATGGACCACTTTTTGGAAGTAGTGCAGTCCATGACTTCTCTGCTGAGACAGCCAACATGAGTGCCAGATGTATGCACATGTTCACTAGAAACTGGACTAAGACAACCAATTGATTTTATATATGCTAGAGACCCCATATATGATAGAGAGACATCAGGTGATAACTTTAGTTGCTACTATGAACTGATGAACAAAAGGAGGAATTTAATATCTCCTTTTGAGTCATCTAGTTCTCCAGTAATAAGACTGATCTAAAGTACAGAACAGTTCATGCATGTTTTATCAAGTCTTTCATTCTGTATGACAGAACAGCTGAATGTGGCCTAATATGTATACAAATTCTATTTAGTGAAAGGACATGCTTCTAGAGACTTATAGTTTACCAGACAGAAGAATTAGAATGATGAAAGAATTAGAATTAGATTAGTGACAGAATTGATTAATGTGGTTTTTGCCAATAACCTGAAGAGACGAGCAAGTTGTCAGAAAGTATAGATGGAGAGTTACATTTTGCCTTCAAAAGTCATTCTGAATTAGGTACAGATCAGTAGGTTTGTCTGATAGGTCTGTAGAATGGGATGGTCACTCATAAGAAAGCTTTAATTTCTTCTCCATCATTTTGAATTTATTTATATGTCTGGATGCCATATTTCCCTCAAATTTTTCCCTTTCAAAACATAAAATTGAGACACTTTAAAAAGTGATAAGCTATTTATTTTTGCATCATTTTAATACATATTTTAAAAAGTGTACCGTTGCAATACGTGGAATTTATTCTGTTGCACAATGTGCCCAGAAGTAATATTTGTACTGATCTAGACTCCACAAAATGCAGCTGTTAGAAGTAGATTGTCTCTATTTGTTTCTTTAAAAAGAATCTTAGAGACATTATTAGTTCATATACAAAAACACACAAATGGTCTATGAAAAGCTCATCACTAAGGTAGCAGAATGTCATTCAACTACATCTGTTTAATGTATGGTTTACTGGACAAATGGACCATCTAAGAGTGTTTTGGGGCTTAACTTTTGTGATCACACTAGAGACATAATACTTGCATCCCAAATGTACAGTATACTTCTATTGATGACAAACATTATAATATTATAAGCATTTCCCTCTTCAAACACACAAAAATAACAAACCAAAACCAGATTGAATTAACTACATTGTTAATTGAGTATTTTAGCCAAGGGCCTGGAACTGTTATCCACCTTTCGACGAATCAATTACACTTGAAACTGCTGAATATGAGTATGTCTTTTTTCTATGTGCTCCTCCCTCATTATCTTTAATAGCAGACTAGTTCCTGGTCTTGTAAGACAAACTAAATGCATACTAACTGCATTTTTCAAAATACAGAAAAGTGTTTCTCAAAGAAAAGAGCAGCCTTTTCCCTGAAACTTTTGTCATTAATTATTTTAAAGCCTCTTGATATTGCATGAGGCACACACACAGTCTATATAAATGAGTACACATTTGCAGGATAATCTGGTAGGCATTCCACAGACATTTAATTTTTGTTAAAGTTGGAAATTCTTTAACAACCAAAGCTCATACCGCATTATCAGATTTAAAGCTTGCATAGTGCATGATATACTATGTATACCAAGAATAGTACATATTACATAAGCAGGAACACTTTTCAGAAGCAAAGTGTACCTTAAACCTCTAGAGGTACTTAAATATTTTTTCCCTTAACCAAATTTTCTCTCACACTTTCAGACAATATATCAGGCTTCAGGAGTAATTTTTTAGCCAAATAGTAGGTTACTGAAAGTAAAATCAGAGTACATAGTTGAAATACAAATCCACCCAATGTTTTGAGAAAATAGCAAGCTCCCATGTAAATATCTCATGAAAGTAGGAATAAAAGAATTTCAGAAACTTTATTCTCTAAGACCAAAACACCCCTCTCTAAAAAAAAAAAAAAAAAAAAAAGTAGTTAATTTTTAGCAAAAAACAAAACACAAAAAAAGTGTTATGGACATGAAGAGACATTTTAAAAAGAGTTGAATTAAAATAAACATAACTGGAAATAAATTATTCAGCTAAAATTGATCATATTTCTTAGCATTAAATAAAATATAGGTAATTTAAGAAATCAAAATAATAAATACTGTGGGGTTCAACAGGCAAGAGATCAATATTCTGAAGGAGATGTTAGTCTTTCACGGCCAGTGTGATTCTTTGAATGATTTATATGAGCTTACTTATAGGAATTTTGGTGAGAGCACACAGTGGTTGTCCTTTCAATACAGACAATTTATGTAGTAGAATGAGGCTTTATCTTAAAAGCCTTACAGTACAAGACAACATCAAATACAGGAGAATCCAGAACCTGGAATTAAGGTCTTAGAAAATAAAAAAAAGGGTAGGAAAAAAATTGATTTTCACATTTTAAAATGCATTTAAAATGTAAGACCAACTGGATTTCAATCCTTAAAATGAGCTTTCTTGATTTCTAACTTAGAAATGCTGAGACCCTTACAATTATCAAACAGTGTTTCTAGAACAAAAAGCGCAGAGAGCAGGGTTGCCAATTGTCTAATTGCACAAAACTGAACACCTCTTCCCCGCCCCTTCCCTGAGCTCCTGCCATGGCTCTGCCCCTTCTCCAAGGCCCCACCCCTGCTCACTCCATCTCCCTCCCTCCATTGCTCACTCTCCCCGACCCGAACTCACTTTCACTGGGCTGGGACAGGGGGTTGGTGTGCAGGAGGGGGTGAGAGCTCCAGCTGGGTTGTGGGCTCTGGGGTGGGGCTGGGGATGACGAGTTTGGGGTACAGGAAAGGGCTGGGTCAGGGTATGGGGATGGGCTCCAGGAGGGAGTTTGGGTGCAGGAGGAAGACTCCAAGCTGGGGCAGGGGATTGTGGTGCGGGTGAAGGTTTGGCT
Source organism: Sternotherus odoratus (assembly GCA_032164245.1). Classification (NCBI taxonomy): domain Eukaryota; kingdom Metazoa; phylum Chordata; order Testudines; family Kinosternidae; genus Sternotherus; species Sternotherus odoratus. The sequence continues at coordinate 200,101,741 of JAVMKO010000002.1, read as the reverse complement.
TGTGGTGTCCCGGTGATGCTTACTGCGGCTCCCTGGAAGCGGATGCCAGGTCCCTGCAGCCCCGCCAGGGAGGCTCTGCACCTTGCCCTCATGCCTGCAGGCACCACCCATGCAGCTCCCATTGGTCGTGCTTCCCGATCAATGGGAGCTGCGGAGCAGGCACTCTGGGCAGGGACAGTGTGCAGAGCCTCCCTGGCAGCCCATGCATCTGGGGGCTGCAGGGACCTGGCATCCGCTTCTGGGAGCCATGCAGAGCTAGAGCTCTAACCCTGGACCGCCGCTGACTGGACTTTTAACAGCCCAGTTAGCAGTGCCAACTGGAGCCATCAGGGTCCATTTTGAAAAGGCATTCTGGTTGAAAACCGGACGCCTGGCAACCTTAACAGACAGTGGACATGATCAGTAGCTAGAAATTTTTGCTTTCTGTGCATTGTTACAATCAGGTGCCTTTCAACCAAGTAATGCACCCCAATCTCTATCTATATTGGTCTCTCCAGCTTCAGTAGTCAGTAGATTTTACATTATATTCAGAAAAGCATTTGCACTCCTCCCCTGTAGTCTGGTTAAATTACAAAATCTATTGCAAGAGATGGGTAAGTCATTTAAGGGTACAACTTATATAAATTTAGAAACAAACTGTAAGAACTTATCTTAAAACTGATTAACAATACAAAACATCCCAAAATAACAGCTAGAAGCAACCAGAAGAAACATTTAAACTTGGCCTAGTGAGGAAAAAAATAGAGCCTTGAATTCCAAACCTAGATCTAGTTCACTATAACAATAAAGACTGGGGGAGCAATTTTTAAACAAAAAAAGGAAAACCAGGACACTAATTTAAATTGGTAAAGGTATAGTCCTTACAGTGATAGTTAAAAGTAACAAGTATATATCCAGTGTCAGACAAGAAAATTGTATGCAAAGAATATCAACTAAAATGAAGGGTAAGGTTTTATCATATGCATGAATAAAATCCACGGATTCAGTATCTTTTCAAGGACATCTTGATGTTGCAAACCAGACAATGGAGAATGAATCTCACAAATATAACAGAGAAAAACATTTGTGTCTTTACACTTCAGTTGTGCTTGTTGATAAGTGGAAATGATATATCTTAGCCATCTGAATAATGTCCATAAATAGAACGGTAGGTATCTAGGTCACCAAGCTTTGTATTGTAACAGAAGATAACATTTTTGTAAGTATACTATTCACAAAACATTTCACCAAGCAGGCCAGCAGTCAGTTAACTGTTTATATTTGTTTTATATTTTATATATATGTTTTTATATTTTGTTTCATATTTACATGCAACAAATTCTTTAAAAGTGGAAAGCACTGTCCGTTGACAGTTATGATATTAGTATACAGCACATCTACTAGCCAAGAACATTTAGTTTTTACAGAAATTCCTTTTTCTTACACACACGCTCTAAAAAGTTCAACTGTAAAATAAAGTATAGCTATTTTAGCAGCCACCAAAACATCTAAGAAAACGTTTGAAAAACTATTCTATTTTGAAACAACTCTGCTGATATGTTATTCTACAGTTTTGTTACGTGGCACTATGGTTATTTGCATAAAATCAAGAATCTTTGGTAAGGATTAATCTGCTTCTGCTGCTTATTCCTGGATCTACAAATATGTCTACACAGCCATTAAAAGTGAGACAAAAACACCTTTGTGTAACATACCCGAGCTAGCTTTGATCTAGCTAGCCTGAATAATTAATAGCAGTGAAGCATTAGCAGCATGGGCAGCAGCAAAGGCTAGCAGCTTGAGTGAACACCCTGGGTCTCAAGAGGGTGTAGGCCTTGCTGCGGACCTAACTGATATTGTTATTCGAGAGCTAGCTAGATCAAAGCTAGTTCAGCTATGTCTACAAATACTGCAGTCACATCTCTGGTCCCATTGGAGAAATACCCTAAAGTCAGGTGTACACTAAAAAATTAAGTTGACCCAGTTATATCATTCATGGTGTGAAAATCCACACCCCATGCAATAATCTGACCCACAGTGTAAACAGCACTAGGTCCTCAGCAGAACTCTTCTCTTCTAGCAATCCGTCTCCCCAAAAGCCGATAAAGGAGAACTCCTCCATTCAATGTAGTGTGTAACTACACTGAAGCACTATGAACTGCATCTGTGTTCCTCTAGCAGTTTAAGTGTAGACATACCTTAACTCAATGCCAGTATGATGATGTATGATGATCTTGCAATGTAACATGGAAGCAAAAAAGGAGATTATGGGCTGAATATACTGAAATACCAAGTCAAAGAACTATCTCAGTGATAGTCCCTCTTTCTACGACTCTTGCACAACCATGCTTGGAATAATGCATGCAATTCTGGGCACCTCACTACCAGAAAGTTACTGACATAGGAGGGAGAAGAGCAACAAACTAGTTAGGATGTAGATGGATTTAATTGTATGGAAAGGCTAAGAGAGATGAAAGAGTTTAGCTAACAAAAATGTAGGGGTTGGGATCTAGCATCTAGAATTTTCTTAAGTGTTAACAGTTGGCGCTGTAGAACCCTCATAGACAAGAGACTATAATTAGGATTAATGTAATGAAATGTATCACCTTCCTATCATCCTCTAGTTCATGGACTCTGTACAGCCCTTAAACCCTTCTGCATGCCTGGGCTCTGTGTCCCCTATTCTTCCTTACCCCATATACCAGGATCCTTCCTTCTCTCCCCCCTGGATCACCCCACTCCATTGAGGTTGACAAATTTCTAATTGCATAAAACTGAACACTCTTGCCCTGGCCCCTGACCCAAGGCCCCGCCCGTGTCCCACTCTTCTCCAAGACCCACCCCCCACTCACTCCATCCATTCATTCCTCCCTCTGTCACTCACACTCCTCCATTCTCACTCACTTTCACTGGGCTGGGGGTTGGGGTGCAGGAGGTGGTGAGGGCTCTGGGATGGGGCCAGAAATGAGGGGTTCAGAGTGCAGGAGGGGGCTTCAGGCTGGGGCAGGTCAGGGTGCAGGCTCTGGCTGGGGGTGTGAACTCTGGATGGGACCAGAGATGAGTGGTTTGGGATGCAGAAGGATGCTCCAAGTTGGGGCCGACAGCTCCGGTTGGGATGAAGGGTTTGGGGTACAGGAGAGGACTCAGGCCTAGGGAAGGGGGTGTGCAGGAAGGGATGCAGGCTCCAGGAGGGAGTTTAGGTGTGGGAGGAGGCTCAGGGGGGATGCGGGCTGGGGTAGGAAGTTCAGATGCAGGCTTTGGGAGGGAGTTAGGGTGCTAGAGGGAGTGCAGGTGTAACACCAACAGACCCCAGTCATCGGCAGGCGGGATCGAACCTGGGACCCCGGAGCTAAATACATGAGCTCTACTGCATGATCTAAAAGCCATATGGCCATACAGCTAAGGCTGTAGAGCAAACTCATTCATCTCTCTCTAAGTGTTCTTGGTGCCACTAGATGGGACAGAGCACCTCATGCAGGTGGTGTGTGGGTTACACAGGCTCCAGTCGAGCGGCGCTTACCTCAGATGGTTCCCGGTCAGCAGCACAGCCTGCCTCCCCTGGCTCTGCAGAGCTCTGGGAAGCAGCTGCCATGTCTAGATCCTAGGCCTGATGGGGCGGCTAGGCGGCTCTGTGCGGTGAGTGCTACCTAGGCCCACAGGCACCACCCCCGCAGTTCCCATTGCCCACAGTCCCCGTTGACCAGACTTTTAACAGCCTGGTCAACAGTGCTGACCAGAGCACTGTCCCTTTTCAGGGTCCCTTTTCAACCGGGCATTCTGGTCAAAACCAGACGCCTGGCGACCCTACCTCCATTCCAGAGGGAAAACTGAGATCACAGAGGACGGCAGACAGCTCTTTCAGACCGTGGAGCACACTTTGGGAAAGCAGCAACAAGGAGAGAGGAAGGAATAAAGCCCCTTTCTCTTTCTGGCTCTCCCTACTGGCTAAGCAGCCACCTCACAGCTGTTAAATACTTGGGTCCATATCAGTGAAATAAATGGAGAGTTCTATGTAAGTATATTGGGATATAATGTGCGATCACTTAGATGACATTTCCAGGAGCCATTAGTGGATATGAAATATCACAAATGTTATATCATGTTTTCAGAACCCTTTCGTACAAGTAAATCTCATTTTGTCCAAATCCTCGAAAAAACATTGTGGGTATTATCTTTTTCTCATGCATATTTTTAAAGCCTTCAGAGTTCTCTGTGGTATAAATTCCAATAGTATCACAAGCTAGCATTCTGTTATGCCAGATACTAAATTAAATACAGCATAGTAATCTGTAATATGGCACTGCTAGAAATATTAGGGGCAGATCATGAATGATACTTTAGCAGGGAGTAAAGGAGTTAGTGGTTTTAATGGGTAGCAACAGTTTAGCATTTCAGAAAGGAAAAAAAACCAGTGTTGTGTGAAAAGCTTTTCTGGTATATGAAAACTTCAGATCCCGTAACAGCTGCTTTTAGTTTGAAACTATAATGAACTCTAATCTCTTGAAGCAGTGTCGCAAGAAGTAATAACTGTGTGAGGAAACAAAAAGTACAGTACCATGGATGTAGAATGAAAAGGGAACTAAAGAGAGTGAAATTTTTTTAAACAATGAAAAAGAGGAAGAGGAACCTTACCTGTTTCTTAAAACAAAAAACAAACAAAAAAAAAACAACCACCACCACCACCTTTCTGTTGCTGGTCCCTTTAGTAAAGTACTGATTTCAGTAAGAGAAGATGGGCTGTGCAAACTTTTGCTTGCAGAAACATGACAGGGATGGTAGCAAGACTTGGACTTTCATGGGACTAGATGAAGACTGAAAAGCAAATATGCACTTCTGATTTTTCATTTTCTGGACAATGTTAACTATATAAACCTTGCCAACATTATAAAGAAACTGTAGTGAGAACAACAAGTAAAAATGACAATAATACAAATTGCATACAAAAAAATTACATTAAATGAATATTAAAGGTTTCAAAGTCAAGCAGTCAAAAGCTAGGAAGTGCCAGAATTAAGATTGCTCGTGGAACCTTAATTCAGTCCCCTTGTATGCATGCATTATGGTACAGTCTTTGATTACATGATCACATACTATTTTTTCCTCATGTCTCCTAAATCATTCAGTGCATGGGATGAACAGCATGCTTGCTGAAAAGGTAGCTAAATCAATATTTATTTTTTATCCCCATCACTCAATGTGTGGCCCCAGGCCTTATTTACCACACACCATCCAATCCCTGCCCTGAAAACAGTATTAATTTAATCATGAGCTTTGTTTATGGTGCTCATCACTATAATAGCTATGTACATCATAAACATTAATCACTCTTCACAACTTTCCATGACAATAGGTGATATTAACTCCATTTTACAGATATGGAACGGAAGCACAAGGAGATTAAGGTCAAAACTGTTAGAAGTGTCCACTAATTTGTATGCTATACTTGAGATACCTACACTTGCACTGCGGTGAGTTATATGGGCCCATGGTGCCAATGCTCCACCAATATTTAGGAAGGTGGGCCCAGTTCCACCAATGTTTGGGCTTCTAGGCTTTGGGCCCACGTTTCAGGGTAACACAGGGTCCAGGGCAGTCTGGGGGCTTACTGGGGGTCTGGTGCCGGTAGCAGCGAGTGACCTGGGCCCAACCCGCCCCTGCTGTACCTCCTTCTCGCCCCCATTCCACCCCTTCCCCCAAACCCTCGCCCTGCCTCTTTCTGGCTTCCACCCCCTCCCCCGAGCGATGCTGGGAGCCAACAAGGTGGGACGGGTTGGGGCCAGGTCAAACGTGGCTGCCAGCACCAAGCCCCCACTAACCCTCCATGCTGTCCTGGACCCTGTGTCCCCCTGAAGTGCAGGGCACCCAAAGCGTGAGTCCCAAGGCAATTGCTCCATTCCATCCTATGGATGGGATGGTTCCGCCTGGACACCACATCCTTCACTAGAAGGGGAAGCACAAAGCACAGCAAAATCTCTCTCCAAGCTCTCAGTTCTAGTGCCTGGTGCCCCAATGGCCCCAACACCCAGAAGCAAAAATTGAAAGGGCAACCTTCCTCAGCGCTGACAGAATCTTCAGAGAATTTTCCTTCTAAACCCTCACAGATCTCTGCTGAGCATGTGCAAATGGTGATTTTCAGAGTCTTAGAAATTGGTAAATGAATCTTTCTTGTCCTGGGAAAACCCCTCCAGCAAATTGTTTCAAAACATGGAGAACCTAGATCTTCTCAAAATAGTTTTTTTTTAAAAAAAAAACATGAACAAACACATTCCCCCACCCCCACCGGACCCTCATTTTCAGCAAAATGGTTCAGCAGTTTGAGGCTTGTGGAAAAAAACCAAAAACAAGACAGACACCAGGCATGAACATTTTTAGTTCAAATAGTTAAGGTTTGGCAAAGTTATAAGTATCTGAAAACAGGACTTTATCAAGGAAAACATTAGGAAACCTTAACTATAGGTGACACTACCAGCATCTTTTCCTAAATACTTTATACTAGTCATACTAATCAAATGTTGGTTCTAGTAAATAAGAGTACACCAGACCCTCGCTATAGCCCGCATCGCTATAGTGCCGGTTCATGTACAGCGCGGCCCTTGCCATTGATCCCAAATTTAAATATCTCTAGACATCCCTTTTCTAAGGGATTCCCCATGTTAACGGGGTCCCCGCGTTATCGCGGGACTGTGCATGGATCCTGAACCCCAGGCCATAACGAGGTTCAGGTGTAATTACTTTTAAATAAATTCAGCCAGCAATCAATCAGTTTTAATTTTGAAGTTAAAAGGAAAAGCCAGTTTAAAAAGATATTTTTAAACCGAATGCAAAGAACAGATGAGGGCAGTATAGATTTTTGTAGATTAATTCTTTGGAATAAGGAAATCTTTAATGTTATTTTTAGAAGCTGCTTCCTGCTGTTTTCCAGATTTGTAATGCTTAACTCATACTGTGTCACTTGCAGTGTAAAGCTGCAACTAGGAGAACTTTCAGAATTTGAAGTTGTGCCAGAAACAAGCCCAAACAGGATCATTCTTATTCTTTGTGCCCAAATGGTCTAACTAAAGCTCATCTGGATCAGGGTTTTAAAAGGACCATATTATAGTGAGGTACAGGAAGCTCAAATACCCAATGAAACTCAATGAAAGAGTTTCTATAAGTTAGCCATCAGCATAAAAGAAAAATAATTGGCAAATGAAATACGCAAATTGTTGTAAAACATCGTTAGCAAAGTTTCTAAACAAAAAATTATCCGCCTACTACTAGCCAAAACATCCTGTGTAAAACCATCTTTAGACAAAATGTGTTTCACTTTAGTTAAAAGTATGTATAGCTAGTTAAAAAATATCACTAACAAATATCTAGTAACGTATTCTCATATGCAGACATCAGAGCTCTGTGTCTAGGTTCCGTAACTAAAGGACAGCTTTTGAATGAAGGGAAGCTAGGCAAGGCATAAACTGCCATCTAGATGTCAAGTTGGCGCTCTTCCACAACATGCATTGCTGATTGCAATGCTGCTCCACATGGAGAGGAGACCAGGCCAATCTAGTACACCATTGTACTAGAGCCAGAGTAGCCTGGTCCCCGATCTATGATCAAGTGGACGAGGAGGCACATACAGCAATGGATTCCTGAATTTACTTAGTGTGTTAGACTCTTTCCCACCAATGCTTTCATTCACTAGCAGCACTGAACAGTAGTGTATGCTAAAGGGCCAGTAGTGCTGTTCTCCAGGCGTGCCTGAGCTGCCTTAGCAAAGGGATGTCTAGAGATTAGATGTGGTGTCATGCCTGGGTCCACAGGATCATAGACTTGTAGATATGTAGGACTGGAAGAGACCTTGATATGTAGGTGCTGACTCCGTAGGTGCTCTGGTACTCAAGCACCCACCGAAAAAAAAAAAAGAGGTCCTCAGCACCCACAAGGCCAGATTTATCTGTTGTGGGCCCCACTCCAGCTTGGCCTCTTCCCTCTGTGGCTCCACCCACTGCTCTGCCCCAGGCTACACTCCTGCTCAGCCTCTTCCCCACATGACCCCGCCTGCGCTCTTTCTCAAGACCCCACTCTCACACTCAGCCTCTTCACCTTGAGGCCCCGCCCGCAGTTTACATAGGGGAGAGGGGTGGAGAGGAGCACCCACTGGCAAAAGCAAAGGTCAGCGCCAGTGCCTTGGTAGGTCATCTAGTTTAGTCCCCTGCACTGAGACAGGACTAAATATTATCTAGATCAGTGACTCTCAACCTTTCCAGACTACTGTACCCCTTTCAGGAGTCTGATTTGTCTTGCATACCCCAAGTTTCACCTCACTTAAAATCTACTTGCTTACAAAATCAGACATAAAAATACAAAAAAGTGTCATAGCACACTATTACTGAAAAATTGCTTACTTTCTCCTTTTTATCATATAATTATAAAATAAATCAATTGGAATATAAATATTGTACTTACATTTCAGTGTATAACATATAGAGCAGTATCAATAAGTCATTGTCTGCATGAAATTTTAGTCTGTACGGACTTCGCTAGTGTTTTTTGGTAGCCTGTTGTAAAACTGGCAAATATCTAGACGATTTGATGTGCCCCCTGGAAGACCCCTGCATATCTACCGGGATACGTGTACTCCTAGTTGAGAACCACTGATCTAGATCATCCCTGACCGGCATTTATCACACCTATTCTTAAAAATCTCCTACAACAGAGATTCCACAACCTCCCTAGGTAATTTTTTACAGTGTTAAACTATACTTAAAAATAGGAGGTTTTTTCCCTAAAGTGTAACCTAAATCTACCTTGTTCAATTTAATCCCATTACTTCTTGTCCTGTCTGTCCTCAGCAGATAAGGAGGACACTATCACCCTCCTCTTTAAAACAACCTTTTACGTAGTTGAAGACTTATGTCGCCCTTCAGTCTTCTCGTCTCCAGACTAAACAAACCCAATTTTTTCCACATAGGTCATGTTTATTTTTCTTGCTTTCCTCTGGGCTCTCTCCAGTTTGTTCATATCCCTTATAAAGTGTGGTGTCCAGAACTAGACACAGTACTCCATCTGAAGCCTTACTAATGCTGACTAAAGTGGAACAATTACTTCTCATGTCTTGCTTACTTCTTCTAATCCTTTCTCTGAATAAAACCAGATCTTCAAATTGGTGCCGTGTGTACATTTCTGTCTGAAAATGGGGCTTCAACCAGAGGTGTAATAGGTTGGTTTCATCTGTCATAGCTCTCCTGGCAGACCTAACAGTAATGGCATCTTATCTAAGGTCTGACAGAGCTACATACAAACTGGAGCATAGATGCCAATTCTGCACCACTGGTAGCCAAGTTTCCCGCCCCGCCTTGCTCCACCTTACCTCCTCCTCTGAGCACATTGCATCCCGCTCCTCTGCCTATCTCTCAGCACTTGCCACTGCCAAACAACTGCAGCGAACTCCAGGAGAAAGGGGGAGGAGCGGGAATGTGGCACACTCGGGCAAGATGCAAAGAAGAGGTGGGGCAGGGGCGGGGATTTGGGAAAGGAGTCGGAATAGGGGCAGGGAGGGGGAAGAGCTGGGGTGGGGACTTTGGGGAAGGAGTTAGAATGGGAGTGGGGCGGGGGGGGGGAATTATTGTATCAAGGCAGCACACAAAGATCTTCATTTTCAGGTGTTTCAGGTGAGGCTGGTATCTCAGGCTATGGTCAAGTTTTACTCCCATATATGTGACAACTGGTTGGAATGGAATGTAACTGTCCTTGTACACAGATAGAGACTGGCAAGATGACTGTTTAGAAAGAAAGTAGTTGCCCTGTTTGGTAGTAGTGGTCATGCAGTCTCAAGTGTTTGATATGTTTCCTTGTTCCCTGCACTAGCCATGCCTGATCACAGCAGACACGCAAATTCCAAATAAAAGTGACATTCCCTTCTCCCCCCCCCAGAAACCTCAGTGCAATTTCCAGAAGGCAAGCTGGGATCCGTTCCAATCCAAGTTGGAATTTCTTGTAGGTGAAGACTTGGAATCAGATATTCGGAACCGTATCAGTGCTGTCTATCAAACGTTCAGCAATAAAGTTCTGGCTGATGCAAAGAAATGTATGATTCATGGATTTCATCAATTAATTCCTGGATGGTCAGCTGATAAAACCAGACCATATCAAGAATTTAAATCTACCAAGAATAAATCGGGTGTGTGTGAGGGGGTTTGGACAGAAGCAGAGACCTTTTTCACCTTCTAGATCAAACCAGGCAAGAGCTACGGAAAAAAAAACTGTCTCCAAATTGAACTCATGCATTCCAGTCACAAACACTGGCAAACTGTTGAGACTGAATGGACATCTAGTCTGATCATGAAGGAAAATCCAGTCACACTAAATTTCATCACATCACTGCTAGTGACCAATTTCTCCTAATTAAGAAAGTTTTCAGCCATGCAGTTAAAATGTTTGTTGCTGACAGATGGCAGACTCCGAGTGGAGATACGAATCTGATGGCTCCTTTTACTGATCAACAGCTCGACCTGGTTATACATCAACTGTAGCTTAACAATGCTCCTAGGCCAGATAACATCCACAACACTTTGGCCCAAAGTGAGAGATGAATCACCAAAAGCTGGCTGCTCCAATTTTGAATTGTCATAGCCAAGACTATCGCATCCCAAAAGTGTGTCACAGAGCTAAGGCCGTAGCTGTTCCCAAGCAAGGGAAACCACCGATAAACCAAAAGAATTAATGACCAATGTCTCTGTTGTATGTTACCTATAAACTGATAGAGAAACTAATCCTGATGCATATTACTTAATCCTCAACTGCCTTCTGTTCAGGCTTGATTTGAGAGGGGACAATATACCCCAAATCTAGTGGCTAAAAATAATAATAAGGTTATTTGATATTATTATTATAATATAGTGCTCTGTCTTGGATTTGCATGTCTAATTCCAGCCATGAGTACTAACATACATTTGGAAATCCTAATTTTCTGCATCAAACCCAAGATATATAATTTGAAATTTGTACAAATTTCAGATTAATAAAGTTACAAAATGCAATATTTTTCAAATTATACAGTTTTAAAGAAGGAGTCATAGTAAATCCACAAACATAGTTTAACTGTTATATCAGCAACAGACATGTACAGAGCAAAAGGTGGAAGATATACTGTACAGCTACTGCAAATGCCACAAAAGTATTAATTTATGGACAATATACATTATTAGTCTGCATCAACCATGGAAGAAGTTTCTTAAATATAAAAAATGTTTTATAAATATTATAAAAGGTACTCTTTTTTTTTTAAGAGGGGGCAAAGGTTATAGACATCGGGAAAATAAGCCAATTATCTACAGATCAGTTTGGATCAGCTTTCCTTCTTTTTTTAAATGAAGAGAAAATAAGTTTAGGTCAAATAGTGATGTACAGAAAGTACTTATGGGTTTCAAGTATTGATTGGGCCTTCACTGAAGTGGTGGTAAAAAGTGAAGCTTGTATTGACTTGAATGAAATCTCTAAAAGAGAAGCTTAAACACCAAGATCAACTTTCACACACCCACATTAGTACATAAAGGTTTTGGTTTTCTAAGTATATATATTTTCAGTGCTTAACTCTGAGCATCATAGAATCATAAAAATATAGGACTGGAAGAGACATCACAAAGTCATCAACTCCAATCCTCTGTGCTGATGCATGACAAATAAACCTAGACCATCCTTCACAGGTATTTCTCCAGCCTGTCCTTAAAAACCTTCAATGATGGGGAATACATAACCCAACCCCCCCTCCGAAAGACTATTTCAGAACTTAACTACATTTATAGTTAGAAAGTTTTCCCTCATACCTAACCTAAAACTCCCTTGCTGCAGATTACGCCAATTACTTCTTGTCCACCCTACAGCAGACAAGGGGAACAAGTGATCTGCAGGGATCCTACTTTTCCATGATAAAAAACACCAAAATTATCTGATTAAAAAACCCAAAACATAAAAATCCCTCTTTTTCTGCAATTAAAATGAAACACTGAACTTTAATTTCCCTAGCCTCAATATATATCAGTTGAACATATTTTATTGATATATTTACAATGTTTAAGGAAGTTCAAAGCCTACCAGTGCCATCAATCCTGGTAATAAAATTAATATTAATTAATCTATTCACAGTGCATTTTCTTTACTGTTGTTGATGCCTCTGTTGTTTCAGCCTCTTGTTTTCGTTTCTTTTCATTCAGTTTGGCACTTTCCATGTGTTCTACAATGGTCTGCCTTTGAATCTATAACCATGCTGCATGCAGTACAGAACAGCACATTACCATCAACATGAAATTTGTCCTTGCCAAACTCAGTGACATGGCTTTTAGGGGTGATTTTTAAAGTTTCTGGCATATTTTCATAACTTTAATTACAGTACAGAGTTACGAACAACAGAGTTATGAACTGACTGGTCAACCACACACCTCAATTGGAACTGGAAGTATGCAATCAAGCAGCAGCAGAGACAAAAAGCAAATACAGTTCAGTACTGTGTTAAATGTAAACTACTAAAAAAATAAAGGGAAAGTTTAAAAAAGATTTGACAATGTAAGGAAACTGTTTCTGTGTTTGTTTCATTTAAATTAAAATGGTTAAAAGCAACATTTTTCTTCTACATAATAAAATTTCCAAGCTATATTAAGTCAATGTTCAATTCTAAACTTTTGAAAGAACAACCATGTTTTGTTCTGAGTTATGAACATTTCAGTGTTACGAACAACCACCATTCCTGAGATTTTTGTAATTCTGAGATTCTATTATACTCATGTCTGGAGATGGAAGTGAAATTTGAGAATTTTGGGATTCATTAAAACACGAACCCAGAAGTAACCATTACACACTAGAAGCAGTTCATTGTAGTATGTTTCATTATGTAAATGTAAAGTGCATTCAAGAGGGGTAGGTTGTGTGCTTTGAATAAGTGACACTAAATTTCAGTAAAATTTAGGTAAGAGTAATAGATGATTTTATTTTTTCACAAAATGTAAAAATTAAAGAAACTCTGTAACAACACATTCTGATTTTTTTTCAAGGCAAATTGATTTCTAGGATTCCTGCTGATCATCATCCTCTCCACAATAGCCCTTAGTATATGAGAAGACTTAACAGATCCCCACTCAGTCTTCTTTTCTTGTGACTAAGCATGCCCAGTATTTCTAACTTTCCCTCATGGGATAGGTTTTCTAAACCTTTTATCATTTTTGTTGCTCTCCTCTGGATTCTCTCCAGTTAAGCCTCATCTTTCCCAAAGTGTGGCCTCCAGAACTGGACACAATACTCCATCTGAGATCTCACCAATGCTGAATATAACAGGGCAATTACTTTCTGTGTCTTACATGACATTCCTGTTAATACATCCCAGAACGATATTAGCCTTTTTTGCAACTGCATCACATACTTGGCTCATATTGAATTTGTGAGCCACTATAACCGCTGGGGCCTTATCAGCAGCACTACCATCTAGCCAATTGTTCCTCATTTTGTAGTTTTATAATTTGATTTTTCCTTCTTAAGTGCAGTATTTTGTATTGGTACAGTAGACTCTCGATTATCCAGGACTGGATTAACCAGAATGTGGATTAACCAGGATGTCAAAAAAAAATACGCACAACTCGTAGGGCTGGCTCTGGCTTTGCTGCCGCCCCAAGCACACAAAAAAAAAACCTCACCAGGGCACAGGGCAGCCAGTGAACCAACACCCTCTTCCCCCGGCACAGGGTGGCTGGTGAACCAATCCCTTTTCCCCATATTTCCTATGGATGGTGATTATCTGGGATTTTATTAACCAGAATTATTTTTTTTCCTATCATCCTGGATAATCGAGAGTCTACTGTATTTACAGGCATGTCACATCTTACGCGAGGGTTAGGTTCCACGATTACCGCCTAAAGCAGAAATCGCGTATAGCCGAAACCCATTGCGTTTAATGGTGGGGGGTTTTCTCCCCCCCACCCCTTTTATTTCTTTTTTCTTTGCCGATCGCGTAAAGCTGAAATTGCGCATGTTAAATGCGCTTAATATGCGACTTGCCTGTACTGAATTTCATCTTGTTGGTTTTAGACCAACTCTCTAATTTGTCTAAATTGTTTGGAATTCTAATCCTGTTCTTCAAAGTGCTAGCAACCCCTCTCAGCTCAGAGTCATCTGAAAATTTATAAGCATACTCTCCACTCCATTATCCAAGTAATCAGTGAAAACATTGAATAGAACTGGAATCAGGACTGCCTCCTGCAGGACCCCATTCGATACTTACTCTCAGACAGCAAACAATCGACAACTACACTTTGAGTACTGTCATTCAACCAATTGTTCACTCCTTACAGTAATTTCATCTAGATTATATTTCCCTAGTTTACTTCTGAGAATGTCAGGTGGAACTGTGTCAAAAGCCTTATTACAAATATATATCAATAAGATTTTATCACATCTACAGCTTTCCCCGCATCCACTATGTCAGTAATCCTGTCAAAGGAAATGAAGTCCGTTTGGCATGATCCATTCTTGACAAATCCATGCTGGCTATTCCTATTGTCCTGTAGGTGCTTAGAAATTGTTTAATAATTTGTTCCAGTATCTGACTGGTCTATAATTCCGTGAGTCGTCTTTATTCCCCTTTTTAAAGATAGAAACTACATTTGTGCTTCTCCAGTCTTCTGGGATCTCACCCTTTTTCCATGAGTTCTCAAAGATAATTGCTAATGGTTCCACGATTGCTTCAGCTAGTTCCTTAAGTACCCAAACATGAATTTCATCAGACCCTGACATATTGAGCACATGTAATTTATTTAAAATATTCTTTAATTGTTCTTCCCCTTTGTTGTTAATATTAAATTGTGGTGAGTTCCTGGTCACACAAACATTTTTAGTGAAGACAGAAGCAAAATAGACATTAAAAACCTCATTCTTCTTGATTGCCTCAGTTATTGTCTCTCCTTCCCCACTAAGTACAGCATTTGCCCTTCCCTTCACCCGTCTCTTGCTCCTAATGTATATAACAAACCTCTTCTTATTGCCTTTTATGTCCCTTTCTACGTGTCTCATTTGTGCCTCAACCTTTCTGATTTTGTCCCTGTATGCTTGCGTTATTCTTTCATACTCTTTAGAAATTGATCCATGTTTTCACTTTTTCTAGAATTCGTTTTTGATTTGCAGGCCAAGAGCCCCTGATGGAACCATATTGATCTTTTACTATTCTTTCTCTCTTTCCTTTGCAATGGCATAGTTTTCCATTGTGCCTTTAATATTATCTCCTTGAGAAACTGCCAGCTCTCCTGAACTTATTTATCTTAGATTTTCTTCCTATGGGACCAGTTCGGAATCTGTTAAAGTCTGCCTTTTGAAGTCCATTGTCCTTAATCTGATGGCCTCCTTCCTTACTTTCCTTAGAATAATGAAATCATCATTTCAAAATCACTTTCACCCAAAATGCCTTCCACCTTCAGACTCACCACCATTTACTGTCCATTGGTCAGAATCGTGTAAAATCCCTCAGTTACTTCCTTCACTTTCTGAAACAAAAAGTTTTCCCCCAATACATTCTAAGAACTTACCAAAAATTTTGTGTTTTGCCATATTACTTCTCTAACAGACATCCTGGGTAGATAAAGTCCCCAATTAAACCAGGTATTGTGGTTTGTAGGTGTCTGCTATTTGTTCTAGAAAGGCATCATTCACCTCAATTACTGATTTGAAGGCTTATAGCTGACCCCAAGCATAACATCACCTCTATTTTCCCCCCTATTTTATCTTTACCAACAGACTTTTGACTTGTCTGCCTCTCACCTCCTTCTGGACCTCAGAACTAGAGTATATATTCTTGATGCATAATGTAACACCTCCTCCCTTTATTCCTTGCATGTTCTTCCTGAACAAGCTATACCTGTCTATACCAATAATCCAGCCTTGAAATTTATCCCGCCAAGCCTTTGTGATGCCACTTAAGTCATAATTTAAATTACATACTGACACTTCTAGTTCTTCCTGTTTATTCTCCAAATGTCATAAGCATTTCACAACAGCAGTTTCTCATTCATAGGAGATTCTAATTCAAAACAGATGTGTAAAAAAAGTGCATTATTTCCACACATTAAGTAGAACAGTATTTCTGAAATGTGACAATTCAGTTGCACAGATATTTAGGTACCTCCTAAAAAGTAAACGGTGGCACATGAGAAAAATTTCAGAATGCTCTACTAGCTTTACTATTGTTTCTGTTTGCTGTTGCATATGGTATTTTTATTTTAAGGCAGAATTTGACAATGCAGGAAACACATACTGGGGAAGAAATACAGACACGTGTAGATGCAACTTTCTATACACAGGGAGGAGAAGATGGGTACGGCCTCTAATTCCTTGAACCCCAGAGAATGTACTGCATGTAGTCAGGATTCAGCCAGCAGATGGAAGGGAGGGAGCTGGCCCTATGATACCTGGAGGCAGGGTTATGGGGCACACAGCATCCACTAGTAGATCCACAGAGAAAAGATAACACAGCCTAGAGTAAACCTTTTTCCGGAGAGTCTCCCTTTGAGAGGTGTCCCTGGGGCAACTTGGCCCAAGAGACAGCCCTGGTAGCTTGGCTCCAATGGAACTGTAATTCCGGGGGGGGGGGGCGGGGAGGCAGAAGGGAGAAATGGATTGTTGAGAACAGCGCTAGCACAGAGTCACAAGACTTTCACACAGATTCTCCTGTCATTTGGAGGATCCCAGGGATGGGAGGGGGCAGTTTTTTGGACTATTGGGGGTGGGCAGGGAGAGCAATACACTCCCCACCTATCTAACAGAACTGTGTAATAACCTATCTGGAACAGTATTGGCAGGGCTGGTAGCACTACCTATTAAGGCTGACTTCCCATTATAAGATTCTCCTTTAAGCTGCTTATATCTTTGCTAAAGTTTAACCATTTCGTCTGAATTTTTTCATACTGGAGTCTGCCTGAAGCTGAATCATTTTGGAAAATTTCAATCAAAATAGGTTAGCTGTTTCTGAGAAGAGAAGCTTTGGGCAAAATAAGGTATGTTTTGCCTGTTACAAAATTCTGTAAACCTTTTCTTTGAAAACTCTAAGGCCCCTTTTGGGCTTGACATTTGGCAGGGAGCAGAGTTTGTGTACCTCCCAATCCTTCAGGCGGCTAAAGCAGCACAAAGGGCCACTCAGGTCTGCACCATTCCAAAACCCAAGACTGTTGGGATGCCTGAATTTGTGTCAGGGATGTTCTTTTTGCTACCTCTATGAAAATCCAAATTTAGCCAAGTTATGAGCTTCTGGGGAAATTTTTTTTGCATGTGCTCTGTAAAGATTTCTTAGCATTTAACAGTTAAAATCTCCAAGATGCTCAGTGTGGCCTGAATCTCTCACTCAGCTCCTAGTGCTGACCAAACTGAGAATGCCTCATCCCCACAGTGTGACTGAGCATGCCCCCTCCAGCTCAGGGCTACGGGCACAAAGCTGGACTACCTATAATGGCTGCTCCTAATTGCTTCAGGACTTTGTGGGGCCAGACACTGGAACTAAGAGAAGAGCATCTCTCTCTCCTGTGTTGGCAATGATCTTCATGATGGCACTCAGGCGGAGTAAAGAAGAAAGTTGTCTGATCTGAATTCAGGAGAGAGAAAAGCCAGACCGCAGGGAAGGAAAATGAGTAGATTGAGGAAAGAAGTTTATGAGATTGGAACTAGCAGGGGAAGAGACTGGGACTGGCTAGGCAAGAAGATAGAGATGGCTCACCAAGGTGAGGGCAACTGGGAAAGAACTCTGATTTTGGATAAGAAGATGGCAAGAAGAAAGGAGAGAGAGGGATTGGCTGGACAAGGACACTGGAACTAGGAACCAGTGTAAGGGAAATGGGGATAAGGGGAGAGAAGACAGATCTGACAAGGATCTGGAATGCAGCTGGGAGAACTAGGACTGTGTGGGAAAAGAGCAGTGGTGGATTAGCCACTGGGTCAATGGGGCCCTGGCCAATTGGGGGGCCCTGGAAAAATGGATGTCCCTTTGCCGGTCAGGGAGCAGGATTTGGGCATAGGGGCTTGCCCCACTTTGCCCACCCAACACATCTGCTGGAAAGCAGGGTCAATAGAGCTGGGAGGTGGAGGGGAGCAGTCCCCACATGCTCTGGCCCAGAGCCCCACAAATCCATAATCTGCCTTTGTCAAAGAGTCTGGGACAAGAAGCCAGGGATGGAGTAGGACAGGGGTGGGCAAAGTTTTTGGCCCCAGGGCCACACTGGGGTTCAAAATTGCGCTGAGGGCCAGGTAGGGAAGGCTATACCTTCCCAAATAGCCCGGCCCCGCCCATTATCTGACCCCCACTCACTTCCCACCCCCAGACTGCCCCCCTCAGAATTGCTGACCCATCCCCCCTTCCTTGTCCCCTGATCGCCCCCTCCGGAGCCCCCCACTTTAACTTTACCCCCACGGCCCCACCAACTATCTAAGCCCCCCTGCTCTTTATTCCTTTACTGCCCCCTCCCAAAACCCACCCACCCTAACCATCACCACCCAGGGATCACCCCCATTTAAGCTCCCCTGATTTTGTTCCCTGACAGCCCCCTCCCAAAACCCACCCATCCTAACCAACCACCCCTGGACCCCACCCTATCTAAGCCCCCCCGCCCTTTGTTCCCTGACTGCCCTCCCTCCCCCCCCCGCCCCATAACCACCACCCCCGGGACCCCACCACCTAAGCCGCCCCCCATTATTCCTTACTGTGCTCAGCCGGGTGCTGGGCCTGTGGGTCTATGCTCAGCTGGCCCCTGGGCAGGAAATGCGGGGCCCTGCAGCTCCCCGTGCTCCTCCAGGCACCCAGGGTGGGGAGCATGGGGGCCCCATGGCTCCCCCTTGCTCGGCCTGGCAGCTAGGCAGGGAGCGTGGGGCCCCATGGCTCTCGGTGCGGCCCCTGCACTGGGAGCACAGAGCCACTGGCACCACTGCCCCGGCCCTTTGAGGGCCGGATAAAAAGGGCTGACGGGCCACATGTGGCCTGCAGGCCGTACTTTGCCCACCTCTGGGGTAGAAAGACAGAATGGATGAGGAGCCAGTAGGAAGAACTAGGACTGGTGAGGCAAAGAGACTGGAAATGGGATGAAAAGCCTGAGGAGTGGCGAATGACAAGATCCAGAGTTGGAAAAGAGATAGGACTCGGACAGAAAGGAAAGGGCCAGAAGCAGTCAAGTTTGGGGGAGACAAAAGAATCTGTGTCCACTATAGCACAGTCCCCACCAGAGCCTGGAATGGAATCCAAAATTCCCGAGTCTCACTATTCCTCAGTCATCAGCAAACATCTGTGAAAACCACTGGCAAAATTTGTGTTTCATTCCCTTCTAGTGCTGGTCTTCATAACCTACTACTGTTAACAGTTATTCCATTAGCTCAAGTGGCCAAGGTCTGTGTGATCTAAGGTTTCCAACCCTGCTGATGAACCACGTAGGAGCCAGTACAATGCCACATAAGAGAATTTCTGTTTTTTCAGTTTGTCTTTTAAGAAGTTTGCAAAATCAGACTGAGGAAGTGTCAGAATTAAGGATGCCTGTGCACCCTTAATTCAGCACCCTTGTCTATATTAATTAAAACAGTCTTGTATTACATACCACAAACTCCCCCTCCCCCCCACAGAACCGACCTGCTCTGGGAATAAATCTCTGCTGTGCATGAAGGAGGATGTCTGTGGGACACCGGCCTTATTTGTTACAGAAGTTGGAAGGTGCACAGTGACTGAGGTAGATGACTGTAGGAAGAGAAATATGGTGTTATGGTTAAGGCAGCTGAGTGCTGCCCTTGAGAACTGGATTCTATCCCTGCCTCAGACACAGAGTGTGTGTCTCAAAGTCAATACCCAGGGGTCTGAACTACAGACATGCTATGCCCTCACAGCTGCATCTGAGTCAATGGGAGCTGTACTTTGAATGCATTAAGTGCTATATAATGTTAAATTCTCCAAAAACTCATCACTTAGGTGTCTCACATTGAGCACCCAAAATTAGTGGAAGCTTTTTACATTAACCGGTGTGCCTCATTTTCCCATTTTTTTAAAGGGTGCTAATACCGCCCCATAACCTAATAGAAAGACTGTGAAGATTACCGTTTGTGAATACTATATTATTGAACACCATAGAAAAACCCATAAAGACGTTCATAATTCTGTATTCAAATAGGGTGACCACGTGTCCAGTTTTCAACTCGGACACTCGGTTGAAAAGGGACCCTGGTGGCTCCGATCAGCACCACCTACTAGACCATTAAAAGTCTGGTCGGCACTACTGTGGCACTAAGGAAGGCTAGTCTTTTCTCATTCTGGGGCACTGCTCTGTACCTGGAAGCAGCCAGGAGGTCCGGCTCCAGGGACCATGGGGCTCCATAGGGTTAACGGGAGCTGGGGGGGAGGAAGTGCCGGTGGGCAAGAGCAGCACGCGCATAGCCTCCTCCCACCCCCTACTAGTGACGGACATTGTGTCAGGACAGGCAGGCAGGCACAGCGTCCCCCCACAGCGTCACTCACCAGGAGCTGCCCAAGGTAAACCTGTGCCACAACCCCCAACCACCCACCCCAGCCCTGAGCTCCCCCAAACCTGGAGCCCCCTCCTGTACCTCAAACCCTCATCCCCAGCCTCAACCCAGAGCCTGCACCCCCAGCCGGAGCCCTCACCCTCTCCTACGCCCCAGGCCCCTGCCCAGTGAAAGTGAGCGAGGGTGGGGGAGAGCGAGCCACTGAGAATGTAGTGAGTAGGGGGTGGGGCCTCAGGGAAGGGGCGGGTTTAGAGTGTTCAGTTTTGTACAATTAGAAAGTTGGCAACCCTATATTCAGAGCATGATTTCCAATAGTGTGCAGTAAATAAGGCGCTAGGGCCATTCACTGAACAATGAGGATAAAATAAACTATAAATAGCTGCTCAGTAACTGTCACTATCCATCAAGTGCACTAAATGAGGCAGGGGTCCTCCAGAATAAAAGATCTTGTAATTGAAGATTTGTGATAATACATACACAGAAGAGAGGCAAATTAAAGGTGCATAGGGAACCTTAATTCTGACATTTCCTGATTTCTGAGTGCTTTATTTTGCAACCTTAATAATGTTTGTTCTTTTAATGTAGTTGTTTTGTGTGTTTATATAGGACACAGAGAGAAAATACACAAGAGTGTCCTTGCAAAGTTTTCCTCATCCCAAGTGCCCCCCAATGAATTTTATCACAAGAGATGGTGATCCAGACCTGGAATAAGATCTTCAGTTGGTTGCAATGTTGCTTTCAAAACAAATTATGATTACTTGGCAAGATTCAGATGTCAGCAAGGTACTAATCTTAATTACCGCAAAGCAGTAAATGATGGTCATAGCCCATTTGAAGCATATAAAATTTTTGTATCAGAGAAACTTATAACGTAAATTAACAGGAAAGGAAAGCCACAAACTTTGGTCAGAGTATTCTTAAACATGCAACTGTTCTATGTATATTGTAACAAATGAGAAAACTGGGTGGAGAGACTGGAAAGAAACCAATTCTAACCATCTGGGACTAGGTCATCTTTTCTACCTCTGCAATATGAATAAGGAACAGGTGACAGTGACTCATAAACCACACTTCATATGCATGCTAGAGGCATGACTAACTTTGAATCTCCCTGCAAAAATATAGTAACCTTTTGTTCAAAAAATGTTTCAAAACGTGTCAATCATTTTGGAATAAATTGTCATAATTTAAATTAGTTTTTACGTGATAAGGGGCCCGCTATTAGCACAGTCTTACCATAGTTTAAAATAATGCATTTAGTAATCAGTTTTACAGGTCTCTATTAGTATACTTTTTTGTTCTTGAGCCAATTAATGTTGCATGTCAAGCAAAATGAGTGGAACTTTATATTAAATACAAATCTTCATTTAGGAATTGTCCTACTATACTATTAATTTAACTGAAAAAAGTGTCTGCTAGATATATTTGAATTTTATTACTGCACTGTAGGATAATGTGGCTTTTAATAAATACATAGCAGTTTCTTCTTGAGCACTTTGTATAATACTCCTTCTGCCTAGGAGCCTGTTTGGGAGGCCTCTTCAAATCCACCGAGGTCCACAAAGCCAGAAGAGATTTTTTTTAAAGCAAAGTCTTTTCATGCAACTGGCAACAGGAATGGGAAACTAAAAGGAAAGGAACAGTATGTGTCTTATTGGCCTTGAAAGAGAAAGAATTATTTATAGAAGTCAGCTGGGCTCAAGTTGCAATACTCCTTGGTTCAGACAAAGAACTGTTAAAAATCTATTGCTCATGATTTTTAATTCTGTGTCTAGTGTAAAGGAGAAAATTGATTCGATGTTGGAGTATCTGTTATTTAGGATTTTTTGTGGGTGAAACTATTTTGTGGCAGAAAAGAATATTTAATACAGCCATATTTCATATTTTCCTTCTTTCTACCACCAGGTTATACAGACTCAGCTCTTTGTATAGTTTCTCTTGCAAATTCTTTCCCCTCTGCATTGTATTTTTAGGTCATGCTCATTTTAGATCATATTAGTGGATTAAGACTTCGTCAGAAGAATGAGATTCTTTCAATATTTGTCCATGTGTAGTTTGCTCATTATGATAACTTGTTATAAACTAATAAGCCTAAAATACATTCATCATGCATTTAGTGTAATTTTGACTGATTTTCACGGTGTTTTACTGCATCTAAATCCTTGAGATGGAGACTCTCACAGGAGTTAAGAATTATTTGCCCCAAAGAGAGGAGCTCTCTGCTTCAAATATAGTACTTCAATTTTTGTTTTGAGAGAAGTTTGTATTTACGGTAACTTTAAAGAAAAATAATAAAATGTAGTTTATTCCAGTTCCCTCTCCCTTTTCATCCTCCAGTTCTTATGCTCATGGTAATGCTTATGGAAATGTCTACTAATAACAAATGTCTGAAAACTTCTGCACAGGTTTCTGGTAATAGCTCACTAGGCTAGATGGCAAGTTCTTACAGTAGAATTCTGTTCTCAACATTGACTTTGTAAAGGTGATCTTTACATTTGACTATTAGTGATTTCTATATTGCTCAACTTGGAAGTAAAAAGATGGTTTATTTGTACCTTCAGAAAACTCAACCTGGGTCCGAGTCAAACTGTTCTGATGCCACCTTCATTTTCTTTTCTTACTTCTACAGCTGTAGCTTACCATATGCTGTTCCCTGGGATTGCCCTTCCAACATGTGTAAGCCACTTTCCCACTCCTTATTCAAAGCTCAGCTAAAAAATTATTTTATCTGTAAGCCAGCCGGAGACTCCAGCCAGTAGGGGCAGAAACAGCCATAGAAGGGACTGCTATGCTGGGGCCCAGTCAGAGCCAAACCTCCCCCAGCACCACCGCCTGGGCCCTCAATGGTGCAGGGAAAACCTCACACAAATATTCGAGGGCAATGGTTCTCAACCTCTTTACCATTGTGGGCTGCATATGCGGCCCACAATGTGTTATGTGAGCTGCATCCAATACTACCAGTATGGTCCTGAGGATGTCCCATAGGCCGCAGCTCTGTGCTGATTGGGCAACAAGTGGCCCACGGGCCACGGATTGAGAAATACTGCTGTAGGGGCTTTAGCATTCAGGAGGTGTCTGTCTCCCTTTCTTTTCCCCATGTGGACTTAGGAGAACAGCGAAGAAGAAGGCAGACACAGATTCCAGCCTATAGTGGCAGAAGTGGCCAAAACAGGGACATTTGGTCCTTTGGACATGGGATAACTTTCTATAGTTTGGACTGAACTTTCTCTATCCTGTGCTGATTGGCTATTTACTCCAATCTTCCCATTCCTACTCTCTCACAGTCTCTTCATCTCAGCTTCATTTCACACCTGCCCCTTACCCTCTTCTACCATCCTGGATCCCCATCCTCCCTTTCCCATCCATTGAACTTATCACCTCCCACACAAAATCATAGAACATTTGCTGCCATCACGCTGTTCACTCTGCTGGATGTTCTACCCCATCCTCCCACCCTGTGCCTCCTTTTCCAGTTAGACTGTAAGCTTTTCAGGGCAAGAGATGTCCACTACTGTTTACACAGCACGTAGCACAATAAGACCTCATTCTTGGTTGGTCCTTAGGGTCTCCCTGATAAACATGATCATTAATAATAATAATAGAATTATCATGTATATGTATTTTCTTGCTATAACCGTAGTCCCTCCCTTTTTATCCCTCTTTTCATGCTCACTTGTTGTGCATGTTCAACCTTAGATTATAAGAACTTTGATACAAAGACTGAGTCTTCTTAATATCTCCTCCTAACCAGTTTCTAAGTGTTCAACTATAAGTTTTGCAGGCTAAGTAGTATCCCTAATTACCTGAGCAACCCATTTCTACTAAAGTTATGTCCTCAGTTATACAGGTACAACCATGTTGCCTTCTGTTTGAATGCACATGTGTAATTGAGGCATAATCTGGAGACAATGCAGCTGGAAAGGAACCCAGGAACTAGAAGCCACTTAACAACTGAGGCTCTGAATCAGAAAAGCTTTCCTATTTAGGACAGTACGTAAATACATTGAAAAACTAAAATCTCAAGTGCTTAAGTCACACTGCTTTGAAGTTATGCACATGCCGAATCAGTGTGAGGACGCCAGAAAAGAATCCAGTTCCTCCTTGCAGAGCCAAATTGATTCTGCATGGTTGATGACGGTTCTTTATTCTCCAACAAAATGTCAATTCTCTACCTATTTTGTTAATACTAATGCCATTTTCTTAAAGACAGACTACAACAGCACTACATGCTAGCAGTGCATAGTAAGTACTGCTGTGCTCATACAGGTGTTTGAAAACATCAGTTGAAAGTTATCATTAAGAGGCTAATTTTCATTTAAGGGATGTGAAAGGTGGTCATTAAATATACACATTAAGATCAGATAGTACCCTGTCCTATTTGGACAAATGACTTAAATGGAACACTTACTTTGACACTAATCTATCAAAGAACTGTCACTCCATCTAGCAAGTAGTACCCATGTGGACAATTTCATAGCTGCTGCTCTGAGAAATGTAGACTGGGGTATGCTAGCCAGGCCATGGATGTGCCCAATGCCACATGCAATAGATCTGCTGTGCATTTGTAAGCATATCAGAAAACCTTTTCAATATTAATATAAACTCTAAATTTAATTTTGCACACCCGATCAATCTTTTTCTACCACTGACATTGTGGCCCAATTCACATTCACACTACGAAACAGCTGACCTTTTTTGTGCCTTTACATACTTCAGTGCACACTAATTATGGATCATCGGTAGTAACACTTTAAAAAACACTGCTCTAGGTCCCAACTCAGTAGAACACATTTAACTTTATGCCTGTAAATAATCCCATTTACTTCAATGAACTACACCCACGGTTAACTTTAAGCACATGATTAAGTGCTCTGCTAAAATCAAGGCTTTAAAGTTGAAGCCACTATCTCTTTGCAAATATTTTTCAGTGTGGGTTAAAAAAGGCATTTTACTAGTGTTGCCAAGTGTCCTGTTTTCAACCGTTAAAAGTCTGTTTGGCAATGCAGCAGAGCTAAGGTAGGCTCCCTGCCTGCCTTGGCTCTGCGTGGCTCCCAGAAGCAGCAGCAGCATGTTCTTCCCTCCAGCTCCTAGGCGTAGTAGCAGCCGGGGAGCTCCATAGGCTTCCCCCACCCCAAGCGCCAGCTTCAAAGCTCCCATTGACTGAGAACCGGGGTGGAGCTTGTGGATGGGACAGCACAAGCTGGGCACACCTCTGTAGGAGCCAGAGGGTGGACATGCTGACGCTTCCGGGAGCTGCCCAAGATAAGGACCACCAGGAGCCTGCACATCTTCCCCAACTCTCTGCCCCCACCCTGATCCCCCTGCCACTCTTCAAACCCTTAAATCCCAGTCTGGAGCACCCTCCTGCATAACAAACCCCTTATCCCCAGAGCCCACACCACCAGCCAGACCTGTTATATCCACCCCTCATGCCCCAACTGCCTGCCCCAGCCCTGATCCTTCTCTTGCCCTCTGAAACCCTCAGTCCCAGCCCAGAGCACCCTCTGCACCCGAAACCCCTCATCCCCACCCCAGAACCCACACCCTCAACAGGAGACCACACCCCCCTCCCCGATAGCCCTGCTCCAGCCCTGCCCTAGTCCTGATCCTCCTCCCACCCTCCAAACTCCTCGGTCTCAGCACTGAGATCACTAACAAGTCTCCAAAAGTGATATATATCAATGGAAAAGGAGAACCATCATGCTCTATTTTTTTCATCCCTGCACTCCTTATGGAGTCCCTAAAAACAGGGGAAAGAGGAGATCTGTATGGGCAACTCTCACTTGCAATGTTGATTGGTATGGACTCTAAGGGCACTGACAGATCCACCAACAGTACCGACATAGATGACGGTACCAAAGTAGTTAGTTTTAATGGAGCCGGAGGCATGAGCAGCCCTGGTTGGGAAGCTCTGCTACAGTAGATATTTGCCTTGGGGAGGTAGATCATGGGTCAACATTGAGGGCCATACCAAGGATAGGGTGTCAGGTGCAGCTCATATCTCTTTACAAAAGTCCTTGGCAGACAAAGAGATGGATCTCAAAATTCCAAAACGAGTACTAAGATGTTTCAACGGAAATCTCAAAGTAGCCTAGTGTGTCTGCATTCTTAACTATCTGTTCTTCCTCATCCAAGGAGTGAAGGCCTAGCAAATTATGTATTGTGGGGCTGTAACTAGGGCAGGATGGAGCAAAAGGGGCAGCCATTTAGGGTGAAGAGCCAGCAGGGGCACAAAAATGGAGCAATGCAGGATTGGAACCAATGTCATCAGTGCCTCCCTCCCTCTCCCAGGATTGAGCCCAGTAGTGTCGGCCACAGTGCACAGGTGTAGTTTGGGGCGGAGGGCATTGCACCCGCAGAGGCCCAAAGTGGGAGTGGAGAGTGTGGCATAGAGCGGTTTCCTTCCCAGTACGCAGACACCCCTCGCCCTCCCACACCAAATACCCCCTCCAGTTCCTTCTCCCAGTACTGTCCTCTACTTGGGAACATGAAATATGGTAATTCTAGGGGTAACTCTATTCTCAGAGCCTAGGTTTCTGGAGCTGGCGGGTGCAAGTCCACCCTGCCAGAAGCCGCTTGCCCTCAGTGAATCTTAAAAGGACATTGGGGTCATTGCGGATAATCTGTATTTTACTATGGTAAATTTTACTACGCAGCTATCTAATGTTCCCCTACTACTTTTTCACCTCATTACAGACTTGGGGTTCACCAGTGCAAACATCTCTCAATTTAGAGATCTGCTGATCAGCAATCCCATAAGATCTTTCCCCTTCTGTCCACCATGTTCTATATTAAATACGTTATTTTCCTTCAGATAATGTCTTAGCCATAGGTGGATCTTTCATCTTCTCCCACGATGAAACTGAAAAGCCACAACAGCAAGTTAAACAGTCTTTCACACTATTTCTGTTCTCTTGTGCAATAATTTCAGTTGTGGTATTCGGAAATTAATGTCATGAATGAGGGGAAAACAATAGGAATTCGTCAAGAAATCAGTTTTGTGAATATGGGATATTAAAAGACTCAGAGACCAAACTGTCTAAGGGTGTAACAATAAAAAAAAAAGTCTAAATGGCAAATATGTACACACACACACATGCACACACCAAACAGTAGAACAAACAAACACAACTAAAAAGCCTAGAGAAAGGCACAAAGCCTATGACTGAGTGCCACAGCTAAACCACCAAGGGAAGAGTTCACAGTAATTAAATTGTCCAGAGACAGAAAATTGGAGAGCAGGAAACAATGCCAGCCATGTGGCAACCAGCATAAGTACAGGAAATACCCAGCATCTGGGCAGATATGAAGATCTGTAACAAGCGCAACCATTATGCTGAAATACGCAGAGAAAGCAGGAAAGTGCAGATATAAAGTGCAAACATGGATTCCTACAGTAAAAAGGAGGAGCTATACTTAAGCGCAATAATCGAAGAGGAGGAAGACTCAAAAAATTGACTAATTAAAATGTCCACAAATGACATTTATGTGCCAAAGAAGATAGTTCATTTTTTACTTGTGACTGAGTGCCTAAGAGAATT
Organism: Sternotherus odoratus; assembly: GCA_032164245.1. Classification (NCBI taxonomy): domain Eukaryota; kingdom Metazoa; phylum Chordata; order Testudines; family Kinosternidae; genus Sternotherus; species Sternotherus odoratus. The sequence continues at coordinate 200,073,725 of JAVMKO010000002.1, read as the reverse complement.
GCTAAAAGCCATATGAAAGTACATGAATCAGAAGAGTCTGAAAGACTATAATGGAGGAACAATACCAATTTTGGGAGAGTGAAAACAGATACTTAAGTTAAAAAGGAAAATGATGAAATAAGAATTTGTGATAGTATACAAAGACAAGCAACTAGTCTTGGGCCTATGCACATGTAAGGTAAGTGGTCTCATTAAGAGAATGTATGCCCCAGAGACAAAGTCAACACAGAACCAGGTATGAAAGTATCATTACATCATATGAAGATGTATTCACAGGAAATGGGTGCCTCTCAGTAAGTGTAGTTAACAGAAGATGCAGAACCTGTGGTACATGCTACATGAAAACACCACAAACCATAAGAAAGAAGCTAGAAGAGTTGTGGAATATGTCTACAGATGGTATTCAAATAATAGAATCACTAACGGTTTGGATTCACTCCGTGATTGTAAAGGAAAAAGGAGGGTGAATTACAGATGTGTATAGACCCTAAGGAGCTCAACAAAAACATATGGGAAAAAATCGTGCTTTGCCTACAAGAAGTGAGACAGCAGGAACCAAACTCTTCAAGCAAATTAGATACATCAGCTGGATTTTGGCAGACCTCTTGAACACAAAGCTCTAAGATCTTTACTTTCACACACCATCACTGGGTTTATGGAACATAGATTCTGTTAAGCTAACTTGATTTTTTAAAATATATTTTTAATGAGATTACAAGAATTCAAGATTGACTGATAAAAGGTAACGATGATGTAACAGCCTGCCTGGGTCAAGAATTGTAAGCCAGAGACCATGTATAATAAATATATTTGCATCTGTTGTATACACAGTGATAAAGCTAACAGAAAAAGGAGGAAAAGTCATGGCTTGGTTACAAACAAAAAACAAAGTTGGATCCATGGTAAACAGGGTGATCAAACAAGGAGGAAGAGGGAACCCAAACAGCATGATTGGAATCTGCACCCAAGGGTTATTCTTGGCTTTTGAGGCAAGATAGTGAACTTTGGTGAATATAATGAACAACAAAAAGGTGTTCTAGTTATCCATCACTTAAGGATGAAAGAGGCCACTACTCTTGGAATCTGTGAAAGGTGAATTCCCCCAGCCGTGTGCGTTGCGCATATTGTGAACTAACTAACTGAGAAACTGATTGGGACAAGGATTGTAATCTGGTAAATTTTAGACACTAGAAACAGTGTTTTACTTTTGTTGTATTTGTAATCATTTTTCTGTTTGTTATCCTTGCTTACTATCACTTAAATCTCTGCTCTTCATTAATAAATGTAATTTTGGTTTCTCCATAAAACCATCTCAGTGTTGTGTGTTAAAGTGGCATTCCTCAGCTAAACTATTAGGCTGAGCGTATACCGTCTCTTTGGAGGCAAAGGACTTGGTAATATCTGCAAGTGTCCAGTGAAAGGGACTGGATACTACAGAGGAACGCTCTCCCAGGTGGTTCGTGAACAAACATTCAGTAAATGTTGCCTGCAAGGCAAGGTTGAAGCTGGCAAGTCTCGAGTAGTTTGCTGGTGAGGCAGACAAATTGGCGTCAGGGAGCTGACAGTCTAAACTCCAGCAAAGCTCTCTCTTGCGGAGGCAGAAGGTAATACAGTGACTTGTGGTTCTGGGTGCCCCCAAGAAAGCATCACAGACTGGACACTGATACAGAGCAATCTGGGCACAAGCAAATATGTATTTTAATATGACTAAATTTAAAGTTGTACATCTAGGAACAAAGAACATAGGCCATACTTACAAGATGGGGGTGAGATGGGGGCAGCTCTATTGTGGAAAGTGGTGAATCTTAAAAGGACATTGGGGTCATTGTGGATAATCAGTTGAACATGAGCTCCCAATATGACACTATGGCTAAAAGGGCTAGTACAATCCTTGTATATATTAGCAGAAATCATGACCTGAAGTGTTAGTATTTCATGCGACCGCTACTGGAATATTGTGTCTAGGTTTGATGTCCACAATTCAAGAAGGATGTTGATAAATTGAAGAGGGTTCAGAGAAGAGCCATGAGAATGATTAAAGGATTAGAAATTATGCCTTATAGTGATAGCCTCACTAAGATCAATCTATTTAATTTAAAAAAGAGAAGGTTAAGAGCATCTTAAATCACAGTATTTATAGTAACTACACGTGGATCAAATATTTCATAATGGGTTCTTCATTCTAGCAAACAATGATGTAACAAGATCTGATGGTTGGAATTGGAAATGAGACAAATTCAGACTGGAAATTTTTAGAGGATATGGGTAATTAACCACTGAATCAATTTACCAATGGTTGTGATAGCTTAGGGGTGGGAAAACTACGGCCCGGGGACCACATCTGGCCCACGCCCTGTGGGCAGTGCTCTTGCCCAAAGCTCCTGCTGGTGGCGCTGCATGCTCCGTGCTCCTGTGGGGCAGTGTGTCTAGCTCCTGCAGGCTTCACAGAGCCAGACATGCTGCGCGGAGTGGTAAGGGGACTGGGGAGTTGGATAAGGGGCAGGGATCCTCAGGGTGCAGTCAGCAGGGACAGGGAGCAGGAGGCAGTTGGATGGGGTGGAGGTTTTGGGGGGATGGTCAGGAGATGGAGGGGGTTGTATAGGTAGGATATAGGGGGGTCAGATAGGGAGCGGGGCACAGCCTTCCCTACCAGGCCCTCCATACAATTTTGGAAACCTAATGTGGCCCTCAGGCCAAAACGTTTGCCCACCTCTGTGCTAGCTTCTCCATCACTAGCAATTTTTAAAATCAAGACTCAATGTTTTTTTAAAAGATATGCTCTAGTTCAAAAGGAATTGTTTTGGAGAAGTTCTGTGTCCTGTATTATACTAGATGATCACAATGGTTCCTTCTGGCCTAGAATCCATGAATCTATGTAAGTTCCTAGCCACTCGTTCACAAGTCTTGTGCCAGCTCTTATAGTAAAATGCAGAGGCTCCTTGTTTTTCCAACCTTCAGTTCCTTATGACATTTATTATTAAACGATCTTTCTGAGGTCACTGGGGCTGCTTCACAAGCTGCATGGCTACCCACTAATGCCGCCAAAAAAATCAGCTCTTTAGATTAATTCCCCCCCCCTCAACTCAAGTCCCCCTCCCCCCCCAACTCTGGCATTTAGACCCCTACTGCTGTTTGTTAAACACGTCTGTTAACCAATGCAGTCAAAACAAACTATGTCAACTGATACATCAGGACTTTGAGATCCATGGCTCCTACTTAATCTGTGAGGAAAGCTGAACTTTTCAGAATAGGAGACGGGTAATGAAGGCTGGGGGAGACTAAGCCTTCCCAAACCTCCACTAATGCACCTTGCCACAGCTCTGTGGTGAGGCCATGGCAGGCTTCAGAGCTTTTCTGGGTGGCCCAGGCTCGGCCCTCGCTGGCCGTCCAGGGCTCAGGGATATTCCAGATGCCAATGGGCTGGCCTGGGCTTGGGGCTGCTTCAGGCGCCGGCTGGAGTTCGGGGCTGCACTGGCGGGCTGGCCGTCAAGAGCCAGGGTGGGGTGTGGAGTGGGGATTGGGCCTCAAGTGGAAGGGGCTAGCCTCACCAAAAGGGGTGTGGTGTGTGCACATGCAACCCATGCTTTTCAGCATTCTTCTTCCTCTCCACCACACCCCCTTTTTTAATCTTAAAGGTATGGAGAAATCAGTCACCAACTTAACTGGAATAGTTTCACTGCAAATCTTTTTGTTTTGGGCTCTTGAGAGATCTGATAATATTGACTCTTTATACTGGGTAACTACTCGACAACAACTACTACACAATATTGCTGCTAGAGCTAATGAGTGTGTAACTGGAGTTAGTTTCATTTTTGCTTCCAGTTCACACAAGATTTTTCTAGTGTACACTGAAAGCATAAGGTCATAGCACCAATGATTTAACAGTATTAGAAATACAGAAAATATTTATATTATCAGTGTCTCAAACATATTTTATTAATATGTGTATCCATCTAGTTAAGTATAGTCTGTTTTTAAGATCCATGAGAATAATAATTGCAGGTAAAACTGAAGTTATGAAATTCAAAATAGTAGGCAAGTACCACATTTGAAAGTTATTATGCTTGCGGGTCACAGACACAAAAGAGAAAATAAAATATTTATGACTATCCAGGGTATATGGCAGGCAGCTGTGCTGAAGTATTATTAGTATTTATGTAATCAAGTACATGCACTATAACTCTTATTAAAAATAACTTCATTTGGGATATCCTGAATATTTTTCTTTTACATGTCACCTCAAATTATGCTTTTTAAAACTGATTTCTCAATTTGTTTTTAAAAATAAAGTGAAAAAGAGACTTAGTTTTTAAATGTGTGAAGGTTCTGTCACACTGCTACACCTCCCCACTGAGGAATAATAGAAAAGGATTCACTTTCTTCACTTCGACATGTTACCTGCTACACCTCCCCACTGAGGAATAATAGAAAAGGATTCACTTTCTTCACTTCGACATGTTACCTGCTACTTTTATAGGGAAACTCTTCTCTCTTTAAAAAGTTGTGTATGTTAAGTGCCCACCTCCATTCTCAAAGGGGGGGGGGGGAAGAGACTGATATACTGGAGAGATATTACCAAGATTGCCTGATAACTCATAAGAAGGTTTACAACATTCGTTGAGCAATATTTTGTGTCAAACTGGGTGAATAGTTAAAGTAAAGCTTAACATGCTCACCTGCCTACCCACAAACATGCTCCTAACCTTTTATATTTAAGTTATACCATACCGTAGATTGAAAATTCAACTCGGTACATTTTACATATAAGGGCTGTCTCACTTTCAATAACTATGGCTGGAGTAAACAAACGGAAGCAGAAATCCCCAAAATTCCTCTCGATCTTGCCAAACCACCTAGGAAGTAACCATAAGACAAAAAGTTAATCACATTAATTTGAAATCAGCTACCTACACCAATAATCCTAATTTCTTCAAACTAAATGTAAGAACCTCCATGTCTCATCAAGTACATGAAGTGCCCTGAGTTTTTTATTTTTTTTTAACTATTATTATTATTACAACTACAATTTTGGTGAATTTCTTCCAGTAGTGCTCCTATGAATCATAGAATCATAGAGTATTAGGGTTGGAAGGGACCTTTGGAGGTCATCTAGTCCAATCCCCTGCTCAACGCAGGACCAATCCCCAACTAAATCATCCCAGCCAGGGCTTTGTCAAATCTGACCTTTAAAACCTCTACCATCTCCCTAGGTAACCCATTCCAATGTTTCACCACCCTCCTAGTGAAAAAGTTTTTCCTAATATCCAATCTAAACCTTCCCAACTGCAACTTGAGACCATTACTCCTTGTTCTGTCATCTGGTACCACTGAGAACAGTCTAGATCCATCCTCTTTAGAACCTCCTTTCAGGTAGCTGAAAGCAGCTATCAAATCTCCCCTCAGTCTTCTCTGCTGTAGACTAAACAATCCCAGTTCTCTCAGCCTCTCCTCATAAATCATGCGCTCCAGACCCCTCACCATTTTTGTTTCCCTTCTCTGGACTGTTTCCAATTTTTCCACATCCTTCTTGTAGTGTGGGCCCCAAAACTGGACACAGTACTCCAGATGAGGCCTCACCAATGTTGAATAGAGGGGAACAATCACGTCCCTCGATCTGCTGGCAATGCCCCTACTTACACAGCCCAAAATGCCATTAGCCTTCTTGGTAACAAGGGCACACTGTTGAGTCATATCCAGCTTCTCATCCACTGTAACCCCTAGGTCCTTTTCTGCAGAACTGCTGCCTAGCCCATTTGGTCCCTACTCTGTATAAGTGCAGAGAAACTACAGAATTACTATAGCTCTACCTGCACAAGCATTTCCATAAAATGTCAATTTTCTGAGCTTTAGAACCTAAATGTCTATATCCTATTGGTATATTTTGCATCTAAGATATAAGGACACAAACAAACCATTTCCTATATTGACAAAATTATAACTCTGTTTGCACTACTAAATTGTAATTTCTATTTTTCCTTTAGTTCTGAATTAGATATACTGCTTTTTTAGAATGGTTTTCAATTAACCCAAGTGTTGGTAACATGATTATCAAATAAACATTTACTTTGCTTACTTTGATAACTAAAAACACTTTAAACACTGATTATTCTCAGCTCTAAGTGCCTTCACCACAATAAATACAAAGTCTTAACAAAATCCAGCAATCAAGTTACAACAAGAATTAAAATAAATTGTTTTAAGGGTATGACTGGTTATTAAAAAGACTGATCACCACTCACCTCCAGATTTCAATCCAAAAACTTTTGCCTGTCCAGATAAGCCTTAATGAAAAGATGGGTTTTGCTCTAGACCAGTGGTTCTTAACCTTGTTGGATGTACTGAACCCCACCAGTTTCATATGCGCATTCACCGAACCCTTCTTAATTGGAAAAATAAAATATGTTTTTTTTCAAATTCAAAACATAAGTATATATTTTACTGGTGCACAAAATGAACCGTGCATCAACATCACTGTGTTCAAAGAACAAAACCATTAAAACATGATTTTCACACAAAAACATAATAATGAATATTTACTGCAAATCAGTGTGACTTCTGCTGTTGCCTTTCAGAGACCAGTTCAGAAATGCGCGGCTTCACCTTGGCAAGTGCCACTCTCATGTCATTTTCGCAACAAAGTCTGTTCCTTTTCTTCGTTTTTATGTCCAGCATCCTCGAAAATGATTGCTCGCAAAGATATGTTGTAACAAACGGTATGAAAATCTCCAGAGCTTTCTTAGCAATAACAGGGTATGTTACCATTTGTTGACACCAAAACGTTGAGAGCGTTGTTGTTCTGAAGAGTTGCTGTTGGACCTGGCTCTGCTGAATTTCAATGATTTCATCGAGGTATTCATCATTGACATCTGTTGTCTCAACACTAAACGTGAACGGCTGTCTCACCCATGCTGGATAAGACTCTCTTGTAGGGAAGTATCCGTCGAGAGACTTTGCAAGCTCATCTAAGTGCGTGGCAATTGCTTGCTTCAGTTCCGCGGGTAAAGAAATGTCTCCGATTCCAGATACATCTTCGATCTTACATACACAGTCGTCTAGCAGGGGAAAGTTTGCGAAGTTATCGTTCTCTATTCGTCGTTTCCATAACGGTAGCTTTTTTTGAAAAGCCTTCAGGTTTTCTTCCGCTTTGATGATGTTGACTACACCGCCCTGCATCTGTTGATTGAGATGATTGAGAGCTGCGAAGATATCAGCCATGTATATATAACGCTAAAATGAGAATGAACTCAGAATTTTTGAAGCAATCTGCATGAAAATGTTGGTGCTCTTGCAAAAACAGGGCTAATTCCACACGTAGGGCAAAAACACGATTCAGCACCTGTCCCCGGGATAACCACCGAAAGTTAGAATGGTACAAAAGTACCTCGAATTCAGAGCCCATTTCTTTACACAGCTCACTGAAGATGCGGTGCCTCAGAGCACTATTTCGCACATAGTTCACGCATTCCACTACAATTTTTAATACTTCTGCCAGTGTTGGAGGTAAGGTTTTTGTTGCCAATGCATGCCTGTGCAGAATACAATGCGTAACAATGATGTGTGGTGCATCAGCTTTCACTAGCGCACCAAAACCAGACTTTCTTCCCAGCATGACTGGAGCTCCGTCCGAACAAACTGCAGAAACCATATCCCACGAAAGATTGTTGTCTTTGAAGAAGTCATCCACAAGTTTCTTCACATCGGCTGCCTTAGTTGTTGTTGTAAGAGGCTTACAAAATAAAAAATCTTCCTTTATCAAGTCGCCTTTCACATAGCGCACGAATACAGCAAGCTGGCTTAGATTGGAAACGTCTGTGGTCTCGTCGAGTTGAAGGCTGAATTTTGCCGGGCTTGAAATCAGATCTGCAACTACTTGAGCCAAGATGTCTTTGCTCATGTCCTCTATTCTGTCGCTGATGGTGTCATTTGAAAGAGGAATTTGGGATAACTTAACTTCAGCCGCTTTTCCCAGCATGATATTTGCCATCTTCAACACAGCTGGTTTTATGAGTGTTTCACCAATGGTGTGTGGTTTGCCCTGCTTTGCGATCAGGTAAGCAACTTCGTACGATGCTGTGAGGATCGGTTTGTTGATGGGTACAAAGCCGAGAACAGGCAAAGTAGCCTTTTCATCGAATCTGGCTCTCTTCACCTTGAATTCAGCGAGCGTTGTGTTCTTGTATTTTCCATCTCCATGCAGCTTAAGGAAGTGTTCTCTTAGTTTTGCCGGTGCTAGACTAGAATTGCTCAACTTGGCATTGCAAATAATGCAGTTAGGACGCTGACTCCCATCATGTTCCGTTATACATGTGAATCCATATTGTACATATTCGTCCGACCACTTTCTTTTTTTGCTCGACATAGTTAGTATGAAGGGATTAAAATATTAAGAAAGAAATCACACGACGTACCATCACAACAGTCACAAGTCGACTACTGGGCGCACCAAATTTCCTGCAGCACAGATAGGCCAAGCAATGTTGCGTGATCACCTGCAGCCAATGATGGCCATGGGGGGCGTGTCATCACGAATCATATGAGTCGGGTGTGTCTTATCCTCCGCCGAACCCCTAAGACTGACTCACCGAACCCCTGGGGTTCGATCGAGCCCAGGTTAAGAACCACTGCTCTAGACCCTAAGATCAACAAATTTAAAAAACTTTCAACCACCAATGCTCTAGGGTTCTCATTGTTTTATATGTTGCAGACTATTCACACATTAAGAATAGAGAAAGGGACAGACTTAAAAATTGATTCTACCCATCTGGAGGCCAGGTAATTAAAACAAGTCGTATGCCACAAAAGGAGCAAAAGGTGAGTCCTGACCACAAGTACAGACGGTAATAGAAAAGTAATATAATATTGGGAGAGTAATATAAACTCTCCCAAGATCCATCCTATGACTTGCTTTGAATGTTGAACTAGAAACCATCTAGGATCATCTCATGGTTCTTATAGAGACTATGAGATGACTCAGAGGAATAATCATTTGCACGGAGATTTAAGTCACCCAGGGCAACAACTATCCTCATGACTATCCAATGTCACATCAGAGGAGGTAACTGAAGTGCAGCCTGGATACCATCTATATCTCCATTCCTATCAACCAAATAATGCACTTCTGAAAGAATCATACAATGCCAAGCTGTGTAGTTGCATTACAAATTGAAAGACATTCTTGTGTGTTCCCCCCTTATTACTATGTATTAGGATTAAACTCTTGTCTGGTCTAAGGCATGGGAAAGATCAAAGAATAAACTTTGAAATGCTGGAGACTCAAAAATGTTGTGTATCTGTCAAGCCTAAGGGGACGAACTCATCAGTTTCACACTGGTTATGACTGGGCCACTTTATACATAGTACTTTAAAGTTTTTGTCATTTCACAGAATCTGTTTTGGCTCCATCCTTATGAAAATCATTTCAAATCAATTTAAAACCACCCCATACTATATGACAGCTTTCCAAGGTTATAAGAATATAACTTCAACTAAATAAAAGGCAAAATAGCTGAAAGAAGCATTTCAAAATTTACTTATAAATTATAGATTGCGTAATTTACTGTAAGTATTCTTGTGGATAAAAAGGCACCTGAAGAGAGCCACACATGCATATAATTAAAGTACACTGCCATACACAAAAAGTCATGAAAAATAAGTAGTGGCGTCAAAATATGTTAACATAGGATTGAACAGCAGAGCTGGACTTGCTCAGATTTTTGTCTTTTGATAGAATGAACTCTTAACCCCATTACACATAAACCTTACATGATTTTAATGTAATTATTTTGACCTGGAGAGGATTAAAGCGCTGAAAAATATACTGTAGAGAATAATTCTTTACTGACAGGTGGGAGGGGTCTCAATTACATAAAAGGTCTTTTCTACCTTCAATTTCTATGATTGTATGGTTAATGCCCTTTTACAAAAAGTAAAAACAATAAAAGCATTAAGAGACAGTTTAAGTTTAAAATGTAATAGCAAATAACTGTTTTATTACATTGTTTTATCTCTGTATTTGCTTCTGTGTAAATTCTGCTTCCACGGCAGCCATACACAGAATGACAAAAAGGATCAACTCTTTTTCCTTATAGGAGCTCCACTCCATCTCCATATTTGGAAAGGTAAAAACAAACAGGTTGAGTGCAGATCAGATTGGCATAGCTTACTGTTGCTCTGCTTAGCTGGTTGATAAAGTAATAGGAATTCATCTCATCATTGAGTGGGATGTAAAAAGAATGTATGCTGAAGAAAAGCTGTTCTCAGTTTGATATAAAAATAGCTTAACAAATTAAACAGTATTCTCAGACTGAACACGTATAGCGCTATAAAAATGAAGTCAAATATTCTTGATTGTTACTAACAGCATTAAATGAAGGAAGTTATTCAAAGTAAGCTGAAGCTATATTCAGTGTAAACTTTTGCTTCATCATCAGAGTCTGGAATTTCAGTTTATTTCCCCCCCCCCCCCCCCCCCACAAATTTACTACTTTTAGATGCTATGCCCTAGACAAGAGTATGGTCTCCCTGTTACCACAACCTGTCCCCATTAAAAATGGCTCTCATCCATGTTTTCTGGTGTTCACTTACTGAAATTACTTTTAAACTTGCTCAAAGTGCATGGCAGATTGATTGTCCTACAAGGCTTTTAAGTTCAATGCATTTTCACAGTGTGTATATTTTTCATTCCTTTCACACACACAATTTGAAAATTCCATTCTGCAGGAGTGAACAAGCGAGTGCACTGTTGTTCAATTCCAGGGCAATGGACAGCCTTCTTCAGCAGCTACCAGTGGGCATGGGTAGGGCCCTACCAAATTCACAGCCATAAAAAACATGTCACGGATCGTGAAATCTGGTTTCCCCTAGTTAAATCTGGTCTTTTGTGTGTTTTTCCCTGTGAAATTTGTATAATATAAGGTGAGACCAATGTTTTTCAAACTGGGGGGCCTCACCCAAAAGGGGTTTTCATGTGGGGGGGGCCCCCACAAGATTATTTTAGGGAGGTCACAATATTGCCACCTTTACTTCTGCGCTGCCTTCAGAGTTGGGCCAGAGAGGGGTGGCTGTTGGCCAGGTGCCCAGCTCTGAAGACAACACCTCAGCAGCAGCAGCAGCAGCACAGAAGTAAGGGTGGCAATAGCATACCATGCCATCCTTTCTTCTGCGCTGCTGCTGGTAGCAGCTCTGCATTCAGTGCTGTCCTTCCAGCCAGCAGCCACTGCTCTCCAGCTGCCCAGTTGTGAAGTCAGCACCACTGCCAGCAGCAGTGCCGAAGTAAGGGTAGAATCATTGCAACCCCCCTACAATAACCTTGCAACTCTCCCCCCCCCACACACACACACCTCCTTTTTGAATTAGGATCCCTACAATTACAACACCATGACATTTCAGATTTAAACAGCTGAAGTTATGAAATTTACTATTTTTTAAAAATCCTATGATATTAAATTGACCAAAATGGACCATGAATTCACACTACAAGCTAGGGATCGATTGGCTAAGCAGCATTTCTTCAGAAAAGGACCTGGGGATTACAGTGGATGAGAAGTTGGATATGAGTCAGCAGTGTGCCCTTGTTGCCAAAAAGGCTAACAGCATATTGGGCTGCATTAGTAGGAGCACTGCCAGCAGATCGAGGGAAGTGATTATTCCCCTCTGTTCGGCACTTGTGAAGGGACATCTGGAGTATTGCATCCAGTTGTGGACCCCCCACTACAGAAAGGATGGGGACAAATTGAAGTGTCCAGTGGAGGACGAGGAAAATGATCAGGGGGCTGGGGCACATGATTTACGAGGAGAGGCTGAGGGAACTCGGCTTGTTTAATCTGTAGAAGAGAAGAGTGAGGGGGGATTTGATAGCAGCCTTCAACTATCTGAAGGGGGAGTTCAAAAGAGGATGGAGCTCGACTGTTCTCAGAGGTGTCAGATGACCGAACAAGGAGCAATGATCTCAAGTTGCAGTGGGAGAGGTCTAGGTCTAGGAAACACTATTTCACTAGGAGGGTGGTGAAGTCCTAGAATGGGTTACCTAGGGAGGTAGTGCAATCTTCATCTTTAGAGGTTTTTAATGCCTGGCTTGACAAAGCCCTGGCTGGGATGATTTAGTTGATGTTGCTCCTGCTTTGAGCTGGGGGGGGGGGGAGGGGGGGTTAGACTAGATGACTTCCTGAGGTCTCTTCCAACCCTAATCTTCTATGATTTTATGAAACTGGTAGGGCCCTAGGTATGGGGGAAGGCAGATACTAGTCCTTGCTGCTGTGATGGACTTTTCCTCCTTCCTTCACCCCAATCTTCCTTTCTTGGGGAGAAAGACCCTCTTTAAATAGAATATTCATTTGTCCTTCCTTTCAAGCTGCTCAACCTTTTCTCCACACAGCTTCCTTTCCCTTCGCTGCTATTCTAAAACAACGAGGAGAGCGGCAGCAGATGTATTAACTGCAGAGAAGTGAAGGGGGTAGTAAACTCCCACTTAGGAAATAACCCTTGCACATCAGAAAGAGTATCGGAAAGATTATTGCCTCTCCCACATGCCATAAAATGAAGTCACGGCCCCAGCATAAAAGTTAAAATGACTAATTCAGAAGAGGCGAGTGGTGCAATCATGGGTGGGATAGGTGAGAGTAGGTCTAGGCAATATAAGTGAGCTTAATTTGCATGACCTCTTAATTTGGCCCAATGATTTTACCATGATGTAGATTTATACAAACACAGACTGAGGATGGAAGAGATGACATGAAGATTCATTAAAAACATGTAAACTAACATTAGAATTTTGATTTGCTTATTGAACCTTTTAAATGTAGACTGCTGAACAGTTATGGCAATATACATTGCCATAAGTAATCAGTGAAAGGACAGAGAAACTGTAAATCACTATATTAAAAATTTCAGCCTGTTTTGTTGAAGCCCCCTTTTCATGAATTGCTGGGTGGGCTCTCCGCACCCTCATCATTCCTTAGCACAGGTGCCATTTCTCTACATTTCTGACAACTATTCTCTCTCGCTGCTTTTTCCTCTCTTTTACCTCGCCCCAAATCTTGTTTTCCCATGTCTTCTGCTTTCATTTTTAATCATTCTTTGCACTTCTCCTTCCTGATTTCTCCCCTGCCCAGGGCCTCACTCATCTGAAAGCTATATACTACTCAGGGTGGGGGTATCCAATAGAGACTGTGTGGGCTTGAAAATTCTCTTTGCAAGCTGAGCTGTACATTGGAAGCGACAACGCTTGAGGCTAATGAGACATTATCACTCTGCAATTCTGTGTCCATGACCTGCTCCAGTGACCAACAATATTAGAGTGCTACAGGAGCAGGGAGCAAAGGTGGTTTTAAGAAGCGACAACCACTATAGCCAAGGAACCATATCTGTAGTAGAGTAACAGAGAGCATCCAGAGTATCGAGGGCCTCCAGGAAAAAACAACACTACACATTAATCTGTAGCTAAAACGAACAGCTACCTCATGCTGTGTCTTGACAGCCATCGCCTGTAGGTCACCTGTTATTCATTCTATGAATAACTGAATTTAAGGTGACCCCTTTAAAAAACAAATCAGTGAAATTTAGTCAGTCTACATCTGATAAGTACATCCTTCTGGTACAGTGCTACCTAGTCTTCCTTTCCAGAAATAGTAGCATCTCCATCTATCTATAGTTTTGTTTCTCCTTTCAGCTTGTGACTATCCTTTGTACTGAACCTTTACAATTCTATCCTCAACAGCAACTGCTATTTTGTGAGGCAGAATTCATGCAGCATGTCACAAAGGACACACACCACTTTTTTCTCAGAGAGACTCACTTCATTTTTGTTGTTAACTTAAATTTATGGTAATTCAAAATGAATAAATAAAACTTTTGGGTAAGGAAAAAGCTTATAGACCGAGTTATGTCTTTAGGTATGCTAAACCAGGTAAGTATCTGGATGAAGGACAATATCTTCTTACATTTCACCTTTTTTACTACATTTAATTCCTTTTGCTAATCATGCGCACAACTAAGTTACAAAATTACAGACTGTTTATTTTGATTACTAGTAATACAGATACTGATTGCCACTGAAAAGCATCTTTGAGATGAGTGATGACAATCATGGGAAGTGTCAACTCTTAAATTAAGAGCCAAACTGTAGAATGTGTTCACTAATTGTTGGTGGATCACTTTCTGCCCTGTTCACTTGCCAGGGCAGCTTATACAACTGTACAACAAAGCCAAAGGATCATAATTGATAAACACAAAAAAAATTGTTTAAATTGGCACCTAGTGAGGTTCCTGCCCTGGTAAAAAGGGAGCATATACACGGGTAGGGACTAAGGAGGGACAGGGTTAGTGGCAATGTTGAAGTTCCTTCATGAATAGGGACCTTTATACCAGAACTACAGCCTTTCCACTACTTAACTCCAAACATCCTTTCAAACTTTTGGTTTTTAAAACCACCATGTTGCTAAAATTTATTCTCATCATTACACTGCCTTCACTTTGTTAAGAGCTTAAATTACTTCCTCAGAAAGTTATCTTCATGGCAGATGCACAATAATTGCCCTGAGCACATATTCATTGTGCCTCCCATGACAGTATGAAGGCTGGGCTCCTCCCCACCCCCACCCTGTGGAAACACCCAATATTCCCAATATTTGACAGCAGTTCAAAGCCTGTAGAAAGCCACGTTCTCTGCCACAGCAACAGTCCCTGGGAGATGGACAAGTAGATGGTAGAGTCAGGGACTGCTAAATCAGATCCTCCCTGGGGCTTTTTAAAAGAAAATTTAAAAAGACACGAACTCTAAAGTTAAATCTAAAGAGACTTTTGAGGAAGTTTGGGGTACGCAATGGGAGTTTCAAGCACATGCATGAGTTGTTACTACTAGCATGGATCTACTAGAAGACTAAGCATAACCTTTTTCAAAAGAATTTTCCCTCAGATGCTGTATGTTTAAATGACATATTTAAAGCTTACCTTTTTTTTTTTAAATGTCAAGATTTACAGGTTGAGTGGGCCAAGCAATGATTACAGCCTGCCTCCACAACTTCACTATTCAACTTTTATCACTACACTTTCTTGAAAAAGCTTTTAGTACTTGCGAAAGCTGTCAGATGGATAACACAAGTGTCTAAAGTGGGTCCATTATTACCCTATAATCTGTGTATTAGGTTATGTTTTCATTGTTTATTATTGTGCACTGAGAGATGTATTTATGAATTTAAACATCTAACTAGAAGAGACCAAAAAGACAAATATTTGTTTGGTGTTACCTCAATCCAGAGCGTCTCTAGACCTAAGTACTAAGGTCAGGTCTATACTTAAAATATTTTGCCAATGGAGTTGTGCTGGTTAGGTGTGTAATTTTTTTTATATAACAGGCAAAAGTCCTAGTGTAGTCATAATTATACACTGGTGAAAAGTGTTTTTGACAATATTATTTTATTTGAGGAACAGGTGTAAGTTATACTGACAAAAGGTGCTTGTGCACTAGGCTGGTTTGCTGGTATAACTATACCAGCACTTCTTTTCTAGTGTATACTAGAGCTAAGACTGCTTTGCTATTCAGCAGGAAATTCAGGAACTCCTCACTTAAAGTCATCCTGGTTAACCTTGCTTGGTTGTTAAGTTGCTGATCAGTTAGGGAACATGCTGGTTTAAAGTTGAGCAATGCTCCCTTCTAATGTTGTTTGGCTGCCTGCTTTCTCCACAGCAGGCAGCCTCCCTATGCCCCCCCCCCCCCCCCCATAGTGTGTCTCCTCCACAGATGCCACAGATCAGCACCTTTCCCCTCCTCCCCCCTGCCCACAGTAATCAGCTGGCTTGGGCGTTTAGGAGGCAGGAGGGAGGGGGTAGGAGCAAGGACTCCATGCACAGGCATGCCCTCCCTCCCCTGCCTCCTGAACACTGCAAACCAGCTGATTGCCATGGGCAGGAGCAGGGAAAAGAGGGGAAGCCTGCTCACCGAGTCCTCACTCCTATCCCCCCTCCTTCTGGGGCAATCAGCTGGCTTGCGGGGCTTAGGAGGCAGGAGGGAGGGGGTAGGAGTGAGGAGCTGGGAGCAGGCTCCCCCTACCTCCTCTGCCTCCTGCCCACGGCAATCAGCTGGCTTGCGGAGTTCAGAAGGGAGGAAGGAAGCAACCTATGAAGTGGGGGGGGGGGGGAGAAGAGGCGGGTCAAGGGTGGAGGCATGGGGGAAGGGGTGGAGTAGGCAGGCTGAGGGTTGAGCACCCAACCCCTGGTGCTTGCAGAGTAGGGGAAGCTGCCACTGTGTAATGTGCTTCTCCTACAGCACCTTCAGCCTCCTTGCCTGCCTCATTGTCTGCAGTGCCAGTGGGCTGTGCCTGTGTGGGGTAAGACGGGGGAACCTCCCAACAATAGTACTGTACTGTATGGCAAAAAAAATTTCCCTGGAACCTAACCCCCCTATTTACATTAATTCTTATGGGGAAATTGGATTCACTTACCATCGTTTCACTTAAAGTCGCAATTTTCAGGAACATAACTACAACACTAAGTGAGGAGTTTCTGTACTCCTCAGGAGTCACAAAGCTTTACATCCAAAAAATGCTAAACATTAAAAGGAAATGGCTGTGATTCAGTTTCTATTCAAACTGTGGTCATACTTTGTTCTGACTTCTTTCTTGCAGCAGAATTCTGAGAATTAATGGCTACTTTGTTGATCTAACAGTGAAGCAGAAGAAAGCTTCCAGTTTGGAAGTTACTAACGAACCACTGTAGCTGGATTTAAATATGAGTAAGAATTATTTTCTCACTCAAGTACTGTATTTTTATTTTTATTTTCATTTTCCTAAAGCCATATCTGGAATCCCTTGTGTGGTCTTCGTGTTCCAGAAAATTGAGGTAACAGAAAATAAGAGTAATCTTGGTCATTTTCAGAGTTTAAATGGTGGAACTTCAATTTTATGAACGCCGATCTTACAAAAGACCAGTTATATGAACCATTTCTACCAATGGGGAAAAGGATTAAAAATAAATAAATCACATAATGAAAGTGATGTCAATGAAGGATAAGTCTACACATTCTGATGCCTTCAATGCATTAGAAATCACTTTGCAGTAGACTGAATGACAAGAAGAAAGGGATGCAGTATACCATACTGCAACTTATGTCCATGGTGACTGTAATTTTGAGATGTTCAATTTTATTTACTCCTTAATGCTCAATAGTCTGAAAACAGGAGTTCTACTGTGTAAAGATTTTAAGATTTTGCTGCCTTCCCTCAATGCAATTCTCTGCAGAGAGTAAAGTTATTTGCAGACCTACTCCTATACAGTACTGAGCAGCCTCAACTCCCATGTAAATAAATATGAGCCGAGAATGATTTTCCCCAAAAAATTATGATAGGTGGGTTCACCCTGAGGCAAGATTTGTCCCATATGGCTGGCACTTATTCCCTATGCTCTGGGAAAGACTGATAGCTGCCTCTTAAGGGTGTCTGGGTGCTACCTCAATATAGGCAGCACTATAAAAATTAGTCTTGGGGACATTACTCAGGAATTAAATAGGGAAATCTCTGGATTGAGAAATAGCAGCCATGGACTGAAGCTGCTGGAACTCAACCGTATGCCAGATTTTGGGGGAAATTATTGTATATATTTCACTGGTGGAGATTTTAAGTTCTAATTATGCTTTAATTTCTCACGCACAAGAATTAGGAGAGTTTAGACTATGAAAAAGCTGCAAATCAACAATCAAAACATCCTTCCGCACATTCCCTCACCTCAGGTAGGAATGGCTGTCATGATTTTATCATGACTATTGCAAAATTAGGTAGCTTAAAAAATTTCACAAGACTGATTTCTGCCCTAAATCTTGTAAAGTTTTATCCTTCCCCAAAAGGACTGCAATTTGCCACTGCTGTCATGGGAAAAAGCAACAAGCTGTCCTCAGCAAGATGGTCGCCATTTCATATTAACATTTGCAAGTGGCTTTGTACAGCCTTTCTAGGCAGCCGGTTTCTAGGTTTGTTAGTTTGGGGAGGGTTTTTTTTTTTTTTTTTCCTTTTGATTGAAGACAGACGGAAAACCATGACCTATCTTAAGAGTTAATTTTATTTTCATCTTTCTGTAGCAAAATAAAATAAATACAAATAAAAACAATCCTTACAGCACAACAGTTTTAAAATTCCAGTTTTTAACCCTTAAAACAAGGAGGCAATTAATCTGACCTTCAAAGTGAAAACCTTAGTGAAAGTCTTAATCCATTGATTTTATCTAAGCAATAGGCTGTACATCAAGTTTCGAAACAAATGTAATCACTATAATAATATCATACAAAAGTCTGCTGTTAGTTTTTACCAGTTCCTAGATTTCTTGTGCCTGGAATCCTTTGAATCTTTAAACCAAGCCACTATTTTTCTGGACACAGTAGAGGTCAAAAGGCAAAACTAAGGACTCCAGCTGTGTCTTATCTCTACTTTAGGACACCATCCATCTTGCTGACAATTGCCACTTAAAGGACAAAGAATCGGTCCCATCAGAGGGTTTCAGCACAGCCTGCCACCACTGAGTACATTATAAGAGCTGACTTTCAATCCAGGAAACAGTCTTGGGCATCTTAAGCGTTCAGACCCAAGAATACATTACATCTGAAAAACTTATTTATTGCTCCTCCAAGTTTTTGTATACTCACAGACGTTTTCAGTCTTCTAGAAACATTGACAGGGATTTACATCTTAAATGTAGTGCTACTCAGTCTCAAGGTATTAAGCAAATACACATTCAGATAAGTAGTCTTATCGGCATCAAGCAGAGACTCTACGCTAAATCTAACATCATCTTCCCTCTTTTGAACATAGAGATGTTGAAAAAAAAATCACTCAAATTAAGACAAAAATAGACACTACACCCCTTCCCCAAAACCCCTGCTGACCCTTGCTCCTGGACAACGATCCCTCATTTTCACAGGCCTTGGGAGGCAGGCTAGTCCTCACCCACAGACAACCTACCAACCTCAAGCATATTCTCACCAGCAACTGCACACCGCGCCATAACAACTCTAACTCAGGACCCAATCCATGCAACAAACCTCGATGCTAACTCTGCCCACATACCTACACCAGCAACACCATCATAGGCCCTAACCAGATCAGCCACACCATCACTGGTTCATTCACCTGCACGTCTACCAAAGTAATATAGGGAGGGATCCTTCAGTGGTTTGAGCATTGGCCTGCTAAATCCAGGGTTGTGAGTTCAGTCCTTGAGGGGGCCATTTAGGAATCTGGGGCAAAAAAAAATCTGTCAGGGGACAGATTTGGTCCTGCTAGTGAAGGCAAGGGACTAGACTGGATGACCTTCCAAGGTCCTTCCAGTCCTATGAGATAGGTATATCTCCATTTATTATAATATGTGCCAGCAATGTCCCTCTGCTATATACATCAGCCAAACTGGACAGGCCCTACAGAAAAGGATAAATGGACACAAAACAGATATTAGGAACAGCAGTCTACAAAAACCTGTAGGAGAACACTTCAGTCTCCCTGGACACACAATAACAGATTTATCATCCTGCAGCAAAATAACTTCAAGACCGGACTTCAAAGAGAAACTGCTGAGCTACAGTTCATTTCCAAATTTGACACCAACTCAGGATTGAACAAAGACTATGAATTGGGGATGAGGGATAGCTCTGTGGTTTGAGCATTGGCTGGCTAACCCCAGCGTTATGAGTTCAATCCTTGAAGAGGCCATTTAGGGATATAGGGCAAAAATGGGATTGGTCCTGCTTTGAGCAGCGGGTTGGAGTAGATGCCCTTTTGAGGCCCCTTCCAACTCAGAGATTCTATGATTCTATAGATGTCAGTCAACGGCTAGCTATCTACAAAAGCAATTTCCCCTCTCTCGGTGTTCACACCTCCAGATCAGCTGCTAAAAGAGGATCTCGTCCTCCCTGATTAGAGATAACAAGATGGTTGAGCCTGATTGAACTAACCTTGTTATTTCTAACCTGGTTCTTGCCTACTTATTTATACCTGCCTCTGGATACTTCCACTGCATGCATCCGACGAAGTGGGTATTAGCCCACGAAAGCTTATGCTTCAATACTTTGGTTAGTCTAAGGTGCAACAGGAATCTTTGTCATTGCTGCAGATCCAGACTAACACGGCTACCTTTCGGATTTTTGAGTGTACCTTGTGGTATGGGCCCCTTCTGAGGGTCCTAAATGCCAATTGCACCTCCTATTCCTCTCTCCACTGTGAAATATCAGAGCTAATTTTGATTCTATTAAGAGTCTGGTTACAGGCTGCTGAGCCAAATTAACTTTGGGCTAATGGTGCACTAGTGCTGAGGCTCCCACACAAAAGAGCTGAAATCACTGAGTGCTGTGTTAAGTAGCGGAGGCCTGAAGATATATTGCTGAGTGGCTGATGGAGAAGAGCAGTTTGTGGGATGGCGGGTGGAGCAGAGCAGCTGGCAATGCGGAGCAGCTGGCAGAGCAGCTTGTGGGACAGCTGGTGGAGCAGAGCGGAGTGGCTCGTGATGAAGGCCAGAGAGGTGGGGCAGTCAGCCTTGGACCACATAAGGTGCCCCTTAACCCCCCCCCCCTCCCATTTGTACCCAGGCTGTGGGGGGCAAAACTCTGCAGATGAACTTTTGAACTCTGAGGCTCCACCGACCACAGACTTTTGCGTTGTAGGACTCAAGAACCAAAGAGAAAGGACACCGCCCTTTTGCTGGGGGGGGGGGGGGCAGAGGGAGGTGTCTTCTGGTTCATGATTTGTTTTATGAATCCTGTTTGTGGTGTTTCCCCAATATAATGCTGCATTGTTTCTGTTAGTAAAAGGCTTTTAGTACACTCAGACTCCGTGTTTTCGAGAGGGGAAGTATTGCCTCTTAGAGGCACCCAGAGGGGTGGTATGTGGTTGTCCCAAGTCACTGGGTGGGGGCTCGAGCCGGTTTTGCATTGTGTTATTGGAACGGAACCCCTAGATAGTGAAACCGGCCCTTGTTGCTGCCAGCTCTGATGGGCAGAAGGGTTACATAAAAATGAAATCTACATCTATCTCTGAGTTGTGAAGCATATGTACCGTGGACTCTTGATTATCCAGGATGATAGGAAAAAAATTAATCCTGGTTAATAAAATCCCAGATAATCAACATCCATAGGAAATGTGGGGGGGGGGGGGGGGGGAGGAGGAGTTGGTTCACCAGCCACCCTGTGCCGGGGGGGGAGGGAGCGTTGGTTCACTGGCTGCCCTGCACCCTGGTGGTGGTGGTTTTTTGTGTGCTTGGGACCGCAACAAAGCCAGAGCCAGCCCTGAAAGTTACATGTAGTTTGTTTGTTTTTTTGACATACTGGTTAATCCACAACCCGGTTAACCTGATCCTGGATAATGGAGAGTCTACCGTATTAAGAATCAGAGAGGTAGCCATGTTAGTCTGGAATAGCAGAGGTAACAAAGAGTCCTGTGGCAGCTTAAAGACTAACTAAAGTATTGAAGCATAAGCTTTCGTGGGCTAATACCCACTTCGTCGGATGCATCCGACGAAGTGGGTATTAGCCCACGAAAGCTTATGCTTCAATACTTTAGTTAGTCTTTAAGGTGCCACAGGACTCTGTTACCTCTACTGTATTAAGGTTATAAACAACCAACAAGACTGCACTTCTATGTAGAAATCCATGATTAAATAGAATCTTCCTGCCTAGTGATATATATCATGATTTAAATCAATTTGATTTAAATCAAACCCACCCTGGTCCAAATTTTCCAGGAGACGATTCTCATTTAGAAAAGTTATACAGGTACTTCAGAGTCACATTAATATCTCAAAGACTAGTTAGTAATGGCAGTGCTAATTCTATACAAGATTTTTTTTTAAATGAGAATCTATCATTACAACACTATCTTTCATCTTAAGGAGTATATATGTGCAAACAGTCATATTTTATAAAAATCAAAACACAAACACAGGATGTGCCCTATTTATGGCTAGAGTTTATAGCTAAAATGTTTTGGGGGAAAACATCACCATCATATTTTTGTTGAATGACCATAGTAAATTAAGTAGGATTTTCATTAAGTTTTATGATCAGATCTTAGTATAAACTAAGTGTACTGAATCTGAAATTTAACATATTGCAATTCACCCATTAGGTTTCTACTGCATATATGAAAAAAATATGGGAGCCCTCCAGTGGCCAAATATATCTAGATTTTTAAAAGGTATCTGTCCACTAGCTTCAGTCTTGCATTAATTTTAAAAGCTACAACTCTACTGAGACTGTATTTTGGTTTAAGTTCCTATTATGTTCTAATCAGTGATATTGGATTTATTCTTAAAGTTACCTTTGAACTCCTATAGAGGAAAAAATAAATCAAAGTGTTAATATTGTGACAAAGCTCTGAGCCTGTATTGGTGGGTCCTGCGCTTCCAGGCAGATTCAGTGGACTCAGAAGCTCTTTAAGGCCCTCAATGTGACCTCCCTTTTTCAGTATAGTGGCAAAGGTCACAGCTTATTGAGCTACTTTTATCATAGGCCAATATGGGAAGTGGGAAGGTGGAATACCCAGTCTCTGCTGCTCCTTAGATCTCAGTAGGTGCTTTTCGACCTCCTGCCTGGACCAAAGTCTGCTTCCTCACTCGACGAGCACTGGGGGGGGGGAGGAGATAACTTGGGCCCATCCTCTAGTCCAGGTTCCAGCCCAGGGACCCTAATGATAGTAGCTGTTGGCAGCTTCCCCTTCACCACTGATGCTGGTTTGATCCCCTTTTCCCAGCTTCACCCTTACCTTGAGCTTCAACAATGTTTCCTCCCCTCCAGCTCCTTTTACCTGGGCTTCCTTGAGGGAACTGAAAGGAGAGCTTTTAAGGAGTACGAGTAGGACCTTGATTAGTTCCAGTCTCCATTAGCCTAAGTGACCCTTTGCCAGTTAACTGGAGTCAGGTGCCTGCATTAGTCCATGACCTTAACTGGATTAATTGGCATCAGATGATTTGATTGGCCTGGAGTAGCCTTTGTTTGGCTACCCAGGGAACAGGGACCTGCTCATCCTGAGGCTGACACATTTGCCTTCCACTATTCTTGTATAGCCTTCTGGTCTGAGTCCATCACAATATGAATATTATAACCATAAGTGAGGTCTGAGTCTCTAAAAACAAGTTACAGTTCATCTTAGTTGTTCCTCGCAATGAAAGGTAATAACTAAAAACAAAAAAAATCCAAAAATGTCATTTGCAATGTTGTTGTAGCTATGTCTATGCCAGGATATTAGAGAGACAAGGTGGATTAGGTACTATCAGTTATTGGACCAACTTCTGTTGGTGAGAAAAAGAAGCTTTCAAATTACTTGGAACTCTTATTCAGGTCTGGGAAAGATACTTAAAAGTGTCACAGCTAAATATAAGGTCAAAGAGAAGAATATGTGCTAACTACATATGCTAAACTAAGGGCCCATTCAAGGTGAAGTGGTCTGTTAACACCCCTGTAGCCATAGGATTACAGATTGCTGTAATAAGCCATAAATCCAGTGTCTTAATAAACACCATGGTTTTTAATGTCTAGCAAAATTACAAATTTAAGTTCCCAGGCTTGTCTTTTGAAAGACTTCACTCCAATAGTAGTCACATACCACCCCATATTGATGATACCCTGTATGGGTTCCAAACAACTACAACCCATACTCGATGGGGATCCCATCCTGAAAGAAATATTTCTGGAGCCCCCTTTTCTGGTTTTCAAACAACCTCCTCAAACTCTCCAACCTCACCATCAGAAGCAAACTCCCCACAGGTCAGGACACACCAATTCATAGCAACACCAGACCCTGTGGGAACAACAGATGCAAAACCTGCAGATATACCTCCACAACATGCGGTGTACCTCATCAAACTCACTAAATGCCCCCATAACAACTATGTGGGTGAAACAAGACAATCACTACACTCATGAGTGTACTCACACAGGAAAATGATAAAAGACAAAAACACCATATCCCCTGTGGGTCAACACTTTTCACAAAGTGATCACTCTATATCTGACCTATCAGTCCTCAGCCTCAAAGGAAAGCTGCATGACCACTTCAAAAGACGAGCCTGGAGGCTTAAATTCATAACTTAGTTTATGTTTTTTAATGTCTAGCAATCTGTTGGATCCTGTGCTTAGTTGTAACACTCTGAGTGCTTTCTCAGACCTGAAGAAGAGAGAGGTGTATCTCAAAAGCTCGTCTCTCCCACCAAAAGAAGCTGGTCCAATAAAATACATCACCTCATCCACCTTATCTCAGTAAACATGTCACAGAAACAAAAAAGTACTCATCTAAAGAGAATGCAATACCTCACATAAGAGGAGCTTTCTGATAGTACATAAGAACATAAGAATGGTACAGGGTCAGACCAAAGGTCCATCCATCCCAGTATCCTGTCTACCGTGGCTAATGCCAGGTGCCCCAGAGTGAGTGAACCTAAAAGGTAATGATTAAGTGATATCTTTCCTGCCATCCATCACCACCCTCTGACAAACAGAGGCTAAGGACACCATTCCTTACCCATCTTGGTTAACAGCCATTAATGGAGTTAACCTTCATAAATTTATCCAGGTCTCTTAAGCACTGTTAAGAGTACTAGTCTTCAAAACTTCCTCAGGCAAGGAGTTCCACAGGTTGACTGTGAGCTGTGTGAAGAACTTCCTTTTATTTGTTTTAAACCTGCTGCCCATTCATCTCATTTGGTGGCCCCTAGTTCTTATATTATGGGAACAAGTAAATAACTTTTCCTTATTCACTTTCTCCACACCACTCACAATTTTATATACCTCTATCATATCCTCCCTTAGTCTCCTCCAAGCTGAAAAGTCCTAGCTTCTTTAATCTCTCCTCACATGGGACCTGTTCCAAACCCCTAATCTTTTTAGTTGCCCTTCTCTGAACCTTTTCTAATGCTAGTATATCTTTTTTTGAAATGAGGAGACCAGATCTGTATGCAGCATTCAAGATGTGGGACACACCATGGGTTTATATAAGGGCAATAAAATATTCTCCATCTTATTCTCTATCCCTTTTTTTAATGATTCCTAACATTTACTTTTTTGACTGCTGCTGCACACTGCATGGATGTCTTTAGAGAACTATCCACGATGACTCAAAGATCTTTTTCCTGATTAGTTGTAGCTAAATTAGCCCCCATCATATTGTATGTGTAGTTGGGATTATTTTTTCCAATGTGCATTACTTTACATTTATCCACATTAAATTTCATTTGCCATTTTGTTGCCCAATCACTTAGTTTTGTGAGATTTTTGAAGTTTGCCACAGTCTGCTTCGATCTTAACTATCTTGAGCAGTTTAGTATCATCTGAAAACTTTGCCACTTCACTGTTTACCCCTTTCTCCAAATCATTTATGAATAAGTTGAATAGGATTGGTCCTGGAACTGACCCTTGGGGAACACCACTAGTTACCCCTCTCCATTCTGAAAATTTACCATTTATTCTTACCCTTTGTTCCCTGTCTTTTAACTAGTTCTCAGTCCATCAAAGGATCTTCCCTCTTATCCCATGACACCTTATTTTACGTAAGAGCCTTTGGTGAGGGACCTTGGAAGGCTTTCTGGAAAACTAAGTACACTATGTCCACTGGATCCCCCTTATCCACATGTTTGTTGAGCCCGTCAAAGAACTCTAATAGATTAGTAAGACATGATTTTCCTTTACAGAAACCATGTTGACTTTTGCCCAACAATTTATGTTCTTCCATGTGCCTGACAATTTTATTCTTTACTATTGGTTCAACTAATTTGCCCGAAACTGACATTAGTCTGTAATTTTTGGGATCACCTCTAGAGACCTTTTTAAATACTGGATACAGACGTTGATTTAAAGGACAGGTTACAAACCATAGTTAATAGTTCCACAATTTCACATTTTAGTTCTTTCAGAACTCTTGGATGAATGCCATCTGCTTCTGGTGATTTGTTATAGTTAAGTTTATCAATTAATTCCAAAACCTCCTATAGTGACACTTCAATCTGTGACAATTCCTCAGATTTGTCACCTACAAAAGATGGCTCAGGTTTGGGAATCTCCCTAACGTCAAGAATTCATTTAGTTTCTCCACAATGATTTTATTGTCTATAGTACCTAGACACATGCTTTAAAAAGTATGAGTAATAAAAAAGTCACACCTTCATACGGCCAATTTATTTTAAATGGAGGTAAGTTTTGGATAAAATTCATTTATAAAAAATTCACACAATAATACAAGTGAGTCACAAACCTTCATATCAATTCCATTCAGTTTCATCTAGGGAATTGTCTTGGGCTCATGCATACCAAGAGACGTGGAATATGTTCTGCAACTAGAAGAGTTATTTTAGCTGTACATTTACCTAAAATATGTTCCCAATTACTTAGCAAATAGGTGTCAAAATTAGAGGCATGATATAGTTTTTCTTCTCTACCCAAATATCTGTTTTCCCCACCCCCACGGGTTCCATAAGCCATCATTCTTAGCTCTTGCACTTTGAGTCTAAAGTTCTTTGCTCAATCACCAGTTACTGTAAATCAGTTTTCTTTTAGGAAGCGGCTACCACAGTCACACACTCCAAGCTACTGTGGCAAGTTTGGTCTCTCTGGCATACATTAGAAATTAGTGCTGACCTTCCAGTGCTGACTCCCCAGTATCCAGTCTAGAAAGATAGTTTAGGAAAATCCTATTTTTTAAAAAAAGTTTTATTTTAAAATATTTATTAAACAAGAAAAGGATGTGTTAAGATCAAGGCACAGGTGCCCTACATTTAAAAAAAAAAAACATTCAGTAGTCACAATATTAGAAAATGTCACTTTTTAAATGTACAGTGTGATTTGGTAAATGATATCAGTACAATGAATAAGTTCAGACCATAAACACCTTGGTGCAAAATCTAGCCAGAAATCCAACCCCATCGATTATCATTTCAAAGTTCCATAAAATGGTCTAATCTGCTTTGTTGCAGATTCAATTTGTCCACATTACCATCTGTCATGGTAATCTTCCCTGGGCTAAAGAACAGCAAGTCTGCATTTTAAAACGTCCCAAATAGCAATGTGACCTAACAAAGAATATGATTCAGTCAGTTATTTCTCATGTGCTCCGGGGCCTCTCCATTTGAAACTCTTTGTCCTAAAGTAGAGATAGTACTTCCATACAGCTGCTAATTCATATAATACATACATATACACACACACACAATCTTCTTTGGGCTTATTACTTCATTTTTGGTCACCTGAAAGGGAATTCTCCAACACTTCAAACACTGTAGCTTCTTCTAGCTAGATGTGTTTTTAAATCGATAACCAGAAAGTAGAGAATAGGTACTACAGAAATGTGTAACTTTCTTAAAGTATTGTACAACCACATGGCTCTAAAGCAAGAAAAGATGACTAAGCAAGTTATACTTTTAATAGAAGACTCATGTCTAAACTGTATTCTGAAGGGCTTGGAAGGTTTACAGGGCATCCTAAGGAAAAAAAATTGAGTTCTACAGAATTTGTACTTCTTGCAGTGCTAGGGTTTTGGATAAGAAGGAACTGACATTCATTTTTGATATGTTGATTCTGAAGTAACACAGCATGAGGCCTCTGTCTGAGGGGGAAAAACAAACAAACACAACATACCTCTTCCAGGGCATAGAGTGGTGTAAAAAATGTTCCATTGTAATTGGCTGCCAGAGAACAGTGAATTTACTCAGTTTACACAATCGGCAACAGAATACACGAGAATGAAATCCCAGACAGTAAAATACTGAGTGCTGATTTCATATTTCTGGTAAAAAAAAAAAAAAAAAAACTCACCAATCTATTCTAAAAAAAATCCAAGCCTAATACAAATTGGTTTAGTTCTCACTGCATCATTCTGTTCAAAGTCAAAACTCAAGTTGTTTCCAGTAAAGCATAACATGTTAATTAGTTTTAAACAGGTCATAAAAGTCATAGTTCACACATAAAGCAATCAAACCATTCACTAATACCCTATTCAACAGCCAATGAAGCTTAACAAACTACTACTTCCAGAGGTCTAGCAAAGACAACTACCAAACTTTCTTGAAGTGAAGTTAGCCATTGACCTTTGTTATCAAAGCTGACACAAATAGGGATTTAAGTCCAAATTGAATTTCTACCTTAAACTTGAACACTAGGTCTCTGAAACTATTTTTAATTCTGTTTCTCCACAAATTATCCAAGCATATAAATAGTGCATTTTAAAAGGAACATACAAATAATTTTATATTTACAGTATCTTTCTATTACATTTATTAAGCCACCATCAAAATATATATAAAACAATCAATCACGATCATTTAAGATTTAGTTGCTTTTATTTTTCTAACCCGATGATTATTAGTTTGAAGTTAAAAAAGTAAGATGGATATATGGGCCACCCACAAAAGATTTTCTTTTAATGCAGTATGCACCATAGTTTCAGACATTTGACCATAAACATCTAGCTATTTCCATATAACAGCTTTAACAAGTGTTACTACAATTTTATAGAAAATTGTATATGCTTATTGCTCATTGTTCATGTGATTCTTCTCCCATATTAATATTTGATTCTATGCATATAGTAAATGCTCCATTATCAAAGAGCTAAATTTCAAATTCTTATGTTTATATTTTAAAAAATTGGTTGTTTTGAAATCAATGTTTAAAAAGGTACCCAATTCACCTGGTATATGCTCTTTCTAGTCCTGGAGAACGGTAGGGTCACCTACTGTGAAATGTGTGACACATACCTACTAGGAAGGTGGCTCCCTCTTCCTGAAACGTTCTAGCAACACCCTAGAAAAGAGATGCAGTCTGCTTTGCTCTCACAATGGCAGTTGCCAAAAGATGAGTCTGGGCTGCCACAGAAAAGCTGAAGCTTCTTGGCAATTTTTAAATTTTATTTTAATTAAATATTTAACACATTTATATAACCTTTGCAAACAGTGATAGTTTCCTTTAACTCTGTATTGACATATTTTCCAGCATCATCCCTTAAAAGGTAGGTCTGGCACTTTTAAAGCACCACAAATGCATGAGGAGTTACAATGCACATCCATAAGTCTATATCAATCTGCTCAGATAGTGACAAAATACTAACCCAAAAGTAGGGTGACAAGATGTTCTGCTTTTATAGGGACAGTCCTGATATGTGGGGCTTTTTCTGACATAGGCTCCTATTACCCTGGCACCCTCTGTCCCAATTTTTTACACTTGCTGTCTGATCACCCTACCCAAAAAAGAAAATGGCAGTAAGTCAGATAGAAAGTTAATCATGTTAGTATGGTATTGAATAAATCAAATTAAATGTCAGAAAACGGTGACACAAGGATCTCTCTTGCTCTGACTAAAAACCAAACAATAACTCTCCTCTTGCATAAGCCTTATAAAACTCAGGGGTTTTTTTCCAAATGAAAAATGAATATATTTGTCCTATGTTTTTAAACACGTATAAGGCTATTTAATTGTACTTCTACCATGTACACTTCCCTCCAAAGACACTTTACAAAGTATATGTAATTTAACAGAACAATTGTTTTTCTTAAACTAATTTTAAAACCCTACCCTGAGTTCATTTCCCTCACTGAATCAAAACACTGCTTTAATTCAGGTCGCATCTTTAGTTGCTAAGCAGTTTTCCAGAAGCCTGAGGGTTCAAAACTAGAATACTTTTATTACTCAACTCCACAAACTACCTTATGTTAGCTACATATACCAGCTGCTCTTCTCTTTTCATATATAAAAAACTTTAAGCAGCATGTGGCCTTGACTATGCGCATACGTCCTAGCAGGTTTAGTCTAAAAGGGTTACAGTCCATTTGTCAAGCTGTATCACATTTCCTCCACACCCTTCCTCTCATGACCAACTGAATGTTGCCAACAGCTAACGGGGGCTAGATGCAAAAGTTTAACAGTGACGGAATCAAGACTATTTTTAGTTTAAATTCAGTAAAATGTGTTTACCTGCACATCTTTAATCATAATAGTAGTAAATTAAGGATATGGTAAACAAAAGTCAAAATTATTAGCAACAGGCTCAATCAAGTTAATCTAATTTAAAATGATCTTCTCATCCTGGGGAGACAAAACCCAGATCCCCAAAATAAGGACTGTAGCTTGATAACGTTTTAAATTATCTGCCAAGATAATAAATTACCACTAGCACCTACTTTTCTCTCTCCTTTTGTTAGCAAAAACACATCATGCCATCTTCTGCCTTCAGGACTGTGAGTAAGCAAAATATGCAATTCCACAGGAATCCTGATTCACTTCTTGTAAAGCCCAGCTGACTTGGAAGACTTCGTTTGTATAGCTACCCTATAATATAATGGAAGCAGCTTGGCCAGTATTCCTGCAACTAGACTACAGGCTTTTGTCAGCACTGCAATGTCTGTCACAAATCACACAGCTATGCCACCAAAAGTTTGTAGGTAGACTTTGCCTGAACTTCAATATCTTACCTGTTCTCAGTAACTGAGTAGAACATTCGAGTGAAAAGGATGATGAGACATGCATATATACCATAAGACAGCTGGTAGGTTGGTGTGGTTCTATTACCATGAAGTGTTCATTTAAGAGATAAATGCACCATATTTCTCTCACAAACTTCACTGACTCCAACACTTGACACAATAGAAAACATTAAATGTAACTATTGTGGCAGATAATAGTAAGGGGGGGAGAGGGACACACACACACACACACATTTAAAGTTTCATTTTTCCAAACAGTGCTTTACAAAAAAATTGTAGAATGTATTTAGTTGCAGGCAGTAGCATTGTGAGCTTCCCCATAGTGCCCTGCCAATTAGTCTCTCCCCTTTTAACAGTGACCACCTCTTGGAACAAGGATGGTTGACCCAGCCAATGCACTCTTTAGTCTCTCTGTTAAGAATAACAAATATGGTGGCAATTGTGACACACAGCTTTACTGAAACCATCATCTTGTTTCACATAAACCAACGAAAAGGTGTCTGACAGCTAGTTTTGCCCACTACTGTGCTTTCCAAATTTGTGCCTGTGATCTAGATGTGAAAGAGGGCATGTATTAGCAAAATCCTCAGCCACTATATCATTTTTCTTTATAGCAGATACTAGCATAAGTGCCCGGCGTTGCTCGGGTCGGTCGGAGGTGGGGAGGGGGCAGACAGCTGACACCCCCTGACCAACCCCAACACCCACACCTCACCCACCCCGACACCTTCCCACCCCCCCAGACCAAACCCGACACCCCCCGGCTCACTTACCCTCCAACCAAACCCGACACCCCCACCTGACCCCCCCCAACCAAACCCAACACCCCCACCTCACCCCCCGACCGAACCCGACACCCCCACCTCACTTACCGTCCCACCAAACCCAACTCGGATCCGTCGCGGGGGGGGGGGGGGGGGGACCAGAGCCGAGGGATTCCGGGGACCTTCGCACGTGGGGGGGAGGGGGGGGCACAGAGCTGATGGAGTCCGGGGTTCCGTTGGGAGGGGGGAGGGGCAGAGAACTGAGGGATCTCCGGGGTTCCGTTGGAGGAGGGAGGGGCGAGCTGAGCGAGTGCGGTGTCTGTTGGAGGGGATATTACGACATCATCACCACCTAACCGCCCAGCCGATGTGATTGGCCCTGAAAGACTTTCACCCCTGGGGGGCGTCAGAGGTGAGATCCGAAAATTTTTCGACCCTTACCAGCATCTAGACCCCAAGACCCCTCACTGTACCAAATTTCAAGTCTCTGGCTCAAACGGTGCGGGAGGAGTTCGCTGTCATACATACATACATACATACATACACACACCACTTGACTTTTATATATATATAGATAGATATTAAGAAAGTTCCTTAGAAGATTATATACTGTGATAAGATCTGTAATTTCAGGACTGAACAGAAGTTTAGGATATAGCATTGCAAATATATGACAATTCTACCATAGCATCATGAGTTTCATATAAGCATCATCTACTAGTTCAGGTAGGTTAATTACTGAATTAGATCATAATATAACCATGGGCACCCTTGGCTGAATTCCAATTCCACCACTGAATTCAATAGTTACATAATATACTACAGAACTATAGATATTGGTCAACTCATTTAAGAAAATTACACGTGAACAAGTAAACTAGTAGTCCAAATACAGTGGTAGCCTAACATCTGAAAAGTGCAATTTAATAGTACACAGTTTTAAGTTTCAGATTAGTGAAGCTGCCTTTTTCAGATGCCAAAAATCTTGCAATACCAAGGCTACCAAATGAGATACCTTAGGGTAGGTCTAACTATAATGGAGTTTCTGGATAATGAAGTCTCTAAGTATTGCATATAGAAATGTTTGTTAAAAAGTAAACAAATTAGTATCTAGTAAAATACTAGCAAGATGACTGCTCACCTAGCAAGTATCTTGCAGTAATCCTTTTCTTTTTACATTTAATTTCTCTATAACAATTATTTATTTGTGAGTGGCCTCTAAGTTCTATAGTTACTGGCATCACACTTGGTTTCATACAACAAATCACTTACTTTAGTAGATTATTAGAATATTGTGGGTATTAAAAAACAGCTAGCATATCCTAAATTAAGGCATTTAAAGAGGAAAAAAATAAAAAGGAGGATCCATGGAAGGGGGGGGCTGGGTGTTGGGGGGCAGTTCTGAGCTCTGTGTTCACAGGTGTCAGGATAACCACACCACACTGTCCTCAGCACTGAGTGGTCACTGACATGGAACAGGGATTGCTATAGTGACTTGGGGGGCGGGGGTTCTGGCGCCTGGCCCCATTGTGCCAGGTGCTGCCAGGACAATGTGTGTAGTGGGCGGGAGGGGCTGAGAGCCACTAAACTGAACTGTAACCCCTTCATCTAATGCCAACCACTCCCAGCCAGGGGATGCGGCACCATTCGGACCAGCACCTATGGGTGCTGCACACGCTGACAATTCCGTTGCAGCCCCGTGAGGCTCCCAGGCTGTAGGGAAATTCCTGGTTTCAGGTGCTGCCCAGGCTGTTTCATTCCCAGGGCTGGCTCCAGGCACCAGCAAAGAAAGCATGTGTCTGGGGCGGCAAATCTTAAAGGGCAGTGCTCTGCTTCAACCGCCCTTTTTTTTTTTTTTTTTTGCTTGGGGCAGCAAAAAACCTAGAGCCAGCCATGCCCACAACCCCCCTCCTCCAAAAACCACACCACTATCTCACAGCTGGCTTGGCATAAATTGGAAAAATATTCCTACGAAACATATAAAAAAAGTGAATAGCCCTCTATTTTAAACTCGTCGCCCCTATACCCTATCAGACTAACCTCAAAGTGATCAAAGATATCCTCAGTGAGAACACATGATACTTAGGCAAAAAGAAACCAATGTACCTGAAATCGCAGGGCAGTGGGTGGAAGGCAGATAAAATTGTGATTTAAAACAAATCTAGTCATAGTCTTAAGTATGGAAAGACCACAGTTCTATTATGATAAATGAGGTTGAATATATACAGGGAAGTTTTATATTTTGAATCTCTGAACAAATTGTGAAGACCCAATTCTAATCCATGTCATCTTTAAATTCCAAGGTGACTCTAGCCCTTGAAGTTTTCAAAAAGAAAGTTATATTCTGAATAATATTATTAGATCATCTTATCCTTAGATAGATTGTGAACTCTCTTGGGCAGGGAATTATCTTCCTATGTCTGTAAAGTAACAGAGCACCCATAACAGTATATAAACACACATGTGAAGTGAGAAAAGGGTGCAACAGGACTTACCCTTTCCCATTTTCTGCTTTGTGTTTTTAGCATTTACTACTGTGTTCTCTTAAGGTCCTTACGCCTTTGCCTTTTCATATGAATTGAGTGCCCTTTAGTGTAACTTGTTCCACTAAATTTTGTAATTACTACAAATGTAAGTCACTTAGAACTCACTTTCATTAAACCTTAGCTCAGTGATTCTCAAACTTTTTGTAGCGGGGACCCCTTTCCCACACTGGGCCTCTAAGCACGACCCCCCCTTGGGGTCAGGTGGGGAGCGCTTGCCTGCAGCCCACTGCGGCAGGCGCTGGGATGGGGGCGTTCCAGCAGCCCCCCGAGGCCAGTGAGAGGGGGGTTCCAGCAGCCCCACGGAGACACTGGCAGCCCACCGCAGCAGGGGCCGGGCTCATGGGGGCGCCGGAAGCCCACCTCAGCAGGGGCCAGGGGCCAGGTACGTGGCGGTGCCGGGAGCCCGCCACAACAGGAGCCAGGGCCCGGACCGGGCTCACGGGGCCGCCAGAAGCCCACCGCGGCAGGGGCACGGGCTGCCTGCAGCAGCAGGGGCCAGATGCCAGCAGCCCGTGGCAGAGGCATTGATGGGGGTCGGCTGCTGGCAGGAGGGGCTCGCGACCCCCACAGAATTGGCTCGCGACCACCAGAGGGGTCCCGACCCCACTTTGAGAACCAATGCCTTAGCTGGAGACAAATATCAGACACAAAGAAGAATTTCATAGTTAAGTTTAACCCTTTTCACTGCTATAATACTTTGACAAAGTATATATCCCACTGGAAGTGCCTGGTATCACAAACTGGTACAGTGTGGAACTGCCATATGAAGTGGGACATGAAAAGCTACAGAAGGCATTGCTCCTGCTAGAGCGGGGATGAGCAAACTATGGCCCACAGGCCACATCCAGTCCGCAGGACCATCCTGCCCAGCCCGCCTGAGCTCCCGGATGGGGATACTCCCCTTGGCCCTGCTGTCCTCCCTCGCCCCTCTCCTGGAGCCTCAGCACACCGCACCCAGGAGTGGCCCTGGACAGCGCTGCAGTGGCATGGCTGAGTTCCTATAGTCACGGACATCCTATAGCCCTTTGAGGCTCCAATGCTGGTCAACAGGGATGATACAGGAACCAGCCAAGTAGTTATCTTGCCATGCCTGCAGAAGAGAAAACTGACATACATGAAGAGCCTCTTCCATAAAGAGAATGACGGCACTAGAGAAACCCTAGTGAGGATCATGTTACCTGCTCTTGTGGGAAATTGCCTTCTCAAAGCTATCTGGGAGAAAGAGCACTACTTGATGGTAGCATATCTACGCACATTCTCCCCACCTTGATTCAAAAAAAGTGCCATCCTTTCTTCCTTCCTCTCAGGTAGCAGAGAAGCAACCACCAACAATGAGGAGCATGGTGGCGTAAGTCATTTTCCATGTATAAAATTGAGAAATTGGCTCCAGAAAAGTTTCTTTACAAGGCAGACAAAGGAGGTATGATCAAAGACACACCCATATTCCCTCACCTTCCCCAAAGCAGGAGCAGAGTTACTGTAAGCAAAGCACAGTTACTGTGTTGTGGGTGGAAGTAACACCCCATGGAAATGTGTATTACGTGCAGTTGGAATCCATGCATAAATAACACAGGGCAGTAGTGTTCTAATCTATATGAACACAACAGCCATACTTGGTCAGACGAAAGGTCCATCTAGCCCAGTACCCTGTCTTCTGACAGTGACCAATGCCAAGTGCACCAGAGAGAACGAATGGAACAGGTAATCAAGTAATCCAGCCCATCACCCATTCTCAGCTTCTGGCAAACAGAGAGTAGGGCCACCATTCCTGCCCATCCTGGCTACTAGCCATCGATGGGCCTATCCTCCAGGAATTTATCTAGTTCTTTTCTTAACCCATTCTAGTCTTGGCCTTCACAAAAAGGAGTTCTACAGGTTGACTGTGAGTTATGTGAAGAAATCCTTCCTTTTGTTTCTTTTGGTGGTCCCTAGTTCATGTTATGAGGAGTAGTAAATAACAGTTATTTACTTTCTCCATACCAGTCATGATTTTATAGACCTCAATCATATCCCCCCTTAATCATCTCTTTTCCAAGTTAGAAAGTCCCAGTCTTATTAATCTCTTCTCATATGGCAGCCATTCCATATCCCTAATAATTTTTGTTGCCCTTTTCTGAACCTTTTCCAATTCCTATATATCTTTTTTGAGATAGGGCAACCACATATGCATGCAGTATTCAAGGTGTGGGCATATCATGCATTTATATAGAGGCAATATGATATTTTCTGTCTTATCTATTCCTTTCTTAATGATGAAAAAGCAAACAATGTTATGAGACTGCCACCGTACATTGAGTGGATGTTTTCAGATAACTATCCACAATGATGCCAAGATATCTTTCTTGAGTGGTAACAGATAATTTAGACCTCATCATGTTATTTGTATAGTGGAGACTGTTTTCCAATGTGCATTACTTTGCATTTATCAACATTTAATTTTATTTGCCATTTTGTTGCCCGGTCAGACAGTTCTGAGATATCCTTTGGTAGTTCTTCGCTGTCTGCCTGGAACTTAACTATCTTGAGTAGTTTTTCATTTGCAATTTTTGCCATTTCACTGTTTACACACTTTTCCAGATGATTTATGAATATGTTAAATAGGACTGGTTTCAGTACAGACCCCTGGGGGACACCACTATTTACCTTTCAATGGCTTTCTGAAAATCTAAATACACTATATCCACTGGATTGTCCTTGTCCACATGCTTGTTAACCCCATTCCAACCAACCCCAAAGAATTCTAGTACATTGATGAGGCATGATTTCCATTTATAAAAAACATGTTGACTCTTTCAAAAAATTATGTTAATCTGTGTGTATGACAATTTTGTTCTTTCAACCAATTTGCCTGGTACTGAAATCAGTCTTACTGGCCTGCAATTGCCAGGGTCACCTCTGGAGAAGTTTTAAAAATTGGAATCACGTTACTGATCCTCCAGGCTTTTGGTATGGAAGCAGATTTAAAGGATAGGTACAAACTACAGTTAGTAGTCCTGCAATTTTACATTTGAGTTCCTTCAGAACTCTTGGGTGAATACCATCTGGTTCTGGTGACTTATTACGGTTTAGTTTATCAACTTGTTCCAAAACCTCCTCTAATGACACCTCAATATGGGACAGTTCCTCAGATTTGTCACCTAAAAAAAAAAGAAAGAAAGGCTCAGGTTTAGGAATCTCCCTCACCTCCCCAACCTAGAAGACCGATGCAAAGAATTCATTTAGTTTCTCCACAATGCCTTTATCTTTGAGTGCTCCTTCAGCATCGGAATTGTCCAGTGGCCCCACTAGTTGTTTAGCAGGGTTCCTGCTTCTAACGTACTTTAAAAAAAATTGCTATTGCTTTTTGTGTCATTGGCTAGTACTTAAAATTCTTTTTTTGGCCGTCTTAATTTTTTCCACTTTATTTGCCAGAGTTTATACTCCTTTCTATTTTCCTCACTTGGGTATAACTTCCATTTTTTGCCTCTCACTGCTTCATTTACTCTGTTTAATCACAGTGGCTCTTTAGTTTTTACTTTTTTAAAAAAATTTGGGGTATACATTTAAGTTTCTGCCTCTATTATGATGTCTTTAAAAAGTTTACATGCAACGTGCAGGTATTTTACTTTTGGTGATGTACCTCTTAATTTCTGTTTAACTAACCTCCTCATTTTTGTGTAGTTCTCCATTATGAAATTAAATGCTACAGTGTTGGACCAATATGGTGTTTTCCCCACCACAGGGAAGTTAATTTTAATTTTATTATAGTCACTATTACCAAGCAGTTCAGCTATGTTCACCTCTTGGACCTGATCCTGTGCTCCACTTAGGACAAAATCAAGAACTGCCTCTCCTTTTGTGGATTCCAGGACTAGCTGCTACAAGAAGCTGACATTTAAGGTGTTAAATTTTATCACCTCAGGACAGGATGCAGAGATATGTACCCAGGCAATCTGGGGATAGTTGAAATCCCCCATTATTATTGAGTTTTTTATTTTAATAGCCTCTTTCATCTCCCTGAGCATTTCACAGTCATTATTGCCATCCTGATCAGGTGGTCAGTAATATATCCCTACTGCTATATTCTTATTATTCAAGCATGGAATTACTATCCATGGAGATTCTATGGTATAGTTTGGTTCATTTAAGATTTTTACTTCATTTGATTCTGCACTCTCTTTCATTTATAGTGCTCCCACCAGCACAGCCTGTTCTGTCCTTCCACTATATTTTGTGCCCTGGTATTACTGTGTCCCATTGATTATCCTCATTCCACTAAGTTTCTGTGATGCCTATTATATGGTGTTCTAGGCTCCACATAGCAGAACTTACATGATGAATTTTAACATTATCTTTTGGGGATTTATTTTTGAAAACCTTCCCCAAGAAACAAAAAAAAAACAACCCAAAATGTAGAGGGAACCATGTCCTCTAGGCTCTATTAAATCTCTTCCTCTTGTAAAATCATCCCCCTCTATAAGCTGGACAACTAATAGAGGGGCTCTAGAACAGTGATTCTCAAACTTTTTTTTACTGGTGACCCCTTTCACATAGCAAGTCTCTGAGTGTGACCCCCCCCCTTATAAATTCAAAACATTTTTATATATTTAACACTATTATAAATGCTTGAGGCAAGGCAGAATTTGTGGTGGAAGCTGACTGCTCAGAGTCGTCGTCCCCCCATAGCCTTGTGACCCCTTCAGAGGTCTTGACCCCCAGTTTGAGGACTCCAGTTCTAGAGGCTATGGTCTGGCAGATCAGCTGGTCTGTAGCTTCCATTTCAGAAAACCTTCCCGCCATGGTATTTGCTATGGAGGCAATCTTGGGCCTCCACCATCCTTTTGTGAGCTGCAAGAACCTACTCCCACAGCACCCTGGACAGAGCTTGCAGTTATTCCCTCAGAGAAAAGCACCTGCATAGCTTGCTCCCTTGAAGCCATCTGTGGAAGTGGCATCACAGTGCACTGGTCTCAGATTCCCACCCCCAAGGTCCTGGGAGTCCCCTTCAGGGGTGTTAGGCACCCATATTTGGCCACACTTTTACCTAAGATATCCTCCCAAATGTCTGAGAGCCTTTTTCTTGACTAGTGAGGGGGGTCACCACCTCCTCCCCCACGTTCACTCCCTCACATTACCAAAGTATGTGACTGATCTATTATGTGTGAATTGTCAGTCACCACTCTGGTGATCTGAAGATTTTGAATTCAAAATTACCATTACTGGACTTCTTTTTTCATTTCAATGTTGAAATGCTTAGTGTTGATAGTGTTTCAACAGTTCCAAAGCAAATTTTCATTATTTCTGTTCCATAAGAATTTTTGAAGTTTTGAGTTTTCATTCAATGGGGAATGAAAACAAAATTTCAAAATGTCAGAATTTCCCACAGGATGGAAATGCTGTTTTCCAACCAGCTCTATTCAGTTTTGGGGCAGTCAGCATGCCTAGTATTTGCATTCTCAGGGTATGCCTACACTGCATCAAAAATGTATCATTCGCAGGTCAGATTAGCCAATATGTGCTAGCTTTAAATCAAGCCTCTTGCACACAAAAAAAAAAAAAAAAAAAAAAAAAAAGTGTGGCTGTGCAGGCTAAGGCTAACCACTTGAGTACAATCCCATCCAAGGTCCTAGGTACATACAGTAACTCCTTGCTTAACATTGTAGTTATGTTCCTGAAAAATGTGACTAAGCAAAACAATGTTAAGCAAATCCAATTTCCCTATAAGAATTAATGTAAAAGGGGGGTGGGGAGAGTTAGGTTCCCAGGAATTTTTTTTCACCAGACAAAAAGACAATATACACACACACTAACTTTTAAACAAACAATTTTATATTGGTACACAGTGATGATGATTCTGAAGCTTGGTTGAGGTGGTGAAATCAGAGGGTGGAATATTTCCCAGGGAATGCCTTACTGCTAAATGATAAACTAGCAATCAGCTGAGACCTCAAGGGTTAACCCATTGTTAACATGGCCTCACACTCTACAAGGCAGCACAACTGGATGGAGGTGAAACAGCATGGCAGACAGAGACAGGGACACAGACACACACCACCCATGAGAAAGATGTGCATTGCCCCTTTAAGTATGCTGACCCCACTCTAAGTACGCTGCCCTTTTAAGTTGATCAGCAAGTTGAGACAGAAGTTGCTATCAGGAAGCTCCCTCTGTTCTGAGCCCTGTTGTGTCCCTCTATGGAGATATGAGGTAAGCGGGATGTAGGACCACAGGGGAGTGGTTAGAGGTGAAATTAAGCCAGCACGCCCCGGTATGGCGTACGGGCAAGAGCTGATGCGCCGTACTGGG
This sequence comes from Sternotherus odoratus, assembly GCA_032164245.1. Taxonomy (NCBI): domain Eukaryota; kingdom Metazoa; phylum Chordata; order Testudines; family Kinosternidae; genus Sternotherus; species Sternotherus odoratus. Next base: position 200,033,704 of record JAVMKO010000002.1, on the reverse strand, counting down.
GCAGATCGGCTTCCCCAGGCGCAATTTAAAGGTCCTGGGGCTCCCAGCAATGGCTGGAGCCCCAGGCCCTTTAAATTGCTGGTAGAGCCCTGCTGCAGGAGCCCGGGGGAGGATGCGGTGGGGCTATGGCACCTATTTAAAGAGCCCGGTGCTGGGCCACCGCTACCGCCCGGGCCCTTTAAACTGCAGCCTCCCCCGGGCTCCTGCAGCGGCGACTCCGGCGACAATTTAAAGCAGGGGTGGGGAACCTTTTTTCTGAAAAGGGCCATTTGGACATTTATAATGCCATTCACGGGCCGGTTCTCCCCCCCTCCCCCCCCCCCCGAGGAAGCCCAGGCTGGCAATGGGAGTTGAGACCCCAGCCGGCAAGGGGCCAGCAGGGGGAACCCCAAAGCAGTGGCAGGCGGAGTGCTTAGCCCTGCACTGCTTTGGGGTTTCCCCCGCTGGCCCCTTGCCAGCCCGGGTCCTGTTGCCTGCCCCAGTCAGCTCCCGCTGTCAGCCTGGGTGTAGGGGGTGATCTTCCTTTACCCCCACCCAGCCTCCCCACATCTAACTGCCTTTCCTCCCCCACCCCTGCCTCTCCCGGCCCATCCCACCGAACCTAACCTCCTCCCCCGCTCCCACTCCCAACCCAGCCTCCTGCTCCCCATGCCTGACCCACCCATCCCAGCCTCCCCCCACCAAACCTCCTTCCCTCCCACACCCACGCCTCATCCACCCCATCCAGACTAGTCTCCTGCCCCCCTCCCCGCCCACCCAGCCTGGCCTCCTCCACCACCGCCCCCTTGCCTGCCCCCCAGCCCAGCCTCCCCCCCACACCCACTTGACCGTCGGCTCCCCGCGGCTCCTCCTTACCCCGCCCGGCTAATGGTGGCCGCGCGGCGCCGGCAGCTCCCCGAGGTGCTTCCCGGCCCCTTCGCCGAGCCGCCCCGGGCCGACAGGCGGATCCGTGGCCGGCGGCTCCCCGAGGCGCTTTCTGGCCTCTTCGCAGCCCGCGTGCGTCCCTGGCCGGCGGCTCTCCCAGGCGGTTCCCGGCCCCTTCGCCGAGCGCGGAGCCGCCCCGGGCCGACAGGCGGGGGCGGATCCGCGCTCGGCGAAGGGTCCGGGAAGCGCCTGGGGGAGCCGCCCCCGCCTGGCGGCCCGTGCGCATCTGTGGCCTGCGGCTCCCAGAGGTGCTTCCCGGCCTCTTAGCCGAGCGCGGAGCTGCCCCGGGCCGCCAGACGGGGGCGGATCTGCACTCAGCGAAGGGGCCGGGAAGCGCCTGGGGGAGCCGCTGGCCAGGGACGCGCGCGGCAGGCTTTGGCGGGCCATATAAGGCCCACGGGCCGGAGGTTCCCCACCCCTGATTTAAAGGGCCTGGGCAGTAGCGGCGCACCGGACTCTTTAAATAGCTATCGGAGCCCCGCCGTAGCCTCCCCAGGGCTCCGGCAGCGGGGCTCCACGGGGATGAGAGCCCCATTGCTGGAACCCTAGGGAAGCGGCAGCAGGGCTCCAATAGCTATTTAAAGAGCCTGCTACCACCCCGGGCCCTTTAAACTGCCGCTAGCAGGGTGGGGTTGGGCTGAGGAGAGGAGTGGGGGGCGGAGGAGACCCCTTACCAGTACGCCAGCTGGGCTGGGGCTGGCTCTGACCCCCCCCGCCCCCCCAGCCCTACCCCTTCCTCCCGAGGCCACACCCCTTCCGGAGGCCAGAGCTGGCCCCAGCCAAGCCCCCGTACCGGTAAAAAACTTAACTTACTTTCACCCCTGGGAGGGGAATACCCCAACATTAGCCCCCCCTCTGTCTCCTCTCCTGCACAGCACACAGGAAGCTCCAGGGAGCAGCTCCAAGGCAGAGGACAGGAGCAGCACATGGCAGTGGGAGGAGGGGCAACTGAACTGCTGGAAATTGATAGCCTGCGCGGCAGCTGCTGCACAGGGAACTTAGGTGAGCGGGGAGCTGATAAGGGGGCTGCCGGTCCACCTTGGTTCCAAGCTCCCACTAATTAGCTGCACTGGGCTGCTCTTCCTGCAAGCAGTGGACAAAGCAGGCGGCTGCCACACCATATTATGAGGGAGCATTGCACAACTTTAAACATGCACGTTCTCTAATTAATCAGCAATGAAAAATGTTAACTGGGGCAACTTTAAGTGAGGAGTTACTGTAATTAGATGGCTAGCCTGAGCTGACACTGCCAGCTACATACATATGATCTCTGACAGGATTTACTTGAGCAGCTAGCCCAAACCACCCTGGGCACATTTATTCCCAAAATGGGAATTCTACCTCCCAGCTGCTGTGTAAAACACTCTAGGAAGATGGTAGATGAAGTGCCATTTTCTTTACTAGAAGTCTGTGTATAATTAATAGTAGTTGGGAGTTTGACGTGTAGTACTTTAAAAATCTGAGTCTTTATAATCTACCTTTGCATAGTTTGGTAGTATTTGTGGGGAATAGTTAAGAGTTCTCTTTAAAAAATGTTTGTATCCTCTAAGCTTTGTTAAGAAACAGGAAGATGTGTGTTATCAATAGAAATTTATTCAGCAAGTATTTGGGATGAAGTCATTAAACAGTAAAGGAAAGACCTAGGCTTACAGCAACAGAATAGTAAACAATTTACTCTGAAGATTTACTCCTTCATATTTGTCTAACCAGGACATTTAATGACTGGAGATTAGAAGAGTTTCTCTGAGAATTAGAAATTTGGAACCTGGTATGTTTGAACTGTTTTATGAAGAGAGTCGTTTATTTAATAGATTTTAAGGCCAGACAGGACCATTACAATTATTTAGTCTGACCAGTGTAACATAGGCTATAAAATTTCAGTAATTCTGGCTGGTTGAGCAAGAGCATATTTTGGGATGGAAAAAAAAACCAACATTCCGTCTCAATTTAAAGACTTCTAGTGATTGAAAATTCACCGTAGCTCTAAGTAAGTTGTTCCAATGACTTGTCATCCTCAGTAAAATGTACACCTAATTTCTAATCCAAAATTGTCTAAATTCAGCTTTTAGCCCCTGGATCTTGTTATACTGTTGTCTGTTAGACTGACGAACCCTCTATTCTAAGAAATCTTCACTCCTGTGGGTATTTATGTACTGATCAAGACTTCTTTTAACCTTGTCTTGAATAAATTATATAGCTTGAGCTTCTTTACTGCAAGGTAAGCTTTCCAGATCTCAAGCCATACTAGTAACTCTTTTCTGAACCCTTTAATTTTTTTTTTGAAGTGTTAAGACCAGAATTGGACACAGCATTAAAGTAACAGTCTCACAGTATTTATACTGACAGTACCATTTCCCTACTTCTACTCCAGGGGTAGGCAACCTATGGCACAGGTGCAAAAGGCAGCACACAAGCTGATTTTCAGTGGCACTCACACTGCCTGGGTCCTGGCCACCAGCCCAGGGGACTCTGCATTTTAAAATATAAATTAAGTGAAGCTTTTAAAAACACTTTAAAACCCTTATTTACTTTAATATATAACTAAACTATTGTTCTATGTAAAGACTTATAGAAAGAGACCTTCTAAAAACAAGTATTACTGACACGCGGAACCTTAAAGTGAATAAATGAAGATGTGGCACACCACTTCTGTAAAGTTGCTGACCCCTGTTCTACTCAATAAACCTCTGTTGACATGAGTAGGCATATTAGCCCTCTTATGGACTGGGATCTCATGTTCAGTTTATTGCCCACTCCCCAAGTAATTTCAGAATCACTTCATTCCAAAAATCACAATCCATGTACAATCTGCATTCGTACTTCGGAGAAATATTCAAGCCCTTTTTTTTTTGTGTACAACCAGTTTAACTTTGAAGTAGATACATACTAGATGTTTTTTCCACATTTTTTAGGAAGACATCTGATTTCTTCATTAAATGAAGAACTCTGGATGATTTAGCCAGAAGAGAAAAGATTCTTTGGAACAGGAATTCATCAGCATATCCTATGCTACAGATTCTTCATCATTTTAGACTAATATTAGTCTGATTTTTATAGGCTTTTGTACTACTAAAAACTTGTTACTGTATATGAGATTGTCTTAGTAAATTTTTATTTGTTTTGGAAGGGATATTGCTGCATTTCCTATTATACTGAACTAGTAAAATATATAAATCAATAGAATACCTTTCTAAAGGATAGGTGTGAAGTGCTAAGATTTATAAAATATACAGTATTTTATTATATTTAGATATAAAAATCAGGAAAGCATGTATAAGTCATTTTTATTCAACAACCCAAAGCTTCAGATTTTTAACGGTATGCTACTTAACTGTAACAAATGTTTTTTATATAAAATTTAGAGATGTCAATTAATTGCAGTTAAATCAGGCAATTAACTGCGATTAATCCAGATTAATTTTAGTTTTAACTGCACTGTTAAACGATAGAATACCAATTGAAATTAAATATTTTGGAAGTTTTTATATATTTTCAACAATATTGTATAGTATTATGTGTTGTAATTGTAATTAAAATATACCTTTTGATTTCAAATATTTGCACTGTAAAAATGATAAAAAGAAATCGTATTTTTCAATTCACCTCATACAAGTACTATAGTGCAATCTCTTTGTTGTGAAAGTGCAATTTAAAAAAAAAAATCTACATGTTACATAACTGCACTCAAAAACAAAACAATGTAAACGTTCAGAGCCTACAAGTCCACTCAGTCCTAATTATTGTTCAGCCAATCATTAAGACAAACAAGTTTGTTTACATTTACAGGAGATAATGCTGTCCTTTTCTTATTTACAATGTCACCAGAAAGTGAGAACAGGCATTTGCATTGCACTTTTGTAGCCAGCATCACAAGGTATTTATGTGCCGGGTACACTAAACATTCATATGCCTCTTCATTCTTTGGCCATCATTACAGAAGACATGCTTCCATGCTGAGGATGCTCATTAAAAAAATTGTGTGTTAATTAAATTTGTGACTGAACTCCTTGGGGGAGAACTGTATATTCCCTGCTCTGTTTTATCTGCATTCTGCCATATATTTCATGTTATATCAATCTCGGATGATGACCCAGCACACGTTCATTTTAAGAACACATTCACTGCAGATTTGACAAAACACAAAGAAGATACCAATGTGAGATTTCTAAAGATAGCTGCAGCACTCAACCCAAGGTTTAAGAATCTGAAGTGCCTTCCAAAATCTGAGCGGTACAAGGTGTAGAGCATGTTTTCAGAAGTCTTAAAATGAGCAACACTCCAATGCAGAAACTACAGAACCCGGACTACCAAAAAAGAAAATCAACCTTGTGCTGGTGGCATCCGACTCAGATAATGAAAATGACATGCATCAGTCCATTGCTTTAGATTCTTATCAAGCAGAACCCATCATCAGCATGGATGCTTGTCACCTGGAATGGTGGCTGAAGCACGAAGGGACATGAGAATCTTTGGTGCATCTGGTACATAAATATCTTGCAATTCTGGCTACAATAGTGCCATGAGAATGCCTGTTTTCACTGTCAGGTGACACTGGAAACAAGAAACAGGCAGTATTATCTCCTGAAAATGTAAACAAACTTGTTTGTCTGAGCGATTGGCTTAACAAGAAGTAGGACTGAGTAGACTTGTAGGCTCTGAAGTTTTACATTGCTTTATTTTTGATGCAGGGGTTTTTTTGGTCTACATTTGTACATTCAACTTTGATGATAGAGATTGCACTACAGTACTCGTATTAGGTGAATTGAAAAACACTGTCTTTTTACAATGCAAATACTTGTAATCAAAAAAAGTGAGCACTGTACACTTTATTATTCTGTGTTGTAACTGAAATATTTGACAATGTAGAAAACATCCAAAAATATTTAAATAAAATGGTATTCTATTATTGTTTGACAGTACGATTAATCAGGTTTTTTTAACCGCTTGAGAGCCCTAATAAAATTTTAAAATTAAATGACCAATCTCCAGAGTCCAAAATACGACTGCAACAAACTGATGTTGTGGAAATTTGAGACACTTATTTTGAGAACTGACTATAAAGCAGCAATTATAGTTCAGAACTCAAGCGTTCTGACAGAGCTTTGAGGTCAAGGGGTGGATTTAGGCTATTTACATCTTAATAATCGTCTCATTTACCAGAAAACAAGTCTTTAGGTCACTCAAAAGGGAACTGGTGTCTGAAGGAAGACAAAGCAAGTTGTACTGTTTAATTCAATCTCTTGTAAAAATCTCAGATTTTAGGGCCTATAATCTTTTTACAGGTCACTTGAAAAATTTTAATATTTTAGTGGCCCAATAACAAACTGAGCTAAGTGATAATTCTACTCATGTTCTAACACAGGGCTCTTCCCTTCCATTTTTTTTCTTTAAACAAATAAACACAAAATTAATGCTATATGAAACATACAATACGAAGAGGAAAGACTTTTAGACTGCTGATATTTTCAATGGATATACTGCAACAACACTTCATATAAATTGATAAATGCATGCATTTCATTATGGAGGCTCTATATTTAAGCACAGTTCTTTAGTTTTATTGCTTAGTAAGCAGCTCAAGACAGATTTCACCAAGTAGTCTGTTAACACTGGGGTTACAGTCAAGTCGAAGCTTTTCCACATCCAGACAAAGTTGCTCTTTGGCTATGAAGGGGCCATTAAAGGAGAATGTGAATAGGGAGAAAGGAGCGGAGAGTTAAAAAAAAAAAAGCAGCTGCTTTTGTGCCTTGTGAATTATTCAATTAAGCAATGAACTCACTTTTCCTTGATCTAAAGCATCCATCAAGTTATTCTAAATACACTAAACTCAAAGCCATTCAATTTAAAAAATGTACCGCTATTAAAACCCCTAATTCTTCATATTGATACACCATATTTTTAATCGGGAAAGCTGCTTTAAAGATTAAAAGATATACTTGTTACCAAATACTTATTCATGGTTATAGGTTCAGTAAGAGACTGTTTTAGTCCTTAAATATGTACATTAAAAATTAACCATTTTTTTTTATAATATGGGAACTCTTCCCAACTGGCTTCATTCATTTTAGTATCTCAAAATGATGGATTATTTGTCACCCCTAATTTATATGCATTTTAGATGGAAGAGTAGCATGCTTAGAGGCAGGTGCAAGAAACCGTAGTAGACATTATGGAATAATCTACTCAAAGGCAAAACTTCTTCCCAAGCACGTTAGTTACCAACGAGTGAGAAAGAGTACCATGAGTCAAAAGATGAATGAGGAGATCTGACTGCCTCTACCTGTACAGAGAAACCAGGTGGATGGTAGTATTAAGGATCTGTCCAAAGACGGAAGGGTTTCTTAGAAATCCAGTCATCACACAGTAGAGAGGAGTCCTCCATGATTTAACTGAGAAGGTTAGGTCAGGTTGTAGGGTAGAGGGGAGATCCCAGAAATGCAGGCAGTGCATCACCAAGGAGGAGACACTGGTATAGGCAGCTCAATGCTAGGAAGGCTAGGTGAGTAATAGATAGCAGGGGAAGTGGCCTGAGGAAACAACTAAGGAACACAAGAAGGAAAGCCACAATGCTTACTGCAAGGGCAATTGGCTTAAAAGTGTTCCAAATTGGCAAGAAGCCCCATCAAAGTTCCAAGGAGCATAACTGGATAACACAATGGAAGATGAATTTCAGTGTACGTAAGTGCAAGGTAATGTGTATCGGAAGGAGCAATAGGAACTACTCAGACATTGATGGGTTTTAAGTTAACTAAAACCACTCCGAATGAGATCCTAAGTATTATTATAGGCAGCTTAATGAAATTGTTGCTCAGAACACAGCAGCGTTCAATAAAACTGAAAACAAGGAGACCAAGATGTTAGAATACATCAGGAAAGGAACAGAATACTGAAAATATTAAAATGTGATTGTGTGTACACATATATAAAATCAGCACATTCTCACCTTGAGTACTGTGTTCAGTTTTGGTCTCAGTGGGCAAAGTTACACTTATAGTGGCCTAATGTACTGTTGTCTAGGAACTTATAAGAAGCTATATACGGAAGTGACATGTCTAAGAATTTGTACCTATGGTAACTGCACCATCTCATTAAAAATTGAGAGGACTTATTGGCAGACTGCCAGGTGCTAGAATCTAAGTACTAATGCCGTAGGTGTTTCCAGCACTTATTTCTATCTCGCAGTATACCTGGCACATTACCAAATACTTGGAAGGATTTGGTGTACCATAGCACCCAGTGACTCCACAGAATTTGGGGGAAGGAGGGAGGGAGAGTGAGAAGGGGGATCATTTACGGTAGCTAGATTGAGTCAGTGTTCAGAAAGCATACTGGAGAACTAGTCAAGCCAGCACATTTTGTAGTATAAAGCACAAACTGCAATCCTGTTGCTTTCACATTATGAAATCTGGGAGTTACATATACCTAACAAAAAAGATTAAGACAACATCTGGAGTGAAGTCTTTCCCATTTCTTCCAGGTAGGAAACCTGTGCAATTAGGTGTAACATCAGTCATGGACAGCCTCAGCGTAAAAACCAGGTACGTCTTGAGTAAGGGAACCAATATCATCTGTGTTAACTTTCCTTATGTGACTGTTATAACTCATGGAAGATCAAATAGGTTGCAATTATCTCAGGAGCTCTTTTTTCAATTAGAGATGAAGAAATCAGGTGAAATTGTTCCAGGATGCAATTACTTGATGCTAATCCTTGAACTGAGCCTGAATAAGCTGGTGGGTCCCAATGAGATATAAACTCTCTGGTTTTCTTTTCCAAGAACTGCCATCATCAGTCTTTTTGTCAGATACTTTAGGGGCACTTGAATGGCCCTGTACTAATTGAATAGCCTCAGAAGCTTTGAAGAGAATCTGAAGACAGGCATCCTACAACTCAGATTTCATGCAGTCCTAAGGGCAGATAGCTATGACTGCCTGATGATTCTCTATTTAAAAAGTTAGTCACTTCAACTGTACTGAGATAAAACACATGTTGATCTTGAAGTATCATAGGAAAATAAGTCAGCAACTGCTTCAACTTTGTCTGTCCTTATGAAGAGAAAAAATACTAGGGAGAGAAAGTAACAGCAGAAGAAATTCAATAGCCGAAGGAAAAAAAGAGTACGAAAACAAAAATCAGCTGTGTTGTTCATTAGTGATGAAAGGAGAAGTAACCAGTTAATCACACATTTGTGCACCCTCAGCATCCTAATGTGGTTAAAAATTAAAAAAAAAAATAGATCTGAATAGTTTGTAATTCTGTGTAGAACAGAACATCTCAATGTGAAAATTAGAGGCAACATAGAAAAATCTGCTAGCATGGAAAACTAAGCTGAATTGCTACACCATTTTTCATTCAGGTGTTAACTTTTCTTGAAAGTGATCCGTTTCTAGGCATGGAGTGCTCAGGCATGGTGTTAGGGACACTTTGCTGCTAGAGGTGGTGTCTTTCAGAGACAACAAGAAATGGAGGCCCTAACCATATGAGGGTTAAAAATAAATAAAAGCACATTTTGCAGTATAGTAGTAGCTAGCCCAATCCTTGACTAAATGATTTTACGCACAAAAGTTCTCAGCTTTAGGATGATACTGCGTTCTTCCCTTTCTGAATGGTTATAGAAGAGTTGTCATATTCCACTCTTACAGGTGGTGCCTTTTATTGTTGTGTAAAGGGTTCTCCAGCCATATTTCCAGTTTATCCAATTCAAATATACAAGGCAGTCCTCGACTTAGACGTTCGACTTACAACAAACGGCACTTACGACACTTCTGCTTTGACACACTGGTTCGACTTACGACAATTGGTTTTGACTTTATGAAGGTCAGTCCCACAATGAAGTGGATTGTGGTTCTGAGCTATAACGTCTTGACTTATGACAATTTTCAGGAACCAATTGTGTCATAGGTTGGAGGGCTGCCTGTATATTTGTTTTTGTATCAATTATTGAGCTGATTACACAAATACTTCCTGATAAATTCAGATAATTAGAAATTGACTATATTTATAAAGTTCATGTGATTTTCAGAGAGGTGCCATAGACAGCTCAGTTTTTACTTATCACTGGAGGAAATACTTTGGATGGCAGTGACTCTGCAAATGGCAGGAGGCCTACAAGTGCCTTTTTTATTTATCTGGAAGGCTGGATATAGATTTAAATATTGTAGCTTAAAGGGCCTAAATCATAAAATTATAGTTCAGAGATAAGCCTAGGCTATGTTCAACACTCCTTTTATACATGGTATGAATTGCTTCAGAAAGCAACAGCCTCGACAGAATAAATATAAGATTTTTGGGGCCTTATGTACACTTTATTTATAAAAACAAAATAAAATATTGGCAAACACTCATTTGTAACAGGAGACGTGAACAACAGGAAAGAAAAAGGAATATCACATTTGATAGCTCATTAATTTTAACAGTAAACAGTTTTTTTTAAATGGTGCAATACAGAAGTTTTTGTTCAAGCCTGATAATAAAATGGAGTACTAGCTTTCCCAGTGTACAAAAAGTTGTGAGGAAAGTTAAAATTATGAGCTATCAAGTTTCCCCATTCTGGAAAGCTAGTACTGTGTTTTTACAGAGAACTGCCATGGGCATAATTTTATTACTTCCAAAAAACTACATGAAAAGAATGTTAAGGTTGCAAAGTCAACTATTCAAAGTTTAGGAAATACCAGAATAAAAGTTATCCATGTAACCTTAAAAGGCCCTATTGTGAATTGCATAATTATACAGTCTTTTATTACATGATCATACATTGACTTTCAAAAGGATTGCTCCTCATTTAATATGCACCAGTCAGCAGAGCCCAACTTCACAGCTGGTAAATATAAGACATTATTGTGGGGGAAGGAGCTGGAGGGTCATGGCACACCCTGAAGGAAGGAGGCAGCACACAGGAAACACTATATAAGCCTGGGAACCCAGCATCAGACTGTTTCTTCCTCTAGCTCCCTAGGTTTTGGAGGGGGGTAGTGGTGTGGGGTATCCCCCGGGTTGGGCTCTGGTGGGGAGGGCACAGAAACAGGAACCAGGTTGTCAAATGGCTTTCTTTAACTATACTCGTAGGGGAAATTTTTGTGTATGTCTACACTGTTGCAGACAGTTGTTGACAAGTATTTTGAAATAAATTACCAAAATAACTGAAACTGGCATGACTATATAAGGTTACTGTGACAAATAAAAGATGCAGAAATTTAAAATACTGTTTGCAGGTTTTTTTGTTTTGGCACAGAATTCCCTGAGGAGTACTTATTGTTTAATGTGGCCTCATCCCTTATTTACTGCACACAATTCAAACCGTACTCTGGGTACAGAATTGGATCATAGAATAGCAGGGTTGGGAGGGACCCCAGGAGATCATCTAGTCCAACACCCAGCTCAAAGCAGGACCAATCCCCAATTAAATCATCCAATAGATTTTTGCCCCATATCCCTAAATGCCCCCCCTCAAGGACTGAGCTCACAACCCTGGGTATAGCAGACCAATGCTCAAACCCCTGAACTATCCCTCCCTCATGGGATTTTCTGTGGCACTCATCACTATAGTATCCAAGTGCTTCCAAAAGTGAATTTATGGCCACAATACCCCAGTGAGGTGAAGGGGCAGTATTGTGCATGTTTTACAAACACCTAGGGCAACATTTTTCACTGTACTTAGTATTATAGAGTACTTCACATGTTCAAAGCACAATTCCCATTAACTTCAGTTAAAACTGTGAGTGCTTAGTACGTCTGAAAATTCAGAACCCACAGTCACAACTAAGACAACCAGAAAATGAGGAAGACAATTAGCAATAACTTGTGAAGTTATTCCAATAACTTCCAATTCTCCAGGGAAGTATTCGGACTGCTTTAGTTATGAGGTCATCCTCTGTTCCTGAAGTCCCCTGCCTCATTTATTACCACCTTCTAACCTCCGTAAACGAGGCAGAACTGGGAGTACAGGAAATAATCTCCCTGCTCTAAATTATAGTGGCTTGTCACCACAGCATCCCATAGCAGCCAGAAACTGCAATAATCCTACTCCATCCCTGCAGCCCTGGGCTGGAGTATGCCCATAGACAAAACGGATTAAAAAAAAATCAATGATTAAATTAAAAAAAAAACTGATTTTTTTATAATGTTTTTGAGAGAAAAACTGATCTAAAGATCATTTTAATTAAGATACATTATAGCTCAAAGATATAATCATGGAATAGGGATTGTACATTCTAAAGTATGACAATATATTCATTTAATGTTTAAGAAAAGTTTTGTAAATGAGTTCCAATAGTTCATGAATTAGGGACCCCAACTTTATGGGATTCCAGGGGCTTCTGTATAGATTACTACGGTTAATCTTTCTATCTACCCAATGGGACTCAGTCTAGAAGATACCTTTGGAGATGCTTAGTTTTGCAGTTCTCAAACTTTAGATGTGTGTCTCCAGAGAGAACATGCTTGTTAACAATACATAAATAAATAAAATAGAGAGGTGAGAAATAACAGACCTCAACCCTATTGTCCCTCTTCAAATTTGTGTACACAGATTCAATCCCTTCTTTCTCTAAAAGTGCAAAGTTTCAAAAAGTTCAGTCAATAGAAGATTGTTGGGGGCAGAATAGATCTAGATAAGAAGAAGTCTGAAGATAAATCTGAGAAGGGAGGGACAGGCAGTAGAAACAAAATGAAACTGTTTGAGCAGCATATTCCAGAAGTCTTGAGGTCTTCCTTGAGTGTAGCCTCCATTGATTTGAGATCTACCATACCATTCTCTCATTTGAAGGGAAAACCTATAATGTAAGCAAGCCGTAAAAGAGACCCAGTTTGGGAATAAGAATCAGTCAAGAAATGTGTTTGTTGATGTTTTAAAGAAAGTCACATAAATCAACTGGTGGAAGTCACATAAGCACTTGGATTCGGAGACTGTTGAAGTGATAATCTCACTTAACAGCAGTGGCTTCTTCTGCCCATGTAGAAAGAATATTTTCTTCCTTTAGACTAATTCATTCCAAATTGTGAAATCGTTTGGGACCTGAAAAAGCAGGAAAGCTTGTTTCTTTTCCAGATTATGAAAAAACAGGAAAACGAAGGTGAAGCTGACTGAATTAGCTGCAGAAGCCAAATATTTTAAGTTTCTCATGTTGACCTGGCTGACATAGCCGATTTAACTTTTTTTAATGTCATTTAACTATTTTAGTTAAAAACAAAAACAAACCTATTTTAAAAAAACTTGACTGTTTAACAAAATTCAAAAAATTATATGCTTGCTGTTGAAAAAAAATCCAGAATACATAATGTTATTGTTTTAGTTAAATAAAACAATTTAAAAGTCTGTCTGGTGATGTTCTCTTACCAATACAACATGGCAGAAAATCCTTCAAATATTAATGATTAACTTGTTGAAATTGGAGATATTTATGAAGTCATTGGGAGGTGAACTATATGCTTCAATTACCTTGGTAAATGAAATAATAATAATAAATGAAATCGTCCATTTTCTGCAATAGCTCTAAAACTAATCTGAAAAGTTTTCAAAATAAATCACTTAAAAAATGTATAGTGTACCTTCTAAAAATAAAACCTACATCTATCTTGGAGTTGTAAAAAATATGTATTAAAGGTTATAACCACCAACAAGAACACACTTTTATGTAGAAATCCATGATTAAACAGAGTCTTCCTGACCAGTGATTTAAATCAAATCCACCCTGCTAGTACAATGGAATCCTTGGAGAATTTAGCGGCCAAATTCTAACAAGTACCTACTAAGCATATGGAAACTGATTTTTCACAGGTTTATAATTTGGCCAAATTTGGATTTTTTCATAGGAGCAGCAAAAGGCCCACTCAAAGCCCTGCCACAAACGGGGAACACATACTGAATTTCAAGTCCCTGCCCCAAAGCATGCAGACACTAAAGATTCTTAAGGAAAAGGTCATAAACAACTTATTTATAAAGGCACTCGTTCCCTGTCAATCCAGCTTAATGACTCAGACACACATATAAAAGGGAAGAATCCTTGATACCATTATCTCACCATGTCCATCAAAGCATCACACTTGTCCCTTGCCTACCATCAAAAACCAGCCTCCACTAAAGTACCTAGCAAACACAACTGTTGATGCTGCCATGTTTGCCCAAAGTCAGCTGACCAGAAGAGAGACAAGCAACATGGAGAGTGCAGTGATTTTGTATGTGCTGATCACTCTACATCAATACCGATGTATGAAACGTGCATACAGGTTCATATAGAGGCTCCTGCTAGTTCTTTCAGTTTGCTAGTAAAATAAAGGTTTTTTGCATAAACATTAAAGAATTGTTCTTAGTTTCTGAATTCATTGGGGTGACTAAAGTCCTTCACAAACACAATTAATGTAATTTTCCTCCCTTATCACTAGATTAAGGCTAAATTGAAGCAGATGCTGAATGCAATAGTAAGTAGCATTCTTAGTACATGCAGATGAAGACAGTGTTCCTTGCTTGCAGATTTCCAAAGCAAAGTTTAAAAAAAAAAAATTGTTGCAGAATATGTACCTACCAGAGACTGCTTCTCTCACTATGACCTACTAACACAGAAGAGATGAACTCAAGCACCCTTGGTATGAATGAGAAGAGGCTATTGTTCAGGTGTTCAACAAACACACTCTGGCTTTCATTCCTTTAATTCAGAAGAGCACATGCTCGTAAACTTAGGTTAGTAGTTTTGATGTAAGGTCTGAAAAGTCAGAGGGTGGCAGGTTGCAATAGGGAAAAATTGCAAGAGCTTTTATGGAGCCAAGGCTGCCTCAGAGACAGGCTGGGTTTCTTAATCAGCCTCCTCTGGGAAAGGTCTCTAAAGCCTAGTAGTATTAATCCTTTCCCAGAATTACCTTCTTAGACAAGAAAAGCAGCTATTGGTACAGACAGACAGAAGATAAGCTTGGGGCTAAGAACAGAACTCAGGGGGGTAAGAATATACGAGTTCTTGAAGGAGGTTGCTAGCCAGGAATGAGCCTAGCTCTTTTTTCCCCCACCACACCCTTTCCCACTTCAATGCTAAAAGAAGACTGCAGTCAAATAAAAACAAACCAATCAGTGACTGGAGACACAGAGAAAGAATAGTTACATTTTTAATCCCCATAATAGTTATATTTTGCGTGAAGCACACCTCCTAAAATGTACCTAGAAGCTTTCAGAAGAGTGCTTTAAAAATTTATTCTCTGCAGTGCTAATCTAGACAAGAAAAAGTTTTCTCTGTTTTCTAAAGCAGTTAAATACCCAAACACAATACTAAAATGTGTAATTTTTATGGGGTTTGTGTAAAGACAACTATCAGGTTTAGATCTCAGTTAATAAAAACTAGTTTTTCTTCCAGAATTGGTTAACACGATACTTAATTAGCTCTTTACATTTCAATGTGCTTTCTTCCTCCTAAAATTAAAGCAAGATTTTTAACCTCAGTGAAAAGTATTTCCTATTTCAGGAGTTCCTTGGAAAGGCATCTTTTCTGAAGAGTAAGTTTTTTTTTTAAAAAGGGCTAGTGACTAACATGTTCCACCTCTTAGGTGCTCTTGATATTTGATTTCTGTTTTCACTATCAAAGTGTCAAATTAAGAAATGCTCAGTCTAAAGATGTTTTATATTTAAAAAAACCTGTTTGGAGTCACATCCCAAGGGCATTCATTCAATGTAGCTATACACAAGTTGAAAACTCACAAGTTGGAGAGAAATTTCCCACAAGCCTTGTGTGTGAGGAGGCAGTCTTTCACACAAGACACTGAATAGCGCTTTTCTTCTGAAACAAAGTGTACAAGGTACAGCGAACAAACTGTAAAGGTAACTAGGCCCTTTGTCATATAGTTCCTCCACCCACTCGTACTTTACCACACAATGACTCGTTTACAGATTCAGACCACTCAAGCTCAATACAGAAACCAAGATTCTTTACTGCAAAGTCAACCTACTACAGGAGTAAAATCTCCAAATACTATTATAAGAGCCGTGTAATCATTTAGTACAAGAGGAGTTATACTATTTTTTTCCAAAATGACAAAACCATATTTTGAAAATTTATCAAATCACTACTTTGAGTAAAACCAACAACCTGCGAAAGGAAATGTTAATGAACATTACACAGTAAAAATGTATATTAAGTTGCCAGAGTCTTTATAAAAATAATGAAGGATACTCAAACTGTTTACATATCATTTTAGTATACCACAAATAATCATCTCCCCTCTCCAAGGCTAAGAAGAAAGCAGTGTTCTTCTGCATCTGTTGCCCAAGGTTAAATATACACATTTGTTTACTTCACATAATTAGCCACCTTGATGCCTCTATTACAGAACAGTGGTGACTAGAGCAAATAGCAATCATGTATCTCAACGAGCAACCTATCTGGTAGCCATACATTAGTGTGTGCACATCACAGGAGACCAACTAGGTTGTATCTAGAAGAAATGACTGATAGCCTCCCTACACTCTGCTTGCACTTTCACCTCAGGAAGAATAGTTATCCCATCCCCCACAAGCCACTATAACAGAATAAAGATAAACGTGGGGATTATGCCAAATTGACCCCATGCTTTGTTCTCCCCGTCCAGGCACATTCAGTGAAAAGGTCTAAACACACATCTGATTTGACAAGCATTCAGGTTCACAAAGAACATGGTGAAAGTGAAATCATACTTGGGGCATTCATGGGTTCCTATGTCAAAGGTCATTTAGCAGTATTTCAGCTGCTGCTTACTAAGATTTAAAAAGGGACTAGCTTAACCCTATCTACAGTAATGGAGACACAGAGATGAGAGCTTGAGCTAGCCAAGAATATTTCATGGAATGTTTGGTAAATTTAATTTGAAAAATAGCATTTAGATGAAGCAGCAAAACTAGATTTATTTTTTTAACAAGTGGCAGAATTTTGTCTCTAAATACAAATAAAAATCCCAAATGAGACTCCTGTTAAAAGTGAAATCAAAAACTGAATAAAAAAAATCACATCATCCCAATTTTTATTAATACAGTTCATCTATAGAGCAACTAATATTGTGAACTGGTGGAAAGCAGGCCCTGAATAGATAATTCAATTGCCCCTATGCCCCTAAAAATACAGATAGCATTTTCTGTATAAATGAAAAGTTTAGTTAGTTGGATCAAGTATATAATTCAGATTTAATTATCCTGTTTTATCAGACAGCCCTTTGTTACTTTGATAGAAATGCAGAGCTGCAACACACTGATTTCTAACTAATGTCAATTAAAAAGACACCTCAAATGTCAATTTTTACAAAAAACTGTTCAATACATTCTTACATACAGTTAGCATGAAGCAATTTGAAACACTAGCAGGCTGGATGGCTACAAAGTTAAAGAGGAGGGGAGATGGCAACTGATAATTGGTGAGGAAAAAACACAGTAATGTAGGAAAACTAAATTGATTCTTTTTAATAAGAAGCATTCACACTCCCAGCTACCAAAGACACAGGAATGAGTTTAGCTGTCGCTTCAGCAAGTTGTAAGGCTGTTCCCTGAAACCACAATCATTAATTGAGCAAGGAACTTCAGTTCTGATTTGCTTTTATTCCACATTAAAAGTGACTTCATTAGACTATCTATATATATAAAAGTCAAATGGTGTATGTGTGTATGTATGTATGTATGTTCCCTTACTCCTTCCACACCGTTTCAGCTAGAGACTTGAAATTTGGTACAGTTATAGGCTTTAGGGTCCTAATCAGGGTAAGAATCGAAAATTTTTAAAATCTCACCTCTTACACCCCCTAGGGGTGAAATTCTTTAAAGCTCATTAACATCAACTACACAGCTCACATAACATCAGCTGGGCAGCAGGTTAACACCTGCTGTTCTCTGTGACATAGTTATGATGTAATCATACAGATACCCAGAGAGCTTAGTGTTGGGATAAATTTGGAATCACCTTGCTCTTCCCATGGTCAACTATATGTGGCTTGCTCTAGAGTGGGCACTCCCAAATGATTATTCATTTTTACCCCAGACAACAAAACAAAAAATGTTGTTTATGATAAAGCATTATAATAGTAATTTATGGAATGTACTGATATACAATAAAACAAA
Source organism: Sternotherus odoratus (assembly GCA_032164245.1). Taxonomy (NCBI): domain Eukaryota; kingdom Metazoa; phylum Chordata; order Testudines; family Kinosternidae; genus Sternotherus; species Sternotherus odoratus. The sequence goes on along the minus strand of JAVMKO010000002.1, from coordinate 200,015,726 downwards.
ATTTGTATTAATAAAAAACATTGTAGACTTTTTACATCCCAGTTTCCAATTACAAAGAGTCCAAGCAACACCGGGTATTTCAGCTAGTTTTTAATAAAATGTATGTACATCTGGCTTCCAACCCTCATGCTTGACATAAAGGGTTTAAATCTGTAGTTTCTATAGCGTGTGGCTACAACAGGCTAGATTCTGTGCCAAAGGAAAGGCAGCTTTACACAACCTGAATTCTGGACTGCTCTGAAGGCTAAAGTGACCTCACCATGAGTTAAAGCAGTCCTGGCAAGTGAGTTTGGGTATGAGGGGGGTCTAGATGCACTGGGTGTTGGGCAGATGGAGGAGCAATGGATGCAGGAAATGGGGGGGGGGCTTCAGAGCTTCCTGAAGTCTTGGGAGAAATCTGGGGGTGGGTCTGACCCAGTCTTGGATGTTGTGCAGGGGAAGAGGAAGTCTCACCCTCTCCAGCCCAGCAGCTGAGCCTGGCGCAGGGTAGGAGCCACCAGCCTGGTCTTCCCCAGTTCCACCCTCTGCCCCACAGTGATCTGAATCTCTACCGGTTGCCCTGGGCACCCAAAACATACTGCTGGGGAGAGTTGCATGAGCAATCTTAGGGCTTTCCTTTACTTCCTCATCAGAAAGTCATTTTTCCTTCAGGGAAAACAAAGAAATCTGCAGGGGACATGAATTCTGAACATGTGCAGTGGTGCAGAATTCCCCAGAAGTAGTAGGGAAAGAATAGGAAGAGGGGAGGGGAAGGGATAGGGCCTCATGGTAGGGGTGGAGTGGGGACGGGAACAGTGAGGGGGCGTGTCAATCATGCAGTCCTTGGGCTAATGCGCTAGTCCTCATGCGGCCCTCATGGTCATTTGAGTTTGAGACCCCTGGTCTACTGGGAAATTCACTTCTGAGAGCACCAATTCAGTTTGAAACGCATGGAGACTTTAGTAACAAACATAGGTTGCCACATTCAGAAGTGTTAAACCTGGCATTCACAAAATCTATTATGACTCCAATACAAGAGCTCATTAGCCTGGCTTACGTTTTACAGAGTCTCACTGGCAACCTCCCTTCCCATGATGACTGCATGAACCATTCTCTTTAAATTCTCTGCTATTCCAGACTAACATGGCTACCTCTCTGATTCTCTTTAAATGTGAGACTATATAAACTACATCAGTTGCCTACGTGGAAAGTAGTATTTTTAATGTTCCAATAATTGATATAGTCTTCACACTGGCTTTGGTTTCATTCTCCTCCTACTCACCCTAGAAGCCACAGCTCTACAGAAGGCATCTAGGCTAGTTCTTTCTTGTCTCTAGCTTTTTTAAAAAAGCTACACAGCCAGGCTTTTCAATGCCATAAAGAGCCTTGATGTCTGTAGAAACAAATCTAAGAAAAAAAGATGGAGACAGCACCAAGTCACCTGGCATCTCTCTGTGGACCACAGATGGATCAACAATAGGTTTTGTATTCTGAAGTCACTCTTTAAAATAGAAATATGAGGGAGGAAAAGGTTATTGACAATAGGATCTAGGATTGAAGGAAAATCTGGTATGGGGTACTTAAGACACAATGAAATCTGGAAGGGTCATAAAGTGAGTCATGTACATGAAAATGATGCATCCAGAATGAAAGTAATTATGGTTGGACCAAGAGAAAAGCAGCCAGGGAGTAAAGAGATCATATGCTATACCTGTCAAAGGGGTAAATAAGAACATGAATATCTAGGGTAAGAGTTACACATACTTACATTATACAGTAAGAAGAACTTACTGCTTAAATGATAATGAACTAGAGTTCATGTGGTTAAACACTATCCAATGTGGAAATTTGAAAAAGTTTTGATATGTCTGAGAGTTTAAGGACTACAAACAAATGCCAAGATAGACTAGACATTCAGTAGAAATGAAACACTGGAAACAAAATTTTGCAAACCTCAAGAGTCCGACTCCTTCAATAACAGAACACCAAGTGTTTCATGTTAAGTTGCCAGTTAAGAGTTTGTATTTGTTTCAAAGACACTGCCCTCACTTCATGAGTGGAGGCAAGGTCTAGGAAGACTCCTTCAATTACAGCAGAACACAGGAGCAGAGCATCTGCTGGCTGGATGCTGAAAGCCTAGCACAAAGGAATGAAGCAGATGCAAGCTGCTGTGTCAAAACCTGCTTTTAATGTCAGGTGTGTCAATATCTTTGAAAGCAGCTTCTTGTATGCTTAACAGCAATAGAACCATTTGTTGAAGCTGTTGGCATTTTCTGCCAACAGTTATTGTGGCAAGACAGACAAGAGGAACAAAAAAAAAAATCCATCAATACTTGCTGGTTCTTTTGCCTGCTGGACCATCCAATATCTTCCGACAGGAAGTTTGTCTAGTTGTTTCTTGCAACCGTACCTACTGTTGTAGAGACTGGTGGGAGACATGGCAGTTTTTTCAGCCTAGACTATTAAAAATCTAAGTGGAATGCCTTATACTAATGAAGATTTTCTCTCAGTTTGCATAAATATCAAGAGAACAGAAGTCCTTGTAACACAAGCAATGTCTGTAGGATGCCAAAGATGGAGTCTCAGAGAAATCTTTATAAAAGTTTGAGAAATCCAAAGTTCTAAGTTGGATAGGTTAGGGATGAAGGTTCAAATGTAAGGAACAATATCCTGTTAGAGAAAATAAAAACTTGTAAAATAATAAATAAATAAATAAATTATTGCAATGTGAATTTTACAATTTCCTGAACTTTGTGAGTGATTTTGAAAACCTTCAGAAAATAGTCATAAGTTCTACAAGATTTCCCTCTAAATTTCTCACCCACTCCCCATAAAGGCCTGTTTGCAAGAAAAATGCAAACCATTTCTTTCATTTGTTCCTGTATGGAATGATGATGAGGTAGGGAAAGACACTAGGTATAGGATGGAAATTTTCCTGTTTCCCTAAACAAGGTTCCAAAACAAAACACAATACAAAAAAAACCCCACACCAAATAAGTTACCAAAGAACATTATTCCACAGGGAGAATTTTATAAGGTCCTTGATTTGACATCCCAAGGAATTAGAATAGATTCCATATATGGAAGTTGTTAGTCTTGGTTTGTTTAGTATCATTATCGTTACCAAGCAAGTGTAATTTTCCCATGTTATAACACACAGAGTTTAAGCCAATCTCTTATTATATGAAATAAGAGGTATAGGATATTATAAAGTTTAAATAATTATAAACAACAAATCTACAGATGAAATTAGGAGTATAAACACACACTGGAACCAAAAGTTTGAGCTTCTAATTCACTAATGGTATCTGAATTAGTTGTAATCTCTCAAAAGATTTAAGTATAGCTGTGGATGAGTCATTGAAGAAATCTGCACAATTCAAGAGTTTAACTTTGGCATGGGAACTGTGTTTTCTAGTCCCTTTTCACTACTCAAAAGTTCTGAAATTCCCCTGCACGACAGTCTTGTAGAAGATCACACCTCACTTCTGCTACAACCTAGAATACTTCTTCAAAAGCAGAAAGAAATTGATGCTGATCCTATCAGGTTCTCTTCTGATGGGACAGAAAGTTAATAGGTAGACAGCAAGAGAGATTCACTGTACTCTCTTCTCCTATCCACACCCTTTTTCTGCAGGAATCAACTACATCTGGGAATTTGCTTTTGCTACTCGCAACACTTCCTCACCGAAACCACAGAGCGAATCTAACGAGAGGGAACATCAGTTCCATTCCATTGCAAAACCTGGTGCTGCTACTAGATAGTATCAGGAGCACCAAGGCACAGGCAAAATTCTGTTTAGGAAGAGCAGCAGGAGGCTGGACCAAAGAAAATGTTTGCCAGGCTTTGGATGAAGTCAAATCCAGAATTAGTTTGACTGATGATCACTGTGATATGTAGCCTTGGAGAATGAACAAACAAAATGATGGTAAAGAAATCTCTGAAGACAGTTCTGAAAGGGAAATGGAATGGGGTGGGATAGGGGCCGCTCAGAGAATGAAGTGTGGAGAGAAGCTGTGCACAGATACAAATTAAGTATGCATCTGGGAGTAAAGGGAAGCAGAGACTCCCAAACATTTTCAGGAGGAGAATGCCACAATATTGGTTTAGGTAGAATGATTTCTTTGAACTACTTAGTCCAACTTGCCACCTTCATCTTAACGAAAATAACTCTAAACCCTCCACAAGCAATTTTCTCCTCTTTTCTGGGTCTCTTCTCTAATCCATCCCTTCAGATGGAGAGCGTTTCCCCACCACCACCCCTTTAAGATACCACCATATTTGTCTGTGGATATTTTGGAATCTTATTTTTCTTACCCCCTCCAAAGTTCTCCTATGTTGGCAACCCCTTGTACAAAGTGGGGTGGGTATAGCTGACACCACTGTCCATCCACACTACTCTGTTCGATGCAATTTAGTGAAGGGGGGCTTCCTAGAACGATGGAGAGCATTCACAAACTAGGCCCTGAATGTACTAATTTTGCAGCGCTGAACCAGACAGAAGAGGTATTGATGTGTTCTTTCACTTGACCATTGGTGAAACTACTATCCTACTCCCTTGTCTGTCAGCAATATCCTCTCAAGTTTTTCTTTTTAGCCTTCATCAGAACAGTTCCTGTAAATATGTCTTCCACAAGAACAGCAGAGAGAGAGAGATCAGGATTACATCCATTCCACTATACTGCTATTGCCAGCCTCCAGGTCAAGTGTTAGAAGCAAGAACAGAACCAGACATGTTAAGAACAGAAAGGCATGCTGGAAAACCCAGGATGCTTACACCAATTTTACAACACCCTGAAAGGGAGACAAGAGATCAAATGAAACATGACTGGAGAGAAGCATGAAATGCTGGGTTGAGAGACAAGGATGAACTGACCCAGAAGAAAGAATATGGAGACCAGTAAGAAGTTCAAAAATATCAGCACCTGCCTGTAATCTAAAAGCCTTTTTCTGACTTTTTTGTATCAACATCTTTATTCTTGCCCCCACATTTTGAAAAATGTGTGCTGTGGTCAAGTGCTGGAAGAGTCTGCCCCCATCAAGAAAATGAAATTTAATCCTTACTGCCCCCACCGGTCTTAAACATAAAAAATTGAGTTTCCCTACTTTTATTTTCCTCCTTCATCTTCCAGAAGACCCAGGAGAGTAACCAAGTTCTTGTGTAAAACAAAAATCCTTAAGAGAAAATGGATTCAGAGGGAAATAGTGCTGGTAATGGAATATTTAGACAAGGATTCAGGGACACAGACACCATTACCATAACAGGGGACTCTGTAAGCTATTCCTGTTTTTAAATACTTGGGAGGTGCTAGATACTATGATGGTGGTGGTCCAGGTAAATACCTACATACATTGTGGGTGCCCACATGAATCTAAGTGCAAGTCAGTAGCTTGTTCACCAAATAGGAAGTTTCATTTTTCTGGGCTGTAAAATAGGACTTATTCTAGCCATCACAGCAAAAATTAGAAAGGCCCAAAATGATCAATAATCAATACATACTCAGAAGACATTTCCATAAAATGGGTAGTTTAAAAAAAAAAGACTATGATTATTTAGTTTGAAGTGGAGAGAGAGATTGAGAATACAGAAGTAGAACACTATAGAACAATGAGTAGTTTCAACCTAATCATGGACTTCCATTACTCGTTACTATAATTTAAAAAACAAGACCCTTGAAATTAAAAAGCTAAAAAAACCACCAGATTAAAGACTGATTAGAAACTCCTGTGCATCTTATAATTAACCTGTGGGATTGATTAAATCAGGATATTGGAGGCAATAGCCAAGTGAGATTTAAATTTAAAAAAAAAAAAAAAAAAAAAAAAAGATTGCCCATCTACATGAAGAACATGTAAGGAGAAAAGTTAAGGATTAGCAATCCTAGTGTTTCAAAGCATAACCTGACCAACTGATGTCAAAAAAATTATTTAAACTATGGCAGGGGTTCTCTGTCGGGAACCCTCAGTGGGTTGCAAGGTTATTACATGGGGGGGGGTGTCGTGAGTTATCAGTCTCCACCCCAAACCCCACTTTGCCTCCAGCATTTATAATGGTGTTATAAATTAAACACTTTTATATAAGGGGGAGTAGGGGTGTTGCACTCAGAGGCTTGCTATGTGAAAGGGGTAACCAGTACAAACCTTTGAGAACCACTGTACTATGGTCTCCTATTTCACAACCAGCCAATGGCACTATGTTGTAAGTTAAAGTATACACCCATCTACTGAAAGATCACCAGGAATGATCACCAGGCTAGGTACCAGACTTCAGTAATAGTTGGAATGCTCCCATTTCCCCACACTCTACAAAAGAGTAAAGGAATCGTTTTTTCCTTAAAACCTCCCAATGTTTTTATACAACCAATTATCTCCTCTCCCCCAATCAACCTACACTGCTTTTCAGTAAATGAATGAAAAGACATTCCCTCTGTCGCCAGAGATTAATTTATGCTGCCCTCGACTCCACCCACAAGTCTACAAACTCCTCAGTTAGGATGCCAGCCCTTCACCCAAACATGATCCAGAGTTGGTGGGGACTGCAGCAGCAGCCGCCATCACCTCACCAGGCTACTCTATTCTTGCAAGTGACCTTCTCTGTTGTCCTGTTCCAAAAGCAGCAACTCCCGCTCTTTGCTCCCCACCAAGTAGTGATGATACTGGAGATGTCCAGGCAGTTTAGGAAGACATCAGTGAATAGATTTATCTCTGTTTACACTTGGATGATTCTGCATGCAGCCATGAGGACTAGAATTTTTTAAAATAAACATAGTTCAGCAGATGTTTATTGTGCCTACCTTGAAAAGGTGGATTTTCCAACCCTATTCATATCTAAAAAATGAAAAAGACCACTATGCTGCTACTTTTCTCTGGCAGATGCTTCCTGAAGCTAGCAATCCCAGCTATCCAATAGTGCTCTCTCTCTCAGCTGCAGTCCTATCCTGACCAAGGGCAGGTCAATCAGTCTCCTCCCCTGATGAAACTCACATATTAACCATCTAAGTAAAGACTTCCACTAGCTACTCAGACACCTGAGAAGATTTAATTGTTACTGGTTAGCATTCTTTACAGTTCAATTCCCTCATTCATTTTATTTGATTGGTGTCCCTGCCTACACTCTGTTTTGCAATAGATTTGTTGCTCGTAATGCTGTGCAAAAATCAAAGTACAGAACTTTTGCTCCTCATTCCTTCCACATCGACTTTAAATGTAGGAAGAGTCATTCATGAAGAAACTGTCCTAATTTTTTTCTTTAATTATTTTTAGTTGGTTTTTGGTTAAGTACCGCTGCTTGACATGTACAGTACCTGCACCTTGATATGTGTGACTGGAACTTAATATTTGTATGTATTTACTAAGTCAAAGGGGCTTCCTAAGCACTTATTAGGCATTTGCCAAATTTTTATTCCAGATCCACCATTTTCTTCAAAGCTCTCCCTCCACCAGAGAGGATCCACACTCTTGATGGCAAAACATGGACTAGGATTCAAGTGATCTGGGTTCAATTTCTGTCACATTTCTACATGTGTGACCTTGGGCAAATCACTTAAGGACCATATTTTTCTAGAAAGCTCACTTCCCATTTAGGTACCAATATGAAGTGGCTAAATTTTCAAGACAGGTCAGTATGACAGGTGCAGAGTTCTTAAAGTCTGGTTATATGTGGCAATATAGCAACTGCTGGGTGCTGAGTACCTTTACAAATCTGTTCCTTATTTACAGGCCTACAAAGGAACTTTTAAAAATGTGATAGTATTTGTGGTACACTTGAAAGGGTAGGTTTAGGCACTTTGCTCAAGGTCACAAAGGAATCTGTAACAAAGCCAGGAATTGAACCCAATTTTCCAGAGTCCCATCTTTTTGGAGTCTTTCATGTTTGTGTAGAGCTTACCATAACCAGGACCTCTAGGCATGACAAAGACAAAAAGTTAAAATTAATAGCACTTGTTGCACTTCTATGGTCCCAGGAAGGTGTGCCTCATACTAAGTGATATGCATAATCAGCTCTCATTTGTCTCCATCTTTGCAAAAAAATACAGCAACCAATTAAAAGCAACTAATAGTGGCTGCAGTTAAAAGTTTGAGCATCTGAGGGTTTATATTTGTTTGCTTTTTTAAACCAGCAGGTTGGATTGTCTCAGTCTTAGTAGTGTTTCCTCTTATAAGTATTGTGAACTAGCATAAGTGCCCGGCGCTGCTCGGGTCAGTCGGAGGTGGGGAGGTGGCAGACAGTTGACACCCCCTGACCAACCCCAACACCCACCCCTCACCCCTCACCCACCCCGACACCTTCCCACCCCCCGAAGCAAACCCGAAACCCCCACCTCACCCCCCCGACCGAATCCGACACCCCCACCTCACTTACCGTCCCACCAAACCCAACTCAGATCCGTCGCAGGAGGGGAGGGGGCCCAGAGCCGAGGGATTCCGGGGACCTTCGCAGGTGGGGGGGGCACAGAGCTGATGTAGTCCGGGGTTCCGTTGGGGAGGTGGGAGGGGCAGAGAACTGAGGGATCTCCGGGGTTCCGTTGGAGGAGGGAGGGGTGAGCTGAGCGAGTGAGGTGTCTGTTGGAGGCGGGTATTATGACATCATCACCACCTAACTGCCAAGCTGATGTGATTGGCCCTGAAAGACTTTCACCCCTGGGGGGCGTCAGAGGTGAGATCCGAAAATTTTTCGACCCTTACCAGCATCTAGACCCCAAGACCCCTCACTGTACCAAAATTCAAGTCTCTGGCTCAAACGGTGCGGGAGGACTTCGCAGTCATACGTACATACATACACTCATACATACACCACTTGACTTTTATATATATAGATAGTTGCTCAAGCAGATATTTTGCTCTGGGATTTACAAAAAAGCCACCAAACTACAGTCACTGTAATGCTAGTCACATGCATGTAAGTGAGTTTAAAAAAAAAATTAAAACAAGACAATGAAAGAGTATAGCATCCGTAGGAATAAAAGTGTAAAAAGGTTTTATAATCATCAATATCCCTTGCTGAGAATATCCCATGTTTCTATAGGTGTTTCCACATATGCAAAGGCACAATACCTGAAATATGTAAAATGATGAGAAAAATAATATGAAGTATACAAATCTTAACGGGATAATTTTAAGAATAGATGAACCAACACTATGCCACCTCATTCAGGAAGAGCTCTGTGTAGCTTGAAACTTTGGCTCTCTCACCAACAGAAATCAGTCCAATAAAAGATATTGCCTCACTTGCCTTGTCTCCAAAACTCCTTCCTAAAACAGAATATAAATTCTACCAATAACTTAATAGCCTGAACTTTATCTTCTTTGGTACATACAATTATTAAGGAGGCAGGCTCACCTAGATACCAGGTTGATAACCACTGAAAACATAAAATCCAAATTCAGAAGTTAATAGAAGCTGGGACACTTGTACAGAGCCTGATGCAGAGCCCAGTAAGATCAATGAAAAGACTCCTATCATGCTCTCAGTGAGGAGGAATATTTGATATGATAAAAGGTAACCCAAAATAGAAGACTTGTATTCAATTAATTGAACACCCACACACACCAAACATCTCAACTCCTGATATAAGAAAACTGATGCCAGGCTGAGGAAGTTAATTTAAGCTTCTGTAATACAGAGTCAGCCTTAACATCTATTCCTCTAGAAGTTCTCTCTGCTTGCAGTTTTTTCATTGATTAGATCACTAATGCACTTACAGAAGCGCTGTAAAAATTAAAGTGAAAATTTTTCTGCTATTAGAAATAAACTGATTAACTTAAAAAAAAACAAACTTCCTAGCCATTTTTAGTCTAGACACAAACAATCCAGAAGAAAGTTAAGGAGAAAACTGGATTCAATTTTAAAATTGTCAAAAATTGCATTTAGTTTACATGAGATACACGATTTCCTTGGATCCAAACAGTTAACTCAGCAGGGTGAGCAGAACCTGTTCACTGTGCTTAGAATTTTAACTTGGGCTACATTCCTCAATTCCCAAATTGAAAGTTTAAATTAATGCTGGAGTGAAAACATGATACCTAGTGGGAAAGGGGAGGGGAGAAGAGAGGAGTAGAAAGGCATGAAAAAGAATGTAATATCCCAAGTGGCATTAACATCTGACATCCTGCCATTTGTTAACACCTTGAAGGTAAAAGACATGCCATGCTTTTGGCTTATTTTGAGGCAGTGTTATTTTTAATCTATATTTTAACATACGGAATATATATAAAATAATTACATCATAAAACTGTAAATGAAGAAAACACAATTGTAAAATGGCTAGAGTCACTAATTAAAAAAATCTTTCCTGAAAATGTTTGTCTATTATTGTTAGACATAATATTATTATGTATTACTATAAGTGAAAGATTAGAGAAAAATCTACTTTATTTTTAATTTTGTAAACAGGACCACACTGTGTGGCTAGTAAGTTTCACATGTTCCTCTGTATGAAGCAAGACTTATTTTTTAAAAGGGGAAATATTTTACCACCACAGAAAGCTAGTAGAGGTACTCAGTGCAAAATGTAGTGCTCACAAGGTGTCTATAGTTGTGTCTAAACACTCTTTTCTTTTCTTTTTTAATTACTATTTTGAGTTGGCTGTTCATTTAATCTTCCTGCAGGAGAAGTTTATTTAAACACTGTGATAGAAATAATGAATAGTTGTTGCTTTCTGACATTCACCATCAACCATTGTTAATCATTACCATAACAACCATATCTGCACTATATTTAAATAAGAATTAAGCAACATGCATGCTAAATATGCTAATAAAATCTTTAATTGAAGAGGTGTGACCTAAAGCCACAGAGACAAAACAATATCCTTAGGCCCTGAGCCTGCATGCTGAACCACACTGTTGGACCCCTGTGCCTACACAGGACCCACTGACTTCTAAAGGGCTCTCTACACAGCTGTAAGGGTAATGTCCATGCAGATCAGATTGAAGATCCAGGACTTACTTTCTGCCCCTTCTCCCCCCCCCCTTCCCCCCCCCAGCACAAAAATACTAAACAAAAAACATACAATCAAGAGTTTTTGTGTTGCTACTGTTTATAGTCTGGAAATTTAATTCTAATAATACATAAACACTATATAGACATTATTCTTTGGATCTTTTTATATGTGTTATGCTGCTCTTTAAGCAATGGTTTATTGAGGAATAAACTGAAAGTGCCAGATATTGGTTCTACTGGAAAGCTTTCACAGGCCACAATCAGATCGTTCGCTAGCATCCAGTATTGGTTGATTCAAAAGGCAGCAAAGAAACTAACTCCAGAGACAGAAAGATGTACAGCTGGCTTTCCATCCAGAGCTAATGTACCAGAATGGCAGCCAGAAGTTTGGACTCCCAACAGGAGAAGAGAGAAAAGCATAGTTTAAAAAAAAAAAAAAAAAAAAAAACACAAGGTAGATAAATTGACAGCATCAAAAAAAGTAATGGTAAATCAATTAGAGCTCATATGTGGCTCTATTACATGAACAACAGCTTTAAAGTTTAGAGTACACAGTTTGGTGTTCTAGCCATACACTGTTGACATCCAGTAAAATGTCCTGCAGGGGGAAGAGACGGAGAGGGAGAAAGGAACAGAGTAAAAATTAATTTACTGCATATACCTGGTAATACAGTGGCTCAAGGATCCTTAATCTAAGGATAATAAAAAGATATCTATCATACATTTAGAAAAGTGCCACAGAAATAATTTCTATTACTTATTTGTGCTAAAGGTTTAACATTTTCTTCAGTATACATTTGCAAGTCAGACGTAAGCCCACTGCCGAGAAATCTCTATTATCCAGCATCTATTATCTAACCTATTCTCATGGTTCAATACACAATAGCTTAAGAAGTTATTTTTAATTTGTAAACTAAAAAAAAATTCTATACAACAAAATTAGTTCATAAATAATCAAATGCCTCTGATAACAAAAAAGGTGTAATGATGAGGACCAAAAGTGACGAAGCTGAAAGACACCTGAATGGCCTTATATACCTTTTGTTTTCTGCAAGCGATGCACACTGCAGACAAAACGTTTTGGGCTAAACAGCCTCAAATCTGTTTTTCTAATATTAAACACAAAGGAAAAAACACTGACAGCAAGCGTGGTAAATAAATCCCTCCCTGGAGAATGAAAGCAGCAGACAGGAGGGGGCTGACATGCATGCAGGAGAAAACTAAACACCATCTTTTTTTCTACCTGCACAAGTTGCCATTTGCTGCAGCAATCGAGAACCTCTTTTTCCCGTTGATTCCAAAAGCTAGGTTTTCGGGGGGGGGAAAATCTCTCTCTCTTGCAAGTCATCTGTTGATATGCTTTAAGAGGTTGATATTCATATCACAGGATCTTTAAGATAAAATCCATTTTCTTTCCTGCTCAGGTAAACATGTTTACTGCTCCTGCACAGACACTGGGTGGTTCAGACTCACATGTCACACACATGTCGTCAGCAACAAGAAAAGCCCCTTTCTCTGATCAACATTTTAAATAAGGTGGAAGAGAAAAGCACTTTCTAAACTTACCTTTAATAAAGCCACATCATCAACTAAATATAAGTCCTGACGTAAAACAGGAAATTAAAAACTGCTATTTTAAATACACCGATGCTTGCTATAATAAAAAAAACATCTCGATACAGTAAAAATAAGAGAGCCACGAGTTCAGAACGATCAGATCAACTTGTTAGTCCCTTAAAAGGCCAATGTTTACATATGCATTAATACACCTAAACAATTCGAAGCAGTGATCAGAAACCTCAGTCTCAGACTCAATATGTTCAAAATAAACAAACAAAATAATCTTAAAATAAAAACTGTTCACACGGTAAGAATCACAGCTGAAAGCCTTCCTATCCGTGACCCTACACAGGAAATGCCACATAAAACCTAAAATTGCCAAGGACTGTTACAAAACCTCCCGTTTAACATCCTATTAAAAAGAGTTACTACGCTAACTAAGCGGTTTCCTTATTTTCTGAAGATAAACACGGAGTAGGAGTTATGAGCGTTTATTCCCCCCTCTATTTATCTTCCAAATGCGTTTTAAAGTAACACACGTACCAAAAAAACAGCCCCTTAAGTCTGAAATGTAAATGTAATTCCTTATATAGACTGCAGCAGTTCAGACACACAGCAGAGGGGCCCCTAGCCAAACCGTTACCACCCATTATTATACAAACAGGTACCTCCAAAGCCAAAGGAAGGGAAGAAACTTCACCGAATCGCCTTCCCTCCCCCGCCACACAGACAGAAACCCTCCCTTCCCCGCCACTCCTAGGAAACCTAATTGTCCCGACAATCCCGCAGAGATCGGGACTTTTTTAGGGAGGAAAAAACAGCCCAGTCAACGGCCCACAAACAGACATAAACTTGAGCTGCACTAAAGGTGGCTCCGAAAGTATCAAACGGGCTATTTCGGGAGGTGGGGGAGGCTCCCCGTTCACTGCGGTCCCCCGGGCGTGGGGGGGGGGGGGGGGGAGTGTTTTCCCCGCAAATCGATACACACTGCAGCACGCAACAGTGCCTCCCCCCGGGCCGCCGCCGGGGTCAGCCCCGCCGCCCCCGGCCCCTTCCGTCACCCCACTCCGCGGGTGGGTCCCGCTCACCCCAGGTAACGCCTCCCACCAGCCCCCCGGGAGCGAGCGGGGAAAGTGCCGCTGCGGAGAGAGGCGGCCGCCCCGGCGGTAGCGAGGGGGGCGCCCCGCTACGGCCCGGGGCGGAGGCGCCTGCCCCCGCTCGCACCCAGGTAACAAGTTTGGGAGTTGGGCTGCCAGGGCCGGCCGAGCCTCCCCGCGGCCCCCCGAGGGGCTCGGAGCCCCGCGAGGGGGGGACCCGCTGTCCGCAGCCCCGGGGAGCGGCAGGGGACGGTGCTGCCGCTGCCGGGCGTGTGGGGGAGGCGGCGTGTAACGGTCCCGGACAGGCGGCTGAGCGGGGAGGCACCACTAGGCGGAGGAGGGAGGCAGGGAGCGAGCGCGCAGGGAGGGAGCGAGGGAGGCACCAGGTAGCGGATATAACGGTGCAGAGGGAGCCGGGCACCCAGCGAGGAGCAGCAGGGAAATTACTTTCCACTTCTCCCGTCCCCCCTGCACTCCGGGCGGCCCGGCCCGGCCGCCGAGCCGGCCTGGCGCGGAGCGGGCCGCTGCCCTGCGGACGGACTGACCGTTATTGCGCCTCGGGTTCGCCTGCTTCCTGCGCTTACACCTGGGGCCATCCGCCATGATCCTCTCGCTTGTGTCTAAATGCTCCAGTCACCTCCTCCCCCTCCCTCCCCTCCCACCCCTCCCCCCCGGACCTGGTTTACGACACTGGGTGGTTTTACTTTTACATCACCTTCCTACACCTAGTTCTCGGCCGGAACCTTGTTGTCAGGGGAGACGGGTGCTTTACGGCAGCACGTTTGAACGGGGAAGAGGGAAAAGTTCCTGCCTCAGGTGCCGGGGTAGGGGAGAGCGCGCTGCGGGCTGTGGCGCCGACCCGGGGACCGGGAGCGAAAGAGGGGCGGGGGGGTCCGCGGGGGTACGGGGGATGGGAGGGGGTACGCGGGGTGGGAGCGGGGGTACGCGGGGTACGGGGGGTGGGAGCGGGGGGTACGGGGTGCGTGGGAGGGGGTACGCGGGGTACGGGGGTGGGAGCGGGGGGTACGGGGTGCGTGGGAGGGGGATCTCGGGGGTGCGGGGTGCGTGGGAGGAGGGTACGGGGTGTGGGAGGGGGTCCGGGGTGTATGGGAGGGGGATCTCGGGGGTACGGGGTGTATGGGAGGGGGATCTCGGGGGTCCGGGGTGTGGGAGGGGGGTCCGGGGTGTATGGGAGGGGGATCTCGGGGGTCCGGGGTGTATGGGAGGGGGATCTCGGGGGTACGTGGTGTGGGAGGGGGATCTCGGGGGTACGGGGTGTGGGAGGGGGATCTCGGGGGTACGGGGTGTGTGGGAGGGGGATCCCTACCGGGGGCGGGGGATCCACGTGGGCATGCGGCGTGCGGAAGAGGGATCCCTACCGGGAGCGGGGTACGGGAGTCCCCCGGGCACGGTGGGTGTGTGAGAGGGATCTATTGATCCGGGGTATGCGGGAGGGGGATCCCGACAGGGGGCGGAGCGGGGGATCCCATGGGCGGGAGGGGAGAGGGATGCCCTTGGCCCCGGGATGTGCAGGGCGGGGATTCCTGTGCACATGGGTGTGCGGGAGGGGGATCTCCCCCGGGGCACGGTCGGGGGATTTTCCGTGTGTGACGGGTTTGCTCGTGGGCAGGGATACTAACGCCTACAGCAAAATTCTCCAATCAAAATCCCCCTTCAGTCATCTCCAGAATAGAGAGACTTCGTTTAAAAGTTACGTTCGGTGAAGGAGTCTTTGCTCCCCCCTCCTCCCCAATTGGGCCTGTCTCCCCAAAGACACTAGAGACAGGTCTTGCCTCCTGTCATCTACATGAGTCTCTCTCTCACTGTCACCCTCAAAATAGCTGGAGAGATTTTTCAAGTCTGGATTTGTTTAGTGTACAAGCCTATAGGGAAGATTTGATTTACCAAATAAAGCAGTTGGTATTAGGAAATAAAAGGTTAACTGAGGCCAAGAAGAGGGTTAAGTTTGACTTCCCAGGTGCAAAATGGCAGAGAAGCTCCACTGGTAGTTATAACAGCTTCAGAATGTAATGTATGTTACATATTTGTCATTTCCCCTCCACTCGTATAGCATGACCTCACTTACCTCTTACCGTCATCTCCGTCACCATATAGATATGAAGTAACTGATTGATGTGTCATGTACTTCAAAAATGTAGGTGTTAATATGGGATGACTTACGTAAATGATGTTGATATTGCATTACAGGGCTCTAATCAAGAAAGAAAAAACTGGAAGAAAAGTGAGCTGTCTCCACAATGTAGATGGGGAAGTTATACACACCAAAAAGATGCTGTTATTTTTAAAATAAAAAACCCACATATTTCTTTATTTAATAAATACCATAAGTTATTTAAAAACTGAAAATGTTAGACATTTGATCTTTCACCATTTATGCTATTTGTTTACTTTTTGCATTTCACTCAGT
Source organism: Sternotherus odoratus (assembly GCA_032164245.1). Lineage (NCBI taxonomy): Eukaryota > Metazoa > Chordata > Testudines > Kinosternidae > Sternotherus > Sternotherus odoratus. Next base: position 199,999,718 of record JAVMKO010000002.1, on the reverse strand, counting down.
TTAGAAAAAAAATAAGTTAGTCAGTTTTCCTCTTATTTCTAGTTATTCTCAGTTTCTGGTTCTCGTGCATTCAAACAATTCTATGATGTTTAGGTTGCCAACACTTCTGTGAATGGTTAAATCTGAACAGAACACAGTAATTTTCAGGGAAAACATTTCTACTTGTATTCAATTTTAAAAATTAAAAAACTAGTAATTCTTGGACCTAAATGACCTTATCACATGCCTTTGAGTAGTCTGTGTATTCCTGTCTATATATATATAACACCTCATTTTATAGAAACAGTGGGGTTTTAAACTGAAGTGGCTTTTTCTTAATTGAAAAGTGACAGAAAAAGCTGAAACATGAGATTACACAGATTTCTCTAATATTTTCTCATAACTTTGATCTTTGTAAGCTAATTTTTTGTAGCTGTGTACTGTGTTAAAGGGACAGGGCAGTCCACAGTCTCATATATGTGTTCATATGCCTAAGTCTGCCACAGCCCTCATTTACAGGCACATGTCAGCACTGAGTGTGCCTACTTCTGAAAATTTGGGTAAATTTAGGCTCAGCATTTAGAGGCAGATCCTTAGCTGGTGTAAATTACCAGAGTTCCATTGAGTTCAGTGGAACTCTGACAGTTTATGCCTGCTGAGGCTCTGCCCATTAGGTCTTTTTTAAAAAGGGTTACAAATCATAATAGAAATCTCTTTATGAATTTAAAGTTTCTGAAACTCAAGTACAGGGGTACCTTAGAAATCTCAAACTGAAATGGACTATGAAATAGAAGTTAAATCCTCAGTAAAATATTATTGTTAAAGGTGAGTAAATTACAAAGAGTAAAAACATATAAATGGTGAAAAGTAAGGCAGGGTTTTAATTTTGTCTAGGGCCCAGTCCTGCAAGCTGCTCTTCATACAAGCAAACATCCAGTCCTATGGAGCACCTTTCAGGTGAGAGCCTAAGGCAGTGGTTCTCAACCTATGGGCCACAGTTGTGGCCCATATGGCATCCTCAGGGCTATACAGGTAGTATATATATTGTGTGGATGCTGCCACATAACACACAGAGAGCTGTGTATGCAGCCCACAATGGTAAATAGGTTGAGTACCACTGCCCTAAGGTATTAGTAACACAGGTAATAAATTTAAATGCTTGTAATCCTACAGATGATGTTTGTCCTGAGCGTCGCTTGTGAAGTACTGTGCTAGGATTTCCATCTCTTTAAACTTCTGATGTTTTAGAAGGCAGTTGCAGAAGATGGGGGGGGGGGGGGGAAATCTCATTAATTTAATTCACCATTCATACTCTCTTTTTTCAAAAGGTTTATATCAATTGTCTCTTGCACACACGGTACCAAAATCCAAACTTCTCCTTTGTATGTGTCCTTCAGTTAACTTGTTTTGATTCAGTTTTGTGACATTTAAGCTTGGGGAGTGGAGTGGGGGAATCACGTTGGCTCTTAGGAATCTCAGCTTTTTAAAACTATCAAGGTCTTTCCTCAGGCTGCTGAGAGGGAGAAGGGGAAGGTTTTTTCTTTCCCTAGAGCCTCTTAACTACTTCTTTACTTCAGCCTACTGGCTGCTCTGCATGATGGGGTATATCTCTTGCTATTCTTCACTTTCCTCAGCCTCACCTCTGAGGTTTTGTTCAGTTTTATCTAATATTCCTTGTGGATAGTTGCAGTGCCTGTTCATACTCTTGTCTCTTGGAGATTTGTAAGCAACAGCAGAAAGAAAACAGATGACAATTGTCATTTTCTCTGCTGACCACCACTTTGTGAAGAGCAGAAGTGAAACTGACAGGAGCGTTCTTAATTTCATATTGCTGCTGCTTAGAAATAATACTAGGGACAGTGGAGTGATCTGTTTGTAGTCACATGAAGACAGCACTGAATTAGTTTACATTTAGAAGGTTAACTTTGCAAACAAAAGGACTAGCAACTAAAAAAAGAGAAGCTAGATTTTGCATAAATTGATGGATTAGCCCACAACCACCACTTGAAAGTCCTCCCCCCCCCGTTACCATTAACAAGTAGATGAGTAGATTTTTTTTGAACCTTGCTATATTTAATCACCATACAACTGCTGATCTCTCAGTCTCTCATGAAGAACTCCATAAAGAATACTCACTATACTGTTTTTAAAGGTTTGTCACAATAAAATGTAGCCGTAGTCAAATATGATGATTTTGCCTAATGAATTTCTTCTGATTTCTCATACAGGCCAATTAATTTAAATGTTATTACTGCATTTATAAGATGCCCATCACTGTAGTATGTAGGCACATCTTAAAAGGTTAAATTGTGTCAATTTATATTGTACATGAAAATTAAGAAGTACAAAACTCTTATTTTCCTCATCTTTTAATCTAACGTTTCAGCTAGGAACCTGGGAATTAATAGTTTAATTATTTGTAAAGGTCTGGGCAAAGAGATGTATCTTGTGGCTCTTTCCAAATATAGCCTGGTTTGTAAGCATATTTCTTTATAGAAAGAATTCCAGAGATGTGGCCAGCTACCAAAAATACCCAGTCTTCAGCTCCATATGAATATTATACAAATTTAGTTCCAGTTAAATATGAATTTAATTTGTGCAATATGGACATAATGTACTTGAAACTTTTAGGACTGAAAGTCTTTGGTTGGGAGGGGATGCAGACTGTTAAGAAAATAATTAAAAAGACACATTAGTGTACGTGTATTGTAAACCATGTAAAATGGGAATATTTTGTGCTCATCGTTACCATACAGATGTTTTCATTTATTGATATAAGTACTCATAATGTATTGTATAATTCAGGATATTTTCTTTATACAATTTAACAATTTTTTTTAAAAAGGTCGTGGGTTTTATCTACATTTTATCCTCAAACTTTTTTTCTCTATTTGAGAACTTCTCTCTGTGTGTTTGAGCCCTGTTGCTGAACATTAGTTGTGGTCCAACTATCATCTTTACCAACCTGAAAAAACACCACGTGCAATTTATATAAAAATAATTAAATAGTTCTACAAATCTCTCTAGTAAGTGAAAAGAGACTTCTCAGAAAGTCTTAAGGATAGTGAAGGTTAAGTGCCATGAAGCACCACCTGTGTAAATTACACCTACTATGGGCTGGTCAGACTTGTGTGTTTTTTTGAAATTTTCTTTGTAAACATATGAAGAATCATACATATCCAGACTATGTCCCTATCATTTTATTTGTCTTGCGTATTTTTCACTCCCCTTCCATTCCTAATGCTATCACAGATGGGTTTATTGTTAGAAGGCAATTAACCCAGGATGCCAATTTTGTGATTTATGTAGAAGGGTGCCATTGTGCTACTTCATTGTATACATTTAATGAACAGGACAAACAGTGTCTAATTCTCCACTCTTAGACCAGTTTTACTTTGGGGATCCAGTCTGTGTAGCATGTATGGACCAGCCATGTGGATTTAGACAACCAAAAGGAGGAATGTAATCTAGGAAGTTCTACCATCATTCCAAATACATTCTCTTTCCAAATACATTCTACTACTTTTTTCCTTTTAGCAATGTGACTCATTAATTCTGGGCTCATGTATTTGATTATGAGTAGCTCTTTCTTACAGTATCCTGGAGCTTCTACTTTGATAGTCACTAACCTATAGCCCATGATTGACAGTAGCAAAGTAATGTACCAAAAATATAATTATTTTCAGCTTTAAGTCACCATGTTTGAACTTGCGGCTGCTCAGATTACAATTAGAGGGCAAATGGGTAAAACAGTTTTATGAACAGCACATTTTTCATTTATTCTTTGTCTTTGTTTATGCAACTTGCATAAGTGTCCTTTCCAGCATACAGTAGAGACTCTAGATTATCCAGAATTGGATTAATCAGAATGTGGATTAACAGGGATGTCAACAAAAAATACGCGTAACTCGCAGGGCCGGCTCTGGCTTTGTTGCCGTCCCAAGCACACACACAAAAAAAACCCACCAGGGCGCAGGGCAGCCAGTGAACCAGCACCCCTCTCCCCCTGGCACAGGGTGGCTGGTGAACCAACCTCCCCCTCCCCATATTTCCTATGGATGGTTATTATCCAGGATTTTATTAACCAGGATTAATTTTTTTCCCTATCATCCTGGATAATCGAGAGTCTACTGTATTATTTAATCAAACACTAATGTGTTAGGAATATTTTTGCATATGGTTCATGTTTGTTTCTGATTTAGCTCCATTATCCACCCTCTTCCTTGCTGTCTCAAAATATTGTGCTGTTGCTTGTTTGGCTCTCATTTGGAGTTATTCTGTTTGTTGTGAAATCTGAACAGCTGTCTCACTCAGATCTTTAGATGCAAACTTACAATTTGATTATTTCACTACATAGATTTTTCATTTTTTAAAAAAAATTTGAAACATTTTCTTGTTAGATGTCATTCACTTGTCCTCTTTTATTGCAAAATGCTTAATATGTTTGCAAAATTTGTAGATTTGGAGCTTGTGGTGTGTCTTCTGAATAAAGCATAAAGAGAACCAGAAAAGGAATATAACCTCCACAATAAATAAATAAAAGTCTGAATTGTTTGGTTTTGGTGTTTTTTATAAAAATCACAACAAATAAACAATCATAAAAAGAAACTCACAGTATAATGTTATGATCTAAATTTATGAGACATGAGAGGAAACGTTAAGGTATTAAATATAGTGGGCCTGATTCTCAGTTGTGTAAAGGAGCTTTAGCCTCCCACTGGCAGTGCCAAGCTATCATAGGATGGGTGTAAATGAATTACGTAAAGGAGCCATAGCCTACCTGAAAAGCGGGCTCTTTGGGTCAGGTTCTCTGGAGTGACTATTTGACACTTCACCAGTAGTATACTCGGGCTATGAAATTGGCTTGGTGGACCAGGGAGAATCACCTCAGTGCAAGGTGATTCTCTGCTGTAGAGCTGATGTAGGAACTTGTGCACCTCATACATACCCTGCTGCTGACACAGAAGGGAAAAGGGTCATGACTAGGATGACCAGGTGTCCCGGTTTTATAGGTACAATCCTGATTTTTGGGTCTTATATAGTCTCCTGTTACCCCTCACCCCCGTCCCAATTTTTCAAACTTGCTGTATGGTTACCCAAGTCATGACTGTCCTGCATCCCACCAATTGAATTTTTTATCTTTTTCAGCCTGGCAGGCCCTTGGGCTGTTCTAACATAGTATAAGGCAGGGGTTCTCAAACTTCCTAGGTTCGAGACCCCTTTTTGCAGTTCGGTGCATGCTGCAGACCTGTGGTATGTCCGCCAAATTCCTGCTGAATAGAACACTTCCGGTTTCAGCGGCATTTCGGCGCACGCAGTCCTCTATCTCCGCCAAAATGCCGCCAAAAGCGGAAGTGTTCCACTTGGTGTTTTTTTGGCGGATGCACTCCAGCATTCGGAGCATCTGCAGAAATGCCACCGAATGGAAAGGGAGCTTGTGACACACCCCTCCAGGGGGGGGTGACCCCCAGTTTGAGAACCCCTGAAAGGGACCAGTTCTGCAGAGAGGTGCAGAATCAAGAGAGTGTAAAAGTGAGCTTAAAGCCTCTGTGCAGATCAGCATCCATACAGGGTGGATATCTGTGCTCTTGAGTCTAAACTTAGAGTTAACTAACACTTACACATGCTAGTTGGGATACTCAACAAATTATTGGTCCAGGACAACACGCTCAGCCCTCAGCTAAATCACAAATATTTGTGTCCTTGTACAAATGTAGCGTGTCCACACGACCATGTGAAAAAGCTGTTCGCTAACTTGAGATAAATTAACTAAAGTTAAAAATTTTAGGATAGACAAACCATCCGTGGGTGAAACACGTTAATCTAGGGCCAAATTTTCTAGAATTTACTCAGGCGAAGCTACTGAAATCTATGTGATTTGTGTCTGAATCAGAACTGAATGAGACTTTAGAACTTGGTCCTTAGATCAGGGTGGGCAAACTATGGCTCACGGGCCACAGCCAGCCCGCAGGACCGTCCTCTCTGGCCGCCTGAGCTCCCAGCTGGGGAGACTCCTCCTGCCCCTCTCCCGGGACCCCAATGCATCTCTGGCGCCAGCCTGTGGACCGCTCCTGGGCAGTGCTGCAGTGGCACAGCTGGCTCAGGTGGCACCTGAGCTCCTGCCTCTTTGAGAGGCATGATAAGGGGGCGGAGCTGCAAGCTCTGGCAGGCCACATGGCCTCCAGACACACTGCCCTGAGCACCATGGTAAGGGGGGGCCAGGCTGGTGGCCAGGGCTGTGGGGGAGGGGTGTGGATAAGGGGCAGGGAGTCCTGGGGGCCGACAGGGAATAGGGAGTGGTTGCATGGCACGGAGGTTTGGGAGGGGGTGGGGAATGGGAGGGCTAGGTAGGTCTGGGAGTTCCAGGGGTCTATCAGGAGGCGGTGGTTGTATAGGGGCTGGGGTAGTCAGGGGACAGGGCGAGTTGGGTAGGGGGTGGAGTCCTGGGGGGCAATTAGCGCAGGGGGCTTTGGAGGTGGTGGTCAGGGGATAAGGAGCAGGGGATGACTCATGGGTTGCAGGTTAAGAAGGGACAGGAAGTAGATGGGGGTTGGATAGAGGGCAGAGCCAGGCTGTTTGGGAAGGCACAGCCTTCCCTACCCAGTCCCCCATACAACTTTGCAACCCCAATGTGGCCCTCAGGTCAAAAAGTCTGCCCACCCCTGCCCTAGATGGTAAATATCAAAGTCATCAGGAGTGCTAAAATGAAAAGTTGATTAACTGGATCATATTTATTCCTCTTTGCAATATAAATGAAGTGTTTGTAACCAATTATTGACATAGCTGGATGTCCCTGGATGTCATGGCTAATGCACTATTTAATAGTGATGGTAACTAATTGTTCCACCCTTGCAATCAGCCCAAAGTGACGCATCATTGTTTTCCTCTAACCAGGTTGTAAAACTTACTTGGCTCTGTTTGTGAGACTGTCTTAAACTTGCCTGTGTAACCTCATTAACTGGTTTTTCCAGCTTCTAGCTTTATGTGGTAAAAGATATGTTATTCTTTGTGTCTCTCTTCTGGGCATTATGCCTTGTTGAGGCAGTATCCTCTCCAGATTCTCCCAGAATGCACTTATATACCCATAGTTAGGCAACAAAGTATGTGCTGACATACGTTATTTTGTTGTGGGGAAAAAAATTGATAGGGGGACACAATCAAACAGTTTGTGTTATAACCAGGTCAAATGATTACAGAAATACGGTGTGTTTAGCATAGACAGGACCTAATTCTGCCAAATCAGGTTACTCAAAGAACTGTGCCTGATTCTTACAATAAAACCTTTTTACATTTGAGCTCGTCATGCAGATATTAGAATAGCTTGAAGAATGGGGCAGAAGGAATTAAGTTTATTATTATTAACAACTAGCGAAAATACCCGGCGTTGCTTGGGTCCATCGGAGGTGGGGAGGGGGCAGAGAGCTGATCGAGTGCGGGGTCTGTTGCAGGGGGGAGGGGGCAGAGAGCAAACCTGACACCCCCATCTCACCCCCCCGACCAACCCCGACACCCCCACCTCACTTACCCCTCGACCAACCCCGACTCACATTTTCACCCCCCACCCAAACCCAACACCCCCATGTCACTCCCGTACCAACACCCACACCTCACCCCCCCGTAGACCAAACCTGACACACCCACCTCACTTACCCCTCAACCAACCCCAACCCCCCTCCTCAACCCCCAAACAAACCGAACACCCCCACCTTACCCCCCCCCACCAAACCCAACACCCCCTGACCAAACCCAACACCCACACCTCACCCCTCACCCACCCAGACACCTTCCCACCCCACCCCCAGACCAAGTCCAACACCCCCGGCTCACTTACCCCCCGACCAAACCCGACACCCCCACCTCACCCCCGACCAAATCCGACACCCCTACCTCACTTACCCTCCGACCAAACCCAACTCGGGTCCGTCGGAGGTGGGGAGGGGGCAGAGAGCTGAGCGAGTGCGGGGTCCGTTGGAGGGGGCAGATAGCTGAGCGAGTGCTGGGTCCATTGGAGGGGGGAGGGGGCAGAGAGCTGAGCGAGTGCGGTGTCTGTTGGAGGGGGGTATTATGACATCATAACTATGTCACAGAGAACAGCAGCTGCCCAGCTGATGTGATTGGCCTTTAAATAATTTCACCCCTGGGGGGGTGTCAGAGGTGAGATTTGAAATTTTTTTGACTCTTACCCTGATTAGGACCCTAAGGCCTCTAACTGTACCAAATTTCAAGTCTAGCTCAAACGGTGTGGAAGGAGTAAGTGCACATACATATACGCATACACACACACATACACCATTTGACTTTTATATATATAGATAGCATACTGAAGGCTTGTCGTTTAAACAGTGAATAGAATAAAATTAAACTGTATGTATTCCTCCCCTTTCCCTCCTCCGCCTCCCTGTGGAGATGGTTTAAACTGATCCTTTTTCATTCAAGAGTATGAATGTAGACCCTACCTTAAATATGATTTAGGCTTTGGATTAATTTGAAGCGTAAAAAAAATAATAATGTTGAAGCACACTGCATATACAGTAGCAGTCTTGACCATGAATCTAAGTACCATACTTAGTTGTTAATCTATAGCTAATGAATATTTGACTACAACCAGTCTGCTCTTATGCAGTATATTTACAAGTTCTTTGACATCTGTATCTATTCCAACATTATCCTTTGCTTTAAAAATATTCAGCCTGAAAGGACTGAAGAAATGTTAGGGTTTGCAACTACTGTTTTTCAGAGCTTATACAAGGGCATTTTAACTACATTGTGGTGTGTCCCAGTCTGAACATTCTGTTTGGTAATCAATATAATAAGAAGGGAAAAATGCAGTTTACATCATATGGAACTTCAGTTTGGCGGGACCTGAATTGCCCCCATTCTATCAGTATTTACATTTTCGTAAACAGTTCAGAAGAAGAAACATAAGAATGTCCGTACTGGGTCAGACCAATGGTCTCTCTAGCCCAGTATTCTGTCTTCGGACAATGACCAATGACAGGTACTTTAGAGAGAATGAACAGAACAGGTAATCAAATGATCCATTCTGTCGCCCATTCCCCGCTTCTAGCAAACAGAGGCTAGGGACACCATCCATGCCCATCCTGGCTAATACCAGTGACAGACCTATCCTCCATGAATTTATCTAGTTCTTTTTTGAACCCTGTTATAGTCTTGGCCTTCACAACATCCTCTGGCAAAGAGTTCTACAGTTTGACTGTGGGTTGTGCGAAGAAATGCATCCTTTTATTTGTTTTAAATCTGCTGCCTATTCATTTCATATGGTGACCCCTAGTTCATGTTATGAGAAGGAGTAAATAACACTTCCTTATTTACTTTCTCCGCACCAGTTATACTTCTATAGACCTCTACGTAACTCCTCCCCTTAGTAATCTCTTTTCCAAGCTAAAAACTCCATTTTATTAATCTCTCCTCATATGGAAGCTGTTCCATACCCCTAATCATGTCACCCTTTTCTGTACTTTTTCCAATATCTCTATGTGGGTTGACCACATCTGCACACATTATTCAAAATGTGGGTGAGCCATGGATTTATATAGAGGCAATGATATTTTCTGTCATCTATCGTTTGTTAGTTTTTTGACTTCCACAGCACATTGAGTGGATGTTTTCAGAAAACTATCAGTTACAACACATCAATTAAAAGATTTCTCTCTACTTGACTATTTAAGGAAATTGAACAATCCACAATTTAATTTGACTTCCATACGTATTTATTAGGTCATTCAACTATAACTTGCTTTTACATTGTATCTTCATTACATCAAATTCAAACAGCTGAGTTGCTTCTCCCCAAACAGAGGCACAGCAGAGCCAATCCTAGAAAAATAATTTTGGCAACTATTTTCCCAGTCCCTTTCCTGCTGTTCAGTGATTACCCCTTGCTGTTGACTGGGACAAGACTGGAAATAAAAAACAAACAAACATACCTACCTCCTGTATGCTGCCTAGATGGAAGTGCAGAAATCTGCAAAGAGGCAACTCTTCAAGTATATAGAAGAATGCCCAAGTGATCAGGGATCACCAAGTGGGACACAGGAACACACAAAACCAAATTAGAATCAAAATATTTTATGAAAAGTCACCTACGTGTTCCTTTCCTCTCTTGCCATGATATGCTGCCCTTCATCTGCTGCCATGAAAAGCCTTGGCCTACTGGTTAATACATCACTGCTGCTCTATCTTTCAACGTCAGTTCCTACACAGCAGAACTTCTATATGCGAAAAAAAATTATAAATACTTTAATGAGTGAACAACTTTAACATCTATCAAGTAGATTTATATACAGAAACACACACAAATGATTCACTGAAAGAACATTAAGATTTCAAAAATTAAGCACTCAGATGTTAGGATATTCCAGAATGCAACCTTAATTTGTCCCCATTGTGTGCACGCGTTATGATACAGTCTTATAATAATGTGATCGCATATTATTTTTTCCACAGGACTCCTGCCTCATTGACAGCGTAGAATGGGTGATGCTCAGTTAATGAACAGCTATTCAATCATTTGTTTTATCCTAATTTTTTCCTCAAGCCCTTATTTATTGCACACTATTTAAAACCTGCTCTAAAAACAGAATTGTTAATTAGGAGTTGTGTGGAAGACAAAAGTCTGTTTCATAGAGGATTTGGAGATTTTGAAATTTGGTTTTGTTCTGATTTGAAACAAAACCTGAGTATTTCAAAGCTCTCTGTGAAAGCAAATTTTGAATTTTTTTTGTTTAATTTCAGTTTTTACATACATCTATATATATAAAAGTCAAGTGGTGTATGTATGTATGACTGCGAACTCCTCCTGCACCGTTTGAGCCAGAGACTTGAAATTTGGTACAGTTAGGGGTCTTGGGGTCTAGATGGTCGTAAGGGTCGAAAAATGTTCGGATCTCACCTCTGACGCCCCCCAGGGGTGAAAGTCTTTCAGGGCCAATCACATCAGCTGGGCAGTTAGGTGGTGATGATGTCATAATACCCCCTCCAACAGACACCACACTCGCTCAGCTCACTGCCCCTCCCTCCTCCAACGGAACCCCGGAAATCCCTCAGTTCTCTGCCCCTCCCCCCTTCCAACGGAACCCCGGAATCCATCAGCTCTGTGCCCCCTCCCCACCTGCGAAGGTCCCCGGAATCCCTCGGCTCTGGGCCCCCTCCCCACCTGCGACGGATCCAAGTTGGGTTTGGTCGGACGGTAAGTGAGGTGGGGGTGTCGGGTTTGGTCGGGGGGTGAGGTGGGGGTGTTGGGTTTGCTTGGGGGGGGGTCAGGTGGGGGTGTCGGGTTTGGTCGGGGGGTAAGTGAGCCGGGGGGTGTCGGGGTTGGTCTGGGGGGGTGGGAAGGTGTCGGGATGGGTGAGGTGTGGGTGTTGGGTTTGGTCTGGGGGGGGGGAAGGTGTCGGGGTGGGTGCCCAGACCAAACCCGACATTCCCCCGGCTCACTTACCCCCCGACCAAACCCGACACTGCCACCTCACCCCCCCACCAACCGCAACACCCCCTGACCAACCCCAACACCCACACCTCACCCCTCACCCACCCCAACACCTTTCCACCCCCCCAGACCAAACCCGACATCCCCTGGCTCACTTACCCCCCGACCGAACCCGACACCCCCACCTCACCACCCCAAGCAAACCCGACACCCCCTGACCAACCCCAACACCCACCCCTCACCCCTCACTCACCCCAACAACTTCCCACCCCCCCAGACCAAACCCGACACCCCCCGGCTCACTTACCCCCCGACCGAACTCGACACTCCCACCTCACCCCCCCACCAATCGCAACACCCCCAGACCAAACCCGACACCCCCGGCTCACTTACCCCCCGACCAAACCTGACACCCCCACCTCACCCCCCAAGCAAACCCGACACCACCACCTCACCCCCCCACCAACCGCAACACCCCCTGACCAACCCCAACACCCACACCTCACCCCTCACCCACCCCAACACCTTCCCACCCCCCCAAACCAAACCCAACACCCCCTGGCTCACTTACCCCCCAACTGAACCAGACACCTCCACCTCACCCCCCCACCAACCACAAAACCCCCTGACCAACCCCAACACCCACACCTCACCCACCCCAACAACTTCCCACCCCCGCAGACCAAACCCGACACCCTCCCCCCCCCCCCCCCCGGCTCACGGTGCACTGTGTAGCACACAGATTATTAAATACACTGTTCGGTCGGGGGGTGAGGTGGGGGTGTCGGGTTTGCTCAGGGGGTGGTGAGGTTGTCGGGTTTGGTCGGGGGGTAAGTGAGCCGGGGGGTGTTGGGGTTGATCGGGGGGGTGGGAAGGTGTCGGGGTGGGTGAGGGGGTGTCAGCTGTCTGTCCCCTCCCCACCTCCGACTGACCCAAGCAACGCCGGGCACTTTTGCTAGTTATATTATATTTCCTCTATGGCTCATCACTATAGTATGAGTTTTTCACAATTAGTTTATTTTCACAATGTCCCTATGAAGTGAGGAACTATCAGCGTCATCACCCCCATTTTACGGATGGGGAACCGAGTCAGAGATGAATGGCAAAAGTATCGACTAATTCTTCAAGTGGCCTCTGAACATTCACACTCATTGGATGTGCCAGTGGTGCAGTTCTGATAGTGAAACGTTTCATAGCAGTCCCTTTGCAGCATTCTGTGCCCTGTGATTGGGCTTAACCCCCTTCATCTGGAAGGCTAGCAAATGAACCCAGTTACTCATGCTCTGCATTAGGGGAGGTGAGTAGCTAATTACTTCCAGCCGGGGGGGGGGGGGGGGGGTGTGGAGCTAAGCCATAAGTAGACTGAAGGAGCTCAGTTGGGAGAAGGAGAGATGAGATTGCAGTGCAGTGGACAAATCTCTCTAGCAGAGAAACCCAGATCTAGGGTTTAACAGGAGGATAATGGGGAATGAGAATGCACTAGAGAGGCAGGGTAAGCTCCTAGAGGAGAAAGGCTGATATCATAGAAGCTCAGAGTTGTAAGGGACTTCAGGTGGTCATCTAATCCAACTTCCAGCTCAAAGCAGGATCAACACCAACTAAATCATCCCAGCCAGGGCTTTGTCAAGCCAGGCCGTAAACCTCTAAGGAAGGAGATTCCACCACCTCCCTAGGTAACCCAGTCCAGTGCTTCACCACCCTCATAGTGAAAAAGTTTTTCCTACTATCCAATCTAAACTCCCCGCACTACAACTTGAGATCATTACTCCTTGTTCTGTCATCTACCATGGAGAAGAATCTAGATCCATCTTCTTTGGAGCCCCCATTCAGGTGGTTGTCTGGATGGCAGATGGAGTCCTGGACACCACCACCCATCGTCTCATCTTGGGAGTGGTGTTTGTGGAACCCCCATTCCTAGGGCAATGCATCCCAAGTCTTCCGGTCGAAGGGGTCTCTTTCTGATCCCTTCCCTCAGAGGACTCTTCAAAACCATTCTCTGCCATAGTACCTATGCAGAGAGCCTGAAAATGGTTTCTTGCCTCTATCTGCATTGGGGATACATAGGTTTTCCCCTTTCTTCTTCTGCAGGTCACATGCTACCAATTTTCTTCCCCATCCTGCACTGCCCTCTGATTCTCCAGCATGCTGTACCTGTAGTACAAAACGCGGAGTTCTATCCAGAAAGTCTTCATTTTCTCTGATGCAACATGGGGATAATGCTTGGGACTCTACTCCTTTAACTCTCTCTTCCAATATGGAGACCAGCTTGCATTTCGTACAGATGAAGTTGCTTCTATCGTATGGGAGAAAGGCAAACATGGCACATTCTGTGCAGGTCACAACAGCTGATCACTCACTACCATAGTCTTCCTTCTAAAAGCCTCTTCAGATGTTGTATTTACTGCTCACGGAAGCCTGAAAGGCAAAAGCTCTGTGGGAACTCCCCCCAGCGAACTCCCTCTGCTTGCCTCTTCTCTGTTCGCTGGGTTACAGTGCCCCATCACAGGGTGCTGTTATGAGTGGTCGGTGCCCCCTCAATGAAATAAGGAGGAGGAAGCACCAGCAGAGGAGGAGAATCAGGAGCTAAAGGGGCTCCTGGTGTCGATATGATGTCACAAGAGAATCTCTGTTCTTTTCTGCTTGCTTTTTTTAAGCTAGGTAATTACACAGAAAAAACAAAGTTAAAACAACATTAAGGTTGAAAAATCAAGCACCCAAAAGTTAGGAAATTAAATATTAAGGTTACCTGTACAATCTTAATTCATCCCCTTTGTGCACATGTATTATGAAACAGGTTTTACTTACATAACATACTATTTTGCCACATTGATGAGAGCCCTAGTGTAGGACAGGCTCTGGCATTTTTACTAACTAGGCTAAGAAGCAGCTTTGATTGGTAAACCGCAGATAAAAAAAATCTCACAAGGCAGTTGAACAATGTCTACATTAGCGCTCCCAGCAGTTTTAACATTGCAGCTGAGCTGATGGATTTTTTTACAATTTCCTAATGTGGATGATGCTTTAGTGCAAAAGACTTTTCTCGCTCACTCTTTTGCGAACACAAAAAATAATCTTCTCTCTTGTCCAGAAATAGCATCAGCAGAGGTACAGGGATAAATAGTGTTGTGGCAAATAAGATATTCTCACTTGTCATCTAATAATGGACTGGCATTAACAAAAGACCTTTCTCAGTGATAGGATTTAAAAAGGTCAATATTGAATGTCCATGATGTATAAAAATGAGACATTTAGGTCATTGTGTGGTTTTTCATATAGTGCAGTTTAATCAAGACTGTCTAATTGTATATACTTCATTCCATGTTACTGCTCTGTTTCTGCACAAAATTACTGGGGTACTAGATTCATAAGAGTCAGTCCAGAAAACAAATTGCTGGTTCTTAAGCTTCCTGGGTCTCACAATAGTCCAACTAAAAATCCCTCTTCCTCAATTGTTCTGATTTCCTTCATATTTGGAATATCCTACTTCTGCTAGTTCTTCAGTCATCAATGAAGTTCTTCTAGGAAAAAAAAAAGACAGACAAGACTTGTATTTCTATTGTTGAAAAACCACAAACAGAACTACCTCTCACTACATTTTTAATGAAAAACCTCTCTATCATAAATTAGCAAATAAAAGCATAGACCTATTGTTTTGTTTCCCTCTGCAGGCTACTTTGAATGTCAGTCACTCCAGTAAATTAGGTTATGCCATGTAAGAGAACAGTTTATTACAACTTTATTTTATGTGAGAAATATTTTTTTTGGGGGGGGGGGGGTAGCAGAGCAGCAACTCACCCTGCAGTGCCTCCTGCTGGTACATCCAGGGAATTAGTTTGTCCAACCTCCAGAGCACCACCTGTAGGCCAATACCCTGCTTGCTGCTGGCCCCATGTCCCTCCCTGGACCACAGGGCCCTCTTCCCTAGGGTGCTGCACTCCTACAGTATCCCCCCAGTCTCAGGGTCTTCCCTCCCCAGGGAACGCTCACCCCTTATCCCCACCTTGCCTCAGTCTAGGCAACTGCCAGTCACCACTTACCCCCATTCACTGGGGCAGACTGCAGTGTAATTGCCACTCATCATTGGCAAAGTGGGGGGCGGGGGGCTGACCTGCTGCCTCTGCCTACCTATGGACTGCCCCCTGCAATCCCAGTACCCATTTTTGGGCCAGCTTCTAGGCCCTGCATCCTGTGGGTTTCCAGGCCAGAGCTCCCCCCAGCTCCTCTTGACTCCTCCCCTCCAGTACCCTGTCAAGCTTCCCCAACAGCCAAACCTGTATCCCTCTAGCCAGAAGAGACTGTCTCTATCTGCTAGGCCCTTTCCTCTTACCCTTTTTATAAGGGCCTGCTAGTCTGTTTGGGATGTGCCCACCCAGCTGAGCCTGCTCTCCCAATCAGCCTGGGAGCTTGCTTGCTCCCAGCTACAACCCCTTCCATCTATTTGGGTACCCGAGGAGTGGGCGGGCCTAGGCCCGCCCATAACTAAAGTCCCTCCCCCAGCCTGGCGGGAGGGACACTAGGCCCGGGGCCAACTAAATACGGGGGACAACTAATGACAAAAAGGCAGGGGAGTGCGTGAGGGTCACAGGTTCAAAACCAGGGTATAGGACGGGGACACCGAGCAGAGAACCCCGCACAGCGCCCACTGCTCCGCGAAGCCATCGAGGGAGCCAGTGGATGCTGCCCAATGGAACTCTGCCCGGATGCGTGCCTGGAGAAGTGACCGGAGGTAGGCCCCACAGTCGCAGCGGACCCCCTCGTCTAGCATCCTCCTCCTGGTGTTGTAGATGGTGGTTTTGACAAGCGCCAGGAGGAGGTTGACGAGGAGGTCTCGCGACTTTGTGGGGCCACGGATAGGGTGCCCAAAAAGAAAAAGGTGTGGGGAAAAGTGCAGCCAGAACCTCAATAAGAGGTTCTGGAGGAGCCGGAATAGGGGCTGCAGCCTGGTGCACTCTAGGTAGGCGTGCGCCAGGTCCTCCCTCTCCCCGCAGAAAGGACAGGCGTCGGGCACGGGGAGGAACCGCGCCAAGTACACGCCCGTGCTCACGGCTCCGTGAAGGAGCCGCCAACTAATATCCCCGGCGGGCCGTGGGATCAAGGTGGAATCAACCCCTTCCAGGGCTGTTTTAAGCCCTTCCGGCTGGGAGCAGGTGGTCACCCCACTACAGGGTACCTAATTAATCCCTTCTTCTGTCTTACATATAGAAATAGAAATATTTCTGTTTTTTAAATAACTTAGCCCAGAGTATAATATGTAGTTGCAGAGCCAAGGGCCTCATTGGAAGCCCATTTAAGTCACTGGAAAGACTCCCATTGATTTTAGTGGGCTTTGGATAGGACCCCAGATGCAGCTGCCCTCGTCCTTTTCCCTCCAAAACAAGGACAAATCTGATCAGCTGTCAACTTTTATTTCTGGCAAACCTAACATTTAAAGCAATTTGTGACCAGTTCAAACAAATATGCTTGAGTTGATAAATTTTACTTTAAAAAGTTATGTGGCTACATTTGCAAACTATTTGTGGCTCTCAAGTTCTTGGAAGTTGCCTGTAATCTGTGTGTATTGAAAATCTTTGACATCTGCCTTGCAGAATATGGTAGAGTTAATAATATTGACTTTTGCAGCTGATTTACAAAGTGCTAAAATAAGCCCTTCCACATAATAAACAGAAAAATAAGGATCTAAAACTTAGAATCAGCACAGGATGTTTATGATGTAGCAGTTTAATTATTTTTCATTTTATTGCACAGTATTTGAAATAGCAGGCTTAAAAATATCCCTGTAAAGCAACTAACCAGGTCATATTGCAACATACAAGAGAAATAATTTAAAATACCTGTCAGTAATTAAAAATTAGAATATATACCGTCCTTACAAACTGTCAAATTAAAATTAGAGTTTTCTGCTGCCTTCTTAGCACAAACTAGATATGAGATCCTACTTACTGAATGTCACCGTGCAGTTTAAGAAAGAAAAACGTACTGTTGCATTGCTTTCTCCATCTGTTCTGTAACCTTTGATAGCGAGCTTCTAAAATGTTCAAAGCAGACTAAACACGCTATAGTCAAAACAATAAGGTTGTTTTTCATGCATTTTTAAAATGCAGATGCTTTAATTGTATTATTTGAGTTTGTTTACTAATTAGAAAACAGGTTCACAATGTGGGAATCTATCTTCTTTCATTTGAATCAATAAACAAAGAAGTCATGAGAAAAGGACCTTTTCCCTTCAGGGAGTCTTTTCTTGTTAATGTTTACTCAGGTTGTTAGTGGTTAGACTTGTCTCCTTTCCTCTTCTTCTTACATCTTACTCTCTTTCAGTTTTCACTCTTGTTTCCAAACTTGTTTGAACATACCTGCTCTGTCATTATGCTTTGTATTTTTTGTTCTGATTAGTGAAAGTAAGTTTTTTAATGAGACTGATCATTTTTATTGATCTAAGCATCTTTTTAACACTACAAGAATTTCAACCATCAGTTCCACTGAAGGTTAAAAGAGAAAACTACTTATGATTAGAAATCACGTATACTGCACTTGTAAATAAATTAGGAAAATCTATTTGAAATTAAAAAGGATACTTTCAATTTGAAAATAAAATTTGTCTTAATTATTGTCTTAATTTGTCTTAATTATACTTACAAGTAATACTTAAATTTAATAACATTTAAAGAAGTTAGTAAAAAACTGTCTCTTTTTTCAGCTTGTGTGTGCATGACACTGCACACTTGTGTACAGTCAGTTTCACTGTGTCCCCTTTACATCTAGTTAGGCTTTGATCCTACACATGCTTTTTACTTCTCTGTATGTTGCAAGTGCACATGTTAAGTCTTTGCTGGTTTGAGGCCCTGGTCAATTTTTCCTTTGCTGAAAAGACCATCATAAATGTCATCAGAGAAACGGGGGGAAATTAACAATTTTAAAGGAAGCTTTTTAAACACTAATTTCAGGACATAGTATTTACAGTGTGCTCTAATGAGACTGGAATATTTTGAAACTAGTCCATTAAAAAAAATTCAAGGTGATAGTGTCCTGTTTGGAATGTGTTCAAATACAGTGCTTTGCATAAAAAAACCCCCACAAAAAACTTCCACTGATTTTACTGAGAGTCAACGGTGCTCAGCTCCTTGTAGAAATTAGCCCATAACCTGTATCATCCTCTTGCCTCTATTCTAAATTGTTCCTGTGTGTCAGTTTTACCTACTCACATTCAGAAATGTTCAGGGAATTAAACAAAGAAGTGGAATTCCAAAGAATTAAATGAAGTTAGTTAAAACAAATACCATTATGATTATGTCATACTTCAAATTATACAGAAATGATCTATCTTTAAATCACCTTAGTAGGACAAAACCAAATAACTATCATAAAACAAATGCAGAACATGTGAATTGTGCCTTGAAAGTTGAAAGACCACAGACACTACATTACATATTGCCATATGAAAGTGGTTGGGGAAACTTTGAGGAAAAGGAATTGAACACTTAGTAGAGCTCACGCTAAAGAGCAACCTAATTCAAAAAGAGAATATTATAAAACTCAAGGCTCTGAGCTAAAATCTATAAGAAAAAAAATCTGCACAGACTCTGCACAGGCTCTTTGGCACACACACACTCCAGCAGGGTATAGCCCAGACATCAGCCTCAGAGATTGTGCACATACACAGCACTGCACCAGGACACTCTACATGGATACAAGAGCCTTATAGCTCTTAAGAGCTTATTCCTCCAGGCACAACATATTGCTAAGTTAGATGTACCACTGTAGAACTTTTCCCCATACGCTCTTCAAAACCCTATTAAATAAAACCCACCCGATGAAGTAGCAGCCGATCCTGCCTCTTAAAACATATGCACGACAGGCTTCCCAGAAATTCTTTTTTTGTAAATGGAACATGCCTGTTTTGCACTGTTCAGGATGTGGAAATCTGCTGAGCTCTGAATGATATAATCAAATCCAAATTGTAAGTCACAATCAAAGAACAACTGTCAATTTCTTCTCATTTCACATATATCAGTCAAACGCCATTTTCTCTTCAGCCTGGGAATCCATTTTACAGGGACATCCAGTGCCAGCTTATATCAGTGGTTCTCAACTCGGGGTACGTGTTTGCCTAGTTCTCAACCCGGCGTCTATGTATCTGCCTAGTTTGACAACAGGCTACGTAAAAAGCACTAGTGCAGTTAGTACAAACTAAAATTTCCTACAGACAATGACTTGTTTAAACTGTTCTATATACTATACACTGAAATGTAAGGACGATATTTATATTCCAGTTGATTTATTTTATAATTATATGGTAAAAATGAGAAAGTCAGCAATTTCTCAGGAACAGTGTGCCGTCACATATTTTTATGTCTGATTTTGTAAGCAAGTAGGTTAAGTGAGGTGAAACTTGGGGGTACGCAAGACAAATCAAACTCCTAATAGGGGTACAGCAGTCTGGAAAGGTTGAGAGCCACAGGCTTAGTGACTGACCACCACTTTCACTCCTTGTTGCCAGATAAAGCAGTACCAGAGAGAGTCCCATTTTTTGTAACTTCATTTTCACACTGGCAAAAGTTTTCCTTTTTTCCAGGAGAAGTGCAGGTTAGTAAGACTATGATCCAGCTTGTGAATGTCCTCTCCACAGCTACTCAAGGCAGAGCAAGGACACAAAAAGCCCGACCCTGCTCGATGTCACAGTACCTTGTGAGGAGTGTGGCCATTAGGATGCTATTTCTCCTGGGAGATATGAAATCATGCTAAAAATCATGATCTTGGTTTAAAATTAATGAGATTTACAATAAATAAATAAATATTGGATTCTTTTTATTTGACTTCTGGTTTTCAAGTCTCTAGTGTGCACTTGGGTTATGTTTTCAATTTACAATCGTGAGGGCTAGAAACTTAGTTTTTTTTAAATGAAAGTTGAGATTTTCACCTAATCACTTGCTCTCAGGAGCAGGGGCTTTAAGAAAAGCACCAAACTGTGGAAGACTCTCAATAAAATCACGAGGGTTGGCAATACTGGTCTTTTTTGTGCAGGGGCATCATCTCTCTTGGGATGCACCTGTGCAATCCATGGAAACCTGGAAAGCTCTGGTCTTCGTGTGGGTCACTAGTAGAAACACAGTCTAAAAATCTAGAAAGTACCAATTCATTTCCTCCATGCAATTGACTCAAATGCTACTGAGCTAAGATATGTCCAGTCTGTTTTCAAACATGCATACATTCCTGGTGTGGTTTGTGAAAGGCACAGACAATTTTGTGTAGACCAATAAATGCAGTTTAATAATATCTGTAATTATGGGATAGAAATAAGTTTTATGCCCCTCTTGCAGCAGGGCTGTTGGAAGGAGAGTCCAGGCCATCCCACTCCACTGGCTCTGACCCAGAATCCTATGAGAGTCAATAATATTTGACATCCTGGGTGCCCTCAGAGTTACTCTCCCTGGGTCACTTCCTACCGTCAGTCTCTCCCCCCAGCTCCAAGTCCAATATAAGGTAATAAAAGAAAAAGAAATGACAACCAAACCTTCAGCCAAAACTGGACTTACCATGCAGTACTATACCCCACAAGGAGGCTTCTTTGGCACGCTTATCTAGGGGCCCTCAGATAGGTCTGTCTTCTTCCCCTTCTGAGCTGAGTGGCTCCCTTTTAAAGCTTCCTCTCCAGTTGAAGAATGTTCGGAAGGCTGAGGAGGAGGGGACAGGATTACCCGGGCCCAGTACTGTCCTCTCTCCCTTTTGAGCCCCATGTAGGGTTGCCAGGCATCCAGGTTTCAACCGGAATGCTCGGTCGAAAAGGGACCCTGGTGGCTCCGGTCAGCACCGCTGATTGGGCCGTTAAAAGTCCAGTCAGCAGCACAGAGGGGGCCCGGGACTCAGAGAAGGCTCCCTGCCTGCCCTGGCTCCATGCAGCTCCTAGAAGTGGCCGCCAGGTCCCTACCATCCCTAGGTGCATAGGCAACCAGTGGAGCTCCATATGTTGCCCCCGCCCAAGTGCCAGCTTGGGAACCGCGACCAATGGGAACCACGGGGATGGCACCTGGGGAGCGCAACGGCAGTGCACAGAGCCGCCCTGGCCACCCATTCGCCTAGGAGCCACAGGGACCTGGCAGCCTCTTCCTTGGATCGTGGTAAGTGCCGTTGGGACCCTGCACCCAATCCTGCTCCTGTACTCCAACCCCCTGGCCCAGCCTGGAGTCCACTCCCGTACCCAAGCTCCCTCACAGAGCCCACATTCCACACACCCCCTGCACCGTAATGGTCTACCCCAGCCCTGAGCCCCTTCCTGCACCCCAAACCTCTCATCCCCAGCCCCACCCCAGAGCCCGCACCCCTAGCCAGAGCCCTCACCTCTACTCCCCTGCACTCCAACTCCCTGCCCTAGACCAGTGAAAGTGAGTGAGAGTGAGTGATGGAAGGAGGAGGTATGGAGTGAGTGGGGGGGATGGGGCCTCAGAGAAGGGGGCGTGGTAGGGGTGGGCCCTTGGAGAAGGTGTGGGGCAGGGATATTTGGTTTTGTGCAATTAGAAAGTTGTCGACCCTCGCCCTGAGTGGGATTTGTAAACTCCACCCCACACAAGGCAAATCTTAACACTTTATGCTCTGTGTTGTAACTGACTACATATAACATTGTATAAGAAATTCCAGTTAGGAGTATATGTTTTAAGTGACAGTTTGTAATTAAATAGAGATCGGGGGTTGGCGTTAATACCTTTCAATTGTATACCAGCTTTTTTTTTTTTACTTCTGATTGCTCATGCAACTTTAACATTGCATAAACAGTGATATTTTTCTACAAAGAGAATTAATACATGATTATAAATATTTCTGCTCTTTTATCGGATTGGATATTATTTTGTGTCCTTTAATTGGCAGTCACTTAGAAAACGCTTACACTAGAAACTACTGTCAGATAGGAGTGTGAAAGTTTTTTTATTATGTTTTTTCTTTTGAAATTGGTCCAAATCCTAGTGTAGACATAATTTTGCCAGCATAAAGTTATTTTGCTGTGTACCTTATTTTGCTTCAGGAACTCGTACAAGCTATCCCTGCAGGACCACTTTTTTGCAGATAGAACCTGTGTCTACTTTATGAGACTTTGCTATTATATATGTAACAGTATAACTATATCACCCACCCTTTTCTAATTAGACTAGTATGTTCTAGATTCTTCCATCCTTATTTCCCTTCAGTAATACCCTGCTCCTCAAGTTTAACTCAGTGGGTCAACTTGAGGTGAAAAGCATTGCCCAGTATGGGTCAGAGTAGTGAATCTGACCCTATACATTTAATAACATTGGTGACTGCTATCAGCAGTTCAGTTTACTTGGCAGAAGTTTCTTCCCTTGGCTAAGGAAGAGCCTATGTGTTTCCTTGTGTTCTCCCGATTATATGGAGACAGAACAGCAGCTGAGAACAGCTGCAAAACAGGCAGCAAATCCAGAAAAACTGAAAATTTATTTTAAGCAGCTGCATTAGGAATGGAAGACAAGTTTGACAAGGCTCTCCTCTTCGGGGTTTTTAGCTTTCTTACATGATGAGAAGAAAAGTTATTTCCCCTCCTTTTGGATTTGGTTACTCAATGCACTTAGCTTAATCTGCAGCCTCTGGCCTATGTGGGAGATTCACTGACTCTGGAATATGCTCATAATAAGACCCTCTAGTCTATAAGACCATTTTTTGTAGTAAAATTTCAGGAACTAATCATATAAATGAATATAGATCTGTGTAGGGAGGCCAGATGCCCAGTTTTCAACTAAAAAGTCCATTTAAAAAGGGGACCTGACAGTATCTGGTCAGATATACTGACTGGATACCGAAAGTCCGATTACTGCATGTGAGACAGGTAGGGAGGCACTCAGTCATCACCCATGCCAGCCTCTACTCAACTAGGACCGCCTCCTATCTGCATTGGTCGACCGCAGCTCCCAGCCTCGAATCTGCAGGCGAGTCCCTCCCAAGCTGGGCAGGCGGGGGAGAGGGGAAGAGCAGCGAGCAATGGGGAAAGAGGGGAAGAGGAGCAGACAGGGTGCGGGGCCTTGGGGGGGAAGGGCGGGGAAGGACCTTGGGGGGGCAGAGGCAAGGCCTTGGGGAAAAGAGGCATGACGAAGGAGGGTCTTGGGAAGAAGAGGCGGGACATGGAAGGTCCAGTTTTAAAATATTACAAAGCTGGTAACCTTAGATCTGTGGATGATGTCAGACTCTATTGACATCTTATATAAAAAAGATATTTTTGTCATTTATATGTTAGACAATTAGAATTCAATTATTTAAACTCCAAAGGAGGACTTTTTTTTCTTTAACCTTTTAAAAGTATAGTCAGTTGGCTTCTTCTGGAGAGGCCTGTTCTTTCGTTAACATTCTTAACTGATACAGTCAGCATTTATTTACTGATGTGATCTGCCTGCCTCCCCATGAAATTCCTAAATGGTCCCACACAACTCCATTTGTTCTGCCATACCTCAAAAAAAGTTTCAGATCCAAATATTATTTTTACAAAATGGGATGCAGTGAAAGAGGAAAATTAATTCCATCTTAGGTCCTATTCACATCCAACTTTGAAGTCCTGGCTGATGTTAACAGAACGATAAAAGTTGGAAAACTCAGTTACGTGATCCTTATATAAATCTCACTGCAGCCTACCTATTTTATCTATGTTTACCTACTTTAAGTATCAGTACTGTTCCCTGGGAATTTGTTATGAAGTAAAAACCTAAACTGAAAACTCTTCCCAGACCAGAAAGAAATATTTAAACACTTCAGGCATTCAGTCTGTGATTCAGAGATTTATTTATAAAACTGTTGATTTTGGGACACCAAACCATTGCATTTAAACTGCAGAAGTGAGTCATATTTGTGGGAGGTAATTACTACCAGAAAGTACAACTAACTTTTTCTGTAAAATGTCCACTTATGATCTGCATGTGCTAAAAATAACTTGCTTTGTTAAATTTTCAGTAAAAGTTAGCTTTACAGAGGCATGTGGCTTTATTCATATAGTTTATGTGCATGACACATGATAAAATCAATTATACATATATATAGATCTATACTTGGAAAAGTATTTGTGTTTTATATAGAGGATACTACCCAGGTAATTGACACAGCTTATCTGTACTTCAAGGAGTTCTAATGACATTGTTGTAACCATAAGACCAAGGCTACTTGTGATGTCAACGATGACCACAGGTAACTGATATTTGTTCATCATAAAACTCCGTGGATTTCTTGCACCATCAAAATGTAGCCTCAAAATTCTGACTTTGGAAAAATATGGTGACAAAGCCAGCAAAAATTTTCCTCTTCAGCTAATGGACTGAAAAGCAGAGGGAGTTGCAGATATCTAGCACCTGCAGAGGCTAATTACACTCCCGAGAGGGCACTTTCTTCATTATCCTTTGGTTATGACCGAGGAATGCAAATTTATTTAGCTGCCGTCACACATCATAACTCCCTTACCTAGAGAGTGATCAGATGCCATGCTACCCATCCCAGTGGCCTTATACTGCAATAAGGTTCACAAGAATAATGTCATCCCTACTCACGCACTAATATATGGGGCAGCTTTTCCAACATTAGATAGGAAGAAATTCAAAATGGGCCACAGCCCAAAACAACCCTTCCCTTGCTAGTGCCTCAGAAATTGAGTTGTCAGCCCAGAAGCTGATGTCCAATTCTTAAGACTGCGATCACCATTCCCATAAAAACGTGAAGTTCTGGGGAGCACTCTCAGAAGTGTGCGAGTATTCCTTTCCCCACTACCAGCAGCAGAATGCCTGCGAAATAGCTTATTTCCTGCCGTACTCCTCCCTGCCATCCAGGACCAGCCTTGGGGGCAGGTGATCAGGACAGTTGCCCGGGAGCCAATTTCTGTGAGTAGCAAATAAGGTTTGGGGGGCACTGAAAAAGTTTTCCATCCTAGGAAACCAAAACACCTAGGGCTGGCCCTGTTGCATCAACTGATCTGATGGTGATCAGAAGGTTTTTCTCCTGTTTTTATTACCCCACCACGGAGAAATGCAAGTTGAGCAAATTGAGGTCTAGGACAGTCAGAACTCACAAATTTGATTTCAAGAATCAGAGAGGTAGCCGTGTTAGTCTGGAATAGCAGAAGTAACAAAGAGTCCTGTGGCACCTTAAAGACTAACTAAAGTATTGAAACATAAGCTTTCGTGGGCTAATAAATGGGTATTAGCCCACGAAAGCTTATGCTTCAATACTTTAGTTAGTCTTCAAGGTGCCACAGGACGCTTTGTTACAAATTTGATTGTGTCAGTGAGGGAACAGTCCAGCACAGGATGAGTGGCATGTTGGAGACAGAGAGCTCAATTTGTCAGGAAATCAGCTGCCTCTGGGCTTGGTCAAATGAGCTCATCTGTGCCCAGTAAACCCTCACTATGTGACTGTGCTCCCTGATTGGTCAGAAGAGCCAGCAGATCATCATTTAAGTGTTATAGCAATAGCAGCACAATGGCTGCTCAATGAATTCTGCGCCCACACCTTTGCCATACCTGTTTCCTGCCTGAACCATACTCCACCCATTGCCTGCTCTGTTCCAGCCCTAGTCCTTGCCTACATCTGAACTGTTTTCTGATTCCTGGCTCTGACCACTGGCATGTCTACATTACCAGGGCTCCAGCTCTGCCCCTTGGTTCTGTTCTGGCTCCTCATTCCTGACTCCAACCATTGACTTGTCTTATTACCACAACTCTGATTCTGCCCTCTGATTCTGCTTTGACCACTAGGTCAGACTCCCCTCCAGAATGGCCACAGCAGGAACTCAACCCATCTTCTCAGTTGATGAGGTCCTGATAAATGGCAGGCTAATGTTGCCTCACTATGGTTCTCCAAGCCCAATACAAATCCAGGCAGTGTCTTTTTTCCCCTGAATTCTCTCTTCCATTGTCCCTGAGCCCAAGTTACCCCTACCCTATAAGCTCATTGTGGATTATGCCAAGTTTCATGGGTTCCTTAACCAATGTTGCCTCCAGTTTGTGTCACTGCCCCAGTCATATCCCACAGATCAGTCCCAAGTGGGATTAATATTTAGCATTGTCACCAGAGAAGCCCTGAAGTGGGTGTTCCTGCTCATGGAAGGGTCCAGTGCTCTCCTTGAACACTTCAAGAGCTTTGTATAAACAAAGCTAATCAACAACCCTAATCAAGAATGTACCACAGAAGCTACTCTGTTTGCCCTCTGGCTGGTTGCAAGGTCCAATGCTAAATATGCAGCAGAATTTGGATGTCTGGCCACAGACATCCACTGGAATGAGGCCATGACCTATTTGAAGCTCCAATCTACCAAATCCTAAGAACCAGCCGTGGTTCCTTGGATTCAAGGTTTCATCTACAACAAGGCCTCCTTTAGCACAAGGATTGTCTCTACATTCCCAAGGGCAGCTCCTGGCTTCAGGTGCTATGGTTGTGCCATGATTTGCCCATGGTGGGACATTTCAGTCAGTTTGCAACCTGATCGATATATACTTCTGGTGGCAAACCCTACAAACTAGTATTAAAATCTATATTAGGTCATGTGACCTCAGTGCCCATATGAAGAAACTGTGAGCCAAGCCTGTGAGCCTCCTTCAGCACCTTCATACACCTCCACGTCCTTTGTCCATCCTCTCAATGGACTTCGCTGTTGAGTAACCACACTCCCAAGGACACTCAGTCATCCTGACCTCCTAACTAAGACAGCCCATTTTATTCCCTGCCATGTTTCGTCTGCCTGTGAGACTGCAAGCCTTCCTTGAGCATATCTTCTGCTATCGTGCATCATTTTGGTTTGAGACCCTCAGTTCATTTCTTGGTTCTGGCAGGAATTTCTCTGCCTTCTTAGCACCAAGCCCCTCACCTCGATAGCCCACCATCTGCAGACAGTTGGTCAAACTGAAAGTCATTCAGATACTGGAGCAGTAACTCTGCTGTTTTCTGGATTCCCATAAAATGATTGGCTTCCATTGCTCTGTTTCGCTGAGTTCACCTACAACTATTAAACACATGCTTCAATGTCAGCTGAGTACGGGCGGCCACTTTTTACCTGTACGCCGTATGGCCTGTACCAGCTTACTTTCACCCCGGAGTGAATGTCTTAGCAGTTTTTAGTGCAGCAGTTTGAAAGTTCAGAAAAGATAAAGAATTCCACAAATCAACTTTGAAATGAACTTGGAAATATCTTTTCATTTATTTATAAAGTACAATTTTGAGTTGTATTATTAGTCATGGCCATCTTGCTAGCCAAGACATCTACTGAAGAGCCTTGTGGTTTTCTGTTGAATTCAGTGGCAGAGGAAAATAGGAATTGTGATGTTGGATCAGATCAATATGCCACCTAGTTCAATATCTTCTCTCTGATAATGCTCAATCCTAGTTGCTTCAGAGGATGATATAGAACCTCATAATAGAAAATTTTACAATAACATGCTTGTGAGGTAGATTTCTTCCTAACTTCAGGCAGTTAATACTTGAAGCATGAGTCTTCATATGCCTTCTAATTTCTTTTATCCTATCTAATGTAACTTGGATATCCTTAATATTTATGGAAATGCCTAATTTTTTAAAAAAGTCTACTAAAATCTATACCTCATTAACAATTTGTGACAGTAAGTTTCCAAGCTTAATTATCATTAGATAATAAGAGTATTTCCTTTTATCATTTAAATGGATGCCTTGTTCTTGCATGATGATGAATCCTTTGTCTTTACCTGTTCCCAGATCTCTTGCCCCAGAAGAAAGATCAGATGCTTCACCAAGACTAGAAATCTCTTTATCTGATCACTTGGTTGATAGAAGTATTCCCCTTTTAACAAGCTATTTCTCAGTGAAAGTTGCTGCTGTGCTTGTGGAATCACAAAAATATTCCACTAGATAGTCACATATCTGTAAATGAAAATGGTTAAAAGATTTGATCCGGAGAACTTCAAGAGATGACTTGTCCTTTTACCAACCATTTTAGAATTTTCTTTGTCTTTCATGGATTCAGGATCACCCTGGGATCCAGCCAGATGTTATTTTGCATGCAAAACAAAGTAGTTTGGTCTTTTGTCATACAAACAGTATATTAAGAGTTTGAATGTATATTCAAAGCTAAAACCCAGTGATCCAAGAAATTGGAAGCTTGGTTCTTACAAGGTTCATGGAGGTTCTTCTTGATGTTCTTGGCTTCTACTTCTGTCACTGAAGGTTTTTTTCCTTGTGACTAAAGCATCTGTCAAGAGCATTTCAGAGCTGCAGGCTTTGCTGCAGATCCTCCTTAGACACATTTTCACAAGGATGAAGTACTCCTAAAATCTCATCCCAGAATCTTGACTATAGAGGCCATGGATTTTCATTTAAATCAGATAATTTGACCAGTATTTTCTAAGCTTCTTGATTTTACAGATTAAGGTGGATTGCACACCTTACATATTAAAAGGGCTCTCTGTTTATTCCGTAACAGGACAAAGCCTTTTAAAAAGGCCTCAAAATGATTGGGGGCTTTTGATGGAAGAGGTAAGGGTCAATCAGTTTTAGTCCAGATGTGATCTGAATGGATCAAGACAGGTTATGTTCTTGTTGAAGTAACTGTACCTTTATGACTCAAACCTCTTCTACTACTGGGATAAGGGCAAAAGTGGCAACTTCTGTAGCATTTGTTCACTGAGATCTGCATGGCTGCTACCTGGTGCCCAGTTCATACATTTGTGAAGTATTATTTGTCCAAACCAAGTACAGAACAGAATGGATGTCCCATTTCGAAGAGCAGTGTTTCAATCACTTTTCAAATGAGTACTCCTTCTCAGTCCTCCTCTTGAGGATAACACTAGTTGCTAGTATTTTCAGTGGGGTCTGCAGAGGCAATGTCATGAACGAATAAGAGAGGTTACTACTGAATTTGTTTTCCCAGGGCCTTACCCAAAGCCTATTGGAATCAATAGGTGTGTTACAATTAACAGACTTGTTTGTGATCTCACTATTGCTTCAAAACAAAACCTTATTCTAAAATGTAACTGCTTATGCACAGAAGCTAATTTTCACATTGAAACAGTTCAATTGTTTAAAACACATTTTTCTAAAGCACCAAAAGGGTATACTCTATAAGAAAGGTGCCTGCAAAAATTATATATATTTCAATAAGCTTTTTTAGTATAGACATTTGCTTTTTTAAAAAGCATCTGAAACGAAGTCCAAATTACATCTGTGTAGCTCTGAACTCACTTAATGTAAGTGTCTATAGGAGGAATCAGCAGCAGTTCCAAGTCTGTTCCTTCCAGCGTGATTCACCTTCATGGTAGGAATCCTCAGGAGATGTAGGATTGGAGTGGAGATTACTTAGAGAAGAAAAAGAAAGAAATTTTAATAAAACAATTTGCAATCCAGCCGAGGATTTGTTTGCCAAGTTTTGGTCCAATGAGAGTTGAAATGGCCAAGATATTTAATGTCAACAACTGAAGTTTGTAAGGGAAATACCATATCAGCTTTTGAGTGAAAATAGGCAGACATCAAATTACATAGCAAATAATGCATTTGCTTTGTAGGTGCAGAAATAAACAAGCTATTTTAAAGGGGGGGGGGGGAAATAAAGCTAGTACTTGTCAGTTTGAGTCAAAGGTATAAGCA
Organism: Sternotherus odoratus; assembly: GCA_032164245.1. Taxonomy (NCBI): domain Eukaryota; kingdom Metazoa; phylum Chordata; order Testudines; family Kinosternidae; genus Sternotherus; species Sternotherus odoratus. Next base: position 199,969,714 of record JAVMKO010000002.1, on the reverse strand, counting down.
AAAAGGAGCAAAATGAAATAGAGCTGTAGAAGATTTGTCAATGTATGTTGAGCATAAATGAACATTTTCCACACCCAATAAGGTGTGTGGGACATTTGGCCAGAGGAAAAGTCCATGGGAGTAATGCTAGGAAGTGTGAGAAGGTGCCCCAAAAATGTTGCTTTATCTCATCAAGTAAAGACTTCAAAAATACCCTTGATTTTTTTTCAGCAAATGCCAAAAAATAAAAATAATAAATAAACAAATAAACAAACAACCACCACCAGAAGTCCTACTTTATAAAATTGTTTTTGTTTAGTACAATGTAGAGCCTGTAAACTTCTCATTGGCTGTTTTCTGGTAATTTCTCCATATGGTGTTCACCCTTTATAAATTATAACAGCACGCACTTGAATCCAACAGTAGAGAACTGATACCAGATCCTGATACCCTTACTCAGGTTGAAAAGTAATTTACTTCGGGAGTAGTTCCACTGAAGTCAATAGACTATTCATACAGTGGGGTGCTACTAAACTGGAATAAGGATGTCAAAATCTGGCCTGTAATATTAAACCACTGTCACTTCATTTTATAAAGTATGAAAAAACCAGAGCACTTTACATGCATTGACCTATTTTCTTCTGTCCTACAAAGTTGAATGTATTTCAGCCAGAAGAAACAGTTATGCTTGAAAAACCACTTCTCAGAATTATTAGGTTTATTCTTTAGTGGATTTTGCCAATCCCAGATTTGTAATGGACTATCAGGGTGGTCATAGTGCACCGTTGCCAAATCACAATCACCAGCCCCGTACAACTGCAATCTACAGGGAGCTTGTTCAAGCAATTTCTGCACCACAATGTTGAGGTTTTCTCAGTCATTAACAGGAACTGGCCAATGAATAACAATAATGGTTGGCCTGTTCTATTTAGAATAACTATGAATGGCTGGCTTATTGTTTTAAAACTGCTAGCCCATTGCTTTTAAATTCCTGTTCAGCTCTGCAGAAGTCATGACACAGCAGTTTATTTTTGTGGTCTCCACTCTATACAACTTAAATAAAAAGAACAAGCAGCTAATATTTGTATACAACACTCATTTTTCTATCGTCACACATGCCTTTCAAAATGGCCCAAGGCATTTGGTATGAAACTGTAGTTTTGCTTATTTCATTTTGTTGTTTTCTATTCTTTCAGAATGGCTTTTTCTCCTATAAGATGTTTATTCGGTCTTCATTTTTAGTTTAACTATTAAAGGAGCTTTGTTATCGGTGAATTTTTAATTTCATGATGCATAGAATCACAGAGTATATATTGATTAAGCAAAACAGGAACAAACTGCAGTTTTAACCTACCAAATAAAATCATACCCGAGTTTTCCTGATGAACTGATCTGTAATAGACTATATTATTCAACTCTTCTTATATACTGTCTTTGCTAGAGGTAAATAAAATATCAGAGATATACTGTTAGCTGTTGTAGCTAAGGCGGTCAGCATTACAATCCACTACTTTCAAGCTTTTATGACTCAACCATAAAAGTGCACTTTAGGCTGAAATTTGGCATACATGGTATGAGCCTGGCAATTAATCTATTTTACAAAATGTGAACAATGCAATGTAGTGTTGTATACAAATATTACAATTTGCAATGCAGTTTGGCTGTGTTAAAATTGTTTAGGATCTTAATCATAAGGAGGGCTGCAAAGTCTCTGCCTGCCCTGGGCATCACCCTAGTCAGTCCCACCAGCCTGTTGCTCTCAAGGGTGCCAAATCAATTAACACATTTAAAGGGGAAGAGGGAATAATTCAAACTATTTCACAGAGTTTTGAGCATACGCAATAACTTTAAATCAAAAAGTGGGATTTTCAGAAGTGCTCTTCTCCCATTGAAGTCACTGATAAATCCCCCATTGCCTTGCTTGGGAGCAGAATTAGGCTAACACTCAACATTTCAGAAAATCCCACCCAGAATTCATAAGAATTTTTAGGGCAATTTTTAGGAGTACAAATGATCAGATTCCTGATATTTAAGAATTATGCATATTATTTTGCTTAGATACTTATGTCCTTATATACCAGAGTGTGTGCTATACCCATTATGGTATATTTTGAACGTCTAATTCTCCTCTTATTTATATTGGTATGAATCAGGAGTAAATCCTTCGATATGTAAAACTAGTGTAAGTGAGTGGAGAATTAGGCCTCTGTTTCTAAGATATGATGCCACCTAAATTCCCTGTAAGTTATGCGGCTACACAGCAGCCTATTAAGTGCCACATAGGCGCTCAGGGAATCCTCCCAGCTGGGACCAACCACAGCTGGGGAGGGGTGCCCCTCCCTCTGTCCGAACACTGCCCTGGCCTGGACCTGCTGTGGCTGGGGGAGGCGCACCTATCCTGTGGCCTCAACCCCAGAGCTGCTGCAGATGCTGCTGTGGGGAGAGCGAGCTGTGAGGAATCTCTCTCCCCACCATAGCCCCAGGGCAGCCTGCACCCAAAACCCTCATTCCTGCCCCACCCTAGAACCCGCACCCCCAGCCAGAGCCTCACACCCCTGCATCTCAACCCTCTGCCCCAGCCCTGAGCCCCCTCCCACACTCCAAACCCTTCAGCCCCACCCCCACCACATGAATTTTGTTATGTACACCAACATGGAGGGGATGTATCACACCTCACCTCCATATTGGTGCACATAACAAAATTCATTCTGCACATAGAGTCATAGGACTGGGAAGGGATCGGAAGGGGTCTCGAGAGGTCATCTAATCCAGTCCCCTTCACTCATGGCAGAAGTAAGTATTATCTAGATAATTAATGATAGGTGTTTGTCTAACCTTTCTTTAAAATCTCCAATGATGGAGATTTCACAACCTCCCTAGGCAATTTATTCCAGTGCTCAACCACCCTGCCAGTTAGGAAGTTTTTCCTAATGTCCATCCTAACCCTCCCCATTGCTTTAATCCCATTGCTTCTTATCTTATCCTCAGAGGTTAAGAAGAACATTTTTTCTCCCTCCTCCCTGTAACAACCTTTTACAGTTTTTTAAAACTGTTATTTTGTCCCCTCTCTGTCTTCTCTTTTCCAGACTAAACAACTGGAATTGGAAAAGGTTCAGAAAAGGGCAACAAAAATGATTAGGTATATGGAACGGTTTCTGTATGAGGCGAGATTAATAAGACTGGGACTCTTCAGTTTGGAAAAGAGATGACTAAGGGGGGATATGATAGAGGTCTATAAAATCATGACTGGTGCAGAGAAAGTAAATAAGGAAGTGTTATTAATTCCTTCTCATAACTCATGAACTAGGGGGTCACCAAATGAAATTAATAGGCAGCAGGTTTAAAACAAACAAAAGGAAGTATTTCTTCACTTGACACACAATCAAGCTGTGAAACTCTTTGCTTGAGGATGTTGTGAAGGCCAAGACTATAACGGGTTCAAAAAAGATAAATTAGATAAATTCATGGAGGATAGGTCTATCAATGGCTATTAGCCAGGATGGGCAGGTATGGTGTCCCTAGCCTCTGTTTGCCAGAAGCTGGGAATGGATGACAAGGGATGGATCACTTGATGATTACGTGTTCTGTTCATTCCCTCTTGTGCACCTGGCATTGTCCACTGTCGGCAGACAGGATACTGGGCTAGATGGACCTTTGGTCTGACCCAGTATGGCTGGGCAGCCCCAGCTGTGCCTGAGCTGTAGGAATTTTGATATCTACGGGCAGATTTCTCAAGGCTTTTGCTAAAAGGACTAGGATTGGGACACGCTGCAGCGAAGAGCAAAGATAAAGGAATTGAGGCAGGCGTACCATAAGGTGAGAGATGAAAACTGTTACTCCAGTCCTGCATCAGAGACCTGCCAGTTCTATAAGGAACTGGATGCTATTCTCGATGGCAACCGCACCTCCATTGCCCAAAGCCTAGTGGATACTTTGGCAGGCCTGCAGGTAGCAGAAAGAGGACCTTACTTGAAGGACGAAGTCATTGTTGAAGAGGTGGAGTTAGACAATGATGTGGAGCTCCCGGTGGGGCGGCCCAGTGGGGCATGCAGCCAGGAACTGTTCACCACTCTGGAGGTGTGTAGCAGGGTCTTCCTGCTGTCTTCCCTCCTCCAGGATTCTCCCTGGCCAGTGTCCAGCTATTTACAAGGCTTACCAGCCAAGTTGGCTCCTTCTAGCCACAAAGTCAGGCCCCAGTTAGCAGGCAGCCCTTCCCCTGACCATTCCCCCAGTCTTCTGGTCTCCTCAGCCTTTATAGTCCTCAGGCCAGCAGGTGCAGCCAATCCTGAGGCCAGGCATCAGGCTTTCCCCTGCCCCAATCCATTTCCCCTTATTGGGGCTGGCTGAGCAGGGGCTAATTAGGTGCCTTTTGCACCAGCACCCTGCTACAAGGTGTCTAGCCAGTCTTAGAAGTTGGTCTCCAGCAAGCAAGAAGTGGGAGAGGAGATGCCTGGTAAGTGGCTGTGGTGTGTGTAGTGCAGAGGTGGGTTCAGGATACAGAAACATACAAGACTGGCTGTGTTTCTGTGTGCTGGACATTTCCCTGTGCAGCCAATCAGTACGATGGAACAGAGTGTTGATGCATGTCGAGATCTCATGGGAGTCCTCCGGAGAGATCTCTAGGAACGCTTCCTGGAGGTACTCAGCAATCCTCTGCTAAAGGTTCCTTGCTTTGTTCCTTCCCCCATTTTAGGAAACTTGCCTGTGCCATTCAGCAATCATTTGTGCAGGGACCAAAGTGGCACACAGGTGAGCAGCATAAGGATCAGGGCAGAAGCCAGAAGCATGTAGTAGACCTACCCTTGCTTTCAGCAGTGAGATATCTGCTACAATGATCCCTGCCTATGGAAAAGTGTGGGAGAATTTTTTCCATATTCGGCTGCACCGCAACCCTTGCAGAGTGCTCTTTTCCCCATATAGAGCATCCCGCCCCCCTCGCCAACACTCACCATGCTTTGGGTGTTCACCAAGATGTGTGCTTGCCAAGTGTCAGTGAGAAAGTGATTGTTATGTTACCAGATGTATATTTCATTGAAATGTTTCAGTACTGTGAAGTTAAAAAAACATGCTTCTGTGCATTGTTCCTTGTGCTTTGGCAGATGTGGTCTTGAGGAACAACCCCCATGTAATGGCCAAGCATCTCCACCAGATAATAAAGCACCCAAGACAGAGCAAAGAAGACATGTTCCAGGAGGTACTGCATTTCTCCAATGCAGAGAAAAGGGAACACAAGGAGTGGAGGAAAACCAAAAGACAGGACCAAAAAGAAAGTCAGGAGTTTGTTAAGGATGCTACTGCATGGATGATTAATGTCATGGAGGAGCAAATGTGGATGCTGAAGTCCTTAATAATGCTGCAGACTGAGCAGATGCAGGCCCACTCTCCCCTGCAACACATTCAGAACTCTTTTCCATGCCCCTGCCCTTCTTTGCCCGCTCAGTCCGTTCTGCTTTCCAGGACTTCTTGGTTTCCCCTTCACTCCACCCCGTCGGATAACTTTCAAAATGATAGCTGAACCTACACACAGCTCTGAAAGTCTGCCCTTTCCTGGTACCTCATTTCCGTGTGTGTGTGTGTGTGTGTGTGTGTGTGTTGTTTCGTGTGCAATAAAAGCAAAGTTTTTGAACAGTAACTCATCTTTATTTGTTTCCTACAAATTGAGGTAGCAGGTACTACCAACACATACACAGGCAGTTTAATCATTTGCTTTCTGGAATAAAAGGCCCCAAATTTCACCATTGCTTCCTAAGAAAACTACATGTAATGTAACATTGCAGCACCAATCACAGAGATATACATTACTAGTTCTCATTTTTAAAGTGTTTCTTCAAAGCCTCCCTGATTCGAATAGCCTCCCTCTGATCCCTTTGATAGCCCTCGTATATGGCTGCTCAAAATCAGCAGCCAAGTGGTCTGTCTCAACACTCCACCCCTGAGCAAACCTTTCACTCATAGCTTCACAAAGATTATGCAATATACAGCACATGGATATGACTATGGGAATATTATCCTCATTGAGGTCTAACCTGCTACAAAGGCATCACCAGCACACCTTTAATCTGCCAGAGGCACATTCTACTGTCATCTGGCACTACTCAGCCTATTGTTGAACTGCTCCTTACTGCTGTCCAGGTTTCCTGTGTAAGAGTTAATGAGCCATGGCTGCAAGGGGTACATCGGGTCTCCCAAGATCACTATGGGCATTCCAACATCCCTCATTCTGGTCTGGAAAGAAAGTCCCTGCTTGTAGCTTTCTATACTGGCTGGTGTTCCTGAAGATGTGCACGTTATGCACCTTCCTTGACTACCCCACACTGATGTCAGTGAAACACCCATAGTGATCCACAAGTACCTGCAACCCCATGGAGAAGTACCCCTTCCTATTAATGTACTCTGTCACAAGGTGATCTGGTGCCAAAATTGGAATATGTGTACTATCTATTGCCCCTCCACAGTTAGGGAAACCCATTTTCACAAAGCCATCTACTATTTCACGCACATTTTCCAGAATCACAGTCCTCCATAGCAGGATGTAGTTAATTGTCCTGCACACTTTTATTAACGGAGCCCCACCAATCGACTTCCCAACTCCAACTTGATTTGCGACCGACTGTAGCAATTTGGAGTCGCCAGCTTCCACACAGTGATTGCCACGTGCTTCTCTACCGATACAGCAGCTCTCATTCTAGTGTCCTTGTGTGATAGTGCTGGGGCGAACTCCACACACAGTTGGAGGAAGGGGCCTTTCCACATCCAAACGTTCTGTAGCCACGGCTCGTCATCCCAAATCTGCATGATGACACGACCCCCCACCATTCAGTGCTTGTATCCCGAGCCCCAAAGCAACGGTCCACTATCTGAAGCTGTTCCATGAATGCCAATAGCAATCTAAAGTTGCTCTTATCCATATCATAACAGCATGTCAGGCAACTGGCAGTGTTTTTCAGTTAGAAACTTCATGATTAACTGCACTGCCATCTGTGATGTCTTAATGACAATTCTCAGAGCATAGGCGAGCAGTGCAGGATCCATCCCTTCTCACAAAGAAGCTGGGATACATGGCAAACAAGAGTCATTGAAAATGCTGCGAAAGAAAGCTGGAAGCACATGGAATGCTGGGACCAAAAACAGTGCATCATGGGACATTGAGTCTGGTTTCAAGATGTGCTGCGATCCGCTCCGCCTTCTCACAAGACCTAGTGACAGAAAATGTTGAGCTGGACTGTGGGATAGGTACCCACAGTGCATTGCTCATACTGGAGATGATGGTTCCCCAACTGTGGATGCACTGTGCCAACAGAGGGAGCAAGCGTGAACATGCAATACCGATTGTTATTATAGTGCTTTTTGAATGTCACCATAACTTTTGTTGACAAAAACTCTGTAGTGTAGACAAGGCCTGAGTATAAGAGCTTCAAAGGGAGCACAATAAATCTTGCAGTACCAAATTTTATTTCCAGACAGTGACTTGTTTGAGACTTAACATCTCTGCTGCTTCAGGCTTATATTATTTTACAGTCTCTGTCGAGGTGGCATTCCTCACAGCTGTCCCCTAGGCTAGTCGATTTTAGAATTGGGAGTCTTATCAGTTCAGCCACAATTTTAAATTTCACATTTTTAAAATAAATCATATTCCCACTTCAAACTTAAAAGATATAGCTTTGTATTATCACAGGATTTATGTTCTTTACTAATACTGGAATATAGATTGAGTAAATCTGGACCTTTAGATTTGTCAGAATATTTTTCCCAAACACTTAACTATGTTAAATTGTGGTTATAATCAGAAAAATGAAACTGGTGCCTTCTTATTCAACAGATCTGTCCGCTGTCTCTATTCAGAGTCATGCTGGTATTTCTTTACTCTAGTTTCAAGAATACATTTTCCTTCTTTTAATTTCTGATAAACCTGCAGAACTGAGTTAGCTCTAGATGAATAAGCCAGATTCTATTCTGGCTCATCACTCCAACTAGTCCTCGCTTATCGAGGTATGATAGGACTCATTCTTCTGAAGCAAAATAAAAAGGATACATACAGACCTCTGGGCAAGTCACTTTAGTCTCTGTGCTTCAGTTCCCCAACTGTAAAAATGGGAATCATATTATTTCCTTACGGTGACAGTGTACCCCATAAGGCTTTATATCTATATAAATGTATAATGTATATATGATAAATGTATATATAACTAATATTATAAACTTATAAATGTATAATGATATAACTGTAATATATTTTATGCTATGTAACATATCTCTGTAAAGGATATGATGTAGTGAATCTATTCCACCTGTTTGTATGCATGTACCATTTGTGTGTTCAAAGGTATGAATATTGGTTGTAAACTTGCTTGATTGCTATGTAGCCTTAGTAAGAACATTTGGTCAAATTCTTGGGAAAGGAAGCACTCAATCAGGAAGCACTTAATAGACAAAAGAGCTTGGAAGGCTCCAATCCAAATACAAAGTCTACCTGAGGATGTTCAAGGTAGCATGTGGGCAATGGCTGTTACCTGCAAGTCCTGAGTCATGCATGGACATGTGACTTGCCCATGTGATTCCAAATCTCCATTTTGTGACTGGATTCTATGCAAGGAGAGAGGAGGGGGTCTCCACCCACAAGAGAAAGTCTATTTAAACTCCTGGGAGTCCCCTCCATTTTGGTCTTCAGCTGGCTTAAGTTAGAGCCTCTCTACCTCCAAGGAAACCTGAAAGAAACTGGAACAGTGAACAGTGACTGCAGCGGGGAGTGAGAGATAGCTGGACCCAGACTAGAAAGGAGACTAGTCTGTAAAAGGAAGCTTACTGGAACTGGTGAGGTTTTATTTGTATTCAGTTTCTTAGACATAGCCTTGAGGGTTTTATTTTATTTTATTTGGTAATTCACTTTGTTCTGACTGTTATTACTTGGAACCACTTGAATCCTACTCTCTGTCTTTATTAGAATCACTTTTTACTTGTTAATTAACCTGGAGTACGTCTTAGTACCGGGGGGGAGGGGAGGGCAAACAGCTGTGCATCTCTCTCTATCAGTGTTATAGAGGGCGAACAATCTATGAGTTTACCCTGTATAAGCTTTATACAGGGTAAAACAGATTTATTTAGGGTTTGGACCCCACTGGGAGCTGAGAATCTGAGTGGTAAAGACAGGAACATTTCCTAACCTGTTTCCAGGCAAGCCTACAGCTGTTAGGGGACATGGCATAAACCTGGGTCTGGGTTTGGAGCAGGCTAGCTGGTCTGGCTCAAACCAGGCAGGGTTCTGGCGTCCTAAGCTGGAAAGGGCAGGCAAGCAGGGGCAGGAGTAGTCTTGGCACACCAGTTGGCAGATTCCAAGGGGGTTTCTGGGATCCAACCCCTCACATCTGCATACTGGGGATGTTGTGAGGATACATACATTAGAGATTGTGAAGCACTTCGAGATCCACTGATGAGAAGGGCTATATAATTCTAGATATTATTATTACTTGGAGTGACAATTGTCACTGACTTTCTTTCCTTAAAAAAAACCAATGGCAGAAGTGCCAGCTAGCACACACTGATGAAAATGGAGTGTTAGCAGAAATTTTCCATCACAGAATCAAAATAAGAAAATGCATTAATAGCAGAAAAGGATAACATTGTATCACTCAAAAACTTATGGAGTTCTGTCAAATTGTTAGATTGAGTCTGGAATCAGAATGGATACCTACTTTGTTGTGGAGTTATTTGTTTGCAGTTATGGAGACAAAATGTTTTTAAACTATATTGTAACTCCTAAAATGATTGGCAAGATTCAAGGAATGAGAATATAACTCTCAAGTGATAAACTGCATAAAAAAAACTCTTCTCAGAATTCTTGGAACTCTTTCTTTGATTGTATGAGGTAAGAAAATGGTTTGAGATTTTGAAGAAAATGGATTGATTGTACAGTACTTTTTTTCCTAGATAGGTTCCCCCTCCTCCCTCCGCCCCATTGGATTTAGTGCTTGTGTAAGTTGCTGGATAGACTGCTCTGGAGAATAGTCTTCTGATTACACACAGATCAAATGCAGCAGCAATAGAAGCTTCCTCATGCTGTTCTGCAAATGGGACCTCACAGCCATGGTCTACAGAACCAACTTTGGAGGTGAGAGGCCCCTATAGTTCTCATGGCCTCTTAAGCTCCTGGCTTCATCCTGAGAACACCAACAAGAATTCCAGTTGTGGTGGTTTTTTTGTGATGCGAACACTTCTGACTGGTGTCATTGATTTGGCAGGGTGCATTCTTCCAGCCACCTACTGGACTTCTGTAAGAGGAATCCAAGTTTCTGTGGTCCTGGATCGGGGACAGTGGTTGAGCCTTCCCTGGCCCAGGGTATGGCCCTGTCCAGACTCTGCTCCCTGAAACCAGTGGGGGTCTGAGTTCCAGCTGTGGCCTTGAGCTCCAGGCTTGACTGGGACAGGCAGTGGTGGCTTGGGCTGGCTGATGGGGGTTAGGCCAGCTGGAAGCTCAGGCCAGCCTGGGGTGGGGTGGGCCAGTGTGGGTGGAGCAGGCCAGATGGCCTGGCACGGGCCACAGCAGGCTCAGGGGTCTAGCTGTGGTGGGTAGGGAGGGCTCAGGGGCAGGACCTTGGGTGGAAGAGGTGAGGTTGGCAGGCTACCCTTCCTGAAGGGAGGGGTTCACCTGCCACCCACATCTGGATCACCTGGGTAATTTAAGGCCTGAACGGAGTCTAGCCACTGCCCTGATCCTGGGGTCTCTAGGCGCACTCCCAGGGCACAGACTTTCTATTTGGTATCCATGTCTGACAGCTGGAACCATCTTTCCAGCTGCCTCACCCTGCTGGTGCAATGGTGACCTCAAACTCCCTCGTACTTGAACTCACCTGCTCCCAGAACTCCATCCCAAAGATGAGAAACTTCTGGTTACAGTTTAATTGTCTTCTGGGCACATAGCAATAGTGTTAAATTTGCAAATGAATTGCAGTTCTGCAGTTTCCCTTTTCAGTCTGGACTTGAAGTTTTTTTGCTGCAGTATGGTGACTTTTAAATCTGTAATAGTGTGTCCAGTTTGGCCGATGTACATAGCAGAGGGACACTGGTGGCATATAATGGCACAATAACTCCAACTCAGGAACCAATCCATGCAACAAACCTTGATGCCAACTCTGCCCACATATCTACACCAGCAACACCATCACAGGACCTAACCAGATCAACCATACCATTCACCTGCACATCAACCAATGTCATATATGCCATTATATGCCACCAGTGTCCCTCTGCTATGTACATCGGCCAAACTGGACAGTCCCTACGAAAAAGGATAAATGCACACAAATCAGATATTAGGAATGGCAATATACAAAAACCTGTAGGAGAACACTTCAACCTGCCTGGACACACTATTACAGATTTAAAAGTCACCATACTGCAGCAAAAAAACTTCAAGTTCAGACTGCAAAGGGAAACTGCAGAACTGCAATTCATTTGCAAATTTAACACTATCAATCTGGGACTGAACAAAGACCTTCAATGGCTTGCTAATTACAAAAATAGCTTCTCCACTCTCCAAGTTCACACCCCCTATTCAACTGCTAAAAGAATAACCCACCCTCCTTGATTGGAGATAACAAGCTGGTTCAGCCTAATTGGACTAACCTTGTTACCTCCTACCTGGTTCTTGCCTACTTTTCTATACCTGCCTCTGGACACTTCCACTGCTTGCATCCGATGAAGTGGGTATTAGCCCACGAAAGCTTATGCTTCAAAACTTTATAGTTAGTCTTTAAGGTGCCACAGGACTTTGTTACCTCACCATACCAGGGCATTCTTTGGGCTGCAGCCAGAGTCCCTTGGGTTGTCCAGATCCTTCTGCTTCAGTGCATAGCTTGTGGACGGCAACATGAAGCCTTCTGCCTTCATAAACTTGCTTCCTTTTTTTTTTTTTTGACTGCTTCCTTCTTCCTGTCTGGCCCCTTGTTCATGGTCACTTTGTTCTGTTGCTAGTAGGTTTCCAGGGCTCCTACCATTCCCCACCTTCCAGGGGGTTAAGCTAAGCTGGTTTTCTAAGAATGCAGCTGCTTTTTAGCATAACCTTTGTGAGGTCTAAGTATAATTGTTAATATAAAGTACTCCCCATTGCCCATGTCTGGCATGAATACATTTCCAGGGGTTGGGTGCTTAGAATCAATTACTTTCTATATTCAGCCCTTTATTTGTACATGTTGGGACTTCAGCCCAAAATGGAGGCAAACAGGCACTAGAGAAGGCAAAAAGCTGCACATTTGGAATGGAGACTTTAGTCTGACACAGATACACAGAGTTCACAATTCATAAACTGTACAGACAGATTCCCAATCATCACAAGAGTTAGTAACTCTGTTCACATGGACCACTGAGCAGCCACCAGATGGTAACAACTTTTGATTACTACCAATAACCTAGAAGTGAAAGGCTCTCTCTCCCTTTTCCAGTTACTCTGACCCTGGCACTAGTCTAGCATCTGCTAGCACTAGCACAGAATGCTGTCCTGGAGAGAGAGACTGCCAATAAGGGTATGTCTACACAGCAAATTAAAATCAGCTGCTGGCCAGGGCCAGGTGACTCGGGCTCACAGGGCTCAGCCTGTGGGACTGTTTCATTACTGTGTAGACTGCCGGGCTCAGCCAGGAGCCTGAACTCTGGGACCCTCCCAACCTGCAGGACCGAAAGCCCAGGCTCAAGTCCAAGCCTGGAAAGCTACACAGCAATGAAACAGTCCTGCAGCATAAGCCCCATGAGCCTGAGTTGGCTGGCCGTGGGTTTTTCTTTGCTGTGCACACATACCCTAAGAAGGCAGCTTGAGGTGGGGTGGGCACCTGGAATCTGCCCAAAAGGGACAGCTGGAAAAAGCTGTTAGAGAAGAAGGGGGGAGAAGAAGAATCTAAATGCTGAGCTAGCAGATGAAGCAGAGCTGGCATGAGGTGAGGTGATAAAATCAATGAAGAAGAGGAGAATAAAAGTAGGGGACTGGGAAGAGAGATAAAGGAAAGAAGGAAAATCAGAAAAGTTTCAGCTCAGGAGAAGCAGAAAAAAAATAAGCTGGGTATGTGACCAGACACTATTAGAGAAGGGCAGTAGAGGGAAATAAAAGCCACAAATGTACTAGAGATAGAGTATCAAGGGAAAAAACAGAAAGAAAATATAACCAGTGAAAAGGGAATTGATCAAAAAGCTGTGTTAGAGGAAAACAGATCCTGAAAACACTAAACGAGAAGCCCCCCACAAAGGACCTGAAGAGAAAGAATGACTGTTTGAACATCTATTGAAGGAATACAGTTCAAAGGTGCCTAACAGACAAGTAAGAGCCCACTAGGTGTAGAAACCCTGCTTGTGGATAAGCTCAGTAAAAAGAGATAGGGCCACAGGAACATTGGTGGTTCACGGTGGTGGAGGGGTGACTGAAGGGCTGGGGCTCCCCTTTTAAGCCAGCCCATCTCCCCGACAATGCCAGCAGCTCAGGTACCACTCCAGGCAGGGGGAGAGAGCCAGTGAGCCTGGGGAACTGGCTTCAGTGCATGTGTGTGTGTGTGTGTGTGCACGCGCATGACCCCCCCCCCCATGCATTCTCCACTATGCTGCCTCCCCAGATATAGCAGTGAAATTATACCTATGGGTCCGAGTCTCCCCAGAGTGGCAGTGGGCCCCTGGGCAACTGCTAGCATGGCCCAGCTTCTGGTCTGGCTAGGAGGTGGGTCTCAGTGGTAAGGGGAGGAGCAGGGGGCAGGGCCCCATAGTGAGGAGGGTGTGGGGTGCCCAAATGTTCTTTGTATCCAGGGCTCCAATAAATCTTAATATGCCTCTGACTACACTAGAACCGATTATATGCATACCAAAGGTGCACTGGGAAAATAACTTCAAATTTATATTTTCAAAGATGATGAATGACTTTGAAATCTAAATGAGCAAATATGTAGTTTTCATTTTACAAGCAGTCTTATTAAATTATTGCCTGCAGTAATGTTCTATAAAATGTTAGACACAAGGAATCACTTTACAGTATGACTAATTTAAATTATGGATCATTTGCAGGTTCTTTTAAAGAAGTTTGGATAATCAGATGGTCTAGATAACAGACATTGCAACTACACCTACAATAGAGGCACTATCACTAGAGTTACTTGATTTAGGCCAAATCTGATAAAGCTCAAGTTGGATAAATCTTGAAAAACACAAAGGTGGAATTCACTCTATCCCCAGCACCAAAACTGTAAACAGAAATTGTGTGGGGGACCGAATACTCCATCAATCCATAGATAAGGCACTGGGCACTGCTCTGTCCCCTCCCAGTCCTTATTCCAGAACCTGAGCTTGACTAGGGACTGTGATCCCTGCACATCCTCCTATTGATAACTAATGGATTCACATAGTTGCACATCTAGTGGCTATGTGTCAGCTGCTCCCAAGGCCTGCCTTTTAAAATCCCTCCTCCACGTTGAGCTTTTTCAGGTCAGCTCAGCAACATACAGAGAATGTGCAGTTCTGCACAATGGTGGGTCTGCTCAAGGTCTGTCCTGCACAATGGTGGGTGTGTTGCAGTGTGGGCCTTCCACAGCTCTTAGTTTGATAGGCGAATTTCACCCAGAAAGCATAGAGCTTATTGAGAAGACAAGATACTCTCACAAACACAGTTCTTCCCTGTCTCCATATTTGGATTGGATCAGGCTTCGTAGGAGAGTTTTTCGTCAAGACGAATAACATGGTTCTAGCTTAAAATGTGTATTTACCAAAATTAATCCAAATGCTAAAGTTATTTGTTCTGACCTCCTAGGAAGGTGAGATGGACAAGACACATGGGAGAGGAGAAGGTTATGAGCATCTCAATGACAGGGACAAATCTGGTTAGAGGAATCTTCTTTTATGGGATTTGTGGAACTTTAATTTAAAGTGCGCACACTCTGATGGTTCTTTAGCAACTTTAAACAGTAAACATCTTTTTTTCTGTGAGAAATGACTTTAGACTCAGTTGGGAATTTGATATGGTAAAAGATTTTATTCATTGTGGGACCCTTGCATTAACTAGCTTTGGGGAAGCAATAGAATCTACTCTCCTAATGCAATCAGCCTCTGGTAAGACAATCTTTAAAATCCTCTTAAAATCAGAAATTAATTATAATATAAATATTGCTTTTAGTCTCACTTTCCATATTCTCTGTGTTATTCCTTCAGTGTCACATCAACCCTTAACATACATTTAAAGCTTGTCTGTTGAGAAGAGCTTTTTTGACACTGTCCTTTTTGTTATTTCAACATCTACAGATGAAATATCATGTTTATGTGACTCTGGGATTTACACGTGTTCGTATGTATATACAAACACATTTGGTTTACAAGATGGAGTGATCTCAGCCACCTAGCCTTTAGTCCCTGGTTCCATATGTTGACACAAATCCTTCGACTTTAAGCATATTTCTCTCTGTAGGTTATGCATTTTTTGTCATTTAGAAAAATACACATGGATAAAATAGCAGAATCTTGTTATCCAAACTTCAACATCAACCATCCCTTAGAGGCCATGTATTGTTCATTATTTATTTCAGTTTTCAAAAGGCACTTATTGGAAGAGCCAGTGATGCTATCTGTGGAGAGGACAGACAGAATCCTGTCCAATAGTGCAACACAATGGACCACATTTCACCCATTGAGTATAAACCAGTGTAAGTCTGTTGAAGACAAATGAACATTACTTACCTGTAACTCGAGTTCTCTGAAATGAGCCTGTGCATATTCACATTTGTGGGCTCATGGTGCCTGCACATTAGCTGCTGGAGCCTTCTAGAAAGCAATATCCATTGAGTCCACTTGTCCTCTCCCTCCCCTTCTGGTCCTAAAAGGCTCCTGAGGGATAATCTTCAAATCTGACATTAGATTTATTCAGTGCCAGCTTCATCGACTGGGCCTGAGGTGCCTCCCCTGTTAGTAGGGATGTGTGAAGCTGCCCTCCCATGGCTGGCGGTCCAGACAGAGCCCACGTTGGATGGGCATCTCCTCTCATCTTTTAAAAGACAAAGGTGTCTACCTGACAGGCTAACCAAAAACCAAATTTGTCTCAAAATGGCAGAGAAAGAGAGAAAAGAAAGGAAACTATGAGAAACACGTCGAGCACACTGTGTGCAATCTGAATCTGCTGGACCTTCGGCAGTTGGAAAGGAACTGAGGGGTGGACAGGACAGGAGGGGGAGAGTTATTATCCCTATTTTACAGAGCAGGAAGTTCAGTTACTTGCCCAAGGCCACAGAATGAGTAAGAGCTGAGATTAGAATCCCTAGCTCTCTCTTCAGTGTCCATAGACTGTCTCTAGCAAACGCCTGCGCATAGGAAATTCAAAATCTGTCTTCCTCTTGTTTCATAGACTGTTAATCAAATACATCCCTTTTAGTTAGTTTTTGGGAGGTTGAATTGGACCATCGGGGACTAGGTTGTAGACGGGACCTGTCACCTAATAAATTGAGGGACTTTGTGTAGGAGGTCACTCTGCTGGCCTCTGCTTATGCACAGAAGGTGAAATCCTGGCCTCACTGAAATCAGTAGCAAAATTCCCATTGACTTCAGTGGGACGAAGATTTCACCCTTGTGGCCGGGTTTCTCTCTGCTCACAGTATGTGGGGTAAGACAGACCCCATTTCCAGAAGGAAGAAAAGAGTCAGTGAAACTGTTCTGTGTGAGAGGAGCGAGTTTGAGTTCCTCACCTCCATGCACTGGACACACCCAGAGGAGGCTGGGGCTGAACAGAGAGAGAGACAATTCCATGCATCCAAGTGATGGCAGAATCCTTGACCCAGGAAAAAACAGTTTTCATAAATACTTTGGGAGAGAAGAAGTAAAGAGAAAATACTAAGAAAAATTCAAAAAGGAGGTCTTTTCCCTGGGTGAAAGATGTCAGTAAAGATGGTCACGGGACTGCCTGTCCCCGATTGTGACCGCTGAGAATGAATCACAGAAAGAGGAAATTCCCACAGCAGACATGACAACAGAGCTGTCACTGACTTGTCATGGTAAGGCTGAGGTGGGTGAAAAAGAGCCAGGGAAAGATGTCCATGACAGAAACAACTATAGAGCTGCAGATATTTGAGTGTGATACTGGCCAGAATATAATGCCACCTTTTCTGCTGCCACATCTTGTTGAGGAGCAACTCAGTGAAGAATATATTCTGGGACCAGTATTGTATTCAACAGCAAATGGAACAAATTATCACAGCAGTGTAGGAACTTTGATGACAATTACGCAAAATGGATCAAGCCTGGAGAGGATGCACATGAAAAACCCGATTGGCTGAATACAAATTAGAGTCTCCTCACAGAGCTGTTGGTCTTTGTCATAACCATAAAGTAGCCTAGAATTCCTTCTTACCTGTAAGGGGTCAAGAAGCTAAGAGAACCTGGTTGGCACCTGACCAAAAGGACCAACGGGGACTGAAGGTGTTTTCAAATCTGGGGGAGGGAAGGTTTTTGTTCTGTATACCTTTGTTTGTGGCTCTTTCGCTTTGGGGATTTCAAAGGAGCCAGACAGCCTTTTCTTCTCTCCATCTAGTTCTATATCAGTCACTGAACATCACAAATAGTAAGTAATAGCCAGGCAAGGCATGTTAACATATTTGTTTCTCACTTGTGAATTTCTCATGCTTTAGGGAGATATCCCTGTGTTTTCTCTGTAACTTTGAAACTAAGCAGAGGGGATTCATCTCTGGGTTTTTCTTTTAATATTTTGTGACTCTGTAAAATGCTTCCACACTGATTTTTATAGAGGTAAATTGTTTTTTTCTTTAATTAAAATTCATTTTCTAAGAATCTGACTTTTTTCCATTGTGTAGATCTACGTGTTTTGGATCGGACTCACCTGTAAGGATTGGTGAGGGATTTATTCTCAAGCCGCCCAGGAAAAAGGAGTGTAAGAGCTTGGGGGGACTTTTAGGGGGAATAGGACTCCAAGTGTCCTTTTCCCTGATTCTTTGTTTACACTTGGTGGTGGCAGCCTATCCACCAGACACAGGAGAAACTTGTGTCTTGGGGAAGATTTAACCTAAGCTGGTAAAATAAGCTTAGGGGGGCTTTTCATGTGGGTCCCCACATCTGTACCCTAGAGTTCAGAGTGGAGAGGGAACTGTGACAGTCTTATTCAGACCTTACAGAAGTTTAGTTCATAACAGAGCTTGAAAACTGTTGTAGAGGGCAGGAAGAATAGTTTTCAGTCATCTTCTCTTTGGGAGACAATGGTGTCAAGTTGCTACAGTCTGAGACTGAAAGTGGGAACTTCAGAACTCTTTGCTGTTGACTTGCTATCTGACTGTAGGCAGCCTCATCTTACTCATCTGTAAAAACTGAGGATAATTTCTAACTCTCTGGATTGTTGTGAGGCTTAATTATTTAGGCCCAGATGTTTAATGGTATTAAGGTACTGCTACATTCAGCATCACAACATCTAAATGATTCAGGCAAGTGCCTAAATCCCTTTTGAAAATGAGATTTAGGCTCCTAAACTAATTGGGCATTGTGATGGTAAGCACAGAAACACCTAAACAGCTTTAAAAATCTGGGCCTTAGTGTTTGTAAAGAACCACATTAATTCGAGGTTTTTGATCTATATAAACATATATATATATATTATTTAGGCTATTTCGAGATGAAAAGAAGCACTTAAGTGCTTGACAAACTGAGGTGGAAAATATATACTGGAATTGCTTCATTCATCACTGCAATGAAACATCTGGGATGAAATTTAACAACTGTTCAACAGAGCACAGCAATACTGCACAATAGCTTAGGACAGTAAGTAAACTATCAATTGAAACTACAGGTGCAATTTTATGTTGACAGATTAGTCATATTGGAATGTAGTCAAGACATCCAGTGACTGACTAATCCTTCGTTTTGCCCTAAAAATGATTGCTGAGCTTAAAAATGCTTACTCTTCCCATCTTCCTCCATCTACCGAGGAAATAAAAATCTTGCCCTTCCGACAATCCTCTGTAGCTTGTTACTGGAGTTGATGGAGCTTGTTACTGGAGCTCAGCAACCAGACAGAACTTCAGGTGTAAAGAAGAATGGATTAGACACACTACCAGAACCATCAAAGAGCAGCCAGTGGGCAACACTGACACACACGGCTGAGTGAAATCAAAAGACTACTGGAAAAAATGCAAAAGAAATAATCTGCGTATCCCTTTTCTCTCTCTTGAGCACTGGATATTGTCCCAATTTTACTGCTGTACCGGGCCTTGGCCTAGATGTTAATATACCCCTGACTCTCATAAAATATGCTATTAACCTTCAGTGACAAGACGTAGTCAGGATCTGTGTTGCATCTCATTTAGAATATGGCACCTCCAGCAGTACAGTGCTCCCTAAAATAGAGAGCTCGCCCAGTGCTGACTGACTCAGAGGGACGAGTGCTGCCTACTGAATCACTAGTATCCCTTTCTGCAGTATTCTTAGCTCCTAGGAGATTTCCCATCTAAGCGCTCACCTGACCCAATTCTTTTTAGCCTTTGATTGGTGATAGGCTCACAGCACGGGCTGGTTTGACTGCAGGGCTTAGGAACCCTGCACATTTTTCACAGGGCTGGTTTTAGATCTACACAGCTGCAAAAGGCATTACATTTAATGGAATAGCCAAAGGCGCTGACTCTGTGGGTGCTTTGGGGCTGGAGCACACATCAGCCACCTGCCGATCAGCTGTTCAGTGGGCCTTGCCGATCAGCGCCTCCTCCCGTGCCCCCCTCCATTGTCTCCTGCCCACTGTCGATAAGCTATTCGGTAGTGGGTGGGAAGCGCTGGGGGGAGGGGGAGAAGTGGGGGTGGGAAGAGGCAGAATGAGGGTGTGACCTCGGGGAAGGGGCAGAGTGGGGGTGGGGCCCTGGGCCCTGGAGCACCCCTGTGGAAAGCTGAAATTTGACACCTGCAGGAGCAGTGTTTGGGATTTTTCACGGCTGGAGGATGGGGCAGTTTGCACTCTGTAGAGGGAAATGTGGAATATTGGCTCCGGCTCTGTGCTGGCTGTTTGGCTGCCACTCTACTCTTCACTACACTTGGGGTTGCAAACCGAGAGCACAGGCTTTTCTAAGCTGGCTAGTGAAAGTATCAACTATTTCTATGTGCCTAGGTGACCAATAGATCCACAGCTGTACCCCGTCTCAGAGAGATTTTCAAAATTACTGATTGTTCAGAGCTTTCCTCTTTAGTTTTCACACTTTCCTAGCCTAATGGCTGACTGCTTCACCTAGCACTGCAAGAGGTGGCTACTTGCTACTTACACTCTTTTACCTTCCACGTTGACTGATTGCACGGGGAACTGAAGCAGCCATTTAAATGCAGCGTACTCTGCACCCTAGCTCAGGAACCTGTCAAGTAAGCACTCCGGCCCAGGAACTGCAGTTATTGTGATATTTGCTTTCTCTCCAATTTTGTAATCCAGATTCCATAATTCTGCCTTTGTGCATTTCCTGAGGGCTCATGTAAAAAAACTGTTGAAGCAAAAATAGCAGTCACTAGTGGGGAAGTAAAACTACAGTGACTTTAAGGCATTTTCAGAATTCATAGATATTTTAGCACTAGCCCACAGAAGTTACCCTTATCCAAGTTCAGCTAAATGCCCTCAAGTAGCAGGGAAGATTCTCTTCTGGGAGCTTCACCTTAGCAAGGGCCAAAATGGTTCAGTGGTTTGTGCAAAGACTGCAGAAGATATCAACGACAGTGGAGTTGGACATTCCTATTGAGCTGGGAGCCCCAGCTGTGGACAGGCTGAACAGAGGCTTTCTGCTCCACCTGAAAGCTGTGGTAACTCTCTCTGTGTGTTGTGGTGCGCGGGTATGTTTGTGGGAAATCTCAGAGGATGCAACCAGTGGATCTGCAACTACACAGTTCCAATGGCCATAACGTCAGAGCGGAAGAGGAGTGTAAGGGCTACATATACTGCTGCAGATATTAAGGCTTCAGTAGCAGCTGTGGAGCGACTCTGCAGGGGTTGAGTGAGGGGGTGGGTTACAGCCTACATGAAGACCCTTGATCAAAGAACTTGTACAAAACTCTGGCTTTGCACGGGAATCAAGATTTGGGGTTAGAATTAGTTGTTGTTTTATTTTGTTGGTGCATAATATCAGACTTGGTCTTGATTCTGACCTTAAGAATTCTTATTTAGCTTGAAAGTTCTTAATAAACAAAAAATAGCTGTAGCTAGAGTTCACTGCAGGAAGGATATTTTGCAGAACCACCCTTTTTGGATACTTAGACATTAGCATGATGACCTTGAACTGAAATAGACACTGATAAATGACTAACTTCCTTTCACGAGGTCCTATAAGTTCATATTCCTTGAGGTGTCTTAGCAGTGTCTCCCTAGTTAAGGATAGCTCAGTCTTTCTTTGATAAATTCAGGCCACAGAACATCTGAACACATCCTTAAGCACTAGAATATGGATAGAAATCAAGTTGCCTGGGAGGAAACCAGAAAACAGAGTAATGAACGCTGCATAATATTATTCTACAGTAATAAAACCTTATTAAAAATCTTAATGACTAAATTCTTGGTTTTGATTTACAAAGTTATGAGCCTTTGAAACTCTCAAAGTGACCATATTGGTAGATTTTTTTACTAAATTCCTAAAATGTGCTGGATTAGCATATATTACTAATTTAGCTAAATTTCCTTTTCAGGTTTTTATACTGAGTCCATCATGCTGGTATCAGAGCACTGAGTGAGAAGCGCAGTGAAATATATTGCTATGAATGATCAGGAAAATGTGTGGCTAAGGGAAGGGCTCCTAGGCCAGGGGTTCTCACAACAAAATTTTTGGTAGCCTCAGAGTGTGGCCCCCAACTCTCAGTGACACTTTTTTCCTAAAATACTTAACTAACTGTAGGAAATTAAATATGCACAGATACACATCCAAGTAATTGTAATGTATGTTTGTAGGGCTTTTTGGCAGACTCAATAACAAAATTGATGCTACTTCCCCCCTCCAGACCCAGGGCTTATTGAGTTCTGGGGCTTGCAGTGAAAAGTTATATTTGTTAATATCACGGCACACTTAGTAGCCACCTGGGAGGCTATGAAAAGGGATGAGTGAAATTAACAAGCATACAAGTATCACTTTTTACAGGTAGTTAGTAAGTCTGCTGTGAAAAGTGATACTTGCATGTTTATTAATATCACTTTTTTCAGCGAGCCCCAGGACTCATTAATCCCTGGATGGGGAGGCAGCAGGGGCCAGAGGTGATGGTGGGATGGATGTGGGGCTAGGGAGGCAGCGGGGGCCTGGGGCAATGTGGGTTATGGCTGCGAGGCCAAGGGAGGCAGTGGGAGCCCAGGGTTATGGGGGTGGGTGATGAGCCCCACTGTTACATGGCAACCCCCCATCACTCCGCAGGAGGCTGTTGTGGCCACATGAAAAAGCCCATGGTGGCCACATGCAGCCACGGTGGCTGCATTTGAGAAACGTTGATCGAGTGTGTAGTTTGCAGAAGAAATTCTAGGGCAGATGGATTTTTCAAAGGTTGATTAATATTAAAGGAGATTGTCAGGTCAAATTTGAGACAGAATTTATATTTTATAAAAATACTTAAAATAAAACCCCTAAGTTCTCCAGAAATGTTTCCATGCACGTTTTGTTTTAAATGGTACCAGCTGTCTGAAAAAAATATATTTTTGTTTACAATATTTCACACTCAGACATTGCAACATTATGCTATTGCATGAGAATATGAGAGTGAAAATTATTCGAAACAAAGTGGAAACTAAGAAGTATCTTTCACTGTCCAGGTTCGCAGACAAGTGAAGTGTCTACAAACAACACAAACAGTAAAAAGTTAGATTTTCAAAACTTCTTTGAGTTTTAATTATCAAAATACTAGATTGTGCATGGTTATGTAGCAGGGTGCAAGCCTTCCTCCTTCCTTTCTACCCCTGTGCAGGGATAAAAACAAACCTCGTCTCCAATAAGCAGAGTCCATGGAAGTCTAGCACCGGTAGCCGTGCTAGAGTCACCAGAGAGATGCAGGTGGGCAAGCATACTGAATTCAATAAGAAAGATCAATAGACCTCTTTTCCCTGGTGTACACACTGCCAGTGGCATCAGCTCAGGGACAATGGGCCAGATTTAGAAGTGATGTTCATGCAAAGTGGTATAAGTTAGACCCCCTTGTACTCCGGTATCTGAGTACAAGAGGGTCTACCTTGTACTTAGACCAACTTTCATCTATTCTGCTCTTATTTACGGGAACTTACATTGGTATAAATTACATGACAGGGAGCCAGAAAAAGGTACAAGCCAAACCAGAATGGAGGTTCACAGTTTCTGCTCCTCAGCCTGTAAATCACATCAATTTAATATATTTATTTGTCGGTAGAGCATGTGTAAGTAGATTTAAGGGAGTATATAAAGGGGCTGTAAAATGCCACCATTTTATACATTAACTCTGAATTTAACCCAGTTCTTCTTGAAGTGGTTAACCTGTAGGCAGTCCTCCTCATACATCTCTCTCTAACATGTTTCAGTGGCTTACACCCATAATCTTGCCCATAGGTGGTATTAGTAACCAAGAGACACACTACTTTCTAAAGAATATGATTTTAAATCTGAAAGTTTCCCTTTAAATTTCTTCTAGTGCATCTTATTGTAAAATCTGGTTTACATTTCCAGTGAAAATGCTGATTAGAACACAGCTTTTCCTAACTTGTCTGAGACATACTTTTAACTAATTACATATTACTAGTCTGAAACATACTTTTAACAGAGGAGCTTGCCTTTCTACTGCAAAACCAGAGTATGTTGATCCATTTATGCAGTGCTTCTTGGGAAACAGACCTTTATTTTGCAAACAAATTCATTGTAAATGAAAAATCCATGTTTAAAGACAGGCCATTTTCTATACCATAGCTGTCTTCTACTTTAAGGAATGGCAACATTGCTGCAAAAAGGTTCAGTCAGGGCTGGAAAGAGTAATAGATTTCTGATCAAAGAAAAAGGTACTGGCAGAGTCTTTTTTTTTCTCCTCCACCAAAGAAAAAGAAGGAAAAAAAAACTTTTCCATTGAAATTCTGAAAGGACTTTCACTTCTGTGAAAGAGGGATGTGAGCCATCCCTGATCTCTGGAAAATTATCGAAATTCTCTTTCCCTTCAAAGCAACTCCATCTTCCAGCCAGAGAGCACCAAGGCCCTTCTTGTTCTGGTGGATTCCTCTTGACTTTTCAATGCAACTTCAGAAGTGAGCCAGTGTGGGCTGGAAGTGGGCGGTAGAAGCTTTTAGCAGCTGTTCCTGAGTCAGAGAACAATTTTAATTGTCTTGAGGCAGTTAGTAAAGTTACTTTTTCTGAAGTAACGAAAGAGTAGCATAAAGGGACTTTGCAAAGTCCAGTTTGTGAATTAAATAGATTTATCTTTAGTTTGTACAGTTCATAAAGTCTGTGAATAAAAATTATTGACATCAGAAATAGGTGGGGTTTTTTTTTGCATAGTTACAGTCTTCCAAAAAATCAGGGGAAAGAGGACTCTATCTTATATAGAGAGTCAAATCTGTACTGTACATTCCTCAATATTTCTTAGGAACTCAGAATACCAGTAAGCTACTGGCAAACTAAACTTCTGTAAGGTCTAAGACCAACAGTTCTGTGAGGAGGCTCTCATTTGTAGCTGGCCAATCAGTTTTTCATGTGCATCCAATCCAGGCTTGATCTAGTTTACATAATTGGAATCAAAATTCCTGATGTGATAATTTAAGTTTGCTGGTGAATACAAGACTGGTCCCAGAATACACTCTTCACTACCTGACAATTTAGGTGTAATCCTGTGGAATCCTCAAGAAGCCTATGACTCAGTTCAAAAGCCTGAAGTGGGGCATATATAGGACTGATTTAGAGAACATAAAAATGGCCATACAGGGTCTAGCCTAGTTTCCTGTCTTCCAAAAGCAGCCAATGCCAGGTGCCCCAGAGGGAATGAACAGAACAGTCAGCAAGTGATCCATCCCCTACTACCCACTCCCAGCCTCTGTCAAGCAGAGGTTAAGGATACCATCCCTGCCCATCTTGGCTAATAGTCATTGATGGACCTATCATGAGGCTGGATGTTTTTAAGATATACTACAAAACCTTGAAAATGTCTTGCACTTACTACCTGCCTGTGTGCCTTTAAAGATACATCTTTAAAAAGTTTCAGGACTTCAATTACCAAAGTAGCACAGTTACTTCTCTTTAATAGTTCCTTTTTCACAGGAAATATTTACCATTCCAACCTCTGGTATCTGAATAAGGTCAGTGGAAAAAGTAGCCTATTACAGTCCTAGAATATAAAGAGTTAAATATGGTAACAAGTCAGGGCTGGCCCTAGCCCAAATGGCACCTCGGGCAAGGAGCATCTTCGAGGGCTCCCCCACCCATTTGATAAACTTTTAAGTACCTTATTTTTTATTGTAATTTTCACCCATTTCATTACTTTGATGTATGATTTGCATGCATGATTTATCCCTGTTATATAAGACAATAAATTTGCATGCTAGGATCTGTAAATCCATATTGATTCATGCTATATATATATGCAAATAAAAATAAAATAATTTCCTCTAAGCTTATAGAAACTTTTTAATTTTAAGAATAACTGAAATGTCTGGAAACACAAGTACATTTTCACAATAACACAGTAAAACAAGGTTCACAATATCGCAGCTGGGCTCTCTCTTACCTTCAGTTCTTTCTTATATCTCACTGACTGACTGGTGATGTCCTGCCCCTTATATATCCACGAGGACATGGCTGACAACATTCTAGGAGGTTTGAGGATAATGTAGTTCTCAAAAGTCTGGAAGGTTCCATGAGATTCAACAAAGGTCCAGAACATTCTAGGAGGTTAGCGAAAAATGAATCCACATACGGAATACCGGAAACATTTTACTTCAAACATTCTAGTTTCCCTTTTGTCACTAATAACAAAAACAGCACCCTGAATCCAGTGCCCCCAAACCTGGTACTCCAGGCAGTCGCTTAGGTCACCTTGCCCATAAATCCGGCCGTATAACTAGTAATTACTGCTACTATTGATAATTCTAATGCAAAGAAATCATTATCCATCCAGTCACTAGTAATCATTGTCATATCTGTTATACAGATGAGGCAGGTTTTTTTTCATCAAAAGTGGTTTTTGCACATACTATTCCTGAGCTTGCATCCATTAAACTCAATGGGAATTTTGCCATTGATTTCAACAGGTGCAGGATTAGATCTGAGGTTTAAAACATATGTTATTTTATAATAAATAAACTTCCAGGTATGAATATTTAAGGTGACAGTCTTGATTAGCTTAGAGATGACAGCACATATGAATAGAGTAAGCTTATGGAGGTAATAGAATATAGTCTATAAATGACCAACTGATTAATGCATCTGTTATGTGCATTATGGAGAGCAAGGATATGCAAATAGTAGCCACTACAGACCACAGTGCATCAGGAACCCAGTTCTATTTCTAGCACAACTATTATTTAGGTGGATTCATAAAAGTGATGTATAATGTGTCTGCTAATTAGATTGCAAGGCCCTTGAGGCAAGGTCTATGTCTGTCTTTCTTCCATACAGCACTGAGCATACTGTTGGTGCTCAACAAATCATAATAAAGCCTTTTCCAGACAGTATTTATTTTCCAAGACCAACATTTTCTATAGTTCTAGGCAATTCCTAGACTCATAACTAGTATTCTACCACTTGCCATTCCCTGAATGAGTGTATGACGGGGCAATTTCCCTACAGATAACATTAATTAATTATTACTATTATTATTATTTATAGTATGGTAGCACCCATGACCTCATCAAATCAGTAACCTCCCTATTGTCAAGCTTTTTGTAGGCATTGTGGAAAAGTAGGAGAGATTTTTAGGGAGGATAATGAGGTAGTTTTACAGAAGTTTAAGGGGATTTTCTCCCAAGCATGAGGGGCAGCATGGGAGAAAGCACAAAAGTTTGAAAAGGTAACAAGTAGGCAATGGAAGGTAGCATCCTGGGCCGATCAGAGATGGGAGCCAACATCTCAATAGTGAATGAGAGACCATAGGCAGGGTGACGATAGACTGTAGAGGGCCATGAAGGTGAAGACAAGTCGGTTACACTTGATGAGATAGAGAAGGGAAAGCCTGTGGATGGCTACAAAGAAAGTAACACGGTCAAAGTGATGGGCTGGGAAAAGGATCTTTGCAGCAGTATTCTGAATGGATATGAGTGGAAGAAGACTGCATGTGCCAAGGCCAGAGAACACTGCAGTAATCAAGATTTACAACTCTCTTCCAATGAAATATGTGGCATTGTAACACAAGAATGTTGTGAATAATAGTCTGTTTTAGGCAGCTGTACAAGGGTCTGATCCTGCTCCCATTCAGTGCAATGGAAAAATTCCCAATGAATTCAAAGGTGCAGGATTGAACCCTACATGAGAATCTCTTTCACTCAGGTTTTTGTGGACAAAGGAAAGGAAAAACAGCTCTGTTCACTGTAATATTCTAACTTACTGGGAAAATATTACTTTTCTGAGAAACTTATTAAGAAAGTAGTTTAAGGATTGGCTTTTGGACAAGTCTGCTGGTTTTCAGAACATATATTTCCTGCATTTCCATTTTAGAACAATGAGAACCTACACTGGTTTGTAATGAGCTATCCTGTAGGGCCATGATGAACAATGTTCATACAATAGGATATCCGGTCTCCCTTCAGAGGTGTTTTCTTGAAGCAACTATCATGTTTCTGAGGGAACTGCCCTTTTCAAATCAATAAAGAATGCACTCCAGCCATACCTTACTAGCAACTTTTGGCTATGGATATGCTTCAGTTGAGGGGTGTGATTCCCCTGTCATGCACACATATGCTAGCTCTCACCAAGCTAGCACAAGCATAAATAGTGTAGCAGTGGTAGCACAGGTAGTGTCAGCAGAGGCATGGCTTAGCTGTGCCGAGTAAATACCCTCAGGTGTTGTTTGATGGCATCAGGCCCAATTTTCCATCCTCTTTGTCCTTGCATATTACACCTATTATTGATTAGCTGTTGGACTACGAACAGAAGAAATGGTCTACAGAGAACTCTGACAATGCTAGATGGGAAAAGTGAAGATATTTTTGCAAAATTCACTATCCTTGGAAATATCTAACCCAATCACATGTGACTTATGTGTCATGGAGTGTGGGGGAGTCAGGGCCTCCCCCCCCCACTTCCTGTGATTCACGTGACTCTCAGACAGTAAAACAGAAGGTTTTAGACAACAGGCACAAAGTCCAAAACAGAGCTTGTAGGAACAGTCAATGGGACCCCCTCGGTCAGGTCCATCTTGGGCGGCAGGGAGTTTATACCCCAGCCCTGGTGCTGCCCCTCTTTCCCCAGCCCACTCCAAACTGAAACCAGCTCTAGCCATCTCCTCCAGACACAGCCCCGGCCCCTCCTCCAGCCTTTGTCCAGTTTCCTGGGCAAAAAGTTTCACCTGGCCCCTAGCCCCCTCCTGGTACATGCTCGGGTATCATCCCCCAAGTGAAGTCACACCCTGATATCCCATCACCCATGCAGACAGGGCCAGTGCAACCACTAGGCGAACTAGGCAGTCACCTAGGGCGCCAAGATATGGGGGCACCAAAAAGCGGTGTCCCCCCAAAAATTTTTACAGCATTCCTGGGCTGGGCTGCCCACGGTGTAGAGCCCTCAGACTCCATCTCCATCTCCCAGTGCAGTCTGAAGTGAAATAAACTCATCTCCTAAACAGCCATCAAATAATCTTATGAATAATCTTTACTCTCTACAGGGCATCTTAGTAGGTAAATCTGATTCTACAACCAGTGGCTAAAGATGTCTGAAGGATTAAAAAGGATACTGTAAATATCAAGTTCCAGCAAATCGTACAGATGCCCACTTCTGTACATGAATATGCTATTAAGGATTTTTGTAAAGAAAGAATAAAATATTTTTTAATGCCCACAAAAAAATCTTTAAGGTCAGAAAAATAGAGGATATTTTTCTGCTTTGAAGGAAAGGTTATCATCACTCTATCCAATTTTCACATTTTATGATTTCAAAATTACAGTCACCTATGATTTTTGTAGTCATTAGAAACAGCACTAGATGTCTGTGAAAATTGAACAGAAAGACTTTGTTTGAAGGACAGATTCTAATGACATGCTATCTGCAAGAGGCTTGATAAAACACCCCAAACACATTTACAATAAACTGAACTGAAATAATGATTTACATTTATTGTTCAGCTACAGCTTCTGGCTCTTCAAAGTTGCTGTTGCCAAGAAATATGTACAACACTGAATTATGGAATACTTTAAGTATGTTTAGTACATATAACATTTTAGTTAAGCATATTATTCAGAGAAAAAAATACATTGCTCTTTGCTAATTAAGGCCTGGAGTCATCAAAAACAACAACAACAACAAAAGCTTACTTCCGTGCTGGAAGAACTTTCATTAAATGATGGAAAGCATCTTAGACAGTCTCCTGTAATCTTGGCCAGGTCTGGGCTGAGTGAAAACCAAATATATTTTTGCTGAGTTGGACAATAAATGGCCCATCCACTTATGGCACAGGATTTGATTTTACTTTTAATTTTATTTGACAAGTGATTAATAGATATTGGAGACTTCTGTTAAAATTTCAGAACACAGTAATTACAGAGGATCAGTAAGCCAGAGGAAGAATATATTAATACAGAGGTCTTCCTCTCTGGAGATAGGGGAGGTATCATTTTGACCGGTGCCATTTACAAAAATATTTCTCCATTCCACACATCTGCCAATGCCTCTAATCCTGCTTTTGTTGAATGGCAAAAATGCAATTGACTACTGTGGTTCAGAATCAGCTCAACATGAGCAATTTCACAAGGCTTTGGGCTGGTCTTCCTGAAGGAAATCCCTGGAATTCAGGTTTTCTTGAAGACTTACACTCAGTAATTTGGGAATCAAATCCACCACAAAAGATATTAAACTCTTATTATTTAGATAACCATGATTCCCAGCACTATTTACATTCCTTGCCCAAGTCTGTTTTTTGAGAAATTCAGTCCTTCATTCAGATTCTAGGTGCCCTTTGGCTAGTGCTTACAAATATTTGTCGTGTCTCAGCATTAGATTTCATGGTGGCATTTCTAACCTCAGTACTCTCCACCCATCATTTTTCTATTCTATTCTATTCACTGATAAAAATCTTACTACAGGGTTAAAGTTGATAGATGATATCTGGTCGCCTTCCAGAATGTTAAGTTCAGCTTCTGCCTCTCCAGTACTGACCCTTTGCTTGTTTCCTGGAATTCCTGCCACCCTGAACCAGGCTCTAATCAGTCTGAGCAGCCCATGTACCAAGGCTAGGAGCCCACCTTGCCAGCATGAGCCCCACTCTGGCCAATACTTCCCTGGTAGAATTGGTGGGGACCATGCAGAGCTTTCAGGTCCTGAAAGTGCAGAATGTGGGCCTACAAGCCCAGGCAACTTTGACAGCCACCCTGGGTTTTCACCCCGGCAGCCAAAGGCCTCACTTCCAGACAAATTTAGTGGCAATTGTGGTTGGTTCTTAGGTTTCCTAAACTAATGCCAGCTCCTTTTCTTGCTTTGCCACCAAATTGTTCCCCACAGACTAGGCCTGTTAAGAAGTCATCATTAAGGGTTGTCCTGGATTTCTACACTCTTGGAACAATCCAGCCCTCTCCTGGGCCTGCTGGAGGAATTCATTCAGGTCATGCCGGTTATCTTCGGTGACCCTCACTGCACCTGAACTTAAGAAAAGCAGGATTTTTTTCAGAGAGTGGCTGTATCTCAGGAACCCCAGGGTTAAATGACTTCAAATTTGGATAACTAACCCTATCTCATGTGCCCATGAGGAACAGAAACTTTCAAGGCCCGGTGTGTAACCATGTGGATTTTGCAGCATTTACAGTAGACCTTTAAATAGAAAGCTGGTCTTAACCTTAACTATAGCAGAGCTGACACTCTGCTATAATTCAAGTTCTTCGTATACTGTCATCTTCATCACCTGAGCACCTTTCAGAAGTGCATTAAGAAATATGACTAACATATTGTGATGGAGTAGGAAGAGGGGAAGATTGACCTGGGGATGTTGCGGGGGAGTTCTACTGGGACTGTCTGCATGCAGGGCCGGTGCAAGGATATGTTGCACCCTAGGCAAAACTTCCACCTTGCACCCCCCTAATCCCCTCTCACCCCAGATCATTGCCCCTGAGGCCAAGCTGTGGGGAAGTGCTTACCTTGGCCAACGCACCGGCATCAGCATCCTCTTTCTTCCTCCACAGGACTGCCGCCCGAGGCTCTTTAGTTCTCCGGGGGGGGGGGGGAATGTGTGAACGCGCTCTCCATGCCATCTGCTGGGGCTTAATAGATAAATCTGATTCTACAACCAGTGGCTAAAGATTTCACTTCCACCATAGCTAAGGTTCTGAAGTTCTGTAGTATCTGGGGGAACTTTGCTCCACAAACTGTGGCTTTGACGCTGTCCTTCCTGGCTGGTGAAGGCCAACAGGGAAGTACTAAGTCCATTGCTGGTAAAGATTGCTAATGCTTTCTTTAGCTAGTGCAGCGTGCTACCTATTCTTCATTGAGTATTTGGGAGAACTCTGCTCCAGAAACTATTCTTTGAGGTTGACCATTTGCTCAGCTATTAAACTGTTCTAAACCTCTTTCTGGGGTAAGACTGTTGAGAAGGTTGCAGCAAGACAATTCTTACAATATCTGGAGTCCTCAGGGGTTTTTTTTACCCCATCGATCTGATTTCAGATCTACATGTAGTACAAAACTGAAAGCCAATAGTCCTTCTTCTGGCAGTGGAGGGAGATCAGAAGTCCATCCTGGTTCTTAAAGGATCTCTCAGGTGTCTTTGAAGCTATTGATAATAAGGTTCTTTTGGTGACAGGGGTGTGATCTTTACAAGGGATTGATGGAATTGGCTGAGGTTAGTTTCACTCCATTTTAGTTGAGAGATCCCAGAGATCTGTGCTGACTGATTGCTCATTTGCCCCAGGATTCTTTTATGCAGAATACACAGGCTCTATTTTTTTTGCCCTCCCTGTGCAATGTGCATATGAAGTAACAAGATGGGTTTGGGAGGAGGCATGGGCTTCCATAACAGTCTGCCACATCAGTCTGATGTGGCTGAACTCCTGATACAGAACGTGGTTGACACTGGGCTTGTATGAGGACTAGTTGGTTGAGGTCCATCCAGAGAAGACAGTGGAAAGTTGCAGGAAGCAAGAGATGGTACAGATTGTATCTGCTCTGGTTACTGAAAAATCGCATATATATTTCTGGAAGAGATTTGTAGTTCGTGTGGTTTGTTGTGTTCTGCCCTGGATTTGGATAATTAGGTAGCAGCTGTGACTAAGAGCACTTTTTCCTGTCTTCTCTTGACTAAAGCATGTGGCCATTTCTTCTGGATGTGGACCTTTGTGCTTTACATCTGAAGAATGTTTGGAAAATTAACCTAGTGTAGAATCTGGCTGCCTATTAAGTAGTGTTTCATCCAATGAGCACGACACCCAGGCTCCATGACCTGCACTGGCTGTCTATTAGATCCTCAGGGGAGTTTAGGTGTTGATTTTGAACTATATAAAGCCCTACATATTTTGAGATCTGCCTGTTTGAGAAACCGCCTCTTTCCCCCTGTGATTCTTCCACATTTGTCATCAGTGTAGGCACTCTAGTTGTCAGGCCTTTTCTTTGAAATGAAGGGAAATGGTGATAGAGCATTTTCTCACTCACCACCCCAGTAGGTCTGAAATAGACTGAATTTGCTCACCTGTATGGCACCTGCAAGGCTCAGTTGTTTCCTAGCACACTTGGTGAAGACAGTATAGCGGCAGTCGCATTACTCCAAAGTAGACTAACAACTATGATCTAGAACTTATCTGTGGCCATGATGTGCTCAGCACAGCTAATGATGGGGAGGAGAGTCATAAATATGTTAACTGTGGCCCCAGTTTCAGGGACCATCCAGCCACAGGGCTAGTCCTTGGTGCAAATTAGAGCAACCCCAGAACTTTTCTTTTTACTCCAGCTGTGCATGTTCCTAAGGGACTGTTGGGCAGCAGGGGTCTAGGGGTGTCCTCACCACATCCCCTCTCTCCCTGGGCAAGTCCCCTGTGCTTGGGCTTGGAAGAAAGGTGGCAAAGGAGCAGATCTTCACTATCAAATGATCCCCTACAGAGGGGAATCCTCAAGAGTCTAAAGACATCTTTAGAGCTGGCTTGCTTTATAATGGCAGCACAAAGCAGCCCAGTGTCAGGGAGAATCCGGTCCTATGAGATCAGATATTGTCCAGGATGATTACTGGTGTTAGCTGACACCCTGAGCAGGGCATTTAGCTACCACACTCAAAGAACCTTTACCAGACCCGAAGAAGAATACCCAGCATCAGTGAGTTGGGGAAGGGGATCAGGACATCGAATCCATTAACATGCTGCACTATCTTCCAGTTTCAATAGAAAAGCTGATGGAAATCAAAGAGGCTATGTAAAAGGTCACCCAACTATAGGCAGTCAAGAAAGTGGTTCTGTACTAGCAGGGTTCCCAGAAGACAAAGGCCAAGTACTGGTAGAAGCAGAACCATATTTTCCATTTAAAGATGAGCTGAGTGTACAGGATGGAATCACATTCTGAGGACAAAATGTTGTGGTTCCCACGTAATTACATAAGGATACATGCTTATATACATTATATGCGTCATAAAAATATGTAATTACATAAAAATACATGCTTCACACCTGAGCATTGACAGTTTTTTTCAGACAGGAACGAGTGTGTGCTTACTGGCTGGGAATGAAAACACAACTCTCTTCCTTGATAGATGGGTGTGAAACCTGAGGTCACATAACTGCCTGCAGAAAGTCACTCTGATACCATATGAGCTGCCCATTTGACCGTGAGGAAAGGTGGGAAAAGACTGTCTCTCCCTGCAATACTGGATTACTATTTAAATTTTTGGAAGGTCAATGCCCTTCCTGAAACTAGAAGCAAGCCAAATGGAAGGCCCATTTTGCAAGATACAGCATTCCAGACACTATATTTGCCGACAACAGACCCCAGTTTGCCTCAGAAGAATTCAAGGAATTTGCACACAAATCCCAACATACCCACAGCCACAGCGTATGGTAACATGGAATCAGTTGTGAAAACTGCTAAGAGACTATTACATAAGATTGTTTCTTCTGGGTGAAACCTCTTGTTAGCATTTTTGGCACATAGAAATATCCCATCAGAAGGCTTCAAAACAGTTCAGTGCAGTCACTGATGGGGTGAAAAACCAAAACCCTACTGCCAGTGAGGAGAGATCAGTTGCAGCCAGAAGGATGAAGATACTGCCAACAGTAGATGGCAAACAATCACAGAACAAAGGCACTAGAGTATGCCGTTTCTGTCATGGACCTACCAGCCCTGACGAAAGACACTCCTGTGAGGATCCAGCCACTAGAGAGACATCAAAGAAAATGACTAAAGGACTAGCGAGGGATGCAGTGGCACCCAAGTTATAAGAGGTGACTAGACAAGTGGGGCAAGTGACAGCATTCAGAGAGCACCTTTGGAATTACTGATATCATCCCAAAAGAGAGGCGGAGAACCATGTATAGGCCAACCCAACAGGAAGGGAGGAGTTTGTGAGATTTGGAGACAGAGGCCAGGGAGAGAGAAATAGGTCACTCTTAGTTTGGTCTCCTCAACAGGCAACCACATCATCTCAAAGGCAACCAGCTGAGACTATGACAAAGATGCGGCTCCAACTCGGCTATGTGCTAGCAACCTCTGGCCGAAGAGACACAGGGTGAGGGGCCTGGGTATCAATTAAAATGATATAGGAAAGGGAAGACATATTTTAAAAATGTTAGTAAAATAGGGAAGCTGTATCATGATCAGTAGAACTGGAGTCATGGGACCAATTTTCCCTGGAGGGACTGTTACTGGTGAAACAGGAACTTGGGGTGTTAGGTTGCAAGCACCTCAGCCACATAGAGCCACAATGCACAGGATTTAATAGAGTCCCACTTGTTTAACTTTATCTGCACTCAGCTTCACTGTTTGCCAACGAAACAGCCCCAAAGCCTCAGACTCTTCAGTCTGAAACTTCTAAGTCTCTGCAGCTTCACTCTGCACCCTCTTTTTTCCTCTTTATAAAGTCTAGATGCCTTCCCTTAAGCCTCGCTGGACAGGAGGCAATCAATCACAGGTGCATGGACCCCTTTTCCTTGTAAAGGGGCCAGTCACCCTGTGACAGCTGTTACATTCCCTTTGGGGTCTCCTCTTGAGGGATGCTCAGTTTCCTCATCTGACGAGGTGTAGGGTATGTACAACCTTTCCAAGGGTGGGTTCGAGGGTATTAAATGAACAGGGAAATATGGAGGAGGAGTAAGTTTTTATACTATGATTGAAAGCTGGGCTAATTATTGTATTTTTGATTGATTGTGTAGGTTTAGTGTAGGTTTATTGGCACTCAGAGTTTATAAGTCTAAATAAAATAATGTAACAGTATGAGTGGTTAGAAGACAACCTGGATGATCTCTAGCCTTTGTGATACAAAGGTCCTAAGAACTAGCAATATTTCCATGTGATTAGATATTCTGCATTAAACAACTGTCATCATTCTCAGTAGAAAAAGTGGCAGTTTAAAAAAGAAAAGTAGTTTCTAGTTAAAGAGCAGACACTGAAACCACTCAGGAGCTTTTGTAGGTTCTTCAGTTGTGTCACTCAACATAAATACCTACTTTTACCAGATTTCACTTTCATTACTGAGTTGCAATAGCAATCCCAGAGCTAAGGTTGTTGCATTGTTCCTATCATAAACCCCATTCAAATCCCTGCTGGTGTAATCAGTTACACCTGTGCAATGGGGGTGTAAAACACTACCAGTGCAAAATGACATTGTTGCTACATATTTAAAACAGGAGCAAATGACTACACAGGGAGAAAGGCAGTGAAGAATCAGGCCTCAAAGACTGAATGGGGCATAGCTATTCTTAGCACTATAGATTTTAAAAATAAAATACTAATCTTCTCTGAAAGACCTTGGGATGATCCCTGCAGAACAGGACTGTGGTACTTTGGTGGGATGATGTGGGGAAAGTATTTATTTGTTCTGTAATTAGAGCACTTGAGTTTCAAGGACTGCTACTCTGGCACCTTTCATGTATTTAGTAAAACTAAGAAGAATTATAAGATGGAACTCATGGAACAATACTTAGTAGGGAATAGTTAAAACAGGAAGGTCCAGATTACAAGTGAATGTAAATTGGTATTTAGAGCAATGGAGCTACATTGCTCTACACTGTCTGAGGATTTGGCCCTAAAGGCCTATGAATCATTTGATACATTCTATTTCTGAGAGCCAAGCATCAGTGTGTACTCTATTCTCTGCATCCAGCAAAAGGCATATTTCTTCAAAATCTGTATTTTAAGGAGTAATAAAGGCACTGCATGCCGTTCTTAATAAGAAAATCTTACACTAAGCCCTTAAAATGTTTCCATACATTCTATGATCTTTGGATGCATATTTACTGATAGGTTAATACCTGGATTACTGTTGAGATATCCTCCGATGGAAAGTGGAATGTTTTAATTAAAGTGTTCATGTCTTGGTTTCAGTAGAATGAAAGCTTAGTTATGTTCTTGGCATGTTTTCGATCATGAAATCATCTTTGTGACACAATGGAAGGTCTGAGAATTTTTTATTTAAAAAAAAATGGAGACAAATGCATGCTAAAATTATAATCAGCTAACCAGATATAAGAGAAATCGTAAAAACCAGCAAGAATACCTTACATAAAATGGAAGCAGGAATTTTCTGAGCAGTTTCACTGGGAGGTGGGAGTGAACAAAAGTCTGGTTGCATAAAACTGTATTGCTCTTTATTGGGTTATTATTCTTTTGTCTACTGCAATATTTGGTCCTACTTTATAGCTAATACAGACTGTGGGCTGTGGAGACAACAGAGTTTAAATTCTCCAGAGTAAAAAAAGAGAAAAAGGTTCTTCAGTTACACTGAACCATCTAACTGTATCATCTTACTATTGGAGTCTATCTCAATTTATCCACCTTTTAAAAAAATTTATTGTTCTGTTTTAAAAAAAATATTCTGCACTTGTCAAAGCTGATAAAATACTGTCTTCTTTAATGTGAAGTACATGATTGTGAGTGCCTGTAATTTGCATTGTACCTGAAGATGTTCTTGAAAATGAGATGTTTCATCTCAAGGGTCATACTCCACTGACATTTTAAAATAAATAAATTTAGCGGTTCTGTAGTATTGTTGTCAAGGTTTAAGAGGAATTTGCATAAAATGCTTTCCTTCTGTGGGAATTGTCAAATCTTAATCTTCCCGTAAGCTACAAAACTATTATTAACATATCTCTAGGTAATGTTGTTTAGTGTTAATACTCAGTGGAATATACTTTTCATTAAAATATGAAAGAGGTCCAAATATGTTTTACCCTCAGGAATAATATTAGCTGTGCCATATCTTGGAATGACTATAATATAAGAAATAATCTAGTCTTACTTTAAATGACTTTTGTGTCACTGTATACATTCTGGCTTCTTTTCTCAGAGGAATGATGATTCAGATTTAGAGAAAGAAAACTGGCATAGAAAAGCCAATAAAAACATTGATATACAGCCAGAAGTTTCAAAGTAATGAGGTCTTACCAATCACATTCAATGCAGTTCCCTTTCTTTCCAAAATATATTTGATCTTAAACTCACCCTCTAATAGGTCTTGTTTAGCAGATGTTTATCAGTCCTGTAACATGAATTAGCTATAAGGATTTAAACGTGGAACTGAATTTGGCCCTCAGATGTGGCCATGTAATTTCTATTGTGCATAAACTAGGCACAGTGTTACAGTCACTTATACACACTTACATCGCTCAGTCATGAGCACCTGCAACTCCAACTGAAGCATGATCAAACAGCAAGGCTCAAGAAGCTATTTCATCAAGTAGAAAGGAGCATCAACTACAATAGGTACAATATAAGGCCTCATCTACACTACAGGGGAAATTTGATCTCAGCTATGCAATTCAAGTTACATTACTAGCGTAACTCAAATCAACGTAGCTTAGATTTACTTACTGTAGGGTCCACACTATGTGAAGTGGACAGGAGATGCTCTCCCATTGACTCACCCTACTCTTCTCAATCTGGTGGATTACAGGAGTCAACAGGAAAGTGACCTGTGGTTGATTTAGCAAGTCTTCACTAGATCCGCTAAATCGACCATCGATGCATCGATTGCCACTCATCAATCCCTCAGTAAGTGTAGACAAATGAGAAGGGTTTAGAGGGAATCTGAAGAGTGAATAGCTAAAGTTGTAAAAACATGTCACAAAAAATTATTTCAGTATATCGGCATCAGGCAGCCTATGAGAGAATCAGTGGATCTACTGGAAAAACTGAGAGTAAAAAGAAGAGGTTTCTAGGGATGGCAGCCTTTTTTCTTTCTCCATGCCAGTCAGTGGTAACTTCCGCGGGCATCATTACAGTACACAGCAAACAGGCCTGGATGGCTTTGCAATGCCAACAGCAGCTGTGTTCTCTCTGCCTTTGTTACCCCCAGGCATAAAATATCAATTAAAATCACCACCACCTGTGGAAAATGGTGCCAGTATTCAGTGCAATTGTCTTCTACTCATAATTTCATGTAGCTGAGCAATTTCCTCCTCATTTTACTCACTCCAGGCGGGCCATACTCACCATGGCTGGTGCTGTGACTGGTGCCATGCTCAAGCACTCCCAAGCAGAAGTATCGATGTACATGTACTGCTTAAAACCTTAGGGAAGCAAGGGAAAGGATTTTTGCATCTTAAGTTTTGTTTTCCATTGTGACTATACTGACAATGTTACCTCTGTGTGCTTTATCTGCAGCTGCTGCCATTGTGACGTTCAGGGGTTTCCCCCTCCACTACTGCGGAATGCCTGAGCCAGATAAGGAAGAGAAATAAGAGGACTCGAGTTGACATGTTGAATGAGATCCTGCAAACCAGTGCTGCATCAGACTGTGAGCCCAGGCCCTAGAGGATGAATATTGCAGGCAGCTCGGAGAAGGAAAGAGCAGAGAAGAGAAGGTTCCAACAGGAAAAGGAGAGGGAGATACATCAGGATGGAAATGGGCTTCCCCAGCAGCAAACACAGATGCTGCCAAGTCTTGTGGACCTATAGATATAGGTGCAACAACCCGCGGCTTGCCTACCTCTACAGGCCCCAAACAGCAGGGCCAAGTAGCTCAGTACAACCGATTGTATTACTGTGGCTCACTGATAAAGTGCTCTGTCAAAGCCTCCCTGATCCATATAGCTCTGCACTGAACTTTTCTAATAGCCCTGGTGTCTGTTTGTTCAAATCAGCAGACAGAAGCTTCACCTCCACCCCAGGGGACACTTTCCTCCCTTTTCTCCACAGATATTATGCAGGACACAACAGACAGCTATCACCATTGAGATATCTTCCTCATTGAGGTTCAATCCTGTGAGTAAAATACCACCAGCATCCCTTCGGTCTACCAAAAGCACATTCAACTGTCCAGCTACGCCTGTTGAGCTGGTAGCTGAATCTCTCCTTGGTGCTGTTGAGGTGGCCAGTGTCTGGCTTCCTGAGCCAGGGAACCAAAGAGCAGGCTGGGTCCTCCAGGATCGCTATTGCCATTTCCACATTTCTAATGATAGTCCACCAGTTGGGAAAGAAAGTCCTTGCTGTAGCTTTCTGAAAAACCCTGTGTTCTTAAAGCTACAAGCATCATGTACCTTCCCTGACTAGCCCACAGTGATGTCAGTGAAGTGTCCATGGTAATCCACCAATGCTGGTGTAACAATTGAAAAGTAGCCCTGTCTGTTGAGGTAGGCTGTGTCAAGGTGGTCTAGTGCCAAAAAAGGGATATTTGTGGTGTCTATCACTCCAATGCAGTTTGAGAACCTCAGTGCTGCAAATCCATTCACTATGTCCTGCATGTTTCTGACAGTCAGTGCTGTGTAACAGGAGGCACTTAATGGCTTTGCACAGTTACATGACAGCTGCCCCCACCGGAGATTTTTCAGCTCCAAACTGATATCTGACCAAGCAGTAGAAATCTGGCATGGCAGGTTTCCACAGTTTGATCACCTCTCGCTTTCCCACTACCAGTGCAGCTCTCACTTTGGTGTCCCTGTACTGGAGGGCTGGGGTGAGCTTGGTGCAAAGATCCAGGAGCACAGTCTTATGCATCCGAAAGTTTTGAAGCCACTGCCTGTCATTCCAAACCTGCATTACTGTGTGATCCCACCAGTCAGTGCTTGTTTCTCAGGCCCCAGAAGTGGCACTACACCATGAACACCAAAAACAACCTTAAACTGGTTCTTGCTATGTCCCACAGCAATCTGTCCTCCAAGCAATCATCACTGTGGATGTAAGATGTAGGATATTTTAGGTGTTGGGACATGTGAAAAGATGCCTGCTTGTCTGGCAAGGAAAGAGAATAGCCAGGTGAACAGCTGAGCCAGCAATCCAATCAAGTAAACAACTGATTTAGCAAACTAATCTAGTGCTAGGCAGAAAAAGCGTTTATACAATATATATAATGAATAACTTCGTAACAGTGTATTTACAGCCAGCACCTACATGTGGGCATGCACTTGCATTTAACCCTATACTGTGCCCCGCTTCAGCGATGCAGCAGATAGACAACATACTTCTGCAGCTCAAGAGTCTGTGAACCTGTGCATTCTGGGTAGCGGGAAAGAACTGGTCAACAGTCGTGTTCTCCACTGATTTGATTCTTCTTCTGCAGGATTGTGCGCCTGTGCTTGCAATATTCATGACAATACTGTAGAGTTATGCAGGCTCTATGCTTCTGTCAGAGAAGATGGACAGTGTGGAGGGCTGATTTGTGAACTTTTGAAAAAAGGAGCGAAATCATGGGATACAGATGCCAGTACGGGAGGGAGACAATTGTACACCGGGGAGTTGACTCCTCGCTTCTAGTCACCTCTGCATGAGTTGTTTTTTGACAATGCATTGTGAGGCTACTTCCCAAAAGACAGTGCGCAGGACAGTGGTGGGTTGCACAGTGAGATACCTACCCGAGGTGCACTGCACTGTGCATCGATTTAAACACTTCTAGTGAGTAGCCACACCACTGATGCAAGGAGCCAAGTATACACGTGCACAAGTGCTATACTAACTGCAGTGGAATTATATCAACATAAAGTTTGTAGTGTAGACATGGGCTTAGTTCTTTTAATTACCTTGTGTGAGGGACTTAATTAAAGTAGTTTGGAAAGTCCCTCACAAGACGCTATTAAGGAAACTAAAGACTGGTCTACAGTTTTTGTTCTGCTATAATTATATGGGTTTAGAAACAGATATAGTCACAGAGGACCGGTGTAGACATAGTAATATAGCTTAGGTCTCCCCTACAGCAGAAAGTTTTACATATAAAAGTTCTGCCGGCATATAGCTGCCAACATCATTATTTTCCGAGAACGTGTTCATATTTGGTGGTGCAGCGAATGCTCCCTGCTGTATCAGCAAAAGATGCACAATACTCTGGGAAAATATCACAGGGTCTCCTGAGCCACTGTCTGGGCCATTGCTTTCTGGGACATTTTGAAGTACATTGTGGGATATGGGTAGTGGAAACTGGGGGAGCTTGAAGTTAAGATCCCACAATTTCCACTATTTCATCCCATAATCTCTTATTTTTTGTGTTGATTTTCTTTGCCATCTCACCATCAGAACCTGCTGCCCAGCTCAATGAAGCTCTCTTGTCTGTTTTGGAGACAGGGTGACTGATCCTTTTT
This sequence comes from Sternotherus odoratus, assembly GCA_032164245.1. Lineage (NCBI taxonomy): Eukaryota > Metazoa > Chordata > Testudines > Kinosternidae > Sternotherus > Sternotherus odoratus. The sequence goes on along the minus strand of JAVMKO010000002.1, from coordinate 199,927,956 downwards.
TTTTTTTTTTTGCAGAACAACACCTAGAACAGCAGCCAGATGTGCAGCAGTGAAAATCAGAATGCCAAGGAGAAGTGGTTGATGTGGACAGTGAATAAAAGTTTCCAGCCATTAGAGATATTCACTGACCAGTTGCACTTGTTGGAGCAACAGCTGTGGGCTTGAAAAATGAGCACAGAGTTGAGGGACTGGATCATGAACAAACCAGAAATGGCTGCAGAAGTTTCATATGTGAAAGGCCATGTTCCTGAATCTGTGTACAGAGCTCACCCCAGCCTTACAGTGAAAAGACACTGGAGAAATGGGGGGTGATTGGAGACTGGATGACTGCAACCCCTGATTGCCAATCAACTAATAGCAATTAGTTTGGTGCTGGGAAGTCCATGGTGGGAATGGTTGTCATCCAGCTGTGCAAGACCATTAAGCATTTTCTACTGCATGGAACTGTGACTCCGGGCAATGTGCAGGAAATAATAGATGGATTAATTGAAATGGGCATCCCTACCTGTGGTGGGGCAATCGACAGGACGCAGAGCCCAATTTTAACTCACCACCTTCAACTTTCTTTTACAGATATAAACGCAAAGGAGTACATTTCCATGGTTAAGCAAGTGTTGGTGCGTCACGGTAATGTAGAGCGGCCAGGGAAGGTGCATAATGATGACATCTTTAGGAACACGGGACTTTTTGGAAATATGCAATTAGGAACATTTCCCTCAGACCAACAAATGCATATTAGGGGGTTGCAATGCCCATTGTAATTCTCAGAAATCCTGCCTACCCTTTGCTTCCCTGAATCACAAAATCACACACCAGGGACCCTGAGAGCGGCAAGAGAAGACTTAACTATCACTTGAGCAAGTGCGGGTTGACTGTTGAAAGTGCAGGTGACAAGTTTAATGGGTGGTGGTGGTGTGGTCTAATGATGACTACACTGGATTTCAGAGAGTTAGATCTGCCTATTGTTCCTGTATGTTGTGTTTTACATAATATTTGTGAGACCATGGGGGAAGTGTGACCAGCTGGGTGGAGGGGGAAGTGGAAAGACTACCCACCGTTTTTGAGCCCCGTGACACCAAGGCCGTTACTAGAGTCCATTGGGGCACTGTGCCATTGAGGGAGGCACATTTTGTCAGTGTCCAATAGTCAGACACAAGAGGTAATTCAGCATCCACACCGGCATTGGTGGAAGAGTGCTGATTAGGGGTCTTACGCCTGCCTGGGGAGCTGGTTTAACTTTGCTGGCAGGAGGTTGAGAGTGTTGGGATCAGGACTGGAACCTGAATGTGGATGCATGCAAAGCTGTGCTGACAGTAGGCAGGTTTCACCCATAAAACTTTATAGTATGGAGCAGGCCTTTCTCAATGGGGGGGCATCTGTCAGGCTACTGGGGGTGCACAGAATTCCACCGGGCTGGATCATGAGCCAGAGGTGCATAGGACCAATGGTCACTGGGAGAAGTGGGGGAACGCCAGGCCTGTCACCTGGACACTCAAGGTATAGCAGCATAAGCACCTTTATATTGCTGTAACTGCATTCCTACTAGGAATTATACTGGCATAATTATGTCAGTTAAATCATACCCCTAATTGACAGCTACACCAATAAAAAACTGCACGGACCAGGCCTAAGAGAAAATTGTGAAAAACTTCAGGAGGACTTGACAAAGCTAGGTACGATGGCAGAGGAAATTCTCTGTTGATAAATACAAGTTAAAGCACATTAGGAGAAACAGTTTGAGCTATTCATACACGTTACTGGGCTCTAAATCAACTGTAAACACTCAGAAATAAAACCCGAGAGTCAGTGGAGCAGCTGGAAGAAAACCTCTGTTTGTTGTGCTATGGCAGTCAAAAATAAAATATTGAGATGCCCAAGGAATGTGATGGGAAATGATACTGGAAAGATTGCAGTGCTGCTGTGTGAATCACTGGTAGGCCTGCACCTAGGATACCGTGTTCAGTTCTGTTTCCCTATGTCCAAAAAACATGTTTCTTGCAGGTTCCTCAGAAACATCTGGTGCTGACCATTGTCAGAAATATGATGCAGGACTAGATCTGAGCAACGTGGCAATGCTGCCTGTGTTCCTAAGTCAGGAGAAGTTGCAGATACTCAGCACCTCTCAGGATTGTTCCTCCTTGGTACGGACATTCCCTTATTCATTTCATTCTCTACGTTTAGAAATTCAGGTATTTACAAAATCCAGAGAGCAACCATATCAACCATATCCTGAAGGCCGGAATGTGGCTGGCTTTGTGTGAATGTGCAAAGGGAGGGAGATGGCAAAAGAAATCTCCCTTCCCTCTGCTCTGGAGCTGGCCCAGTCATTGTCCTTGTGCTCCCTAAAAGCAAAGGCTGCATGAATCTAACATTGTTTAGTAATGCTGCTGACTTTGCACAGCAGATAAGGCAAGGTGCATCCACATGGGCATGCACACACACACACACACACACACACACACACCTCCTCCCCACACACACCCCAAAGGCCAATGCAGGGTAGGTCCACCATGCCCAATTGCCATGGTCCTCTGATAGAATTCTATTTGTGACTTCCACAAAGCCTCTGGGCTTCTGCTGCTGTATGACCCATCTGCACTTATTTTGCCCCATATGCATGGTACAGCTTAAAGACCATGCTATAATTATCATGACTAGTAATAAATAAATAATACTACCTGGCTCTTACATAGTGCTTTTCCTCAATAGATCTCCAGAGAAGGTCAGTATTGTTATCCCAGGCCTTTAAATGTGTACATACAATCTGATTTCCTAAACTAATTCTGGAATGAAATTAAGTATGAAAAACATAAGACGCAAATATCTGCTTTTCCCCCACTGAAGTTCTTTGATTCTTTCCCTTAGCTATATAGAGTCTTGCTTTTCTCTTTTAAATCTTGTCTACAGCAAGCAGTAACAGTTCATTTATTATTTAAGTAACTGTTTCTATAACTGGGTTAATAATAGTACTCAGAGCTAAGTACTGTACACTCTAGCTGGTATAGTTGAGTTCACACAGAGCTTTTGTTTACTCAGTTCACCATAATGTAGGTGACATAACAGTTTGTTGAAATGCCTGCACTAAAGTAACTTGTGCATAGTGTTCAGTGTATTATAAGATTTATTAAGACAGTGAACAATATCTGTAGTAAAATGGTCATCTGCAAGGGACATTTTTATTTGCTGGAAACAACTATTTCTACAAATGTTAGTTTATTAGAGTGAATTTAAATATTTGACCAGATAATTGTGATATGTGAAGTCAGTGTATAATTAAGCCACCGAGTAAAAGGATTTTCTCAAGCACAGAGTAGAGGCTGAGCAACTAACAAAAGTACAAGAGGGTTCTCTGTGTGGTGCCTATCTTTAAAAGGGGAGCTAAGGATAATTCTGAGAATCACAGGTTGCTGAATTTTACCTCAGTACTAGAAGAATTAACAGAGAAAATCATTAGCTTAGTAAATCAGAAGAATTCCTTTAATTTGATAGAGACAAATCAGCATGATGAATTGTGCTTCTCCAACCAACTAGAACTCTTTGAGCAAATTAACAAAATAGTGCAGTGAGGCGAAATGATGGATATAATTTATTTAGACTTTCAAAATGCTTTTGATAAAGTTTTTCCCATGAGGTTGTAATAGAAACCTGGTAACCATGCGGTGAGGTAAAGTCTTGTTATGGACTAAAAACTGGTTGACAGACAAGAAGCTGAGAGTGAGACTAAATGGCTGAATCTGAATGTCGAAAAAAATTAATTGTGAAGTGTCCCGAGGATCTATATGGGATCAGTATTGTTTTCTCTCTCTAATCATTTTCTTTAGTGGATGTAGAATTCCTACCTAAAGAGGTCTGTATAAAAGAGAAAGGAGACAAGTGTGGATTTACAGATCAGGAACTTAAGCATTGCTTTTTACTGAGCTTTCTACAATTATTTCATATGCTATTAAGGTCTTGAGACTGTGTTTATAGATTGAGTGGCTTAGTTCAATGTACAGTCCTTATTAATACAGTAGGAAGATAGCAAATGTCAAAATATGTTGACAAATAGATTGGTTAGGTTAGTAAAAACTGTAAAGGGCTGTGTAGAACACCAAAAGACTGTGATAAAAACAGGTGATTGCCCAAACATGATGGCAGACGAGCTTTAACATGTGAAAGACAGTGCACATTGAAAGAAATAATTTTAACTATTAAGCTACACTGAATTCTGCTATAGTCTCTTGAGAAAGACCTAAGCATCATTGTGAACAGCTCATTGAAGATATCTGAGCAGCAGTTGTCAAAAATGTGCGTAGGCTGTTGGGATATTGGCTGTATTCGTAAAAAACTAAGAATGTGTGAGTCTGTGTGTGTACGTGTTTGTGACACCCACCCTCCAGTGGTACATCTTCACCTTGAACATTCCACATGTTTTTAGATGCCTCATTTTCAGCAATAGATGTCCAAAATAGAAAAGTCTCAGAGAAGGGCTATAAAAATGGTTAAAGGAGCAGACAGGAAGGGAGATTTAAATAATTTCTGTTGGAAAGGGGAAGATTAGGAGAAGAGATGATAAATTCTCCTCTCCAAACTGAATAAAGGGACCCACAGTGGTCAGATTGGTCATTTGCATCAAATCTTTCTGCCCAAAGCATGAGGAATCAGCATCTTTAAAAGGCTCTGATGCAAGGGGTACTGAAGACTCAGAACCATCAGCAGTGTTGAGCCCCAGCCACTTCCTCTTGGAATTTGTTGGATCAGTTCAGGCAAGATTTTCTCCAGAATCATTTTCCTCCCAACAACATGGCTACTTACGTGGTCCTCCTCCCTGGCCTGTCTGTGTGGTTTATTTATTATTTAGGTTTATAAACTGCACAGGATGCTGCTTTGGGAGTGGAACAGTTTCTTTCAAGACTCCTGTGAAACCTGCTGAAAGTGATGTGGTAGACCCAGGGCAGGCAGCTGCCAGAAGGACCTGTAATTAGAAGGGTTACTACAGGGAAATTGGGTCCAGCTGAGCAAGGCTGCCACAGCCAGGAGCAGGGCCAGCTGAGGCCAGTTAAGGAGGCTGTCAGAGCCCTTGAAAAGGGACTCCTCCCCAGAGAGGGGCGTGGGGGTTTGAGGAGTGAGTTTGGAGGCAGTAGGAGTTAGAGGAGTGAATTTGGTGAAAGCAGAGGAGTGTGCGGAGTGAGTTGGGGGAAGCAGGGACGGAGAGGCTGCTGGCAAGCAGGGGAAGAGAACAAAGGGTCCCTCCCAGGGGGAACCCAGCTTTCCTAGCCTGCAGGAGCCTGACCCTAAGAGAGAGAGACAGAGAGTGGGCTGCTAAGAAGCAGTGGAAAAATGGGGTCTGGTGCAGCCTGGTCAGGGTGCCAGTGCCGTGCCAGAACCCCAAAGGACTTGAGTCAGGGGAGCCGAGGAGCCACCTTGTCACAGTGACTGTAGAGAGGCACAGGGATGAAAGAGTACAAAGATGAAGAAAGGATGCAGTCAGGTGTCAGAACCAGAGTGATAGTGGACAGAAATTCCACAATCAAGTTTAGCCAACATCTAATTCAGCTTTAGTTTGGCCAACAGGATTCCATGTGTTTCTGGGTCTATGGCGTGTCACCATCCTTGATAATTAGGCTTCAAGGTTAACTCCCCACTAAAATGAATAGGGGAAGTTCATAACTCTCACTGCTTTTGTTTGTTTTACTGGCTTCAGACTCAAAAAGACAACCATGCCTCTGTTTGCATTTTGTGGAGGTTATCTTTGTAACCAGAAGGGCTAGACACTTCATTTGCTTTTTAAATGAAAGATTAGGTACTAGAGAATACAGTCAAATCTGCAAAAAGGACCTAATTCTATGATTCCTTCCACATTTTCATGAGCACAGAGGATCAGTGTTCTTGCCAATCAGACACTGCAATATACAAGAAAAAGAGGATGCTTAAATTTTAAAGGCAATACATTAAACACAGATAAAGGGAAATATTTTATGCAATATATAATAAACTTGTGGAAGTCACTGTTGAAAGCTGTTACAGGGGAAAAGAGTTTTGCAGATTAAAAAATATCTGACATTTATATGAATAATATTTGCAGGTATTCTAGCTACAGGATGTTAAATGTTACAATAGCAAAACAGGGCACTTTGTCCCTTTCTGGCAGCACAGTCCCAGAGTGGCCTTATTTCTTGTTTTCGGGTTGTTCTGAAGGGCCAACAGTGTTGCTGACTCTTACGGCTTTATTGTGAGTCTGACAATATTTGATATTTTTCTTAAAGGTCCTGAAGTTGTGATTATGGGAGAATCTGAGCTTTCATTTAAAAAAAAATAATTTCTAACTCTCAATTTCCCAGGGCTGATGGGAACAGTAAGGAATGTTAGGATGGAGTGGGAGGGGGTATAAACAACCCTTCCCTCGAAAGAGGGAGAGACAGAGGAACAACAGCAGGTCTTGCTTAGCATCTCCACAGTGTGAGAGAGAGAGACTAGGAAAGGGCAGTAGCTCTGGGTCTCCCCATTCCAAGAGTCTGGGAAAACTTGCAGAGGGGCTTTTGAAGATGCTAGGGAAAGGACGCAGGAAGAGGTCTAAAGAGAAAGCCACACAGCTGGCCAAGAACAACCACAAAGGGGTATTGCTTTGGTTAATGATCCAAAGAAAGAAAGCCAACTCCTAAAGGGGAATTAAGGACCTTTGGCAGAACCAATTAAATAGCTTTGGGGTAGTGAAGTAGGGACAGCTGGTGGTCAGATGTAATGTCTGCTTCATGGTTGAGGGCCTTATGGCTGGAACTTATGAAAGCAGAGGATGCAAACTACCTCAGACTCTAAGGGAGCAGCAGGAGGCATCACTGTTATATCTTGGAGAGGGGGGAAGACTGACAGACCCTCAAGGAAGGGCTTGAACCCAAAGAGGGAAACTGGATGAAAGGTTTTGGACTTTCAGTTGGACTTTTTTTTGTTTACACTTTTGTTTAACGAAGAGTGGTGGAGTTCTTCTTGAGTAGATCTAGATGTGTATTCCACTTAGTTGTGTGTGCACCCAGTGTTCTAGAGCCGGAGATTTTCCCTAAAATGACCCATGGAGCAGCGGTGGTTGTGCCTTGTGGTTGTGGCCCCTTCCCTAGCTATATAAGGTGGTGCTGCACCAACTCCCCATAGTTCCTTCTTACTGCCCATGGCTGGAGTTGGAGTTCTGTGTAGCTGTAGTCTCACAATCTTGCAAATAGTCTGATGCTAGTTTCTTATTTGTATATAGTTAGTAGTTTGCGTTAGTCAGTATTTAGTGTTAGTTAGTAGCTTGTTTTCCCCAGTGATGCCCCTCACTAGGGTTTAAACATTGTCCTTGTGGAGAAGCGATGGCCTACAGCGAACCCCATACACAGGGCTTGCTCTGTCTGGGGCAGGCCCATCTCAAGGAGCATTGCATGATCTGTAGATCATTCAACTAAAGAATTCAGGTGGCTTGGGATCTTCACCTCTAGCTGCATCGGTTTGAACAGGCCATGTGGTCTGGTGGGTACTAAAGACCTCATCGGGTTGAAAATCACCCTCAGACTCTGAGAGCGCTTCTGCTTCATGTTCTAGATCTGGCATCTCTCAGAAGAAACAAAGGAGCCGTTCCCCATTGATTGTGCAGAGGAAAAGGTCTCATAAGACCAATTGAGACACCTCCAGGTCTTGGGGTGGCTCTTCCGCCTCCCTCAGGAAAAGTGCAGCCCCAACATGGAGCCTGTGTGGCATGTGCACTGGCACAGATACTTCTGACCCTTCCACTGTATGGGTTAGGAAGATTAGAAACCCTCTACCATTGACTCCGGTTCTAGCCTCCGGGCATCTGTTGGGTCTGGTACCAATGAGATAAATGCCGGTACTGACTGTATCCACATCTTCAGCATACCAGGCAGGTGCAGATCTTCTCTGCCTTTCAGTCCTGACCTCACCATTGGTTCAGGATTTTCCTAGGGTTGGACCATCTTTAGCTCCTCCTATTGAGAGAGCACTGAATGTTTGTGTCTGTCAACACCTCACCCCTCTCTCTTCATACTCCAGAGGCTTAAAGCCACATGGGTATTCAGCCTTTGTCTCTTCTCCCAGAAGTCTGATGAGCACCCAAGAGCAGAAGTTCAGCTAGATCTGTGACACCACAAGGAGAAATGTGGTGTATTGAAAACTATATTAAAATTGTAAGCTGCCACTTTAAATTTCAAGGGTTTTCCTGAGCCTGGCTGCAGGCTAAGAGGGCTCTGCATGCAATCTAGGCCTAGCTTCAGTCAGTTTGCAAAGAGTTGGTTGAGCTGTGCCTCTTTGGAGTAGAGAACAACCTGCTTTGTCTCTCAGTTTTTAGGTTAGTGTGTGTTATTGTTCTGAATTCTAGGAAACCGTGTTACGCTGCAGCCTTCCAGCAAGAGTATTTATGTTTTCTGTTTTCTACAATTTCTCTGTTGTCTGCGCTACAAAGAGCTATTGAGGCTCCTGTTCCAGGGCACTGAACTAATTGCCTTGCAAGAATTGACAATGAGTCATTTTCACCACCAGCAAAAACATTTAGTATGGGAGACTGCTGCAGGCACAGTACTGTACGAGGTGGACCCAGGCTCCTACCATTATCCTCATCATGAACAAGGACATATGCAACCTTTGAAATCCAAAACATGTATAACATGAAATCCATCAGGATTTGGGGAAAGGCTCATTTTCTCTCAGAAGCTCCTCAGTCTGAATTCAATGAGGAATTGAAATTAGACCCCATCTTGACACATGACGTGGATGAAATACTGTGATTGAAGCTGAGTCAACGAGAAATGACATATTGCCTTTCACAAAGCTAACCGTGCACCTGTCTATACTATTGTACTACACCAGAAGACATAGTAGTGGTGTCTATTAAGAAGCCGACATTATGCTCTAATGTAGCAGCTCTGCTGCCAAAGATACTGTACTTGGTATTAGAATTGTGCCAGAGTTATTGCCTGAGTAGACATGGACGATGTGTCCACAAGCTGTAAGACATCTAGGAAAACAGCCAAAGGGGAGCAAAATCAGAGTTGTTAGTAGAAGGATTAGGCAGTGCCAAATTATTGCTGAAGCTGCCTGTATGTGCCAAATAGCTTTCTAATTACATTGTTATCAACAAGACAAAATTATGTCTCTTTAAAAACATATGTGTGTATTCACAGTGGGGGTAGAAAACAGACAGGGAGTTTATATGGCATGCCAGGTAAGAAAGTCTGTTTTGCAGACATACTTGGGCTTTCAGGATCCAACTATTTCAGGCTTATTTCCTCCATTAGGGCTAATTCTATGTATGCATATACACTGTAATATGTCTGAATGGAAGAGGTAGCATGCCAGAAACAAACAAAGAAACAAAAATCTAGGGTCCAGTTCTGCCACTCTGAGGTTGAGTAATACCTTACTCTGAAAATGGTCATGGAAACTTGGGCCCCTGCTTCCTCTTTTTATTCTTCAGAATTTTGTGTAATTTTCCTCCCAAAAATGTTAAGTGGATTTTGAAAAGGAGTTTGGACTTCAGCAGAGCAGACATCATAGCCAGTGTGAAAACATTTAAGACTAAAGGATATGGGGATACCAAGGTAGATTTGGAAGATGGCAAACAACATTCTGCAGCCACTGCTTCTACAATTTCAGGCTCTAGAGAATGTGAGGGTATCTGAGCTGTAAATTCCTACAAACGAAAAGGAACACCGGCAGGGTAACACCTCCCTGTGGCCCTTCTGGGCACAACTCTCACAGCTGCGGATCTCTGCTAGTATTTATTTGTCCTTAGGAAGTCCAGCATAGTGGTGCTTTGGCCCTCTAGCCAAAAGACACTTCCGTTCTACCCCTTTTGGGGTGTTTAGGGTTAAAGGTGACCAGGAACCAAAACAAATACAACTCAAAAACAGGGCCTTCCCACGAACATTCAGTGCAACTCCACACTTCTATTCAGAGCCTGTCTCCCAAACAATCTTTGTTTCTGCCAATTCCCTGCCCAGGCTTCTCTCTCACCAAGAAAAGCAGAACTCTGTCCTCCTTCCTGGGCAGCCATGAACTAGGCTAGACTATCTCCTTTATCTTCCCTCTCCACACCTGGCTTTGGTCATAGGGTGGGTCAACAGGGTCCATAAATTCTTGTCCCCAATGTGGAGCCTGTCTGCCTCATTAACCCTGTTCTACCAGTGTGGGGCCTATTGGCCCCACTATAGGCAGACATTTTGATTTTCTGAAATGATTCTCCTCTCACAGTATTATAAAATAAGAATAACTCCATGAAGTGTATAATGGTGCATCTTAGTATTTAAGATCATGAAAAGCTATAGTAGGAACAGTCCAGGAGCAAAGAGACTTCCAAATTGGGCTGATTCTGATAATGCTGTGAAGTTCTTTGGTGCAGTCCAGACCAGTGAAGAGTTGTGTCACTGCCTGCCCCACAAACTCGGGTGCCTTACAACGCTTTGCTGTTGTAGCTCCCAATCAGGGCCATTTGCCAACAGCATGAAGGTCACACCCTGAGTGTCTGTGTATAGCTGCAGCCTTGGTCCAGCAACTCTGATCCCAGCGCCTGTCAGCAACACTCCTGTCACACTCTGGCTTCCACCAGCCTTGGTTACTACTTGCAGAGTGACCTCAACACACTTCCACAGGGCCGGCGACAGGGGGGTACTACGGGTACAGCTGTACCGGGGCCCCCGACTTTAGGGGGGCCCTGGTACACAGCTGTACCCATTGTCGTCCCCCCTTGTCGCCGGACCTGGAGAGCGGGGAAGGGGTGGGGAGGCGGCGCGGCTCTCCCCCGGACAAGCGAGCCTGGCCCCAGCAGGAGCTGTGAGCCCGGCCGGCGGCAGCAGCGCTGTCCGGGGGAGGGGGGAGAAAGGGCTGCTCACGCAGCTCTCGCTGCCCGGGGGAGGGGGGGGAGCACTGGCTGGGCTGGGGGGGGGGGGCAGCCGCTGTCAGCTGGGCTGGGGGGGGGCCCCAAACTATCAAAGTAGGGGGGCCCCAAATTTCTGTCGCCAGCCCTGCACTTCCAGGCCCAAATTTCCCCAAAATGTGTGTTCTCAACTGTCCAGCTCAGATGTTAATGGTCCATTGCTTCTGTAAATGGTCAATATTCAACAGTTTGCTACTTTAACTGGAGTTACCAAATAGTTAAACACAACACTGGATTAGTTTAGATTAAAAATAAAACAAGTTTATTTAACTAAGATATATGTTTCAAGTGAGCATAAGTAGACATTAAAGTCAGAAATAGTTACAAAAGAAATGCAGATAAAATGTTTTCAGTAGTTAAACCATAACAAGCTAGATTTGGTTCAAGGTAAAGTCCTCACCCCATGTTCCCATCAACAGGGCCAAATTCTCAGGTCAGGATCTTCCTCCAGTGTCAAAGGGGCAGCTTGTGATGGTTTTGCCCCTCACTTTTATAGTCCCTTTCAGCCTTTGAAATGCATTTTCCTGAGGGCTACCCCTAGATAAAGTCAGTTCCAGCTGGGAGGACGGAGACATGGACTCTCATGGTGAAAGAGGTTTCATGTTGTTGTTTGCTAAAATTCAGATCCATCTGTCCCTACTCCCTTTCATTCCCGAAGAATTCCCACTTGACAGATGATAGCCAGTCAACTTTGATGACACCCTGGCTGAAGTGTCAGCTTCTCCTTTGTCTTTGACAAACCAGTTTATCCTCCTCCCCAGACTTGTCTGATAAACACCTTTTAGTCATAATTTCAACTTTTGTTCATACTCATAATACACATTTTGTACATATATTACACAAGGCTATTGATTGGTGTGTTATTAGTTTTTAATGCCATATTTTGCACAATAATGTGCAGGGTATGAATATAGGGGTGTGTTCAGTCACAACTGCTGCCAAACCTACAGTTGCAGTCCATCAAGGACCTCATTCAAATGCCAGTTTGCTCAGGTTCCATTACCACATAGTGCAGTGTACAGGCTGCTTTGTGTTTCATTTGAACTCTGTGGAGACGAGTCCAGTTTTCATAATTTACCATCAGTCTAAATGGAGTACGGTACAGGTTATCCCCTCCTTCCCCCTGCACTGTTCCGATCTCAAATGGGGACTCAGTAGAGCGCCTACACGAGGGGTCCAAAATTTGCATGTCCCATCCATGGTTACAGGGATGCCCCTGATGTCTAGTATAAGGCTGATGCTAAATTCTTTGATGAAGAAAGGGAACTTCAAGGAATATACACTGAGGAAGTTACAAAAAATGACAGATGGAATTGCAGTACAAATAATTATTCAGCTGCAGTGGTAAGTAAAATTTTATACTGGCTTCTTTGCTTTCATTCAGCACCTTATTTAATTCCTCTGTTTGAGTTCTAGTCCATTAGAGTAATGGGCCAAGCTTGGGTCACCTCCATCTGGTCTTGTGCTGCCACCATCCCACTAGACTAGGCTATCACTTTTGGTGCTATTTGCATTTTGTGGATAATCTGCTATTTTCTTTTAAATCTTTGATAATAGATCTAGTAGATTTGTTTGAGGGTGGTTTTTTTTGTTATTTACTTTTATTAATGTGTGGATTGCTCTGAGGACAAGCAATAATGTACAGAATGAGGGTTATATAGTTTATTTTAGTTAGAGTGTTTTGTTAAAAAAGAATTCAAGTTTTAAAAAACAACATGAATAATAATAATAAAGCCATTGTCTGTTTCTTTTTCATTGAGAGGGTCTATTTGTGCAGGCCTGCGTTGGAGACGTTCATCACTTAATATTGTGGGGCGGGAACGGAATCCTTTTGACCCTCATGGTGTTACTCATTCTGAGAGAAAAGTCTGTGTGGAGCCAGTTTTGCATGGCAGTCTGTGATGGGGCTTAACCCCCCTCACCAGCAAGGCTAGTGAAGGCACTCAATTAGTCGTGCTTTGCACCTGGGGAAGTGAGTAGTTAATTGACTCATCAGAGGGACAGAGGTAAGCCATAAAAAGTTGGTTGAAGGAGCTCAATTGGGGGGGGGGAAGAGAGACAGAAAAAGAAACAGGTCTCTATGGCTGAGGGATAGCCAGGGCTAGGGTACACAGACAGAGACAATGGGGGCAGCATACTACAAGGACAGCATGGGCTCTTGCAGAGGAAGCCCCGCGATACAGTCTGTAAGCATAGAGGAAAAGACTTTGGTAGCCTAGGAGGATAGAAGAACTATTTAGTTTCGTTTGGACTTTTGTTGGAACTTCTTTAGGACACCCTGAAAGGAGCCTGACAGTAGATGACTTGGCTGTAGGACTGAGCCACAGAAGACCTAGGGCAAGAGATAGATGGCCAGCAGGAGGTGCTGTGGCCAAAGATAGTGACAAATCCCATACCAATGCAAGGAGAGGCTCCAAGAGTGAACGAGCCCTGCCACACAGCCCCACTGGAACAGCAGGGCAGGTTGTTTGTTGGGTTTCACTTTGTGGGTTGTATCAAATTTACATGGATGAATTTATTCCCCACACTAAGTGCAAACCTAATTTCCTCAACACTGTTCTAGTACTACTGCATTCTGAGTCAGACATAAAAATCCACCATTCCCTAACTCCAACAAGCAGTGCCCAACAGTCTATTTTCCTTTACATTTCAGGAATTCCTGTCTTGGACTATTTACTGTAAATGTCTCCTGGCTTCTGCTTGAGAAAGAAAATAATTTACTCCTATGGGAGGGAGGCCCTTATGAGATTCTTCTAGCTGGCCCCAGCAGGGCCAGGTTTGTCATCCATACAAGCAGGAAATGTCACATACCAAAGTCAGCATAAACAAAATATCTGACATATCCCCAGTCTGATGTTTTGTATCCCAACAAAGCCAAGCAGAAATAAGACAGTATGGGGAACCAGGTCCGAATCGAGCATTTAGTACAAACATTTACACACCTTAGCCAAATTTTGAATTATGGGGCATTTCCATAAAGCTTGTAGGAAGGAGCGCCAGGGAAGATTCTCTTGGATACATCTGGAGACAATTTATGACAGCTGTTGTATGATCTTGAGCTTGTAAGTCCCATGTGAAAGGCAGTGTATTTGGACCAAGCGGCTGATGACTGAAATTTTCTGTTTGATATAATCCACTGCCAAGTCCCTAGTGGCAGCTGTGGCTCAAGTTCTTTCTACTCTGAACGCACACACTTTGAAACCATGCCCCTTTCCAGCTGACTGTAACTTGGTGTAACCTCTTGATGTTTTGGGGCTATTGATTAAGAGGAGACATGATGGATGGAGAGTGCTGGGATTTTTCTTTGTCTCTTGACCCTTAATAAAGTGTTTAGCTTGGAGTGATTAGTGTGACAGATCGCCTTCTCACCCCTCTTCAAACACAGGCAGGAAACTCTTCTTTGGCTCCAACAGTGCTCTTTATTTCACAGTGCAAGGCCCCACCACCAATATACACAGCTTTATAGTTCAGCTCTTCACACAGCTCTACAGCTTACAGCTCTTTCTCTCACTCCACACTACCATACCACCACCCCCCTGGGCTTCCTGCCTGGCGGGCTTTTATCCCCCTGAGGGAGGCTGCCAGGTGCAACCCATATGGCTGATTGCTCTGCAGCCCAGGTGGCTTATTAGGCTTCTCTGCAGGGAGGTTTGCAGAGGGCTTTTCTCCCTCTTAAAGGGGCAGCAGGCTGGGTCAGGCCCACCCTGCCACATTAGAAAGACTTTCTGTTAAGAATCTTATATCAGCATTTAAGTTCCTCAGACTACATGAGATTAGAAAGTACTTATATCCCTCTTTTTCTCACTCCTGGTTCACCAGCCCGGCTTGGAAGCGGTGGGATTCCTTTTACCACTATGATTTCAGGACATTTTGGATAGATGATGTCCTGAGGCTCCAGACAGGAGAGGACCCTCTATACATTGTTCTCACCTTCCCCAGGTAGAAGGGATGGAGGGGCCTGATCTCTCTACAGTACTGTCCCCTGCAGAGAGCCTGCTTGTGGGTCCCAGAGTCTGCAGCTAGAGTTGCTCAGGAGCCCATGGAGTTTCCTGGCTCCTTAATGGGCACTTTTTTGCTAAGGGGCATTTGTAAATATTTTCAAAATCTCTCATCCTATTTTTCCAGATTTTCCCTGGTACTGGATTAACTGTGCAGCACTTGACGGGAAGACACTTGCAAGCCTCTAGCAACCAAGGAATTGGAAGCCCAGTCTGTTTAGCTCACCCATAAGTTTAAATATTCTGGTCCCAAGGGCAGATCTGGAATAGTCTTTCTTCCCACCTGCTCAGCTACAGCCTCACCTTTACAGGTTGTATAGCAACAGGGGAATAGTCCTAGGGTTTCTGAGTTGTAGAGTACAGGAAGCAAGGAGCTGCTTTGTTTGACTTCTCTTCCTCTTTCCCTGGAGGTCAGAAAGTCAGTGCCAAAGGGCAGGTTTTGGTTTTGAAGTTTCTGCAGCAGGCTAACCTTTCTACTGAATAGTTTGGTATGTAATGAAACCAGCATCTGCAGTCTTCTGGAACTTACCTGGATCAGATGATCTCAGAAACAGTCTGCTGCATCAGGCTGTAAAAGCAGTGCACAGATCCAGTATGTTTCCCCATGGAATTCAACCACGAACAATTTAAAGCTTCTATGTATTTTGTAAAATAGTCTAGTGGAAACAAAAAGATGGCTTCTCACCCAGGAAATTCTGAAAGTGAGGTTAGAAAGTCCAGTTAGAGAGCTGGCTAGTGTTGACCAGAAGCTGTATATAAAGGAGATCTATAGGTAGTGAAAACATTGAACCATTTTTTGTTGGGGGCTGTGAAGTCTGAGACAGTCAGTAACAATAATATTAGGCTGCTGGAAGGCCTTCTTACTACAGCTTCTCTATGCAAGCTCACTGGAAGGTGACTCCAAGCTGGAAAGAGAAGTCTGTGTTCACTGAATTGAGTTATTTTGGTTCCTGATTGCATGAGGAACCATAAACCATCTGTTTAGGAAAAAAGTCTTACTTCTATGTATTTGTTGCCATTTGGTTCTCCTCCCTTCTTGTTTTTTGATTAGCACTGAAAAAAAACAATCATAGTGTTTACTACCACTTTTTCTTTGGATCTGTTGTAAATAAAATCACTTCTCTGAATTGTGCCAGACATGAGAAGTCTCCAAGACAACATCCCACAGGTCAGGTCATATATATAACTGTATGTGGTGTTATTCTCTAAAGTCAAGACAGTGGACATTTGAGTTGTTCAGGGTCAACTTTAACTTAACTTTAACTCAACTTTAACATGCAACAGATGGCTTTGCATTTAGTTTTTTCCTTTCCCCCAGATGGGGGAAAACTAAACAGAAATTGCTCATTTGAGCAATTTTCATCCCCTTTGAACAAATCCCTTCCTTTATTCTGAGATGCACAAAACTGCTCATCAGAATTGCAAGTGATAATTTAGACCAGTGTATACTGTGTTTGCATACCTTCAGGTTAGAGAAACACATGAAAGAGTGCCAAAATCCATGATACATGGTCTGCTAATAACAACCAGAAAGGTTCTTAGGGTGTCAAATCTGGTCACTTTTATTTCAAGATGTGAGGGGATCTTTTGGCCTCTCCAAATCATTATGGGCCAAAATTCTGCCTGGCATAGGGGGAAGGATGCAAGAACCTGGCAGAACTGGACTCCTAGTGGGAGAAACCCTCCCGTTGACATAACTACTGCCTCTCAGGGTGGGGGAGTACCTATGCCAATTGGAGAAGCTCTCCCATCAGCATTACCGTGGTGCAGTTGCATCAGTGTGGCTGTACCTCTGCCAGAGCAGCTCCAGTAGCTCCACACTGGTACAAGCAGGAGAGCTTTTGCTGCATAGAGCTGCCATGATTACCTGAGACGATGCGCTGTGAGCGCTCCATACCAAGCAAACAGGAAGTGGAATTTCAAAAAAATCCCAGGTATGTCATGGGGGGAAAGGGCAGAAGGTTGCTTACCTGACTGCAGGGCAGCACAGCTGGCATTACTGACCAGAGCAGTCAGGATGGGCATTATGGGCCACCTTCCAGAGGCCAAGTAAAGCAATAAAATGAAGCATGATGTCTACGCTGGCAATTTGTCAACAATTTTTTTGTATTAAAAAGTCCTATGTCTCTTGTTGAGGTAATTTTATTTTGTTGATGAAACAGAAGAGTTTTATCACCAAAAGTAGCATTGCAATGTGTACACCTCCACTGTTTTGTTGATGAAAGTTGCCTTTTGCCAAAAATTTGCCAGTATAAACAAAGCCTAAGCGTAGACAAGCCCCAGGACAGCAAATTAATCTTGGCAATTTTAGCTTCAAGGGTCCCAGAAAATGTTTTGCAGGATTTTGGTTTGTATGGGTTTGCTCCCCATTAAGCTCATAAACACACAGCCAAACTCTGTTTAAATGGATGAATTGTGTCTTGTTTTAGATTAATAAGAAAAAAGTGAAAAACCAGAGCTTCAAGAGAAGTTGGCCCAGGTTCACCAAAAGTCTCTGTGAAGTAGTCAAACTTGGCCTGAGTTTCAAGTTTGTATTCACCTGGCTTCGTGTTTCATTATAAAAGTTTCACCCAGCTGTAGTTCAGGGGTATTACAATTAAAGTTCCCCGAGGAAGCTAGACCACCCAGAATTATAATTTAGTCCAAAAAGGAGGATAATAGTCATAGTTATAACAAACAGAAATTGTATATATTCTTTTATGAATAAGGAATGTGTGAAATCTGGAGGCCTGGGGGTGGGTGGGTGAAGAGAAGACTACTGTATGCACCCAACATGGAAAACAGCTTTAGTTATTTTACATATTTTAAAATTAGCCCAATCCAGATATCTCTAGGCCTGAGCCACCAAATCCGATTATTCTATTTTAAAAAACATACATGGAATTGAAAACTGTTTTTATTTTACTCTTAGTTCCAGCTGTGATGGTACAGAGAGCTACTTTTTAGTGAGAGGAAATCTTTCTGTTCCTACTGGAGTTGTGTGGAACATGCTATAGACCAGAGGGGAAATGGATGAACGTATCCTTTTTTCAGGTGCTTATGGGGGGGTGGGGAAAGACTTTTGTCCCACCTGTAAGTGACAAAGCCATGCGTTAGCTTATGGAATAGAGTAGCAGTCAGAGGCAGTACCACTTGTGTGGGGAATTAGGATCCACGTAATTGCAGATCTCAGTGCTAGGGTGACAAGATGTCCTGATTTTGGGGTCTTTTTCTTATAGGGGCTCCTATTACCCTCCCCCCCCATTCACTGTCCCGGTTTTTCACATTTGCTGTCTGGTCACCCTACTCAGGGTCCTCTCCTGCTCCCTACAACAGCACCAGCATGAAGACAGCTTAGGCTCCTTCACACAGCTCCTTTGTGGGTGGTGCACCACCTGCTCTTTCCACACAGCTCTGCTGTAGGTGAATATTACCCGTAAGTGAGTAAAGTGCTTGCTTAGTAACCGGATAGTAAAATGACAGATCTCTCTCACTATTTTCATTAATGCTAGAAGCTAGGTCACAGACCGAGAAATGCATCATCTTTGAAAGGTTAATTTAAATCTTTAAGTTTTCAATTATAGATCAGCATTGGTAACTGGGGAAGACAATCACCACAAGAGCTTATAGGTTCTACATGACAGCAACCCTTTCATTTGTAGCAGGAATCAAGATACTTTCCTTTAGAAATCCCAGTTTGCTTTGTAAATTATCAGAAGAAGAAAAATCAGAATTGATAGAACGTGGTGCTGCATTGTCATGGTTCTAATTTATTTAGGAGCAGAATTAACCTGTGACCTTTTTTTCTTAAATCCTTGTGGAGAAGCAGCCCCTTTCCTTTCTTCTCAGCAGAAAGCCATTCTGAGAGCATCTAGATGTTGCTTATTACAACCAGACTTTTAGCCTGAAACTGTTGAGAGCTGACTTGATCCTTGAGCACCTTGACTATCATAAGTGACAAAGAGTCCTGTGGCACCTTAAAGACTAACTAAAGTATTGAAGCATAAGCTTTTGTGGGCTAATACCCACTTTGTTGGATGCACTTCCACTGCTTGCATCCGACAAAGTGGGTATTAGCCCACAAAAGCTTATGCTTCAATACTTTAGTTAGTCTTTAAGGGGCCACAGGACTCTGTCACTTCTGCTATTCCAGACTAACATGGCTACCTCTCTGATTCTTGCTTATCATAAAGTTTGTGATGTTTGTTACCTATGCTAAGCGGAGAGAGACCTCCTTGTCTCTTCCTCTCAGGAATTCCTCTCTCCACCCCCAATTTTTGACTGCCTCTTTATATCCAGGGGTCCCTTCCCTATGTACCTTAGCATGAATATCTAGACCCCAAGTTCATTATATTATGTCTTTATTGTTCCCCACCTAGCACCCTCCATTACTAAAAGAAAATAAAACATTCAAATGCATTGTTTAGAGTAGATGATAAAGGAAAACATGGAGTTTGCAGACCAAGTTATATTAGGAGCCTTAAGAAAGGCCAGGAAAACTTCCAAAAAGCACATGAAAGGGAAATGTTTTAACATCATGTCCTTGAGTCAAGAAAGTACTTAACCACCTGCTTAAAGTTAAGCTCCTACTTAAGTCCTGTTGGCTTCAAAAGTACTTAAGCATGTGTTTAAAGGTAAGCATGTATTTAAGTGATTTGTTGAATAATGATGCCTTTATACATTAGGGCCCATAACTTTAAAGTGCCTTTTGTGATTTCCTCTTCCTCTCTGAGCTTCCTAAACATTTCTAACCTGGGAGGAAATGTATGAAAATCTAATTATATAGGTAGTTGAACACTGGAAGAGGCTTCCAAGGGAGGTTGTGGAATCCCCATCCTTGGAGGCTTTTTAAAGAACAGTGTAGACAAACACTTGTTGGGATGGTCTGGGTATACTTGATCCTACTTCAGCACAAGGGGCTAGACTAGGCCTCTTGAAGTCCCTTCAGCCCCTATAGCTATGTAAAACTTCAGGGAATATATTTTTTTAAATGAGGAAGCTGAAAATTGGGTTTGTAATAATCAGCAAGTGTCAGCATGCTCCTGTGTATAGGATATAGAAATAATAATCCTTGGACAGAAGAACATCTACAGTTAAGATAGTTTGTTAACATGGTCACCATGACAAAAAGGTGAGCATTCTAGGAGATGCTGTATTGTAAACTGAATTAGCCCCTTCTACAAGATTTATGGTACCTGTGATCTCCTCTAATGCAAAGGATGGTCAAGCAAGTTATTTTGTACCTTTTTTTTCTGAACAATTAGATTATGAATTTCAACATGCTGGGTCCATTCTCACTAGTCTTAACTCAAGTATGGGAATATAGACTTTTTAGAAATCTGTCTTAAAGTATTTTGATCATAGTCCTTTCCTTGTATAGAACCATTCTGATGGTGCAGTTTCAGTACAAATTCTGAGTGAGTAAATCTTGATCCTTTTAATATTAATTTTTATGCTATAAAATGGGTGTGTCCTACAGGAAACAAAGGTCATGACAGGTAATAACAGCACTGAAAGGTTAATTATTCTGCACTAATTACCTGCTGAAATATATTAGTGCCCAGGGTGTCTGGGTGAAAATGACATCATTCATGATATAATTAAATACACAAAACTATGTTTAAATAACATTAAGTGTCTGGCTCAAATGAAGCCAGGAAATTCAAAGGTAATGACACTCTACCCTTAAGTCACACTGTGGGGAATAAAAGGCATTTTATGGATATCTATTTAGTTTTAACTGTTAATGTGCTGGTCTGTTATATTAATTAGGACTTTAATGCATTTAAAAAAATAATGGAAACATGCAAGTATCTACTTAGTATATTTTTCTTTAAAAAACACAATTAACCAGTGTTAATGTGTGTAAAGTTATCTGGCTACATATATACTTTTGACACAAATACTAGTATCAAAGTTTAGTTCCCAAGTGTCCATTAACGTGCCTTCCAAATCCATATGATCACTCCATAATTAGCAAAGTTTTACTACTTTAACAGGAGTGATAAACATGAAGTATGAAATATAATTCTGTAGATTCCAACATGGCTTTAAAATAGCCAAGTGATTGGATAGAGCACTAGAATATATACCAGAGAATACGATTCTAAACTGGCCCTAGGAATAGATTAGAGCAGCGGTCGCCAACCAGTGGTCCGCAGACCACTGATGGTCCGCGAGAAAATTTGGGTGGTCCGTGGGGAGATTTCAGGGCGGGGGGGGGGAGGCAAGTGGCGGGAGCCCCTCCCTGCCCACCGGGAGCAGTGTGCTGCGGCGCGGCACGAGTGTGCCCCTGTGGGGTGGGGGGGTGAGGCAAGCGGCGGGAGCCCCCCCTGCCTGCCGGGAGCAGGGTGCTTTCCCCCGCCGCGGGATGTGTGTATGCGTGTGTGTGTTTGCGCGCCCCGGCGTGAGTGTGCCCCTGTGGCCACGAGAGACCCCGCACGGCAGCCCCCACATGAAGGAGTAGGGTCCATGTTAGTGGTCCGCGGGATTCAAAATTGTGAGTTTAGTGGTCCCTGAGGTCTGAAAGGTTGGCGACCACTGGATTAGAGTATCGACTAGAGCTTTCCCATCTCGAAGATACCAACAGAAGTTGAACATTGTTCTTCTGCTGACACCTTTTATGCAAAGTTTCAGCATGAAGCAAATTGGGACCTTAAGAGAGAAATTTATAACAAATGCTGGCAGTCTGAATTGTGACACTTGAGCGATGCTATAAGTGCTGTAAAAATAGCAACTATTATTCTTTATTATAGAATACGACAAAAATTACTCTGCTTTTACAAGCCCATTGATAGTTTTTTAATATCAGATACTTTGCATTTTATATACGGATAGATTCCAAGGCCAGAAGGGACCACTGTGATTGTTAAGTCTGACCTCCACTATAACAGGAGAGAGAGAGAACTTCCCCAAACTCATTTCTAAGCCTCTGCTAGGAAAAACACAAAATCTGGATTTAAAGATAGTCAGAGATGGAGAATCCACCACAACCTTTGGTAGATGAATCCATTAGAACAATTACCCTCACTGTCAAATGTATGCCTTATTTCCAGTCTGAATTTACATAGCTTCAGCTTCTAGCCAATGGATTAGGTTATACCTTTCTCTGCTAGATTGAAGAGCCCATTATTAAATATCTCTTGAAGAACAAATATTTATTTCCAGTCATCCCTTAACCTTCTCTGTGTGAAGCTAAATAGACGGACTTCCTTGAGTCTATCACTATAAGGGATGTTTTCTAATTCTTTAATTATACTTGTGACTCTTCTTTGACTCCTCTCCAGGTCATCATTATACTTTTTTAATTATGGACACGAGAACTAGACACTGCATTCCAGCAGCAGTTGCACCAGTGCCAAATACAGAGGTAAAATAAACCTCTGAACTCCTACTCAAGGTTCTTTGATTTATGCATCTCAGGACTAAATTAGCTTTTTTGGACAATTCATCACATTGGAAGCTCAAGTTCAGTTGACTAGTCACCCTGACCCCCCACATCTAGCTTCCAAGATAAAATCCAAGGTCGGAGAGTATGGCCTACATTCTTTGTTTCACAAATCTATCCATTTTAGACATCTTAGAACACACATTGTTTGCTTGTGCCCAGTTTAGCAATCAATCAAAATGCTCTGAATCAGTGACCTATTATCTTCAAAATTTACCACTCTCCCAATCAGTGTCATCTGCAAACTTTCAGTTAGGACTTTAATAATTGTATCAATAACCTGGAAGAAAATAAATAGCATAGAGCCAAGAATGGATCCTGAGGGACCACACTGAAAACATATCTGTTGGTGATTATTTTCTGTTTAAAATTATATTTGAGACCTATCAATTAGCCAGCTTTTAATCCATTTAATGTGTGCCTTATTAGATGGCTCTAGGTTTTAAAATCAAAATATCATGTGGTACCAAGTCAAATGCCTTATAGAAGTGTAAGAATATGTCAACATTATCTCTATCAGCTAAACTTTTAATCTTATAAAAAATTAAGTTATCTTGACAAGACCTATTTTCCATAAACCCATGTTGATTTCCATTAATTATATCTCCCTCTAATTCTTGATTAATCAAGTGGCATATCAGCTGCTCCATTATCTTGCTCAGGACTCATGTCAGGCTTAGAGCCTATAATTACCTAAATCATCCAGTTTACTTTTTTTAAAAAAAATTGGCACGCAGTGTTGGCTTCCCCCAGTGCTCCAAAACTTATTGAAAAGCTACATCGGCAGTCCAGTGAGCACTTCAGCCAGCTCTTTTAAAACTCTTGGATGCAAGTTACCTGGACCTACTGAATTAAAAATGTATAAGGGTAGGTCTACACTACCCGCCGGATAGTGATCAATCTATTGGGGTTGATTTATCACGTGTAGTCTAGACACGGTAAATTCACCTTTGAGCATGCTCCCATCAACTCCAGTACTCCACTGCCACAAGAGGCACAATCGGAGTCAAGGGGGGAGTGGCAACAGTCGACTTACCTCCACGAAGACGCCGCAGTAAGTTGATCTAAGTACTTCAACTTCAGCTGTGCTATTCTTGCGCATCTTAGATTGATCCCCTTCCCCCACTCCCCCCGCAGTGTAGACTAGGGCTAAGGTTAGTAGCTTTTGTTTTAACATCCTCCAGAGATACTAGTGGAATGGAAAGAGAATTATTACTATATGCGGAGACTAGATCATATGATTTTCCCCCCAAATAGAACAGAAATATTTATTGAACACGTGTCTGTCTTTTCTGCATGGATATCAACAGTTTTACCATTTCCATCTAGTAGTGGACCAATACCATTCTCAGGAATCTTTTCATTCCTAATGTATTTTTTAAAAACTTTCTTATTATACTTAACTCTGCTGCCAGAGATTGCGCCTTGTGTCTCATTGTTCCCTTATCAATTTTCTGCAGTTCCTAACTTCTAATTTTTATTCATTACTATCAACTTCCCATTTCCTCATTTAAAAAATAAAAAAATAGCTTCCTTCTCTTCCCCACTAAGCCAGATTTAAACACACAAAAAAAAAAATCCACCACCAATCAGCAGAGCCTTCTTCCTCAATTGTGGGATTGTGACTTTAATCAGAAAAACCATGAATGATTTAAGGACTTTCTCCCAGCTGATTTAGCTCAATTGTTTTCAGCATTGTGAAACTGGCCCGATTAAAGCACCAAGAGTGTGCTTATATATAAAAAATAAAAACTGGTCTGACTTTATTCTGCTTACACATTATAAATGTGATCAAGTCATGATTACTTGTACCTAAGCTACCATTAATTTTTAGTTTGAGATCAAGAAAAAAACAGCAAATTTTGTTGATGTGCTATAGCAGAAAGGCAATACTGTCTCTGTTCAGCCTGGTTCATCTGAGGCAATAATGCACTCGGTTAACTGTATCTTTGTTTCTTTGTACGCTTTTGTCCCTGTTCCCAAATAAAAATGAACACAGATGTAACTCTGTCATGTTTTTTTCTGCTCACCTGCAGTCTCTGTTCATATTCTTTTTATGGTACTTTAGTCAATGGCTTTTAACAGCTAAACATAAAAGCCATTGGGAGCATAAACAGGAAACTTGTGTTTAGGTGGGAGTTCCTAGGAATTTTATACTGCTGACCGCAGAGGCCATGGGAGAAAGGAAATAGGAAAAACACTGTAAATACCTGGGTGACTAATGACTTCATGCTGCTCATCTGGCTTTTTAGAATATGAAACAGTCAGTGTCTTCCAGGAAAACCACCACAAAGAAGGCAGAAAGATTTTGTCAAGCCATTACTTTCTACGCTGCTGTGTTTATTTCACTTGGTACAGTCTTACCACCTTTTAATCGAAAGAGTATCTTGATGCCATAAGGCTGTAGCATCAAATGATCAAATAAACCTACAATAAATCGTCACCAATAGTATGTGTTACCTCCCAGCCCCCAAGACTAAATGCATTGATTGAGAAGTAAGGGAGTGTGAAGCAAGAGAGAATGCTCACCCTTTGCATTCACAGTCAGAGGATTTAGATGAAAGTAACCAAATTTGCCCTCCCCTTGTTTTGCTACTAAAACAGAAGCTGGAGTGAAAGAGCAGTATTTCCCTTTGTAAGGCGTTTCATCATTGGCTCCCTAAAGAATTCCCATTGTTATCAGAGGGGCCCTCTGAGGGACTTTTTTTTTTTTTTTTTTTTTTTTTTGCATGTGTGGTTAGAAGTAGGACTTAGAAGAGGTTTTGTCTCTTGCTGATTGCAGCACATTTTACTGAGCTGCATCTCACATGCAATGGAGGTGGGGCAGGATTTCAAAGTCGGCCATCTGTACAGATGAGATTGGCAGGCTGGGGTAGTTCAGTGTCTTGATGATTCCCCTCAAAACACCAGACTGCAACTAAACGGAGACATCTGGCCACCTTCATTTAGAACACAGAGTCTGATTTCACTAGAAAGCCTAGGCAATGTTCGCCAACTCTGCATTAGCAGAGGAGGGGTAAAAGTACATGATGGTGCTTTTAGAGTCTCATATTTTGGGAGTGGGAGATTCACATCCCTGGGGGAAGGCACTGAACACTTAACAGTGAATGGGAAGAGATGACCTGGGGAGTTAATCTTTATAAAGTGTGTTCTGACATAGGAGGTA
Organism: Sternotherus odoratus; assembly: GCA_032164245.1. NCBI lineage: Eukaryota > Metazoa > Chordata > Testudines > Kinosternidae > Sternotherus > Sternotherus odoratus. The sequence goes on along the minus strand of JAVMKO010000002.1, from coordinate 199,902,472 downwards.
GACAAAGGGGTAATAGAGTTGGACCCTTTCTCACAGAGAAAAAGGGAACCGCTTCCACTGGAATGCACGGCTTTAAAGCTAGCCAGAAAAGGTTACTACAAAAGCAATAAAAGAATCTCACTTGCCTGAGGTCGACAGTGCTGCTTCTGTGATACTTTTAGCTCCTGCGGGTCCAGGCAATGAACAGCTAGGGCAGGATGGGACTCAGATTGGTGAAATCCTCACATGAAGCAAAGCAGCTGGGCCTCCAGCTTATTCGGTTCTTGATATGTTTGGCTCTTGTGACACATGGTCTACGTCTGGCTATAGAATAAAAATGAGCGGACTGTCTGCTTATTGCCATTTGCATTATCCTAGGTAAATTTGTACACAGCAACTAGACGGAGATAAAACAAATTTTAAAGCTATTCAGCCACTGAAGTAACAGATCTAACTTTAACAGAGTTATAATAATAATGTGCTCAGCATGTTGGAGCCAATAAAGAACCATGACGTCAGCCCTTATTCAGCATTCACTTAAGTACATGCATAAGTCCCATTGAAGGCAAGCATTCTGCTGAATAGGAATGTGATTACAGATATGCTTAAAGTAAAGGACATGTACAAGTGCTTTTCTGAATCAGGGCCAAGGTCTATACCCCAAGCATCTTACAGTCTAATTATAGAGGTGATGCAGTGAGTACCATTTAATAAGGGAGTTTGGGATAAGGAGAACAGTAACAAAGATCACCTGGGTGCTCATCTGTATCTAGGCGCACACTGAAGACTATTTACCAATATATAAAAACGTAACTCTATTAGCGTATAGTTTGCTTTTCCTACAAAGTTAAAAAAATAAATACAGACAATTGGCAATGTAGACAGAGTAATAAGAAGCCTCACATTAGGCTCTTAGTGGTGGTGGAGGAAAGTGTCAAGCGGATTGAAGTCTTCTAGTTTCTCCAAAGAGATACAGCACAGAGACTGGCAGCGTAAACTGTCCCACGCTGTGCTTCAAGCCTGAAATGAAGGAATGACTCCAGCCCTGATTCAGCAAGGTATTGTAGCATGTGAAAGCACTAATTGAAGTCAATGGGAGCACGAATATGCTTAAAGTGAGGCATATGCTAAAATATTTTTCTGACTCAGTGCTCAGTCTCTGGCCTCTTCTGAGACTCCTAAAGAGGATGCCAAGTGCAGTATTGTGTAAGATAGAAACACATCCACATGGAATCATACTGTGGTACAAACTCATTTTATACAACAAGCGGATGATAATTTCCAATTGCTGTTATCTCTGGCCAAATAGGAACTGGTAACCTAAAAGTGAAAGGCTGTGACTGGAGTGTCAAAACTCCCATTGATATCAAGGGGTCTAGGATTTCACCCTTTGTCTGTAACCTCCTCTCTGAACTTTTATTTTGAGTGCTTTTGTAATACAGCACAAAATTTCTCAAACAAAAGTGCACAGAAAGAATCAAAAGTACAATGTACAGAAATCTGCTTCGTTTGGTTGAAGTAAGGTATGAGGAAGGTATGCATAAAGAGATAACTGAGTTTTAGGCATTGGGATCTAGATCTACAGAAGGACTGGACCGTCGCTATGCTGAGCATTGCAATTCGTAATTCCTAAGCATCCTCACTCAGTAATTTTCAGCCCCAAGTTAGGCTCGTCATGCATGCATGGGAAGAAAAGTTGCCTAAGAAAGGGATCCTCAGAGTCAGCTTGCTGAGTGAGGAGCCACTTAAGCTAGCCCAGAGTTAAATGGAGAGGAATGGGGCTCAGGACCCAGATCCTCAAAAATACTTTGGTGCGTAAGGCTCTAACTCATGGGAATTAGGTGCCTGACTGGCTCAGATAGACTCCTCCCTCCGCTCAGGATTCTCAGCTATTAACTTTCTCCTGAAGTTAAGTGGCTGGTCTGGCTGATGTGTGACGGTAGCCCGTGCCCTTTCCATTATAGTCAATAGCCCAGGGGATCAGGCACTCACCTAGAATGCAAGAGACCAGGGTTCAACTGCTCAGTTTGCCTGAGCTGGAGCATGGATTTGAATCTGATTCTCCAACATCCTAGCTGAGTTCTCGAACCACAGGTTAGACAGGCAATCAGTCTCTGGTCCACTGAATATTTAACTTCTACAAAATGGAATAGGTCCACCAGAACAGACCACCCCCCTCCTTTTGTTTTTTTCCTCTTCTCCACTCCTGAGTATTGTGTGTGTCCTTCAGCAGGGCTGGGCCATTATACCCATGTTCTCCACTAGATGTCAATGAGTGGATCTCCTTCCTAGCAATTAGCTGCTGTCAGTAGCTCTACCTAGTGGTTAGAGCCAGTGGTGATAGGCATAGGGAAGAATAGTGGAACCTGGGCCCGTGCACTTCAGCAGGTTCCATCCAGGGGCCCTCTTGAGTACCACAGGGATGGTACTCAGCACCTGCAAGCTGGCTAACACTCTCCCCAAAGTTCTGAAACTTCTAGGCATCCTCTGCAGTTCAGCCCAGGGGCCTCTGCAAGTGAGGGAGTCCTTATTTCACACTGCAGTCCCCTTCCTGGGATAGTCCTTCTGTAGCAGTGAGTACAAGTCCATTGCTAGCCACTGGAAATGCTGCAATGCTTCCTTTTAACTCCCTCCTCCAACTGGGAGCATGCCCAACAGGCCTACAGGTGCAGAGCTTCCTGGGGCTAGAGCCATTCTTGTACTTGTCTCCCTAGAGTGCGGTTTATCCACCCCATCACACAGCATTACTCTACATTGGGAGTCTAGAGAACTCCGCTGGAAGTGTCCATCCAATTCTGCTCCCTAAGGCTGGTCTCAAACATTTTGCTTGAGAATAACTAAGACTGTCTGATAAGGGAAGAGATATGTAGAGAGCTTAACTATTTCCTAATGGTTCTGGGGTGAAATCAGGGGTGGCCACACAAGCAAAGGCATTCACACCAAGGGGAGGGTTGGTGGCTTTCCCACTGCTACCAGCTACAGTTCCCCCCAAGAGAAGGCAGCTTGGATTCCCATCAGGGGGTCCCCTTGCAGAGGCAGTTCACAGGATACACCAAATCAGCAAATATGGTAGGGGCCTTGGCCACATCTCTCCCCTGGCCAACTGTGAGCTGCACTAGCTAGTTCTGAACCCTCAGGCAGAGTAGGTGTTGTAAGGTGGTCACAGTGGTGCAAGATGCTGGGCTTTCCACTACTGAGGACTCTGCACCAGCATCTCTCCTGGTGGAACCCCCAGGGATGGCTGGAGCCCAATATTGCTTAAAATGCGCATTGGCATTTATTCGAACCCATGCTGTGTCTTATTGGGACCAGATCATCTTCGTACAAAGAAACAATCATTCTGCTGTGGACTAGAGGGTGAGGTGAGGTGAGTGTGTGATGGGTGTACTCCCCACCCTGGCTCTGAAAGAGTGGAATTAGGCCAGAAGGGTCTGCTCAGCCAATTAAGGTGTAAATGGTGAAGATTTGTTCTGCATTCAGGAGGAGCTGCAATGCAGAGAGAGAAAGGGGGTGCTGAATCAGACAGAGCTAATCTTCAGGGAATGGCCGGGGGCATCACCCAGCAAAGAGTGGGGTGTACTGTGACCAAGAGCCTAATCAGACTTTTGATCCATGGGTTTCCATAGCCCTTGAACTACATAGATGGGGAAAGCTTGTCCCAAGGAGTCTGTCTGAGGATACTGAGCTGACAGTGTCCTCCTTGGGAGCCTGCTACATGCCCATGAAAAAGACACTTGCAATGGCAGAACTCTTAGGGCAAGACAACAGGTCTAGGGCTGTTGATAAATCAGTTCTGTCCTGTGTTTCAATTCGCGCCTCGCCTGGTTCTTCAGTCATCTGCATTGCCCACTGCAGGACATTGGCTTCTGGCTGAGCAAAAGCAGGATGGGCTTGTATCTCCCATAGGGGAGCCACTATTCCTAGTTATCTGGCACCCCGCCATGCCAAGACAAACAACCCCAGAGTAATGCAAAACTGCTTTTATCTGCACACTCATGCCATGCTCCTATTCAGCATAAATCTCCCCCCACCCCCTGTGTGGTGGCTGCAGACACTTTGCACTGCCACCCTGGTTGACTTTGGGGTAAGAGACGTGCAAGAGCTACCCATACTATGTTTTGGAGGTGGAACCAGTATACACGTGTCCCCGCCTTGGTTGTGTATCTATTGTTACTGTGTAGGTGTCGGCATGTTGATTTATCCTGCCATTCCAACTCTCCAAGCCAAACTGTCCAAAGGTTGCTACTATGATATTTTCAGGTGAAATTTCAAATTGCATGACGTTGCAAAAACTTTGACGTGTCTAGCAGTAAAGATCACAAACTAACCTGTGAGCATTTTGGCACCCTCAGCCTTTTGCAGAAAACACAGTTTTGCAACCTCAAAAGCTGCACAAAGATAAAAAACATGGAAAGTTTTTTAACCATTTCAAGCACCTGTCAAACTCAGATATTTAATTTTTTCTTCAAAATGCAGGAAAGGCTTGATCCATGTTAAAGTGTAGAACTTTGATTTTCAAAAAAACCAGCCAGTTTTTAAGCAAAAAAAAATCGAATTTACTGGGTGTAAATACTATGTGTGATTTCACTCTCCTGGATATTTTAATTGGTGGCTGGCACAGTCTTTACTCTGAAGTTTCGGGACATAGGAAATTTCTTGCAGCCAACAGCTAAACCTCTAATAAACAAAGTTCATAGTGGAAATGTTGACAGACTCTGGATCAAAGCAGCACCATCAGGTGTTGCTTTTATATATTGGTTGATTATTAAAATGACTTGTATAGCTGGGCAGTGTTGAACTGGGGACAGAGTATTTCCAAATGACAGCTGAACACAGCACAGGATTTCTCTCAAGTCTTCTCCCCATGGTTGTTCGGATATCCTCCCATTAAAAGATTGTGGAAAACCAACTGAACTGGGGTCCCTTAAACTTTGTCCTAGTGGGGAGTCACAATCTTCATAGGAAAACATCTTGTTGACACCTACCCACTCATTGCAATTTCAGGGATCATCACCCCACCCATCATGGCTGACTGGACCACCTCCAGGTGCACAGGTTGGGGACTGAATAAATATCCCTATGTCAACTACAGCAATTGCTTACATGGAAAAGTGACATTTTGGGAAGTACTCAATGTAATTTTAGCTTCCTTAAGATGATATGGCAGCTGGATAGGAGATGGAGTCCCTACACCATGTGACCAAGTAGCCACCTGTGGAGACTGCGAACAAGTGAGCCCTGGACCACAGTTGGGGAATTGTGGAACTATAGCAAGGAGTGGAGAGATACATGAAGTTCATAACCTAATTTCTCCCAAGTTTAGAGGGGTTTGCTCCTTGCCAGAGGAGGCTGTGAAGGCTAGGACTATAACAGGGTTTAAAAGAGAACTCGATAAATTCTTGGAGGTTAAGTCCTATTAATGGCTGGATGGGTAAGGAATGGTGTCCCCAGCCTCTGTTTTTCAGATGGGGGTGATGGATTGCAGGAGAGAGATCACTTGATCGTTACCTGTTGGTTCACTCACTCCGGGGCACCTGGCATCGGTTACTGTCGGTAGACAAGATAACGGGCTGGATGGACCTTTGGACTGACCAGTGGCGGACCGTGCATTTCACACCTAGGCCTTCAGTAGTGCTCCGTCTGAATCAATTCACCCCTCAATAACTATTTTATGGTTATAAAAATCATCTTATTATGTAGAAATACAGTATAAAGATTAGGGGTGCACAAGTCTTCTACTACTGCAGCTACAGCTGCGACACACCCCCCCCCCAAAAAAAACCATCAATAATATCCTCATAAACTCGCAATATTATTTAGGAAAAAAGCAACATTTTACTCACCAAAAATTCGGATTATTTGTAGACAAAATCCATCCTCCTCTGACTATCCAATCAACAGGTGTGAATACGGTGACGTTGCCTTACGCCTGCTAGAGGGCCCTGGTGTCACCAACTTAAAATCTGATTGGTTAAAGCAACAGTTTAATCAACATTTTTTTCTGTTAGAGGGCCTGCAGAACGGATTGTGAAGGCCTCCAGGCAGACATCTTTGACTTTGACCCTGCCTAGCAACAAATGATGGCTGAAATGTGATTGGTTAAATGCTTTAATATGAAAATACATGTCTGGAAGCAGCACAACCAGGGGAAAAGCTATGAAAGGAAGCGGACAGACCATTTGGAAATATTTAATAAGTATTCATGGACAAAATATAATTAACATCAGTCTGTGATTCAGATATTTTCTTAGGCCAGTAGAGAAGGCCTTGCAGGCCCTGACGGCCCACCACTGGGACTGACCCAGTACGGCTATTCTTATGTTCTTGGGTTTAGCCTGCTTGTTCTAGATACAGGATTATGCCTCAAAGTTTCCATACAACTTTGAACTTCTCCAAAGTTCAGAGGGCTATTCTGAGCCAGAGGGGCCTACACAGGGCCTACACAGGGCCAGATCCAGGCACCAGCCTAGCAAGCAGGTGCCTGGGGTGGCAAATGGAAGGGGGCGGAATTCTGGGCATTGTCAGGGCAGCCCTCAGGCAGCTTTCGGCGGCACGCCAGCGGCAGCTCCTCCCCTATTCTGTCTTCGACAGCATGTCGGCAGCAGCTTTCCCCCCCCTTTGCCGCTTGGGGTGGCAAAAAAGGTGGAGCCGGCCCTGGGCCTACAGCAAGGAAACTCAAAGCTGAGGCTGTCACACTAGCCTTAAGCTACCACACTGGACCAAGGTCTCTTACCAACCTGATACCATGTACAGAAAACTTCTCAGATCACTATGTTATTTAGGAATAATGGAAGTTCAGTCTTAACTGCATTATCTTCTGCATGCAGAAAGTGAAATTGACAATTGCTATCCAGGATGGCTGACAGGAAAAAAATCTAAGTGATTGATCCAATGGAAAACCAAGTGTTCTTTGTTTTTTCAAAAATAAAAACAAACACTTTCCCTTGGAAAACTTAAATTTTTTGAATCAGAGAGGTAGCCATGTTAGTCTGGAATTGCAGAAGTGACAGAGAGAGTTCTGTGACACCTTAAAGACTAACTAAAGTATTGAAGCATAAGCTTTCGTGGGCTAATACCCACTTCGTCGGATGTTGCATCTAGCTCCAGGATGTTCCAAATTAACTCCTGGCGTGAAGAGTCAACATTTCAGGAATGAACTCCGGCTCAGTGCCTCACATGGCAGTAAAATGCCTGATGACTAGGCCACTGAGTCAGGCTTCCTTTCTGTTTTTAGAAAGAAAACTTCCCCAGAGAAGTTGATAGATGGACGTGATGGAGCATTTCTGAGTCTCACTAACTGAGACATTTGAGCCAACAGTGCTCCAGGCTGCTGGTAGAGTGTTTTTTGGCAAAGGGCCTTGGCCCAGGAACTTGCTTCATTGACTAATAGGCCTAGTCTGTTGACTTGCTGATCACCATGCAAAGCCTATGGTCTCATATTTGTGAGAAAAGGGATGGGTTGGGGAAGATCTATGTGAGGTATTTGTTCATTCCACTTCAGTGGGTGAGGAGAGTTTGTGATTTATTACTGGTTTGTCTAGAATACCTTCTAATGAAATCCACATGGAAGGATAAGCACACACTCCTGGAAGTTTAAACAGCCATTGATTTTGCACTGAGCACCCATACGGATTTCAGTGTGAGACTATTTGTGTGAAACAGGTGAGCATGAAATACATTTTACATACACAAAACTGGGCCTTCCTGGGCAGAGAGACTGGGGGCAAGGAGCAAGGGAAAGGGGAGACTAGGGCAAGGAGCTGAGGCTATGAAAAAAAATAGTGTGTGTTCCTAAAATTAGACTGTCAAAACGCATATGCACAAGGGGGCCAAATTAAGGATCCACAGACAACCTTAATTCTGGCATCCCTTAACTTCTGAGTGCTTGGTTTTGCAACCTTCATGTTCTTTTAAACTTAGTGATGTGGGGGAAGGGTGTGTGTGAGAGAAATATTTCCTAGGTTTTTAAAAACCAAACAGAAAAAGTAGAAATGCTATCATGTAGCATCATATTGCCATATACATGGCTTATCAGCAGGGGTGAAGCCTCTAGATCTCCCACCCAGCCCTCTGCTACTTGAGCTAAGGGAGTAACAAATTTCAGTAGTAGGTTTTCACCCTCTGTGTGGGCCAGCACTACAAAGAAGTGAGACACATTTTGCCAGTGGGTTTCACAGATAGTTGCTGACAGAATGGTAATGTTGAGGCTCAGAATCCTAGGTTCTATTCCAGACTCTGGAGAGAAATGTGGATACAAATTCTTCTGCTCATTTTTCCCAAGCATGACCCCACTCTGTCCCATCCCTTGTTACCTGTTTCAAGACCATTCTCCTTGTTCACCTATTCCTAGGCTAGGCTTCTCACCCAGTCTCCTTCCCTAGCTAGTCCCCATCCCCCCCTCCAGTTCTTTCTCCTAGTCTCCCTTCCCAGACTTTTCATCCAGTCTCACTCTCTCCGTGGTTAGACTTTCATCCCCTCTGCATTTGAATCAGGCAGCTTCCTCCTCCACATTGTCTGGGTGCCAGCAGAGGCTCATTGAGAGCATGGGAGAGAAAGGCCTCCTTGCTTGCAGTTCTAGTGTCCTGAGCATGCTGGGCCCAGAGCAGCTGGGAGCAGCCATTCCAGGGGAATTCTGGCTTCAACCCTGCTTCACTGGGCTGGAGCATTCTCAGTTGCTTTGTGAGGAATGGTGCATTCCCAGTTCCATTCTGTCAAACATAGGTGCTGTAACAGGAAGGAGCGTACTCTGTCCTGTAGGGATGGCACACGCAGAGCCTGCTCAGCACAGCAAGGAGTGAGGACAGAAGCAAAATCAAAGGATGTGAATTGAAATTTTTCAAAGGCTTAAAACTCAGCCAGATTTTCATTAGGATGGCAAAAGGCTCATCTCTTGACACAAAGGCCACACCCATACAAATGTGAGGTCCCTACTCAAAAGCATAGAGTAGTAGGGGTGAGGATTAGACCTTTGCAACTAAAGGTTATCAGAATTTTAACATGGTCAAAGCAACATTTTTTCCTAACCTTGTTTTTGGAAACTACTAAACCATTTTGGTTGAAATTGTCCAAAAAAACCCCTGCAGCCTAAAGGAGACACCTGGCCTTTAACATTTCAGCCTAGATAGTTAAATTTTGACAATATTATAAGCAACTGAAAGAGAGTCTTACAACAGGAAGTGTTAGGCAACCTTAATCTACAATTACTTTCCTATGAATATACAAAGACTAATGTAAACTAGGATTTGCAGATGTGGTCACCATTTACCAACATGAAGTAGCTCAGTCATTTTCACTTTTTCACCAATTACCAAGTGCAATTAGACCATGTTAGTAGAATAATCCCTTGAATAATTTAAATAAAAAGCTTGCTTTGAATTATGCTAAAGGAAAATGCATCTTCAAATTAATTTATTTCCATTTTATTATCTAGATACTGGTTGGAAACAGCTGAACTGACTTTTTATTTTTAATTGTGAAAAATTAATTCCCAGGCTGAGTTCTTTTATGCCAAGTTACACTTCTGAGCACATTTTTACTGTCTAGTTATAAGCCCTAGAAAAACATGTTTATAGGAAATGTTGACACAACCTTAACCAAAGTGGTGCTAGCTGACACCTCTAGATTGCCAATTTGGGGATTTCTACTGGGAAAATATAAATGCTAATACGCTAAAGGATCCCAACTATAATAAAAAGCTTGTAGTATGCCTATTCACTCCCAAAAAAACTACTTTAAAAAAAAAAGCAGCATCCCCAATTCAGACTAGAGATGAGTTGAAGTTAAAAATCCCCTGCAGGTGGTTCAGTCTGACGGTTACCTGTTTGGTTAAAATCAATGACTCTCAAATAGCTACCAAATTCCCCCCAAAAAGAAAATGAGAGCATACATGGTTTAGGGTGCTTGCCAACCAATATCCCTCCTAGCACAATTTTTTTTTAAAAAGGGGTGAGGACAAGAAAGTAGGTTTAATAGAGTCTTAAATAATGTTAAGAACAGACAGGGGACACACAAAAATAGAGGGTGAAAAGCAAAACTGACTTTCTTACCTGTATCTTTCAAGTTTGGATCCACTTAGAATGTATTTGAGGAGTTGTGTGGCTTCACCTCTTGTCTTTCAAAGAGTGTAAAATAGAGACTACTCCTAACAACAAGAAATTCATTTAACTAATTGCTACACCATTGGATTAGGAGATTACATACAGCCAGCATCCCCCTCACAGAGGATGTGATAGAATACCAGAAACAGCTACTGACAGAGCTTTGCTAACTGTAACAAGTAGTTGCTCTGATAAGGAAGTAGCCCTGATTAGGAAGAGCTGTGCCTAATTGGTGGAATAGGCTGGATTGAGCAGAGCCCCAAAGGCTAATTAGTTCATTACCAAAGAGGCAGAAAAGGCATAGGAAGGAAGTGCTCATAGTCAGAAAGAGAGAGATTAGCTGTTTTTTCACCAGAGTTAGGAAAGCACTTTCACAAGGAGGATGTCCTCTGTCTTCTTCCTCTTTGGTTATAGAACTAAGAATTACATGATATAGTAAATACAGAACTGCACAAGTCTGTCTAGGCAGTAGGGAGAATACACTGAAATGAACCATGAGGGTCTTAAAGAGGCTTTTTGCTTGAAAAGGGAGTGGGGTCCTACTCCTGTCTACCACAGATGGTATGTCTACACAGCAGTAAAACACCTGTGGTAGGTTCAGGCCTGTAAAATTGCCATGTAGATGTTCCATAGAATATCAGGGTTGGGAGGGACCTCTGGAGGTCATCTAGTCCAACCCCCTGCTCAAAGCAGGGCCAATCCCCAACTAAATCACCCAACAGAGTTTTGCCCCCCCAAGGGCTGAGCTCACAACACTGGGTTTAGGGGACCAATGCTCAAACCACTGAGCTATCCCTCCCTTAGCCCAAACTGTAGCCTGAGCTCTGGGAGTACACGAGGGTCCCGGAGGCTGGGCTTCAACCCAGCCTAAACATCTATACAGCATTTTTAACTCTGCAGCATGAGCCTGAGTCAACTGACTCAGACTTACACAGAAGGTTTAGCTCAGAGTCAAGGCCATGGTTATGGATGACTAACAGAGTTTCTGAAGCCTGGTGGGAGAGTCCTAAGAAAGTTTGGGGAAAATGCCTATTGGGGCTGTCAAGAGTGAGAAAGTATCAGAGCGGTAGTACTGTGGGGTGGGAGTGTTTTATTTATGATTTATTAGGTTAGCCCTGATCTGTCTGACTAGTCTATAGGTGGAAAGTAGCTGTGTCACTGTTAGGCTGGGTGTGGGAGCTGATAAAACACTGTTTTGACTGAGGGGTGTTAGTGCTGAAAGGGGGACAGAATAAGCTAGGTCACCCCAGGAGCTCTGAGAAGGAGCAATAAATAATAACTAGCTAGGTGCTGTTCATCAATCATCTGATTCAGCATTTCAGTAGCTGGGGGAATTAAGATTTCTGAACCTAGCCCCTTTATGTCACTTGCTCACACAGAGGATAGGATGGTAGTGCTAAGAGTATATCTGAGTAGCTACATGTTGAGTTCTAGACATCATTTAAATTATTGCCAATGTGAGTCATCTTGGTTGATGGAAATAAAAGTGATGAATACCCACCCACCATCTGAAAGTCAGGCCCCTTTAAGGTGTCTCAAGGAAGATGCCCAAAATCACTAGTCACTTCTGAAAAAATGTCCTCCGGGATTTTTCCATCTTCAACTCCTACCTATTCTGTACCTGTTCAAAGACAGCCTTTGAAAAATCTGCATTTCAGAGACCAAAATTAGTCAGCAGAGAACCACAGTAATGACAATACTTCTTAGCTCTTCTACAGTAAATTTCAAAGTGCTATCGAATGGGAGGCATATTTCAGTAAAGAGTTGTGAAACATTTTCACCTTGTTCTAAATCAGCAAATCACTCCCTTATATATTTGTAACCCTCTTTATTTCAGTGCGCTTACAAACTTTAGAACTCGATTCACTCAGGCATTGGTTCCCCACCCGCTCACTTTTATGTTTAAGTCCACCAGTCCATTAAGAAAGAAATATTATACCCTAATTATTGTCAGACATACCTAATTTAAAGGTTCCATGTGAACTGGAGAAGGTTAGGTATCTCTGTAAGCAGAAAGTGCTTTGAATTTCACCCTCCCTCCCGATTTTCAGCTTTGCTGGTGGCGATTTCTCATTTCCCCCTTCCTTCTTCTCTCCCCTCCCCTCCTTTTTGTAATTCTGGCAAAAAATATCCAGTCTCCTTTAAGGTTAATTTGAAACTTCTGTAGAACATTATTTTTAAGGTTTAAAAGAAAGCTAGTAAGTTTCAATATGTACCTGTCAGTACTAAATGATTGTTCATTTCCTGTGAAATGAGAATAAAGTAATAACATACATCTGGTGAACTAAGACATGTTGCTTATTGTTTTTCATCCATGAGTTGTATCCTTTACCAGCTGTGAAACATTATCATGCAAACTCTTTGAATAACTTTAAGGAAAATTAAAACATTGTAGATGTCAACAATAGATCTGGTGATCTTATCTCTAAGCATGTTTGGGAACATATTTCATGAACAAAACTGTAAACATGGGAGGTCATAATGAGCCCAGAGAATCAGGTAGCCCAATCCTGGACCACATAAAACCCCAAGTCAATGGGTATTTGGGGTAAGGAATAGGGGATCAGGCATTTACTGCTGGATGAAGGCAATTTAATAATCCTAAAATTAAATGTCCAAAGTCTAGATAATTACTAAAAATATGAAAATATCCTAACACTGGGGAAACTTTTATAATGAATGACACCATATATTTAAAATTGCTGTATTTCTGAAAGAACAAAATGCTAGGAACCAATCTAGCTCCCGTTGAAGACAATGGAAATTTTACCATTAACTTCATTGAGAACAGGATAGGGCCCTTATGACCAAAATCAAGAGGGTGTTGAATCTGGTGTAACATACAACCTTCAAGTGCCCGCAATATGTAGATTCTGTTGTTAAACTGAATGTTGCCTACTGTCGTGATAAGTGACTCAATATCTGCTGGGTTTTTTTTAAACCCCAGCTCCAAGAGTGAGGTGATTTTTTGGCTCATCTTTCACTGAAAAAGATATTTTTTAAAAGAGGTAAGTGTGAAATCAAAACTCCTATTCACTTCAAAGAGGCCAAGATTTTGCCCTAAGTTTCTAGCTTTTGCAGTTGGAGAGAAGTTTGTAAATGTGAATCCGAAAACCAGAACACAAATAAAAAGAAACCAAAATTATACTAAAAAAAAAAAAAAGATTATTTTTAACCAGATGTCATTATTTGAGGTCTGACTCATTATTTTTGAACATTTAGTTGGCTATAACTGCAGATTGTTCTTTGTTACAGCAACGTACATCTGTCTGGAATATCTGATTTCCATATAGTTACTCTGGTGCCATTTTAATCAGTGTACATCAGAGTAGAATTTGGTTATTGGGCCTAATTCTCCACTAACTTACACCTTGTGCAGTCAATTGAACCCACACAAAGCGAGTATAAAATGTTACCACTGATCTGGCAGCATCCTACACCTACTGTGCACAGGTGTAAATGAATGAACACGTTGAAAGGAGCAGAGAGTCATGGTAGTTTCCTTTCCATCTACTTACTGAGGGGTAACATGCACACCCTTATAGAACAGCTCTGAACTTGGGCATTACAGTGTAAATGAAAAATGTCAGCTAAATCTAACTGCAATGTTTCATTGTAATTAAAAATCACATTTTATAATGTTATGGGATAGTTCTAAGCTGGTGTAAATTGCTATAACTATTGACTTTGAAGCGATGCCAGTTTACAATAAATATCTGGCCCTATGTGTTTGCTGAGTTGGGGGGAAGTTGCTAATATTGGTTTGAATCTATTTATTTGTGTTTTCTGATTTGCCACCATTCCAAATTCCTTTGGAAAAGGAGGAAGAAGCTTGCACATTTTTACCCTGTGTTCTCTCTCTCTCGTGCGAGTCTAAGCTTGTTCTTAATGAAGTTTAACCCCCTTATGCCTGTGAGCCATTCATTTGGCAAACTCCTTGGCCCCTGTGCTTGGTGATCTGCACTGCTCTGGTAGCACAAAGCATCTGAAATAGTTTAACCTGCTACCTGGGGATTCCCAATTGTGTACAGCCTGCATAGGTAGCTCCTATGCCTCCCTTGCCCTGCTGTAGGTGATGTGTGGGCGTGGCTGAGAGGAAAAGTGTGTTGCATTCTGGCTGACATACTGGCCCCTCAGTACCATAGCCAGCTAGCATCACTTAGGACAATCTGAAGTTTGAGACTAGTGGATGGAAAAAAGTGATGTTTCCCATCCAAGTTCATGGCAAAAGGAGATGAAGTTTGATTCTCTAGAGGGCTAAGTTACCAGTGCTATAGAGCTCATATTCTGCATCATGAGGTATTGGACTAAAACCACACTAGCATTTTTCAACAGGCCCCTGATGGACTGGCAACTCTCCATGAACCCCATGCCATGGAACTGGACTTAAGGGGATACAATTTTACCCAACACCAATTTTTAGTACATATACGTTACCTATTGCTTTGTTATTATTTGCTAAGCTCAGTGCTGCACCAAACCGAAGACGACATTCTAAATAAACAATGTAAAATGCCCAGAGTATTCAGAAGAAGATTAAATCACAGATTTCTTGCCCCTTTCATTGCCTTCTTAATGTGATCATTTGAAAGGTTAGAGGCTTATTGGCTTTGCAGAACTGTTGGATCTTGATAATGAATTTAAGAGAGGGGATGGGGGCCTACCGCACTAGATTAAAGGAGATGGTTCAGGTATGGAGAGAACACAGATGGAAGCACAAAGACAGGAATGGAAGGAGATAAAGAGGGGAGAAATAGGATTTATTGCTGAAACAGAATGGATGTTAGGGGAAATTATTAGTAATTATCCATTAAACTCACTTCATATCTTGCTGTTCTCCAAGGAGGAAAAAGACACTATTAGGATAACATTATTTATACATAACAAATGTCAACCTGTGGTATTGCTACTAATGTACTACATTTTAAAATTGCAAGGATGTCAAGTCTACTTTACTTTTCAACACTTGTACAGTTTTATTTTTTGCATGTCACTAGATTAGGACAATGTAATTAGGATGGTTGGTGGGGAGAAGAGGGACTCTCTCATCCTCTCTTCCACACACATTAAATTATACCTGAGCTGAGAAGAACGGTGTAAGTTTTAATTTTACATTCCCATTCTTCATATTTGAAGCTTGACCTGGATAAAGTGCTGGGTGGAGGAGGAAACAAAACAAAGCAGCATATTGATGGAATGCTCCTGGGTGACATTCTATAAAATAGAGTTTAAAATGTCTACATTGCTTACAATATTAAATGTCAAATTTCTTCAGATTTTTGCAGTGGTTCAGAAAACAGGAGACTCTCTGCAGGATTCTCGTTAGCACTGAGCTGTGCCTTGGTCTCATCATTGTCATTCATTAGCACTGCATGCCCAGTAAACATCATCATTTTTTTCCTGGTAATAACGATTCTCATGGGCAAGTAGTTCTTTCCCAGCCCCAGCATGTAATATTCGTAAGGACAAGATTGTAACTTGAATCATTAAATTAACATTAAGGTTGAACATTCAGAGAAATGCGGAATGGGGATTTCTCTGCTGGAATAAATAGAATGTTACTGTTGGCAAAATGGGTAAACTTGCAGGAGTACGGGTGGATTTCGCACCTGCATAATAAATTCCCAAATGGAACAAGTGTTGGTTTGCTCATTTTTTCTTTATAAAGAATGGCATGTTCATAATCATATTCCAGAGCAGTTATGTTAGCCAAGTCCTTAGTCCTTATTCTGCCCTTTGAAGTTCTTAAGCAAATGCAAGTTCTCTTTACTTGCAGATTTCTGTGGGGCTTTTTAATGTGTTTTTTCCTCCATGTTCTGTTGACTGTACTGATTAATGCCTGGATTCCCATGAACTTCAACGGGCTTAAGCACATGTTAAAGTGCTCTCTTGAAGTAGAGTTGCTAACCATCCCAGATTGGTCGGGAGTCTTCCGGAATCGGAATCGTTCTCCGGTGGCTACTGAAAGCAATCCAGGAAATTTTAATAGGCTGCTAAAAGTCCAGTCAGCAGCACAGCAGGACTAAGGCAGGTTCCCTACCTGCCCTGGCTCTGTGTGGCTCCCATAAATGACCAGCATGACTGGCTCATGGGGACAGGCTAGGGGTCTCTGCGTGCTGCCTCTGCCCCAAGTGCCAACTCCACAGCTCCCATTGGCTGGGAACCGTGGCCAATGGGAGCTGCAGGGGCAGTGCCTGTAGGCAGGCGCAGTGTTCAGAGCTGCCTGGCGCCCCCTGAGCCTAGGAGATGTACAGTAGGTTCATGTTTCCTACCTGCCATGGAGTACAGTCCCAAGGGGCTCTCTGTGCTCCTGAGGTGAAAGGATCTTGGGAGTGGACAAATGGATCCATGACCATGCAGACCTGCTGGCCAAACGTACATGGGTGTGGGCAGGATGAAGAGGCACAACAGTAGTGGGGACCTCTGTAGTTTTCATGTGAAAATATACTAGTTTTCATGGGTGAATACTTAAATTAAACAAGCACACATTTTGTAATGGCCTGTATCAACCAAACGATGCTTTCCAAGGCTCTAGAAATGTCAGCACATACCTGAAGGAAGAATCAGAATTTCCACCCTCATTGTAGCTCGTGATACTTGATCAATGGAGGGAGGATCCTTTTTCTCTTATGTTCTTGAAGTTTTTTTCCTCCCCTTCTGAATGTTTTAGTACTACATGGGCTCCTGAAACAAGGAGCCTTGATTTCAATGCTAGAAAAATAGCATTGTTTTCTTTGGGAGAATGGATCCCTCTTTTTCTGGAATCCTGCACTTTGTTTTCCCTTCTCTGCTAGCTTCTCTCAGTGGTCTGGTCTGCAGCCTTAGCCAAGAGCAGGTTATCTCCCTGCAGCCAAAGACCCAGCTCTAGCCCCACCTGCCTCTTACATTCTCTTCCTTACCTCAGCAAAAATCACATTCATAGCTTTTCCTTACACACGTGCAGTAAGCAAAGTTAGGCAGAAAGTTTGAATGTCACATTTTCTCAGTGATTTTACAGCTTTCATAGCTAACAGTCAACTTTGCACATTTAGTGAAATCCATGAGTCTAAAGTAATACAGCCTTAACTGTAGTAGATGGAGATGGAAAAGACCTACTAGATCATGGATCATCTTGCAAGTGCAGGATACATATCCCAGAGAAAGAATATTTCACTGATACTTAATATATATATATTAGCAATTAAAAGGAGAAAGTAGATTAATGGAGAATACATCTACATTTTTTAAAGTGGCATGGGTGGCCCTTTAAGGAACTGTAGGCAGAGGAGAGAAAATTAATTGAATAATTGCTTGAATATAAAAGCAATAGTAAATACAATGTATTTTTACTACAGTAAATTGCAATGTAGAACAGAATTGGAAGAACCTGATTATTGGGCCCAGTTCCTCCTCTTTCTTTTCTTTTTTTTTGGGGGGGGGGGGTAGGGGGGTGGTCCATGTTTGCAGATTTTGACTTGTGCTTCGTTTTTCGTGGTGGTAGAGTTCATGTGCCCTTGATTATTTACGCAAGAAAGCAAATTTAACCATCAAAACCTCAGATGAGAGCTTATTTGAGAGCAGAATTGGGTTCTTATTCCCTTTGAACAAGTATAGTCTTGATGGTATAGTTTGCTCAGCTCTAAACATGTCATGGTGATATGTCAGCTTAATTCTAACAATTAAGAAGTGACCAAAAAAGAGGCATTCAGTCCATTAACTGGTTATATTCTGCATGTATTCGTTAGATGGGGACATCACAAACTATGAACGATAAAAAAGTTTATTTTTTCCACTGTTTTTTAATCTTCTGCAACTTAGAAATGCTAGTAGCATATTTACATGATACATAATTATATTTAAGAAAGAACAGTTTGGATTTTGTCTGTACTAGGATGAAATATACATAGTAATATTGCATGTTGATTCTCTATTACTATATACACTATAAGCTTATTACTTGTTACTTATAGGCTCATTCAAATATTGCTCAAGACACTGATGCTGTCTTTTTCATAGTATGAAGGTGTCAGTACTGAAAATGGCCCATGACCATCTCAGTCTTATCTTATTTGATAAGAAAAACATAAGTCTGTGTGGCATCAAATATTAAATTCATTTTGAAATATGACTTGATTCTTCACATACCTGTTTTACATCAGTGTCGATCCAGTAACTGTATTAGGTTACTCATGATTTACTGCTGTGAGAGGAGTGTTAAGCCCTATAACAGGGCTGCCTGCCCCTTTAAAGGCCAGGGGAGCAGTGGAGCAGCTGTTCCTGTTTTGGAGAGGAGCCCAGAAGGCAGGTGCTGGGAATCATCTGACCTAGCTGGGCAGCATTTAGTGATTGGGACTGATGAGTCCCAGGTTGGGGATATAAATGAGGGCCTAACAGCATGCAGCTGCCTAGCACCAGGAAAGGGCTACGAGTGTCCTTCCCGGCTGCTGTAGTAGGCTGTAAGAGGGAAGGGAAGCTGGTGAAGATCCTGTCCATTTTGCTTTTGGGGAGGGGGGTATTCTTCTAGTTTCCCCTTTTATGTGATAGTGAATAACCAGAGTCCCCAAGAAGTGTGGCTGATTCTTTGTTTGTCCCAGGCTGGTGATTGGGTCTAACAGTCTACATGCCCATAATTATTTCCTTTAGCCCAGGCCTTTGTAACAAATTCAAGTTTTCAGGCCAGATTCTCAGCAGGTGTAAATCAGCCTCACTCTGTTGACTTCAGTACAATTATACTGATGTATGTGTCAAGGAGCTGGTTCTTCATTTTTTTAAAGTCCATTTTAATATGTTTGTCTTTTTTCTACTGTACCTAAATTTCTGATTCCTTTCGGTTCTAATGGACATCCACAAGACTTGCTGAAACTATTTCATTGCTATTATGGGCCTGATTTTTCAAGGCAGGCCTTCAGAAAAATAAAGGACCCAAAACAACTTTTTGCCACTTCTGAGAGACTTGGGTTATTTGTTTTTTGTGATATGACGTGATGACTTACTGTTGTACTGATAATTTATATTAATAGTTACCCAGCAGGGTGGCAACACTACTATATCAAGCAGTGAGAAATCTGTTCTGTCATACCTCTTCACTATCTGGTGATTTGGGAGGACAGAAGAGTGGATTTCTGCCTGGCTCAGCCTTCAGCAATGTGGCAAACAGATCTCCAGGTGTGTGAGAAGAGTGATAGTGTGCAACTGTCACCATTTTACAATAGCTCACAATTTAAAGTTAGAGAGACAAGGTGAGTGAGGTAATATCTTTTATTGGACCAACTCTGTTGGTGAGAGAGACAAGCTTTCGAGTTTGCACAGTTAGTCAGCAGCAGAGACAGGAAGAGAAAAGGTCACAAGAGGACACAGTCCATTGCCAGCATCAGGTTTCAGACTAAAGACTTTAAGGGAGAAAATAAGGAACATTTGGCACTAATTAGGCCACTAATCGGAAAATAAGGAAGATGCTGTAGCTATTGGATGATGTAGGCGGGTTTTTTGGCTCATTGTAATGTTGCTTTGTAGTGGTTTCTGCTACTGAGAACAAGGAAGAAAGATAGTGGTAGAAAATGATTCTGTGGGTCCTGGGTCTAATGGATTGTTTTTCTATAGTAGCACCTCTAACAGAGGCTGGGGGTGGGGAAAGGCTATACACTACTGTTAGAGCACTACCTCTCTAAAGACAGTGGGTTTTTTAATGATTTAAATACCTATTTTACATATATCTGCTGGAAATATTTTAGATCCCATGTGTTCAGCTGGGACAGGGAAGAGGTTTTGTAATTAAAACCCCAAATGTAGCAGATGAATAATGTATGAGATAAGATAAAGTCACCAGCTGAGAACATGTTTGCTAATGTCTATTTCCCAGAGATCAGATGTTGAGGGAGACCTGAGCCCATGCACAAGATGCATGAAAGAAGATCAGATGCTGGAGCACATTCAGTCCCCAAAGAGGCCATTTTTAGGCCTGGCCACACTACATCTCTAACTATATCAGTACGTGGATGTCTGGTTTAATTATAGGTCTCTGTTTTTGTTACTAGCATTGATGGGACAACACAGCTATAGAATCAAGTTAGGGAAATATTTATAATCTATATCCAGACCATATTTCAAACAGAAAAGCCATATTGGAGCTACACTTTTGGCCATCACTGAGGAGATTATGAAGGGTTTGGAAGGGAATTAAGAGGCCTCTGACCTCAGAGGAATGGCATCCTTTACACCTTCAGATAGAACCCTACCTTGTCAGAGCAATCACTGCAGGGTCTCATCTTCTTTGGTTCTTGAAAGAAAGTCTGCATTCCAATGGTCTTCCTGGGCTAAGGTTCTATTCAAAATCCAAAAGGCTGTAAGACTAAGTTCCAACATATCACATGGGCATTTGAGACCTTCCTAGTTTGGAGCCACCTTAGTGCTACATGGTTAGTGACCTAGACAAAGGGTGTTCAAAACAGGTAGTATGTCAGTGCCTTTATGACCTAGTCCTAGTGTATAACCACACATTCCTTTTTGAGGACAGAGTATCAGGTTTCCCAGTCTAGGAATTTTCTACCTATATAAAAGATAGGATTCTCTTGTCCATGATGGTTTTGGGATAGCACTTCAGCACAGTGCAAGACATCTGTAGAATGAATTTTTGAGGGAACTTCGGACTGTGTAGTAATGGCCTGTTTCATATAATATGTTTAATTTTCTAAAATCCTTGATCACAGTGGGGTGAAGGACAACCATGTGACTTGTTAAAAGGTTGATTTTTTTTAACAATGGCAATAAAAAAACACAGCTAATATGGCAAAATTGAGCACATTTTTTTTGCTAGGACATCAGCATTGTTCACTAGGGGTTGTACCTTACCATTCCCTAATAAATACTCCAAATATTTAATTTCCCCATTTTCCCACCTTGCACTTCTTTGGTTTTCTCTTAAATGGGCCTCTCATGGGGCTTGAAGGATGGCTACTAGGTTCTGAAGGTTTGGACCAGTCCCCACTGAACTACATCATCTAGATAGACTGCGGCATAGCGATGGTGGGGTTTCATGCAATCCAAAAAGCAGGGTAACAATTGGAATAGGCTCACTGGAGTAGAAAAAGTGGAGGGGGAGGAGGGGTTTCCATCAGGAGTAAGGGGAATTTTTCAATAGCCTTTAGTTAGATCTAATGTTGTAGTAAAGCAGGCTTGACAGAGGCAATCCAGAAGATCATTGACTTGGGGCATCGGATATGCATCAAATTCAGAAATGGCATTTATCGGATAGAAATCTACACAAAATCAGGATATCCTATCTGGCTTTGGTATCAAAAGCAGTTGACTACATTGGGGGCTACTGAACTCCCAGATTACTCCCAATCTTAACATTTCCTCTTAGACTCTGCATCTCTGGATTCTGTGAGACAGCTTCAGACAGAATTACACCACGGAGTTAGCTGGCTCAGCAAGAGAAAAACCTAGTCTGATAGGAGGGCAATAGATAGATAGGTACCAATCCTTTCCCAGGCCAAATTCACAGGCATGCATAGGTGTGGGAACTAGGGATGCT
The DNA here is from genome assembly GCA_032164245.1 of Sternotherus odoratus. Taxonomy (NCBI): domain Eukaryota; kingdom Metazoa; phylum Chordata; order Testudines; family Kinosternidae; genus Sternotherus; species Sternotherus odoratus. The sequence continues at coordinate 199,880,884 of JAVMKO010000002.1, read as the reverse complement.
GCCCCACGGTCTGGCTTGAAGTGGTTTCTATCATACACAGGATTGACCATTTGGTTCAATGGCTCTCAATACCCCCACTGTACAAATTGTTCCAGCAGTCCTGCAGGTGTGTGTAAGGGGATGTAAGCGATACATGGAAAAGAGGGTCTCAGTGTAAGGGAACTGGAGTCTAATTTTCACACTGAGGGGGCCTGTAGACAACATCCTCTCTGAGTTTGGTTCTGAATGTCACATAAGAGATATGTAAAACATCACTATCACTTGATATTGATACATTTTGCAAGGATTTCAGGTCGTTAACTGGAAATGAAATTGGCATATTTTTATCATGTTGCACTGTGTTAATTTGGTAAATAAGCTGATTTTTATGAAGACCAATAAAAACAATTCAGCACATTATAGCATCTCTTTTTCAATAACTGTAGCATCTTCCAATAAAGGGGAAAGTAACACAAATTTAATTGCCATGTTGCTTTTTGGGCCCTATTAAATATGAGGTTTTGAGAATTCACTAATGTTTCTGAAGCATGGAAATGACAGTAATGGTTTTCTGAATGATGTTTTGGACTTGGAAATGTCTGCATGATTGTACTAAACTTAAAGTACTTTAAAACCTGCTCATGGAGCCAAACAAAGCTGCAGAAGAAAAAACTGTCACTGGAATGGGAACATTAATTTAGGTGGATTGTCCTGCTCAGCTGCAGCATGTAATCAAATATAATATTTCCTCCTATCTGAAGAGGGCATATGTGTCTTGGAACTTATGAAAGTCAAAGTTGCAGATGTCAAGACATTCTGGTTTTGTATTGCACAAGTAAATTTTATTATTTTTATTATACTAAAACCTTTTTCTTCAGTGATACTTTTTCCTCAGTGAAACAGTTACTTACAAGAGCCTCTCTGAAGCTAGGTGAACAGCTTGATGAGAAAAATGCTAGGTTAGGGAACCATCACTTTTTTTTTTTATTTTTAACGAAGGGTTTGTCTACATAGGAAGTTAGTACATTGGAATCTAGGGTGTGGATTTACAGAATACTAGCTACTCCGCACAAACTCCATGTAAACAAGCTTACTGCTCATTAAAATTGCCCAAAGCAGATTTAATTGCCATGTTGCTTTTTGGACCCTTTTAAATATGAGACATTTAGTGTGCAGTAAATTTTCACATGGGGAGTTATTGTGGAGTAGCTAGTGTGCCATAAAGTCACATCCTATGATGTCTGCAGGGCAAGTTAGTGTGCAGTAGAGCCTTGGAAGTAGTCAGAAAAAAGAGTGAGAACAGCAGGAGACCCATGGAGGCAGGTGTATGGGATGAGCACTTGGAGTCTCCTGGTGGGAAATTTAGGATTAAAGGACCTGGCACTTTCTTAGATGACTTTTGAAATTACTGCTAGGTATTGTGGGGTCAGATTTGAAAATTTTCAAGACTGGCCTTAGATAACTACATAAAGTTTTCTTGATCTATACTCTGTATCAGGAAGGACTACATTGGGAATATTAGTATCTAGCGTTATCTAGCAAAAGAGTAATGCTAATAACTCATTATCTAGTAATTAGCCTTATCTAAGGTAAAAAAATTTCAAGGGTAACCAGGTAAAACCAGCAGTGGTTGTTATGGAAGAATTTTCTATATTAATGGTGAAATCAAAGCACTGTATTTGTTCAGCGTACATATGCTGTGATGTGTTTGGACATAGTCATTAGCCGGCACCTAACATTTGTCATGGCTTTTAAGGGTGCTGTGGAAATAGGGTAAAAGGAACTTTTCTTCATCCCTCTTGCATATACATGCAGGTCCCAAGCAAACAGCTGTTGCTAGCACTTCAAGATCCAAGGTGGGGCAGTTAGCATGGCTGGTGGCTCCTAAGTGGGGATGGCATCTTGTTAGGGGAGAGCCAGCCAGTGCCACATTCCTTCCCCTTCTTGGCATGACTTCTGGAAGTAGGCATGAGGTAAACATGTGGCCAATTCTAAAGTAGCAGCAAGACAGACTGCTCCAGATCCTCCGCAGGCCGAATAACTGAGAGCCTCCCTTGGGCCACGATAGATCTGTTCTTTCTCCCCACATCCTCAATCAGCTGTAAATAAGAATCTTCATTTTTTAATTTTCTGCTTTGAGAGACATTGGACCACGTTCTGATCTTGGTTACACCCATGTAAATCAGGAGTCTTCTTAGTGGATGTTCAGCTTACCAAGCCAATTTGCAGCAGCCTCCTCAGCAAAGTGCAGGGCCCTCAGACCATCATCAAATTTGGTCAGCAGGCAGCACAGTGACATTATCTGTCTTTGTCCACAGCTGCATATGGGATCCTCTAGTTGGCCCAACATGTGAAGGCTGGCTGCATATTGACCCTGGTCTGTTCAGAAATGGTACAAAAGGGCATATGAACAGTGTGGCAAATCAAAGTTGGGTACATGCATGTAGTGTCAGTTGTAAGAGACTGATTTCTGATGTGGGCTGAAGCCTATTCTTCACACAACATTGATGTCACAGAGAAATCTGGGTAGGGCTAGGTGGGCCCACAATGGCTGCCTCCACTTCAAGTGAGCTCTTGGGTGGTCAAAGAGATCTGTGTACAGTGGTAACTCCTTTGAAATCAATGAGAGAAACCCTGGCCCTACTGAGTTAATCAGAGTTTTGTCAGGGGCTTCAATAGAGCCAAGACTTCACAATATGGTGTTACACTTGTATAAAACTGGTTTAAGGGTGATCAGAATCAGGCTCACCAACTTTCAGTGAATAGCAACATTGTTCCTTTTAACAGGTTTTGTGCTGTAAGCACACCTGCCCATTCTCCACTGAGGCTACCAGAGGCCTATTCCAAAAGAGGAGGAACATCAAAAGAAGGAAAAATATTTCAGTTCATAAGAACAAAGCAGGGAAACGTTACTTTAAAAAAAATCCTTGCATAAGTTTCCTTGCTTGTGTCAATTCTAACTTGTAGGATGTGGGATTTTCTTTTCTTACCACTGACAAACACAAAATGACATAACAGCAACAACTGTGCTACTTACCACACACACCACAACCATTTTTAAAAAGGGACAAACCACAAAAGTAACTTTTAAAGAAGTTTATCAGTTAGAGCTGAGTGTTGACATCAATTTCCTGTACATACATAGGATTTTCTACTATCAGACTGCTGTTCATTTTTTGGATTACATAATTAATATGTAGCTCTTCTATAGCTCTTTCCATTCATAGCTCTCCAACCACTTTCTTTTTAATTTGCTTACACTGTGTGTTAGGGAAGAGGGCATGACAAGGTCTTTGGTCAGATTCTGCACTGCCTTGTCCTTGTGTAGTTATGTACACTTAGTATATAAGGAACACCAGTATATCTAGTGCCGAATAGTTAAAAGCATTTCAAATTCTGTTTTCAAATGTTTGTTTATGTATTAAATGTTAATCCTAGAACATACTGCTCTCACACTTCCAATTTTCCTGCACTTTAGCTTACCTCTCTGCTGAAGCACAGAACACTGGATTTTGGGGGCCGTTCATGGCGTAGAGGTCAATGATGGAGGTAAAGTTTTGGTTGCTTGAGGCAGACCAATACTGAAACTGTTGCTGGGTTGGTAGGTGGTCTCTTGCTGCCACTCTAAGGACTGGTCTACAGTAGGGGGAGGGATCGACCAAAGCTATGCAACTTCAGTTCTGTGATTAACATAGCTGAAGCCGGCGCATCTTCGGCCAACTTACCTGCCGTGCTCACGGTGGCGGCGGTCTGCAGCGGGCTCCTCCATCGACTCCAGCTTGCGCCTCTCACAATTTTGCAACCTCAGTGTGCATCCACTGTAGAGGATGTCTGCTGTCCTGAGGACTCACTAGAGCTGCCAGACATGCCTGATGCTGAGGAGCTCCTGGGATTGCCACTGGTAGTGTATCCTGGCAGGGAGATGGAGGATGACCTCTAGACCCAGGTGCATGGGAGGGGAGGGTATGAAGTAGCCCAGGGACAGCTAACTCTAGGCGGATTCCTTTGCTGCCTGAATCCAGGTTGATGTGTTGTGGCTAGATTCTCTGCTGACCCAGTAGCAGAACACTGCCAGTGTTAGTGCCCTGGTCTGGGGCCTGATGGAGTAGGTTGGCCTGGGTCCACCTGACCTGTGGGGTGGCAGCTCCCCATCTTAACCAAGAGCCCTGTATTAATATATCACCTGCCAGAGCTAGGATGCTAGACCCTTTACTGCTCTGCCGTGCCCGAGGGCTGGAGCCTTACACTGTTTAGTATCCTGCCCTGCTGAAGAACTCCTGGATTATCTACTACTCCGCCCTACCTGAGGGCCACAGTCCCTTATACTGTTTGGGTGCATCACCCAATTTGGGAGCTTGAGCTCCGATGACAGACTAATGCTTCTCCTAGCCCAGAGAGCCTCAGCTTTAGAGACTGATTTTCCCCCTCTTACAGGTTTTATCATTCTAAGTGTATGATGGTGAGGAGGTGTGGCCTCCCTTGAAGATTGATAGGGAGGGATGGCCATGCACTTCTACCAACAAAAATCAACCTATCAGATGCATTGAGTCATCTGAACCAAGTCTATTTCATGCCACTGGAGAAATATGTAGCTACAGATAAGTCTCCAATAAGCGTTATGCATTCCTTGTAATGCTCACGATTGTTTCACCTTTGTGCTTCTTGTATCCTAACTGAAGGGATATCACCCATAACATGCTTCACTGTTGAAATGGAGGTTGCTGGTATTTTAAATAATTTTGATATGTAATGCTACCACTTTTCCTTTTTATGTCTCCTATTTATGTTGTACCTAACTAAACTCTCATTCTATTTATGAAAATCATCACACCAGGTTTCAGTTATGTACAGTATATCATTCTTGCCTGTTACTATATTCCTTGCATTTCTGGTACAGACATTTTACTAGGGCTAATATTTGACTTTGTCTTATTCACCATTTGTTTCAGGAGAATTCAATCTCCTGCTTTATTTTGTGTGTTGTAAATACTGTCTAGATCATTGTAAACGTGCGGCGACTCACCCCTGCTGGCGCCTCCTGCTGGTCATCTGGGGAATCAGCTCACCAGCCTCCGGAGCGCCCTCTGCAGGCCAATGTCCCACTCAGTGCTGGCCCCGTGTCCCTCCTGGACCCCAGTGCCCTCTTCTACTGGGGTGCTGCACCCCTGGAGTGCCCCACAAATCTCAGGGTTCCCCTCCCTGGGGAACCCCCACCCCCTATCCCCACCTTGCCTCAGTCTAGGCAACTGCCAGTCACCATTTGCCCCCATTCACTAGGGCAGACTGCAGTCTAATTGCCCACTCATCACCAGCAAGGGGGTTTGGACCTGCTGCCTCTGCCTACCCTTGGGGCTGCCCCCTACACCCCAGTTCCTATTTGGCCATAGACTAGGCCAGGCAGCCTGGGGGGTTTCCAGGTCAGAGCTCCACAGCCCTGCTATCCTTCCCCCAGCCCTGCCCTACTCCTGGTACCCTGCTTGGCTCCAGCAGCCAGGTCCTCCCTCTCCAAAGGCTCGAGAAGGACTGCTTGCCTCCAGCCCACTGCCCTCTTATAAGGGCCAGCTGGGCCCTAATTACATTGGCCACAGCTGTGGTCAGCTACCCAATAAGCTGGCCCAGCTGGCCTTAATCTCCTTCCCTGCTTCAGGCTTCTCCCAGGGCTGTTTTAAGCCCTTCTGAACAGGAGCGGGTGGTCACCTTGCTACAATCATCTCTAGATGAACTAGAGGTAGGCAAAAAGCATCTCTTCTATTCCTTTCCTACTCTATCTTTAGTTAAATTCTGTCTTACAGGCCCTATTGCTTTTTAATAGAGGATGCTGGTACTCCTTCAGGTTAAATGGAGGATGTCAAATCCCAACTGACTATCACCAATAAAACTATGTTGGTATTTATCAATTCAAATCCATCTTCTCTTCACCATTGCTGCCTTCATTAGTTGGTGTCCCATACTAACTATAAGCTAAAGAAGAAGACTGATACAGAAGAACCTCAGATATTACCTAAGGCACCCCCCAATCTTTTCTTTTTGTCCCATGCCCATTAGTGATCAATGAACATATCAAGTCTTCCCTTCCTTTTTGTACTTTTACCATATGGACTGTGAATGGTAGGGATTCTTTAGGATATCCAGCATCCTTTTTGTGACATACTTTACCGATAGCAAAACTGTTTTGTTTCTTTTTATCCAGAACACAGATGTCTTGGCCAAAGTTCAGTAGTCACCAATTGAGATTACTAGTCTTCCTTCCTTTCAGTGCTCAACAACTCCTATCTAATAGCTGGGTTGGTGACCTACCTTGGGCTCCTCTTTTTCCTCCTATTCTCTTTTTTGTCAAGGACAGAATGTTGGTTATGATTAAAAAGGTAAAATAATACTTTGTATTTATAGAGCAACTTCCATCTGAGGATGACAATGTACTGTACTAACAATCCATTAGCTTCACAACAACCCCCTGAGGTAAGCAATCCCCATTTTACCAATGAGGAAATTGTGTAACTTGGCATAGCTGGTCCCATGTATTTAAAATACAATTTCAGATTATTTTCCTTGCATGGACGAAGTACTCGACTGTTTGTTTAATGTGCATATGAATAAATAGTATAATAATATAACTTGGTTAATTAAATAAACTACTTTATTTAATCTATGCAATTTCTTTTCCTATTTCATTGGTTTAAAATTATAATGAAAATGATTGTATGCACATTACATTTTTTTTACGCTTGTTCTTTTCAGGATTAGTAAATTCTGAATGTGTGGGGATTTTTTTTTTAAACATTGTTCTGATTTCTGAAGACATAGTCTTGCTTAAATCTGGTGTGGGGCCAGTTCCAGGTGCTCTCCGTTCCCTGGAGCTGAATCTATGGACATTGGACTGAAAAACCTTACCTATCATAAATGTGTAAGAGATGCAGAGCCTGATTCTAATTGTAACACCCATTGTAAGGCCCTTTGCACTGACTGACAAAGTATCAATGAGAATCAGGACCTCAGAACGTATTCATAAGAAAGATTAAGATTAAAATTCTGTTGAACTTCCCCTTGTTAAGAATATCTGGGGAGGGGGAAGTGTTTTCATAATGAGTGAGATATTGCATATTTTATCTGAAGTTTGCTATAGAGAAATGATCTTTCCCCCCAGATTAAGGGTAAATTAGCAGGAGCTGTACATCAAGGACTCTTACATATGTACCCATTTGCAACAAAGATATCTACTATTCAAATTTAAATTGGATTTCCATGCTTTTGGCATAGAGCTTGCAAGGCTCAACTGTACAGACTCTTGTCTTGAATCAGATAACAAATATACCTCCCTATGAAATTTGAAGACAGATTTTTGCCAAAGGGTCTGTCATTTTACTACACCCAGATCTTTACATAATTTAGTTGGTGATGTGGCAATGTGATGAGGTTTCAGCATATGATACTTCATTGTGACCAAAGTTTGTTCCTATAATTTTATATCCAGATCTGGGAATAGAAACAAAAAGTGAACATCTTTCATGCTTTTATTCCATGTGATTTCCCCCCCTCCCTCAGACATGAAAATTCTTAAGAGGAGCTTTGAATTCATGTTTCTGTCTCCAAAACATACATGCGCTAATGGGTATGAAATATGAAACTATCCTGCTATGACACTGATGTTATAACATGTCACTAATTACATGCGGAGTTAGTGACTCTGAGGTGATGATATCCTGACTGCTGTGGGACAAGAGGTGATATCTCATGTGGCCCAGAAAGACAGTCTGGCGCTACCACCACAGTGTGGGTTTGAGAGCCAGTTGAGAAGTCTGTTCTCTAGTTCAGTGACCTAATTTCAGTGGAACTGTCTAAACAGTGAAGGCAACTGAAGTCATCTTAGATTTATTTATCGTGCTCTTATGCAGTGAAAACCAGATTACCAGTAATGGCAAACACAGACACAGTTCGGCTTATCTTCAGCATATATGTAAAGTACTTTCCAAAGAGGGTGACCAATAGGCCAATGATTCTCAACCTTTTTCCATACCAAGATGCCGCTCCTATCTATAGGATTTAATTAGAGTGCTTCTTCCTACTTAGCAGTCTGGGCAAGGCAGAGTGGTTGTGACCCTCCTGGTTGAGAACCCCTGCAACAACTTTTACCTCCAAGACTTCCTAGCCTCACCTCCTAACTGGAGAAGGAGAATGTGGTTTTCATGATCACTTGGTACCATAAAAAGAAATTATTAAAATGTAGTTTGAAAGAGAAGAAAAAATAACCAGGAATTAATATTTTTAAATTGCCTCTTGTAGTTTAAAATAGGCACCCTATGCATGGATACATTTTACTGCTCAAAATTGAAGAGGAAGGCTGAAAAATTGGAGAGGTTCAGCGAAGCATCACAGCAATGATTAAAGGATTAGAAAACATGCCTTAGTGATAGACTCAACGAACTCAATCTATTTGTTAAGTTTAAAGAGAAGGTTAAAGCGTGACTTGATTACAGTCTCTATGTATCTACATGGGGAACAAATATTAATAATGGGCTCTTCAATCTATCAGACGCAGCTTTAACACAATCCAAGGGCTGGAAGTTGAAGCTAGACAAGTTCAGACTGGAAATAATGGTGAGAGTAATTCATCATTTGAACAATTTACTGACGGTTGTAGTGGATTCTCCATCACTGACAATTTTTAAATCCAGATTGGATGTTTTCCTAAAATTTCCTATGACACAGAAATTATTTTGGGGAAGTTCTATGGCCTATGTTAAATGGGAGGTTAGACTAGATGATTACAATGATTCCTCCTGATCTACAAATCATCCCGTCTAACCAGTCCCTCTGTATCTGCCAGAGAGTAGTGGCTGAACCAGCCTCTTTAACCAGTACCCTAAGCTGTCTTTGGAGACAAACAAGCAGCCAATGCAGATCCTGTTGGCAGGGGCGGCTCCAAGGTATTTGCTGCCCCAAGTTCGGAAGTTCCGCAGCTTGGAGCGCTGGTGCCGGCCCTGCTTGTTGGGTGTGATAGCTGACTTAACAACTAGGATTCTGCATCAGTTAGCGTTTCTAATTATAGATTTCTTAATCAAAAATTGCCAGTGTTAATTTTATTCCCATTGTCCCATTTTAGCCCCCATGTTCTTGGTAGTAGTGGTAGGTTTTCAGAACTCAGACTTTCACATACACATGCAGCTTTCAGGGCTCCTATACATATTACTAGCAAAAATACCCGGCGTTGCTCGGCTCTGTTGGAGGGGGGGAGAGGGGAAAGAGCTGAGCGAGTGCGGGGTCCGTTGGAGAGGGGGAGGGGGGAGAGAGCTGAGTGAGTGGGGGGGCCATTGGAGGGGGGAGAGAGCTGAGCGAGTGGGGGGGGCCGTTGGAGTGGGGGGGAAGGGGGAGAGAGCTGAGCGAGTGCGGGGGCCGTTGGAGGGGGGAGAGCTGAGCGAGTGTGGGGGCCGTTGGAGGGCGGAGAGCTGAGCGAGTGTGGGGGCCATTGGAGGGGGGAGGGGGCAGAGAGCTGAGCGAGTGTGGGGGCCGTTGGAGGGGGGGAGGGGGAGAGAGCTGAGAGAGTGGGGGGGCTGTTGGAGTGGGAGGGGAGAGAGCTGAGTGAGTGGGGGGCCCTTGGAGGGGGGAGGGGGGAGAGAGCTGAGCGAGTGGGGGGGCTGTTGGAGGGGGGAGAGAGCTGAGTGAGTGCGGGGTCCGTTGGAGGGGGGAGGGGGAAGAGAGCTGAGTGAGTGTGGGGTCCGTTGGAGGGGGTATTATTACATCATAACTCTGTCACAGAGAACAGCAGCTGCCCAGCTGTTAATGGGCTTTAAAGAATTTCACCCCTAGGGGGCGTCAGAGGTGAGATTTGAAAAATTTTCGATTCTTATCCTGATTAGGACCCTAAAGCCTATAACTGTACCAAATTTCAAGTCTCTAGCTCAAACGGTGTGGAAGGAGTAAGGGAACGTACATACATACATGCATACACCATTTGACTTTTATATATATCGATATTATAAATTTGGAAAGGGACACTTCTAAATCATGGTGCATGATCTTCCCTGGACAATCAAGAATTTTAATCCTATGGGCTAGCACCTGAGAAAAGTTAGACAAACGAATTTCACTCTCCTGGGAAGCATCATATCTATTTGTTACTATTTAGAATGATCTTGAAGGATTCTAGGAGTCTTCCAGGAGCTAGTAAAAGATTTGGACTAAGAGAACCTTGGGTGAAAGAAGAGTGGCTAGAATCTAAGGAATGAAAAGGGAAATTGGAGATTGTAGGGATTGAAGATAGGAACAGAGGGAAAGGATAAAGTTACTTGTGTGTCAGCTATGCATTTCTATACTTTTTAAATGTTTGGGTTTCTTTTAAATGAAATCTTAACTCTGAAACCTTGTTTTCTAAGGCTTGCGAATTTGATAACTACAACATTTTTGATAAGTTTTTAGTTGCTGGTATCTACTCTCAACCTTAAATCCAGTTTAATAAGGGTGGGTTTTTTTAAAATATCAATAAGACAGGCTCCCAACACATGAATTTTGTCTACAGCACTACAAGAATATTTTTGTCACTTTTAATTTTACTCTATTTGTTGAATTAATTTTTTCCCATATAATAAGAAAGATGTTCTATTTAAATTAGTGCATAAAACTGAAATGGACTTATCAGAAGATGTGATATCTAAATTAGAACAGGAATAATTCAGATAGGTTTCAGATATGTAAATTTGCAGCACAATATAGAGCAAAAATATGCTTCAGGATCTTTAGAAACGTTCAAATGTCTGTAATGTAACTAAAACCACTTTCTTATTAACATTGTATTTGATAAGGAATTCATTAACTTTACGTACCCATATCTAAATGTAGACTTGTACTGCAAAAGCCTAAGGAGTATTATCATTACTTTTTATAATAGAAGTCAGCAGTGGTTGAGAAAAATCTCATTCCAAACTCATGATAGCAAAATTCATATTTAAAGTGTTTGCTGTTCTTTTCTTATCACCATTAACCTTGACATCAGTATGAGCTACACTACTGTTTCAAACGTACAAAGATGATGATCTGTAACAGCTCCCCAATTATCTTTTTCTTGGGTATGAATCTGGTGCTGAGGATGCAGTTTCATTTGCAGATGGTGAGGAGTAAGATCTTTTGTTCTAAACTGGGAATAAGGATACTTACCTTTGTAAAGTGCTTTAAGATCTATCCATGAAAATTCTAAGTGATATTGAAATTGGGGTGTAGATTACATGTTTTCTTAAGTTTAACTTTACAATTAATTGGCAGCATTTCTGTCTTCTTCTCTTTTCAGCTTATTCTTTTTACACCCATCTAGACCTCCCCTTTTCCTGACCCACTATTTCCACATTTCATAATTCTTAGCAGTCATTACATTTTTTAATTTATTAATCTGTCTACATAATATAGAGGGAAGAATCAGTATCCCTATTTTAAAGACAGTGAGGTAGAGATCAAAATCTATTTTTTTTTTAATCTTTCACATGTACAAATGGCAATTTGGGCCAAGTGATTGGATCCAGGGGGAGTTGGGCACCCCTGGGGTTTTTCAAATCTGTTTTTTTTTATTTTCTCCAAGTTCCCTAAGCATTCTGGGCTCTAAGGAGCTGAATTTAGGGCATGATTTTAATGGAGAGGGCTCAATCTGTATTTTCAAAAGTGTTTACAGTGCTCCAGACTTAGTTGTCTCCTCCACAGTTAAGCCAGGATATGCAGGTTAAGGTGGTCAAGCAACCCCCTTTTGATGCTCTGCAACACGTGCACTCTCTGAACACATTTACACCCACCTACCACAGATTGTCTATCCTGCTCACCCATAAAGCAAATTAATTTTCTAAGCCTTCTTAGGATCAGGATAGAGAAAGCAGGGGAGAGTTAGGAACAGAACAGGCTATTGAAGTGGAGGTTGGGTTGGCACAGAGAGGAGCACACTTAGCATGCAGGTGGAGAGCTGGCTGAGTGCACATTTCCCCTTATGTCCAGTTCCAAGAACTGATGTTCAAAATAAAACCATTTGGCATGTTCTGTTTTCTAAAATTCCCCTTATTCTCTGGGTTTCTAAAACTGACTGGCCACATCCTCTGCAAAGTACCCACTAGAGATCCTTTGTTGGGGATGGAGAGCTACATGTGGGGTGGGGGCAGACATGTTGGAGACAGGTAAGTGATATGCATTTGTCTCCACTGTAATGGTTTAGAATTCACTCAGAAATTAGTGTCCAGATTAGTATTTAGGGAATTCCTGCCTTGTACACCTGTTCTTTGACTACTGGCTCAAATACCTCTCCAAGTTACTTTCTCCATAATGTCTTTTCTAAAGTACTCCACAACACATCAGAATATCCATTTGTTACCAAATATTTGAAATTGCTGCTGGTATTGGTATAAAGAGGAAAGCATTACTGTGCTGGTTTCATTGCATTGATACAATTCTCCCAATGTCCTTCCATTGCTAAACAAAAATAGTGGGCTTTAGTATTGTCAGAGTCCTGAATTCATTTTAGTCCCTGAAGTATCTTTGACTAATTTTCTATTTCACGTGAATCGTATATACTGCGTTTTCAAACATTCACAAAAATCATAACAAACTTAATTTTAAGTAAGTCCACACCATGTGACATGGATTTATCTTTATTATTTTACATGTGACCCATGAATGATGTGCTCCCTGTAGTTTTACTTTATGATAACCCAGCAGTCTAAATTGTAACCAGTTAAGTCTTTAAAATAATTAAGATGCCTTTGATCTGTAGAACAGGCAAAAATAGAAAGTACTGTTTGCATCAAGTGCCCTGGCACTCCTTGTTGCTTCTTTTGGTGAATCAATAAATCATTAATTGGTTACTAAGATTTGTCTATGTTCAATTCCAGTTATAATCATCTCTTCTACCACCTTGTTTTTATGACAAATTCACTTACTGCTTCACTTTCAGGATTTCTTGAACTCTTCCAAACTTAGAACCACAAACTCATAGAGAACCAAGAAATGCTCAGTAAAGGACTTCTCACATATCACCAAAAAGAAGTGTTAAAAGAAAAAACCCAAACCAAAACAGAAAAGTCACTGTTGAATACTGCTTCACAGAAACTGAGAACTCTTTAGATTTCTCTATTTACAACTTGTTATAATTATTCCTTCTACCACTTTAGGACAACTAACCAGATTTAAATAATTTACTGTTCCAAATTTCTGCATTTATTATTCTTACCAGTGCAAAAAGATAACTGATAATACTTCCTATAAATGGTATATGAACCTTTTCTGTGGCTGCAGAGTATTTTACAACTTAAGTTTACATCATCACATTATGACAATCAGGCCCCTTGTCTCTTTAATAGGCTAGAACAGACAAATCAGTCATCATCTTAGTTTTGTTGTTGTTTTTTAAACTAAGCAGTTAAATGCAGGACTGAGCTTGCAAGTCATAAGCAGACGTGAAAGTAAGCCAATATGGTGCGCTGTGACTTCAGCTGGTGCGCTGTCCCAGGTGGATCAGCTTCCCCAGGCAGCAAATTAAAGGCCTTGGCCTCCCAGCAGCGACTGGAGCCCTGGGCCCTTTAAATTGCCGCCAGAGCCCTACTGCTGGAGCCCTGGGGAAGGGGTGGCGGGGCTCGGGCGGCGATTTAAAGGGATCAGGGCTCCTGCTGCAGCTACCGTCCCGGGCGCTTTAACTTGCTGCTGGGGCCCCGCTGCTGCCTCCCCAGGGCTCCGGCAGCAGGGTTCCTGGGATGATTTAGAGTGCCCAGAGCAGTAGCGGCAGATGGAGCCCCTGACCCTTTAAATCGCTGCCTGAGTCCCCGGCTGCTGCTGCTACCCTGGGCTTCGGCAGTGGGTCTCAGGTGGCGATTTATAGGGCCCGGGGCTCTTTAAATCGCCATCTGAGCCCGGCTGCTGGAGCCCTGGGGTAGCAGCAGCAGCCGGGGACTCAGGCAGCAATTTAAAGGGTCAGGGGCTCCAGTTGCTGGTACTGCAGCGGAGCCTTGGGCCCTTCAAAGCTCCACTAGAGCCTGGGGCCCTGGCAGCAGCCAGGAGTCCCCGGAGCTCTGATGGTGATTTATAGTGCCTGAGGCTCCACTGTGGTAGTGGCAACTGGAGCCCTGGGCCTTTTAAATCACCTTGGGGCTCCCAGCTGTATCAGCTGGTAGCTCTAAGGTCTATTTAAAGCGCCTGGGGTTCCCTGCTGCTGCTACCACAACCCCAGCGTCGGATCCTTTAAATTCTGATTTAAAGCACCTGGGGGAATTAAAGGCTCTGCCCCCTCTGGTAGAGGCCACACCTCTTCTGGTTGAGGCTCTGCCCCCTCCTAAGGACTTGGGAGTACTGATAAGTCCTTTAAGTTACTTTCACCCCGGTCATAAGGAAATCTTTTTTTTCTGGATGACATCTAATAACTTTTTATGCTAATTCATTATTCAGTCTGGTGATAATTTACCTGTATTGATTGCAGTAATGGTCTTGATTAAACAACTCCAATTGGATTTGTATGACTTCTACATTTTCTTTTTTTTAGTTCTTTGTATAATTTTTTTGGAACCTTATGATCATTCTTATGAGAACTAAATCTAATCTAAAGTCCTATCTATTTGGCATGAATATTGAAGATTACTTAACATCTATATATATAAAAGTCAAATGGTGTATGCGTGTGTGTATGCGTGCGTGCGTGTATGTATGCTGCCTTACTCCTTCCACACCGTTTGAGCTAGAGACTTGAAATTTGGTACAGTTATAGGCTTTAGGATCCTAATCAGGGTAAGAGTTGAAAATTTTTCAAATCTCACCTCTGACGCCCCCCAGGGGTGAAATTCTTTAAAGCCCATTCACATCAGCTGGGCAGCAGGTTAACACCTGCTGTTCTCTGTGACATAGTTATGATGTCATAATACCCCCCTCCAACAGACCCCGCACTCGCTCAGCTCTCTGCCCCCTCCCCCCTCCAACGGACCCCACACTCTCTCAGTTCTCTCCCCCCTCCCACAGCCTACAAAACATTGTAGTCTTTTTACATCCCAGTTTCCAATTACAAATACCCCGAGCAACGCCGGGTATTTTTGCTAGTTATTCATAAAGGCAAGGATTGGTTCTGCTCTTGTTCTCCCAAAATTTTCTCTCCCTGCAGTGCAGTGTGTTAGTTGACTGCCACTCTTCACTACACAATTAGTTGTATTTCAGTGGTTCCGTAGTTGCAAGGTATTTTGGAATTATTGGGGAGGAAAGGTGCAAAATAAATATATTTATTAAACACTAATCCTAAGTGACACTGATGCTGCATTTTAGGTTAAGAATTTTGAAGCATAGATTATTTCAGTTATGGCAAATAATACTCAGGCAGAATAGAAACTAATGAGAGGGCTATATGACAACACAAATATAACTCAATATCTTGTCATAAGTTTGGTTTCAGAGATGAGTAAAAATGGCTTTCTTAATGCCAATGCACTGATGTTTTGGTTACTCCATGTTTATTCTGCAAAGATAAAGGTACCTGTTGTATCAGCACTCAAAATAATGAAATAACATCAGTCCCAGTGGAAAGCTGAACACACAATTTTATATTTTTTCCAGTAGGGAATATTCTGATATACCACCCTTCTCTTCCTTTTTGATGGTTGGAAATAAATGTGTTTCTCAGTACCGCCAAGCCTTCAAAAAGTGTGAGTCAGACACAAAAATATCATGACTGTTTTAAAAATTCTGAGATTAAAATAGAGAGGCAAGGTGGGAGAGGTAATATTGTTTATTGAACCAACTTCTGTTGGTGAGAGAGTGAAGCTTTTAGGTTACACGTAACTCTTCTTTAGGTCTGGGAAAGGTATGAAATAAATAATGTATTTGCCTTTTGGTTATTGAACTTGAAGGGAAGCTTGCAAAAATTCAGCCTTAATGAAAAATTGTGCACCTCTCCATTGGTTGTTCAGAAGGGGTTCTACCTTGCCCTCCCTCTCCTTCTGCTTTTCTCTTATGAATGTACTTCCAGTTACCTCCACCTCTCCTCACATTTTTATTCTTTCCCTTTACTGTCCTACCCTTGTTTGCCCTCCCCCCCCCGTACTTTTTCCAATCTTCTTTTTACTCTCCACTTCTCCAACTCCCTCAGCACACTCTGCGTTCTTCTGCTTGTGTCTCTCCCATGTTTCCCCACACCTCCTCAGGTTTTCCCCAACTTCTCATATTCCTCTCTTCAGCCTCCTCCTAAATCCCACATTCCCAATCCTCCTGTGGAAACTCCAATTTATCTCCTTCTTACACCGCCCTCATTCTCCTTTCTATTCCTTGCCTTCCCCTCCAACTCTCGTCCCACCCTATCGCATGCACATTTCTGCTCTCTGCCTTCCCTTCTCCCATCCACAGTAACCAAGCAGCAACCACCTTTGCTGAGGGCAGTTTAACTTCAAGAGAGTTGGTGGCCACTTTCACTTGTGTGGGATGGTCAGACTTCCTTAAGCAAATACCAGAGACATCTGACAGCAATCTAGCTTGCACAGGAAGGTTTGCTTCAGTCTCCATAGGAAATGATGGCAAATGTTGTAAATGTAATGACAGCAACAGTAGGTTCAAAGGAACCCACAAGCAGCAATGCTCACAGTAAGTGCTGGCTGGCATGTTCGGCACCCGTGCCCTTGCTTTTTGTTATCTGAGCCACCAGCCTGCCTAAAGGGCCAGTGACAAAGCCCTGGACTGGTGCCACCATGCAGCTCTGCCCACTGGCAGTACCACCACCGAACCCAGTGCCGGTGACAAAGTCCTGGACTGGTGCCACCAGGGCCGGCTTCAGCATGGGGTGGCACATTTGAAGGGGTGGCATTCCGTCCAATCTTGGGGCAGCACATTCCGGTTGCCTCCCCTCCAGACGCTCTTTTTTTTTTTTTTTTTTTTTTGCTTGGGGCAGCAAAACAATTAGAGCCGGCCCTGAGTGACACCCCACAGCCCAGCCCAGGTGAGACACCCAGTGACACCCCACAGCCCAGCCCAGGTGAGGCACCCAGTGACACCCCACAGCCCAGCTCAGGTGAGGCACCCAGTGACACCCCACAGCCCAGCTCAGGTGAGGCACCCAGTGACACCCCACAGCCCAGCTCAGGTGAGGCACCCAGTGACACCCCACAGCCTAGCTCAGGTGAGGCACCCAGTGACACCCCACAGCCCAGCCCAGGTGAGGCACCCAGTGACACCCCACAGCCCAGCTCAGGTGAGGCACCCAGTGACACCCCACAGCCCAGCCCAGGTGAGGGACCCAGTGACACCCCACAGCCCAGCCCAGGTGAGGCACCCAGTGACACCCCACAGCCCAGCTCAGGTGAGGCACCCAGTGACACCCCACAGCCCAGCTCAGGTGAGGCACCCAGTGACACCCCACAGCCCAGCTCAGGTGAGGCACCCAGTGACACCCCACAGCCCAGCTCAGGTGAGGCACCCAGTGACACCCCACAGCCCAGCTCAGGTGAGGCACCCAGTGACACCCCACAGCCCAGCCCAGGTGAGGCACCCAGTGACACCCCACAGCCCAGCTCAGGTGAGGCACCCAGTGACACCCCACAGCCCAGCTCAGGTGAGGCACCCAGTGACACCCCACAGCCCAGCTCAGGTGAGGCACCCAGTGACACCCCACAGCCCAGCTCAGGTGAGGGACCCAGTGACACCCCACAGCCCAGCCCAGGTGAGGCACCCAGTGACACCCCACAGCCCAGCCCAGGTGAGGCACCCAGTGACACCCCACAGCCCAGCCCAGGTGAGGCACCCAGTGACACCCCACAGCCCAGCCCAGGTGAGGCACCCAGTGACACCCCACAGCCCAGCCCAGCTGAGGCACCCAGTGACACCCCACAGCCCAGCCCAGCTGAGGCACCCAGTGACACCCCACAGCCCAGCCCAGCTGAGGCACCCAGTGACACCCCACAGCTCAGGTGAGGCACCCAGTGACACCCCACAGCCCAGCCCAGCTGAGGCACCCAGTGACACCCCACAGCCCAGGTGAGGCACCCAGTGACACCCCACAGCCCAGGTGAGGCACCCAGTGACACCCCACAGCCCAGCCCAGGTGAGGCACCCAGTGACACCCCACAGCCCAGCCCAGCTGAGGCACCCAGTGACACCCCACAGCTCAGGTGAGGCACCCAGTGACACCCCACAGCCCAGCCCAGCTGAGGCACCCAGTGACACCCCACAGCCCAGGTGAGGCACCCAGTGACACCCCACAGCCCAGCCCAGCTGAGGCACCCAGTGACACCCCACAGCCCAGCCCAGGTGAGGCACCCAGTGACACCCCACAGCTCAGGTGAGGCACCCAGTGACACCCCACAGCTCAGGTGAGGCACCCAGTGACACCCCACAGCTCAGGTGAGGCACCCAGTGACACCCCACAGCTCAGGTGAGGCACCCAGTGACACCCCACAGCTCAGGTGAGGCACCCAGTGACACCCCACAGCCCAGCCCAGGTGAGGCACCCAGTGACACCCCACAGCCCAGCCCAGCTGAGGCACCCAGTGACACCCCACAGCCCAGCCCAGGTGAGGCACCCAGTGACACCCCACAGCCCAGCCCAGGTGAGGCACCCAGTGACACCCCACAGCCCAGCCCAGGTGAGGCACCCAGTGACACCCCACAGCTCAGGTGAGGCACCCAGTGACACCCCACAGCCCAGGTGAGGCACCCAGTGACACCCCACAGCTCAGGTGAGGCACCCAGTGACACCCCACAGCCCAGCTCAGGCACCCAGTGACACCCCACAGCCCAGCCCAGGTGAGGCACCCAGTGACACCCCACAGCTCAGGTGAGGCACCCAGTGACACCCCACAGCCCAGGTGAGGCACCCAGTGACACCCCACAGCTCAGGTGAGGCACCCAGTGACACCCCACAGCCCAGGTGAGGCACCCAGTGACACAGCCCCGGACCGGTGCAGCATCAGACCAGGCAGTGGTCAGCAGGGGCGTGCCTGGCGGTGACACGGGGCAGGTGAGTGACGGGACCGGCTCCCCGGGGTAAGGGAGCGCGGTTGCCCCATTCATTCCCAGTCGCCATTTTCCCGCCGCTCCCCGGACCCGCCTTCCCGTCAACTCCGGCCAGGGCGAGAAAGGCCGGGCCGCGCCTGCGCACAGAGGTGCCGGAGGAGCGAGTGGCCGGGGGAGGAGGTGGCCGCCGCGGAGTGGGGGCGGCGTGACGTCACGGCGCGCCGTCGCGCTGGCGGCGTGACGCAGACACGCAGAGAGCGAGCTGTAAGTTCCCTTCCCCCCCACGCCGTTATGGGACCTGCCTGGGGGCGGGTGGGACGTGGCGGCTTCTCCCAGTTCCGGGCAGCCTCTCGTCACAGGCCTCGCGTTTCCCGCCTCCCTCCCCCGCCCGGGGCGCGCGCGCTCGGACGCAGCCCGGCTGCGGGGTACAGGTCCCGGGGGGGGCGGTGCCGGTGAGCGGGGGCAGAGCCCCCCCCTGGGTGCCTGACCCGTCACTGAGCACCAGCCCCCTCCACAGGCGCCCCGGGCCGAGCGGGGCCAGGACCCACCTACCCTCGAGGCCAGTCGTCCCCGGTCACTTCGTGCCGGAAGGCGGGGCTGTAACGTGCGGAGACTGGGCCCGCGTGGCTGGGGCCAGGGCCGAGCGGTCTCCGGCGGATCCTGCCCGAGTCACGTGCTGCCCTTGCCGCTACTTTCCCGCTGGCCCTGCCGGGGTCGGGAGCCGCCTCGGGCCTTGCCCCCCCCCCCCCCCCCCCCCGCCCCGGGCGGTGCCGAGGAATCGGACTTTTTCTAAGCCCGAGAAAGCAGCCTTCCAAAGGTTCCCCTCCAGTGGGGCGGGCGACCGGGGCGCTCCCCGGGAGACAGCAGCGGGCCTGGCCGGGACACGGGAACGCATCAGGTCTGCGACATGCTCGAGTTCTAGGGGCATGTCTACAGTTGACAGAAGGGGGTTTTCTGGTCACTGTGGTAAATCCACCTCTCCCAGAGGCGATACATCTGCAGAAGAACTTGTCAGTAGTGCAGTCTGCCCTGGGGCTTCTGTCCGCTTAACACATCTCCCAGGGGATGGGACTTTTTAATAGCTAGTTCTGCCAAAGTTTTAGGTGTAGAATAGGCCTTCATAGATTTGAGTTTCTAATACAAAGAGTTGCTGACTTCTTGCTATGTGAACCAAAGTGCTGATGGCAGACTGGTAATACAGCTATACAAAAACCTTGGTATAAGTCATAGAATCATAGAATATCAGGGTTGGAAGGGACCTCAGGAGATCATCTAGTCCAACCCCCTGCTTAAAGCAGGACCAATCCCCAACTAAATCATCCCACCCAGGACTTTGTCAAGCCTGACCTTAAAAACCTCTAAGGAAGGTGATTCTACCACCTCCCTAGGCAACCCATTCCCATGCTTCACCACCCTCCTAGTGAAAAAGTTTTTCCTAATATCCAATCTAAATCTTCCCAACTGCAACTTGAGACCATTACTATGTGTTTGGTCATCTGCTACCACTGAGAACAGTCTAGATCCATCCTCTTTAGAACCCCCTTTCAGGTAGTTGAAAGCAGCTATCAAATCCCCCCTCAATCCTATTTTAAATTGTGTATAATGTGCAAATTTAAAAGAAACAGGCAGTACCCCAATATACTTGTAGTGCCATCAGATGTAAGTTTATACTCAAGACATGCAAAAAAGGATCCACTACGTTAGCTTTCAGTATCTAAAAGTTATAATAATGGGATTTGTACAATGGCTTTCATTCATGGATATTAAAGTGCTTTACAAATGGTACAGAATTAAGTCTCCCGCAAGAAGCAAGGAAGCATTATATTCGATGACACTGAGGCACAGATAGGGAATGTGTCCTGTATGAGATTTCAGAGCTAGTCTGTAGCAAAACCCAGCCCTATGCATTATCTACTGGCTAGTGGTCCTCAAACGAGTACACTACTTAGGTAGGTGCAGAGGAACATTTTGGAGTGTATGGGTGGGTGTGGCAGGGCTTGGGCCAGCCCCCACAAGATGGGAAGGGCGTGCCACCCAGCTGTGCTGCGCCTCAGCTCTGTCATGGCACCGGCTCCCAACTGTGGCCCTGCTCTCACCTCCAGCTATGGCCATGGCCCAAGCCTCAGTCCCCTTGCTCCTGTCCACATGCCTCCCTCCTCCAGCCGTGGCCCTGGTTTGGGGGGGGGGGGGGGGACATGGACAGGGGTAGAGGGGGCTTGCCACCATGAAAAGTTTGGGGACCACTGTACTAGACAGTGATAGTTCTCCCATAAAGTATAAATATTATTTGTAAGTCACCAGATGGATGTGAGGCTTTTACAGCTTTATAAGGTTTCCTCTAAAGCAGGCCTGGGCAAACTTTGGCCCGAGGGCCACATTGGGGTTGAAAAATTGTATAGAGGACCGGGTCAGGGAAGGCTGTGCCTCCCCAAACAGCCTGACCCCTTCCCCTATCTGGCCCCTCCCACTTCCCGCCCCCTGACTGCCCCTCCCCCCAGAATCCCAGACCCATCCAGCAGCCCCCATCTCCTTGTCCCCTGACTGTCCCCTCCACAGACCCCCTGCCCCTAACCATCCCCAGGACCCCACCTCCTATCTAAGCCCCCCCGCTCCTTGTCTCCTGACTGCCCCCTCCCAAGACCTCCCACCCTAACTGCCCCCCAGTACCCCGTCTTCTCAGCCTCCCTGTTCCCTGTCCCTTGATAACTCTGACCCCTGTCCACACCCCTCCTCCTGACAGACCCCTGTCTGTTCAACCCTCCTCCATTCCCTGTCCCCTGACTCCCCCCTCGAACCTCCACCCCATTCAACCCCTCCCTGTCCCCTGACTGCCCCCCAGGACTCCCTGCCCTTATCCAACCCCCCGGTCCTGGCCCCGTTATCACACTGCTGGTGGCCCAGCTGGAGCCGGACAAGCGGCATTGCTCTCCCAGAGGAGTGTGCAGCCCCGCCCTCCCCCCGAGTGCTGCCTGCGCAGCGGCGGCGAGGCTGCGGTGGAGGGGCCAGGAACAATCTCCACCAGGACCTCAGGCGACCCGACAGGACAAGCCCGTGGGCCTTAGTTTGCTCACCCCTGCTCTAATGCCCCAGGATTTTAAGTGGTGTCATGGTAACAGAAGGGCTATAGCATTCATGTATGTTTCAAAGCTTGAGACCCACCTCACTAAAAAATAAATGGGAGGGGAGGAAATTCAGAGTATAAGAGTTGCCCTGGAGGAAGGTCTGAAGATGAAGATGGAAGGAAAAAAATAGAGTGTTGAAGAGGCAGTTTTGGGATGATTGCAGTGGGAGGGGAGTTGGAATTAAACACTTTTGAAAAGCAAACAATTTGGCTTTATTGTCTGAATGTTTTGCTTTGGTGGAAAAACTACACCAGTATCAGGCCTGAAGAAAAATTCTATACAAAATCTTTTCTTGGAAGACTTTTATCCCTTAGGTCATTTTGCTTTTCCCCTCGCTGCTATATTGTTCTCATTGTTAATGTTAACTGAATGTTTTCCATATAATACATCAAGTTTTACATTAACCACCTAGCTATTAAATACTACGTAACTCTGATCACCTAACTTTAAGATGATACCCTTTATTTTTCTCTGACTGCTTTATTTAAACTTGTACCTGCAATATGGTATGAAAACAGGAATTTGTATTTATTTTTCTTACAAAAAAAATTGGATTTGGAAGATGGAAAGATAGATGTAGGTGTGGCACTATGGAGTTATACAATAATTGTGTGCAATGTCATAGGTTTAAAATCGGACCATTGCGTAGATAAAGTAGCTTTTCTCAGTATTTCTTTTTCAAACTCAGACAGCTATACCTCATTGAGTGCTAGTTCTGTGTGAAGTTGAGTTCATCCCTTTATTTGTATTCAGAATGAAATTTTACATTTCTTCTCAAAGCAGAAATGTATTTTTTTCCCTACTTTGGTAACTTATTTTCTTCTGACTTAAAAAAACTCCAAAAGCCCTTTGGCTGACATCAAACATGGACATTTTTAACTTATCATTAGCTTTCAAGATAATATGTATGCTGATGTACTAAAATGTGCATTTGTAATATTTGTACAAAGCATGATATTAAATTATTAATACTTTTCTTGGGTGGGGATGACTTATGCGGTTGGAAAAATGGTATTGCTGCATGGCTGCAATTCAGATGTCAACTCTAAGTGCATGTCAGAATAATGGAATTTGAGGTACTTGACATATTACATAATGTAAAAATATTTTTTTCCAAACCTATACAAAAATAATGTTGGTTTATTGAGCAGCCTTTCTATTTATTATAGTTTTGTTAAGAACATTAACATTGACCAATTTAAGCAAATACAGCATACTTCTGACTTTATTTTCATGTAGAATTTTGATAGTGCTCTAACTTGCTGGCTCAGGGGTGTGAAAAATCACCCTCCCCCCGAGCACAGCAAGTCTGAGCGCTTCAAAGCGATAGCGTGAACGAGCTCCGAGCACTGGGAGCCAGGTTTCAAGTGCTTGAAGCTGATCCCCTCATGGAGGTGGATTACCAGGAGCGCTCAGAAAGCTCTCTCCCAGCGCTCAGGTGCGACCACATTCGAATTTCAAAGCACTGCTGTGGGAGTGATCCCATGGCAGCGCTTTGAAATTTCAAGTGTAGCCAAGCCCTCAGAAATATAGTTATGTGACTGTTGTGTTTTTTTTAACATGCAGGTGTTATGATTATACTACTCCAAACCTGAACATTCTTTAAATGCAACCTGAGCCGTTTCACGAATTTTTATGTGCCGCTAAAGAGGTAATGTGTCATTTATGGAAATATTTTAATGTGTGAAACAGAACACATAAAACTAAGAGTTTTACCCTCCATTTTTTGGCAGGTGGGTGTAATGTTAGATCACATGTGTCACAGAGTGCCCGGGGCGATGCTCTTCCCTAGGAAGCCAGTCAGGACTTCAGGGAAAGTGTCCCTTCTCCGTACACAGCCTGTTTCCAAAGCTAGGAGCTTCACGGGTACTCACTTCGACCTTCCTGGGTCTGACCTCTGAGCATTCAGCACCTTCTGCCCCTCCGTGCGCTTCCCCCAGTGAGCCCGCGGATTCTGCACCCCAAATCCACAGTCAGACGTGACTCTCAGCAAGCCAGTAAAACAGAGGTTTATTCGATGACAGGAACATAATCTAGGTAGAGCGAACGCGACCCCTCCGCTGGGTCCATTTTGGGGGCCTAAGAGCCAGGCAAAGCTTGCCTGCAGCTCCTTGCCAGCCCCCAGCTAGATCCAGACTCCACTCACTCTCTCCAGCCCCTCCTCCCCCCGGCTCAGCCAGGTCAGGTGACCTCCCTCCCCCACTTAGAGTCAGATTACAGGTTCAGGTATGCATACCTGCAGAGTGGGGAGAGGGCGTTGCCTGCTTGCTTACACTATCAGACCCTATTCCTTCACGTAGACACTTAAGAAATGCATAGGGGAAACTGATGCACACACCCAGTATTCCTACTCCGTCACAACATGTATGTGTGACTATCTTGCTGAAATGCCATGTAGATTTGAAAAGTTTTTAGCTGGAAACATTATTGTGTTAAAATTATGTTAGAATAATAGAACATTATTGAAGTTATAGTGTTAGAAATTATTATGTACTAGTGTAAAAGCCCATGTACACGGGCCAACAGTAATGGCTCGCGGCCCCCCCACTCAGCTCTCTCCCCCCTTCAATAGCCCCCCCACTCGCTCAGCTCTCTTTTCCCTCCCCCCCTCAAATGGCCCCCCCCACTCGCTCAGCTCTCTCCCTCCTCCCCCGCTCCAAAGCCCCCCGCACTTGCTCAGCTCTCTCCCCCCTCCCATGGCCCCCAGTCACTCTGCTCTCTCCCCCTCCCCCTCCAACGCCCCCCCACTCGCTCAGTTCTCTCCCCCCTCCAACGGCCCCCCCACTCGCTCAGCTCTCTCCCCCCTCCCTCCCTCCAACGCCCCCCGCACTCACTCAGCTCTCTCCCCCTCCCACGCCCCCCACTCAGTCTGCTCTCTCCCCCCTCCAACGCCCCCCCACTCGCTCAGCTCTCTCTCCCCTCCCCCCACTCCAACGCCCCCCCCACTCGCTCAGCTCTCTCCCCCTCCCCCACTCCAATGGCCCCTCAACCCCTCGTCATGCGCCCGACAGCCCAGCCCGCTCCCCCCCCCCCCCAGCAGCATGGGGAAGGCGGCCCGGTCTGGCTAGGCTGGGCGCAGCTGGCCGTGCTGTGCCCGGGCACCTCCGCCCCGCTGGCCCAGCGCCCCCTTCCCGCGCCCCGCCCGGCCAGAGCCCAGCCACCCTCCTACCAGCACTCGCCGAGCCCCCTGATCCAGACCCTGCTTCCCTCGCGGCGGCGCACGCGCGGTGGCCATGTTGTGCTGCCGAACTACACCTCCCAGCATGCCATTCGTCCGGGCCGTCTCTACTGTGCATGACGGCTTCGGACAAACTTCCTTAGCCTTTTATTATTTAGGATTGTTTTAAAATGAGTAATAAAACTTATGCTTTAGATTTTATTAACTTTTTAGCAATATTAATTAAAAGTATTTATTACTGTGATTTCTAGTCTAAAACTACTTTTAATGTACTTTAAGTCTTCTAGGAAAAATTATATTTGTTAGTACCATTCAGGAAAACAAATTGTAATGGGATTCTATTTTAGCAGTATTTAGTACTTTCTAAAATGTATGTTACGATGTCCAGGAATTATTTTGTGCCTTTGTGAATAAACAGTAGACCAGAATACTTCACTGTTCTATATTTTACTAAAGGTAATTACTGGGAAGCTTTTTCGCAAATAAGAATTGACATGGATGGAATGTTTTATTGGCCGTAACACAGCAGGATGAATAAGGGTAAGTACCTCAAAGTAAGAAAATCAATATCTATACAAAACATTTTAACTTGCTAATTTTTAGGCCTGGTCTGCGCTTAAAATCTAGGACAGTGTAGCTACAGTGTTCAGGGGTATGAAAATTCCACACTTCTAAGCACTGTAGCTCTGCTTACCTAACCCTGGCTGTGTCAACAGAACAATGCTTCCACTGACCTAGCTTCTGCTGCTCAGGGAGTTGATGTTCTTACAATGATGGAAAAACCCCTTCTGTCATTGTAGGTCATACCTACACTACAAGGTTATATACCAGCAGAACTATGGCATTAGCAATGCCATTATTGTCCCCATAGCGTACACATGGCCTTCCTGTGAAAGACTGCGGGATTCATAGCCTTTTTAAAAAGTTTTTAAAAAGAGAGACTTAGAAAACATATCAGAGTTTCCTTGAATCATGTCTTTGAAAGAGTCACTGTGCATATATTTGACCCATACTTTTTTTATTCAAATACCCAGGGTTTTTTTTTGGGGGGGGGGGGGCGGGTTGTTTTGGTTTTTGGGTGTCTTTAGCTTTCTAGTGTTTGGATATAGTAGGTAATAAAAAAAACAACTTTCCTCCAGTCCACACTGTGAGGTCCTTGTATTCAGGAGAGAGGGTAAACCCTATTCTCCCAAAGTCCCCACCAGATCCTGCTTCAAGTTTTTTACAATGTCCTCCTTCAGTTTGTAGCATATGATGGTTCTCTAAGCAAAACAAACAAAAGAAAGGCACTTCTCTCTTTCCCTTTTGAAAAAGGGTAATTCAAATGACAGAAAAGAAAGGTGAAGTTGGTCTGTCTCTTAGCCAGTCTTTCAGGAGGTGTTTCAGTGGATCTATTGCCTTTAATTAAGGGCTACCTCCAGCATCTACTCTTGGGACAGTCTTCTTTGCATCTGGTCTATGCAGCTCCAGGGGCAGTGACACTAAAGATGGTCTCTCTCTTGGCTGATCTCGATCTGAGGTCAGCAGTCTCTGAAGTATAGCAGTCCTCTCCCTGGGACAGGTTTTCCCTTTTTAAACTCCCTGCCCACACCCCTTCATTCGGGCAAAGCAGGCCTTACAGGTGTGCCTGATTGCTGTTGGATGAAAACAGAAGAGTTTGTTAGTTCCCTCGCCACCAGAGCAAGGTGGTGCCTCTTCACATGAAGTCCATTCAAAAATGTTTATGGTTCAGTAGCAGTGAAAAGATTAGGACCCGTGTTTATTCATTCCTCCATTAATGTTGGGCTTGTGCTATTGCATGCCAGAACTAAATGTTGCTTTAGTGATTTTTTTAAAATGCTGAATAAGAGGCCATTGTGTGTTTTGGGTTTTGTTCCCCCTTTTTTTTTTTAAACATTGTCATGAGACGTGATTAAAATATTCCCCTATAATGGAGACCCAAACACAAATGTATTGTGTTAATACATGAGAACCACAGCATGAAATGTATTCGTATACTTTCATTACCTAGACTGGGTGAAGTGCAAACCTTTCCCAACAGAATAAAAGATACAAATCACACTTCAAAATAATTTTTATTTTGTAATGGTTCTCTTTAAATTTTGAAATTAAATACAAATATCATTATTTCATGTTCTCCTCTCTGCCTTCCTTATCTGTGTGGTCAGTATTATGTGAGATCTTTAGTGCTAATCTATATATATAAAAGTCAAATGGTGTGTGCGTGCGTGTATGTATGTATGCGTGTATGTATGCTTACTCCTTCCACACCGTTTGAGCTAGAGACTTGAAATTTGGTACAGTTAGAGGTCTTAGGGTCCTAATGACCGTAAGAGTCGAAAATTTTTCAAATCTCACCTCTGACGCCCCCCAGGGGTGAAATTATTTAAAGGCCAATCACATCAGCTGGGCAGCTGCTGTTCTCTGTGACATAGTTATGATGTCATAATACCCCCTCCAACAGACACCGCACTCGCTCAGCTCTCTGCCCCTCCCCCCTCCAACGGACCCCAAAATCCCTCAGCTCTCTGCCCCCTCCCCACCTTCGACGGACCCGAGTTGGGTTTGGTCGGAGGGTAAGTGAGGTGGGGGTGTCGGGTTTGGTCGGGGGGTGAGGTGGGGGTGTCGGGTTTGGTTGGGGGGTGAGCCGGGGGTGTTGGGTTTGGTCTGGGGGGGTGGGAAGGTGTCTGGGTGGGTGAGGGGTGAGGTGTGGGTGTTGGGGTTGGTCAGGGGGTGTTGGGGTTGGTAGGGGGGTGACGTGGGGGTGTTGGGTTTGGGTGGGGGGGGTGAGGTGGGGGGGTCAGGTTTGCTCTCTGCCCCCTCCAAAGGACCCCATACTCGCTCAGCTCTCTGCCCCCTCCCCACCTCCGACTGATCCGAGCAACGCCGGGTATTTTCGTTAGTATAATAATATATTGTGTTGGAGAATTCTACCTGGTTCTTTGCATGTCTGCTATTGTAGTTTGGTCAAGTATCTCTGAAAAGCAAGATACTTTATCCTCAGCTGTTTTGTTTGCTTATAGATTCAAAGGCCAGAAGGGACCATTGTGCTAATTTAGTCTGATGTCCTAGCACAGGCCATGGAAATTCTCCAGAACAATTCCTAGATCAATATCTTTTAGAAAAACATCCAATCTTGACTTAAAAATTGTTAGTCATGGAAAATCCTCCGTGACACCTTGTAAATCATTCCAATGGTTAATTAATTTAACCATTAAAAATGTATGCTTTTTTTCTAGTCTGGATTTGTCTAGATTCAGTCTCCAGCCATGGGATTGTGTTATACCTTTCCTCTGTCTGATTGAAGTGCCCATTATTAAATATTTGTTTCCCAGGTAGGTACTTATAGACTAATCAAGTCACCACAAACTTCTTTCAGAGTGGTAGCCATGTTAGTCTGTATCCGCAGAAAGAACGAGGAGTGCTTGTGGCACCTTAGAGACTAACAAATTTATTTGGGCGTAAGCTTTCGTGGGCTAAACCCCATTTCATCAGATGTATGGAGTGGAACATACAGTAGGAAGATATATGTATACACAGAGAACATGAAAAGATGGGGGTTGCCATTCCAACTCTAAGAGGCTAACTAATTAAGATGAGCTATTATCAGCAGGAGAAAATAAACCTTTTTGTAGTGATACTCAAGATGGCCCATTTCAAACAGTTGACAAGAAGGTGTGAGTAACAGTAGGGGAAAATTAACATTGGGAAATAGATTTCAGTGATTGTAATGACCCGGCCATTTCCAGTCTTTATTAAAGCCTAATCTAATGGAATCCAGTTTGCAAATGAATTTCAGTTCAGCAGTTTCTCATTGGAGTCTGTTTTTGAAGTTTTGTTGTTGAAGAATTGCTACTTTAAGGTTAGTTGCTAAGTGGCCAGAGAGATTGAAGTGTTCTCCTACTGGTTTTTGAATATTATGATTCCTGATTTCAGATTTATGTCCATTTATTCTTTTGCATAGAGACTATCTGGTTTGGCCAACGTACATGGTAGAGGACCATTGCTGACACAAGCTAAAGAAACTCAGGGGGTTCAATCTGTCACTATAAGGAATGTTTTCTAATCCTTTAAATCATTCTCACAGCTCTACTCTTAACCCTCCCCAATTTATCAACACTCTTATTGAATTGTGGACAGCAGAACTGGACACAGTATTCCAGCAGTAGTTGTACCAGTACAAGATAACAGACAAGATAACCAGTACAAGATAACCAGTAGTTGTACCAGTACAAGATAACAGACAAGATAACCAGTACAAGATAACCAGTACAAGATACAAAATAACTACACCTACTCAAAATTCTCTGTGTATGCATCCCATGATTGCATTCGCTCTTTTGACCAGTGTCACACTTGGAGTTCATGTTCAGCTGATTATCCACCAAGATCCCCAAATTGTTTTTAGAGCCAGTGCTTCCCAGTGTAGTGTCCACCATCCTGCAAGTGTGCCTTCATTCTTTGTTATTAGATATACACCTTTACATTTAGCCATATTGTAAATATATCATACAATGTCAGCAATAAGTGCATCTGTCATTTATGTTAATGCAATTGTGACATGCCCCAGGGCACAGTGTGGATTGCTGGACCATTGTGCTCCCTTAACTCTCCAGTCTGGTGTGTACTATGCCCTGCTTTGCTGTGTGTGCTGCCATTCTGCCCACTCACCCCAACCTCTAGCATGCAGGTCACACCCAGACAACTACCAGAGTGCTATGCCAAGCCACTCTTGAATTATATATAGGGTAACACTTGAATATCATTATTCTCAGCCTTTCATTCCAGAAATATACAGTCTCGTACTGCTCAGTTACTTGCTAAGCAATACAAGCTCAGAAGTCCATAATTTTATCAAAGAAAATGAATATGCCCCAGCCTTTGTTAACCTAAGAAGAGATTCCCTAAGCCCTTCAGCCAAAACCACAGAGGTTTAGATAAAACATCAAAATAAGTTTATTAACGAAAGAAAGAACGATAGATTTTAAGTGATTATAAATGGTATAAGCATAAAAGGTCAGAATTGGTTGCAAAAAGAAATAAACGATAAAAACCACAGTCTAATTCCTAAACTTTACCAAGCTAAATCTAATCTAAAACAATAAGGTTTCTTTTACCCAAAAGCCTACAGCAGTCTGTGCTAATCGGAATGTTTTTTCCACTTAGGACTACTTTCCCAGTTCAGTGGTGTTTCTATCTTCCAAATGATCATGTTGCCTTCAGTACAGGTGGGGGAGGAAAGATGGTCTGATGATGTCACTGTCCTTTATTTTATACTCTCCTCCAGGTGCTGGAATGATCCTTGTTGTGTCATGAGGTTAGGCAACCCCCATTGATTAGGTGCTCAGTACTCAGTCCTTCATATGAATTGCAAATTCTTGCTTGCACTTTCTGTATACATGAGACTTAACATGTACGGTTTGTGTTTACAGTTCCCTTGTTATTTTTAAGGACCTGGTCTGTGATCTTTTCCCAGACTCTCAACATATTTTAGTAACAAACGTACCGTATATTAAAATCTCATAATTTCATATACGGCGATGATGCATACATTTCAACAGAACAGTACTGTTTAACAGATGATGACTTTTACAGTATCTCACAAGGCATACTTTGTATAAAACCTCATAACCATATATTACTGATGAATATGGGGGTGCAGGGTGTTATTTTAAGGTACAGGGTGTCACAGCAGTATTTTGGATGGTCTGAGACCTTTCCTATAAGTGGCTTCAACTGAGTCAACAGTATAAGTTAGTTGTTGTTTTTTAAAGAACTGATGTCATGGATGCTTTTAGCATAGTTAAACCTTATAGGGGGATGTTATCACATATTGTGAAGAAACAGGATGAAAATCTTGCTAATAAATATCAAAAGTATAATCAAATTACACTATAACACTATCTGTAGAACAATTAACCAGTGGTGCAATTGACTTATGTTCTTATGTAAGCAAAGATACAAAACTGTTCAAATATTTAATTAAAGAGTGATCATCTCATGTTTGCTTACTCTGTCTTTTAAATTTTAGGAGAGAATTTTATTTCATCACTTACATTGTAAAGTACCCTTGGATCATTGGTTACCATCTGAAATCACTTATAATAAGGACACTGTTACCAAGATGCTTTTTTAGAGGGATGCTGGCTAATTTATGAAAATGACAACTTTTGTGTTCAACTGTCAGTGTACTTTTAACTGTCAGTGTACACTGCAGTAATGTAAAGGAAAATAGTAATAAGTTTGTTGATACATGATTCAGGGCTGCACCCTGTTGTGGTTTCTTCATTTCTGGTTGTGGCTCATGATGTGAAACACTTGTTCTTTTCCTGGGAAAGATTCTTTGCACTAGCATCTTGAAAGAGTTGAATTACTGAGTTGTGGATTATGTAAAAAACAAACAGAATAGTTTCTGCAATATTTTGAGTTGTCACTAATTTAATTTTAAACCATTGTACAAAGCATGGCACTGCAATTGCAAGAAATGCACTGATTCTTCAGTTTAATTGTCCAGCGCGTATTATAGTATATGTTTTCATGATTTCATTGCATAGTAGCTTCACCTAGTTTTGATATATCGTCTAGTCCATTAATACTATTTTGATTCTGCAACAAATCTATAATTTCATTTTATAATTGAGGACTCTAAAAAGTTCAGAACCATTTATGTTTTTCAAGAATAATGTTGGCTTTTGGAGAAAAATTAACAATGTAACAACTTATTGCCTGGAAGTATATATATGCTGAGACATACTAGCAGTTTTTAAATCAACACTGGATGTTGTTTTAAAGAATATATGCTTTACAAATTATGCTGGAGAAATTCTGTGGTCTGTGTTATACAGGATGTCAGACTAAATGATCACAGTGATTCCTTCTGGTCTTGGAATCTATCCTTTGTCCTTCACTTTTGTGGCAGCACCTTCAACAGCACTCCCTTCTCCACCCAAGCCATTTGTGTGTATGCAGAGGTGATAATGGTCAGGGGCATTCATTAAAGTTGCAGTCCCCTACAACCACAAACCTCAGAGGAGAAAAGGAGGTGGAGGAGACCACGGATACTTGACAAGGAGTAGCAGACATAAATGAAGGAGGAAGGCAGCTGACAAGGCATATTTGGTTCAAGGAATTTCAGAGTTGCAGGGGAAGTTAACCAAGTGTGGGAAACTTAGCAGGATCCATGAGTGAAGTCATGGTAGGTATGTCTTCTCCACCACCTTTGGTTAACAAAAATGATATCAGTGTACAGCTGCCAAAGTTTGTATATAGCTCATTCATGCTATATACAGTCTATGCTTCACTGCTTGCTGTTAGGAATCAGGGCCTGCAGCGGAGTAACCTAATGTGTGCATCTGACCTGTAGTAGGCTGCATGATTTGGCTTAAAGGCAGAAGCAACAGTTTGGTGGCTGCTCAAAGCATTTGCCCGCAGCTGTGATGGCTTCTGTGCCTGCTTTTTCCTGCCTTGTTCCAGCCCCACACTTGATTGGCCACAGCCATGCTGCTGCCTTGCCTTGTTCTGCTTTTGACCCTCAGCTCAGATTCCTGGCCTCTGACTCTGACCGTTGGCTCTGGTATCTGGCCTGTGACTCTGGTTCAGATTCTGGGCTCTGACTCCTGGCTTCTGACCCTGAATCTGATCCCTGACTCTGGTTTTGACACTACGATCTGATTCCTGGCTACCAGCTCCTTTTCTAATCTCTTGGCCTGACTCCTGATTTGACCATTGGCCCTGACTTTTGCTCCAGTCACTAAGCATACTAACCATATCCTGGTTATGTAACACTTGCTTTGGCACTGTACGTAATGCAAAGATTTGTAGCACTGGGTTCCTGGGGCAAGACATGCACATCCCTGTTCTGGCACTAGCTATAGAGCATCACCAGAAAGGACTACTTTTTTGTGGTTATGCAAGCATCGGTGGATCATTGGGGATGCTTTGCTGATATCAGTTTGGGCTGGTCAGGGAAGGTGGTTGATGCTTGGGGTATAATCTGCTGCCAGGGTGGTGGGTGGAGGTGGAGTGGCCAACTTCAAGAGCTCAACATGGGCAGAGGTGGAGTGGCCAACTACAAGAGCTCAACGTGGAGCTATACACTTGAGGGCGCCTTTGAAAGAGGACTTTAATGGTCAGTGTTGTGTGCTAAGGTAACAAAGAGTCCTGTGGCACCTTAAAGACTAACTAAAATATTTCTCTGGGCTGCTGCTAAGAGTAGTGTAGTGCTTTCTATACATTTAAAAATATGAGTGGGTGTTTTCATGAAGATATGAATTTTATGGTGCTTGCTGTACATTTACAAGTAGTATGTGCTTCGAGTACTGCTATGTATTCTTCAATAAGTGTTATGAACTAATGAAGATAGTTATATTCCCCCAAATAGAAAGTTGTATGTCAAAATAAGTGCAGAAAAACAATGTGCAAAAAAGAAAAACTAACAGAATGGGACATTGGAAAGGCAGAAAACATTTCTATTCATTTCAGTACACACATACTCCATCGTGGCTACACATACAACAGCAGTTCTCACAGTGTATGTCAGTTGTGGTTTTCTTTGGTGTGCTTTGGTTGATAATGAGACATGTTTACTGACATTTCCGCTGTGGAGTTCTGTGCATGGTACCACTCTCCAACCCTAACCATAGCGAGTATGGCTCATTAAGTGCAAGAAGCAGTGGGAAAACAATTTCAGCTACATGAAATGATAACATTTTGATCCATATTCCATGGGTAAGAGCATAGGGCAATGGCACTGAATATCAGCACTATTTTCCATAGGTGGTGGTGGTTTTAGCTGATAAATCACTCTTGAGGGTAACCAAGGCACAAAGGGGGGCACAGCTGCTACTGACATCCCAAAGCTGTCTGGACCCATATACTGCCAGACTGTTCCTCTGTCCTCATATGGCAGCGGTTCCATACTCTAATAATTTTTTTTTGCCCTTTTCTGAACTTTCTCCAATTCCAATATATATTTTTGAGATGGGGTAACCACATCTGCATGCAGTTTATAAATGTGGGCATACCATGGATTTATACAGAGACAGTATAATATTTTCTCTTATTATCTATCCCTTTCTTAATGATTCCCAACATTCTGTTCGCTTTCTTGACTACTGCTGCACGTTGAGTGGATGTTTTCAGAGAACTATCCACAATGACTACAAGATCTCTTTCTTGAGTGATAACAATTAATTTAGACCCCATCATTTTATATGTATAGTTGGGATTGTTTTCCAATGTGCATTACTTTGCATTTATCAGCAATGAATTTTATCTGCCATTTTGTTGCCCAGTAACCCAGTTTTGTAAGATCCCTTTTGTAGCTCTTCACAGTCTGCTTTGGACTTCACTATCTTGAGTAGTTTTGTATCATCTGCAAATTTTCCACCTCTCTGATTACCCCTTTTCCCAGATCATTTATGAAAAAGTTGAATAGTACTGGTCCCAGTACAGACTTCTGGGGGACACCAATATATACCTCTCTGTATTCTGAGAAGTAACAATTTATTCCTACCGTTTATTTCCTACCTTTTAACCAGTTACCAATCCATGAGAAGACCTTCCCTCTTATCCCATGACAGCTTACTTTGCTTAAGAGCCTTTGGTGAGGGATCTTGTGACGGGCTTTCTGAAAATCTTAAGTGCACTATATCTACTGGATCCCCTTGTCTACATGTTTGTTGGGCTCCTCAAAGAATTTTAGTAGATCAGTGAGGCATGATTTCCCTTTTAGAAAAACCATGTTGACCTTCCCCAGCAAATTATGTTCACATGTGTGTCTGACAGTTTTGTTCTTTATTATAGTTTTAACAAGTTTACCCAGTACTGAAGTCAGGCTTACCCACCTGTAATTGCCAGGATCATCTGTAGAGCTCTTTTTAAAAATTGGTGTCACATTAGCTATCCTCTAGTCATTTAGTACAGAAGCTGATTTAAATGTTAGTTTACAAACCACAGTTAGTAGTTCTGCAATTTCACATTTGAGTTCCTTCAGAACTCTTGGGTGAATCCCATCTGGTTCTGGTGATTTATTACTAGTTAAGTTATTAGTTTGTTCCAAACCTCCTCTAATGGCACCTCAATCTGGGACAATTTCTCTGATTTGTCACCTCCAAAGAATGGCTCAAGGTTGGGCATCTCCCTCATATCCTCAGCCATCAAGAACGATGCATGGTATTCATTTATTTTCTCCACAGTGGTCTTATTGTCCTTGAGTGCTCCTTTAGCATCTTGATTGTCCAGTGGTCCCACTGGTTGTTTAGCAGTCTTCCTGCTTCTGATGTACTTAAAAAATGATTAATTAAAGGAACGGGGATTAACTTTAGTCAGTGAATGAAATTTTCATATATACCTAAGTGAAAGTGCATAGGGTGAAAGGGTCATAGTAAAAGGGTCTTTTTTACGACCTGCGGGCATGGCAATATTTTCCTTCAGTTCCCAGGTGTTGAAATCAGCAGCAGAGTCTCCCTTCTTCCTACAGTGTCCTACTTTGAGACCAGTGTTGCTCCTTTCCGGTTGAACATCATGCTCCTCTCTTGTTACATAACAACCCCACCCTACTCCCAGAAAAACATAAGAACTAATAGCAATCCAAGATTTCTGCTGATGTAACTCACATGCCTTTTGCGCTGCAGAATTTTATTTGTTTAGTGACAGAGGTAGACATTTGAGAAATTAACAGATTTTTGTTTATATCTTTGTGTACACGTGCAAGGAGGCAGAGGAAGGCCATTTCCTTGAAGTGTCCACAACCATCCAGGAGCAAGGGCTGGTGGTTATTGGGCAGATCAGTGTTTTCCCATAAGCTGGAGAGTGTTTCCATGGTGGGGGGAATCATAAATAATTGTAATTTGAAAATATAGTTAATCAGAGCCCAGTTAGGGAGAAGGTGTCAAACAGGAGTATGAGACCACCCAGATGCACTCAGTGGATGATCCTACTGATATACTTCCCTGGAGTTAGAGGCCAGGTCCCAATGCCTGCAATGACTTTGCCAGTCTCTTGTACAAAAATCTCCAATTTTTATCCAACTTGGGACTTCAGTCAGGTGTCAAGCATCTTCCTGCACAGTCTGGAATGCTGTTCAATAACCACATCTTAGGCAAGTTTAGATGTGAGTTCAACATATATACAAAATGGGGGCATAATTTGATGTGCATATCCCTCTCTGTCCCTGATTGTACAGAACATTAGTAAAATCAACTGAAACAGCAAAACAGTGACTAAACTGTAATTTTAACTTTTTCAGGGGCAAGATGGTTTTTATGTTTGGGATTAATCACCAGGGCAATCTATCACTACATCAGACAGGCTTGAGCCAATAATTTACACATTTTTCTCTATGGTCTGCAGGTAGCAGATAAAGGTTTCTGCAAGCTCTCCAATATCTGCTTTATCATCACATTGTAAATGGCAAATTATTGGCAAAGATAGTGATGGTCATAAAGCAAATCACCTATGTTAATTATTTTCATCACAGTTCCTTGGTGTGGTTGTGAGACTCAAGATTGCCTATTGTTCATTAAGGGGAGAAGAGCAGTTGCATTTTCCTTTGTTGACTGGGGAAAAGTTAATGCCGGGAAGCTGAGGATATTTTAAATCTATTTAAAAGTCAGAGATCTTGTGGGGAAACTTTGAAATTCTCACATTCCTAAGTGATGATCTCTCTTGCCTATTCTCTCCGAATACATTGTGTGGTAACATAATAACTATAAAAATGTTATCTCTTTGCATATATCTCATTAATAATTTGTAATAATGCTATCCCATTTATATTGGCACTGTGTAATCTAAAATGTAGTACAAATAGTGATAGTTTCTACTCATCTGTGTATTAAGATTGTAAAAGATCACTTTTCTGAGACCCTGTTTGAACTGTTGTCAATTGTAATTGGCTGTGTTCCTGTAAAATATTCTAAATTTACCTAATTTTCCACTTAATAACATGAAGGCACAGATACACATGCATAATTTGAAGGCTGATCTTGATCCCTATAAATAAGCACTGGGTAAAACTTTTATAAATGTTAAGATTTGTGGCATACGAGATATAGTTGAAAGTTGTCAGCTAAGCTTCAATGAAGCATTAAAGCTCATTCCATTCAAAGAAATGGAACAAAATATTCTGGTAGTCATCTCATTTTAATTTTTTGTATTTTCTTGTATCTGTGATTCTTTCATGCTGCGCAGCATTTGAGTGTATAATCATCTGCTTCTATTTTTGTTCAAAGTTAATAGGGCAGAGGAAGGAAAAGAGCCCAGCACCGAGTGTTTTGCATATGAATGGAGTAAAGTTTAGGATAAGAATCAAGCAAAGAGTAAGGCCACATCTTCAGTCAGCATGCTATGTCAGCGGCATTAGACTTTTGTGTAATATGGAATTGTATATGTTTTAAATATATTTTATTTGCCACATAGCCTGTGCTTGCTTGTTTAGAATTATGATTTATTGTGATTGTTACGGCTTATTATGCCAAGAATTGTTTCACATGTATGATTGAGTGTGATAGTTTTAAAGGCTGTGTGGTGCTCCTCCCACGTGCATCAAATCTTATGTTTTTAAAAATCTTTTGGCAGTTAGGTCAAAAACATTGATGTTCATGTGTAGTGAACTGTGTTTATGAATAAAACTTGTAAAAAAAAATTTTGGGTACCCAAAAGCTTAATCCCATTTTATGGACCAATTCAGAACAAAATCTTTATGTTTTTTTTTAAAGGAAGCCATGCTTAAATTACAGAATTGCAAAAGGGCTGAAAACATTAATCTGTTTCTAATTTAAAACAGTTCAGGAGATTTTTAGGGGGGAAAGAACAAAATTTGCTTCAAAGAAGTACTATTCCAGTTTTGAGTATGGAGTAAATTTTTACAGGAACCTTATAAATCCATTAAAATTGGAAATAAGGACACTTCATTGGAAAAGATGGCATATCTAACCCTACTAGACTGAGATTAGCGGGTCGAAGATTGCACATTCTTCATTAAGGAGTTGATTCAGTTTTTTAAACATCATCATCTTTGCCACTTAAGTCCCTACAAGGCCACAAATGTGCTGAAAAATGAAGCTTTCTGGTAAAGCTTTGTATGGCCTCCAGAATTTGGAAGCCAAAAAGTTTTTTATGTGTAGCATGGGTGAATCTAGCCGTAAGAAATGGTGACAATCACATGTAATAGATTATCTTTGATACAATTAAATTATCCTGGAAATATTTCTTGTTTTATAGCTAGGCTAGAGTCTCTGGGATGAAGTCAAAACAAAGCATGTTCTAGTTATGACTGTTTTAGAGCATTAAATCTCCTTGGTTTGTCCTTGTCCCTACTCACTCCCCCCTCCCCCCACGGGCCACACAGTGAGCCGGTGCGGGCCGCATGTGCATGCCTGATTAACCTATAGACATCCTTTGCTGTATGTTTTGTTGTATGTTTTCAGTGCTCTGGACTGTATGGGCAGAGGATGAAAATCTTGCTTTGGTAAAATTCTTATCTAAAAGTAATCTTTCTGCACAAGAGTAGTGAAAATGGGCAGTGGTGTTTATCCCCATTTGCAGTATTCAGTCAACTGTAGATAGTTTCCCACTGATTATATAGCATTTGTCATTGAGTGGTTGAGGGAGTTGAGGGAGAGCGAGAGAGAGCATGCAGTATTGCCACAGGAAAGGATATGTCTTTAGTACTTCTAGGTTTGGAAATAATCTCACTGAAGAGAGCAATTTTATTGACCAACTTTTGAGAAAAATGCCAGTCTAGAAGTCTGCTGCGAACTCATATCACATAAGCAATTCCATAGTAAATAGTTTGAGTATATATTTTTTCATCCTGTTTTAGGAAACACTTCATTTCAGAAAACAAAAGAACCCCAAACACTGTTTAACTCTGTATAGAACTGTACAAAGGGCTTTAATTAGAAATAACGGGGTAAAATCAAAGTTGAAAAATTTTAACTAAGTAACAAGAAAATCTTCCTAATGTAATCTCTGTGGAGTAGACAGTCATTGCTTGGGTCATTTGAAACTAGTTTGTATAGAGTGCTACTGAGTGTTATTGTTGGCAATTGTCCTGTCGTATCAGAGTAAAGGAATGGAATGGACTAGATAACCTAGAAGGTCTTTCGATCTCTGATTTCTGTTATATGAAGAGTAATAAGCTTAGACAATACAAAGCTTTTTCCATCTAATGGGAATTATATTTTTAAAATGTGTATTAATGTGTTCATCACTCATTGTTAAAGACCTTTCACTCGAAATATATAATTATTAGATAATTTAACATTATACAGTAGAAAGATCATCCCCAAGATGTTAAAGCAGTCATAAGGATAATTATGGTAAAGATTAATGGGTGTTTCTTATTTTCTTCTTTTTTTTTTTTAAGGTCAGTATTGCTGAATTCCCGAACGCAAATCTTTGGAGAGAGTTTTTTGGGGGAAAGTTTTTAGGCTTTTTTTGGCAACTTCTCTTACTCTGGTCAGGCATCTCAATTTACATGTCAAGATATCTGTTTTTATTCAGTCTTTGGTGGTGCGTATATTTTACAAAGCTGTTGAGTATTGGGATGTGGGGAAAAGCTTTTAACTTAAAGGCAAACTCCCCTCTTGCAGTACTGATCAGAATGCTGGAAAGTTGACATTCCAGAGAGGGTTGCTTAATGGATTTATACATTAAAAACAATTGTTTTCCACTGAAATGATCTATAATTATATATGTTTGGAAATTTAACAACTTTTAAATAAAGTAGTATAATTTAAATCTTCTTTTAAAATGATCTCTTAAGGTATGTGGGCCCCAAATATGACCTTCCTTTACTTTCTTTTCTGTGTTCAAAGACCATCTAGTTCTTTCTTTACATAAAACAAAACCCTCCCTAATTCTTTTTCTAAATATTAAAAAAATCAATATCAGCACTCCAGAACTCCTAACAAATCTTCAGTAACAAAGCAGTAGATGTGAGTCATGGTAGAGGGAATAAAATAGTAAAGAACTAATTTTCTTTTCAAGGTTTCTAAGAAGTGAATACTATTTTTTTTGAAAAAAGTACTGTTGTCTACCTTAGGGATCTTACAGTCAATGCTCTGCAGTACCAGATGAGAGACCTGGGTTCATCAGTCCTATGAGTTTATGATCTTGATCTAGCAGAGTAGAGAATGACATACAGGAGGGAGTACTCAACCTCTGATGTTGTGTCTATATTGGGGAAATTTTGAAGAGTTGCCAGTGGTGTGCCACTAATTTAGTTGCACTGATAACAACCCTAGTGGCTCCTAGTGTCATACCCCAATGGCCCCCTCCCTCAGGACCCCTGGGCAGTGTTTTTTCAGTCATATCAATTAAACCCTTCGAGCCACTGAAAAGGTTGGAGCCTTATGCACAGTAGGGCATAAGGGTCACTGGCACAACTAAACTGGTGGTAGCAGTGTCAGGACATTTTCCCTAAAGTTCCTTAACAAAGGCCTGAGAAGAGAAGGGCACCTTGCATCGATACATAGCTACCCCCTTTGATTGATCTAGGAACAGTGTTGATGTGTTGTGAATGAAGTTCCATCTAGGCTTTGACCAGTGAAAACTTGTTGCAGAGAAAGGGTTTATCTCTATGGGGAAATTGACCATAATAACAATTGCGGAATAAGCTACTTTGGAGTAGCTTCTCAGGTGGACACTGTTCCAGAATAAAAGTCATTTTATTTCAGAATAATTACTCCACTTTGGAAGCGTGTGAATTATTCTGGAATAAAGTTACTTTTATTCTGGAATAGTGTCCACAGAGGTATTATTCTGGTCAGTTTTCCCATATAGACAAGCCCTAAGAGTGGGGTTAGGTTATAATCTAAGGGAAATGGAGGCTTAAACATACAAGCCTTCCATCGAAAAAATGAATTTATGATCAAGGCTCTCTTCTGCCTGTGTTTCAATAAAGTAGTGGAAAATGTAACAGTAAATTGTTTCAGCTTTCCATTTTCTCCCAAAATGACTTACATAGTTATTTATGCAGGTCCTAATGTCAGCAATGATCTTTCTCACCATCTGCGGTGGTGGACCTTACTTGTACCACATCTGCCTTGTTTGTATGCCTATCCTTTGTACTCTGCCATTATATCTTGTGCTTCTATAGTATGTTTTTTGTTCAGTTTGTTTTACTTGGCAGGTCCACTGAACATGCAATTGGGTAGACTTCAAAGTCATCTCTTATATCACTGAATATGAGGCTGGGAAGTGGGAAAATTCCAAGAGACAAAGGAGGGGTGAGTAGGAGGTGGGGAACAGAGGAAGGAGGTTTTGACAGAGGAATGCATGGGAAAGAGAGGTAGTGAGGGAAAAGTGTAGGCCACAAGATAGGGATAGAAAAGGGCAAGAAATGTTACGGTGCTGGCACCTAGATGCTACCATGATGAGTTCATAAATGCATGACAAGAGGGTGATGCTGCTCTGGCCT
Source organism: Sternotherus odoratus (assembly GCA_032164245.1). Lineage (NCBI taxonomy): Eukaryota > Metazoa > Chordata > Testudines > Kinosternidae > Sternotherus > Sternotherus odoratus. The sequence goes on along the minus strand of JAVMKO010000002.1, from coordinate 199,839,249 downwards.
GCAATTTTAGAGAACTAGGAAAGGTTATACATTTCAAAGAGACACAAAATTAATTGCAATTTGAAGAAATAAAAAATAATTTTCTTTGAATATCAGTGTAGACTTCAGGTGAGAATTTTGGCAACACTTTGTACCTCTTTTCTTTCCTGTGCTTACTTATACTTCAGTGTTAGATTTGGTGTGCTTTTATTGGGGCAAAAACAACAACCCTGTGTGCTTCAGTTATTGGGAGAATCAAGGTGTTAAGCTAATTAGTGTACTTTTAAAAAATATATTTCAAGGGGCACAGTCTTTTTGTTTAATATGACACCTAGAAGAGACTCAATAGATAATTCTAACAGCAAATACATAACAAATCTTTTAATATTTGACTCTTTTATCTCTAATGTTTTATCCCCTTAGGGTTTTTTATTAAGGTCTTATAGTGTTGCCTGCTAATGGATACCGAGAAATGCATTTTTTTCCCATAGAAAGCTTTATAATATAATCACTTAGTAGCATCTCGCTTCATTAGAATTGTTCTCAATTGTGTACTCCTAATTCTGAAAATACGGAAACTCCAGCATCAAATTCACAAGGGTGATCTGACAGTCAGGGTTCAGATACCACAAGGGGGAGAAGCAAGGGTATGAACCACAAAGACTAAGCAATTGAAACAGCTGGTTGTATGATTTTTTTTCTTTAAAAATATGTCAAAGAAGATAAGATAGTTAATATACGATAAGATAAAGCTTGTAATGTTCTGAACTTGATGGTCATAAGATATGCATACAGATAGGGTTATGAATATATCTATGTTTAAAGAATACAATATTGCTTGTTCCAGTCACGCCTCCACTCAGCTGCCGCTTAGCGGCCAGAACTGCAGTACCTGCCTTGGCTGATGGGACAGCTCTTACCAAGTCCTTCAACAAAGTATGGGAACGGAGTTCCTGCCCAATACCACTTTGATTGTTCTCAGCAGCATAATGAAAAGTATCTATGGCCTAGCGCCCTCTACACCCAAAACATTGACACTGCAGGACTTTATAACAATTCAGCCATAGTTAGATTTCAGACTTCCTTGTGATTCCAGGAAATTGAAGCTTTTCTTTTCTGAAGTCAATACATATGGCAGCTTGAACCCATTCTTATGAACTACATGGTTTATTTTGGAGTTTGGGAGATACATTTTTATAGAATAGATAAATAAGAGAGCATTTTTTGCTTGGGTAATTTACTATTTATTTTGGAAGGAAAATGTCCCTGATTGAATCAGAACAAGATGTTTAACCGCCTTTTAGGGAAGAGACTATTTGGTCAGCATAAAATGAAAAACTTCTAAAAATACTACTGACCTCTCAGTCCCTTCTAATATGGTGTTTGAAAGGTTGTCATGTTTCTTCTGGGCTCTTAATGGTACAACATATATATGGTAACAAGAGATCAAAGATTCTGTTCTGTTCTTGGAAGTACACTTTTATCACATCATTATGAATTTATAGTCTAATAATATATAATGTTTTTTCCATTCTTGCATTTTGCAGTTGGTTTGTATAGTGTCATAGGTTGGCAGCAGAAAAATTCATGATTTTTTTTGGCATGAAAGGGTTACTGTTCATATTTCCTGTGTAATTCCTTCTGATCTTGCTGGGCTGTAATTACTTTCTTGATGTTAAACATTCCCAGGCTCCTATAACCTTCTAGCCTGCTCGCACTAGCCAAGTTTGTCCCAGGTGATCATGTGGGCGAACCTCCTGTTTTTAAGGATAAAAATCTCTCCTCTTTCCTGTGTAAGATAGGCTAAATGCTCATTCCTTTGCTCTTCAATCCCAGAAGAAATCCCTTTAAAAAGTAATAATAAAGTAGCACATTAGTCTTTTAAAGTCAGATTTTGCAGCCAAGAAGTTGACAAATCAACTGTGAGGGTTTAGAATTTTTTGACTCCTGCTTGATTGATTTCTGGTTCACATTAATTATTATATTTTCTTCTTAAACAAGTTTGGAAAATAGGTTGTGATACCAAAATAAGGCAGATTTTAACTGTAGCATTTCACTTTTGCCCATATAATTGACAAATCGTTTTAAGCTGCCTAGAATATAAAAGTCCTTAGTTGAAACTGGGGGATTTTCACTTCTTTTGTATTCTTTGCAGAAGCTGCATAGTTTTCAGGAAAAGGGGGGATATTACTTATTTCTGCCTTTCTTCATGTAGTTCAGCTAGTCTATAGTGCCCCTAATTTTTCATGCTATACATTGAGCTGTAAGCATTCAATCATTTTTTTCTTTTTAATGTTTTTAGATGGGCATAGTACTGGAGAAGGATGCTGGATTCAAAGCCTTGGAGACTAAAGTCCTCTGTTTGTTCACAGAACTGTGCAGAAAGGTCAAGCTTCCCTAGATTGTCTCACAACTGCTCCGCAACCCTGATCTAGAGGGACTGCCTGTAGGGGTGAGAATGGAGTTCACTCTCCATGCCCTTCATTCAGTTTGGGAGGCTACCAATAAGGGCATGAAGAGTGGTGGTGTTTTTTTGTGATGTGAACACTTGTTCACTGAGAACTGAATTCAGACTACCAGCTCATTTATTTTTATTTCACTAAATAGCTGTCAGACAGTAGCAACTTTGTTTTTGGAGTCATGTTTGAATCAGTAAACTAAAACAAAGAAGCCTACTTTGTTAGTAGCATTTTTTCACAGTAAGTTCTTTACTTCCCCTTTTTATACCCTAAGTTACAGATAGACACTATCACTAATTTAAATATCAATAAATTTATATAATAGATGCTTCAGTGCATCTTATCTTGAACGAGTTTATCCAAATTCTCATTGCTTATTCCTTCGAGTAATCCAACTACTGCGCATTTATGGGCACAAGTTTCATCACAATTTTTTAGTCTCATGTTTATCTGTTCACGTTTTGTACATCTATAACTTCTTGTCCGTTTAATTAACTGCTGCCGTTTTTGTTGTTACATATTTAATATTCATAGATTTGAAGACCAGAAGGGACCATTGTGATCATCTGGTCTGACCTCCAATGTAACACAGGCCATAGAACTTCCCCAGATTAATTCATAGAACATATCTTTTAGAGAAATATCCATTCTTGATTTAAAAATTGTCTCTAGTGCAAAGAGGCAACCGCAGAATGGAGAACTTGGTCTGATGTTTTCTAGAAAATCAGTTGTACGAAAAGTAGAAGTAAACTCAAAGCAGCTGTCTTTGTATTGTGACTAGTGGTAGTGTCGTTGAGTAGAAGTAAACTCAAAGCAGCTGTCTTTGTATTGTGACTAGCGGTAGTGTCGTTGAGTAGAAGTAAACTCAAAGCAGCTGTCTTAGTACTGTGACTAGCGGTAGTGTCGTTGAGTAGAAGTAAATTCAAAGCAGCTGTATTTGTCTTGTGACTAGTGGTAGTGTTGTTGAGTAGATGTGCTGTGGTGATGGTCTGCTCTGCTGATCCTTTGTTGGTTTAAGTTAAAGCAGCCTCTGACTGCCCTAGGCTTATCTAACTCATGCAGATCCAGGAAGTTCCAGGGAAGAATTGAGCCCATCATCTTCACTATTCGTTACAGGAAACAAGTTTAATTTGTTTGAAAGCATTTAACAACTATTCTGAAGTTTAAAAAATAATTTGTGTTGTGTGTTTTTTCAGGCTTTTACACATATGTAGTTAATTGAGTTTCGTGCATGGGTGCAAGTCCTCAATTTGTTCCATTCACTTTCTTTTAAGAAAGTGCCTGAACTTTGACTCAGTCTGGAGAGTTGTTCTTACATGTCACACAACAGATAGGAGGAAAACATACTCAGACATCATTGATGGAAATGCAGACTGATGTATACAAAACTGAGAGTCCGTTTGTAACCTTGGGATATTTTGACTCCTACATCAGTCATCTCCAACCTTTTTATGCACATGATCACTTTTTGAACTTAAGATCAGCCCAGGATCTACCTCTCCCCTTCCCCAAGGCCCTGCCCTGCTCACTCCATTCACCCCTCCCTGGCTCTCATTCTCCCCCACCCTCACTTGCTTTCATTGGGCTTGGGCAGGGGGCTGGGGTACCAAAGGTGGTACAGGCTCTAGGCTGGGGCCAATGGGCTCGGAGTGTGGGATGGGGCTCTGGGCTGAGCCTGGGGCAGGGGGCTGGGGTACCAAAGGTGGTACAGGCTCTAGGCTGGGGCCAATGGGCTCGGAGTGTGGGATGGGGCTCTGGGCTGAGCCTGGGGCAGGGGTACAGGAGTGAGGGGTGCAAACTCTGGGAGAGAGTTTGGGTACAGGTGTCATATGGTCACACTGCACCTAATCTCATAGAGTCCACTGGATAGTTCTTGAGTTTACTTTTTATTAGTTTCATTTGTGGTTTATAGATCCAAAATCCTTCAGGGATTGTCACAAATTAGTATAACATTTTCAGCTGTGGGATGGGTATTGGCTGAGCCAGGGGCAGGTTGCAGGAGTGAGGGGTGAAAGCTCTGTGAGGGAGTTTGGGTGCAAGAGGGTCTCCAGGCTGGTGCAGAGTTTTGAGGTGCAGGAGAGGGTGAGAGGTGCATGCTCTGGAAGGCAGTTTAGGTGCAGGAGGAGGCTCGGGACTGGGACTGGTGGTTGGAATGTGGGAGGGGTTATGGTCTGGGACGGAGCTTTTGGTTTGGATGAGGAGGGTGTGAGCTGCAGGCTCCATCTGGGAGGTGCTTTCCACAGGCGGCTCCCAGTTGGCGGGCCTCAGGCAGGCTGCCTACCATAGCCCCACTCCGATTCTGAAAGTGACTGGCTGCTGGCACGTCTCTGTGTGCAGCCCTTGGGGCAGGGGAGACAGCAGGACGTTGTGCGCTGTCTGTGTCTGACAGTGCTACCCCCGTAGCTCCCATTGGTCAATGGAGTGGCATGGAGGCAGGGCAGGCAGGCAGCCTCTGAGTCCTGCTGTATTGCCAGACTTTTAGCGCTCTGGAGAGCACGATTGACTGGCCAAGGCTCCAGGATTGATCAGTCACTTGCGATAGGTTGGTGACCACTGTCCTAGACGATGATGGAAAATGAAGATGGAAAGCCAAATAACATGGTGGCAAAATGCCCAGTTCCATCACAGCAGCTCAGACATTTGCTTCTATTAGTCTTAGACTGGCCATGATAATCCAAGTGTACAGGATTGACTGTCTTTTGGCTTCTGGGTGGAGTGTATGGTGTTGGTTTTGATTTATAAAGCCTTATATGGCCTGGGACCAAGCAGAGTGTTTTTCTCATGTTGTCTCAGAGCTGCTGACGTACATTTTTTTCCCTTAGTATTAAAGGGTGTAAAGAAGTTTTCCCTTTTTACAGCCTGCTTCTTCCACTTTCATCCTGTGCAGTGAAAGTGTAGCCTTTCTGCTGTACTTAAGACACTCCATACCAGTGAAAGGTGGCAGGTCTTTGCTCTTTAGCCGTCAATAATTTAATCTTGTGCATGAGTTCATTTTTGTTTCACATTTCAGACTGCAATGTTTTATTTTACAATGTGAAGCTAGAAGAAAGACTGTGCCATCAGTGTCATAGGTCTGCTATTGATCCTCAAGATGTTGACAGCTCCATTTTTTTCTGTTTCTGAACAGTGTATGTGAAGTTTGCACACTCCAATAGATGTGTTTCCAACCTCACAAAATCTGCTTTCTGGTTATTGCTTCACTGGATTTTAATGAAGCAAAAATGTTGAGCAAGGTACTAGGTGGCCAGTATCTTATCTCTCTTAAAAACTAGTCTGTAAACACTCTTGCTTTCCATTACCTTAAGACCCCAAGTAACTCTGATTTCTAACTAGACTCCAAACACTGACAGCAAGCAAATAACAAAATGATTCTAATATAACTTTAACATCATCTCATGCAGAATCAGGAATTTCATACTCATTTCCTTCGTACTCATTTCTCAAGGGATTTACTCTGTGATCACTTTTGAGTTTTTGCTACCAGCATCCTCTCTGTTTGAAGAAGAGGGCATGCCAACGTCAGTAGTGGTCAGGTTAATAATTTACATTATTAGTTCAGTTTCAGAAACTGCAGAAAAAATGCCAATGTAGTGATTAAAATATCTCCTTCACAGTCTTAGTTTTCTATTGTCCAGTTGGGAAATTTTCTGTCCTGTGAGACTTGTCAAGTTATTGGCAATCAAGGATTTCTGATGGACTTACCTGTTGCTAAATTATTGCTGCCAGCAATAACTAGAGGATATGTGTTAAAAAAAAAAAGTTAGAGGCTAAATAAAAAGATAAGCACAGTGTTAGTCTTGAATGTCCAGGCATTCTTCTGTGCCAAAGAAAAATAAATCTCGTGCTCTTTTTGACATTTGAGAAGACAAAATACTTTCAGAAATTTTACAGTTATCTGGTTCTTATTATTTTGCCTATCTGTTTAATTTGTGTGGTTTTTTAATTGTGTGTTTACAAAATACAAATACTTGCTTCCTGGAATGTTTTACTTGTTAAAGTATTTTGCTATGTGAGGGAAGTAATGGTAAGCTGAAAGAGCTATGTAGAAAAAACTCAGTTCCTTTATAAATTGCCTTCTGAGAAATCTTAGAATGAAACTCACTTTTTCTAATTAAAAATATTTGGTTTGTCCTACCCCTGAATCTTTTCTTGACTTTTATTAATATCTCTTTCTAATTTCTCCTCTCTCAATCACTTATTACTTTATTTTTTCCATATTGTATAGTTCTTGACCTTTAGTACTAGTTTGTCTTTTTAAAGAGCCTCCTCTAAAATATTTTTAAAGAGTTTATTAATTGTTTCATGATTTATATGCTATGAAATCCATATGGTACATATTTATGGCTGCTTTCTGGAGGGAGAGTTTCATTTTTGATGTGTAGTGTGGTATTGACTTGAATAAATCTTGTGCTTTCTGTAGAATATTTTCAATTTAAAATAAAAGGATTAAATTTGTAAATGTTGTTCCTCAACTACTTACAAAATTGATCTGTACAAAAGTTTGCATTACAAAAACAATTATATTGAAGTTCAATCATTTAACCTTATAAATTAATTTGGTCTTTCTTCTGTAGGTTCTCAGATACTTTTGACTTAGTGTAATATCTGTTGAAGAAAGCAGGTCATTCTGAAATCCTTCTATAAACAATACATTTATCGGTCACAAAGTAGTCAAAATATTGAAGCTTATTTTGGGGAGGTTTTACCTATTCAGCCTCTATGAAAACAATTGTCATTCATGCAACCAAGCATTTGCCAAGAGGAAAACCGATATTAACTTAAGGACAGTGGAATTGAGAGTGCAGGTTTGTCATCAGTACTGAAGCAGGGTAACCTTAAATAGAAATATTGAAGATTCTAGCATGATTGCTGAAATTTACATGTATGTATTAAGAGGGTTTGTTAAAGTAAGCAAATTTATACAGGTAAAAAATATCCACAGGAGAGAGATGATAAATGTCTTTGGCACTTATAAGCCATTGTGGCCCCCTTCCTCCATTCCTCCTCCCCTCTCAAAAAAGCCCAAGAAGGGATGGTGATCGATCTTTGGCACATAAAACAGGACTAATTCTTATTTTCCCTTGCACAAGATGATAGCAGAGATTGGGAGCAAGCCAACCATCAGTATCAACATAGATCCCGATAACAGGGATCAACTTTACAAAATATATCTTACACTGTTTTTGTATATTATTGAAAAGTGCAATGAAGTTTTCATACAAGAAAATGTGCTTCAAAGGAAACATTTGTCTTTTTTTTTAAATGAAGATTTTCGATAGTATTTCATTTCAGGACATTTTTCTAGATCTAAGCTTTTTGTAGCGTGCTAGTGCAATCATCTTCTCGAACTTGTTTATTGAGAACTTCATCTTCCTGCTTGAAGTGTAGACATACCCTTAGGAGGTGCAGAAAATTCAGAAGATAAGGACCTAGAATACGTACAGATCAATGTGCTAACTGATTAATTACAATACTGGTGGGGGTCTGTTATAGATGTCCACATGACATAATGGAAGCGAATGAGCAGCTACTTAAAGATCTATTTGTAATGTACAGGATGAAAAAACGTGTTATGCAGGATTTCAGTACGGGAAACACATGCTAGAGGTCTCATGCTGCCACTGGTGAAATGTCTTTCATTTCCAAAAATCACACATAATGTTTGAATATAAAAATATTGCACTCAACTTGGGGTAATTCTGCATTAGACTTTATTTGGATGGATAAAGATTAATTTATCACTGAACTAAAACTGATGGTTCCATAGGTGATCATTGTATTAGCTGTATGTTCAGTGTTTGCTATTATCTGAAATATAGCCAGAGCATGAGAACTTAAGCACGCTGAAGACTATCAGAACTTCCCATCCAGCTACATTCCCAACAATGCCTGAAATCACGAAAACCACTATGTACCACAAGGTAACAGAGTCCTGTGGCACCTTAAAGACTAACTATAAAGTTTTGAAGCATAAGCTTTCGTGGGCTAATACCCACTTCGTCGGATGCAAGCAGTGGAAGTATTAGCCCACGAAAGCTTATGCTTCAAAACTTTATAGTTAGTCTTTAAGGTGTCACAGGATTTTGTTACCTCTGCTATTCCAGACTAACATGGCTACCTCTCTGATTCTATGTACCACAAGTGACCACTTGATGATTCTGGATCTGGCCAGGGAATGGCAAAGTGTCTGGACTTCATCTACCATTCCAAACAAGCACATTATTACTAACCCAAGAAGCTGCCCTCCTGGTTTCAACCTGCCACACAAACTGTAGACTGCATTGAACCATATCTGTTCATGGTTTGTTCAATGTGGCTACTTGAGCCAAAAGTGGAAAATCAAAGAACTCCCCTTTGTGTGACTGCTGTGGGAGTATTCAGATCATTGAGCACATAATGTAGTACCCCAAATTTAGATTCAAAAGTGAATTGGAAAATGTCACAAGAGAGGCCTTGGAAATATCTTAAGGACCTACACCTGTTATGTATATAATGCTACTCTTCAGATGTGTAAGAGAGATTAGATACCCAACAAAATATGCTCTTTGAGTTATGAAAGAAGGCTTCTTTGCAGATATTTATGGGAAACTCCTCCCAAGAATGAGAGGCAGCATGGGAAGAAATGTGAAGGTGCTCGCTTAAAAAATTAAGTGGGTGACAAAGCAGGAGTTGATATCTTGATAGTAAATGAGAATGATGGGTAGGGTGGCTTTGCAAGTGAAGGCAAGTTGCTTATGTTTGATGTGATAGGAAAGGGCGGGGGTGGGGTGGGGTGGGTGGGAGCCAGTAGAGGGATTCCAAAGAGACTGCTGACATGGTCAAAGCGATGGGCTAGGAAAATTATCTTTCTAGGATTTTGAATGGATATAAGTGGGGCAAGGTTGCATTTGTCAAGAGCAGAGAAAATGATGTTGCTGTAATTGAAAGGTGAGATGGTGGGAGCCTGGATACAAGTGTTAGCTGTGTGAATAGATGGGAAAGGCTGGATCTTACAGATGTTGTACCAAAAGAGTTGGCAAGATTTAAACATAGCTGAATGTGAGGACCTCAAGAAGGTCTGAGTTGCGGATGACACCGGACTGCATGACAGGCAGGATGGTGGTATCAACAGTGATCGAGAAAGGAGGTGGCAGGAAGGGCATGGGGGGAAAAATTAAGGTTTAACATCCAAGGACTGTCTAAACTCTGATTTGCCATGTTGCAATCTTGAATTATTGATTCCCTCCACAGGGGGGGAAATGTCATTTATTAAACTTTCCAGAAAAAAATGAACTACCGTATTTTTCGTCTTATAGGACGCTCCGGCCTATAAGACGCCCCCTCGTTTTTTAATAAAAAAGCCGGACCAAAAAAAAAAAAAAAAAAGCGCCTCGCTCTCCCGTCCCCGCCGTGCGGGCGGGCTGCTGAGGTTCCCCCCTCCCCGCCGCGGGCGGGCTGCCGGGAGCGTCCCGGTTCCCCCCTCCCCGCCGCGGGCGGGCTGCCGGGAGCGCTCCCGGCAGCCCACCCGCGGCGGGGAGGGGGGAACCGGGACGCTCCCGGCAGCCCGCCCGCGGCGGGGAGGGGGGAACCTCGGCAGCCCGCCCGCGGCGGGGAGGGGGGAACTGGGACGCTCCCGGCAGCCCGCCCGCGGCGGGGAGGGGGGAACCGGGGCGCACATTCGCCCTATAAGACGCACCAACTTTTCCCCCCCCGTTTTGGGGAAGAAAAAGTGCGTCTTATAGGGCGAAAAATACGGTAATTATTTTCCAGCCATGTGGACATACAACTGTACTGATGAAGCTGCTTGGAGATTAGCTGTGGTGCAGGCCCTGATTCCTGTCATTATCTGCCTGAAAGATGGGATTTGTAACAAGCAAGTTCTCTCATAACACAGTTTTCAGGACTTGTAGGTGAAGGTCCTATTTATCAGATCATGAACACCTAGTATTTTCAGCACTTTGGACAGCCTTAGTTATTTTTTATCAAAATACTAATTTAGTCCAGTTGTGTTCATCTTGAGATCTTACTGAATGAATTATCAAGATACATATTCTTTAACGAATTGAAAGAAAAGTTGGAGGCTTGCAGAGAAAGAAAAATGTTCCCAGGGATAACTTTGTGTGAGCTTCACAGCTGGTCCTGGAGAATAGCCAGAGATAATTTTGACATGTTTATTTCATTTTTTTTGCAGGGAAAATGATTTGAGGATACTTATATTAAGTATGTCTGTTATTATTTGAAACTCAGTGTCCTTGACATATTTAAAACAACCAAATGAGCGAGGATTCTGATGTGGAAGTTATGTTGGCAGGGATTATTTGTACAATAAAAATAACACAGTAATACAAAGAAGAAATGCAGTGCACAAGGATAAGGTTATAATTTGATTTATTCTTTGCATGTTTATCTGAAAGAATATTTTTTGTAATAAAAATATATTTTTGTCAGTAACACTGTGCTGTCAGGGATTCATTTCTAAAGAGGTTTGTGGCAGGGCAGACAGAGTCCTACCTATTTCTAGCCCCACAAACAGTTCAGAGACCTTTGCGTAAAACCCATTGTTCAATATATTTACAGTGTTCTTTTCCACCACCTTTTCAGACCGTCACCTCATACCAATAATAACATGGAGCCCGCAGCTCTTGAGCCAAGGCTCTGTCTACAAGCCTAGCTCTCTCTCTCTCGCTCTCTCTCAACTCTCACTTTCCACTTTCCGGTCACACTTCCTGTGACTTTTGCACTCTCTGTGCAGATGAGTTAATTAGCCTTTTAACTCTATCCTGCCTAACCTAATCTATCAATTGGGATCAGTTCCCATGGTCAGATGTGCTCTGGGGAAACTACCTGGAGTTGCAGTGATCAGAGTATTGGATCAGCTGCTGTTGCCCAGCACTTGGTCACAAATATTTATCAAATATTACATATTTTTATTTAAATAAATCTTAGCAGTATATCCATTCTGTTTCTCATTGGTTGTCATTTGTGCCATATGGCAAATGGCGTACCAGCTTTAATAATGAATTAACGTGGTTTCCTGGATACAAACCATTCAAGAAGTGTCAGAGATGTACTCTCCTTTATCCAATTTTAAGATTGGTATTAAGAAATAAAAGAAATGTGTGTTATTAAATATTGCATGTAGAGATATACCATAGCTGATTATTTTTAACTGGTCTTAAAATAAATAGTTGAACTTTTAGAGCATAATTTTGAGTACCGTGTTTTCTGGCGTATAAGACGACTTTTTAACCCAGGAAAATCTTCTCAAAAGTCGGGGGTCGTCTTATACGCCGGGTGTCGTCTTATAGGGCGGGTGCTGAAGCTTCCGAGCCGGACTGGAGAATCTGCGGTCGCCGCATATGGTGGGAGGAGCTCAAAAACGGCCGCGGCCGCATCCCCGCCGTATGCGGCGACCATATGAAAGCTGCAAGGGCGGCGCTGTACAAGTACGGTAGAAGAAAATCCACTCACCAGGATTCGTGGAAAGAAGTGACTTAACGCGGTCCCGATGACGAGGTGAGGGGGCGCCTCACTGGGAAGGTGTAAGTGAAGGGCGGAGCAAGCTGCAGGCGTCCGGGACGCCCGGGGTATGGAAAAAAGGCGTGTTTGCGCTACCGCTCTGATAGTCTTGGAGACAGGGAGGGCTGGGCAGGCAGGGAGAGCTGACCAATCCAAGCAGGCTTTGTATACAACAACCAGCCAATCGCCGGTAAGGTACATTGCTTGCCATGATTGGCTGGTTGTTGTATACTGAGTACCACATACAGTACAGCACCAGTATCTGTACCTGTTCATACAGTATAGCACCAGTACATACAGTACAGTATACAAATGTCCAACAGTCAAAACCCCATCATGGCTCCACAAGCAAGAAGAAAGAAATATGAAGCCAGTTTCAAACTTAAAGTTGTGAACTTTGCCATGGAACATAATAACTGCGCTGCTGCAAGACAATATGGAGTAACAGAAAAGATGGTTCGGGACTGGAAAGCAAATGAAAAAGCATTAAAGAGTATGCCAAGGGGTAAGTGTGCATTAAGAAGAGGCACCCCACATTGGCCAGAACTCGAAAAACATGTAGCAGACATGGTGAATGAGCATCGCCAAAACGTTTGTTTGCACTTCAGTGGGCCAAATCTAACCCAGATCACAGCAACAGATTTAAGGCCACTGTATCCTGGTGTACTAGATTCATGGGAAGGCATAATATGGTACTGAGGCAAAAGACGAAAATTGCCCAAAAATTACCTGCAGATCTTGATAGCAAAGTAAATAGTTTCCATCGATACGTAATACAACAGCGCACTAAACATGGCTATGCGTTAAGTAGTATTGGAAATATGGATGAAACTCCAATTAATTTTGATATGGTTGGAAATAAAACTCCATCAAAAAGGTGAAAAAACAATTTTAATTAAAACAACAGGACATGAGAAGTCCAGTTTTACAGTGGTACTAGGATGCACAGCTGATGGCGCCAAACTGAGACCAATGATTATTTTTAAAAGAAAAACAATGCCGAAACTCAAGTTCCTTGTTGGTTGTTTTGAATGAAAAAGGCTGGATGGATGAAGAAGGGGTAAAGCTATGGCTTGATAATGTATGGAGCAGGCGACCAGGTGGACTTATTCAAAAATGTAGTCTACTGGTGTGGGATATGTTCAGGGCTCATTTAACTCCCAGCACCAAGCAAAGGCTTGCAAGACTAAACACAGATGCGGCAGTTATTCCTGTAGGATTGACATCGTTGGTACAGCCACTGGATGTGTGCCTAAACAAGCCATTTAAAGATCGCATTCGAGAACAGTGGAATGAATGGATGGTTAGCGGCGAAAAGTCATTCACAAAAGGAGGAAACATGCGTGCTCCACAGTTGGATGTTTTGTGCAAGTTTGTCATAAAAGCCTGGAATGATATTGATGCAGAAACAGTAATCAAGTCTTTCAAGAAGTGTGGCATATCAAATTCATTAGATGGTATGGAGGACGACTACTTGTGGCAAGATGAAGAGGAAGCCGAAGCTGAGATCACACCATCTGATACGGAATTCGATCCATACGATGACTGCCTTACAAATGTATCACAAGATGTCATTGATGTACTTATATCAGATGACGAACAGGAGGATTTTGAAGGCTTTTAAAGGGAAACTGTCACGCCAGCAAAACCTGTAAAAATACCGTAGCTTGCAGTTATGATGGGCGTTGCTAACTCGCCAGGGACTTGCCCGGCACTTGCTCTCTCTCTATTGTTTGTTATCTTCCTCCTATCATCATCAGTTCCAGTTTGGTTGACAGCTTAGAAAACAAACAGCATGGCAGCTCCCATGGGTTTATTGTCGTATCCTTCCTTTCAGCTTTAGAGTGAATTAGGAAAAGTTTAATCCACTTGCACTGTTTTATGTTTACATGTTTGATGACAAACAGCCTTATGTTTATAAGTGACAGTTTTCCTGCTAAGTACCTGCATGTCATAAGCATTTGAATTAAAATTACCATATTGAAATCAAATCTGATGTTTTCTTAATTTTTATTTGGTGTGCGTTGGAAGAGGGGTAGTCTTATACGGCGAGTATATCCCAAACTCTGTATTTTAACTGGAAAAGTTGGGGGTCGTCTTATATGCCCAGTCGTCTTATACGCCGGAAAATACGGTAAATGAGTTGTGTCCAACCCTGATATTCTATGATCCTACTGCACAAGGGGAGTAACTTCTTGTGAAATACTTTTCTGGTAACTTTCCAGCAAATGGCAAAATTACATTTAAAAAATCTCTTCAACGTAACCTGAAGTTTTCTGCATTGTTAGGTTACTACAATAGGGTAGCTAGATGAAGTATCTTCTGATGTTGCTGATTAACATTTTGTCCTTTGATATGAGAAATTAATAAAAATCATCTGTGTCCTGATACGCATTGAAACTATAGTTTGGGGATCCTTAGGCAAAAGCCTGTTTTCTCATAACAGTAATAAAGAGCAGTGTTTTTGTTTTTAAAACAAGTGTTGATTGGATTAGTCCCTGCTCACTGGCTGATACTTAGAATCGATCTGCTTCTCTTATAAACATCTGAGGGAGAGTTAATATTATTTTGAAGTTTCAACACACCAGTTGAGACATGAGCATGCAGAATTATTAATTTGTAAATTTACTGCAGACTTGATCATCCTTTGAGCAGCTTCAGTAGTTTAATCTTTACTATTGTATTTTAATAAATTAACACCAGATACAATATTTGCTCCATGCATGTGATGTCTCTTGACTTCAATCTCAGTCTTTGCAAAATGATAAAAGAATTGGGCCCATAGAGCGGTGTAAGCTTGGTACAAATAAGGCTGCCCTTTTTCCCCAAGCCAATAATCAGTTCAAACAGTTTTGTGATAATAGTTCCAACTATTACGTAAAATCCTAACCTGTGAGATGACACAATACTTGAAAGAAAACAATTAAGAAAAATAAAATAGCTGAAATTACTTCTTAAAGTATTAATGAACACCTCATTGACTGTAATTAATATAAACCATTTTCTAAACTGCACCGTCTTAAATTTTCCTTTTCATTTTAATTTTGTACTTCTGAAGTGAAATTATGTAATAAATACATTAGCTTTTAATATTTTTATATGCCTAGTTTTAAATTGTTTGATAATTAAGATTAATCTGAGTGAAATTGCATGGTTTGATTAACTACTTCCTTTTAGGCGTCTGAACTGATGTTCTTGTATTAGAAGGTACAGCCATCTTACTTGAGAAGCTTTGTTCTTTTAACAAAAGGCACCAAGAATAAATTCAGTTAGGGTCATAGTTGCTTAATTTAATAATATTATGATAATAAGTCCCATAATTAGTTTCAGATTCTTCTTCCTTCCCAAAGGACAAGGTTTTGAGTTTTGATGCCTACTTAAGGCATGAGAATGACAGCAAAATTAATGTCATAACCTTTACAGCCTGTTTATGGTTTTCTGTGTAGTACCCTAAAGGATTTTGTGGAATAGTGTAACAACTAAAGTAACCACTTAGTATGGACAAGAAAAAGTTAGGTTAATTGGGTTCACGTGATATTCAGATGTTAGAGTGTCTGTCAAGACACCCATTCCATACTTGGAAAAAGAGTTGGGTTTTTTTTCCGTTAAATTATCTTTTAAATTATAGTGTTCATACACTCTACTTCCTTGGGACTACTGCCTCCCAAAAGACTAATTTATGATTACTTTAGGATTTTTTCAGTTTGTTTAATCTAGTTTGTCCTTTTCAGTAATGAAATCAATTTGCCTTTTCATTTTTGTGGAAACTACAAAGCAACACCCATTGTTGGAACATGTTCTGTGACACTGATGTAAATTTTTCTTCTACTAGAGTTCTGTTAAAGACTGCTATGGCTCCAGTTTAGTTGAACTTTTAATGATAGATTTCTTCTTTCCTTCTGTAACCAGTCAGTAATAAGCTTACTGGGAAGCCGTCCTAAGTGCTTGAGGCCCAGATCTTGATCCTTTTTATTTAATGTTATTTTTTAAAGGTGAGCAAAACAGAATCAAGACTGTATCAAATTTTAAAAGCTTCAGCAATGGTATGGGTCCTTTACTACATTGTGGTGATAAAACTTAATGATGCAGAAAAATGTCCAATAAATATTTCTGTTCTGTGTTTGAAGAAAAGCAGAATGGTGGACTCATATTATATGAGGATGAAGAAATATTTTCTAGTCCACAAGTAACTGAGAAGAATGTCGGACAAAATCTACTAGGGATAAATATTTGTATGTCAGCAAGCCCAGATAACTTGCTCCCAAAAGTTCTCAAAGAGTTGGCTGATGAGATCTCTAGCCTACTGATGTACATTTTAATAAATCTTGGAATACTGGGGAAAGTATAGAAGACTCTAAGAGTGCTAATCTGCCAATATTCAAAAAGGGCAAGCGGAATGACCTCACTTGACACCAGTCCTGGGCAAGATAATGGAAAAAACTGATACAAGATTCAGTTGTCAAAGAATTAGAGGATACAACTATAATTAGTGCCAGTCATGATGGCTTAATGGAAAAAGGGCCCTGTGGCACAAACCCATTTTAATTCTTTGAGACTACAAGTTTGGTTGTTAAAGGTAAATGTATAGATGTGATATACTTAGACTTTTGAAGGGCATTTGACTTACTACCACATGATATTCTTATTAACAGGTTAAAACAATATACATTATTAATGAGAGCATGTTAAATGGACTAGGAATTGGCTAACTAAAAGATTTTAAAAAGTAGTCAGTGGGAAATCATCATCTAGTAGTGTGTTTCTAGTGTGGCTTCACAGGGGAATTGGTACCAGGCCTGATGCTATTCAACTTTGTTATCCATGACCTTGAAGTAAATGTAAAATCACTGCTGATAAAATTTATGTATGATGCAAAGATTGGCATAATGGTAAATGAAGAGGATGTGGCAGCCATACAAAGTAACATGAAATGCTTGGTGAAATGAGCCCATTCAAAGAAAATGTGTTCTAATTTGGCTGGATGCAAAATTATACATCTAGGAACAAGCAATATAGGTTATCCCAGGGGTAGGCAACCTATGGCATGCGTGCCAAAGGCAGCACACAAGCTGATTTTCAGTGACACTCACACTGTCTGGGTCCTGGCCACCAGTCCAGGGGCTCTGCATTTTAATTTAATTTTAAATGAAGCTTAAACATTTTACAAACCTTATTTACTTTATATACAACAATAGTTTAGTTATATATAAAGACTTACAGAAGGAGACCTCCTAAAAACATTAAAATGTATTACTGGCACGCGAAACCTTAAATTAGAGTGAATAAATGAAGACTCGGCACACCACTTCTGAAAGGTTGCTGACCCCTGGGTTATACCTACATCCTGGAAAGCAGAAACTCTGAACAGGATTTAGGGGTCATAGTGGGCAAGCAACATGAGCTCACAGTGCAATACTATGGCAAAAACTGCTAATGTGAGCCTTAGATATATAAACAGGAGTGTAGTATGTAGGAGTAGGGAAGTGATTTTACCTGTGTATATGATATTGGTGAGACTGATATTGGAATACTGAGTCCAGTGCTAGTATCCACATTTTAATAAAAGATGTTGAAAAATTGGAGATGCAGAAAAGAGCCACAAAAATGTTTTGAGGACTAGAGAAAATCCATTAGTGTGAGAGTCTTAAAGTGTATTTCTATTGGTTAGGTTTATTTATACCTACAACTGAGTTAACATTCACACTCTTAAGGTTTTTAATTTAGTAAAATACAAAGTGCATTATCAGTGAATAATAATGGTAAAGCAAAGCACAGAATAAAACCAGACTAAGCATTATAATAACACTTAGAATATATCAAGAATGAAAACTTTTATTGTTTTAATCTTATAAAGTACTTACAGTGTTTTGTGCCAAAACCTCTAAAAAATTGCCTATTGGTTATGTTATAGTAAAGGTATTCAAGACTTACACTGAGTAAGTTTCGCAGTATCTGTCCCTAAATATTTCAGATCAATCCAAGTATGTCTATGAAACATTTTGATACTGAACAGCTCTTTACACCCTGGCAGTGCTTTTTATGGTGTAGATTAAAAATTCTCAGATCTCTCTCTCTCTCTCATTGCAGGGCAATACTTGGTTTGCAAGAGCTCTTTAACCTCTAAATGGGCAGAACTCTGCTTCAGTAAAGATGTTGATATGTTGGAGAGAGGGTTCAGAAAAGAGCGACAAGAATGATTATAAGAATAGAATAACACTATCTTTAGGGATAGACTTAAAGAGCTCAATCTATTTATCTTAACAAAAAGAAGGTTAAAGAGTGACTAAATTTACAGTCTATATGTACCTACTTGGGGAACAAATATTTAATAATAGGGTCTTCAGTTTAACAGGGAAAGGCATAACCTGATAAGTGTCTGGAAGTTGAAGCTAGATAAATTCAGGTAGAAAATAAGATATAATTTTTTGACACTAAGGGTAATTAACCATTGGAATGATTTACAAAGAGTCACAGTGCATTGACTCTTAACTGATCATTTTTAAGTCAAGATTGAATATTTTTCTAAAAGTTATGCTAGGAATTATTTTGTGGAAGTTCTATGGCAGGGGTGGGCGAACTACAGCCCAGGGGCCGCATCCGGTCCTCCAGACATTTTAATCTAGCCCCTCAAACTTCTGCCAGGAAGTGGGGTCTGGGGCTTGCCCTGCTCTGGTGCTGCAACTGGGGAGCAGAGTTGGGGGCTTGCCCAGCTCTGTGCAGCTCCCAGAAGTAGTGGCATGTCCCCCACCCAGCTCCTACGTGTAGGGGCAGCCAAGAGGCTCCAAATTCTGCCCCTACCACAAGTGCCGCCCACGCAGCTCCTGTTGTTCATGCAGGAACTGGAGAGGTGACTGCCATTGCTGTAGCGGCTCCAGCCCTGCTCCAGAAGAAATCTCAGAGGTCTCGGATAGTTATGGAATTTGTGGCCTCCATAATAGAATCGTATCCTTAACTATAATGTAACTGGTTACCATCAAGCAGTACTGGTAGTGATTGGTCTCAGGTACCTCCTGTGGACCAGCTGGATGGTGATATGAAAGTGTGTGTCCTGGAAGCTGAGAATCATGGACAAGTCTTGAGCCTACAGACATGGATTGATGGAGGCAAGCATTATCATCCTGAATGTTAGACAGTATTTGCTCAGTCTCCTCACATTTAGGATAAGAGAAAAACCATCCTTATTCAGGATACAGAAATATTGGGAGAAGAAACCTCTTCCTCATACTTTCGAGGTATCTCCTCTATGGCTCTTAGGCAAAGCCATTCTTAATAGATGCAGAGTTTGCCAGACCCATTTTCAACAGCGTTCAAACCACCATCAAATGTGGTTAGAGGGTGGTCATCAGTAATGTATGACATTGTCTGTTTTTGGCCACAGCTACTTGTGGGATCCTCTCATTGGCCTCAGGTGTGAAGTCTAATTGCACATTGACACTGGCTGCTTAAAAATCACTTCAGAAGGGTCCATGAGATGTGTGGCAAATGAAAGATGGGTACATGCATGGTTGGATCAGTTATAAGAACTGGTTTTTGATGTCAGCTGCAGACCATTCTTCATGCCACTTTGACATTGCAGAGAAATCTGGGCAGGGCAAGTTGGCCACTGTGACAGGGATCCCATGAGTGCAGCCTGGAACTGTGGGACCACTGTGTCCCCGTAACTCTCTCCAGCCTGGCCTGTCTCTCACAGTGCCCTGCTAGTGACCAGCAGGAAACCCCACCAGGAGCTGTGGTCACTCAGCACAACAGCACGTGGAGCCCCACACCCAGCTAGGTTGCATGAATGCTCCCAGAGCCATTCATGAATCACCCAGAGAAAGGCACCAGAGCCAAATCCCCCCAGCTCCCAGCACTGTACCTCAGGAATATACCATCTTGCACTGCTCAAGATGGGTGGTGCAAATTTATTAATTGGTTCACCACTTCAGCAACGGAAAGTGGACATACACCAGCCTTTGCAAAACCTGAGCAGATTTGCCCCGTACTTCATACAAAATCACTGGTTAAGATAAACAATTAAACAAATTTATTGATTATAACAGTAGATTTTAAATGATAGGCAAAAAGGCAGAGTTAGTTACCAAAAGAAATAAAATATAAGCACACAGTCTAAACTCTCAACCCTATTAGACTGGGCAACATCTAGACTAAGCAGTTTCCTCACCCCACTGGATATTGCAGTCCTTAATATACAGATTTGTTCCTTAAACCTGGGCTAGTCTCCTCTGTTGGAGTCTTGTTGTCTTCTCAGTGTCTTAGTTGCTTGCAGCATAGGTGGGAGCAGGAGAAGGGCCCTGTATGTGTCCACTCTGTTTTATACCCTCAGTCCATGTGCTTGGAAAACACAAGTCCAGACATGTGGGGGGGCAACGCTGAGTCTCCAGGCAAGGTTGAGCAATTCCCGTGGTGTGGCTTCATGCAGGTGAGACCTTTAATTTTAGTTCCCTTGCTGGACAATGGCTGTTGATGGATTGTTTGAAACCCCACCTGGGTTTTGGTTACTTTCCTTGTTGTTGCCTCTGGAGAGCTAATACCTGGTTGATTCACCCAACTTATAACATGTTTTTGTGACAACCATATAACACAATTCTCATAACTTCATATGCATGAATGATATACATATATGGATAGAGAAATGTCTTTCAGCAGATCATATCTTACAAGGCATGCTTTGTATGTAAGATCACGATTGAGAAATGAGAAATATGGGATTTCCAGGATGCTCCCCAAGGTTTAGACCAGCGGTTTTCAAACTTTTGAGAACCGTGACCCCTTTTTCACACATTGGCAGCCACGGTGGATCCTTGTACTGATGTGATAGTACTGATGTGGGCTGAACTATCCCAGTTACAATGAGGTTGGGTGAGTGTAGTTGTGTGTCAGCCAACTTGATTTGTGATAAATGGAGCACAGTGTTCTCCTGCAGAATAATAGAGGACATCAGAAGAGAGAATGATCAGAGAGTTTGAGCATTTGCTGCCCATGAAATGTTGGCCAATTTGCTTAGGAGGTTATTAGGGTTATTCGGAGATAGACTGGGTGGGATTTGTGTTTCAAGCATATTCAGTTCTTGGACTGCTCTGGTGGTGTTAAGATGGAACACACTCAAAACTGTCTTGTTACACTGAGTTGTAAATGCTATCAATGACAGTATTTGGACATTTTAGTCAAGCCAGAATTTAGGGTGTCTTCAAGTTTGGGGAATGACAATGCTTGGATGCTTAAGCAAATGTCATCTCCATATGTGAACTTACAGAACTGGGTAAGTGACAAGTTGTTTGTGTATAGATTGAAAAGTGTCAGTGCCAGCAGAGAGCTTTGGGATACTGTTTTATCTCTTTCTTTTTTGTGTGCTAACTCTCTCTCATGTGCATTCTGAAACATCTGTTGCAGAGGAGGAGGTCAGCAGCATAGACTACCCATGCTAAGAGTACTACTGACAATTTGACTAAAAGCCCCTTTGTATTTTACTAAATTAAAAATCTTAAGAGCATGAACGCTAACTCAGTTGTATGTATGAAGACTTAACCAATACAAATACACTTTGAAAATAAAATTGAAGACTGAATATATGCATAACCACTGAGTTTGATGATGTTGGGAGATTAGTAGGGTAATGCGATTCAAAGCTTTTCACACTTACTGTAGGGCATAGGAAGTCAATTGCCAAAAGTGACCACCATATAAGCAGGATTCTCACACTTTTAAATGTTTATCCTTCAGGGTAAACATGTGGCATCATAACTGGTTGGCGTTTTTGTGATGCAGTTACATTTGCTTTGTGATGCAATATCACCATGGTATGACAGTGAGTTGGTTGGAAAACTTTTCAGTGGAGTCCCATCAGAAACTTGGACAGACTCACATAAATCAGGACTGGGGTCAACATTCTTGAGTACTGTTCAGTGGTCTTATGCAAATTTTTGACTGTGTCTCTGCTTAGTACATGGGTTTTTACATGCTATATAAGTGTTGAGTATAATACACTTGGCACCCTTGTTGAATGTCTCACTAGAGAAGTACCGTATTTTTCGGCGTATAAGACGCCTTTTTAACCCCCAAAAATACTTTCAATATTAGGGGGGGCGTCTTATATGCCGAATATCGGCCGGACCAAAAAAAAAAAAAAAAGCGCCGCTTTTTTCGCGCCGCTCTCCCAGCAGCCCGCCCGCGCGGCGCTTTTTTTTTTTTTTTTTTTTTTGGTCCGAAAATGCGGGGGCGTCTTATACGCCGGAGCGTCCTATGGGACGAAAAATACGGTATGTGACTAAATGGTCCATAACAACTGAACTACCATTTCTAGAGGTAGCTCCTCCAAGTCAAGATTGGGGCATAATGACTGGGAAATGTTGGAAAGCTTTCACCTGTTACTGTTATACAAAGGACATCAGCTTCCAGAGTTGTTACTATGGCACTTCTTGCAAGCTCCAAATTAAGTTAAAATAGCAATCTATCCATTTAAAATATTAACAGAAAAATAAGCAGTAAAAGTAATGTATAGATCGTATTATGTTAGTTCTTTAGAACATTATCCAAAGTCTTCTGAAAAAATGGAATCCTTTCTATTTGCTTTGATGGGCTTTGGGTCACACCCTTAATGTATACCTTTGTATGATTTACTGATAATTTCTTTTGCTTTGTATAGCTACTCTTTATGTAGATGCTTAGTTCTTTTATTCTTTATGCCTTGGAATTTTTGAAAAATTACTAACAAGAAAAATCAGACTGCGGCTTTTATGTTACATATTGTAACACAGTGTCAGCTACATTGGCCTTAAAGATAGTTGTGCTTAAAGTGGTAGCTTGTTTGCAGAGTGTTTACAAAATGTTTTCATAGCTCTCAAGAAGAAAGATATCCTGTGAAAGTTGGTTCATGTATCTACTTACCTGCATAAGTAGTTAGGTTTTGTAAGATGAAGGATATGGGGGGTGGGGGGGAATAACTTGACTTTTCCATTCAGAACTAAATAGCTGTATTTTGGCTCATTCTGTTGATCCTTGCATTTGTAAACAAGAACTTAAGAAAGATAGATAAGTGGTCCTCCCAAAAATCAACGACTTCTTGTAAACCTGTTCATAATCTTATATTTGTGTGTGTGTTCTACTGATATATATATATTTAAGAATCTGAGAAATAGCATCAAGAATTTTAAATACTTGTCTTTGTTTCTCCTCTTCAGGAAAGTTACTGAGACTATCAGAGGGCACAATGCAGAATCCTTTATCTCTTTCTGAAGGTACAGTATACGTTCTAAGCAATTTTATGAGAAACTATAGTTTTGTGATTTGGAATGTGGTAGAAATTTAGTAGAACTACACTAAAATGAGCTCAGATTTAGATTATTCTACCTTTATTTTGAGCATATGTGCTAGAATCATGATTACAACTAGAATCGTTGAGAATTTTTTGTTAATGAAGAGACTTGGTAGATGTACTTTATATACATTCACTATCTATGATGGAAAATGGAAGCTAATAACTGCTTGTTCAGTAAGGCCGAATACTGTACTTTCCTGTACTATGAAAATAATGGCTCTTCTTTTGTTCTACATTATTTGAAGATTATTAACTTATTAGAATTTTTTTATTTGAACCTTTATAGTGGAATTTGGAAAGAAAAAGTTTACAAAACCTTCACACTATTAACTAGTATAGTCGTTTTAACTAGATATAACTAATACAAACAAGAAAATGTAAACTTATGTTCAGTATAGTGAGATCAATGCTTGGTGTTACTGTTTGTGCGTACTGGTGCACATAGGAGGGACAGTCCCTGTATTTATTTTATTGTATTTCTACTTTGTCCCTTCAAAAGTCTTTTATTGTCAATTTGTATTTCAGTAGGGTTAAAAAGTGTGTCCATTTTGTCTCCCCCAAATATTGGTAGGTATATATATATATATGTGCTGTAATGCGTCTTCACTATATTGAGAATTTTGAATGCATTTTCATCTTTAACTTGAACTCCTTTTCTATGTAAATGTGATCATAAAACTAATATTTAAAGGTTGTTTTTAACTTGTGAATTTCATTCTTTATTAACAGTAGTATTAAAACATGAGAGAAGTGTCATGGATGTGACATGTAGGCCATAATAGTCTGCAGGGGTTTAGAAGGGACTTGTTATATATGCGTTGTACTGCTCATGCTAATTAAAATAAAACAACCACTTCTCTTATTTAACTGGAAGTCTAGAACTATTACTGTCATGTTTGTATTTTGAGATTTTAAAAGAGTGGATATTTTATGCAATGCTGTAAACATTCTGAAGAAGCCATTATGGTATGTCCTGTAAATTCCTCTTCAGTGGCAGATCCTAGGACTGATGGAACCATTATTCCTTTGGAGATATATTTTATTGTTGTATAAGTTGATCTGTTTTGCATCTGCTTTTGGTCCTTAAACTGAAACGTCTTTGCTATAGTTTTTTTTAAAATAATAAAAAGGATTTGAGCATATTGGAAATCACATACAATGTTTTATATTAAACTAGCGAAAATACCCGGCGTTGCTCTGGTCAGTCGGAGGTGGGGAGGGGGCAGACAGCTGAGCGAGTGCGGGGTCCGTTGGAGGGGGCAGAGAGCAAGCCTGACACCCCCACCTCACCCCCCCGACCAAACCTGACACCCCCAACGCACTTCCCCTCGACCAACCCCGACTCACATTTTCACCCCCCCAAACCCAACACCCCCACGTCTCCCCCCTACCAACCCCAACACCCCCTGACCAACACCCACACCTCACCCCCCGTAGACCAAACCTGACATACCCACCTCACTTTCCCCCCCAACCAAACCTGACACCCCTACCTACCACCACAAACAAACCCGACACCCACACCTCACTTACCCCTCGACCAACCCTGACCCCCCTCCTTAACCCCCAACCAAACCCAACACCCTCACCTTACCCCCCCACCAAACCCAACACCCCCTGACCAACCCCAACCCCCACACCTCACCCCTCACCCACCCAGACACCTTCCCACCCCCCCAGACCAAACCCGACACCCCCGGCTCACTTACCCCCCGACCATACCCGACACCCCCACCTCACCCCCCCGACCAAACCCGACACCCCCACCTCACCCCCCGACCAAACCCAACACCCCTACCTCACTTACCCTCTGACCAAACCCAACTCGGGTCCGTCGGAGGTGGGGAGGGGGCAGAGAGCTGAGGGATTCCGGGGTCCGTCGGAGGGGGCAGAGAGCTGAGGGATTCCGGGGTCCATTGGAGGGGGGAGGGGGCAGAGAGCTGAGCGAGTGCGGTGTCTGTTGGAGGGGGTATTATGACATCATAACTATGTCACGGAGAACAGCAGCTGCCCAGCTGATGTGATTGGCCTTTAAATAATTTCACCCCTGGGGGGCGTCAGAGGTGAGATTTGAAAATTTTTTGACTCTTACCCTGATTAGGACCCCAACACCTCTAACTGTACCAAATTTCAAGTCTCTAGCTCAAACGGTGTGGAAGGAGAAAACGCAAATACATACACGCACGCATACACGCATACATACACGCACGCATGCATACACCATTTGACTTTTATATATATAGACTAGTCTAAAAACCCGTGTACACGGGCCAACGGTAATGGCTCGCGGCCCCCCCGCTCGCTCAGCTCTCTCCCCCCTCCAAGGCCCCCCCGCTCGCTCAGCCCTCTCCCCACTCCAAGGGCCCCCCCTCCACTCGCTCGGCCCCCCTCCCCCCCACTCCAAGGGCCCCCCTGCTCGCTCGGCCCCCCTCCCCCCCACTTGCTCAGCCCCCCTCCCCCTGCTCCAAGGGCCCCCCCGCTCACTCAGCCCCCCTCCCCACCACTCCAAGGGCCCCCCCGATCGTTCAGCCCCCTCCCCCTCACTCCAAGGGCCCCCCTGCTCGCTCAACCCCCCCCTTGCCCCCACTCCAAGGGCTCCCCCCGCTTGCTCAGCCCCCCTTCCCCCCCACTCCAAGGGCCCCTGCCTGCGCCTCCTGCGCCCAGCCACCCTCCTGCCCATGCTCCCCGAGCCTCTGATCCAGACCCTGCTTCCCTCTCAGCGGCATACGTGCGGTGGCCATGTTGTGCTGCCGAACTACACCTCCCAGCATGCCGTTCGTCTGGGCCGTCTCTACTGCGCATGACGGCTTCACACAAACCTCCCTAGCCTTTTATTATATAGGATACATTTTTGAGTAATAGGAAAAAAAACTTAAACCGGTGAAACTGCTATGTTTTAATACTTGGAAACTGCAGAACCATTTTAAAAAATTGTTTTTAAAAGAAAATTCATCCCAGTCTTATGGTGTGTGCCACATTTCAGCCCAGAGTGAATTATAACTGCCTATTTATAAAACTCAGAAATGAAGGATTATGGTGGAAATGCTGACAGGACTCTGACTAAAGTTACATCGGTGTGAAACTGTAGTATTCTAAAAATTTATTAGTCTTGGTGTGACACATTGTATTTTGCCATCAAAAGCATTTTGTCCTTTTTAATCAAAAATCATATTTATTTCTTAAACATGCTGTTGCACTGTGAAAATTCTATGATTACATTAACAGTTCATAATGATTTATGTTCAATGATAAGCAGATACATTCCTTTTGAATAAGTGGTAAGAAAACAAATGATATTGGAAGTAGAACCTTTCAGTCAATTACACACACAATACACTATTGTTTTGTCAGCCTATAAATCTACTCATTGAAAGTGCCCATTATTTTTCCACTATAGAAAGTCACAGCAGTAGCTGTTAGTGCAAGTTCCTTGACTGACTATGGAAACCTCTTGTGCCCATGTTTGTTATATAATACCAGTAGTACTAGTAGTACTATACTATGAGTGGGGCAGGGAGGGATAGCTCAGTGGTTTGAGTGTTGGCCTGCTAAAGCCAGGGCTGTGAGTTCAATTCTTGAGGGGGCCATTTAGGGATCTGGGGCAAAAAAAATTATCAGGGGACCAGTAGTTGGTCCTGCTAGTATAGGCAGGGGACTGGACATTTCAATGTCTTTCCAGTTCTATGAGATAGGTATATCTCCATATATTTATTTATTTACTGTAATTTGATAAGTATTCCTGCAGGGCACATATATACTGGTCAGGAAAACACTATTTTATTAACAGAACTTTTCAAAGGGAGTTTGCTCATGTGACAAAGGAATTGTCTTTGTGGTAAATATTTAAACTTGCTAGATTTTGATTTTTTCCTAGAATTTTGAAATCCCTACTGAAACATCATAGGCTAGTAAATTGTTAAACCATAATATATTTTGATCTTACATTATACACAGAATTTCACTTGCAAGCGTATTATTTGTCCCCTTAACTTTGGAAACAGAGATTTTTCTAATGTTTAATAGCCATGCAAAATGCCATTGTGGATTATCAGCCTGTTGGAGGGCTAACAAATCTTCGGATGGGAAACACGCGATTTATAAATCTTGTCCACTAAAGAAGGCTAATATGAACTAGTCTTACAACATTAAACAGGTCAGGAAGATCCAGGAATGTATTATCCTATGTTTTTCTATTATTTTTATAATATACCATGCATAAAACTTTACTAATGGTCAGAGCTGGTCTTACCATGAGGCGAACTGAGGCAGCCACCTCAGGTGCCAGACTGTGGGGGACACCACTAGGACCCAGAGTGTAGAAAATTGTGTCTGCTGCTGGTGCATATGTATTCTTTCTGCTCTAGATGCACAAAGATGGTGGAGTGCTGTGCTGGAGGAAGGAGAGTGCAAGAGACATAACAGGCAGTTAGGAGAAAAGGCCAGAGGGAATAAGAGAAAGAGAGGAGGAGGAGCTTCGTATGTACCTGCCTAACACCCCCAGGAGCCTGGACTGATTTAACATCAGCTTCTCAGGGAGTTTCCTGCCGCTTCCCTGAACCCACTTGAGGAGAACAGGCAGTCAACTGAAATAGGAGGAGTCAGTTAGGCCCTTAAAATGCTGATGTCATCCCTCACTCAGTCCCTGATACCAACCTGCTTATTTGTCATCTTCAATTGAGTGTTGAGAGCCACTATAGCTGACACAGAACAGTAATCGCAAGTAAAAGAAGAAAACGCCCCTCTGGGGCAGCATTCAGAAAAAGCAAGCAAGCAAAGGAAGCTTTTCTATCTAAGCAGGAAGGACCTCTCCTGAGATACATACACCTAACATCAGCCATACGGAACAAATGACTTTAATGGTGTGTTTTGTAACAACAACAGAACCTAGTGAAAATGTCCCTGCAGTGGTGACTGTCAGAAAGCATTTTCTAGAATTTATTGACATTGATGATATCACAGGAGGTTGTGTGACAAATGTGCTTCTTAAAAAGCTAGATGAAATGGGAATTGCGATAGCTGACATGAGAGATCAGGGCTACGATAATGATGCCAACATGAAAGGAAAGAACAGAGGAGTGCAGACACAGATCCGAGAGTTAAACCCTTGAGCTTTTTTGTCCCAGGCAGTTCTCATTCACTGAACTTGGTGCTGAGTGATGCAGCATCAGCTTCTAGTGAGGGTGATGAATTTTTTAATGTAATTCAAAGCAGCTGTTATTTTCTCTGTATCAACTCATTGATGGCAAATTTTGAAGCAACATCTGGGAACATCCTCTCTGATACTGAAACCACTGAGTGCCATGTGATGGGAAAGTCAAGTGGAGGCAATCAAGTCTATCAAACATCAAACTGGAAAGATAGACAATGCCATAGTTGCCGATACGGAGGATAATGCTATGACAGGAACTGTTTGTGGGAGAACAGTGGCCGAGGGAAATGAAATCACCAGAAAGATACATAACTTCAAATTTCTGTGTGGCTTAGTGTTGTAGCATGACATGCTGTTTGAAATAAATGTTATAAGCAAGAGACTCCAAGGTGTTGACCTTGATATATAGAGAGAAATGGAACAACTGGACAAAGCAAAAGTCATACCTATAGTATTACCGGTCAGATGAGGGATTTCAAAACATTCTGAAGAGTGCACAGAAGTTGCCAGAGGAACTTCACGCTGAAGCTATTTTCCCACTCATTCAAGAATACAAGAGTCACCAAAGAAAAAGACATCTTGATTGCAAGTCACAGGATAATTTTATGAGAGACAATCCCAAACAACAATTCAAAGTTGAATTCTTTAACCAGGTTCTAGATTGTATTTCATACAGCTCAAGGAACACAGCAGTACATTTGGGATGATGTATGATATTCTAAAACTCCTCACTATACCTGAAGATCTACACCAACACTAGAGACAGTGTTGACCCATGATGACATGTGCGATATTGATGCGAGTGATATAGGTGATGAACTGAAAGCCCTTTCAAGATACATTTCAGCAGGATCAACTCCAAAACCTGTTCTGGAATATATGTGCACAAATAAGATGATCACCCTCTTTCCAAATGCTTTTGTTGCTCTGTGCATACTTGTAGCACTTCCTGTAACAGTTTCTCCAATCTGTCATTAATAAAAACACATCTATGCTCCACAATGACACAGGAGGGGCTGGTTGGCCTTGCAACCGTCTCAATAGAGTATAAGGTGGCCCAGACTGTGAACCTTCGGGAAGCAGTTCATATCTTTGCAACGAAGAAGGCACACAAAGCACCACTTTGATTATTCAAACAGATAAAACTTCTAGTGTTTATTATGCAGACAAGAAAAGTTATATTTACTGTTCAGGCGTTTGAAAGATAAGTGTTACTTAAAATTTTTGAACAAGGCGTTTTAAGTTGCTGTTTTTCCTTTATTGGGGTAGGTAGCAGAGCAGTACCATGAAAAGGAGTAGAACAGGAAGAAGGCAGAATTAAGACCTTTCAATGTTTTGGCCCAAGCGAGAGGGTATGGGGTCATCATTTGAGCTCCCTGCCTTGGGTGCCAAAATGTTGTGGGCCGGCCCTGTTTATGTAATCACAGGTTTCCTGCTGGGCATGCCCTTATCAATTCATTCATGTTAAAAAAATAATTTATACAATTTAGTTCAGTGTATATCAATGTCAGTACATTCATTTGGAGCTTGAAGCTCTCAAACTTCAATTAACCATGTAAATGTATTTCATAGCACTTTGTCAGAACCCCTGCTGCCTTTATATCATTAGTATAAATGCAGGTGCAAATAGCATTTATGTACTTTGATAGAAAGCAGTTGGAGATGTTTCACTCTGGGACACATCACTTTCAAATTGTGCACATCTGTTCAAATAATGTATCCAAGCCCAGTGACATGAATGCAAGGATAAAAACATCTGCCCTTGAGACCACTTGCGATGTAACAGATGCTTACATCTTTATTTATGCAGATGGCTTGTGTGGTGAGCTGAGCAATGATGAAAGCAGGAAAGTTTGACAAAGATTTCTTCAGTGTTGGTCAGACTTCTCTATTTTTTTTTCAGATATCTACCACAAACAAAAATAGAAATCCATATAAATATACTAATGATTTTCATAAAACACAGCACATTGTTTTTCACATTGTGTATTGGCACAAAACCCATAAACAGTACAAAAATGTACCACTTCAGCACTATAATTCCAATTTATTTACAAATGATGCAAAATAGATTTTTACTTTTAACAGGCAAGTTTGACTGTCATGCTTTAAAATATACATATGTGCACTCAAAGTTATGCAAAATATCTTGATTGATTTGGAAAAGTTTTTCAAATATGTGAAGATTGAATATTAACAAACATTTTGAAAGAGGAAAATTAATTAAAATAAATTAAAGTTTGAAAGTAATGTATGATTTGTCATAAATCGTTCATGGTAGATTGTATTTTTCAATAAAAATACAGCACTACAGAGTTACTAGACTTGTAGTTTAGAATTTCAGTTGTTTCTGGCGTATTGTAGGATCGTCCACTTGTACTGCTGGACTTAGTTGAGATGGCACATTGATTATAAACCCATTCTTCTCATTAATGAGCATTGGTCTGGACTTCATTGCTGAGTTAGGACTGCCCATTTCACACCAACAAAGGGAGCTTAAATAGGAGCTTTATTTTAGTTTGAACTCCCTCTGCTGGACTGCTGCAACATAATATTCTG
The DNA here is from genome assembly GCA_032164245.1 of Sternotherus odoratus. Lineage (NCBI taxonomy): Eukaryota > Metazoa > Chordata > Testudines > Kinosternidae > Sternotherus > Sternotherus odoratus. The sequence continues at coordinate 199,808,288 of JAVMKO010000002.1, read as the reverse complement.
ACCACAGTTCACTTGCTTTGTCTGAGAGCAGCTTCAAGCTCACTGCTCTCCAAAATGATGTGCTTGGGAGTGAGAGAATATCCTGTTGGGTACTCCAAATACATACAGTTTTTGACCTCTCTGCTCAGGGCAGCTTGAGATGGCTGCCTGCTGACTCTGCATTCCTACTGATTCCTAGATTTAGCTAATTCTTATATGTGGTATGGTAAATCAGCACGTATCACCACAATATGTATGTACCTTCCTCAAAGTGTATCCTAGAGCAGCCACAGCCTCTCATTTTACCATATCTGCCAATGACATCCTTCATTAGTGCAGCTGTTGGTCTGGCAGCTTCCACTGGTTTACCAATGTCAGCAAACCTTCCAAATAGGTGGAATCATGCAGGAAGAGGTAAATATGGAGATGCTCTGGTCTGATTTCTTTTCTACTGGATCCTTCAGTAGGTGTGCCAGAGAGACCAAGCCAAGTTCACATTCAACAGAAAGTAGGAACTTTCACCTGTTCTGAAATCTTCAGATCTTCTCATAACCAAAACCACAATCATTTCAGAGAGATTTTTATTCTAATATATGGTGCAGATGCTCTGAAGATCTTTGGTTGGAAAGGAAAATGACATGCCTATATAGAATATAGTGAAGCTTCTTTGAACTTTATTTTTTTGTATCACAGATAAATTGGCAATAGGTGTCCGTGTCTGTTATAATCTCAGCCAGGACTATGTGTTTTTACTGCAAATAATTCATCTTAAAAGAAGAAAGGGGAAGGGAATAGTTCGAAGAGAAGTATAAAATTCCGAGATGCAGTTAACACATTCAGAAGTTAAATCACCTAGGCCATCTTCAGTGAAACTGACTTTATTTACAAAAACTCTGAGAAAAGGTTCTACCCCAAATCATCCAAATTTAGCAGTCTGTTTTGCAGTCTAGTCCTTCCATCAGGGACGATAAACCGCTGTACAAGAACAACAAGAAAATTCCCAACATTTTTCAGGCCAAGACTCAACAGTTAATCTTATAGCCCTCTTGTTTATCTGGAACCAGAAAACATTTTTCCAGGTTTGTAATATGAAAGTCAACGCACATACTATTTCAGCAACTCAAATAACACCATACAATGTATGTTTGCTGCCGCAGGAGGGTTTAAGCCTAACTGGTAAATTAAACATTTTCTGTTCTCCTCTGAACTGGTTCCATTTTAGACAGAAGGGTTTTAAATGTCATATAAAAAGGTGTACTTTATCAGATGTCAATCTATTTCCCCTGTTGTCTTCATTCTGTTGTCTATTCCAGCGCTTCTATGTTAAACATATATTTTGGAGACATTATCCCCCTATTATAACTGAAGTACCATCCAGGTGTATTGGGGGGGAGTTAGTCAATACAAAGACAAAAAGATTTTATCCTCAGCTTGTGTTTAAGGGAAGCAAGATTCAGCACAGAGAACATCCCATGACTTATTCATGAAATGGCACCACTTGACCTTTTTGTGCTCCACAGTTCTCAAGAATTCTACCTTCATTTATCCCTCAGACCTGGTCACTGTCATTTCCTGCAGTTCAGGGGGAACATTGTCTACTAATTACCACATTATTCAGTATATCTTCTACTCCCAGAATGTTGTCCAGGTTAATGTGACCTTGATAGTCCTTTTAAAAGGCATTTACATCTGCTTCACAAGGAATGAACTGCTAGTTGGGGTCTTATCCCTCTTGGAACTCAGTTTAAGAATTCTCGACTGGCAGTTCTGGCAAAGAAAATTTTAACAGTTTCTATCTTTCCTTTAAACATTCTGCTCAATAGCTACCTTCCAGAGTGTCGAGTTCACATTCATGTTGGTGCCATGTTTGTATGAATTCAGTGACCAGTGCTGCACCTTCATCCATTAAGTTAGTTCTTCTGAACAATTAGAACTTTTGATGGTCCCTCCAAAGCAGTTTTGCCATTGAAGCTTTACTTCACGAATCCCCAGGGATGAGCTTCTGCACTGTGTGACAACTGAACAGAAGCAAGAGGAAGAAAGATAAAAATATTGAATTGTAATGCTATAACAATCATTCCCTTCCTGCACAGTTGGGGCCCATGCACTGGAACAGCATATTTTCAGAGTAAGACTAACTTTATGGTTGACAGAGTCAGTTGCTGCAAACTGGCAGAGGCATGTTGAAGCTGAACTATACAGTATATCTTTGATAATGTGTCCACCAAATAGTTTCTCCCTTAGGTAGGCTGTTGATGTTTGTTTTTAAACAGGAAAATACCAATATTTTTCCTTTGATATCAGCATCTCTGGATGTGGAAGATAGCCACCAGCTCCTGTTTATAATTTGAATTGAACATATATAGTTTCCTCCCGGCTCTCTTATTGTCAGAGTGGTACAAAATGTAAGGGCTGAATATCTAGCTGTATGTTGATCATATCTTATTGGTCACACAGACTCTTTTCCCATGTTTCTACAGATGGCAATGATATTAATAATTAAGTATTTTGTATCTAGTACTCTTGAAGTGGTTTTCAGCAGTTGATTTGAAGGCATTTAAATTTCATCTGAAACTTCTCAATTATTTTAACCATTAGATATTGGAATTAATAGTTTAGAATGGGAGAGGCTGAGCCCGTAACAAAAGGGAACTCTTTTTCTTTTTAAATCTCAAAATCGTCTGTGACCAAATGATACAAGAGGATTTGGTGTCTTATACCTTTTCTTTAGTCCACTGCAAATGGTTGTTTAAAAACCCAACCTGAAATTTCTAGATTTGGGCTTCTGCCCTCTGGCTAACTAATCAAGGAACCAGGCAAGAGAAACTAAAACTCCCAGTGATGCTTTTACCTGGTTCTATAGGCCCTCTACTTTTTGAACTTCTAGTAGAAAAAGAAGTTAATATTTCTATAGTTTATCGTAACCTAACATCCTCTGTCTGAACACTTTCCTTGTACATAATAATGGTTTTGATAAAATTAAGTTTGTACACATTATAGCTTTCTTTTTTATTAGTAGTGTTATCTATAATGTTATTAGCAGTATTTCTACTAAGATTATGTATTTTCTGCTTTGGACATCTTTGGTGGGGCTTAGGACTGTCGTTGTAGTCGAGTGTAGAGGGACTACAGTCCACTCCAAAAGTATATTCCAACTTTTTTCTGTTGCTGTGACATGAGTAGCATTTTCCCAGCAATGATGTCCAGGCAATGGATCCCTCCATTCTTAGAAGCAAAGGTATTTTAGAGAAGGAACTAATTTTTCCTGTCAGTTACTTTAGACTTACTTTTCTATATAGTAGCTCAAAGATGGCTTTGTTTAAGATGACCAAATTTAACTCTAATTGCCTATTTTATATATGTATAAAATGTGCTATTTTAATATTTTGATTTGCTAATGTGGTTCAATATTTTAAGGTTTATTTTTCAGGGGCTCACTGCGACCCTCCATGTAGCCCTTCTTTCTCTAGGGCCAGGGTTACAGTCTACTGAGCCCTTTTCATCATAAGCCAGCAATGAGGTTGGTGAGAGAACTCCCACAGTCTCTGTTGTCTTATTTCAGAACAGTTTAACCTCCTGTCCTGACGGGTCTGTCTTCCCCTTCCAGGAGGTGTTTCTGTAGTGGCAGGTTGGGGGGGGGGGAGACCCAGGCCCACCCTGTACTCCGGCTTCCAGCCCAGGAACCCTAATGGCAGCGGCTGTTGGCAGGTGACCTTTCACTGCCAGAGTTGCTACTTTTCCCTGGGCCACTTCCCCACAGCTCTCCCGCTTCTCCCTTACCTGTGGCTTGAGGGTGTCTTTTTTATTCAGCTCTTCAGCAGCACATCCTCTCCTCTGGCTCCCTGTCTCTCCCTAGCCTGACTGGAGTGAGCCCTTTTTATAGTATCAGAAAGACTTAATGAGAGTCAGGTTTCACATTACCTTAATGGCCTCACCTGACTTTGTCGGTTAATTGGAGTCAGGGACCAGAAAACTGCTAATCCACTGGCCAGCATATCTGCCTTCTGCTACTTTGTTGTACCCAACTGGCCTGGGTCTGTCACATGGGCCCAGGTAGTCTCACCCTTCCAGACCTGCAGTGTATGCTCTAACTGGAGAGGAAGCTTAAACGGGAGCAACTTACCTCAGGAGGGAAAGCTGGGGAGGAAGACAGACATCCTGAGAGCTCCTGGGTTAGGGATTTGGACTTGGAGCCCTGGGAAGGGACAGATAGTAGGAAGTGACCTAGGGAAGGTAACGAGGGCACTTCAGGGTGCCCATTCCTAGATCAGTGTCTGTTGGCATCAGATGGCCCAGGCTCCCATACCAGCTGGCCCTGCTGCAGGAGAGGCATAAGCCTCATTCCAGTCCCACTCTGATAACAAAAGGGGCAAAGACATTGCAAACCTGAAGTGAAGCTAAACCATCCTCGGTGGGGAAGTGGACTGAAAAGCATTCCCAGTGGGAGGCAATATAAGTGTGTGATCCTCTGAAAGCTCTATTACAATACCAAAGACCCTGCAACCCACACTATCTAATGTAAACTTGGCAAAAAAATCAGTTCTCAGTATTGAGACCAACCATGGGATGGTTCAGCTTGGAAGGAAGGAATATTTATGATAAAATTATGACCAGTTGTAAAAAGTTTTTGTATAGAAACTCCATCTCAAACTCAGATAAATCATTGCTTAACATTACAATATACTGCATGATATGAAAAGTTGATTGAAAAAATCCATTATTTTAAAGTTCATTTCATGAATTATTTTTCTATTGGCTAAGAACTTCATGAGACGGTCACTTCAGAATGACAAATTGTATTGAGAATTCCTTTTAATAAATACCATTTTACTGTCTTCTGAGTTTGCAATAAAGAAAATACATGAATTTCACAAAAGGATAATATGTAAAAATATGCACTATCTAATGCAGCAGTTTCCAAAAAGGTGCCTCATATCCCAAAATTAATAGTTCTTGTGGGTCCTAGAGAGTTCAGGGCCACTGCGCCTGTATTTACCCTCGGTGATCCAGCAAGAACACCCAACTCAGCTTCCAGATCTCCAGCTGTTGCCTTTCTGAGTAGAGACCCACATCTCACTCCCTTGAGACCAGGGTGTGTGCAGACTGCACAGTTTCCTACCTTCGCTGTGTATTTCACAACAAAGGCAGTCTACTTAAACAGGCCTGCTTGCTTTCCTTTCAGAGACTGATAACAGAGCAGGAGTGGGCTAGCTTTTTGGCCCGAGGGCCACATTGGGGTTCAAAATTGTATGGAGGTCCAGGTAGGGAAGGCTGTGGCTTCCCCAAACAGCCTGACCTTGCCCCCTGACTGCCCCGCTCAGAATCCCCGACCCATCCAATCCCTCCCCCACTTCTTGTCCCCTGACTACTCCCTCCCGAGACCTCCTACCCCTAGCTACCCTGCAACACCCTACCCCCTATCTAAGCCCCCCGATCCTTATCCCCTGACCGCCCCCTCCAGAGACTCCTTGCCCTTAGTCATCCTCCAGGACCCCACCCCCATCCTACCTTCCTGTCCCCTCACTGTCCCGACTCCTAGCCACACTCCCACCCCTTGACAGGCCCCCTGGGACTCCCACACCCTATCCAAGCCCTCCCCCATTCCCATCTCCTGACCACCCCCTGAGACTCTTTTCCCCTTATCCCACCCCTTACCATGCCACCAGACATGCTGCCGCGCTGATCTGCTAGAGCGCTCAGCCCTGCCCCCCAGAGCACTGCTCGCGTGGCGCGCTGAGGCTGCGGTGAAGGGAGGGAGGAGGTAACCTCCCCAGCTGGAGCTCAGGGGGCTGAACAAGATGGGCCCGTGGGCCGTAGTTTGCCCACCACTGTAATAGAGTGATTCCTGCAGAGCATTACAGAGAAATCATATTTTAAAATGTACATGCATAAGCTTATTGGAGTTCTTCCCAACTCTCATGGGCTCTGGCCAGAACATTAAATATGGAGATATACCTATCCCATAGAATTGGCAGGACCTTGAAAGGTCATCGAGTCCAGGCCCCCCACCTACACTAGCAGGGCCAAGTACTGTCCCCTGACAGATTTTTTGCTGTAGATCCCTAAATGGCCCCCTCAAGGATTGAACTCGTAACCCTGTGTTTAGCAGGCCACTGCTCAAACCACTGAGCTATCCCTCCCCCCTGTTTTTTCAGCACCCCACCTTAAGGGCTTCCTTATGATGATAAGTTCATCAGAGCTTCAATTCAGAACAGGCATACTCAAATGACCAGTTTAGTCCACCCTTTTATACAGATCAAAGATCTTTGATCTGGAGTTCCCAGAAGCAGATAATTACTGTGCAATGGGTCTATCTCTCCCCAGGGGGAGGCTTTAGAGGGTTGATAAAAAGAGGAATTATATTAGCATATACCCCCTCCTCCAATAGAAACCCCTTAATCTTAAAAATTCACATTCACATCACTCTGAAGATACTTACAGTCCTTTCCGGAGAATGCATTAATCTTGACTTCCTATTAAAGAGGTCCCATACAATCCTTCAGTAGTTCATAAATATTTGCATTTGTAATGTAGTGAACTCCAAAGATGCTAAACTTAATTCAGTAAAAGTTTAAGTTAATTCAATAAGGTTTTGTTCAGGATATTGTTAGTCTGTCACAAGGAGTTACTGGGATTATTGTCTCAGATATGTCATCTTTAATCAAAGTACTTATTTGGTAGAGCTCTGTGTAACCTCAAAACGTGTGTCTCTTTCACCAACAGAAGTTGGTCCAATGAAAGATATTGCCTTGCCCACCTTGCCCCTCTAAGAGTCTGGGACCAACAAGGCTATTGCATCACTTCAAACAAAAAGCTTTTTGTCATCCATCTCAGAATGTGCACTTTGTTGAATGGGACTTTGGGATAATAAGATGGAGGCCACAGAGAAAGCCAAAATTGAAGGGAAAATGGAAACCACCTCGTGGAATATTCTAATAAACTAAAAAAAGTGCTTATTGTGTAGAAACTCTTTGACATTGATACATGCTGAAGGTAACGTAGTAAATAAGAGCAGACTCTATCCGCTAAAAGAAAAAATATAGTCCCTCTTTAATCTCCTGTCATTAAATAATATAGGCATTTTGGCATACACTTAACTTTCAAATTCAGAATCTAGCCTACAGATCAGAGTTATGTGCCTGGGCTAATGATTACATTAATCCACATCGTCATGTTGTACTTCTTCTCAAAACCCACATAAAATCTTACCTTAAAAACAACAATTGTTTGTAAGAAGCAAAAAGCCTGAATACTACCAATAATATTAACAGTTGAGAGCTTGTGTATTAAGAGCTAAGAATAGGTTTTCTACTTTGATTCTGTTCCCAGGGACTCTGGCAGTGCAGTGGGTTCTAGTGAAAACCCCTCTGTATTACGGTCTTTAGGGTGAGTTTAAAATGTATTTTTAAAAATAATTTGTGTAACTTGTAATATGAATTGGTAAGGTGTTAACATATTTGGTGAATATGCTATATAAGGATAAAAGTGTTAGAGTTGGCAGTATTAGAAGAAAGGTACACTCAGTCTTTGTACATTTGTAATTCTGTATGTATAACAGAAACTTCTCTACTAAACAACTTTATGGTAATTCACTATGAACATTTTTGGTGTATCTTGTAACTATCAATATTACTTTATTTTTTACATTTTCTGTTTGACATTCCTCTGTTTAAGACTGAATTTTCCTAATACCACACCTTGCTCTTTTCCCAATATTATTAGGCGGCCTAGGACCATACAGGTGGCCTAGGACCATACAGGTGACCAGATTGTATTTCTGAAACCTGAGCATCTAGTGGTCTGGATGAGAGCTATCCCAAGTTACACGATGGATTGATTTAAACCAAAGTGGCTTAAATCAGCAAGCAGGAAATCTAGAGCAACATTGATTCATCCTCCTTCCTAGAAAGTGAGAGTTTTTCTGCAATAACCTCAGGTTATGCTAATTTGAGGTGTGAGAGAATGAGTTTATTTCTTGATAGGCGATGAGGCTGTAATGTGAAAATGGCAATGGCGCAGTGCAATGCTTATTTAATGTCTTTACACATACTACCTGAAAGGTAGGCTTATGCCTCCGCTGATCCATGTCCATTGCCTTTTGTATATTTTAGCTTTCTTATTTTGTTTATTAGCTTGATTCTTTATCAACATATTTTTTGTTCTTCTATTAACACTTAAAAAATGTTGACTCATTTTTTAAATGTTTGTGATTTAATTGTAAAAACATGTAAAAACACCATAAAAATCAGAGGAAAGCTTTTTAAAAAAGAGTCCCACAAGGGAATACTACTACAACCATAGCTTTAAATGGAACTCTGGTGCTATGCAGCCAAAGTGCATATCATTTCAACAGGCAGAAATAAGAGTGATTATAAGTTTTTGCTGGCAGTACATTTTATCCCAAGATACGTTTACATATTTTGTAGCATTCATTTTTGAAATATCAGCTGAGCTTCTGTCTATATTTAAAAAACCCACACGCATTTAAAAGGAATTACAAGATAGCATGACAGCTAGAAAGGCATGCTTAATATGGATGTGTTTGCATTAAAAAAAAATGTACTTTTATTGTAGACACAGTTCACAACAACTGGAACTGCTCTCATCAGATTTCCAAGGTACCAAAAACACTTGAGCCCTGTCTACACATGCATTTACACCGTTCCTAATACCAGTGCAGCAGTGTTATTGCTTGAATATTAATACCATTTTTTCTAGTATAGAAGAGCCTGATGAAGATAAGTGCTGGAAATGAAGAGAGTGTATGATGTAGACTTTGTAGGGGAATGTTTTAAGGTTATTGATCAGATGAAGAGAAACTAACAATTTTGTTTGCAGGTGTTAAGTATAGCTGGGCCCTTTGTTTTCAGTGGTTTTTATTTAATTTTTCCTGGGAATTTATCAGTGTTTATATCCCAAGTCCCCAAGTAAAACTTTTTCTTTGAATAAACAGTTTATTGTTGTAGACTTACTCTTAGAAATATTTATATTTAATAATTGGGCAACACCATTTTCAGTCCAGTCAAGTTCATCCTTTTCTCCTGTTTTGTTCCTTGTATTCTTAAACATATTCCAAAACAGATTTTCATTTTCTTCACATTTTAGTGTGTCAAATCTTTAAACCATTATTTACTAACTGCTTCAAATGTGTATGTGATGGGCGTGAGATTTGTCAGCACTCTCAGATGCGAACACACTTCAGAGCTTGCGTGCCTGTTTGTTGTATTTTCTAGACTAATACATAGCCTTACTTCAACAGGCAGCTTTGCATATACACGCAAACTAATGTATTATCGTAATACATATATTTCAAGTAATGTATTTTCCTAATAAAACAAGTTATTTTAAAGAAATGTAAAATGTATAATACATTTTGTAAAACCCTGGAAATTTTTGGTAAAAATAGTTTTAAACTGAAACCGAAGGGGCTTAAGTATAGCCAAACACATTACTTGAATCTTCTCAGGTTAATTAGCCTTTCAGTTTGTCTACGAGAAGCAAACAATTTGATACATAAGCGAGTGGTGGTTTACATACGCAGATATGTCTAGTAAGTTTTTATGAAATGGAATCCCTCCTAAATAAGTTCCTTTTTTGATAAAGTAATTTTTTAAAAAGTTGTTATACATCATATTACATGTTTGTGTGTTTTATTTCTTTATTTCAGATAAACGGAAGTCCTCGTCTCGGATAATAAGTGGAAAAGGTTTTCAGAATAAAAGTCAGTTTAGGACAATTGCACCAAAAATGGTACCTAAAGTTATAACATCTGGTGTGGTGTCTTGTCTTTCACCTGTTCTTCCTGAACAAACTAATCCTATTTTATCTGCAAGCTCTAAACCATTTATAATGCCAATACAAAACTATACTCTAATTCAAGTTGCTGGTCGTGAAGGAACTTTTTCTCTTATAGCTTTGCCACATATTACCCCTGCACTGGCTGCACAACGAATCCAGCAATCAAATGTGGCCCCACCTGAAAACCTCAAACTACCTATTCCTAGATATGAAGCTATAAAAAATAAATTGTTGATTGACAAAAAAACAATTCAAACCTCTTCTTCAAGTGCACATAACAAGATTCCTACCAAGGCACAAATTTCATCACAGACACCAGCAATGACTACTTCAACTGGAGACCTTCCTGAAGCTCATTCTACTACAGATTCATCTGAACAAGTTATTTTAATTGATCATGGTTCTACTGAAATTACAGTTGCTACCTTACTCAGTGAAAACAACTGTGTTGAATCTGGATCTCCTTTACTAAACAAAATAGAAACTGCAGAAGGTAGTATTTTGGGACCATCTGTCATTAAGGAATCTTTGTCTAAGCCAATGAATGCAAGTAATCCTGTGAAAATAAATCTACATTCCATGAAATCAACTATTGAAGCCACAAAAGGCTCAGTCATAATGTCTGAGAAACTCAAAGAAAAACTGGTGAATTCTGCAAATTCTATCTCTGTCCTGTCACCAGCAATATTTGACAATGAAGTTCAATTGATCCAATCTGCACCAAAAGGAAAACTCCCTATTTTGCCTTATTCAAGAATGAAAAATGCAAAGTTCTGTCAATCTAAACAAAATTCTAACACTGTGGCTGCATCTACTCCTGGGCGAAGACCTGAATATGTAAAAATACCACCTTTGGTGAAAACCTTTAATGTTTCTACCAGAGTTTATGATAAACTACTAGCAATATCTTTTGCACAAATCTCCAAACAACCTCCCTGTGAAGAAAGTTCAGCCACTAAACTGGATGTTGATAATCTAAAGAAATTGAATGGTGTAGCCTCTAAGAGAAGAGGCAGAAAACGAAGAACCCCAGATGATATATTGGCATTTCAGACCAAAAGAAGAAAGTGCATCATTAATAAATTTAGAGAGGGTAAAGAGAGAGTAAAAGTTGATCCCCATGAATCAAAAGACAATAGGGCTGAGTCAATGAAAAAATACCGCAGTATCAGACCAAAACCTATAGTTGTCATGCAGGCTTTAGCTCCACTGACCTCTCCTGCAGCTATAATAGAGACTCATAGTCCTAATTGCATAGAACAAGACATTTTCTTAAATGATCCACTTCCAAATAAATATTTAAGTTATAAGCAGAGTGATGGCCCTTTTGCTAAACAAAGTGATCTGTGTAGAAATGTATTTTCTACTGTACCTAAACCATGGCATAAGTGCCATATCTGTAACCACAACTTTCAATTTAAACACCATCTTCAGGACCACATGAATACACACACAAATAGACGGCCTTACAGTTGTCGAATTTGCCATAAAGCATATGTTCATTCAGGAAGCCTAAGCACTCACATGAAGCTTCATCACAACGAAGGTAGAGTCAAGAAACTTGTGTGTTGTGAATTTTGTGCCAAAGTATTTGGCCATGCAAGAGTCTACTTTGGCCATCTGAAGGAAGTACACAGGGTTGTTATCAGCACCGAGCCCTCCACAAGTGAACAGCAGCTGCAAGATGCTTTAAAGAATAGAAACATACATATAAAAGGAGCAGAAGAAAGAATAGAGAGGTGAGTGCATATACAAGTTAAATGGCAGTACGAAAATGATTTCATTATTTTAGTGCCATTTATGGACTTCTATTACTATAAACATTTTTTTAAAACTTTTTCTTCCAAGGTGAGATTCAGAGCTGCTTGCAAATTTTGTTAGACCTCTCTAGTCAGTCATCTAGTCCATCTCTTTCCTCCTATAGTCCATCAGGATTTATTAATCCTAAATTATCATTGACAGGTTGGTGTCTAGTCCAAAATATTTCCTGTTAAAGTAATATCACAACCGATAGTGGAGCTAGGTTTGTTTTTCATTCCCTGACTTCTTACAGTTAAAAAAGATTTCCTAATATTTAGTCTTACTTTTTAGCCTTGTTCTCATCTGTATTCTTACCAATTTGCATTTTTAAAAAGAATGGTATTCAAAATTGAAAACAACATTTCAAGATATCTAATGGTGTTCCATTGTTTATTTGTACTTTGTTTACCATGTTATGTGTTGTTACCCTGTTCTTTCTCAGAGGTATTGCTGCTTAGTCCAGAGGTGGGCAAACTTTTTGGCCTGAGGGCTGCATTGAATTTCTGAAATTGTATGGAGGGCCAGTAACCAAGCAGCCAGGCATGGCACGATCCCTGCCTCCTATCTGACCCCCCCTGCTTCTTGCCCCCAGGCGGCACCTCCGGGACTCCTGCCCCATCCAAACCCCCCTCTCCTTCCTGACGCCCCCCACGGGACTCCTGCCCCATCCACTCCACCTACTCTCTGTCTCCTGACCGCCCCTGGATCCCCTGTCCCTATCTACCCACCCTGCCCCATTCAACTCCTCTCCTTCCTGACCCCTTCCCCCAGAACCCCTGTCCCATCTAACTACCCCTTGTCCCTGTCCCCTGACCGCCCCCGGAACCCTCACCCCTGACCGCCCCCTGCCGCCCCATCCAACCCTTCCTCTCATTCCTGACTGCCCCCCCTCGGGGATTTCTGCACCCATTCGACTCCCCTGTTCCCCGCCCTCCTACTGCCCCGACCTCTATCCACACTCCCGCCCCCTGACTACCTCTTGAACTCTCCTGCCTCTATCCAACCCCCACTCCCTGCCCCCTTACCACTCTGCCTGCAGCATGGGTGCCTGGCAGCGTGGCTGCACCACGACAGGCAGCCACGCAGCACAGCGCACCGGGTCAGGCCACGGCTCTGTAGCTGCGCTGCCCTAGGAACTCACAGTCCTTCTGCCCAGAGCATTGCGCCGGCGGTGTAGCATGCTGAGGCTGCGGGGGAAGGAGAACAGCAGGGGAGGAGCTGGGAGCCAGCCTCCTGGGCCAGGAGCTCAGGGGCCAAGCAGGAGGCTCCCATGGGCCAGATGTGGCCCACAGGCCGTAGTTTGCCCATCTCTGTCCTAGACCATATTCATGCAGTTGATTACTGCTTTCTACTATCTATTATCAAAGATAGAAAATACTCCTGCTCTTACCTTATGATTTTGTGGTGATCTAATCTTTCCATGGTCAGATAAATGCTGACTTTACTATGCATTTGTATTTATTAAAATGTAGTTTATTAAGTTAATTTTGTTTCTCTACTGTGTCAACACTATACTATGTTTTAATTTCACCCCTCACTCTGCATTGTGAGTTTGATTAGTGAATTCTCTATCCTATGAAATGTTAATTAACATTTTAATAGCATTGGACCCAAGTGGACACTGCAACACCTTGTTCATTTTCACTGTCCAGTTTACAATTAATCATTTATAATTACTCTGTTAGTTTGATTTTTTTAGTAACTCCATCTAACCCATATTTCTCTAGCTACTATGGGAAAGTGTTCTGTGGAGCCCTGTCAAAAACCATATTCAAATCAAAGAGATGCTGTCTCTCTGTACATCTATTTCTTTTATCTTTCATGTTTGATATCCTGTTTCAGAAAAAAATTAAAAGGGCACTATCTGTCTGGTTATAAATTATACATATTTTTAAAATCTTTACTTAGATCATCAACAGTTTCATAGACTACACCTGGGGTAATTCTGTATTGCTGCCCATGCGCAGAATTTATGTACCCTGCAGATTTTTTTGTACCCATGCAGAAAAATGACTTTCTGACAGGGAACCAAGGGGAAGCTGCAAGTACAGTCATGTGAGCCTCCCCAGCAGAATGTTTTGGGTGCCCAGAGCAGCCGGAGAGAGATAAATCACTGTGGGGCAAGAGGTGGGACTTCTGAAGACCCGGCTGGAGGTTCCTACCCAGCACCAGGCTTAGCTGCTAGTCACAGCTGGGCTGGGAAGGACGGGACTTCCTTTTCCCCTGCATGGCATCTGGGGCTGGGTCAGACCCACCCACAGATTTGTCCTTTGGCTGCAGGAAACTCTGCAAACTCCCCCGTTTTCCTGCACCCATTGCTCCTCAGCTTCACAGGGAGGGATCCCTGTACAGGGAGCTGCTTCTCCATCTGCCCAACCCACCAGGCATCCAGACCCTCTCATTTCAGGACCGTCTGTCCATTTCAGGACCGTCTGACATTAAGGAATCTTTGTCCAAGCCAATGAATCGCAAGTAATCCTGTGAAAATAAATCTACATTCCATGAAATGGACTATCAATCAATCAATCCTCCTGCCAAGCCTCGCGCCCCCCCACTCAGAATCTCCTTACCCCCAGTGAGTCCCACTCTCCCCACACCTGTCCCCATCCCACGGAGCCCCAGTCAACTGCACCTGGATGCCCAGTCCACTGAGTCCCACTCTCCTAGCATCTAGACCTCCCACTGAGACCCCCACACCCAGACCCTCCTGCCTAGCTGTATCCCCACCCACACCAACACCCTCCACCTGCTGAGCCCCAACCACCTTCATTTGGACCCCCCTGCAGAGTCCCATTACTGTTGCACCCAGAACACCAAGCAAGCCCCTGTGCATCCAGAGTGCACCCAGATCCGCACTGAGCTCCCTGCACCCAAATTGCCCCACACAGAACCTGCTCAACCCATACCTGGTTCCCCCCACATTAACCTCCTCCACACTTGGATCCTGTCTTGACGAACCTGCCAGCCCATACAGAGGGGCAGGACCCTGGGGTGTTTCTGGGGCAGGCTGGGACCTTGCAATGTGTCAGGGTTGGGTGCAGCCTCACTGCTGAGTCCATGTCCCGGGGGTGAGCTGCAGAGTGATCTCCCCTCTCTGTGCAGCCAGTGGCCTGTCCTCCCCAATGCCATGCTGAAGCCTCCACATTCATTTGAAAAATACATTTTGCAGAATTTTAAAATATTGTGTGCAGAATTTTAAATTTTTTGGTGAGAATTTTAAAAATTTTAATGCAGAATGACCGCAGGAGTCATAGACTGTTAAAATCGAAAAAACTTTAAAATTCCATTTTATTTTTCCTATTTCTGCCTTTTAAAAAAGGAACTTGGATTTTTCTCATGTCAATAAATGAAAATAGACTAATGAATTTTTGTTTTGATAGTCAATGTCCAGTAATTTTTACTTCCATCTTACTAGCGCACAGTGTTGCAATATTTTGGTTGCCAAAATATGATTATTGTTGTTTTTTAACATTTCATTGAAATTCATTAAGGGTTGGTAAAAAATTTACAAAACCTGATTTTGGAGACAATTATTTTCCTGAGAGCTTCAATTTCTGCATTATTTTATATCCTTTGTTTTGTTCACCCCATTCTTCCTACTATTTTATCACTTTATTTTTCTTCTCGGTCCTTATAGCTCAGCTGTTTTATTAATTGCAGTAAAAATAAATGGTTTTAATAAAGTAAATATAATGTTTTTTAAATTCCTCCTCCTTCTCCACTTCTTAAAATTTAGAAGATTAGAAATTTCCATTCTAATTCCAAACATAGCTAGTACTGAAGTAGCATACATATTCCTTTTTTCCCCCCCTATTTTAGGGGAAATAAATGCAATTTTGAAGATTTATTTCAGAGTCAAGCAGAAGTCAAATTACAAATCAAATGTGGGAGATGCCAGTTTACTGCACAGTCTTTTGCTGAGATGAAGTTTCATTTGTTGCGTTTTCATGGAGAGGAGCTCCAAGGAAGAATAAAAGAAGGAATTCTACAGGGAGGCAAGGGAGCTCAGGAAGAACTATTCAAACATGCAGCTCATTTCAGGAAGCAGCGCAAAGAGAGACGAAATCCAGTTAAACATGGCACTTGTGAGGAAGAGTTTTATGCTTTTCCAAAACTGAAAAGGCAAATATATCTTCACCAAAATAATTTTGATATATTGACTAAAAGTGAGGTTATTCCATCAGGTAACAGTGAACCAGGAAAGGAGTTACAAAATTTTAGCAGTGCCACACAAAATAAAAAAATTCAAAATAGGTGTAAAGCTGATTATAACTGCATTTTATGCAAGCAGGTATTTGGAAGAAAAGAGGAACTTTTCAGTCATTGGCAGAATCATCATAATTGTGAAGACCCCTCTTTTCTTTGGACTATTTTTAATTCATTCTCCAAATATGGAGTTATTGAACTTTCTAATAATGCTGAAAAATGAAGCATTGACAAAATTCAGCTAGAAAAGTATTCCATTTCCAAGGTTACTGATTTATTTTTGTCTGATTTGCAATGTCATAAAAATTTACAGTTCACTCATTCTCTTTGGTGATCAGTTTCAGTAGTTTTACATGTGGTTTGGGTTTGTTTTTTTAATACAAAACTGTTAATTCTCACCATAGGCCTTTTCAGATATAGATATATAGACACAGACAGAGACACACGCCTGTTATATACCATACATAATGTTGATGCACAAGGACCTTCACGGAAACAAGTATGCAGAATGTTAGAGGTTGAAATTAAGAGGAAAAAGGGAGGAACTGATATTATATTATGCTGTACTCAGAAAAGTTAATGTGTGTCCTTTGTAAAGTAATAGAATACAAATGCTCTTCTAGTACACAATGACAAACCAGACTGAAAATATAATTTTCAGTCTTTAGTGCTTCCGATTTTATGGGAAATGTGTATATGAATACAGTTCTCTGGCTCCATGTTAAGATTTAATTACATGTTTTTATATGCTTATAAATAAGGAGCACAGTTGTACACTGGGACAATAGAAAACACAAGAAAAATTATTAATGAACTCCAAGGAGTTCCTGTGGATTTCTCTAGAAGTCTTCAGAACTTAAGCTTTCTTTAAAAAAAAAAAAGTTTGATATTATGATTGTAAAGGTAACCTTCACACTGCTGGCTCTTTGATTCCTTCTGCTCTAACAATCAAGGTTATAAACCTCGTTTAAAGTTTATTGTGACCAAATGGGATTCCCATATTGTTTGTCCTTGGCAATGTAAACACAGCCTAAAAGTTGTGTTTATGCTACTATGAGCTAAAACTTTGTCTACACCTAGAGTCTTTTGGGGATACTAATGTAGATGGCTTAGGTACTCACTGCTATGTTATCTAACAGTGCTCAAAGAAGTTAAGATGACACGTTAAAAATGCTGGTGTTGTTTTTACCCTATTGGGTTCCTCCATTTCTACCATTTGTCAGGTTATACCTGTAGTAGTACAGTGATGGAAGAATTATCCATAGAAGTCTGAGGTAGGCACATACTACTTTGCTAAAACTCTGAAAAGTCCAAGACTTTAGCCTGGTTATGGGAACATAGGAAGATAGGGCCTAAAAATGTTGGATTCTCATTGTGGGATCCTGGAAGATATTACATGATTTTTCTGTGTTTTCTGTAACATCAATAAAAAGCTTGATAAGACAATATCTTTTGAATGACATTCCTTATCCTGTAATGCTGTTTGGTGTTTAAGTATGAGTCCAGTATGAGATTGGAGTCAAATAATATAGAAAACAAAAAGGAAAAATCTCACAGAAACTATAGTCATTTGAGGAGGGGGGAAATCCCTGTAGAATTTGACAACTTCCCTCCAGATTCCCATTGATTCAGATGCTTGGTTGTTTCATTACTTTAACTTTTATCAGAATGATACTATTTTCATATGCCAAACTAATTCTGAAATACTTTATTTTATGTTCTGGTGGATTGTTTTTATGACTTGTAAATCTCTACTGCCTGGAGATATAAAAACTGTTCATACTCTGATGCTAACGTGTATCCATATACTACCTTTCACATGTACTCTTACTTAACAGGTGAAGTAAGCATGTGCAGTACATTTAGAAAGGATTACTTTTTAAGTTGTGTTTCTTTTCAAACAAGGGGTATATTTCATTAAGTACAATGTATTTACCCTAAGAAATGTTCTCTCCTGAATTAGCATGTTTTCACTGAGAAACACGCTTCTGAATTAGCCTTTGCTAATTTTCAAATTCAAACTGCTTATAGTGGTGTCTTAGACTAAATTCTAGAATATAAGAATAATCCTTCCTCTAGTTATGTAGTTAAAACACATCAAAGGAAATTGTGTAAAACTCACCGTTTGTTTTCACTAAAATAATTTAAAGATCTAACAACTATGTCATGTTTAAAAGGACATTGGTTTTAATTTTTTTGTCCTCCCTTTGTTTTAAGTTCTATCCAAAATCTTGCAAATAAAAAAATATTCTGTTCTGATCATGTTTTTTGTTGCAAATATTAATTCCCCCTTTACCTCCCCCCAAAATCCCCTTTCCTTCCAGTGTATTTTTAAAGGAGCTTAAATAGACACAGCTTTATTGTTCTTTCTTGTGTTCAGGAGTAGCATCAGTGATGTCAGAGCAGTTCTTGGAAAAACCCTAAGGAAATATTTGACACAATGCTGCTGCAACAGAGCCAGCAAGATGGGAGGGCAAGCACACACATTTACCCTTTTATTTTGTTCACCAAACAAGAACAAACACTAATTTTCACTTTCTTTATATATAATATGCATCTGTGGTAGTTTTTCTTTTAAACTAAGAATTATAATTCTTCATGAGCCATGACATCCTCACTCCCTCTTCAGCCCCTTGACACTGGGTAAAAGAGGCAGAGAGGCATAAAAGGTATTTCATATTTCATCAGTTTAAAGGCAGATGAGACCATGAGTCTAAGCTACTTCTCAGTGTCCTCTTGAGACACTAAATCAAAAAGGTTGAGACATATTTTATACATTTCAGGTTTTTATGATTGTATTTCCTTGCGTAGGCTATCAAAGTTTTGGGTATTTGAAAATAGTTCAGTATTAATTACAGATATATACTTTGCTTTACATGTGCTTTTGCTTTAAATTTGTACTCAATATGATAATATTTGGAAGCAACATTTGGAAGCCTATTTACAGCATCATTAAATAGAGCAAATTTACTGCTAAACAAAGTGGTTGTCATGAATACAGTTTGTTGTTTACCTCAAAGTGTGACATGCTAACATCTGTTTTTGCACATAAATGATTTTTAAAATTATTGAAATGAATGTTGTTATAGCTGGAGTTTTTGGTATTTTGGGGGTTTTTTTGTTTTTGTTTTTTTCCTTTCTAAAACTGTTTTCAGCTTCGCTGTTCAGCTTTAAAGCTGTTCCTCATATGGAAGGATGTTCCTTCATCAGCACACCATAAATAATCAAAGCTGGATGAGTTCCATTGCTTTCTCTGGTTTGCAGAATCTTTCCCTTCTCCAGCTGCACAGCTACAGTTTCCTATAGCCTGCTTGATATGATTGCAGGCAATAATTGCCAAACTTAATTTATTTATTAGAATGTAGATTTCTGTTGTTTAGCTGGATCAGCGCTACTGTTGTGCCTTGTTAGATACTTATCTTATCTCTCATTCACTGCACTCTTTGGAGAAAGTGTCATAAGAAGAATGAATAGGAATTTAGGAGAGCAGATTTAAGTTTTAACTTTATGCAGATGGTGCTGATGTTTGAGAATCACCAGCTCATCTAGGCCCAACTATGTAGTTTATTATATTTCTACAATAAATCCACCTACATATCCATTTGTTTTGGAAGGACATTTATAAATATAAATTCAACTAATGTTGAATTTACCATTATCAAACCTGTACAACTTTAGTTTGTGTTTATCAAGCATAAAGATTAAAATGCTATAACTTCAATAGGTTTACTTGTCAAATTCCTTATAGCTCTGAAGTGTGAAAATGTCTATGCACTGAGTATGACACAAGAAAAATTGTGACCTCTTGAAGAAAATTATATATGATGGCTTTTAAAAAGTGGCAAAGGTTGATTGCTCTCGTTTTAATGCACAGTTTTACAGCTGATTCATCACATTATGGGTGGGGGGGAGTTCTCTGTTTCTTAAAATGTTCTCATTTTTTCTTGGTTAGTAATAATGAATCATAGAATCATAGAATATCAGGGTTGGAAGGGACCTCAGGAGGTCATCTAGTCCAAGCCTGCTCAATCACCAACTAAACAAATGGCTACGCAGATGGTGTCGGAGAAAAGGTTTTGGATTCTTTGATCACGGGATGGTATTCCAAGAAGAAGGAGAGCTAGGCAGGGACAGGCTCCACCTAACGAAGAGAGGGAAGAGCATCTTTGCAAGCAGGCTGGCTAACCTAGCGAGGACGGCTTTAAACTAGGTTCACCGGGGGAAGGAGAACAAAGCCCTGAGGTAAGTGGGATATCGGGAGGAAGCACGAGCAGGAGGGCGCAAGAGGGGAGGGCTCCTGCTCCATACTGAGACAGCAGGAGATCAGAGAGTTATCTTTAGTGCCTGTACACAAATGCAAGAAGCTTGGAGAAGCAGCGAGAACAGGAAGTCCTGGCACAGTCAAGAAATTATGATGTAATTGGAATAACGGAGACTCGGTGGGATAACTCACATGACTGGAATACTGTCATGGATGGATATAAACTGTTTAGGAAGGATAGGCAGGGCAGAAAGGGGGAGGAAGTTGCATTGTATGTAAGACAACAGTATGACTGCTCAGAGGGGAAAGCAGTGGATGTGTTATTCCTTGACTTTAGCAAAGCTTTTGATACGGTCTCCCACAGTATTCTTGCTAGTAAGTTAAAGAAGTATGGGCTGGATGAATGGGTGGATAGAATGCTGGCTAGATCATTGGGCTCAATGGATAGTGATCAATGGCTCCATGTCTAGATGGCAGCTGCTATCAAGTGGAATGCCCCAAGCAGGGCCGGCGACAGGGAGGTACAACGGGTACAGCTGTAACGGGCCCCGGACTTCAGGGGGGTCCCCTGAAGTCCGGGGCGGCCCGGTACGCAGCTGTACCCCCTTGTCACTGGGCCTGTGAGCAAGGCGCGGCTCGGGCAGCCGCTGCAGCGCTCACCAGCCCCCTCCCCCGGCACCCAGCAGCCTCCCCCCGCCTCCCTTTGCTTCTCCCGGCCGGCCACGCAGCCAAAGAGTATGTGGGGGTTGGGGCCCGCGGGCGGCGGGAGACGGCCGGGGAGGGTGGGAGACGGCCGGGGGGGGCGGTGGGAGACGGCCGGGGGGGGTGGGCCGTGGGCGGCGGGAGACGGCTGGGGGGGGCCCGCGGGAGACGGCCGGGGCGGGGGGTGGCGGGAGACGGCCGGGGGCGGCGGCGGGAGACGGCCGGCGGGGGGGGGCGGCGGGAGACGGCCGGGGGGGGGGCCCGCGGGAGACGGCCGGGGCGGGGGGGGCGGGAGACGGCCGGGGGGGCGGCGGGAGACGGCCGGGGGGGGCCGCGGGCGGCGGGAGACAGCCAGGGCGGGGGTGGCGGGAGACGGCCGGGGAGGGTGGGAGATGGCCGGGGGGGGCGGTGGGAGACGGCCGGGGGGAGGGGGGGCCATGGGTGGCGGGAGACGGATGGGGGGGGGCCCGCGGGAGACGGGCGGGGCGGGGGGTGGCGGGAGACGGGCGGGGGGGGGCCGCAGGAGACGGCCGGCGGGGGGGGGCCGCGGGCGGCGGGAGACAGCCAGGGCGGGGGTGGCGGGAGACGGCCGGGGGGGCGGCGGGAGACGGCCGGCGGGGGGGGCCGCGGGAGACGGCCGGGGGAGGGGGGCGGGGTCGGCGGGAGACGGCCGGGGGGGGGGCCTCGGGCGGCAGGAGACCGGCCGGGGGGGCCCGCGGGCGGCGGGAGACCGGTGGGGGGGGCCGTGGGCGGCAGGAGACCGGCGGGGTGGGGGCCTCGCGGGCGGCGGGAGACCGGGGGTGGGGGGGCGTATGATCTGCGTACGGGGCCCCAAAACTCCTGTCGCCGGGCCTGGCCCCAAGGGTCAGTCTTGGGGCCGGTTTTGTTCAATATCTTCATTAATGATCTGGAGGATGGTGTGGACTGCACCCTCAGCAAGTTTGCAGATGACACTAAACTGGGAGGAGTGGTAGATACACTGGAGGGTAGGGATAGGATACAGAGGGACCTGGACAAATTAGAGGATTGGGGCAAAAGAAATCTGATGAGGTTCAGCAAGGACAAGTGCAGAGTCCTGCACATAGGATGGAAGAATCCCATGCACTGCTACAGACTAGGGACTGAATGGCTAGGTAGCAGTTCTGCAGAAAAGGACCTAGGGGTTACAGTGGACAAGAAGCTGGACATGAGTCAACAGTGTGCCCTTGTTGCCAAGAAGGCTAACAGCATTTTGGGTTGTTTAAGTATGGAAATTTACAGCAGATCAAGGGATGTGATCATTCCCCTCTATTCGACATTGGTGAGGCCTCATCTGGAGTACTGTGTCCAGCTTTGGGGCCACACTACAAGAAGGTTGTTGATAAATTGGAAAGAGTCTGGCAGAGGGCGACAAAAATGATTGGGGGCTGGAGCACATGAGTTATGAGGCGAGGCTGAAGAACCTAGGATTGTTTATCTGCAGAAGAGAAGAATGAGAGGGGGATTTGATAGCTGCTTTCATCTATCTGAAATGGGGTTACAAAGAGGATGGGTCAAGATTGGTTTCAGTGGTACCAGATGAAAAAACAAGGAGTAATGGTCTCAAGTTGCAGAGGGGGAGGTTTAGGTTGGATATTAGGAAAAAGTTTTTCACTAGGAGGGTGATGAAGCACTGGAATGGGTTACCTAGGGAGGTGGTGGAATCTCCTTCCTTGGAGGTTTTTAAGGTGAGGCTTGACAAAGCCCTGGCTGGGATGATTTAATTGGAGATTGGTCCTGCTTTAAGCAGGGGGTTGGACTAGATGACCTCCTCTGGTCCCTTCCAACCCTGATATTCTATGATAAACCATCCCAGTCAGGGCTTTGTCAAGACTGACCTTAAAAACCTTATAAATGGGGCCTGATCCTGCAAGTTGGTCTGCATGGGCACACCCCACCATCTTACACGCACACACATCTGCACAGAGTCACGTAGTATTCAGTGAGACTGCACAAGTATCTGCCTGCATGGAGCAGCATGCAGGATGGGGGCCTTACCATGTGCCAGTCTGTGTATGGCTGACTTTTGCTAAGTTCCAAAGTATGAATTTAAAGGTTTTGGATGTTAAACTAAGAAAATTTTCATAAATGTAAGTGAGCTGCTAATAGCTTGCTGATACTTGTTTTCAAAAATTGTAGTAAGTACCAATAATACACTTTTTTACCTCCATGGCAATTTTATTAGTTGAGACTTTAGTCTTTGAAAATTGATATGATATAGCACTGTTTAGTCAGCCTCTTTTATGCTAAAGTATACACATTTTTCTGGCCAACTTCTCCAGGTGGGTGTTGTCACTTGGCTTTTCCTGGAAATAATGGGTTGCGATTGTGATTTCTCTTATCTGGGGTAAATCCAGAGAAATTATCATGAAGTTAGCTTGGAGCTACTCCAGGTTTATACTAGGATGACAGAGATTAAAAGTTGCTTCAATTGCTATAAATTACTTGTCACTGTTTTAAAAATAAATAGTGAAAATAACACATTAATTTGTAATAAATATTTTCAGGTCTACACTACTTTGGACAAAATTTTACTGTGTGTGTTTTCTACCCCACATGAACAGGGCAGTGAAAATCAAACCAAATATTGCTGGCTGGCATTTCATTTTTCAGTTTTGGCTGTGGATGGGATCTCCAGATCCACACATCTCAGTTACATCATCAGTGTTCAGCTAATAGTTCCATATCTGGGGCTAGATTTAAGTCTTAAGTCTTCTGGTAGCCCGACACAGAATACAGATCCTCCTTAGTTTTTCTTTTATGTGAGTGCTGATTACTATTTGTATTGTGGTAGTAGCCAATCCAGATTAGGGATTTATTGTGCTAATGCTAGAAAAACAGAGGAAGAGATGGACATTGCTCCAAAGAGCTGAGTCAAAGGTAGAAAATTGCTGATAGGAGGAGGAGGAGGAACAGGGAAATAAAGTAGTCGCAGTGAAGATTGGCATAAATTTTATGAGTTCTCTTGTACAGAGGCCTGAGACTGTGGAGTTTCCCTGCATCTTCCAACTAAACCCTCCCATGTCACACAATCCAGCCTTTAATATTGGTACAGGTTTTTGAGAACTATAATTTTTACCCTTAT
The DNA here is from genome assembly GCA_032164245.1 of Sternotherus odoratus. Taxonomy (NCBI): domain Eukaryota; kingdom Metazoa; phylum Chordata; order Testudines; family Kinosternidae; genus Sternotherus; species Sternotherus odoratus. The sequence goes on along the minus strand of JAVMKO010000002.1, from coordinate 199,784,439 downwards.
TATTGAGGAAAACACCTTTTAGTTCTTGCTGTCAAGGTAAAATGTTACTTTTATGTGTATCAAGTTATTGGGAAAATAGCTCCTTCAAAGGCTCTGGAGGTGAAATAGTTGGAAACACAAGTTGAGGAGTCACAGATGAACTCTAGTTGTGACAGGGGGAGGTAATTAGCTGGGATCCTGTAATCTTTGTGTGCCAATAAAGCAGGCTGGACTGTACAATAATAAATTTCTCTAGCGCTGTCTCGGGATCCTAGATGTGAAGGTATAATGCAGTAGTTCAAATCCCCCCTGACAGAATTTTAAAACACGGCCCATTGCCTGTTCTGTGGCCTACATGAAATATTAATTATCAAATGTCTGACTCACCAAAGTGGACATCACGAATGCTCCCTTGCTTGCAGTTTTAGTCTAGGCCTGACTAGGTATGTAAGCTACTTGCGTTAGGGTAGGGGAAGGAGTCAGAATTTACCAATGTACATTGCCAAAGAGCCACGGTAATATGACAGCAACCCCCCATTAGCTCCTTTGCCCTGCCTCTCACCCTCCAGCAACCCCGCCAATCAGCACCTCCCACTCCCATCCCACACCTAAGCTGTTTTGTGGCATGCAGGAGGTTTGGGGTGGGGGAGGAGAGAGGGAATGGCAGGCTCAGGGAAGGTGGTGGGAAGGGGTCAAGTGGGGGCAGGGCCTGTGGTAGAGCCAGGGATTGAGCAGTGAGCACACGCACACACATTGGAAAGTTGGCACCTGTAGCTCCAGCCCCAGAGTCGGTGCCTATACAAGGAGCCGCATTTTAACTTCTGAAGAGCTATGCTAGGCTTTTTGGTAAAAATAGCCAAAATTATTACCACCAATTTAGCTCCAGTCATGCCAATTCTAGTGTAGTCATAGCTCCATTGCAGCATCTAATGTTTTAATCACCAAATCTCGTAATTCTGCAATTACCACCAGTTCTGATACGGTAGTTTAAATGCTGGCATTAGCTGGAACTTTGCCTACATTAGCACTCCCACTTTTGCTGTGGTGCCAGCCCCAATTGCTCAAAAATCATGACAGGCCCCTCAAAAACATGAGGTTGGCTTAAAATGTACAGTTTTTTAATAACAAATTTGGGTTCTCTTTTATTTGCTTTCTGCTTTTTTTAAGCATTCTGCTTTTCTTTGCAACCATGAGAGCTTGAATCTCTTTTTAAAATTAAAGTAGATATTCTGATGTATTATGACCTGGGCTGGTTAAAAATATTAAGCACCACAAGATTTGACAATAAAAACAAAAGAGTTGGCAAAACTGCCATGACTACCACCGGTGGAGCTGAAACAGTGAGAAATTTTTGGCAAAAAGCCTACTGACGTGGGTAAAAACAAGGCCCAAACAGTGGTCCTTCCAAAGCACATTTTGGTGTATATTTGTGTGCCTGTGTGAGGAAGTTTGTGCTACTACTGACTGTTCTGTACTTTTTCTGCAATTTCTGACTCTTAGCTGCATATCCTGACACATTTCATGAATAACGAATGCCCTGAATGTCATTTAAGCCAATTCGGATAAAAATGAAGTACTTGTTACTGTATGTTAAAGAATGTTGCTCTGCTTCACCTTTAATATGACTCTTCAATGTATAACTGATCAAGGAAAGCAATAAGCTAGAAGAAATACATAACCTGATTAGGGCTAAAGTTAACCCATTTCCCCTTGAGAGCATTTCTGACCACATATCAGGAGCAGTGCAGTCTGTTTTCACTGTGTACGTTAGTTTCTACATGTTTTAATTTAAAGCACTTATTACTTTTAACCAAAGTAAATATTCTCTACCCTATTTATCTATTAAAATTAATCCTTTTACAATTCTTAGCTCTTGCATCTGTTGGAGTCTGAATCTCATCCAAATCATTTTCTGCTATCTGCCAATTTCTTCCTAAGTGCAACCCTGACATTGTTGCCAATAAATCCACCTTCCTGCCATTAAGTCATCTGCCATATTTTCTATCAAGTTAATCAAAGTTTGTGAGAAGATATTTTAAATGTAGCAGTCTCCAGAAGACCATTTCAGTTAGGCATATTAAATAAGATGAATTGCATCACTGCAGTAAACTATAAATCGGAAAGAAAAAAAAAATTCCAGCCCTGCCTTCCTTTTAATCTGTATTTTGATTTTTCAATTTATATAGTTGGAGAGAGCAAAAAAAATTTCTAGGGAAGAAAAGTCTATTACCTGTGTTATTTTACATGATGCTCTTCCAGTCCACTATTCTTATCTCTTCTGACTAGACCAAACCAGAGCCCATGCTTTGTAAATTGATTGCAGTCTGTTAAATTCAAGCACCATTTTATTTTTACCTTATGAGACAGCTAGTCTGATAAATGGTTAGGGTACCAGCATACCAGGAGACAAACTACCATTTCTGCACAGGTTAGTATTCTAATGCCTGTCAGAGGCAGAATTTTCCAGGTCTTTATAGCAAGAAACAATATCCATTATAAAAGGATTAAATGTGTGGTATTTTTTAAACCTCCCCGTGTTAGTCAAAATAATGTATATGCCAAACTACACAGTGTATTCCAGGACAGTTGTTTTTCTTCTTATTAAAGTGATGTAAAGCTGTGCTTACTGTAGTACCAATATATTTATGGCTGCTCTAAAACCTGAAACAGACAATGGTCATCTGAGTTCCTCAAGGAAAGTGGATTAATTATTGAATTGTTTGAGTTTCTTATAAAGCATATTAAGGTGGCTGGTTAACAACACATATAGGACTCAAACAACATTTCTGATAGTGATATATTAGTACAGCACAAAAATCTGGTATTAAACATTACCACTGGGATTTGCTTACGTTAGGAAAGAGTCCAGGTGGCAGTCTATTTCCACACTGAATAGATTTTTTACCCTTTATTTCTTTTTGATAAATTAGGTGCTTATGTAAGTTGAGAGACTGAAAACATTAGAAGCCTGAAGCCCTTAGTGTATCTATCTGCAATCTGTAGCTGGATAGAAGCGTACAGGGCAAATTTCATACTATTTCTATACCAATTCATCTCAGCCATGAACTATGCTTCCAGAATGGGAGGATAATATAAGCTCCTTAGTTTGCAGTTCTATGGGCTGTTTTGAGCAAGGAATGCTAATTGTATCTAATTGTTTGCATTTTGAAATGTTTAACATCATCCACTGAGCAAGAAAATATTTTGACCACTGAACTCCTGTTACCTGTCGCCTAAGAAGAATTTGTTTCCAAGTCTTCATTGTAAATAGACTTACTTTATTGAATGCACTTTTCTCCCATGTTTTCATTTTGAGCATAATAGCTATAACTTATTCATAAATTGTCTGTTTTTTCTTTTTAAAAAGAAGAAAGGGATGCACTTTGCTTTTGTTTTGCCATTGCATAATGTTGCTGTCTGAAATAATTCACTCTGTAGCCTCTAATAATGAACATTTCATATTTTTACTAGTTACAAAATATGATTATTAAATCTCCTAATAGTGTCCTACATTTTGCATTATAAAATGATCTTGAAGTATGATTAAATTAGGCCTTTTAAAAAAGATCCAGGTTCAGGAAGTGTTTCCTGCAATGCACATCTCTAGAGAAAACTGAGATCTGACTTCTATAGTCAGAACCAATTAAACTCATTGTCTCTCTCTCTCTTTCTGTGAAACATTTAGATGAGTCACTTTTTTCAAGCACAGTTCAAGCATGCCATCACATCTCTTGAGCTATCTGCCTCCTGGGCTCAGCATACCCACTGTCTTCTGTGAAAAATAATTCCCTTTTTTCCATTACATACAAGGAAAGTAAGATGGTAAATCCACAAGCTAGATTTAAAGGGTTTTCTTTTTTTTAAAGCATATTACTGTTTAGTTTACTCAGCATTGGATGGGTTTTTGTCCTTTTGGGAGATGATCTGTTACAAGTTATGGGAAAGCTCTTCTAATGTTTTAGGCTTTCTAGCTCATAGAGTTATGAGAATTCAGGTTTACTTCACTCATATAAAGAAAGAAAATATAGTTGTTTTATCTTTGGTCAAAATCTTCTGCTAGTGCCTAAAATATATAATCAATGTTTTGAGGAATCCCAGAGTGAGTACAATTCCAAATAAAAAGTTAGCGAACTGTGAGCACTGCCTAAAGAAGTCTCTTAAAAACAAAATCCTCCCTAATAGCTACAAGCTATGTGAGTGTAGACCACTTCCTCCAGATAAAAGCAATGCTCTGTGATTGTGCCTAATTTAGATTTTCATAATTCTGCAGCTCTAACAAAGTATCTACAGTACAATTAAGAGCTATCAAAAAGGTCTTTATTATAGTTGGAGGAATATTGTTTTGCTTTTTAAAATTTAAAAAGATCTGTTCTCATTAGAAAGAGAAGGAAAAGAGAGCAAGCATGAATTTTATCATCTGGAATTGTCATTTATTCTATATGCAGAGTTTGTTTTTTGCATATTTTCCTGTCCTAATATGATAGTATGTCTTTGATGTGGAAAATAGATGCTTATAGAATAGAATTTTAATCACTGTTAAGTCTACAAAGCAGTTGAATCTGCAGTTTACAGTGACAGAGATATCAAGTCAAGAAATATGAATGTTGCAGTTATAATGAAGTCTTAAGTAGCTTGTCATTCACCTTTCAGGTTACCTGCCATTCAGGATATCAAGGTTAGATTTTAATACTCTCTGGTATCAGTTCTGCACAGCCTTCCACCAATCATCCTCTATCTTTGTAATAGCAAAGTACGTCAATGTTTTAATAAATCTTTAAATGTATCCAAATCCTTCCAAAGACTTTCAGAAACTATAGCAAATAGCAGGACTTAGTTGACTTTCAAATTGAAGTGATTAGATGTCCAAGTTTATTTCTAAGTACCAAGCTGTAAGAAGTAAAGTAAAATCAACACTTCCTATTTTTTAACTTACCAATTTTAATATCTCACTATACTAAGTACCGGAATACTAACCGGATGGTAGAATATCCAACTAGAGCACAGCTCTACCAGTAGAGCATTTAACATTGTTTCTAAAACATATAGTTCTTTGAGTGATTGCTCATGTGTATTCCACAATAGGTAGTGTGCTCGTCATGTGTACTGGTGCGGAATGTTTTTCCCCTAGCAGTACCCATAGGGGAGCGCCCCTAGCAAGCCCTTGAGTGGTGCCTCCATGGCATGGTATAAGGGGTGCTGCGCACTCCCTCCGCCCTCAGGTCCTTCTTGCCGCCAGTGAAGGTGCTTTGGAACTGCTCTACTCCAGCTTTGCTGTAGCTTGTCCCCAGAACTCCTGTTCATTCAGTGTATGTGACCTGTTGTTAGTACTTGATTAGTTTTAGTTTACTTTAGTTTAGTTTAGTTTAGTTTAGTTTAGATAGTGCACCCAGGCCGGGGAATGCCCTATGCCCCGGGTTTAAGTCATGTGACACTTGCAGATGCTCGAGGTCAGTGAGCAATCCGCATGTGCACTGTTTATGCTGTTTGGGTGAAATCCATTTCAGCGATTGCTGCAAGGTTTGCAAGTCGTTTAAGCCTCGGACCAAGAGAGAGAGACATTAGGCTCCGGTCTATCTTCATGGAGTCGCTGTTGACCCTGACTTCGGTGTGCTACTCCGAGTCGGCACCGGGCACCAGGCTAAGAAGAGGCCTTCGCCACAGCACCAGAGTAGGCCTGGGGCAGAGACTAGAACCGTCATGGGCAGTTCTCGATCCCCATCAGCCTCTAAGTCTCCGACTCAAGTTGAGTAGAGTAGCCGGCCTGTTCAGAGCAGATTTCCCTGAATGTCTGGATGTCCGCCAAGCCAGATGTCCTTCAGACAGGTCGGGATGTGATGTCCACGCTAATACCAGGAGCACCGCCAATGTTGGCCCCATGGTCCAGAGGCAAGCTCCCACTGGGATCTCCGCTGTCCACCCCAAGTCGGTACCAATCTCGGTCCAAGGAACATTCCTGATGCCATTCGTCCCTCAGAGACTGTTCATACATAATCCACATGGGTTGCCATAGACTCCCACCAAGTTGTCTGGCCGGGTTCCATCTGACAGAGACTCTGGGCACTGCTCCGCCTCGAGGAGCTGACACTGACGGGACTGAGGCAGATGTAGCCAAAGGTCCTCGTCTCGAAGGGGCTACCCTTGCCAGTCGTGACACAAACATCAATGTCGTTCCCGTTCGTCGTCTTGCTCCAGGACCCAACCACGGCACTGCTCCCGTAGCCCTGGGCGTCAGTCGCTGGTGATTTGCTGTCACGGATCTGCCCACTGGAGCCGATCGTGGAGCAACTGCAAATGGCAATACCATTCCTCCAGATTGGAGTCGTTGTTTCGGGGCCGACACTGCTCCCGGCGCAGCCGATCCTCTTGGTCCACGGACAGCAGCAGGTCATAGGTTAGCCCACACGTCCTTCATAGTCATCCATCGATGGGTCCGACCAGTCAGGCCAAACACCTGTGGCTCTGTGGCCCCTGATGCAGCCCCCAGTGGGGGTTTGTTCAGTGGCCAGAGCCACAAAAGGGCCGTCAGCCTCCCTCTCCCAGCCTCTGAGGAAAGAGTCGGTAAGACATACTTCCTCAGCGTCATGCCCGGAGAGCAACCAGGTGGTAGACCCTCTGGTGCTGGTGGGCACACAAAGTACCGCACCTGCCTCCTCGCCCTCCCCTGATGAGGCGATTACAGCCCCTCCTCCCTTCCGTCCTGCAGGATGACTCTAAAGCCCACCAAGAGCTATTGAAAAGAGTGGAATCAAAACTCACCCTTCAGGCAGAGGATGTGGAGGAGCCCTCGGAATCCCCTTTTAATGTCCTATCTGCCTCGGTACCGGGCAAGGTAGCCTTTCCTCTCCATGAAGGTGTGGCAAAAATTTCAAATGCCCTGTGGCAAACCCGGCATCATGGGCCCCCATCTCTAAGAGAGTGGAACGCAAGTACTTTGTGCCCGTCAAGAGGCATGAATACCTGTACACGCACCCTGCCCCTAACTCCCTCGTGGTCGACTCGGTCAAGCACAGGGAACGACAGGGCCAACCAGCCCCTACTCTGAAAAATAAGGATTCATGGAGGCTGAATTAATTTGGGAGAAAAATGTATTCATCCTTGAGCTTCCAGTTACGGGTGATGAACCATTAGGCTCTCCTGGGCCATTATGAGTTCAATCTGTGGGGCTCTCTGCACAATTTTGATCATATACACCTATTGTGGAATAAACATGAGCAACACATCTCAAAGAACACCAGTTACGGAAAAGGTAACTCTTTTTTTAATAGACTGCAGAGGGCTGATATGCCTCAAAATTGCAACTCATCCAGTAGGGTACTGATTCATTACCATGTGACTATTGTACTCTCTTTTTTTCAGTCCATTTATTGAAATTTAAGCACAAATAAGTGCTGTCCTAGTCCTAGGGGTGCATTCCTGAACTGGAAACCTGGAGCACTTTACAAACTATGGCCCCGATTCACTTTGGGCCCTGAGAGTAGTCCTGTGTAAGTCAATGGAATATAATGGAATCTCTAAGTCACTCCTGAAATCTACCTCTGGAACATAGCAGCTATTTACTGAACACAGCTGTGCCACTCAAGAGTTTACAACACCAAATGAACAAGGGGAATTTCTGAGAAACCAGTGAACTTTACAGGAGACTAAGTAGTTGTGTGAAGAGAGGTGAAGTTCTATTATGAACCATTAACTTATTAAAATAGGAAAAAAGAGTAAGAATAAATACTTAATTTCAACAGGGAAAGAGGTTAATAGTTGGATGCCATAAAGACGTGTTAGAACTGGCATTTAATATATTTATATTCTGGAGGAAGGGTAGAACAGTGAGATAGCAACAATTGCAGATGGCACAAAATTACAAAAGTTAGCAAAGACTTTGGTCAATGTGATAGCAGATGGAGTTACATCAGAAGGAGTACATGAGTCAGTGGCAGGAATCAGAATTCAAGTGGTTACAGGGATGCTTCTTGTTTTCCTTGTGTAATGTACTTACCCACTGTGGAAGGGGAGGACCTGAGTCAGTCTGTTCCATGTGGAGAGGAGTCCAGTTGGTGCTGCCTCAGTACTTGTGAAAGCAGTTGCATCTTCTGGAAGTAGAACTGCTGAAAGGAGTTCTCCACCTGCCAGGGAGCAACTGGTTCCGGCTGTGCGAGTGTTACAGGAAGTCTGCCGCTGGGAGTTCAAAGGAAACCAGCAGCTCCGCTGTCGGGCAGAAAATGGCTCCAGTTAAGTGACTTGTACACTGGGGCTGAGCTATTGCTGGATTAGCAAAGGGCAATTCCCTCAGAACCTGAGGAGGTTTTGGCGACCAGTAACACTATTATAGACTGATCCATTTCAAGGCCAGAAGGGACCACTGTGATAGTCTAGTCTGACGACCTGTGTAATACAGGCCAGAGAATTTAACCAAAATAATTCCTAGAGCATATTTTGTAGAAAAACATCTCATCGTGATTTTAAAACTGCAGTGATGGAGAATCCACCATGACACTTGGTAAATTGCTCCAATGGTTAATTACCTTTTTTAAAACTTACACCTTATTTCCAATCTGAATTTGGCTAACTTCAGCTTCCAGCCATTGAATCATTTTATACCTTTCTCCACTAGATTGAATTATCATTATCAAACATTTGCTCCCCATGTAGCTATGTCGAGACTGTAATCAACTCATTCCTTAACCTTCCCCTTGTTAAGCTAACTAAATTGAGCACTTTGAGTCTATCAGTATGTCATGTTTTCTATCCCTTTAATCATTGTTGTGGCTCATCTCACAATCCTGTCCAATTTTTCAACATCCTTCTTGAATTATGGACACCAGAACTGGAACAGTATTCCAGCAGCAGTCACATCAGTGCCAACTATAGAGGTAATATAATCTCTGTTTCTTCTTCGGTAGCTGCAGTGCGTTCGAGTAGATGTGTGTTCCACTACCCGCTTGGTCTTGAAGAACCACAATTACTGTAACACTTTCACTCCTATTCAAGATACTCCTCTTCATGCGTCCAAGGATTTCATTAGCCTTTTTGGCAATAGATTTTTACTAGAAACTCATGTTCAGCTAATCATCTAACCTCATTCCCGACTCTTTTTCACATTCACTGCTTCCCAGAGTAGGATCCCTGTAAGTATGGCCTATGTTGTTTGTTCAGAGATACATGTTTACATTTAACCATATTAAAATGCATATTGTTTGTGCCCTTACCAAGTGATCAAGACATCTCTATACCAGTGACCTGTCCTCTTCATTACTTACCATTCCCCCAATTTTTGTGTCATCTGTAAACTTTTATCAATGATGATTTTATGTTTTCTTTCAGTTCATTGATAACAATGTTAAATAGCTTAGGGCCAAAAACAGATCCATGTAGGACCACACTGGAAATGCACGAGGATGATTCTCCATTTACAATTATATTTTGAGACCTATTAATTAGCCACTTTTTAATCCATTTAATATGTGCCATGTTATCCAATGCACAAAATGCTCCAATAACAACTATATGGATAGAACCAGACTATCAATGTGGTCTCTAATGAACTCACACAAAAAAATTATAAAAGACAAGAACATCATATCACTCATGGGCCAACACTTTTTTTTACAAACAGTCACTCTATATCTGACTTCTCAGTCCTCGTCCTCAAAGGAAACCTGCAAAAGCCTTCAAAAGACAACCCTAGAAGTTTAAAGTCATAAATTTGTTAGATACTGGTCTTAAACCAGAAATCCAGTGTCTTTATTATTACAAAAATCTGTAACCTCCCTTTTTCATCCTGTGACTGCAGAGGTGTTAACTGGCTGCTTCACAATGGCCTCTTGAATTGCCTCTTACAATATGTATTAACTATTTATAGTAAACAATCTGTTCCACCTAGTATTTAACTGTGACATTCTGAGGACCTTTCCCAGACCTGAAGAAGAGCTCAGTGTAGCTTGAAAGCATGTCTCTTTCACTAACAGAAGCTGGTCTAATAAAAGATATTACCTCACCCATTTTGTCATATGTTAATTTCATATAATTCTCATTTTTTAATCAAAATGTCATGCAGTACCATGTCAAATGCCTCACAGAAGTCTGCCTTTGATCCTTCACCACCAGTGATGAAAATCAACACTGCTTGTACTATCTGGATGAGGCACATATCTCTGCAAAGTTCAGTATCTGTGGCTCCTTCCCACTTAGCTCAGGACCTTTGCCTGCATAAGCACCTGAGTGAGAAGGCTATCAGGCTCCTCTCCAATTTGAGACAGGGGTACCCCCTGTACATTAGCCTCAACTGACCAGCAGTCTCCCTTCAAGAAGATGCTTTGGAGTGGAGACCTTCAGCATCTAAGCTCTGTTCTTCTAGGACTCCCCATGGGAGTAGAGGGCACTCTCATGAGCAGGACAAATCCCACTGAGGACTGTCCATAAGAAATAAGCTTCCTCCTTGAGCCTGGCCTGCTAGGGTTAGATCTTGCATATGGAACTTAAGGAACTGGTTCTGTTGAAGATCCCCAGATCAGAGGATAAAATGCTTGAAAAGAAAGATCCTCTGATTCCTTCAGTCATCTCGGTACTGAAGCATCAGGATAGATGTTTGCTGGTTCTACCTATGAGTGCTGGTCCCGACTCATTGTTGATATCGCCCCATCTATCTAAAGACCGTCTGGTCACTAAAGATGCACCAGATCCATCAGACTTAACTGCGGGAATCCCTTGGATACCAGGTCATGCTGAGACTTATGTAACAGTGGCAGATATATTCCTTCCTTATCCACAGTCTATACTTCTTTCCAACTTGGCCTTCCAGAGGGATGGAAGAGGAGTCTACATCACTGTCCCAGAAGCCATCTCACTTCCAAGCATCTAGCAGGAGTGCCCCAGTGCTGATGGCACTTCCGCTACTAGTGGGGCAGTTTCTGGGCTTGGATAAATCAGAGGAGCTGACCATGCTGGTGTCTCTGCAGAGGCAATTGAGATCTGATCGACTGGGGTTCTCAACCTTGTTCTTGCTGAGGCCTCCCTCAACATTCTATAAAAACTACGGGGCCCAGCGGGGATGTGGGGAGACTTGGGGCTCCAGGGAGGGTAGGAGGCAACCCTAGGGCATAGGCATAGTTTGACTTCTATTTTGCCTGCTTTGATAATCAAGAGATTATGCTCACCATTCTGCTGGTACCAATTTCCTTGGGGTCTCCCACAACAAATTGATCCCTGACCTTATTGGAGTCCATAGGATCCTTATGGCAGGCATCCAGGCCCCTCTCTGAAGTCGTTCTGCTTCTGTCTCTCTTGCTAGCTAGTTTCATCAGTGTACAAGGAGACAGAGGTAGAACCAGACCAACAGGTACTGACAGTTCCAACAGGATCCTCTTCATCATCCCTGGATGAGGCGGTCACTCCAGCTTTGTTTTCTCTGCCGATTACCACCGCCAATACCAAAATGTCAATGGGACGTTAATCTCATCCTCTCCAAGCTCACTAGTCCATATTTTGAATGCTTGTTGACTTGTACCATGGCCCATCTGTCCACAAAGGTGGCGTTCTTAGTATCTATCACTTCAGCTAGGAGGGCCAGTGAGCTTGGCGCCATCAGGGTGGACCCTCCTTATACAGTATTTCACAAAGTAAAGGTTTCTTTTTGATTATACCCTAGTTTTCTCCCTAGGATTGTTTCTGAGTTCCACATCAATCAAATGATACACTTACCTAAACCTGAAACTCCACACTTCCTCTAAAGACGAGAGACTTCACTCTCAATGTCCAGTGTGCCCTGGCGTTCTACCTGCAGAGAACCAAGCACATTAGGAAATCACCAAGACTCTTTATCGCCACAGCAGAGAGATTGGGTGGGCAAGTCATATCCTCCCAGAGGATTTGTAACTGGGTCCCAGGATACATCTTATAGAGTGCTACAAGTTATAATCTCAGCTTTCCTTTTAAAAAATAATGTTTTTAGCCCTCATGATTGCAAAGAAAAGCTTGAAACATGAACTGGATGGAATGGATCCAGTGATGCCAATCTGACTTTTGAGACCGCCTGGAAGCTCATAGCTCCAAGAGGTGTAAACTGCACCATTCATCATAATGAGATGTTAACAGAAAAACCATTGCTCACATCAACACCTTCCCAATAACTTGGGAGGAAAAGGGGATGCTGCTGCCTACCATTATGGCTCTGCTATGCTGGTGTCAGCAAAGACCCTCACATACAACCGTTTCTGCTTATGTGGGTGAGAGCTGAGTCTTGCCTGCTCCAGGACAGACCAGGAAAGTGGGGGTGGGGGAGTCAGCATACTCAAACAAGAGTGGAGGCAGGACTCCTACCAGTCTAGCAAATGGCACTTACATGGGTTGATTTTCCTACCCCAAGGAAGGGTGGAGCCACAAAGGCCCCAGGTTGGGTTATGGCTAGATTGCCTTAGATTGCCTTAATCTGGGTCTGATTCTGGGTACCTCATTAAGGTCAGCAGGGATCCTATGTTACAAGTTGAGATCTCTGTGAGGGAGAGAGCCTTTAGCAACTATGCTCCGAGTCTCGCTTACTGTTTCTATTCATCAGGCCCACACTGTTACTCAGCTGAAGAAACATCTGTTTGCCATTGCTTTGGATTGTTGATAGCATTTGAATGCTCTCCTTAGCAATGTTTTATTGGAAGTCAGTCTGCAACATCCCCTTGCACAGTGCTACGTAATGCACTGGGTCTAGTTTAGAGTCATCTCTCTTTTATGTAACTCGGCTACATTTGTGTAATTTACAGAATGCACAGGGTACACTCCTCATTGTCCTAGTCCTAGAGAACCAGATCATAGTTCCAGGCTTTTCCGTTGCTAAAGTCAGCCAAGCTGCTATGAATTCCAGCTTGTTTTCTGGAAGGATATTTGGACAAAAACAAACTGGCCACTTCTTGATGTAAAAATTCCATTATGACTTTTGAAGCCAAGATGCAATTTTCAACTGTGGATTTTGGCGAGAATTGAACTGCGTATTAAAACTCTCCCATACTATAAGCATATTATGGTTTACTTTATATTCTTGGGTAGTCTGCATGAAATGTACATTGCTTGGGCACTAAGATAAAAAGAATATAAAGGGAATGCATTTTCTACTGGGCAAGCCTATCTGCTCTGATTTTACTGGATTTTCAGTTAAGTGTGACTGTGAAGGATAATTACCATCATGTGTTACCTGAGATTACAGGGTTGCTTTCCAATTAATGACACTAGAAGAACCAAGCAGTTGTTAATATTTAATCAGACTCTTGGCTTAACAATTGGATAAATGAGGTGTGTAATTACACAATTATCAAAGACATTTCAGATAGGAACAGTACTGTTATTAATACTGAAGGTGAAAGCTAGTGAACTTAGACTGTTCTCTCGCATCAAGCATGTCGTTACAGGAAAGATCCTCAGTATAAGAGTGTGTCAGTATTTAATATTAGGTAATAAACAAAGGTCTCAGTTGGCTTTAAGATAAAGATTTCTTCTCTGCCAGGAGATTTCAATATAAAAAATATCAGACCAGATGTTTTGTCAGTGTGGCAAGCTGTAATCAGTGGTAACTAGGGAACATTTAAATACGTACTCTGAGAGTGTTCCGCTCTTTTATATTCATGCTTTATGTATCATTTCTCAGCGGTTATGCAATTATTTCCCCTGGCTGCTTCACTCTTAAAATTTATAGAGGACTATGAGGCACCTACTAGTGCAGCATCCTATTTACCAGCCCAGTGAAACCTTTCTTTAAAATAAATGTTTGCCATATAGATTGTGCAAATGACACGTTCAGGACCAAGAGCAAGATTTTGTATTTGGTTGCAAAATACTGAACAGGATTTGAATCAGAGAAGCTATCTACAGTAGACTCTCGATTATCCAGGATTGGGTTAACCAGGATGTCAAAAAACTATGTGTAACTCGCAGGGCTGTCTCTGGCTTTGTTGCTACCCCAAGTACACACACAAAAAACACCCCACCAGGGCACAGGGCAGCCAGTGAACCAACACCCCCTCCCCCCGGCGCAGGGTGGCTGGTGAACCAACCACCCCTCCCCATATTTCCTATGGATGGTGATTATCCAGGATTTTATTAACAGGATTAATTTTTTTCCTATCATCCTGGATAATCGAGAGTCTACTGTATTTGTTTTAGGTTGGGGGCTGTCTGTAAGCGAGGACTGGTCTGTCTCCCAAGATCTGTGAGAGTGAGGGATCATCTTTCAGGATAGGTTCTAGGTCTTTGATGATGTGTTGGAGAGGTTTAAGTTGGGGGCTGAAGGTGACGGCTAATGGTGTTCTGTTTTTTATTTTGTGGAGCCTGTCCTATAGGTGGCTTCTGGGTACTCTTCTGGCTCTGTCAATCTGTTTTTTCACTTCCCCAGGTGGGTATTGTAGTTTTAAGAATGCTTGGTAGAGTTCTTGTAGGTGTTTGTCTCTGTCTGAGGGATTGGAGCAAATGCGGTTGTATCTTAGAGCTTGACTGTAGACAATGGATTGAGTGGAGTGTTCTGGATGGAGCTGGAGGCATGTAGGTAAGTGTAGTGGCCAGTAGATTTCCGGTATAGGGTGGTGTGTATGTGACCATCATTTATTAGCACAGTTGTGTCTAGCAAATGGACCGCTTGTATGGATTGGTCCAGGCTGAGGTTGATGGTGGGCCACTGACCAAGGTGAAACATTTGCAGTCACACTTTCCAGGCCAGTCTTCTTCACCTTCTACACATGGGACTCCATTTGCCAGGTATAAGGACTACATAAGGTGACCAAAATAGATTTGCTTTTCTTTTTGTTTTAACTTTTTGCCATTGGAAGCTGAGATTTCATAATGTGAAAAGAGCAGACTTTGTTTATTATATTGATATATTGTGTCCTGGGCACCTGACAGGCAAATAAGAAGGTACGGTCTCATCCCCAAGGCTCTTACAAACTAGATACCATATATACTCATCCATTAGCCTATTTGTTTATAAGCTGACCCTCCAAGATGAATAGGTGAAAATAGCAAAAACTGTATGACCCTTTCATAAGCCAACTTTATATTTCAGGGATTGGCAAACTTTGGCTCCTGGCCATTTGAGAGGGCAAGGTTGAGTAAGTAAGGTTGAGTATGGATCACCTGACACTGTCACCTCTGAGTTTGAAAACTCTGGATTCTAGTCCCACACGATCTAGGTTCTGCTATGGAATGGGGGTGCCACACTATGAGAGGCGCAGTCTTTCAGATGAAATGCTAAATCAAGGCTCCTCTGCCCGTCTCTGATGGCTTTCAGGTGGAAGTTTGGTGTTTGCTTTTAACCTTCCCATTGCTAATCTCAATCCCTCTACCGCTTCCCAGCTTTATACACCTATGTTAGGATATACCAGCTATGTTTGGCAGCACAAGACACAACCATTTGCCAGACATCTGTAATACATTCAGCAATGGTTGATGTGTTAATATACAGCACTGAGAAGTTAGTTCTTTCAGAGCCCTTTGTAATAAGTTAAATACATTGTCTACTCTTTTGTGTAATAGGTTCGGAAAGAAGCAACTAAAAAGAGGTAATATGTGAATAAACTTCAGAGCACATCAAAGCTATTAATTAAATTCTGCTTATTAAACACAAATCCGTTAACAGGATGTTACTAATCAATGAAGAGTAATCTAAGGAATGTTTAATGGGCTCAGTTGCATTAAGGGTTTACATTAAAATGGGTTTTTGCAATGTTCCAAGTTTTGGTCCATAAATACATTGGTTCTAAGGCAGTCAATTAAAGATACAGAACAAAAGTGCTTGAGGATGCCCAGAGACAGTGAAAATGAGAAATGAACTTGTGTTTTGGCAGACATGAAATTTCAAGCCTGAATTTATTGCAGAATAAACAGAAAAGAGAAATAGACCAGTATTGAACTCTAGAAGTGATTCAGAGACACAGTTGCTTTTAATTGAAGATTTTAATTTCTATTTGAAATGGGTGTTATACAACAATCCCTTAACACTCCAGCTGTGGGGAACAATCACATCTGGCACATAAAGTAGCAAAGAAATTATCTTAAGGTTGTGCTGTTAGTAAAAACATAGCTACAAATTCATGGGCAAATAACTTACTGGAAAGGAAGAATGTATCCATTTTGTCAGATGACAATAAATTAGCTTGAGGGAGGAAAAAAATAAAGCCAAAAGAGATTTTTTACTCTAGAGAATTTAAATTTAAAAAGAGGTTCGCTCTTAAGAAATCTTTATGAGCTTGCAAGGCATGAATTACATGACCACCATTGAAAATATGAATGATAATTTCAAAGAGCAAAATTATAAGTTATGTTAATGTTTCAGCTGTGCAACAAGTGTGCAGCATATGTTGGAGGCCTATGTGATCCGATCTGACAATTTACAGTATGTTCTCCTGGAACTTCTGTGAAGACAGGACTGTAACAACATTCTGTCAATTGTGTAAAATACAAAATCTGTGAAAAGAGGAAATGCTGCAAATCTGACACTGGTGCTTTAAATTGCATGTTCTATAACAAAGCTGATATTTCATCATTAATCATGGCAGAGTAGCTGTAGCCAGAAACCTGTCAGACTCAATCCCAGTGAGGACCAACATTCTCTCCAGTTTCCTTACTTGTACTGCTGCTGAGTTTTCCAGTGAACCACAAGTTTACTAACTAGGTCTTAAAATGCAGCAGCTTATCTTAACTGCAGTTGACATTTGAATTCTAGAGATATATCGAGCTTTCATCATCTATTATCCCCCATTTGTGTTGTTATGTGCCCCAAAAAGATGCTAATGGATGAAAGAATTTAAAAAATGTAGTAAATATGTAAATAACATATGGGGACACTTTAAATGTGCTAATTTGCATAAAGGATGTTGATTTGTTTCTTTATTTTTATATTAAGATGTACAGAAAGCAAAGGAGATGATTTCTTAAACTACCATTTGATAATTGTCTTAGGCCATGTCTACCCTAGCAAGCTTACAATGGCGTAGCTGAACTGATTCAGCTGCACCACTATAAGGTTGCTCATGTAGCCGCTCTATGATGACAGGAGAAGCTCTCCCACTGATATAGCACTGTCCACACTATGTCTTATGCCGGCAAAACTTATGTCACTCAAGGGGGTGTTTTTTTCACAGAGACATAAGTTTTGGCAATGTA
This sequence comes from Sternotherus odoratus, assembly GCA_032164245.1. Lineage (NCBI taxonomy): Eukaryota > Metazoa > Chordata > Testudines > Kinosternidae > Sternotherus > Sternotherus odoratus. The sequence continues at coordinate 199,767,333 of JAVMKO010000002.1, read as the reverse complement.
AGTGGTAGTGTAGGCATGGCTTGTACTGTCAGGTGCTTGAAAACATAGATGGTGGAAATATAATGTTCCTCTTACACAGCAAACAGTAGTGAGTTGTTCTCAGTTTAAATATCTGAATCTACCAAATGATGATAAAATATCAGACAATACAACACGTGATTCCCATTTCAATACAAGAATGGAATTAAAATGAAAGATTTTGCTAACAAGCTCAATAAGGATTCAGTTCAAGCATGTTTGCAAACAAAACATCCTTATTTACACAAAGGCCCCTTCACACCACTTTTTCAGGGTGAATGGGCCTTACTGTGGGAGTAAATGACGTGTCTGAGCAGTGTAAAGGAATCTTGGGGCTAGTCTGCCCTTACAAGTGCTGCAGCAACACAGCTGTATCAGTGCAGCTGCATGTCTGTATTGCTCAGTGAATACGCTACCTATGCTGAGGGAAAAGCTGTTCCTGTCTGTACAAGCACGTCACCTCCCAAAGAAGCAGTAGCTAGGTTGATGGGAGAAACCTTCCCATTGACCCAGCACTGTCTACACCAGAAGTTAAGTCGGTATAACTACGTCGCTCAGGTGTGTGGATTTCCCACACCCCTGAGTGTCATAGTTATACCAACGTAAATGTGTAGTATAGACCAAATTAAATGGGAATATGTCCCTGTGTTTTGTGGGGGGGAGGGGGGGAAACACACACGGAGACACACACACATGCACACGCACACACTAATAATCACAGTAACATATTTTACTATGTGAATTTATTGATCACAGAATTAATGAATTCCAGCTGAGTTCTGCAGTTGGAAGTGATCATTGTCTGTATGTGGGGTGTGAAAGAACCATTCTATTGGTGAAAAGGGGGAAAAGTAGATTGTTTTCATGTGGGTTATTAATAATTGCAGCTTTTTTGGCATGTGGTGTAGAAGTAATTAACAGGAGGATATGTCTAAAAGATGGTATATTAGGCAATCTCATTCCTGTGGCATAGTAATAAATGAAATAAATTCACAGCTTCTTTCCCTTAGTCACTTGGACATGTTCTGTAGGGAAGAAATAAAAAGTCTTAAATTATTAAGGATCAGCCTCTTTGCATATTAAAATGGCATAGTGTCATGTTAAATACACTGTACTGAAAGGTCAATTAGAGACCTACTTTGAGTTAATGGAATTAGGTTTTTTTAAAATTTCACATTATAAATGCAATCTCTCAAGGTGTACTTTAGATCTAAGGAGCAGATAATGTTAAAGTAATCTGATCAAGAAAATGTTCAACCAAAAGGCCCAGAAGAAGGAAGTCAGAAGGTCTGATAGGTGCAGCTGGGTTACGAAGCATAATAGAAAAGTGAATATATATATATATATATTTGCAATTCCCTGATTTCCCTGATGCTGACTTTACTGGGACCATGCATGTGAGTGAGGTGTGGGATTTTTGGTGCTAGCTAAACACCCCACGATTCAGCAGAAACTCACCACACTCCTTGCCATAGCAGTGATTCAGCAAAGCACTTTCACACTTGCTTAAATCCCATTAGCGCCAATGGACTTAAGCACTGGTGTAAGTACCCTATTGAACCCGGTTCCCCGTACAATATGTCAACTAGTCAATGTACAATTGTTATTGTATTTATTTTCCAGCCACGTCTTTGGCTGTGCTATGAAATAACCTCCCAGAGGGAAGTGTCTGTAAAGTGCTCTTCTAAAAGATTTGCTCCTCCTGTGATGTGCACACATATTAATTAATGTCAATGGCCATACCATCCTCAATATTACATGAGAGAAGACAGTGGCCCAGATACGGAAAAGGATCCCTATTCACGAAGGGTACGTAAGCACATGCTTAATATTGAAGTCAATGCAACTTAAGTATTTGCTAAGTGCTTTCCTGAATATGATTGGATGCAAGTACCTGCTTATGTGCTGTACTGAATTAGAGCCAGCGCGATCAGGAAAATAAATAAAGCTCCAAGACTGCATTCTTCACTGAGGCCTGCTCTACTGTTTCAGTTAGGAGTGTGATTTTTTTAACCAATACTGTTGTATCAGTACAACCCCTAATGTGCACACAGTTATACTAGTATAAAAGTGTCTTATATTGGTTTAGCTTACGGGAGTTGTCTTACTTTAGTTATGCCTGTATAGTTATAGCAGCAAACTTTTTGTATGTAGACAGCTTCATGCTGTCTTGAGTGGCTCAGTCAATCCGAGGGCAGGTTAGGATGCTGGTGGTGTGTTCTAGAATTAGACTTCACCAAGCCAGTAACAAATGTGAACTCCTGGATCACTCTATCAGTCTTACCATGGAGTCACAGAGAGTCCACTTAGACTCTCCAGCCTATCTTGCCACCCAGACAAACTGGCCTTTGTGATAAACCAAAAATCACATCACATTTAGGTTGTTCCCAGTTCCAATGGACCAGTCATTTACCCAGATCAATTGATATCCTACATCTTATATCAAAGACAACTCTGGCAGCAAATTCTATAGTAAACTAACTAAAAGTTTATTAGCTAAGAAAAGGAAATGAGAGTTTTTGAGAGGTTAAAGCAAGTAAAATACATGCACAAGTGAGTCACAGTTTGTAATTCAGAAGGGTGACGGTGATGTAATAAACTGCCAGTTTCCCAAAAGTCTTTTAGGGTATCCAGATTGTCTCTGGGGATCTTTGCTTTGCATCTGGTACACTTCCCTGTGAGAGTCCAAACAGTCCAGAGAGGCAGGATCTTTCCTTGGATCCATACACACAGCTTCTTCTCCTAGAAAACAAGCTGACAGTGGCACTATCCACATGGGCTTTTCCTTTGATGATGAAGAGTGAGGAATGCATTTCTAGTCTTTGACCTCCGATCATCACACACAATGACCACTTGCTTTCAAATTAGCATTTTTCTGTTCAAGTTTCATTCCACAAGGTCTTTTTCTCATTGATGGCTTGTTTGATGGGTTATTTAGTTACTGGGCTATACACAATGTGAATGCTTGTTACTACATTATAATGGAATACAGATAAGAGAAAGCAATGTAAGTAACAACCCCCTAGTTTTCATGAAGTTTCAACACCAAATGCACTCTTACCGATTTAACACCCACTTGGATCTATACTAATGCTCAAGTGAATTCACCTGGGGCCATGTCATGAGCTGGCACCTGGTTTGCCGGTGTCGCATCCCCAATGCATCTTGGGTTTTTTGCTGTTTTGCCTTTTTAAGCTTTTGGACCCAAGGCTGTGTTTATTTTTGTGACTTGTTCACTACGGAGTCTGTTGTTGATGCCTAATAAAGAATATCAGTCATTCATAAGGAACTGAAACCCTATCACCATGGAAATTCAAAAATTATATTGGGCAAAACATTAGGAAACAATGTTGCATTTGCCGAGAGAGGGACTGAATAATCTAATAAGGCTTTTCCATCTCTGCCTCCTATGATTCAAAGTGGGGATGTCACTGTTAACATTAGGAAGAGACTTGTGGTCTGGGGTTTAGCACTGTAGTCGTAATCATTTAGCCTTCTAGTCTCTCCAAATGCCACATTGAAAATATTTATGAGTCGCTACATGGTACTTTGGTTCAATTCAATTCTACTTGGAGCTCATTAATCAGCCAGCTATTCCAACTTTGTGTATTCATATTCAGTTGCCAATTCCATTACTTTTGCTATCAGTAGACCTTGGCTGCCTTTCTTGTTCCTTACTATGCTCTGTCTCATGATCTTATTTCACTTATTTTCCCTTATAAACAACAGAGGAAAATGGGAAAGTTATGAAAAATAGAAAGGGAGAAGTAGGTCACACTAAATTCTGGAACATCAGCAAAGCTCTTATTTAAAGTGATTAATTCAGCGACCTATGACCACCAGACAGACCTTCAATTTGCCAGCAGAGGATAAAAGAGTCAAGAACTGAATGATTAAAGAAGAAATGAAGGTCAAGGTAATCCTGTAACTGTGAAAGAACACGTGGAAGTAAAATCTCTTTCCCAACCTTTCCTCCACCCCTCCCAATGCATACAGATTATTTCTGGAGAAGTTGGAATATCAGGTACATTTATATTCTTTTTGATCCAGAGTGTTTGATCCTGATCTAGCAGGCAGAGCAGACTGATGCTCTTACTGCTATTAAGTGCCACAGTCTGGTTTTTCTTTGCTTAAAAGAAAAGCAAAATACTTGCAAAATGTTATGGACTTATGGTTACCAAGACTCCAGCCTGTTACATTTCCATTCTTACGCTTACATTTCTCAACTTGGAAGTATATATGTTTGTGATGGAAAAAGATGAGTTTGTCAGTGGTGTTGAGCACTTTCTGCTTGACTTGCCCTGTAAAATTTCTGTAGCAGAATATAATCTTTCATCTATAGTTTTAAGCCTTTAAGCTGCTTATACTATTTTTTACTCTAAACACACCTTTCAACTGAGAAGTCTCCAACAATTGGGAACAAATTTACACTTAGAAGAACTGTAATAAATTTAAATTAACTCCATAAGAATTACTATGAAAAGGGTTTTGAAACAGACTTGTTCAAGTCAATCATATTGTACAGGTTGTTACTGTTGCAAAGTAAGCAGATGCCTGATGTTATATACCCCCAGTACAGTAGTTTAGGTCATATAATTTTCCTGTGTGGGAGATGGGCATGTAGGAAATCCAGTTTGAAAATATCAGTTCCCTGTGGTAGTTATGGTCCACAAGCTTCATGAATATATTGGCCATTTTTTAATTTTAATAACCATTTGAAGAGAGAGAGAGAACAAATGAGACTTCTAGTTAGTACCTACTAGACTACGCTATTTGATTAAGGTCCAATCTCTTAGGTCCATATGTTATTTTAATAATTTTCTATTTGTATATGTGATTGAGGGACCATTTTACAGCAGCAAATGTTGAGCTAGTACTAATTATTTGATTTTACTCTGTGAAATGTGAGGATCAAATGCAGAATAAACCCCTTGTTTTCACAACCTCCTAAATGTGTTAAGCTCCAGCCAATAACCTACTAGATTTTGTCCTTCCCTCAAACATAAAAGTACGTGGTAAAAGCGTGCATTAACTCAGATTTCTTAAGTGCTCTATTTTCTTCATCGTTTCTAAAAAGGAAACATGAAAAAAGCTATCCATAATTCTGTTTATATCTGCACAGGATAACTGTCATTTGAGTTTGCTTTGATTAAATCATTATCCTCCTTCTCTTTTTTGGCCTCCAGAGACACGTGAGAAGACATTAGTGGCAGAGATGAAGTTATTCCAGGACATTGGTTACACTCGACTGTTTGTTAAATACCTCAGAACCTATAAATCATTATTTTTTAATTAAAAGAGGAAATCCCCACAAGCACCAAAACTTGTGCATGCTGCCTTAAACCTAGCAGATCTAATTCTTATTTGTTGGTCTTCTTGTTATTTTGCCTTTATTTCCATGTGTTCTTCTGTCACTGAGATAGGAATTGGGCCTAATTGAATTATGGCAGCACTGATCATGGGTCCATAGTTAAGAATGAGGCAAGGTTTGCTTTAACGAGTATAATGTGAAAGAATTGTAACCAGGCTGTTTATTGTTAATATTATTCTTGTTGTGTATTGAGCATAGTAGATGTATATGATGCTTTTACAGGAAAGTATAAAGATAATGTCCCATTCCTGAAAATTTTACATGACAAATTTGAAACCGATCAAAACTGATGAAAGTTAAGGCTGGCTAGCAGGCAAAGGAAAAGGGATCCTGTTCTTTGGGAAGCAAAGATATCTTGCATAGTGCAAATCATGCATATTATTGGTTTCACATATTTCTTGTTAGTTACAAACAACTGATTAATTTTTGACATTACAGTCTAGCTGCAAAGAAAGTTTCAAGAACCCTAGTTTAAACCCAGATAATGATACCAAGCTTTGGTGCAAAATAATGCATCCTCCAAACATGGCAGCATGAATTAAAATGGAGATACTGTAGTTGCAAGTGAAAGTAATAAAAAATATTGACAAAATACATCAGAACAGATTCTTAACAGCAGCTAAGATTTATCATGTCTACCTCATAATGCAGAAATGTAATAAAAACGTAAGATTATAACAGAACTGTCAGGAACATGAAAACTTTAATAAGTGGACCGTTGACACAAAACTTTGTAATGACTGGGTCTGTTCCAATATATCAAGTCACTCTGTAGTTCGGAGGTGTGACAAAATTATTATGGACATAATCCAGAATCCGATTTTGAAAAGTTACGTTCAAAAAGGATACTGTGGATATGCTACTGCTCATTTAAAGAGTAACTTGTATGGATTTTTTTTAAAGTCAAAACTATGGGGCTAGGTGTAATCTTTTAGTAATCAAGTTGGCAAATTTTGGGGAAAGTCATCTCAAATTATGCATAGATTCTAAAATGGATGCCCCAGTGTGTCATAGAGATTTTGGGAACTGATTTTGTTTTACAATAATGACCTGAAACTTACTAATATTAAAGTCTGGTAAATAAAGATGCATCCTGTTCTTCAATGTCATGTCTTAGGTAGATGTGGCTAAAAAGTTCTATCTGCCGATCCCTACATAATTAATTCCAATGCCATGTGTGTGCGCACACACATAATTTCTTAAAATCAGATCTGGGATTATATCTATAAAAAATTTGTTAACATGACAAATTACTGATTATATATATGAATATGTGCATGTGTCTCTATAGATATATACACACATTTCTATGTCTATAGATGGCTCAAGGAGAATTGGGACTTAAAAATCCAGTCAAATTAGGGTTATGATTCAGCTCAGTAGAATTTCATTAATAGCATAAGTAGATGTGAGTTATTTCTGGGAAATAATTTAGAGTTGAAGAGCTGAAAGTACTCAGTTTTGGATTCTGCTGACCCTTATTGTCAATGATCCACTTTTTCACCCTATTCAGATGAATATGACACAGGAATTACTGGTTGAAATGTTATAGCTTGTGATGCACAGATCAGATTGTCGCAAATGGGTCCTTCAGACTTTAATATCTATGAATCTATAATATAGCGCTGACACCTGCAGAGTGCTTGCTTACATGTTGTAACTATAGTGACATTTACTGTTGGGGATAAACGAAAACCTTCCTTAGAGTATCATTCATTGCTTTTGCATGGTGTTCCTGCTGCTTGCTTTTTCAAGAGTTTAACATGTTTAACTTGTGGGTATTTGTACGCTTGTTGAATTAATGTTTATTTTTTTACATTTCAAGTTCATCTGAAAGACTGGAAGCCCCATCCTTCTCCCATTAGAGCAGGAGCAGACTATAAGGATGAAATTATGGCCCAATGGCATCTTGCATTTAGTTCAGTGGAGCCAGGATTTCACCCAGTTTGTTTATTTTGATGATATTCCATATAGGACTGTCACAGCAATTAAAAAAATTAATTGTGTGATTAATCACACTGTTAAACAATGCAAATATTTGTAATAAAAATGATAATATAAAATGACCTCTGTAACCTTTGTATTTTGTGTTGTAATTGAAATCAGTATATTTGAAAATGTAGAAAAACATCAAAAAATAGTTAATACATTTCCATTGGTATTCTTTTGTTTAACAGTTCAATGAAAACTGTGATTAATCACAATTAATTTTTTTAGTTAATTGCGATTAATCGACAGGCCCAATTCTACAGAGTTTTCTTTCCTTTCTTCGGATATGTCTTCACTACCCGCCGGATCGGCGGGTAGCAATCGATTGCCATCAGCGCCCCTGTCAATTCCGGAACTCCAGCTTGCCGCAAGGCGCAAGCTGGAGTCGATGGGGGAGCGCGCCGCCAATGCCATGAGGACGGCAGGTAAATCGGCTGAAGATACGCCGATTTCAGCTACGTTATTCATGTAGCTGAAGTTGTGTATCTTCAGTCGATCGCTGCCCCCCCCCAATGTAGACCAGCCCTTAGAGTGAGATTCAAGCCTATGAATTTGAAAAGCATCTGAAGTTTTCTCAAGATGGAAGAGATCAGGATGAGCCTGAGGGCTTGTCTACACTTAAAACACTGCAGTGGTGCAGCCACAGCACTTTAGTGTAGGGGTTACCTATGCTGATGGGAAGGCTTCTCCTGCTGGCATATTAATCCACCTCCCCAACAGGTGGTAGATAGGCCTATGGGAGAATTCTTCTGTTGCCATACTGCTGTCTGCACTGGGGTTCGGTCAGTTTATCTGTGTCGCTGAAGGGTGTGGATTTTTCAGACCCTTGTGCGATGTAGTTATATTGACCTAATTTCCAAGTGCAGACCAGTCCTGAGTCTTGCTATGTTGTACAAAGCAGTTTGCAAGACTTACCTCTGTTTGCTGGCTTAATAAAGGCAAAGTCCTGTTCTTGTCACTGAAGTAAAGTAGCAGAAGGGCCGTGGACTACTAAACAATCTCTGCCAATGGCTGAATAAAGGACAGTGTACAGTGATTTGCATCCTGCTTCAGGCAACTCATCGTGAACCTTAGTTGTATAAGTGGCATCTAGACACTACCTTGATGAGCTTGCTAGAAATGCACAGATAGATAAGGAAGGACTGGCTTTCTCTTGGCTTTGAGTTATCTTTGTGTTGCTCACAAGTCTCAAGGGTGTACCCTGCCTCTTCAGCTTGACTTTGGTTTGGCCGTACTATCCTCTCGTTCATAACACCCAGGAATGTTGTGCTCTGCTCCTCCCTATTACACCTTGACTCAAATTCACCTTGTACCCAGGTATGCAAGAATGACCCGCCAGGGAGCTGTGGAGATTGGAGAAGGGCTGTAGCAGCATAAAGTGATATTTTCAAGTGGATAAATGTATTGCCAGTGGCATCAGAATTAACCTGCAATTCAAAGTGAGAGGAATTGGGTTTGCTTTTTTTTCTGTGGATCAGCTTAATTTGGGAGGGGAAAAAAAACGTTAGTAAAGTGACCCAGTGACTCACACCCTCCAGGCTGGGGCTCGTGGATGGAGAGATGGAGGAAAGAAAGTATCGCCAGTGCCTGAGCAGAAGACACCTGTGACTCTAGCTCTCCCTGCTGGCATCACTGGATGGTGTGCATAGGTGGGATTCACCCTTCCTTGTCACAGGCGCGCTACCATCATGTGACTGCTCTTGCCCCTCCTTTTGTGCAGCTGGAGGAATGGAGGCCATGATTTGTGGATGTTCAAGTCCCTCCCTGAAACTCTTCCTTGCCATTATGCCTGCATAAAGCTTGCACTAGTTAGGTGTGTGAAGACCCTGCTGATCATGCTGGCCAGTATTATTTCCAGTCTCCTTTACTACTCTCCCCCAGGAGAGGGATGGCGGTTTCCTTCACAGACCTCCTGATGCAGCCAGTGTAGCAGCACTGGGAAGGCAGTGCTAGCCCTGTAATTACAGACAAAGCCCACTAATTACCCCTCAAAACTCCTGTGCTATATGTAAGTATTATTACCCATATTTAAAAGATGAAAAAATTGTGGGAATGAGATTAAATGAATAACCTAAGGTCACAGAGAAAGGTCAGAACTGGGATTAGAATTCAGGAGTTCCTTGCGCCTCGCCCCATTAGCTAATCACTGAACCAAGCCTTTCTCAAGCGCTCATCTTACGTTATAAATACATGTATTTTCCAGTAGGTCAGCTAATAATTTCTCTTCTAGAATCTGTGCATGGTGAAAGTACAAGTCTGCGTGCCTTAGCGATAGAGGTAAACCTCATTTCTTTTCGTCAGCAATGTTTATGAAATTGACTACAGTTTCAAGGCACACACCTAGTAACAGTAAAGTTTAAATGCATGCGTGGCTAGAAAAATGTATTTGACATGCCACAAGTTATTCTATTTTAGTACATTATAGTCTAGTTTATTTTTTCAAAATCTCTCTATGTTAATATAAAAAGGAATTCAGGCTGAAATGGTTACCATCTGCCTGCAAGGAAAACGTGGCTATAAAAGTATGCCTAAAGTGTAGAGCAAAATACAGGCTAGCTAATGGTAACATTTCTGTCATTAACATTAAAGATTAAAGGCCATAATATACAGAAAAATATATTGCATGGCTTATCACATTTTTAATGAAGGGTTCAGAGTTACAGCAGGCAGGACTGGGAAGAAAAATGTACCTCTCTGATTTTATTTGCTCTCTTGGGAAATTGCCCTATCCTGATTGTAACCCTTCGAATCCTAGCATTTTCCAAACTGTCAGCCAAATTAATGCTCAGCAGTATGTCTGCATCCCAAAAAGGTTAACGCAGCTTCTTCTTTCCTAATGTTATAGTAATGATTTTTTAAAAATTGCTCATGTTAACCTTTCAGCTGGTTCAAATCTAGCTCAGATTGGCAGTGATAGAAAATTGATACCACTTATCTAATGGCTTTTCGGTGGCTTATGTTAAAAGAGCGGGTGGTATAATCCTTGTTCCCAGGAGACAAATTTCTACATTACCAAAACCAAAAAGCAAAACTTCCCCCTACAGTGATCTAAGTCGGGACTGAAGCAAGTTGATAGTGCAGGCTTTTCCCTATTGCGGGACTTTTATTCCTTATGTAAGCACTACATTGACTGATGGATATACAGTTCCTCCAAGCCTCGCTCATTTTCATTGGGAAACCCTTTTTTGTTAGCCACTGAAGAAAATCTTTTAATTTGACTGAAAAAGAAACAGTGAACGAATGAATTATCCACAGACTCTTTCTCCCTCTCACGTTTTACAGCTGGAAAAATCTCATATTCTGCAAATGTGCTGTTTTTTCCTTCTTGGGTGAGAATGAAAGTAATCAGCACTCTGATATATATATTTTTTGAGTAAATGGTTCTTGTTAAGCCAAACTAAGTCAGGTGATTTGCACTATGGATTTTTCCCATCTAAGTTATTAGAAAAAGTTCAGTCAGCACATTCAACCCTAGTCTCTAGGGCACCTAGATTTAATGCAACACTCAACCCTCTTTTAGTATTTTTTGGTGTATACTTAAATTTTTCTTGGCAACTAGGGAAGTGGCAGGTGAGGTGATCAGAGATTTTTTTTCTTTAAAGTGAGATTAGAATGGTCACTTTTAAAGTGCCTTTGCTCTGTCAAAGACATGTGTTCTATTGTGTTCATTTGTGAGCTATTTAGGAATGAAAGTGCCATTTTGCTACTAATTTGTTTGGTTTAAAGCTGTGTGCTGATCTTGGTAGGATTCCCTACTTTTAGTCTCTATTAAGTCTTTAATTAGATAATTTAGTCTCTATTAAGAATTTTTAACCAAAAGTTTTCAAGCACAATACGAAAGGGGGTGGAGGTTGCAAGGTTATTTCAGTGGGAGGTTGCAGTACGATTACCCTTACTTCTGCGCTGCTGCTGGCAGCTCTACCTTCAGAGCAGAGGCGGTGGGGGGATAGCTCAGTGGTTTGAGCGTTGGCCTGCTAAACCCAGGGTTGTGAGTTCAATCCTTGAGGGGGCCATTTAGGGATCTGGGGCAAAAATCCTGCTAGTGTAGGCAGGGGGATCCTGCTAGTGTAGGCAGGGGACTGGACTCGATGACCTTCAAGGTCTTTCCAGTTCTAGGAGATTGGTATATCTCCATTTATAAAATAAAATTATAAAGAGCTGTGCATCTGGAGAGCAGCATCTGCTGACCATAAGCCCAGCTCTGAAGGCAGAACCACCGCCAGCAGCAGCACAGAAGTAATCATGGCATGGTGTGGTATTGTCACCCTTACTTCTGAGCTTCTGCCTGCAGAGCTGGGCCCTTAGCAACCACTGCTCTTCAGCTGCCCAGCTCTGAAGGCATCAGTGCGGAAGTAAGGGTGGCATGGTGTTGTGATATTGACATCCTTACTTTTGCGCTGCTGCTGGCGGGGCGCTGCCTTCAAAGCCAGGCGCTGGCCAACAGCTGCCCCTCTCTGGCTGCCCAGCTCTGAAGGCAGTGCAGAAGTACTGGTGACAATACTGCAATCTCCCTAAAATAACCTTGTGACCCCCCCCCCCCCCCCGCAGCTCCCTTTTGGGTCAGGACTCCCAATTTGAGTAACTCTGGTCTCCCCTATGAAACCTGCATTGTATAGGATAAAAGCACACAAAAGACCAGATTTCATGGTGGGGAAGGGAGGACACAGATTTCACAGGTGTTTTTCATGACCATGAATTTGGTAGGACCCTATTGATGGGTGCAGAGAAAGCCTTTTTGGTGACTGAAGGTGATTGTTAAAGACAAACACTAGACAGATAGATACCAAGCAGGGATGTATTAAATTGATTAAGATTCCATACAGTAATCTATCACCCCGAGGAATAACAAATGACCTTCCAATTTAGACATTCCTTTTGGGTAGGAGAACAAAGCAAAGCTTCCCACAGTAATGATTGTGCTGGCACTGGAGCCTCTGGCCAGAGAGATTCAGCAAGGCCAAAATATAAAAGGTATTGGGCTAGATCCTGTGCCAATGTTCATAGTTCTATTGACTTCTAAGAAGCCAGGACAATTTGCACCAGCTGAGGCTCTGTCTTGTTCTGACAATAAGGTAGAAATCAAGGCAAGCTTATAGGTGGATGATGTATTATTGACATCAATGCCAGAAATGTTCGAGCTGTTTTCACAATCCAACAGATGGCATCAGCCTCGAATAAATATCCAGACCTCTGAGAAGCGTGCCCTGAAACATTATGACTATGGAAATAATAGTGATGTGGGATAAAAGAAGTGAAAAAGTCAAGGAGCTACTTAGGGATTCGTTTGACACCCAGTTGGAATGATTTGGGTTGTAGGAATGGTGCATCACTCCTGCGGTCCTTGAAATTGGGTCTGGATAGATGGAGAACACTCTCATTATCAATATGGCGTGGAACTGACCTTTTTCAAATGTGTGCTTTGATTATGTTACTTTTCCGTATGATGGCTATTCCACTACAGTGCTTTAGAGAGGACAGGAAAAATAAAGAACAGAATGGCCATGAAGTCCTGATTGCTAACACGGTATGAGTATGTGTGTGAGAGCTGATACTATTTGAACATCATCAATATGTATGTATGGCAGGTGAAAGATCAGAACTTGACCTCCACCAGCACTTCCTAAATATTTCCTTTTATCGTCTCAGTTCATGATTTAAGCTATGGCCTACTGTAAACATTGCCCTGGGTGTGGCCCATGCCCCTGTACTGCAGCAGGGGAACACTTGCTGTGTACTGCACCAATGTGACACTGTGTTCTATCAGCTGCGATCAGCCACTTTCATTAGGTTAGTGAACATTCACATCGTAATCAGACTGAAACGTAGCTCTAATGATATCTGATCTGGGAATTTATTCCGAAGCTTTCCTTTTCCATGATGGTTTTCATTTCCTGTAATTTAGAGCTGGAAGCATTTATGGAATATCACATGGTTTTAATTTACACAGGAAATCAGCTGCAGTTGGAGGAAGATACTTAGATTTAAAAAAGAAAAGAAAAGGAAGAGAGATTGCAACATTTTGTTCTGCTGCAGATTTTTACCTTTGTTGTTCTGAGCCTGTGTTCTGCAAACCAATCTCTGCTTATATAGGAACCAGCAGTTTGTCTGACATATGATAATCACTGTATGTAAATAAAGCAATAAATACCTTTTCTTTTGATGGTGAAGGGATAAACCAAATGCAAGGAGAGAGATGTGGGGGAGGGAACATCACCGAGGTACGGTGTAAAAACTCACATTCTGAAACAGATAAAAATGTTATTGAAACAGACCAACATGACACAATCAGATTAAAATGGGAAGAGACTTTGTACTTGTATTGCATCAAATGTTGGTTGTACTTTATCAGTACATCTATATAATCAGTCCCATTGTACTCACCATCCTATGGGATGGGGACTGATTGTGTTTAGAATAATACCTTGCAAAGCTACTCCACCCAAAATCATACAGTAAAATGTCTCCCTCTGCACAAAGAAAAAGCTGTTTTTCCAAGGGAGTCAGAAACACGGGTTTAGGGTTGGGCTACAGGTGTTAAAGTTTCAATTTAGAGAAAGAGCGGCTTCACATTGCAGTCCAGCTGATCCTAACAACACTAGGACCACTCCTCAGCAATAAATTATCCATCTGAGAGTACATAAGGAGCCATGGGTGCATCTTATAGGGAAAGTTGAAATGTGGAAGGCCCATGTTTCTTATAAGGAGAGTGTCTTATAATCTTGAAGAAAAGAAGAAACTCAACAACTACAATGAAAACCCTCCTATTGCCAAAGATAGCCCTGCGTTTTTAGCTAGTCTGCCAGCTGAAAATGCAAAGTGAGATGAAAGTCAACTAAAAAAGATGAAAAGATTGATTGCTTAAGCAAATAATGTCTAATACGCCATGGTAGAGATAGTGTCAAAGGTAAACTGGTGGGTTCAAAGTACTGCCTGCAAAATCAGGGGAGTGCTAGGTGGTTTTTTAAAAAAAACAGAGGTACGTTAGGATTTTAAATGAATCCAGAACAGCTGAGGCATTTTGGACTAGAAGCCAACAATACCATGACCGTCTTAATCACCCCTTTGTAAAATGAACAGCCATATGCGTGAAATCAACCCATACATTTTATGGAACATCTTTTGTGTGCTGGACAAGTAGTTGGACTCTGGTTTATTTTCTCAGGACTTAAACTCCTGAAATATAAACCGTGTAACATTCCTCTCTACACAACTAGAATTTAGAGAGCGGGGAAAAACCCAGACACAATTTGGCGTTGCCTCTCAGCTAGTAGTGTGCTGACAAAGTCTGATACAACAAGAAAACAATGATTCCCATACAATTCACCATGAACAATCCTTGTTATGTTGGAGAAAGCAATTTAAACAAATGCAGCATGACTTATGGTCAGTGAGAGCTCACTGGATAGTTGTGTGTGTGCAATAGCTCTTCATTAGACCTTTTGAAATGACTGATGTTAACAAAAGGAACCCTGGTCCTTTTTATTAAATAACATCGTGCCCCAGAGGGCTTGCTGTTTATTTCTTAGGAAAGTATTCTGTATTTACTTAATGCTACCTCTTCATCAATTAACTACTAGAGGCAGTGTGCTGCTATTTTGAGATTCCTCTGCGCTAGACAGGTCATCACTGAAGACACTGTGCGCTTAGCCTGAAAACCCATGTACGAATACCCGTGTATGTCTGTATACACATAGATAATCCCATGGGTCTACTCGTATGCCTACAGTTAAGCATGTACATAAATTTTGCCAGGATTGTGACCTTAGTATATTGCACCCTGGAATGTACCATATATAGTAACTACATCATATATAAATATGGTCCATTGAACTATGGATACACTGTAAGAAAGGAAGCAACTGATAAAGTACAACCAATGTTTGATGCAATACAAGTACTGCTAGTGATTACTTCTCAGTGGAGTGTGGCCACATGGATTGGCAGAAATCACTTGTTCATGCTTTTGTTTCAGGGCCCTTTTCACTTTTTTCCTCTTGACTCACCTTTATCTTCCTTCATTTACGTTCTTCTGTAAAGACCAAATTCTGAAGTCCTAACTCATGGTTTTTTTCCCCAGTCCTCACTTAGGCAACTCTTATTGGGTTATTTATAAAGACATCATGGGCAGTTCTTTAACTCATACGTTGGAATCTCACTGCATTTCTACTCGTTGGATGTCAATGAGGAGTTGTGCCTGAGCAGGGACTAAGCAGCTAGGTGGGAAAGGAGTGTGAGGTGCTGCCCTTCCAGAAGCAAGAAGTGGTTGGGTGAGACAAAACCTGCCTACGACCTGATTTTTGGCAAGAGGTTCTGGCCTTTCCCTCATCAGCATGTCTGGCTTCTTGCCAGAATGTTTGAAAATCTCCTTCCAGGTGTGCTGGACTCGGCGCTGTCCCAACAGCAAGCAAGAGGAGCAATGTAGCATGACAGCTAACAGGCCCACTCCTGCCTCCTGTCCTGCAAGGAGCTTCTTGACCCCCAGCTTCTGCTCCTCCTGCCTCAGTGTGGAGCTGGGACCAGAGGCACCAAGCAGGGCTAGGTCTGGCCTCCAGCAGGCATCTCCTAGCTCTCTGGTGGGAAGCAGCACTCAGAGAAGGAAGACAACCCAGGCTGAGGCAGCTCTGAAGGGGAGTGGGGCCAATGACGAGGACCCTAAGCCAGGCCCAGGAAGGTACTGAACGGAGAAACTTATCTGGGAGGCAATTGCCTTGTGTTAGGGAGCGAGGGGGAAGGTTATTTGCAGGTAAAGTTGATTTTTGGAGGGGAGGGAGAAACAGTTTGAGGGGGCATTGTTGGCAGGGAGCTAGGAGGGAAGGGAGCTTTGAGTGATTTTTGGCAATAGGACAATGAATGATTTTGCTATGGGGATGGTTGCAGCATCAGTGGATAGTGGAAGAATTGCGTAGTGGGGGTGTTGTGCTTTGTGTGGGAGCCATTACCAGTCTCTCCTTTGCTAGAGGTTCAGCTGGAATCTTTTCTAGCACGAGATTTGCTCCAGGCTGGTGGGGAGGAAATGTACTGGGGGAAAGGGGAAGAGGCATAAATGAGTGAATTACCAACTAGTATGCAAATTAGTTCTCAGGCTTTTTGATTGGACAATGTAAGTACTGCAAATACTCTCTCCCCTCCCCTCCCCTCCCCCATCCCGCCCCGCTCCTCTCACATCACACACCTCCCACAGCAATATGACAACCGGCCACAACTCTTCTGTAGGGGCTTAAGGACACGTTGGGCAGTGCACATGTCCTTTGGTGTGGCTGTTGGGTGATGATGAGACCAGCCGTTGCTGCTCTGGACCCCCTCGTATACTACTGAAACTTCTGTCCTTGCCATAGAGTTGCATCTGGAAGACAAAAATGCCTGGTATTAAAGGGAGAGTCCTGGATGTTGAATGTGAATGTTTTATGTGACCTCAACACACTGACACCAAGGTCGTCATCGGGACTCGAGCCTGGTACCTTCATCACCAAAACCACAAGCCTGCTTGGTCTGAGCAAAAGGAAGACCTGCTAGTTCTGAGAAAGGAGCAGGTTGTTGTAGTTGGAGTG
Organism: Sternotherus odoratus; assembly: GCA_032164245.1. Classification (NCBI taxonomy): domain Eukaryota; kingdom Metazoa; phylum Chordata; order Testudines; family Kinosternidae; genus Sternotherus; species Sternotherus odoratus. The sequence goes on along the minus strand of JAVMKO010000002.1, from coordinate 199,750,407 downwards.
AGATGTGATCACATGCATTGTGTGTAGAATTAGGGTGAGGGTCAACTTTTTAATCTTGATTTTTCAGTTTTCCTCTGAATGTAGTACAGCCCCTGGGGTCACACTGAAGGAAAGACTCATCATAGTTACGTCACCATTTTTCAAACTACTTTAAAAAAAAAACCCCAATAAACTCTCAAAAACAAAGCCGAAACAAACAGCCCCTCCCACGTGAATTAGCTTGGGAGACTGATACATGACCCGTAAAAGGAATTCTGTACTAGTGCGTATGTCTCTTGCTTTCTCCAAGTACTGTCACGCTGCCTTATCTGTAACAGGCTCTTTGCAAACAGTGTATGCTGGAACGCTGCAAATCTGTGCAGATGTATTTACCATCCTGAACTAGATTTTAAACAAATTGACATTTTAATATGCATTTATTCCAGTCGCATTAAAAAAACCTGCTGGTATTATGCCAGAATGTGATATATAATGATGTTGTTTAGCGGCAACTGTGTCATTTGGTGGTGTTGACAGTAAAATAAATTAACATAATAAACATAATTTGCTCAAAAACAGCTAAGCAAAAACAGATGGTTAAAACATTTTGGCAGGACCCGTTAGCCTAGGTTTTCATGTATGTTTAGACATTAGTTCTGTTTACAACATATGTTACCCGTTTACTTGATCCCTTCTAATATGCAAATACACTAATCTACAGATATATCCAGGTTCTCTTAAAAAGGGGAGGGATTGCAGGGTTAACTTTAACAAAAAATGTTTCTCTTGTTATTCTATTTCAATAATAATTCTAGGATACATAAAAGAGAGAGGAAAGTAGCCATAGTACTCTAAGAAACAAATACGAAGGAAGGTGGCGCATAATAACATATTTGTGGACTGACACAATGGTTCTATTATTGGCTGCTAATACCTAGGTGTGTAACTAAATGGTTTGTTGTTCACTTTCCTAACTACATTAGAATGTACTTTCCCTACTGGGTTGTACATCCTCTGTGTGAGATAATTCCCACTGTGTTGGTTTAAGCCCTGTGACAATTAACATTCACATGCCTACTTCCTTGCCTTTTGTATGTTATAAAATTAAAAGCAGAGTGAAGAAAAGGACTTTTCTTTTAAGGAAACCTAAAACTAAAAGGCTACAGTATGCAGTAAATTAGCTTTAATTTCTGGTATTTTTATGTAAGCATTTCCAAGTTTTGCATGGACTAGGTGCAGGTGTGTGAACAGTAAATGCTATACTATGATTTTTATTATTCACGTTTATAGAAATTAGTGTTTTATATTGTTACCCCCCTTGCAGGCAATAGCAGGTGTTGGGACCTTGCAGGATGGCATCCTCTTTACTTCTGAGGGAATTCTGCGCCAAAAAAATTAAAAATTCTGCACACAATATTTTAAAACGCTGCATATTTTAGTTGTCAATAAATAAATGTGGAGGCTCCAGCTTGGCAGTGGGGTGAACAAGCCATTGCCTGTACAGAGGAGGGAGGCTCAGCCCAGCTTGGTCCAAGCATGGAGGGGCTGGGGGGGGGGTACCAGGTGTGAGGTGAGGGGGTTCTGTGTGGGGCAATCTGATCACGGGTGGCTGTATGGGAGGTCTGGGTGTGGGGGGATCTTGATGCACAGGGGTTTGTGGGTGGGGTTCTGGGTGCAGGGGGAATGGGACGCTGCAGGTGAAGGTGATTGCAGCTCATCAGGGGAGGTCCAGGTGTGGGAGAATGGGTCTTGGCAAGGGGTGGGGGGTTTGGATGCAAGGAGGTGGGGTTCACTGAGGGGGGCACTGGATGGAGGGATGCAGGGAATGAAAGTCAGTGGGGTGGAGGTTCAGGATTGGGGGGGCTTGGTGGTGATCTGGGTATGGGGGGTGTGAAGCTCAGAAGAGGGTTTGACTAAGGGGGCTCTGTATGCACAGGAGTTGGATGGCCAGGGAAGCAGCTCTCTGTACAGTCACGCTTCCCACCATGGCCAAGGAGTGCTAGAAGCAGAAAGTGGGGTGCAGCATTCCTGCAGCCCGGGGGGAGGGGAAGCTTTCTGGGAGTGGGTCTGACCCGGCCATGTCTCCAGCCCCAGCTGGAGGAAGAGGAGGGGAAGAGGAAGTCCTGTCCTCTCCAGCTCCACTAGGACTAGCAGCTGAACCTGGCACAGGATAGGAGCCCTCGGTGGGGTGCCCTCCACAGTGATTTATCTCTCTGTCAGCTGCTCCAGGCACCTGAAATGATGCGCCCACTCTGCTAGGGAGAGGCACGTTCTTGCAGCTTCCCTGTCTTTCCCCATCAGCAAGTTTTTTTTTTTTTTTTTTTTTTTTTTTTTTGTGGTGAAGCAAAGAAATCTGTGGGGGACATGAATTCTGCATGCATGCAGTGGTGCAGAATTTCCCCAGGAGTACCTATTGTAGGAGAAATCAGTCACATGGTGGTTGGATAGATTCTCTGTGCAACTTGTTTATTTTGTACGATATATACCAGTCCTGTTCCAGTCCTGGAACAGAGGTAGTGCCAAAGAGCACACAGGCAAATCTCCTTCTTACAAGAACATCATCCAGCTCACCGTGCAGCTCAACCCCTACAAAGCGTTTTGAGTCAGAACCCAAAGATGGGCATGGAGATCACCTCCAGGCACACCTTGGGATGTGATCATATCAGTTCTCACAAGCTAAGTAAGGTCACGTTTGGTTAGTATGTGAACTGAAGACCGGGATAAACTGAAGGACAGCGGAGAACGTGGCATTTGAGAGTTAAGTATGGAAGTGGCACTTTTCCCTTTTGCTTAGTCATAGGTTTGAGCATATACTTCCAGTGTGCGCATATAACAACCTCAAATAGCCTCCGCCAACCCCTCCCCAAGTGTGCCTTTCTACCTCCATATAGCTCTGCCCTTTGTGCCCAAGCTCTCTCTCTCTGCTTACTGCCTCCAAATCTCACTGAATGTGTCACTGCCCCAAATGTCTCTTTTGTTCTTTGCCCTAAGTCCCCCATTGCATTTTTAACTCTTTTCTTCTGCCCCTCCATCGTCAGGTGTATCTCGCTGCTTTAGAGCCACACAAAGGTGTCTCTGCCTCGGTCCCCAACATCCCCTACCCTTCCACACCCCCCATTCATTTGCATCTCAGTTACACAGATACTCCTGCTCCCTGAATGTGTCTTTGTGCCCACCAGCTGGCTGCCTGATCGGACTCTCCCCACACGCTGCTAACCAGCTCCTGGCAGTCCAGCAGCACAGGTGGTAACTGCAGAACAAGAGGGCAAAGCACAAGCGCTGCAGCTGCCTGGAAAAATCACAGGCGGTAACGACCCTGTTCCCAGCTGTGCTAGTAGGCGCCCCCCGTGGACGGAAGCTGACCATGCAGCAGTAGCTGTTGAGACTCTTCTGCAGGCGCTTTGGTAGCCCCCATGCTGGTTCAGGCTTCCGAGCAACGTGGGGTGAATTGCAGAGGTGGGATTTACACCCCAGTTTGGGCAATTATATTTTGCCTGCCTCACTGAAACCCACTTCAGCTGCTTTCTGTATTCCTCACTTCCTGTGCTAAACCACAGTGTAGCAATCCTATGGGTCGTTAAACACCACTATGCTCTGATCACTGGGGTTCCATTACAGTAGTGAGTAAGTACCCCTCATGTGCCCAGTAATTGGAGATCCTTTACAACAGAGGGCACTGGGCAGTGCACTATTTGACATTGTTAATCACAGTTATCCATGGCAGAATGTATCTTATAATGAGAGTGACTCTTTAATGTTCATGTAAAACAGGCTATGAAAGGATAACGCCATTGTTCTGAAGAAAGCAAGATGAGCTGACTACAGAAACAGATTCTCCTAAAGAAAGTGCTGCCCACTAACTTTTTTTTAAAACAACAAACATGAAAAAAAGTTTCAAACGGCCTTAAAATGGCAGCTGGCTTTTTGTGTGTGACTCTGCAACAAATCTGACAAAATATTATTTCTAAAACTTCTAGTTAATCGCTGTTTAATGGCTCCTAGTCTATTTCAAATATGCATCAGAAAGTCAGTTTTGACATTTAGTGGGAGCCATTAGATAATTTATTTTATGACAAATGACTGACATAATTAAAAATGTGATGGTTGATAAATTATAATGTAATGCACTTTTGGGTGTCAGAGAATTAGGGTATTTTCAAATGTGAATGCTTTAGAGTGTAAAACCTTTAATTTAACTCATTTTAACTCTTACGCATGCTGGCTTTCAGAATGAGGTATATGTGGGTGCGCTGGGGGAAAAAGGAAGTACATGGACTATTATCCTATGGCCAGGATAAAAGCAAACATTGAAGTCAGTGCAGACGCTTGTGGTACTGAAACTGATCTGATGGGAGCTGATAGATGGAAATAGCTTGCTCATCGAGACAAGTTATTACTTGTTCTTTCCCATGCACAGTGCTGAAAACCTCAGCTTAGATTTCCCACCTGTGGGTTTCAGGCACATTATAAATATGGGAGCTAATGGGACAATTTTCTTAACCCCCCTATTCACATCAACATATGTACCACGCATTGAGAGTAGAGATTAAGTACATAATGGGTTCTGGGTGGCTCTGGGAACATTGACAAGATCTGCGGCTGTGGAAAAAGATGCTTTAGTGCAAAAGGCCACCTATGTAAGGTAGAACAGTTTTTGTCAGGAATGCTGTGCGCAGACAGATGGAAAAACAGCAGGGGTATATCTCTGACAGTCAAAGATGAGACAAAAGGAAATGGTGTCTAGAGGGCAAGGAAACCCAAGGAAGCATCAGCAGCCTCCAGAGCTTCAAAGAAGCTGGATACAGGAGCTGGAAAAGAAACTTCTTTTTTCTCATGGCATCTGGGCTGGAAGAGCAGAAGTGAGGCCAGGCTTTCAGTTCATTTTGCTTCTCTGGACTCTCCTGGGTCCCCCCCCCCCTCCCCCAGTTTTTTATACAATCTGCCTTTGAGGGGTGTTTGTGTATTGGGTAACTTTAACTTGTAATTCTTGAATATACTGCGGCTATCTATACTTACAAACTTCCTCCCCCCAGGCAGTCAGCTGGCCTCTCTCCCACCAGCATTCTCTGCTTCCCCCTGACACTTCTTTGGCCCCTTTCTGTTTACCAGGGGTGTCTTCAGGTTTCCTCCTCCTCATTCCTACTGCCTCTTAGCTATTTCTCTCCCAATGGTCTTCAGTGGCACTGAGAAGCAGCTTGACCCCCTACATATACAAAGGGCAGAGGTAAACTGTGCAATAAGCCCAGGAAGCATCCCATAAACTTCATAAAGCTTAACCTGGCAGCGAGACAATTCCTAGGGATTCCCTAGAAACCATGTACTGGGAATTATGGAGATAGATTTCCTCACATGTGGGTGGTAGGAGTCCCCTAAAGGGTCTCTAGCTATCTGGCTGAACTTCACGGGGGTGCTGCATTCCCCTGCTTTTTAGTGCAAAGCTAGCTGAAGTGGAAGCATTTCAAGTCACTTCCTGTTCCCTCAAAAGGCTCTTGTGATTTCCCTTTGTCAGATACAGGTCACAGAGAGGCAGCGAGCCTGCATTCGTGAGAGATCACCCACGAAGCAGCAGAAGGAGAAAGGAACTACTGGGCCTTTCCTGTAATAAGGCAGTTTCCTGGCATGCTGGGAAAGAAGGCAACTGGGGGAGGAAGGGGAATGGTTGGGGATTGAGGGAGAAGAGGATGTTGAAGGACTGAGTTAAGTGAACTTGAACTTCTGAGCTAATAGGACTTGTGAACTGAACTGCAGACTTCATGTCAGAAATACTATCGTTCACTGGGCCCTGCAGGGTTCGCTCAGCTCTACAGAAAACTGCATTTACACAGCAACTGTCACCCTAGAGGCATCTCTGACAGCTCTGTAGCTAGCAAGAGAAAACCTCAACGATGAAGCAAACCAGGGTTTTTCTTTCATTTAAATTAGTTTTTGTGTGAAACTGGGGCCATGAATTAACCTAGCCTGGGGAGCCAAGGGCCTCTATTCACAAAGTGGGTATGGGAGAGACAGTAGCATTTCATGCGCCCCCCCCCAGTGCCCTGCCAATGTGCTAGGACACTATTCGGAAGGGATCACCACTGCAGGTACCATCGAGTCCTAGGCATCTCTACTGAGCATGCCAGCAGTGATGGGGTTTGTCCCCTATGACCTGGAGTAAGAGCACCAACACATTCTGCTTAACCCCCCCCCGCGTAGCCATCAGATTGTAACCATATTTCAGTTTCTGCTAAATTGAATTGATGACCATCATCCTTATGGATGTTCATATCCCTAGCTGTACTACTCAGCCGCACAGCCCTCCATAAAGTACGTTTTGTTAAATAAATTGCCTTGCGAGGTGATGTGTGGCTGAAGAGTGACAGAAGAATTCCAGACAGCGTCAAAATGGCCTTAAAGGAGACTTGAGCAGTTAAGAAAAGAATCGTGGAGCGGAGCTGCTTGTCTAAATAATCAAGAGGGCTATTGTGGCCACTTTCCTTTGTGTTTGTCAAGTCTCTGATATGCCCACTTAGTACTTGCTCTGGTTAGATACTGCATTATTCAGAGTGCTGCTGAGGGGGGTCATTGAATCGGGGTACAGAGGAATGGCCCCGCAGGAACAAAAGCTGAAAGGTAAAAAATAAAATATTACTTTGCTCTTCGTTTATTGCTGTTCACCTGGGGTTCTCGAGGTGTTTTACGAAGGTAGGTATTATTAGCCGCACTTGACTGATGAGAAAACTAAGGGTTAACAGGCTTGCCCAAGTGCACACAGAAAATCAGCAATAGAGCCAAGGATAGAACCCAGGTTTCCTGATGCCAAGTCCCTGTTTCTAACAAGCTGACTGGCCTAGTTAGAACACCCTATAATCCTCCTGCCTGTCATGTGTTATAATATCTCCAGCTTAGCCCCTCTCTTTCTCTTTTCAAGCCAGTTCAGATGGAAGCTCCCTACAAGACTAAGTATGTTGGGGTTGGCCCTTCCCTGGATCTTTTCTGTTCATTCTCTGCCTTTTTTGTTGTTTGGATTTAGTGGGCAAAACCAAATGCACCATTCCTGGAGAGAAGATACATTATACTGGCTTCATGGATGAGAGGGAGTGTCGGTTTGTGCTCAAAGCATAGCACTAGCAGGTGGTACATCTAGCTTCTATTCCCAGATCTGCAACCTTTCGTTTTAACTGTGGCCAGTCACTCAACCTCTTCTATGCCTCAGTTTCCATACCTGTAAGATAAGGCTGGCAATACTGACCTATCCTCACACGGCTGCTGGGAGGCTTAATTCATTAATCACTGTAAAGTACTTGCAGATACTGTACTTTGACTGAAAATGCAACAGGAAATGCAAAATAGAATTGATGAATTATACTCTAGCCCTATCATAATGGAAGTCTAGTATCCGAGTCACTATTTTGAACCCTGCTGAGTATGTTTACCCACTACAGTTAATGATTTTTATAAGCAAAAAAGGTGCATTTCCATCATGCCAGCTCCAGACTCCATTCTCTAGCAATGATCTATGGAGACTGTGAAGCAGGAGGGGGTGTATCGCTGCTGGGGGGAAGGAGGGACTGCACTGCAGACATGAAGTTAAAATGATATTTGCTGCAGTGTTGCTAATCTGGTTTATCTGGGCCATAAGGTCCTGATTCTGCAAGATGCTTTGCGCTTGCAAAGGGCTGCTAAACATCTTCTCCCACTAGTGTCAGTGAGAGTGGAGGGTGCTCAGTGCCCCTCCGGAGACGCTCTGTTCAGCATGCTGCAGGACTGAACCCTAGGAACCTAACACTAAGATTCAGCTGATTTTGCAGATTATTTTGAAGTCTGATAATATTGAAATTGTCCTCCTGGCTCCCCTTGGGATTATTGGATACAGAGACATTCTTTGGGGCTTAAAAAAGTAGCTCTGTGTGTGTCCAGACTCTGAGCATCCTCAGATAGACACCATTTTAAAAAACCTCCAAGCCTTCCACATTAGTAAGTGTTTCTCCTTCCCCACTAATATAGAATATCACTCCTTTCCCAGTTCTCTTTGTTGCTGTGTTCCCCTTCTCCAACCAGCACCTTGTCTCTTTAATCAGCTCCCTCCCCCACCCCCTGCCTGTGACTTCCAGTCCATCAGTGTTGACTAGTCATTTCATCTGCTCTCAACCTTCTCCTCCCTTCCCTTTCTTCCAGTGATGGGTTATTGATTCTCTCCATGCTTCATTCTACTCCTCTTGTCCCTCTAGCGCATCCCGGTCCACTCTGGCATTCCCCCAGTCCTGGATCACACACATGCCTCCCCCCCCCTCCCGCCCCCCCCCACCTGCTTTTTCTGCTCCTGCTCTCATGTAGTGAAGCATCTCTGGCAGCAATCCAAGGATGGCATTTGCTAATTTCTATGGGACAAGGGGGCTGTTGCCCCACCCAGATCATGATTTGCCTCCCTCCCCCCTGACTTTTCAGCAATCTGTATGCTGCATTTTGTCTTCCACTTCCCCACCAACATTGCATATAATCACATACAATGTTCAATGTGCTGACACTCCGCTCCCAACCCCGGATGTTTTGAAATCATGTCCTTGCAGAAATTATGTGACCGGGCTGATTTCCTTCGCTACGTGCCACTAACTTGCTACCTGGGTAATGCTACTCTAACTGAATCCCACCCCCACAATCCCAGCTGCCTTTCAAACTCATTGACTCTCTATTCAAACCTTCCCCTCTTCCTGCCTCCAGGTCTCGCTCGGCACAGGATCTCACTGATTTTTTTCTAAAAGAAAATCGATAAAATATGCCATGACTGTCCCATTCCCCTACCCCACCCCTTAAAATGCTCTCCTCCTCCTCCCTATTACATTCCCAGTACTTTCTCCTCTCACTCTTCCACTGACTATCCAATGACCCCATCCCATCCCCGATGTCCCTCATGCCCACGCATCTCTTCTCAGTGCCTCACGCTTCTTTAGCATGTTCCCTGAACAATAGAAGTGTGCTTTAGTCTCTCCCATCTTAAAAAAAAAACATACTTGACCTCCTACTTGCCTCTCCCGCTACCGCTTCATCTTGCTTTCAGTTCTGAGCCTATTGAATATGTTTTCAACAGTTGCTGTCTGGAGCTCCTCCTCCCCAATTCCATCCTAAACCGTCTCCAATCCAGCTTCTGTTTCTTGAATTTCATTGCAGCTGCTCTTGCCAAAGTCTCTAATGACCTCTCCCTAGCCAAATCTCAGAACCAAACCTCATCTGCCTTGACATGTCAGCCTCCCCCTTGACACCATCAACCATGCTTTCCTTGAACTCTTGTCCTCTCTTGGGTTCTGTGGCTCTGTCCTTCCTTGGTTCTACTCCTCTCATGCAAATTGCTCCAGCAGTGTGTACGTTGGAGGATCTTCCTTATTCCCCCTTTGGCTTTCTGTGGGGTCCTTGGTTCTCTTCTGGTCTCCTTCTGTACCTTCGCTGGCTAATCTCATCCACAACTGAAAATTCAAACACCATCTGTATGCTGATGACTCATAGGTCTACCACTCTCTGTTCATCTACCAGAGTCCAATTCACAGGTGCCGGCTTCTAATTTTCCCCAGAGGGTGCTCAACCTCTGCTCAGCCACAGACTCCACTCCCACTCCACCCCTTCCCCCAAAGCTCCAGCCCCCCACCTCGCCTCTTCACACCCCTGCTCATGGCCCACCCTCACCCCGCCTCTTTCTGACCCCTCCCTTGAATGCATGCCATCCCCGCTCTTCCACCCCCTCTCCCAGCACCTCCTGCATGCTGCAGAACATCTGGTATATTGCCCCTGAAGTCTACATTTTCCTAGGCATAGAGACTGAACCAGTCACAAATTCACCATGCCTGACTGTGTCTCTGATTTTTTTGAAAGGGCTGAGCTGCTTTAACTCTGATCTTGGGCGTGGTAGTTTGAGGAAGAACTATTCTGATTTACAGAAGCGACAAAGAGTCCTGTGGCACCTTAAAGACTAACAAAAGTTACTCTTGTTAGTCTTTAAGGTGCCACAGGATTCTTTGTCGCTTCTGCAAATCCAGACTAACATGGCTACCTCTCTGATTCTGATTTGTTTGTGTAAAAGCATCTGACCTGTAGTTGTACGAAAATGTAGAGTGCAATCTAATCTTAACTAAGTACTTATAGTGCCCCATCACTGTACCATGCGAACATATGAGGCTCATATATGTGGCACTTATGAGAGAATATACATTTAAGCCTTACAGGTGGTCTTTAGAGAAAGCCTGTTTTCCTTGTAAGAAACACTGTATTTCTGCCAATGCTTTGATGTTTGGGTACTAAGTTCATTACGTTATTGCACAGGGATAAATAATTCCAGTTAAACAACACAAACAATCTTACTGGTCTTCTGCTATTCAGTTATTAAAGAGGAAATAAAACAAAAGCTGCCAGTTTACGCGCACTGAAATAAAGTTCCTCTGGGAGGTGAAAAACCTGCATTCAGCTTGATAGCCACAGTGAGTCTCCCTATTGTAGAAACACGACAACTTAGAAGTGAAGCGAGAGAGCCGCTCACTTGCACTGTGTGTAAGAATTGGCGAGGTAGCAAGGCCCTTATTTTCTCTGGATAACTTTTTCCTAAATGAGCTATAGAAATGTCAAACATTTTCCAAGCGAGGGTCCAGGTAGCGGCCGTTGACTTGCATCTCTGAGAAAGCACTTAAACTGCAAACTTCATGAGCAGATGTCAGTGTTTTGGATCCATTGGACATTATTAAAGATGCAGGTGGCCCATTGGCACCATCGATTTGGCTCTGGGCAGCAACGGGCACTGGCGGCAAGGCCCAGCAGCTCATCATTTTTCCCGAAACACCAGTCACAGCTAATGAGGAAAGCCAGGCAGAGCCCAGCTATAAATCTCACGATACATAGTTGTTTTAGTAGAAATTAGGTGTGAAATCCAGTTTTAAGAAAATAGTGATATTGCTATGGCTAATGGGTGTTGTTTTTCACGTGTACTAGGACAAGCGTTAGCTCTTTCATGTCAGCTTGGATCATACCCAGTGGACTGTGAAACTGCAGGGGAGAATGGGAATTCAAAACTGCACTTTCGTCTCCAACATCCCCATTTCTTGCTGTTTTACAGATTTCCACTAGCACCTTCTCACTTTTGTCAGCTCCTCTTGGCCAAGTCCTTGTCATCCCATCCATATTTAGAGCTCCTTTGGCAACATATGACTAATAATGAGTAGTACCCACTGACCAAACGTGGTGGTTACTTGTGAGCCTTCTCTTCGGATTCCCTTCCCTCATGAATGGGTTGATCCTGCAATGTTATCAGTGCCTTCAACTCCCACTGACCTCCCCTGGCATTGTGTTCGGCAGGATGCTCTTCTCTACTGCCAACACGCTGCCTGTTGGCTGCCTCTCCAGATCAGTACAAGTCAAGAGCAGAGGGGAGGTGGGACTCTGGGAGCTATTGCCTGAAGCAGTATTAACTCCTTCATGGTTAGTCTCTAGGATATCTGTGAGGTCTTGAGCATGCCCCAATAAGTAGCTGCTCTACTTCTCTTCTCTTTCTTCACCTATGGAGCTCCCACTCTGTAGAGGCTTATTAACTAGCCGGTTAATTACAGACCTACAGTGGGATCACTTCAATTCCCACGCTAGAGAGATTACCAGCTCTAGCAGCGTACCCTAATTGAAGTATAAGAAATAGGCTCAAAACCTGTGGTATCTCAAAAACGGGAATGAACGTTATAAACGGGGGTGAAGTAGTGAGCTATGTACAAGTGTTAGATACTAACAGTTACAATGAGAACTGACTCAAACCACATGTCGCTTTTGGCAATCTGTGCAGATGGCTTGCCCGCTGCACTAGCTGATTTGGGTCTGGCCTAGCTTGTTAGGGCCATGAAAACTGAAGCCAGCTGAATACTCAATGAAAACATTGGAAGGAAGTGGGAAGCCAGTTGGCAATTGCATGGTGATCTATGAAATGTAGTAAGATACTGGACTTCCCACAAGATGACAGTAAACGCTAAGGGGAGGGGAACCTGAGGCATCTTCGGAGACATGGAAATTGATTTGAAGTAAGGTGAGCCTTGTGGGGCTTTCCCCGGGGCCCCTGGGTACCAGGGATGTTAGAAGTCTTCTGGCGAAGGATTTATGTGAAAGCCCTGGAAAGTGCACCTGTTCCTCATCGGTTTCATCTGAAATCCATCAAAAGGTGTGATTTTGGCAGTTTCACTCTATTTTCAGGTCCATTCAGACCAGAAGTTCAAAGAGAAATCACACAAAACAAAACCCAAAGGAAAGGTTCACTGAGGCCCCTGTGGAATGAAATGCCTTGCTGTCCTGCCCTTGTAACTCCACAGAACTCTAGAATAATGACCCCATGTTTTGCCCACCCCCTTTGGGAGATTTTAGCATTGCAATATACTTCCATTGCCCCAAATCTTCTCAGCTTAACAGGGTGTTTTTCAGTACAATCTCATGCAGGAAAGAGCACGAGAAAGTTCTCAGTGCGGCTGCACTACACAATAGTTCAAGCCAGGAAGCTTACTGATCACCATTACCCTATATGCTACCAAATGAATAAAATAAAATAAAAATCCCCTTTTCCACTTGAAGCTCAACAAACAGATAGGAAAAGCTTTGCACACGTGAGAGCTTCCTTAAGGCTAATTACTTAAGCAGTGTTCTCTATTGGCACTGTTTTGACATATGCATATGACTATTTAACATGCTAATTAAATGGCTTGTACATGGAGCAGCCTCCTTTTAGCACGTATCTGAAAATTCCAGGGGGAGCCATTGTCTGTGTCCATGCCATAGACTTGCACAGCACTTCCAGACCTGCTGCCTTTTATTAGGTACAGTACCTCCGCATTATCTCCTGCTAGACTGAGCTTTAATGGCAGGCATCTGGCAAGGTCTTTCTTTCAGCTACTATGACAAATGTCTGCCCTACCCACCAAGCGGAATGAAGCGAGGGTATTAACTCTTTGTTTTTCTTTCGGACAACCCCATGAAAAATTAATTCTTTAGTAACATCGTGGAAGAGGAGGTCACTTATGGAATGTTTAGCAACGTCAGAAACCATTACACTTTAGCATGCAATAAAATAGGATGATGATTTATTGTGGGAGGAGCCTCTTGATTATATTTAATGAGTTTCCCTTAGATCAATTTATTAGAAATGAGAAAGTCCTCATTAAAATCAGCTAATGATTTACACTAGAAATCTTAGCCAGCATATTTTCGGGTGCTGACTAAATGGGGGAGATACAGCTATAAATCCATCTGCACTCAGAGCTCCCTTGTCAAATATGTGATAGGTAACAAAAAAAACAGAGGCTTTGTTTAAGCCCGTAAACAGAGCCTTAGTTAACTAGAAAATTGCTTTTCAGGTTCTGCATGATGACTTCAGAGTAGTTTTGTTTTTACATTAGGAAAATTGTTAGATAAGGCAGAGGAATGAAAGGACTCCAGCTTCCACCGAACTAAGGAAAATGCAATTTATAATAGGACACTAAATCAATTTTGTCTTCTAAAAACAAATGATGGCAGGGTTTTTGTCCAGGGAGGCCATGAGACAGTTTTACTGCCCACCATTCAGGGCACCTCAGGCTTCCCTTAGGATGATTTATTTTGGCTTTACTTTGCATTTCTTAAAGGGGTTGTTTGATGCATTGAGAGACGTTGGAAACCAAACAGAAAAATAACCGTTCCCCATGTGCTGCAGTTCATCAAATTCATGAAAAATGTGGTACAAAATATGCCTGCAGAGAGGATTATTGTCCCACACTCATTTCTTTCTGGAGTTACTTACATGGGAAGGGAAAATTTATTGAAGTGTTTGTGTGTTTATGTTGGACAGGGCAACATGAAAACTGAACTAATGGTGTTAAAGGAGTGCAGGGTAACATTAGTCTGGTCGCATCATCTCATTATACATAAGATTGGGCACTTTTGTATGCACCAAACTCCCACTAATTTCCTTATCCATTGATAACAATAGGAATTTTGAGAGTGCAGCATGAAGTCCTACATTTTTATGGACTGAAGTCCTGATTTTGAGAGGTGCTGAATACCCACAGCTTCCATTAATACCATTAAAACAGATTTTTCTGCCGGGTTTGAAGTCCACTGGTGTTGAGAGCAGTCAACAGCAGAGAGAATTGGGCCCCAGATCCTGGGGCCATTGTTCAGGAGTTTGTTAGGCTCTTTAGAGTGAGTAAAATGTGAGGTGTAGCTATGTCTTAAATTGACTAGCACTGAATAACTAGCCAGGAAACAGGAAACTGTCACCTTGAAGGTTTGGTTATATAGATGGTGACCCAGGAACTACAGCTCAGCCATTGAATGCCAAACAAAGCAGGAGACTTCCAAGGTGTGGTATGGAAAGTTCATTTCAAAATGTGTTTAATTGATCAACCCTGGAGAATGAACCACACCTGAAACAATATTTTTTTCTATCAAAGGTTCTGCTTCTACCCCCATTTAAATCTGTGGGAGTTTGTCCAGTGACTTCACTGGAGGTAGGATTAGTATTGATTCACGTTGGAGTTGAGGGCACACTGAGTATCTCTCAAGAGGGGCCTACCAGTCTGCTTTGATACAGCATTTGATACACATCTATATTTGAAATCTCCTTTTTACTGAGCTGCCTCAGCGGGTGTATATGTGCAAGCTGGTGAGCCGTGCAATTCCCTGGAGAGGGATACTTTGTTCCTTGGTGGGGATGATATTCTCCACTTGTGAAATGAGGTTTGACAGCCCTGCAGACTGGAGAGCTCTATTTGCTTCACCCACACCTCCTCTCTAAGGTTGTTTCAGCTTGGTGTGCGTGTGGGTGGGGGAAATGCACCACTGTGAGCAGGGCAGGAATCAGATCAATTCCCATGGTCCATTCAATCCTTGGCTTCGCTACTGAGGGTGCCAACAATGATCTTAATTCCAAGGTTTGTGATGCTGGCCTGTATGATGAGGCCTCCTGTCAACTAGGGAAATGTTAGTCCACCCGTCTCATTTTATATTCACCTGGCATATGAACCTGCCATGAGATAGTAACAATATTTGATATATAGGGCCCTACCAAATTCACGGCTATGAAAAAACACATCACGGACCATGAAATCTGGTGTCCCTCTGTGAAATCTGGTCTTTTGGGTGCTTTTACCCTATACTATACAGATATCACAGGGGAGACCAGCATTTCTCAAACTGGGGGTCATGACCCAAAAGGGAGTTGCATGGGGGGTGTCACAAGGTTATTTAAGGGGGGGTCATAGTATTGCCACCCTTACTTCTGCGCTGCCTTCAGAGCTGGGCAGCCAGAGAGCAGCGGCTGCTGACTGAAGGCCCATCTCTGCAGGCAGCAGCGCAGAAGTAAGGGTGGCAATGGCATACCATGCCATGATTACTTCTGTTGCTGCTGCTGGTGGTAGCTCTGCCTTCCGAGCTGGGCTCCCAGCCAGCAGTCACTGTATCATAGCTGCCCAGTTCTGAAGGCCCAACCACTGCCAGCAGCAGCGCCAAAGTAAGGGTGGCAATACTGCAATCCCCCGTACAGTAAGCTTGTGCCCACCTCCAATGCCTTTTGGGGTCAGGATCCCTAGAATTGAAACACTGTGAAATTCCAGAGCCGCATGTGGCTCTTCAGAAGTTAATATGCGGATCCTTGTAGAGGCACCGGCTCCGGGGCTGGAGCTACAGGCACCAACTTTACAGTATGCCAGGGGGTGCTCACTGCTCAACCTCTGGCTCTGCCACAGGCCCTGCCCTCACTCCACCCTTTCCTGCTCCCTCCCCTGAGCCTGTTGTGCCTTCGCTCTTCCCCCCCCCCCCCCGCCCCTCCAGAGCCTCCTGTGTGCCAGGATCCCTTCCCACACCAGGGAGGTGTGGGAAGGGATCAGCGGGCTGCCAGGAGCAGGGGGGATCTGATGGAGGGGCTGCTGACATTACTGTGGCTCTTTGGCAATGTACATTGATAAATCATGGCTCCTTCAACCTGAGTGGGAGGCTACCCCTGGTCTAGTAGATATCCATATTTGGGTTGGTCTTGAAGGAATTTTTCCCCAGGTCAGATTGGCAGAGACCCTGGGGGATTTTCACCCTTCTGTACAGCGTGGGAACTGGGTTATTTGCTGGTCTGAACTAGAGTAAATGGCAGATTCTCTGGCCCTTGAAGACTTTAAATCAAGAGTTGAGGACTTCAATAACTCAGCCAGAGGCTATGGGCCTATTACAGGAGTTGGTGGGTGAGGTTCTAAGGCCAGGGATGTGCGGGAGGTTAGACTAGATGAGCATGATAGTCCCTTCTGGCCATTAAGTCAGAGTCCAAGTAAGCTGCTGGAGTTCTACTCTGCTGTGTGCCAGTGAACCCACGTGACGTAGCGCTTTACTCCTGAATTCTACAAGGCCATGTTAGAACTTTATCTAAACCAGTTTTACATGAGCCAAGCAGCAGGAGACTTCCACACTCTGGCCCATCTCACCATTCAGAGTTTGTGCGCTAGGGGAAGAACTGATCTTCCTTTGTGTAACTTCATCCCATTCCACCATGTTTGACTCCGCATGAACCACTGTGGGGGTTTATAGCCTTCAAAGACTTCAAATGCTTGTAGATGGTTATCATATCCTCCTCGCTTAGTCACCATCTGGCCAAGCTACTCATACTGAATTCTTTCAGCCTTTCTTCATATAGTCATTCCCTCCAGGCTCTTAATTATTTGTCATGGTAATCTTTGAATTCTCACCAATTTTCCGACATCTTTGTGGTCCTCAGAAATGAGTGCAATATTCCAGGTGCAGTCTCAACAGCATCCTGCAACCTGGGCCTATCACGGCTTTGCTCTGTGATGCGATATTGCTGTGTACACAGCCTCAAATCACACCTGCTTATTTCGTTTCCATGTTGCAACTCCAGGTCATATCTAACTTGTTGTCCACTAGTTGTGCTCTGCTTTCCAGGTTTCTCCCTTATATTGAAGGGCTGTGTTTTGCATTATTTTCCGCAGATGCATTAACTTCCATTTTCCCAGGCTCAGTCTAATTCTGTTATTTCCTGCTCATATTTCTAACCTCTCAGTCCCTCGGCATTATTTCTGTCTCCTCCTCTGTTTGTTTCAAATTGTTTGGGCCAAAATCTGGAGAAAATGGAGATGAGCCAGCATGTGAATCCAGGAACTCTGCCAGCCATTTTGCAAAGGAACCATCCAGTTCACCAGATTCCATCTCTTCACGGGCTACAACAAGAAGCAAGTTAACAAACCCTGTTTTCTTTTTCTAGCATAGCTGTCGGCTTTCCAAGAGATGTATTTGCAGGCAGGGCTGGCTCCAGGCACCAGCCTAGGAAGCACGTGCCTGTAGCGGCACCCCCTTTTTTTCTTTGCTTGGGGCGGCAAGAAAGCTAGAGCCGGCCCTGTTTGCAGACACACATTTGTGATGACAGAGGCTTTCATAACTGGATCTCCCAGAATAACCTGCAGCGGGTCCCATGTCTCATAAGGGGAAAGGCGCAAACAAAAATTTCAAAAAAAGTTGTTTAAAGTTAAACACCAAAATGACCATGTCCTGATTTTCAGAGTTGCTGAGCCCTCGTAGTTCCCATCAATAATTTTGTCTATAACGTCTACTTTAGAAGAGGGGCTCCTCACAGGGCCTTCTGGGAGATGCAGTTCTGATTACAATGGGAGTTAGGTGCCTACCGTAAATATCTTTGAGGCGTGGGGTCTGAAAGCCTGTGCCATTATCGTGCTTCAGGGCTCTAGCATGATTGGTGTTACATTTTTCTCTTGAGCAACGTTCTCCACCAGTTCAAGCCCACTCAAAATGCCTTCCAGTACAGCTACTGGATGTCCCAAACCTGACCATTTAGTCAGCTCTGGCTTTGCTTTTATTTTATTTCCTTTAACAAAGGTTCCTCTCAGCTCTCCGACGTTATCAGCTGCTTCACGGCCGTTCATATCTGCATCACTCACTTCCTGAGGGCCTGTTTTCCACTTGATGACTGAGGAGTTGCCTCTGCTGCCAGGAACTGAGCATTTTTAATTTCACTGCCTTGAGGTTTGAGGAAAATGGATCTCTTACAGGAAATGGTTTCTGTTTCACCATTTCACTAGGCTGTAAAGAATCCTGCAGACTAATATTCACTGAAATCAGACTTAATCCCTAGAACGGTCTTTAAGAGCCCGATGCGTGACACCTGGAATGTGAGTGTTCAGTTGGTTGGAGGTGGTTGGGGATCACACGGGACAGGAGCTGGGGAGTGGAGGGAGAAGAGAGTCCCTGCTTTGTGGGCAGGGATCCTCTTAACAGACTGATGGAATGGGGTTGATCAAAACAAGAATACGTACACAAATCTAAGGGCTCAAAACCAAGCACGTGTTCAGCTCCACAGGCAGCTTCTGCCAAGAAATCCTACAGTCCTAAACCAGGACCATGGAAACCATGGAGAGCTCGGTCTTCTGTGCAGCTATAGCAGCTGCAAAGTCTCATCCAGCATAATTATTTCTGACTGGAAAAGGAGCTTGCCAACCCCGCGTGGCTCCAGTGGATGGCCGGACACTGCCAGGGCTAGATTCACAAGTGGATTGAACTGCCACCAAAATCCAAAATCCACATCCTCAAAACCTTCACTTAGCTGCTGCCTCGCTTTGTAAGTGCCTACAGTTTTGCTGGTCAAGTGCCTTCAGCAGCTAAAAATTGGCCAGCAGAGATGTGGACAGACGCCTCAATTTAATTACCCAGACCCCAAGCTCAGGCCTATGTCCCAGCAGGATCTTCAGACCTGGTGTTCTCCTGCGTACCTCACTTGTAAGCCCCAGGCATACAATACAACACAACATTGCTGCTGGTGCTGCAGCCACCCTCCTCCTTTACCTCAGTGCTGAAAACATTCACCTGCCCTGTGGGAAACCAAGATTCAATTCCCCCCTCAGCCAGCTCTGCTGAAGGAAGCTGGAGTCCCTCCCCACTCCTAGATGAGGGCCCTAACTGCTGGGCGACCAGGTATTCTGGGACAGGACTTCCTCACTCTCTCCTGTTGATATGGCTCTGCTTTATATAAATACTTCAATGTTCCTTGAGCCAGAGCATAGGAGTGTGCCTCTATACCCAGTTTAGGGTGTTCACCTGAGATACAGGAGAGCCAAGTTCAAGTCCCTCAGTGCAATGCACATTTAATTAATTTTCCACTGTGGAACTGCTGCAAAAGGACAGACTGCCCCAGAACAGCTTGTAGCCCTGTGCTTAGGGCACTCTCCTGCAAGGGGCTGGCTCAGGGTATGTCTACACTGCAAAAAACACATCCATGGCAATGAATCTCAGAGCCCAGGGCTGCAGACTTGGCTGCAAGTCTCCCAATATGGTGCTAAAATAGCCGTTTAGATGTTCCAACTTAGGCTGGAGCTCAGGCTCTGAAGCCTGGGGCAGGAGGGAGGAGGTCTTCAGAGACCAAGCGCCAGCCTGAGCCAGAACATCTACATGCTATCCAGTGCAAGCCTGAGTCTGCAGGTTTTTTAGGCTATATCTACACTTCTCCTAGCTGGATCTACCCCTGACCTTGTGTCCTTATCTGGTCTTGTGGATTCCAGTGGCCAATTGCCATGAGCTCAATCCTCCTTTGCAAAAGCTGCTCTTGGTATTCAGAACTCTTGGCTGTCTTGGGCAGGGCTCAGCCGTTTCTCCCTGTAGCGGGGTGCTCCCCGCTCCCTGCCGGCCAGGGCTGGAATAGCCCTGGAAAGAGGGTTTGTAGCTGGCTGAGCCTGCTAGCAGGCTTAAGTGGAAAGCAGGCTCAGCTGTGTGCCCACGCCCCAAACATTCCAGGCTGTATAAAAGCCTGGGAGGCAGGAGTTAGAGAGAGAGAGAGAGGGGGAGGGGGAGGGGGAGGGGGAGGGAACGGAATGGAACGGAACTCTGAGGTCAGTCTCCTCTGTAGGCAGCAGGAGACAGGGCCTGGCTGCAAAGTACCCGGACTGGGACAGGGCGTGGGTGAGGCAGCTGGGAGCCAGGGAGCCTGAGCTCTAGCGAGAAGGCCCCAGCTTGCTGAGCCTAGGGAAGGCCCGACCCACGGGGTACTGGGGGTTGCAAGGGGGCGGCCCCTGGGCTGATAAGAGCAGCAGGCCAACCCCTTCTTGCCGGTGATGAGTAGCCATGAGACTGCAGTCAGCCTCAGAGAGACTGAGGCAGTGGTGACTGGCAGTGGCCGTATCTGAGGCAAGTTGGGGATAGTGGGTGTTGGGTTCCCCAGGGAGGGGAGACCCTGAGACAAGGGGGGTACTGCAGGGGTGCAGCACCCTCAGCGAGGGGTCCCGGGGTCCGTGAGGGGCACGGGACCAGTGTGGAGAAGCGGACGTCGGCCGGCAGAGGGTGCTCCCGGGTCAAAAAGAGCTAATTCCCAGACGACCAGACGGGGGCGCCGCCGGGTGAGTGACCGACTCCGTTACACTCCCTTTGCAACCAAGAGCTCCTGCGGCATCTGTGATCTTTGGGAGCAACAGAATGTTGAACATTAGGTGAGATCAGTGGAAGGGAACAGGCTTTTAAGGCCCTCATCAACAGCTGTCCATTTCCTTCCAAAGAAGCTAAGAATACAAAGCCTTATTCTTTGCCTTGGGTTTCCCAAAGCAACATATACATTCGTAAAACCTCTGCCTGTTCACGGGAAGGAAAAGAGAACAGACTCTGAGTATGTGCAGGCCACCCGCTAGGATTTATGGAAGGTGCTCAGATACTATGATCACCTCTGTACCACTTGATAACTCAACCTCATTTAATCATATCAACCCCTCCACAACGTGTCCCTCCCCCATCTCTGAGGACCCTTCCTTCCATCCCTTTCTCCTCCCTCCCGTTGGCCCTTTCTCTCCCTGTGCCCTTCAGCGGCGCTGGCTCTGCCTCCTGGCTCAGGGGGTGGGATGAGAACTGTTGGAAGGAAGCAGCCATATTCTGGTCCCACCCTGGTATAGGTGAGTATTTTGGTAGCTGGGAGCTAGACCTGCTCAGCCCTTCTTTGGGTGATAATCCCAGTCCAGGTGGAAATCCCACCCTAGCTGCAAGACAAACACCACCTAGTCCTCACCTAAGACACTCTGACGTTTACCCTGTTCCCAAATATTAACCATTGACACAGGGGGGTAAAAATAGTTCACCCCCTTCGCTCCCCCAGAACAAAAAGCATAAGCAACAACTGACAGTGTCACAGATCCCAAACCACCCTTTCTACAACTCTGGAAACACACCATCATAGCAATGTATTGTGAGAGGTTATTGTATCACATTTATAAATTCTATACAGGACGGACGCATCAAAAAAAACCCTCCCCCATTGCACAGTATAAGGGGCCCAGCTAGGAACGCTGTCCAGCACCTTTGTCTTTAAAGAAATGCAACTTTTTGCAAAATCTGATGGCTGTGAGCTGACAAAGTACCTCACAAATGGAATAAAAAGAAAGAACGAGTTTATCCAGCACAAGAACTGCTCTAAAGCCAAGAACGAAAAACTAGCAGCAGGTGTTACTCCCTCCCCCATACTGGGCTAAATGTGGGTAAAATGTCCTGACAGTTTTGAAGGCAAGAGAACACCAGGGTGACTCATGGAGAAGTAGGGGGTGGAGCTGGGCACTGGAGCGAGGACTGAGAATTGGTGGCTCTCACGCCTGCAGGGTTTGGCAAGGTGATTCTTCCTGTAATTAGTGCTAGCAGTGGAGTAAAGCAGCTCTCTCCCTGGGCAGTGCGGCAGGGTGAAACATGTAGCAAGCTAGCAAATCCCAAATCAAACAGATGTGGGCCAGATATCCATAGCTGATATGTGCCAGATGTTTGCCACTGCTGAACTGGTCACAGATCTGCCAGTTGCTTTGCTTGGGCTTGAGAGGAAGTCCGGCGGGGGGTAGGAGGGGACAAGTCTGCAGCATAATGTTACATGTGCGTGCACACCGCCGAGTCACACAACTCTCTTTTCTCCCCGTCACTGTTAAAATTCCCTTGTGCCTTTAATTTAGGATGCCCTAAGTGAGCTTCTCCAATGTGCATAACAGGGAAATTTTCCAAGCACCACCCCCACTCTGAGAGCATCCATCAGGCAGACCTTCCCCTGAGCTCACCCAGGCCTAATTACAGCTAATAATTGTAAACAGAGTAAAAGCCACAGAACTGTACTGTGCTGCTAAAACACCAACTGCAAACTCACAAGCTGGCCTGCTCTGTCCCCGTGTCTGAGACGCCTTTACAGTGAGAAGGCCTGATCCATGCCCTCAGCCCGCCTCAGGCCCCAATGAGCACGCGGAAACGCTGAACTCGTCCAAACAGGAATGGTGAGCAAGGGTTAAAGGGCACTGGGACATTTTCCAGCCAAGTTGAAGAGGAAAGTGCCTGATAGGCCAGAGAATCTCCCACAAGCCAGAGCACACTCAGCGTCACACCAGCCTGCATAAAGACCCACATTAGCGCCAATGTTACAGGAGGAACAATGAACATTCTGTTGCTGGCGGGATGCCACAGTCGTCCCCTCTTCCCACCCTCCCGCCCCTCCTGGATTAGTTGAGTCAATAGTTCCATTATAGAAGAAATGCCTCTCTGGGCACTTCAGCAAATATATGTTACAAACTGAAGAAGTGGGTCAGATTGTGCTCTGTGAGTTCCTTCTATGTAAATCCAGCCACATAGTCTAGAATACCCTGGCCTGTGTGTGTTCACCAGTGCCCTCTACTGGATGGATTATCAAGGTGCTCCAGTGTTTAGCTATTTAAACACCTTGCTTTCCGGTGGCTGACCTGAAGCCAGATACCAGTTACCAGAGAGTCCTTCGGCTGTGGTTTTTGAAGCCAAACACCACGACTAGCGCAAGGTGACGAGTGAGGGAAAATATTTGTAAATATTTCAGAGATTGAGAAGACAGAATTTGTCTGTGCTAACGGTCATGGGACCTGTGGTTGTATTTCATTTAGTGACAAAATGCACTTTAGGAGGAAGAGTAGAACTGCCATCTTCCACTTTGTGGGGTGTATGAAGGAAGTTGCTGCACTTACCACAGAGATGGGCCCAATTCAGAGAAGTTTCAGGGCATAACCCCTTTATGACTTCCATAAAAGGCAGATGAACTGATGTGCCCAGTGTCTGATCACTGGGAGTTGATCTATTGCCTCCCCCTGATAGGAATGAAGGGCCCTATAGAATGTGGCACCTGGAACTTCTGAATCTAAAGGCAGGAGCCTCTACTGCTTACTCTAAACAACCAGCTCAATTAACTTAAAGGCAGAAAAATCTCCTACATGGTCCAGCCATTAGAGAGAAACAAAGCCCCTTGTTGCAGTAGTGTGAGCTACAAGCATAGAACCATACACTCTCTATAGCCCTGAGAAATAAACCTGGTTTTAAAATCCTATTTGAAGAATGGGTCATGTCCCTGTACGGCACAGTGTCAGCAGTGGGGATATGCTCATGTCCTAGAATGGGATTTACCCACAATCCCTTTCAAGCCTGAGTTGTGAACACTGTGGACACTGCCCAACTGCCCCTGCGGCATTGTAAGACAAACACCACGAGAAAGCAGCAGCGAGCAGGCTTCCCTAGTGGAGCTGAAGTATTCCCTCAAATATCTGATATTTTTCATACAGTAAATTATTGATGCTGCCACTCTGTGCTGAATAATACACCACTCTGTAGCCTGCCATAGTGATGTAACTGACTGTCTGTGTGTCTACATCTTGGGAATCCACGGATGGTGCAATAATTCAATTATAAATCTTAACCGTGAAATGTTAAATTCTCAAGTTTGGCAAACAAACCCAAAATGGCTGCCTGTGTTCAGCTCTCCCCCCTTGGCAATGGCAACTGTGACATGCCAACATTGCCCAGATAAAACAAGAATCCTCTATGAGATCACATTTCCCTTTTCCTGAATTTCCATGCCGCCCCCGCCCGTAGTTAAAGAGGGTGGCTGATTGCTACTGCAGGGACAGTGTCATGCTGTCCTACCTGCTCGACTCCTCTGCCTCACAGGAAACAAGCCGATGCTCTGTGATTGGGTCCTGTTAGCAGGGCCAAGTCAGCCTGCTTAGTGCTGCTGGGGTTAACATTCCTTTCCCTAGTTAGTATCCCTCCTTTAACCCAGAGATTGTATACATGAGCAATCTGGTTGTTTTACTGCATGTAATAGCCTTAACTAGCGTCGCTTCACTTTCTATCGCACCTTGGCCTAGTACAACTTGGATAGCTTCGCAGCCCACCATAACTTGCTGTTGCTTTTCTTGTATTTTGTAGACTTTATAACTGTTCAGCACTTTCCATTTTACATTGCTAGCTGTACCACACGATACTCACAGCAAACTAGTAGCCCGCACCTCCCCCCCACCCTCATGGAGAACCTGGAAAAAGTTTTCTGAGCAACTTTATCCTTCTACATGTTAGTGCCGCTTTCCACAAAACAACAACAAACCCCACTCTTTTCCTTCGGGCTGCACCCTGAGTCGTTCCATGGCATTTACTAGTGCACTGAGAGCCAAACGAGTTCTCTTAATTAGCCTGAAGTGCCATCTGCTGGTTGAATGTTTCAATGTCACATTTCTCCCCCACCCACTGCTATTTTCAAACACCCCTGATTCTGATTTCAGCCATGAGGATGTAACATTCAGGGTGTGAGCCCTCAACTTGGAATACCCCCAAAGTAATATTTTTCTGGCAGTCCTCAAAATGGTGGGATAAGGAATCAAAACATTAAGTAAAGATATGGTTTTGGGCTGTAGCTTTCAAGAGAATTTATGGGATATAGAATTAAACTGGAAGGAAATAAACTACGTTACTAGAACTTAAATATTTGCACAACCCAAAGGATTCAGAGATGATGAAACCTCTGTATATTCACTCAGTCAGTGCAACCATAAGGTCGAAGAAGTGACTGCTTCCCTTTTAGTTACTGTCTTTAAGGAAGAGCTGAAGGAAGGAAGGGTTTTGGTTTTTATTTTAAACCTCCTGGAGTTTTTTGAAGCTGTTTGGTGAAAAAGCACCTTGAAGGGTTTCTCCACTTTGAGCATTTGCCTAATCAACTCTGGCGAGCAACAGGTCACATATGGACAGGCAACAGCCAAAGTAAACCAAAAAAGACCATCTGGTGCCTTTAATCTTTGGCTGGGGGGTGGGGGGACAGGAGGGGGAAGGGAAAGAGGATTTCCTGACAATAACAGCAAGTGCAGTAGCTGTGAGACACTCCATTGGCTGTTTGCATCAGGAAATCCGGACTCCCAACACCATTGCTTTAAAACAAGCTCCACTGCACCTAAATAACAGCCCTGAACAGAAGAGCAACTTCACAGGATGTAATAAAAGAATCTGGGGGAGAGGATGTGAGGTGCGCGAGTGGTTAAAAAAAAAAAAGCAGTTACTAAATCCCGGCTTACAGGAGTTATTCTGAAAGCCAGGCACTGACATTCTCAGGCTGTGTTTGACTCTTTGGCTGCAGTTTCATACCAGTGTTGTTAATTGCATATATACACGTGTTTGACAAAAGTCCAGTGACACACAGATACATAGGGCAACATTGTGAAATCTGGCTAGCTACATAAAAGTGGCCAGATTTTCAAAGATGTTGAGTCTAAGCAGCTCCCAGTGACTTCCCTGGGATTTGTGGCCTCTTTTATTTCAAGTGTCTTACTCTGGGTTGAGTGGCCTAAGTTTAGACACCCAGATTTGAAAATTTTGGCCATAACCATCTTAGGACACCGTCTGAAGTCTCCATGCTTGGATCCGTTGTAGGCGTCAGCCAGTGAAGGGTGACATGACCCTTTGCGATGTCATTCTTGTAGAAGTTTTTAGCCAGCCTGATACAATCAGATACCCCTGAGCAAGCCTGACCTTCCATCCGGTACAGATGGTGATATTGTGGGAGAACTGAGTCACAATCACACTCATATACATTATGTATTGCCACTGTTCCCACAGTGGCTAGAAAGAGCATTGCCCTCGAACCAGCTACGTTGTACTGTAGCTACTCATCTGTCCTCACAAGATCGCATGACCATGCATCATATGATGAGCCATAAGCTATTACTGCATGAAACAGAATGCTCTCGTATTAAATCCAGACAGGGATAGCACATTAGATCGGCTTCTTAACATAAACTACAAGCATTTTTATATATAGTAATAGCTTCAAGCTTTTTCTAAAACGAAACATTAACAAATTCAGAAAAGAAAATTGAAGATATGGATGGCACTTAGAAATGGATTGAAAACATGCACAGTAGGTAGGTCATGGTGTCAGAAGGTGGACGAGCAATACAGGTATAATTCACTCCAGATAAGATAGTTAAAGGAAAGTGACACAGCATTAAAACAAAAGTGGCCAAATGTATGCCAGTGGAGTTGTCACCCAGATGAATTGGACAATTGAATGTAGGTGCCTTATGCCATTCCTAGACAGCATGTTCTTGAGTAATATAATAATTGACACCAAAGGAAACTTTTCATGACACCTGAGGTGTTAGGAGCCAAGGATTTCACTCCATTGGGAATGAGGAAACAAAGAAAAGCAGTTCCAGCACTTAGCATGCAGGTAGATGCTGACACAACCAATATACTAAATACTACATTAGCTAATACTCCATGTGTGACCCTAAGACTCTTCAATGAACCGTGGGCAGAGGACCCACCAAACTGTAACTCTCACCAGGCCTGACATGCCCACTGGCCCTTGCACACTTGTCATAAGATGCATCTAAAAGTGGCTTGTCAGGTATTGATGTAGACTGGTGTGCCCTGGTCAGGAAGAGCATTGTATGAGCTATGTACTGGTTGTGTATAAAGACTTACGAATGCATACTGAAAATATGTTCTTAAAAGGTGATTTTTGAGGCATTGAATAGATCAAGCTGGCCTTAGGCAAAGGACTGTAGAATTACATGGCTGGATTATAGGCAGAGGCCAATGAAAGTACATTTACATATAAGGTAAACAAAGCAATCAAATTAAAATGGCTGAGGAAACAGCTTAAAAAGCACATCCAGGGACAGAGTCTGCACCCCCAGGAATTCATCACTAAGGAACAGTCCCCTCTGGGCCTGTGAACAGTGGGGTCCTCTTCTTGTACATGAGGAAGTTCTAGGTGGCTAGAATTAAGCTTTAGGCACTAGAAAGTGGGTTATTTTTGTTTGTAACTCTTTTCACTCTCGATCTTAATAATCTTAGTCTTGTTTTATTATAAAACCAGGTCAGTGCTGTTATATCAAAGTAAACCGGGAGTCCTCAGCTAAACCTAGAGACTGGTGGTGCATGCTCTGCCTCTTAATTATTTCGGAGAGTGGCCAGTGGCAGGGCCTAGACACTGCACAGAGATGTCTCTGGAGAACTCAGGAACTGGAGTTCCCTGATTGCTACCCACAAGGCAAGGGTTTGATTGCCAGCATCTTGAAGAGTTTGCTAGCAATGTTGGCAGGCTGGCGTTTCAGGGAGATGACACAGAGGTTAGCAGTAGCCAAGCAGTTCACATGCTGGCGCTGCAGGGTAACACAGTGACTTCTGGTTCCTGAGCAGAACAATCACACTATGATCCTCATACTAGACCTGTATCTTCAAGCTATAGATGACACATTGCACGCTCTGGGCATGGTCACTGCGCTCAGCTAGTTCCTTTGTAGGTGTAGATTCATTACTCTAAGCAATTTCCCTTTGATGCTGGATAGAGTCTCATTTGAACACTTGTCCTAGGTACCAACTCCCCAGTATCATCTCCGATTCAACTTGACAACAGCCCAGCTGATTTCAGTTAATTTGGCTCAGCACAAAATAAAACAGTTGAATTGAAAACCCACCACCAAGCAGCGACTGAGCACCCCTTTGGGACTTCAAAAATGTAACGCTGGTGCTTGATTACCAGGCCAGGCCACTGTTATGGTTTTAGGAAAAAAGAGTGGAATAACTGAGGGCAACTTTGTGTTTTTTGCGGCAAAATAAAGGTTGTCTTGCAAAGGGGGAAGAGAAGTGATTAAAAACTGAGCAAAAAGAGGAAGCGCCAACAGCAGATAAACTCAGAGAAAATATTGAGGAAATGAGATGTGAACGTGTTGCGAGCCAAACGAGCTCAGACGGATATGCCACTGAAATCTTGAGTTTTGTAATATTTTCTTCATTTTTGTTTTGTGTCCACAAACAAAATCAAAGGCAAAACATGGTGAGGGATATAGAACTGGTTTCCTGCAAGAGACCTGGTACTCCAAATTCAGTTCTTTATTTGGCCTTGTCCAACACTGTGTCTGAACCTGCTTGCAACAATCCTGTTTAAATACTGTTGCTAGCACGGTTTCCCTTGAAACCACTCAAATAGGGAGTCCTCCCCCCTTCCAAACAATGTGATAGATTATCAGTGTAATAGACACTCTTCTCCAGTTAGTCTAGCACAGCATGGTTTGCAATGTGGTGTTAGGATCAGTATTTTGTTAATCCAAATTCTTATAAAATTGCAAGAGCTCTACGTCCCTTGCAGGTTCTCATCCCTGCCCTCACTTGTCAGGGAAACCATGGTGCCCGACAGTTTAAACATGTCTATTGCATAGCTTCAACCCTGATGGAAGCAGGAGTTGTGACCTTTCAGGGAGAGACAAAAAGAAGACTCTGTGTTTACTTGACTGATCCAATAGACGGCAGCCATTCCCCTTCTCTTGTTCCCCCAATACATTTCTAGGTAAGATGCTTCTGTTCTTAGCGCTCTGGAACACGCTATGAAACTTGCCAATGTGCTATTCAACCACATGCACAAACACCACTAAGGACTGCTCTAAGTAAAGGGAGACATTCTGAAGTTGTTACTGACTGGCCTAATTGTGGCTGTTTTTATTGCTGAGGAGGCTTGGCGTTTGTTTTCTCAGGAGTTTCTTTCAAGTCACTCGCACTCAATCCTTTTTACCGCCATTTCTTCTTCGAGGCAGCAGGTAGGTTGCCAAGCATGTGTTGGCCTTGTTCATGGCCGGTAGAATGTCTGCATGACTCTGTTTGCTAACTTATGACTAGTATGTTCAATAAGGCATAAAGAATTTTTAAAAACCCATCAAGCTGTGTATATAGGCTGCTCCCAACAATTAAACGTTTTTCACTCAAGCCAGCTCCCTGGCCATTATAAATTGCACAGCCCACCCACAAATTCATTTGCTATCACAAAACATGATTATGATAAATACAGCAATTCCTTACATGGAACTGTTATGGGGTTGGTTTTTTTCATGCTATTTAGTTTCTGGAACACAGGAGGAGCTGTAGCCCATGGCCGGAGAACCATCAAAATACAGCATTCCAGCCAAAACTTTCCCCTACAGGAGACTTCTTTTGATCATGTCATTTTTCAGCTCTAAGAGCTCCCCAATACTGTTGGCAAGAGGCTCCCTAGAGCGTAACAGTGAAGTTCAGCTGGTCCGACCAGCTCAATACACTTCACATGCTGTTCTCTGGAGATTTGTTTAAAAGGTGGATTGTAATAGATCATTTGAAAACTAACACCACACTGGTCATTAACGTATGGGAAAGGTATGTAACAGTGCTGTATGTGGAATTATAGTTAGTCTCCAATATTATGTTTTGGAGTCTGTAAATAGACAAAGGAGCCAAGACAGGTTTTGTTCCAGACAAAGGAGAAAGACAAACATCTCTTTGGCTCAATCGTAAATCAAGCCAGGTGGGACAAGAAAAACCAGCTATTAATTTGCATTGAAGAGTGCAAGAATTTCATTTGCACGGTAAAATTGCAGGAGACTGCAAAATTAAACATGGCATTGGCTCCATGGGGGACAAAGAAAACAACCCCCAGGCAGGCTCCCTGACTTTGAAGACAAAAATAAACTTTGGGGATTTCAGCAACTGCTGAAAGACTTTGGGAATCCATCAGCTGAGTGAATAAAGAAGCCAGTACTTTGTATCTATGACCGATGGGTCCCTCCTGCCAAACATGCTGGAGAATGCTGACAACTTGGTGTGAGTAAGAAACTAGGTTAGGCAAGGCTGTATCTTGCTAGAATTACGTTTTACACATTAGAAGGATGTTATTTTTGTTTGTAACCCTTCCCAGGGGGATTAAGGTTTCCTGGGGCCCTGGGCCAGAGCAAGTTGGGGATCCCATCACTTCTGCTTATGGTCCTACCCCCGTTCCACCTCTTCCCCTGCGGCCCCACCCACAGCTCCACCTATTCTTCCCCTTCCCCTGCAGGCTGTCCCTCTTCTACCCACTGCCCCACCTTATTCTGCCCCCCTACTGCCCGCGCAATCTGTTTGCTCCTTTCTGCTCCCTCCCCTGTGGTCCCAAGACCGGAGAAGCTCCATACGTCCGCCACCATTTCAGGTCCGCAGCATGGAGTGAGAGCTCCCCCAGCCCTGAGACCCAAGCAGGGACCAAGAGTGGCTTCAGTCCCAGGGCCAGGGCCAGGGTCTGGGCACTGGGGCTTATCCCGCCCTGCCTGGCACTTCTGCCAGGGACTGGGGTTGGGAGGCTGAGGCTTCCCCTACCTGCGCTTCTGTCAGGGACCACAGTCAGGACACCGGGGGTTCCTCTCTGCTTGGCACGTCTGCTGGCTACCGGAGTCATGGCCCTGGGGCTTCCCTTGCCTGCTCTGTGGTTTCCTCTAGGGCTCTGAGCTTCCAGCACCCTGCAGAAGATTTGTGCTGGGGAGTCCATTTTTCCAGGGGCCCCCAGTTGGGCAGGAGCCCTGGACATGGGCCCCATTGGATAATCCACCATTGGTTTAACTCTTCAGTCTTTCTTCCACTTTTGCTTCAAATCACTTAAATCTATGTTCTTTTTTAGACTCCACTCCACTGACTTTGGGCATGTCACTGTGTGCCTCAGTTTACCTATCAGTTACAAATATATTAATAAGAAATACCAATGTTGCTTGCACGGGGTCTCTCTCTCTCTCTCTCTTTGCCTGTCACCCCCAAGCCAGGGTATGGGCCACCAACTGGTGTTGGTGTTTCAGTAGCAATTGGTTCCCTTACGGCAGGGGTGGGGAACCTCCGGCCCGCGGGCCTTATACGGCCCGCCAAAGCCTTCCGTCCAGCCCGCGGACGTTCTGGGCCGGCGGCTCCCCCAGGCGCTTCCCAGCCCCTTCGCCGAACGTGGAGCCACCCTCCTCCCCTCCCCCGTCTTAGCTTCCAAGATCAGACGGGATCGGACGTGTTCAGGGTGGTTTAGCCGTATGTGCTTGCACAGGGTGGTGATGTGTAATTAGCTCATATTTGTAAAAAGTAGAGCTGGTTAGAAACATTTTGACAGAACCATATTCTAACAGAAAATATGGTTCTGCTGAAATCAAAATGCTTCTAAATTGTGTCATTTTCTTGACATTTCATTTCAAAAGAAAAATGGAGAAAAGTTTCAACAGTGTTGCAATATCCTGGTTTACTATTCTTGCAATAAAACATTTTTATTCTTTGAAACTACTTTTTTTTCAAAATCTATTTTTTGTTATATATTGATAGACTTTCCTTTGGAGAACTTTGAAATTTTGATTTTCATTCTGATTCAAAATGAAGTCAAAATTTAAATCATTTTATCCTTCCAGAAATGGAACTTCATCCTCTCCACAGGTCTAATAAAATGGTTTGAGACACTTAAAAGAAAGTTGCTATAAATCGATTATATTTATTGATCGACAGCCCCAGCCAGCAGTAGTGGTGTTTCTTGAGAGAGAAATGGTAATTTTCTATTTGCGGAGGACAGATGAATCTGAAATATTAAGGACACTATAAAAAAACAAAAGAAAAGTTGCAATGCTCAGCAACTTTGAGAAGTCACTAAAGTAGCAGAAACAGAAACAGTGCCACCCACTGGAATCCCATTAGCAACCAGAAGCGCAGACTTGGTGCCTGCTCACACAAACGTAGGTAAGGACAGAACATGTAGATCATGAAAGAAAGGCCATATTTTATTCTTTAAGACTTTACAGGAATGAAAGTAGTGCTCTCAGTGGGGAAAAGATGGAGAAACAAAAGGAAAAAGCAAGAGGATTAGCTTGAATTTTACATGAATAAAGAACTAATTACTTGAATAACTCTCCCGAATAAACATGACCCCTTTAGTGAAAAAAGTATACAAGTAGATACAATTTTGCATCCTCTGAAAATAAAACAAGACAGATCAATTTATTTGCTCTAAGTGATGACCAATTTATCAAGCATACAGAAAACAATGGTTTTCCATGGGTTCAGAGGCACTCATAACAAAGTGTTACCACTCCAGATACATTATAAATAACATCCAATTTAAGAAGTTAGGAAGCAGATGTATTTCCTAGTAATATGTCACCATTATCTAGAATAGGCAATACAATCTAGGATACTATATATTTCCTGGCTGCATAAAAAACAAGTAATATCTCCATGAAGTAAACTCAACCATAAGTGGAATTTAAAAATTAGTTGTTCAATAAGATGATTGCATGTCATAGACTGATCTCATTACAAGGGTCAAATCTTTCAGGAGTAACTAGTCTGGAAACCCGAGATTTCAATTGGAGAGTCTGAACAAAATACCAATTTTGGATAAGAGTAAATTTAAACTCAAAACTAAAATACTAATGAAGTGAAGATAATTAACACTTACCAGACAACTGACAGGAAAGCTCTCCTGGTCTTTTTGGAAAAATGTTTCTACATTTGCTCTTCTTCAGTCTTCCTACATGGCATCTCCTTAGTTCTCCATGGCTTTTCAAAAATAACTCAATGCAGTCTTGTGAAAATGCTTCAAAAATGACCAAGATTAAGCCAAAAATTAACTGGTCATCTGTGTCATACTTACATTTTTGCTACTTGTCAACAACAAAAATTGCTGGGTGACTAGAATATTATGAGTATGTAAAAAGCATGGAGAATGCATGGAGTGGCTATTCATCCAAGGGAACATTTTCCATCCCTCTCCTGCCCTGTTTTGCATGAATCATTATTTGTTACAAGGTGTATCCTTCCATTTGTTAGTGAAATACACTTCTGCTGCCAGCCCCCTGTATTAATTAAGCCCTATAAAAGAGCTGCATGGGCAAACCATCCATGAAGAAGAAGTTACTCACCCTGTGCAGTAACTGGTTCTTCAAGATGTGTGTCCCTATGAGTGCTTCACTTCCCATGCATGTGCATCCCATGTGCCGTTGATCAGAGATTTTCCTTAGCTGTGCCCATCTGGCTTGCATATGCATCCGACACAACTTCCTATTCTGCATCAAGGCTGTATAAGTCTGAGTGGGTGAACAACCATTCGTTCTTTGTCTACTGCAAAGGCCCACAATGGAAACTCTGAGGTAGAAGGGAAGGAGTGCAGGGGTGGAGCCCCTAAAGGAGGACCACATCACAAAGAACCAGAGTTGGGTCACTGCACAGGATGAATAACCACTTATTTTTTGACTAGTGGCCCTGTGGTGCACTCCACTACAGGTTACTCCTGAAAGCCATATCCCCACAGGGAGGAACTTTCTCACTGAGGTTTGAACAGTCTTGGCTAGATTTGACAAGATTTGCTGCTCTGAGTTGTATTTGCTGTACAGGAGTCAACATGGATTTTTTTTTACATTGAGTTGAAGACCCAGTTCCAGGCACAGTGAAAAGAATCTGAGTGGCCACCAGCCCTGCTTCACAAGACTGATCTTGGAACAGCCAATTGTTGAGGTACAGAAATAACTACAGTGGACTCTCAACACAAGTCAATGGCCATCACCACAACAACGCTTGAAAACACTCTTGGAGCTGAGGAGAGGCCAAAGGGGAGCACCCAGTAATAAAAATGAACCTGGCCTATAACAAAAGGCAGGTCTTTTCTGTGAGGTGGATGGAGTGTATCATTCTATGGAGACAAGCATCTTGTAGGTCAAGGACCAAAAACCAATCCCAAGAATTTAGTGAAGAAATTACAGCTACCAGAGTCACCATACTGACCATCTGAGCGTTTTCAAATTTGTTTAGTAACCTTTAATATCGGTCTCCACCCTTGGTTTCCCTGTGGTACAAGAAATTACATCAAGTAGAAACCCTTTCCCTTGTGCATAGCAGGAAGAGGATCTATCACTCTTAAAGAAGAGAATTTATCTCCTGACTCAGTTGGTCTTTGGTACACAGAGAATGAGCTTGGGTGAGATCTCTGGGCAGTTTTTAACCTACTAAATTTTCTGATGTTCACCAGGATGTAAATTCCTAGCAATTGTAAAGCAACCCTGGAGTCTTTCAAAGTGTGCAGGAATTCTTGTGTTCTCTGAAAACTACCAGACCATCAAAGGAGCGCGGAGGGGTGTCTGTCCTCTACAGTCCTTTGGATCTCTCTGGGAAAGCAGGACAATTGGACCCGGGATGCACTGCACAACAACCACCATAGAGATGGAACTAGCCATGATATTGGTCACATCTGGGGAGGTTTGAAGTGAGGTCTTGGCCAATGATTGTCCCTTAACAATGATGGCCTGAAATTGCTCTCTGCTCTGATGGAAGGTACTCAATAAATGTAGTACATTTTATGTAATTTGTGTAATTATATTCTGCCATGGTTGCCCAGTAATTTGCAATCTGAAATTGCAGCCTGCAGATAAGTAAAACTTCTATATAAAAAGATCCAAGCACTTCCGGTCGGTGACAGATGGAGTCAATTTGTTGTGGTTGTTTTCCCCTGTTCATTCTCTGCAGCCATCATCATATAATTAGGTGGGGGATAGGAGAATAAAAAGTTGGAGTCCTTGGTGGAGACATTTCTTTTTAATCTGCCTACTTGCAAGTTGGTGGTACTGTTGCTGGGGTCTGCCAGCCCACCTTCAATGGAGCCAAAAGTGCCTTATTGACTGGTAGAATCAATTGCCAACTGTAGAATCTCTGGCAATGTGTGTTGTGATCCCGTAGCCTCTTTTGAGTGGTATCGCTTGAGTATCTGCCACCATTTTATAAGGTCCTGAAATTGCTGGACAACAAACACCAAAATCCTTCTCTTATTCCCACCTCTTCTCTCAAGGCCAGATTTTAAAAAAAAATTGACTGACCGTGAAAACGTACCTGAGAGGCAATACATTTAAACTCTCTGTGAACAAGGGTGGGAACCGAATTACAGAGTCAAGTAAAGCAGGGTCTGTTTCAGTGCCCGAGATGATCCTGATGGCGTTGGTAACACAGCAAGAAGCAGCCGCTGCAGACAGGCTTTTGATAACGGTCAAAATTAGAGCTGATTGAAAACTCATAATGGGCTTTTCACAAAGTCATCATGTTTGTTCTGCAAATTTCAGCCAGGAGCCGACTCTTGGTTTATTGGACAGTTTTCATTCTTTTTAAATTACACAGTTATGGGTCCCCCCCCCCCCACTTTTCTTTTCTCACTCTCCTGTTTTTTCCATGTTACCAATTAGGAAGGAGCAAAGGGAGGAGGGAAGCAAAAATAAATAAATAAATACATACATACATACATTTTTGCTTCTGAAAGGGGGGGGGGGGAGGTATTTTTGTTTCATTTTGTGAAAAAAATTCCACCAGCTCTAGTCAGACTCCAGCTTTTGAATTGCTCCTGGAAGCAAATTGGAAGCCAGTACAGTAAACCCTCGATTTAACGGACCTCGATTTAACAGACTTCGGATGCAACGGACAAAATTTCTGAGCAAGTCTGATGCATCCGAAATCCATTTCTGGCGGGCTGGCTGCCGGCTCCCGGCTGCCACCTGGGTCACGGCAGCGGGCGGGCTGGCTGACTGCTCTCGCCTGCGGGCGGGTGGGCTGGCTGGCTGACGGGTCCTGCCTGCTGGCTGCCGGCTCCCGCCCAGGTCCCGGCAGCAGGCGGGCTGCGGAGCTGCCACCCCAACCCTCTGGCGGGCGGGCTGGCTGCCGGCTCCCAGTTGCCGCCCGGGTCCCGGCAGTGGGCGGGCTGCGGAGCTGCCACCCCAACCCTCTGGCGGGCGGGCTGCTGCTGCTCCGACAGCTCTTTTTTAAAAAATTATTAAATAACGGACTTTTTGATTTAACGGACACCCCCTCGCCCGAATTAGTCCGTTAAATGGAGGTTTTACTGTACAGACAATGACACACAAAAGTTACACAACACCGAGAGACAGGCCGCTAGGCAGACAGGTGAAATTTCAGTGGTCTGCAGCTGGGACCATTACAGTCCAATCTAGAGGTGAAGAGAGGGATGGGGAACTGGAGTACACACTTTTCCCCACATGTACTTCTACAAATACTTGTGTGTGTTTGAGAGGCTCCCCAGCTATAGTGTGAGTAACAGCACCCACCATGATTTGCTTTTCACCCTAGAGCAGCTGCGCACCGGGAGATGCTAATTGTTGGGTGAATCAATTCATGTGTAACATCACACCCACAAATGCAACTGGGGATTTTCATAGTTCACGGAGGTGGAGTCAATTCAACAGCTGTAATGATCACTGAGAAATTTGAACACCTTTACAATCACCCTTTTAAGCTCTACTCTGTAATGATGAGCTACTCGCTCAATCCTGCATCTAAGGGAGATGTCTCAAAGAGAAAAACTTGGTTTTATGCCTGCCTTAATCCCCCCCCCCCTTTTTTAAAGATGAGTAAGTGCTGCTGAATAAAAGGCATATGAAACAGTCAAACCAGCAACTCTTTTGCATGCAATTTTCTTCAAATGCGACCAGTGGCTCAGAATGTTTGGTGTAGCTGGAAGCCGTGTGGACAGAACCTTCCATGGAGATACAGGGCTAGATATCTGCCCCACCCAATTGCACCCCATGCTGGTAGTGTCAAGGGGCTGAAACAGTCTGTGGGGGCAGAGCCCTAGGGCAGGAGTGTTGGGGTACTGATTTGCACAACATTTTGCTGGTCTCAGTTCAGGGGCATGCTGAGGCAGCAGACAGAGGGTGGTGTATACAGAGTCAACGGGGGGGGGGGGGGGGGGGGCTGCAGACCAACCGGTTAGCTGGGGGTTGTTCTGCTGCTTGGGGCGGATTGTAATCAGGAGCCAAGAGATGGTGTAAAGTCACCTTTGCCCTCACTTTCAGAGAGATGTCCCAAAATCTGGCCTACATAGCCCTGGGGGAGGGGGAGGGAGGTCTGGCCGTAGAGCACTTTGCATGCCTAGACCATATGTTTACAGCACAGAGCACTCAGATTCCCAGGGCATATGAGGGGTGGGGGGTGACTGGAGGCAGAGCAGGGCTGTAGCCAGCCTGGAACACAAGAATCTACATCACTTATGCAGCACAGATGCCCCCTTCCATGACTCCATTCAGATACACTGAATGGGAGCGGGAATGTTCTCCAGAGATCAAAAATTAATCTGCTTCAGCACCAAGTCCACAGCTTCGCAGGCTGCTTGGGCCTGACCCTCAAGTGCTTTTACCATTATATAAAAACGTGGCAGCTAAATTGCACTGTCAGGAAGATCAGACACATTTAAGAGGCCGTGGCCTGCTGGCTCCTGGCCCAGCATGCTCTCCTCTAGCCCAAAGGGCACTTTGGGGGAGACTGTCTGTCTCTCCACGCCAGGGCTGCCAAAAGCACGTCATGCAGGCTATGTAACACTTGTCAGGTCTCCCTCCTAAACGTCACCAAAACTGATCATCCCCCAGGACTGAGACCTGCCAAGCAGGCTGTGGAACAATTGGTGGGATTTGATGTGTTTAAGGGACGACATTGTAAGCTGCAGGTGTTTCTTGCCAGATGGGTAATCCAAGGGGTGAGAGCCATGGTCCTGGTGAGTCAGTATTCATGGCTCCCGCTTTAGAACAATGGGTTGTCAGGATAGGAGCAGTGGCACTGGCTACTGTTCTCAGGCAGGGCTGGCCCTCTGAGTCAGATCAGCACGTTCCAATCAATGGGCACAGTGATGATTATCTACCAGCATCTTCCCTGGATTTGTGCTAGTGAATGCGGAATAGG
Source organism: Sternotherus odoratus (assembly GCA_032164245.1). Classification (NCBI taxonomy): domain Eukaryota; kingdom Metazoa; phylum Chordata; order Testudines; family Kinosternidae; genus Sternotherus; species Sternotherus odoratus. The sequence goes on along the minus strand of JAVMKO010000002.1, from coordinate 199,712,652 downwards.
ACATCTGTTATCCGATACTCCCCATTCTTGGGCTGACCTTGCTGGCATTTGCGCTGTGCCTCTCCCCAGCTACTCTCAAAGTGAAGGAGCGATCAGGAGCCGGGAAGGGTAGGAGCGTGTGATCCCATGGCAGGGATACTGGGGAAGCAGGCAGGCTCACACCCTCAAACACAAATGTGGAGAAAAAGAAAGGCGGTCTAGACTCCCTCCCGCTTTCAGCCTTAGCTGCGGGGCCAGGCTCCTTCACCAGTAGTCAGACCATCCTGGAAGGATGATGCAGTTTGACATTATGAGTGTAACACTGCACCATGGAAAAAGTTAACCAAGCTTAGTTGGGGCCCTTGCACAAATTTAGGGGCTCCCCCATCCCTTGGGCTTAGGCTCTGAATGTTTGTTCTGACCCTCGGGTGGCCTAAAAGAGGGGAGATTGGAGGACATGAGCTCTATAGATCTGCAAGGGGAGGGCAGGGGGTGCTGGATGCACGTCTCCAATCCTTGCACTACTCTGATCAAACCAGAACATTTCTGACTCATGGAGTTATTCCAGGGTTCTGGGATCACCATCATCTGCTCTGACACGGAGTAACATTACCTATAGCCTCCTTGTGGCATTTATAGCACCATTATTCACAGTCAGCTCATTGGTCCGTGAGCCAGTCTTACACCACAGATCAGATACAGATAGACTGTGAGAAACAATACAGAAATGGCAGCCACTGTCAACAAGAGCAAGAGTCAAACTGGAAGGCAAATGAATATCAACATGGGGGGAGACAAGGAAGATCTGTGCCAAAAACTACCTTCTTGTACAGCACTGTGCCAAAAAAATCCCAACCCCCTAACAATGCACAGCTTTTGGCCTAGACAAGCTTCAGGGTCAAAACAATTTCCCCCCTTAAAAGGAGACATCTTGGGCATATCTGATCAACCCAGTCCCCCTCTCCTCTCTAGGGATAGGCAATGGTACCTGTACCTAGCACCGTACCAAGAAGCACGGTAGAGCTTTACTCAGTTTTAACGCTGACCTCTTAGAATAGAAAAATCTGCTAACAAGGTAAAGAATTAGCTTCCTTAGTGGCACTAGTGGTTCACGTGTCTGACAAACTGATGTCCTTATGCACTCGAGCGGGTGGCAGCAAGTTTCCCATGCTGCCTTCCCAGCCATTTCTTCGGTTTTTTGATACCTACCAACCCATACCCACAGGCCTCTACATAAGGGAAATACGCGTCTCTCCGGCTACATATTAGGGTTGACATACAAGTTTTTCCACTGCTCATCTGCAACTGTATCCAAGTGGCAACAGAACATTTTCGGTAGAGAATACAAGTAGTGGAGATTCCATCCCGTTATTTCTACCCTCTCTCCAGTTCAGGTCCTTGCTGAGCCGCATAGCTGGAAGTGTGGAGTGAAGGCAAGAGTTCACAGTGCGGCCTTGGTAGCCAGCTCCAGACAACTATGAGGTAGTTGGTAGAGAGATGCAGGCGTTCCCAGTGGAATTGTTCTCTGCCTGCTGAAGTGCCCTTTTTAAGAGTGGTCCCCCTCCCCACCCCCAACATCCAGCTCATGATACCTGGAATTCCAAGAAAAGTAATCCATTAGTTCTTCTATAAGATGGGAGCCACATTCCATGTAGACTGAAGTGCGGGGCTCACTTAACTTACTGACCAAGGCCACCAAAATAGTCTTATGGTTTCTTGTTTATTGAGTCCCGCCCACCCCATTTTGCATTACCAGGCTCCTTATCATCCAGCCATGTTCAATTGATGAAGCAGAGAGATTAGTGCATTCCTTTAGAGGAGTTTAGATGAAGCTTTTGCCTTCAGTAAGGGCCTGTCCACAATTCTTGATACCAAATATTGAAATCAATTGGAGAAAAACAGTAATCAAAAGTAAGATTGTTTCTTTTCTTTCCTATGCTTCATTAGCCTTCTCTTGTAGCTGAAACATACCAGCTGTGGGTTATTCAAAAATAAAGTTATACTTGTTGTTTTGATGTGTTCATTTCTGGCCCATTTCACACCTAACAAATCCTTACATAAACATTCCTGCACATGCACGGGGGAGGAGGGAAGCAACATTGCTACAGATGTTTAGATTGCTTGTGAACTTTAAAAAAAGCCCTTGAGATCAAATTCCTAATTATGACACATTTAAGTCTGCAAGATGGAAATTATGACAATTTGTGAGGCTGTCCAGAATGCTGTTTTCATCTAGTGGCTGAATAGCCAGCCAAGATGATACACTGGAGCTACAATTGCCTTTTCCACAGAGCCCAAGTGCCAGGCATTAGCTTTTGCCTTATTGAGGGCACTCCAAAGATTTAGGGGTGTTCTCGGGAGACTGCTGGAAGAAGAGCAGGTAGCACTTGCACTTCCATTTCATTGAGAGCTGCAATCACAAGAATTCAAATGTTTGAAAGGCTCCCGCTCCTTCATGCAAAGCCAGGCCATTGCTAACTACATCACAGTGAGCAGATCTATGAAAAACCCGTATGCAATGATTCTGCTTTATAAGGGCACATGACACATGATCAGTAATGTCAGCCTTAGGTGTGCAAAAAATCGGAGTCCTCCTCTGCCTCAACCCCAACCCCCACACCCAAAGTCTGAGTTTTGATCAAAAATGAAAATTAAATACAATTTTAGGTTCTTTTTATTTGCCTCCTGTTTTTTCAGCCTTTCAAGTTCACATTTTCAATTTTTTTCTGCAACCATATGAACAAGAAATTTACTTTTTTTAAAATGAAAAGCTCAGAGTCTCATACTATCACAGGACTCCAGGAACTGGGACTAAGAGACATTCCAGATAGAGTAAGAAATGTCAAAAATCACGAGCTGACAACACTGCATTCTATATTATCCACCTCTAAATCTCTGGCCTGCTTCTCTAATTGTTTTTTAAGACTGTAGAGCTAAGGGCGGCTATTGTCTGTGTCTTGATCAGCACCCAGAATGCTGTTGGTGTTTTTAAAACAAACCAACCAACCGAAAAATCCAGTGATGGTCTCCCACAGTGGGGCAAAATAAAGTCGGACTATGCAGATTAGCTTTTTGTTGTAGAGACAAAATGAAAAGAGTAAAATAAAAGAAAGTGAATGCATGAATACATAGAACTAATCCTTAATTCTAGCTTGATCCTATCACTGCAAAGGGCGAAAAGAAAAAGTGTTTACAGAGGTTGGACATATTGGCAGTATTTCTCCTTGGGGTAGCATTTCTCACTCTTCAGAGACCGGTAACGAAATAAAATACATTTTAAAAAAAATCCCTTTGCTGTAATAACTGCACATCTGATGAATCCAACTTAACATGGTACTTATGCCAGAGATGGAAAAAAAGTATTTTAGACTTAAAAGGGGGGAGGGAGGGCATCCTAATTTAAAACTTTTCACTGATCTGAAAAAATACTTATGAAACCTATTCTTTTTAAAGCACGTGGATAATCATAGATTTTGTATGGAGGTTTGACAAAACATACATCCCACTTCACTCAAGATCCACTTTATTTCCCTGTAGTCACAGTCAGGTCAAGAGCAGCAAATTATAAAAAATACAAAGTCATTTGGTACTGATGGGTAACAAAGATGTTTTCCCTTTTTAAGTAGAAAGGAGATTTCCAAAGGCTACAGTCTAAGGCAAGTTTTCTGGGGTCACAGGACGTAGCATTTGAAAGGTACAATGATATTGCAAAGGTAACAGTAGCAATCCTTACAGAAATTCAAGGCCAGAGATAGCCGCTACCTGAAAATAAAGATAAAGTTTCAAGCAATGACAGAATCTGAAGCCTGATTAAACAGTTACTTGCCCAAACTAATGCACATGGCCATGTTTTCAGTGCTACCACTGTCTTTGAGAATGAAAATACAGTTAACATTGAATACCATGTTAATTTTGTTTCAAGGGCTTTACTCACCATCATTCATATTCTTGGTAAATTTTCAATTGGTCAAACATTTCACATCAAGTATAAAAAAAGGGGCAATTGAAAATAATTCAATAGTTATATAATTGTTTCAAGAGGTAGCACTGGTTAAGACTGTTGTACACAGTCTAATTTATCTTTGTATAATCATCCTAAATTTCTCTGTATTATCTGCCACTATCTGCCATTATCATAACACTGTACAAATCCTCTAAATGCCTCAGGTTACAAATATTTCAAATGTATATACAGTGTTATGGAACATTTTTTATCTGAGAGCATAAGGGTATGTGTGTAAATAATGACTAGCCAGAGCATTACTAGGAGTTTATTTTGAAGCTTTTACTTTAAGCTCTTATATCATGAAAGACGTTTAATCTTTACAACTTGTATTAGAAACTGAGATGTTTTTATTTCTACCATTATAAAAGTAATATACGAGACCGTTCCAAACCATCTTCAAAACACAGACCAATCTTTTTTGTATATAAACTGTACACAAAAACAAGGCACTATACATTTTTGGATATTGAAATATAAAGGTTGATTTGCATAGTTTCTAAAGAAACCCATGCCATAAATACAAATGCTCTGTTCCGCTTAGCACCTGAAGCAGCACTGAGAATAATTCATTACCTATTGCAAAGAGAAACTTTTCAGAATTACTCAGATATATATGGGTGATATAGCTAATTCAGTATAAGCAACTGCCATCCAACTACCTTTCTATAGAGGAGGTTTTTTTTTTTTACATGAAAGACTTGAAAGTGAATACATATTGCATTGTTAAATACATACTTGTTCTATGTGTTTATATAAATATAAATTCTTTGTAATCCACAAACTAACAAAATAACACTTTACAAAGAGAACATCTTCAAAAAGAACACATGGCAAGTACTATATATAGCCAAAGGATTGTTGCAGTAGTAGCTTGAGAAACTACTGTTTAAGTGCACAGGAGAGCAAAGTTTAAACACATTACCCTTGGAGTTGAAACAAAGTTTCCAAAGAGTTCTCTTGCACATTTACAGTATTACACAACTCAAGATCAGGCAGTATCTAAAATTTTAAAATCGTCTCTAATTTCATTTTTGAACACTAATCCAGAGCAATTCATTTTGCTAATTCCCAGGCATTGAAAGTGACGATACAGATCCCTCTGGTACTATCACTAAGCGATAACATTACTTAGAAAAGTCCTTTCGCCTTTTTCACGTTAACCTGCTTCCAAGAGGGCAGTGAATTGTACTCGTCTCTTGTCATCTCTAAGGCGGCCTGAATTTAAGACAAAAAGACACATCGCTGTTAAGAAAGTCATTTACTAAACTCAAAGTGCTCACCAATCGAGTAGTGGAATTGTCACAAGAGAGTGTGGGAATGATTCAATACATGCACGTACACAACAGTAGATCCCTCCTCCCCTCTCACCTCAAAGTCTTCATCTGAAAGATAAATTTCAAGTTTCAGTGGATCGACTCCTTCAGGTAGAGGCCTAGCTAAAAGCTCTGCTAGTGGATACACAGTTTTGCACAGCTCGGCTAACACATCCTCTACAAGGATTATCTGATTAGAAACTTCAGCATCCTGGAGGAGAGAGGAATAAAAGGAAAGAGTTTAGAAATATGCTACTGAAATCAGCAACTGCTGATTTTAAAAACAGACTACTACAGAGCTAGTACCAATTCTGCACTAGCTGGGGACGGTTAGCTGGCTCCTGTATTTTATAAGCAGACTATGCACATTAGGCATTAGCCCAGTTCTTTGGCTGGAACAATCTGCTATTATCAAATATTTGTATTTGAGAACACGAGGGGACTCCTCTTTCCTAAGAAACCCCATTTCACCCATTTTTTTACTCCTGCCACCACATTTTGACTCAGGAGGAAGACTTGCAGAAGACTCCTGGACAGAGCCAGTGTCCCTTCTTGGTAATAGTTTACACTTAAAAACACTCTGCATCTTGGGATCTTAGAGTAGTCACATGGGCTGGAATTAACTTCATTTCCCCAAAGGGGAAACTGATGCAGAGGCCAACAGAAATCCCTGTACAATTGGCACTTTGCCATGCTAATATGGAGATTCGGATTTGAATTGCATTAAAAAACCATACTGCTGCCTGTTTTGTTCAGTTACACTGAGACTTTTCCAGGTGGGTCATTCCCACCAAAGAGTGAGAGATATTTTGTAGGGAAAGAGACAATATTCTAGTCCATGGCTTCAAAGAAAACAGGAGCCTGCCTTGTTGGGAGACAGAGGCAGAGCTTAATCAAGGTTTTGTGCAGCTTAGAGGTGGCGCCCCTATTTTATCTTACTAGCTATTAGGTAGGATTCAATGTTAAGAATCTTTTAGTTCCACTTCTTAAGACGTCAAAGAATGGAACATTTACTAGAATGTATGAAAATCTATAACTCACTGAAAATATCTATAATGCACTTGTCAGAATCCAGCCAGGTAACAATACTTATTTCTTCCATGTTCCTGAAGTGCATTATTTAGGTTAATCCTCGAGTTTGGGCCTTCCCAGCATAAAACGTGCTGGCCATTACTAACAATAGCAAACAGAAAAATACAAGCGCAGCAACAGGAAACAATTGCAATAGAAGGTTTGTTTACCATTTCTGTGATCTCAGCTATGTCTTCTCTGTGTTCCCAGCTAGGGAACATATTGGTGAACGTCAGGGGCTCAAGACCAGCATGAATTAGGTAGGATTTGGGAGGCTTCTTTACATTTTTTCCTATAACATCCAAAATACAAAATGAGAGGTGCTGTAAAATATGAATCATCCTGCACGCTCTGTCGGGCTGCTGCAGCCCCCCTGCCCCCACGCTGCGGGTGGGCGACTCACTGGGCTGCTGCAGCCCCCCTGCCCCCACGCAGGGGGCAGGCAACTTGTGGGGCAGCTGCAGCCCCCCTTCCCCCACGCCGTGGGCAGGCGACTCGCTGGGGTGCTGCAGCCCCCCTCCCCCCACACCGGGGGCAGGCAACTTGTAGGGCAGCTGCAGCCCCTCTTCCCCCACGCCATGGGCAGGCGACTCGCTGGGGTGCTGCAGCCCCCCTCCCCCCACACCGGGGGCAGGCAACTTGTGGGGCAGCTGCAGCCCCTCTTCCCCCACGCCATGGGCAGGCGACTCGCTGGGGTGCTGCAGCCCCCCTCCCCCCACACCGGGGGCAGGCAACTTGTGGGGCAGCTGCAGCCCCCCTTCCCCCACGCCATGGGCAGGCGACTCGCTGGGGTGCTGCAGCCCCCCCTTCCCCCGCCCTGCAGGCAGGCAACTAGCCAGGCTACTGCAGCCTCTCTTCCCCCAGGGCGTGGGCCGCGGCCGCTTTCAGCAGGGGCACTGCTGAGGGCAGGGCTGTCCCGATGTGGAGCTGGCGCTGCTGCCATCACAGGCAGCAGCTCCGGGGGCAGGTCCAGCCTCAGCACAGTCAGCTCAGGCAGCAGCAGGCTGCAGGGGGGTGAGTCTGACCATTCACTCTTCTGCAGGATTCAAATCCTGGACATTGTTACATATTTAAAAATTGTAAATTTGAGACTCAAAAAGCTGGACATGTCCGGTTAAATATGGACAAATAGTAACCCTATGACCCCTCCTGCACCCCAACCCCGTCCTGAGCCCCCGCTGCACCCTGCACCCTGCCCTGAGCCCCGTCGCACCCTGCACCCCTCCTGAACCCCAACCCCCTGCCGAGTCCCCTGCCACACCCCATACCCCTTCTGCATACCAACTCTCTGCCTCGAGGCCCCTTCTGCATCCTGCACATATCCTGCACCTCAACCTCCCCGCCCTGAACCCCTCCTGCACCCCCTGGGAGTAGGGAGGGTGAGGAGTTGGGGTGGGGGTTTCGGGGAAGGGATGGGAAGAGGTGGGGCGGGGGCAGGGTGTCAGTGATGCAGCAAATAAGACACAGCCTCACCCTGCACCTAGAAAGTAAATGGACATTCATTAAAATGGGCTCTCAAGTAGCCTTGGTTGAAAACGCTGCCGAGGACTTTGGGTGATAAACTTCTTTAGACAGTAAACTTGTCACTTAAGCTAGCATGTTATGATTTTATTTCATGTGTTTCATTTCATTTGTTTCCAATATTCCTACTCACTATCATCTGAATCTTAGGTGATAAATGTATCCTTGTTTACATTATAAATATATCCAAGTGTGAGATTCAGCAAAATGCTAATCCTGAGTTGACTCTTACAAATTAGTGTGATCTGGTTCCTTTGGAAACCTGGCAGTTCTGTGAGAAGCCAGCAGGAGAGGCTGGATATCACAGTGGAATGGTTCAAAAGGACTCAGAGACTGGGGCGCAACTACTGCTAGACTGCAAGGCAAACCTAGGGCTGGCATAGCCCAGGGGGGAGAGTTTGGGTGGCTAACAGGCTGGTGGTATTAGGAAGCTGACACTCAGATAAGCACAAGCAAGACTCTCTCCTCACACTAGAGGCAGAGGGTAACAACTCACAGTCCTGGGTACACAGAGAACCATCACAACCACTTTCTCAATAACTCTGCAAACTGTGAGCAGCACTCCATGTTTTGTTTGAGGTCAACCATTTGGTAGCAAGTAGATTAGAAAAAAATTAGTTGCATGAAACAGACTAATCTACAGAGCTTGAATCTCAAGTATCCCAATGAACAAATTAGCAACAAATCAGAACCCTTCAATTACACAATATAGACAAGGATTTATCATCTGAATCTTTGTTTTACTTTTAATCCTCCTGTTCCACAATGACAGTGGAAACTGCTTGAATTTGCCATATAATACTGTCCTGAGATCTGAAATTCTGCGATTTGCAAAATTTGTCAGCCTAGTCTACACAGTAAGCAACATAGTTCAGTGATACTAGTGGAAGAGTATAGGAAGGGTTGCTTGTACCAGATAATACTTTAATATCGGCTTAGCCATCTGGTAGGACAATTTAATTTTTGAGTGAAGAAACATTTTTATCATTTCAGTTACTCACGTGAACTCTGCCCTCTACTCAAGCTGGTTTGCCTTTCTTATGCACAAATATGAACTGTAACACACTCTCTCTCCCCTATGCTGGAGCTCAGTGCTCCAAAGCAATCTGCTGATTTAACAGACAAAGCTTCAGAAAGTTTCAAGAAAATCAGAGGTTAGATTTGTGCATAAAAGCAGCAACAAGTGTTATCCAAGGATACAAACCAAAGTACTTCATATAATCTTGCAGTTTGAATGCTGGCTGAAAGCCAAAACAATTAATAAAACACACTTGAAATCTTCTGATTACCCACTTACCTAGATCCTTCTTGCTATTCTCTTTTACTTTAGGATAACTGCAGTAATTATATTTTTGGCTATTGAAGTGTGCCATTTTATTAGGGCAATGAAAGACCAGTGCTAGTTAACCCATGAAAGATTAATTCCCGTAAAATTTTCAGCATATCTGACAAGAGAATCACTCAGCCCACAGGCCCAAGAGGCTAACAGACCAGTAGAACATCAAAGTCAAATGGTTCCTGGCTCTGACACTGTGGCCACAAACCTAGCTCCTCCTCCTTCACAGTGAGTGAGATCACCCTGGGATTCAGACGGATTTTGGCAAGGGAAGTGCAAAGGTAAAATATTAGGACTCTGATGGTGGAAAAACTTGCTACATCAACAGTGCAAATAGCTATAGTTGCAGAACTATAACCACACCTGGAAAGGGAGCAAAGGGAGCTTTCAACTCGAAAGCCACCGCAGCTGAAAAATCACAGCCAGCAGAGGTACTTCACTTAGCGAAGCAATTAATCAGTTTGTGACACATAATCCCAAGCACAGACCACCAAGTAGCTCTCATCCTACTTTACATTCAAATACGGAGGAACAGAGAGGCAGAAAATCCAGACCACTGCAGATAGCATTCGCCACCCTGCTACCATTCCAGCCATTGAAATTCAAGAAGTCCTGAGCAATGTTCCCTCTAATTTTTGACAGGCTGTGTGCGCAAAAAATTTCTTCTGTGCAAATTTGTGTGTGCATGGTTTAGGATCTGTGCGCGCATGCACACGTGCACAACTTAGAGGGAATAGTGGCCCTGAGGCACATTCAAGTCACAACCTGCCCCCCTGCTCTTTGATGAAAGCCAGGGGGGGAAAAGTTTCCATTAACATGAGGCTGTATTGTCTAGCACAGGGGTTGGCAAACTTTTCAGCCGGAGGGTCACATCAGGGTTACGAAATTGTACGGGGGGCCGGGTAGGAAAGGCTGTGCCTCTTCAAACAGCCTGGCCCTACCCCCTATCCAACCCCTTCCACTTCCTGCCCCTTGACTGCCCCCCTCACAATCCATGAGACACCACTGGAGAAGCTAGAAAGTGCCACTGACTCAGCTGCCAGCAATACACGAGTTTACAGGAGTTCATTTACCGCAGCTGAAACCAATGCCACGAGGATGTCACAATGCCACAAGAGATCAGCTCTTTAGTTGTAACTGGGAAGGGTTGGCTCAAAGCAAATTGGGGTGATGCTGGTCAGATGGAGGAAATGCTCTGAAATGACAGCTGGGTTAACGTCCTCTTCTTCCAATGAAGATATCCCACATCATCCAACCCCTATTTGTCAGAGAGGTGAGAGGCCTCCGGGTCCTTTTCTTCTCATCTCCAAGCTTGAGCCTTTTTCTATCCCCTGCTTCCCAGGAAACTCCATCTCTTCATCCAGAATCAGAATCCAGCCACTGCAATCCACGCATTCATCAGTCCCAGCGTGGATCACTGTAGGTAGGACTATATGTAGTAGCAGTGAAGAGGCTCTAACTTGTGCAGATCATATCTGGTTGTCTCCTTTGTGAGGCAGGCCACTGTGAGCACATCACCCCACGCTTTGCTTCCTACATGAGCTCCCAGTTAGCTTCCAGCTGATCAGCTCAAAGCCTTGTTCCTGATTTTCAAAGCCGTCAACAAATCAGAACCCAGTTACACCAGCAATTGCATCTCCAACCATTTCTTTGGGACAACATACTTTGCAAAACCCAGGACAAAGCACATCAGAGCTGGAGCGACAGCATTCAGCATTAAAGCGGGCTCTGTAACAGCATGAATTTCCAGAGCTCAGACTAATCCACCATCTGCTCAATTTCCTCTTCGAGGAAGTACACTCCCATTACAAGCAAGATGATTTAAATATAATAAAACATTGCTTCCCAAACAGATGCCTCTAATCCTGATGGAAGATTGGGGGAAAGAATAGACTAATTCCTTGAAGTTTACTAGGGACCTCACCTTGCCAATTTATTTTACCTGGGGAGCACTTAAATACTCTGATGATTGTTACTAGAGAAACCTTAAAATAGTCAGAATCAACACTGGCACATAGTTGCTTTCTTATTACCTTTGCAGTATTGGAGTACTGTTTCCATGGCACATTTCCTGTCTGTAGCCCATCGGATTCGAGCTGATCCAGTTATTTTGTTTTCTACGGGCCACCAGCCTTGCCAAAGATACACTTCATGGTGGTTGTCAACAAGGAAGAGTGCTATACAGCCAAAGAAGAACCAAAATATACCAGAGATTTAGTCAGTATATGTTTTACTAGGTTTCTCCAGAAGATAAACTGCATAGGCTTGACTAAAATCAGCCTGTTTTGGTTGGACAGATGAGACTCATCTTAGAGGCCATCAATGTCCTTTGCTATCCAACCACAGAGATTTTTGTAAACCTAAGAAGCAAGGCACTGAGCTTCAGTTCCCCACAGGAAACAGTGTATTCTCTTCAGTAAGTTTGTGGACACATACGTTTAATTGGTTTTAAGTATCTGCAAAGTGGAAATTTCAATCTTTTGTTACTAACGGCTGAACCCCTCCTGGTTTTATGGACACAGAAGCACTACTGCTATTAATCAAATCTGAACAGACCTATGCTTTACTCCTGGGGGAATTCTGCATCATTGCACAATGCAGAATTTGTGCAGAATTAATGTTCTGTGCAGAATTTCCTCTTTCTCTTCTAAAATGATACTGCAGAGCTGCTGGCTGCCACTAAGGACTGCTGAACCGGGCAGAGCCCAGCTTCCTAGCTTGCAAATACAGGACACTCCTGGAGCAAAGGGGGAGCTGGAGGGTTCTGGGCAGCTGCAGGTGGGCCCTGGGAAGGGGAGGTGTGGGTGTCTGGGCTGTGGGGAGCCCAAAAGGTAGACCTTGGGTGGGAGGGATGTGGGTGTCTGACTTGCGGGGGTCCCACAGCCAAGCTCTGGGGGGGAGAAGGCATGGGAGTCTGGTCCTGCAATTGGGCTTTGTGAGGGAGGATGCAGAGGAACAGGAACTGGGTTGTCGTAGGGGTTTCTTTAACTTTCTACTCTTGAGGGAATCCAGTGCTGACTGGTACTTTGAAATAAATCACCAAAATAACAAACTGGCATGATTTTGACAAAATATCAAGACTTTTAACATATTGTGCGCAGAATTTTTAGGTGCAGGGTTCCCCCAAGAGTAATGCTTACTGCGTCCCAACGCTAAGCAGCATTGCACTATGCCTTTTCCCTCCCTACTTGCTTGTTGCATGGATACTTATGTAGGTCATCATTGTTCAATAACTCCTGTCAGTATGTTTCCCTACTTACATGTTCGAATGGGGTTTCTGTATTTGGGACACTTATTCATGAGTATCATAGCTGGGATCAGTGCAATATTTACATCAATAATCCGCTTCCGTACCTGGCTGTGGGGCAGTGTAGAGATCCTCCTGCAGGAATGGCATGGAATTGACAACAGTGGGATCTCTTGCGGGATATATATACTCAGTGGCTGAGAAGTCTCCCGATGAACTGCTGAGGATGAACAGGCGGGGGGTGAAGTTAAACTTTCCAGGATCTAACAAAACAAAGAACAAAAATGTCTAGTACAACAAGATACAGTTAATTTGAAAAGCTGTATTTATGCTAGTTACATTACACATTGGCTTTTGAAGAATCAGGAAAGGAGATTGGCAATGGCTGGGATAGAAAGCATTTAAGATTTAGCCATCATTTTGACTCCAATCCTGGCTAGTAGTGATCAGCCATTTGGGTGGGTTATATCCACACTATAATTAGACTCCCACCAGCTGAGTGGTACTCCTGGGGTTCAGGCTAAAGGGCTATTTATCTGTGGTGTAAAAGTTCAGGTTCAGGCTGCAGTCTGAGCTCTGGGGCCCTTCCATCTCACATGGTCCTAAAGCCCGAAAGTCTATGCTGCAATTAAACAGCCCTGTAAGCCCAAGTCGTCTGGCACGAGCCAGGCATGAGTTTTTAAATGCAGTTGAGACATACCCTTGGTGGCTGACTGTTCTGTGGCTTATGTGAAGTTAGCCTATCTCGCGAATCTACTACTTAACTGACAGATTTTCATATTGTAAATCTATCCCACAACTACTGTCTTTGTTGGTGGTTCCAGAAGAGGGGTCAATGATTAAACACAAAACCATCATCTAATCCCTCCAGAGGAGAACTGAAATATATCTGGTGGGCTAAGAGTTAGCTGCTGCTCCGTTCTACGTGTGTGTGGGGGGGTGGGAGGGGGGGGGGGGGGTGAAGGACACTTCAGTCTCCGGCCCCTTATATCCACAGACACCAACAGATTCACTTGTGGCAGGAAGCTTATTTTATTCTCCAATGAGTGTCTTGACTTCACCATGGTCCTGACTATTGCTAAAGTTTCACATCAACAATGGAAATGTGTCCAACTTAAACGCAATGTATTTAATAGTCTTACAACACAGTAACATGTAGTTGATAATCACTGGACTGCAATACTACCTTGCAACATGCAATCATAGGCTTTTCGATCTCTCCTTCCTAATGCATCCCAGAATCCCATTGGCTCGGACCCTTCATCACATTCATGTATTGTCACCTTGCTGCTGCTGTGCAATCCAGCTTCCAGTGGACATCTGCAACACATAGAAGTTATGTCAACCCAATACGCTTACTTCCAAAAATATACAGCTTCATGAACTTGTCAGCAGCCCAAGCCAATGTAAAGATTGACTCTATGGACACTGGCACTTCCTTTTTGATATGAATCCATATGAAAATCAATACAGGAAGCAACAATGTAAGATATGACATTCCAGTAATGGTATTTATTTGTATGACTGATCATATATCCAGAGCGTGAGAGAATACTCAGGTGAGCTCGTTACCAATTCTTCAGGTTCTCCTTTCCATTCCCCATCAGTGCCTCTTGCAATCTTCCTTCCCTAGCCTCATCATACCATAAGTCTCTCATAAGGCTTTTTCTTATCCTATCACCTCTGTTAGGTCATAGTTTAATCTTTACTTTTAGATGCTTTTCAGTCTCCCAGAGATTGAAAATATATTGCTTTACCAGGAATTGCAATTCAGTACTGCAAGAACAGTAAGTGTATCTCACCCTGTTGGAACTATGTGAAAATCAGAATGTGCACACGATGAACTAGGTGCCCTGTTCATTCCTCCTCTCCCAACACACACCCTTGCTGCAATCACTCAATCTACTCAAGATCAGTGTTGCTGGAGGGTTGCTGGGTTTTTTCTGGCAGACAGCTACATTTGATAATTCAGCTACATAATACAAACGTCTCCAAGATACAAGTCAGCTACTTACTGTTCTTTGATTTTATTGGCTACTGTTCTTCCTACATCCTTTGTGTGAGACTGTGCTTTGCAGCCATGCCACAGATAGATAAGGGCTTTATTTATATTGAGAACAATCATAGATGTCCTGGACCTTAGGCTGCTGCAGTGACATGCAACTTCAAGTAAATTTCCTTCAATGGAAACTTCTCCTCGTACACAGTACAGCCTCCAGTCACCTGGAATGGGCACAAACAGGATGAAAGCTTTATCACATTCTGGCAAAGTTACTTCTAATTCAAGATATTTTAGGATAAATGGCAACCGCTGCATTGCATTTCACAGTCTTAAATTGTCACAAAATGATAAGAGTCAGTTTTATCACTGCTCCTTAACCCTCCCCCTTTTGGATTTATGGTGAACAAGGGACCCATATAATAATGGTTCCTTATGTTTTAATATCCTCTTCACTTGATGAACTGCAATATCTAGGGATACGAAGTCAAGTTCAGATTTATCCCAATATAATTGCAGCCTTTCCAGGCTACCACTGGATTGAAAAGAATTTGCCTACTGTTCACAGAATACATAGTAGGAATTGCAGTGTGTGGTAAAAGGTCACAGAAGCTTTGTTTTGTCTGAATAATAGAAGTCAAAAATGACAACATGCAAACTTGCAAGTTCATAATCAAGTAATCATTTTTTGCTATGTAAAACAGAGGAGCATCTTAAAGCAAAAGGGACAATTTACCTATATGTACAACAAAATGAATTTGCGCCTGGGTTGACCAAGCACATTTTAAGTTTAAGTGGGGAGTGAACTAAAATGAAAGCATGACTATAAGACAAAGATCATCTACAGAAGAAGCACCACTATTCTCTTTGTTATAGAATGAGTGCTAGGTTAGCCTTCATCTAAAATCCATTTTTCCAGAAAAGGAGGATCTTGGAGCAGAGAACCCGTATTGAATAAATGATTTACTTTGTGTATTTTCTTCTTCCTCTTCCCTTCTTCCAGAATGCACAACCATCCCTCCCTGGAAGCACTGCAGAAAGCATGGGGGTTCTTTTCCTTGAAGCACTTGTACCTAGAAATGGAGAGCACCACAATACCAAAACCACAGCAAATTAATGTAGAGAATGAGGAAAGCGGTCTCTCGGCAGAGTCTTTAAAATAATATAGTCCTGGCCACCCACAAGGGTGGTTTTTCTGATACATGTTAAAACACTGACTATTGTTTGAACTGCCAAATATAAGAAAATTCAGTGGGACTTATACATGTTGTTCTTATTAGGAACTGCATAACTAGAGGAACCTGTACCCATGTTGCAGTGTTCAGCAAACTTAAATTTCAGAGGATAATTAGCACTGACTATATTGTAATTTAAATTGGCTTATTTTCAAACAGCACTGGAGTTCATTAACGGCAGAAGCCATCTTCTCAAAGAACAGACATTTTGAGACAACAGTTATATGGCAGCCATATGAAGACTGTAAAAATCATATACAAATATGCTTAGTATTGATTAAAATGCTGGCTTCTATGAAGCCTTAAAAAGTTTTGTCATGATTAAGCGGACATTGCTGCTTATTAAACGGATAGGACAGATGGGTTTATAGTCTCTTGCACAGAATTTTATATGTGAGGTGTCAAATGGGATCATGTCCTTTGCTCCCTTCACCCTACACCTGCTCCCCAAGCTATGTCATTACAATACTTTCCAAATACAATTCCATTTTATGTCATGGGCTGGCAGAAAATGCTTCTTATGAGGCTCAGCAGAATGGCTGGAGCTCTTCGGATATTGCAGAATGAGAGACTACGAATTCCTTAACTGGATTCTGAACCCGAAGGCAGGGGAGGTATCTACAATTCATGCCTTTGCCTACAGCTAAGGGGAGGAGAGAAGAAATAGATTTCCCAGAAGGCAGATCATGGAATTACATAATCCATAAAGCAGCCAATTTTTTTACAGTGCTGGAATGTTGTTCCTCAAGTCCAGAGGGGGGCTGTGTATATATAGTGGCAAGAGGTACAACTTCTGCATTGGGGGGTGGGGGGAGATGATCCCCAAATCCTACCACCACATTTGGGTCTTAGTACTAGAATTTTTTACTACAGTTTTCCCATAGCAGTTTCAACATAGTGGGTACATTGGCAGCTCACCTGTGCTCCTCTCTCTTCATCAAGCTCCACAGTCATCAGTGCTGACGTCCCCTTCTCACTCACTGTGGAGTGCCTCCCTTGCCAAAAGAAGTACACACACTTCTCTTTGCCAACGGCCCTTACTTGCTGCTCTCCCTTTTGTCTGCTTCCAACTGCAAAGCAAATGGCTCACATTGAAGGAAAACAGCTATTGCTAGCATTGTGGCGTGCACAGTCAACCCCCTCCCTCGGTGATGTGAAATCCAGTGCACCATTGACTACACCCACAATCTGAGAAACATTAAGTCAAGCAGTCCAAGATGCATGTGCCAGTTCTTCACAGGGACATCATCTGGTGGATGTAAAGCTGCACGCACAGAATCCACTGACTGGCCAAAGGCCTCCAAGGCGGGAGGAAGAGCACGTAAAATAATTACATCACTTGAGAGACTAAGACAACGTGAAATGGTGTAGCCAGTCGTGTTACCAAACAACAATAAAAAGCACACGGTGTCTCATTTTCCATGTTACACTGTTCTTTGGCAGCAAGAGACAAGCTGGCTGCTGAACGATATTGGAAACAGCAGCAGTTGAGACAGTTACAGGCAGAACATGAAAATTCTTCTTGGTATAATTATATTAAAAAAAGGAAACTGCACGGGGATTCCAAGTTATGACAATCAGAAAACACTAAGTTAATAACTCACTTTCATGAAAAGAGTTTTGTGATTACTCGTACAAGTTTCATTTTCCAATTAATTAATGCTCCATGTTAGTCTGAGCAGAGGACTAGGAGCCAAGAATATATTTTTTTTAATGACGTATTCATTATCTGCATATTACAATTAGCAATCAACAGCGGGTGTGAAAAAAGACTAAGTTCTACATTAAAAACCTTGATGAAAAGCTTTAGTTACTGAACACCGAATAACCTGTGACACAATTAGGACTAGATTTTCAAAAACAGGAGTTTCAAGTTAGTGTCTTAAATCTATTTTGACACCTACCAGGTATTCAGAAGTGGTGAACAACCACCCTGAAAATCCAGCCCTCTACAGTCATCTCAAATTGGGAAACCAAAATCACTAGTTACTTGAAAGGCACTGTCTCTTGACAAAACCAGCCCAACCGAGCAGATTCATACTTTCAGGGTCAAGCTATTTGCAAAGTGTAAGAAAAAAAACCCTAAAAATTCTTCAAGGATTGAGAAGTTGGTTTTCTTTTCTTTACGTATGGAATCAGCTTATGGTTTTCATGTTTAAGTCAGATTGTTTTCTAGTCACAAGTTTCTGCAACAAAGCATGTATGTCTGAGTTTACTTCATCTGCAGCTACTTCATCTGCAGATTCACACCCTTTTGTGCTCTCATTCGATTCTCCAGGATCTTGACTCCACAGTCATGTATTGATCTGCATTTTCTCACTACTTTTAAGAGAGAAGCCATATTTGTGCTGTTGCTAATTAGGGCACTTGCCCTCTTTATTTGTGGGGCTGTTTGTACTTTACTTACCAATGAGGCCATCTTCTGTTCTGGAGTTCATTCCCCATTTTGAAAGCATGGAGTCAGGCACAGTCCTACCAGTTCCCTACCTCAGCAAAGATCACCCTGAGTTAGTTGCTTGCCAGAGATCTATCTACTCAGTCTTTTCATCAGAGCATAGTCACGAATTTTCAGCTCAAGGCTGAAATCCATTCATGAGTGTTTGGAGAGCCAGTACAAAGAGATTCCTTCCCTCTTGGCACTTTGGCTTCATCATCTAGCACAGACTTTTGCTTCCCCCTTGATTCCCCCTCTCTCCACTACCTGGCAAAGGCTTCACCTGGAACTAAACCTATATCTCTTGCAAGTCAGTTCAGGGCACTGCCACTAGAGTCCAGCTCCCTACCTGACTCAGTTCAAGGTTAACGTAGATTACAGTTACTCTTGATATCACCACTCAAGCCATTTTGCAAACCAGAACAATGTGGTTACAATTTGGATGCAAGTAAGCTAGTGCAATAAAGTTAACACATGGAAAACTGTTGTGTGATAGCACAGATTACATTTTGGTGTGAGGAAGAGGAAAAGCAGCAATGCTTTTACCAGGAATTCTATGTCATATCTTGCTTGCAAAGTTTGTTTACTGGCCGCATGCTGTAAGTGAATTCCTGTCTTGTTTGCCTAATGGGCTGCATCACATGCAAGGAACTTTAGCTCTGGATTTTGCTATAAAATTAGCTGTTTTAGCCATAGACATCAGTATCTAGCATGAAAAAATTCAGTTGTTCACTAACCTGTAGTGCTCACCATGTACTTCCATTTAACCACATATGTGTCTCCCTCATGGAATTGTCCAATGCTTTGTTTAGGCAGCCTACTGTAATCAAATTCCAGGATGTGCCAGACATCTACGGAGGCAGTGATAATTTCAAACTGCCTCCCATCTTCTCCTTCAACAAATCCATAGCCACGACCAATATTTATTCCATCCAAGACTGTGCCAACTGTAGTTTGGGGGACTGGTACCATTAGCATGACATCATATGGTTTAAAGTCAGACCTGGAGTCTTCCTGTGACAAGACACATAACAGGGGTGGTGTTTTTTTTGGTCTATGTTTAGATTTTTTCCTTCCTACCCAATGATTTAATTATAAACATACAAGCAGCAAATGTATGAGATACTTTGTGACACAGTGATACTATTTTCTTTTTGTACTAAAGCCAGTTTTGAAGCATTGATCAACTCCATCCCACAAACTAATTGATTAAGAACATACATATGGGTTTACCATCAATTATATCGTTCTGGTTGACAATCTAAGACAGAATGATCAAGGATGCAGTTTAGACTACTGAGGACAAAACTTATGTCTCTACTGATGAATATCAGACATTTATGTTTTGAATTCAAATTTGTCTTCCCATTACAAACAAAAATAAAATATTGGAAATACTTAGTATCTTTATTTGCTCTACCTTCTGGTGAAGAGATTCACTAGAGTTTTTCTCATTGTGTTTCTTCAATTCTGTCCAATCAAGAAATTTTTCTTTGAACAATATGGTCTCATTATGTTCTGTGAGTCTGCCAAAGATAGCCCAGTCCGGACGCCCTTGTCCTTTTCTGTATTCGAAAAAACCAAAAACTGGATTAAATTACACACTGTAACATATATGCAAGTCATCAAATGTTTTAAACATCCCTGAGAAAACTCATGTTTAATACAGGTTTCCAAGTCTTTACTCTAGTTTGCCAATTGTAAAGTTTGAAACTATTCAGATATCAAACATTTGCCACGGACTTGACCAGCAAAGGAAAGCAAACGGCTGTGTACCTTCTTCTTTATGATGTACAAAGGCAGCCTGAAACATTTCGCTTCCCTGAATGTTCATTTGCCAATACACAGCTCCCCAACTGACACAACTTTACATGTTATATCATGCCGGCTCAAGGGAACTAAAAGTCATTGTTTCCACAAAGAAAAAAGGCAGCTGGCATTTACACACTGGCCCAGTCTAAGGGAATTCAGTTGCATTAACTCCCAATGAAGTATGTCCCCAGCGTATCAGTAAGAGAGCAAGAGTACTATAACAGCTGCAAGTCTGGTACCTTGGTATAAGGGGATTGCACTCTCCAGGATCTAGAGGATTTATGTCACAATTGGAGTAGTCAAATGTTCCATTCCACAAATGTTTGGCCAACTGGAATGCTACTTTTCTCTGTGCTAATGTGACTTCTTTCCCATGCCACACATATACTTCGCTGCCGAAATCAAAAACCAGAACCTAGAAATAATTACAGTAGTAATTTAACTGTAGGGAAAATATGCTCAGTTATACCAAATACTCTTTAGTATAACAATGGCCAGGCTGTGATATAATTAATGTAGCAAGGAAATACTTACAAATGTCCTATGTGACAAACGAGCAGACAATGAAATAAAAGCCATAGCGTAGCATTTGGGTTTGACTTATAGGCTTGATTATCTGCATATTTGGTAAGCACGTCCTGGGAATTCTACAGGGGAATTTGCTCAGGAGGGAGTGAGGTCATGGGAGACCTGAAAGTTCTCTCTTGATCACAAAGCAATATTAACTTTTTCTAAAACCTACTTTCAATCCCTCCTGGTTGAACGATGTGGCTGCAGTCAGAATTGACTGAGGGTGGAAAAGAGTTTTTGGAAGGGGAGAGAGAAAAAAGTTAGGACTGTCTGGTTTGGAGTTGGAGGGACTGGAAGCAAAAGAATCCCCAATGGACAAAAAGGGTTGGAAGTCTTTAAAAGTTGTCAGTGTTGAGATAATACAATCTAATTTTTCTTTACTTTCTTGGTACCAAGGGCTCTGCAGATGGTCAGTCTCTGCAAGTGAAGGGTTTAAAGTATCATAAGTACAAAGGGCCTGATTTTCAGTAAGTTTGCAGATATGTATTTGCAATTGTGTGCCTACACACTTACTGAAAAATCAGACCATCAGTATCTTCCAGAGGAAGTGTTAAGTATTCCAAATTCAAACTCCAAAATACAACTTACTGTACCTCTTTGGATTGTAGCAGAGTGCATCTTGGCATTTTCCCCCAGTAGTCATCATCAGGAATAAGTTTATCATCTACTAAACGATAGATGCAATTTGTTTCTATTATTGCAGCTTCATACATTTCATCTTCCTCAGGGTTTCCAGCAGCTTGAAGAGGAAAAAAAAAAGTCACAAATACAAAATGTTCAATATCAAATTTATCTACATTGGAACAGCCAATTCAGCGGTGATAAAACATCAGGGGCTGAAATAGTGAAAATATAAAAACTCTTACACTGGTAACTTGTCTGGCCACCGAGGAGTTTCCAGAAGTCTTTGCCTGCGTGAGTATGGGTATTTATCCCTTCTTCTATGGTCTGTACATAAGAAGCTCTACAGCCGAGTTCCCTCTTTGTCTGAATTAAAGTTGCAAGTTCTGAAGCCTAAGAGATTAACATAATTATCTGAATGGGATCGGTTAAGTCATTTGTGCACGTTCAGTCGAGGGAAAGTGCAGGAGTGAGAAAGGGGACAGCACGGTTGGTAGCAGTGGTAATGGTCATTACCTCTCTTTTTATTAAACACCCAGAAGCTAGAGACAAATACACCAGTGCTTTTATTTGTAATTACAATGAGAATTGATCCTAATGAATGCAGAAACAGAAAGGACATCCTACAATTCAAACTACTTTTCTGTTTCAATACAAATCCCTTTCCTGAGGATTTCCCATTTTCTATTGTGGGTTTGAGACTAGCATGTCCCATGTCAGCTTCCAATAAATGCAGAGATTAGGGCAGGCATGGGCAAACTTTTTGGCCCGAGGGCCACATCGAGATTGCAAAATTGTATGGAGGACTGGATAGGGAAGGCTGTGTCTCCCCAGATAGCCTGGCCCAGCCCCCTATCCGACCCCCATCCACTTCCCGCCACCTGATGCCCCCCTCATAACCCGCAATCCATACAACCCCTCCTGCTCCTTGTCCCTTGACCTTCCCCTCCCAGAGACCCCTCTGCCCCAACCTCCCCCCGGGATCTCAATCCCTGTCTAAACCCCCATGTTCTCTGTCCCCCGACTGCCCTGACTCCTATCCCCCCCCTCACCCTGACAGACCCCCAGGACTCCCATGCTCTATACAACCCCCCCATTCTCCATCCCCTGACTGCACCCCAGAACCTCCACCCCATCCAACCGCTCCCTGTCCCTGCTTACCACCCCCTGGAATCCTCTACCCCTTATCCAACCCTCTGGTCCCGGCCCCATTACCACGCTGCTCAGCGCAACGAGTCTGGCTCCGTGCAGCCCACTGGAGCTAGACGTGCTGCCCCACAGGACCGTGCAGTGCTCCCGTGGCCAGTCATGCTGCTGCAGTGCTGCCAGGCAGGAGCACGGGGCCAGAGCACTGTCCACACGGCGTGCTGAGACTGCGGGGGAGAGGCAACCGGGGTGGGGGGGGAAGGGGAGAGGGTTTAGCTTCCTTGGCCGGGAGCTGAGGGGCCATAGTCTGCCCACCTCTGGGTTAGGGGAATAAGACATAGCTGCCTCCCACTGATTATCAATGGTATGCTATTGTGCACATATTCCAGCACTGGACTATTCAGATAATTGGCATCAAGAGTGATTATTTGAAAGGAAGAAATGGCCTGGTAGATCTCATTTTAGTGAACTAACCTTAGCTTTTTCTATGACGTTTGCAAACTCTCCCATCCACAGGAAACAGCAATGTGGAGTTAACAACAGGAAGCAGTCACCACTGTTCAGTGATGAAGCCCTTGGTTCAACTAATCTTGTCTGAACATGTCTTCTTCCTAGAATAGAAAACCAGGATAATTATAGTCCTAAAAATACTGCCATCGATCTCTGAAGAACTAATTATTTTGAACGAAAGACAAACTTGATCTCATTGCACTAATAATCCATTTCCAAAAGTCTTTCATTAGAAGAACGACTAAAGAACAGGACAGGAAAACAATACTTGGGGAAAACAATTTTTTTTTCTAACAACTGATATTTCTATATTGCCACTTGTTCCTGCCTTGACAATTTTAATACCCCACTGGAAAAAAAAGAATAATAAATGGCATAAAAAGTAGCCAAAATCCAGAACTTTTTCCATTTGTGAAACTGCTTTACTGCCTTACTAGACAATCATATAATCAAGTTTTAAAGATTCTGACTTGCCAAACAAATAGTATTTAGTAGAGATTAGGCCCAGTAACAATGTGTTGGAAGAATAATTGAAATGGCATTATGTATTCTTACTGCAAGTGGAAAGTGGATAGTACTGGATACCAGAATGGAGGCAAATATTAGGGAAATAAAGCATAAATTTAAATAAAAAGTTTATCCTCTCCTCTTTCCTTACAAATCCATGCCAGTCACAACCATGTGGCATGTTATACCCATGGCTAATAACCTTCATTTGTTCTTGACTCTTTTAGGTTGTAAACTTTCCAGGGCAGGGAGTGGGGCTCCAACTTCTACAGGCGCCTCTGGACATTACCATAATGAATACGAATTGGTAACAGAAGAACTCCTTGCATACCTTTAATTTGCACCAGCATCAGTTTCTTGTATGGCACAGCACTGTTGTTGGAGTTTTGTTCAGTTAGATTGACACTTCGTAGACTGACGCTGCTGAAATTTTCTTTGCTTGCCAAGCCAGCAAGTGCTACTTCTGAGAAATTTGAGTTTGTAGACACTTACACACACAAAACAAAAAACCAAACAGGAGACACAAAAAGCAAAAAAATAAAAATAAAAACACATTATGTTTCGTTTCTATATTTTATTAGTTTTTTTCTTGCATGGCTCATTTTCAGCTTTTTTTTGTTGTTGCCACTGAAAAAGACAACAAAAAACAGGTTGAATTTAAGTTAACAGCTAGTCCAAAGACTGCTTGTCTTAATCATTAGGCAAGTTTCTATATATCATTGCATAGTAAATTGGTCAATGATCAGTTTACTAAACATATTTTAATTTTCATAAATTCCAACTTAAGTAAGAAATATCTTAATATTTTGGGAAGTGCTGTGTACATTTTTGATGCAAATATAAATGATTAATGATGCTGACAGAGAAGCCAAGAGTAATTAGTTGCAATTCCCCTCAAATTTATCTCAGCCATTGTGATACAACAGCATTTACATGCTAATAAGTCTCAGAGATAGCTTACTGTAAAGTTTTAAAAGAATCTAAATTCTTCACAGTTAACACCTATTTCTCAACCAAAACAAACGATGATTTCAGAAGTTTACATTACATCACAATATTAGAGAGACAAGATGGATGAGCTAAGACTTTCATTGGACCAACTTCTGTGGGTGAAAGAGACAAGCATCTGAGCTACCTAGAGTTCTTCTTCAAGTCTGGGAAAGGTACTCAGAGTGTCACAGCTAAATACAAGGTGGAACAATTTGTTTAGTATAACACTGCAAAGTACAATACTACACAGAATTTGTTTTCATCAATACAGGCAACATAAAGATTAGTTCTCTTCACTGCAGAGAAACTCTTAACCAATGCACCAATGCACCGTAATGATAGTTTGCCAAATAAACTTTGAAGAAACATTACATTACTGTGACTTGTTAATACACGGTTATCATGAGAACACGTCACTAATGCACTTCTTTGCAAGTTCTTGCTAGAATACAGTCAGTGTAGGGAAGCTAATGGTTTGGAGTTACGAGGTCAATTTTGATTTCTTGACGGATAATTATGGCCATGAGATTCAGGGCAATTTACAATAACAAAAGCTGGTCTATTTCTGACAAACTAGACTTGCTCTCTTTTCCCAACAGATTTTTTTTAGCCCTTCACTACTAGAAAGATACTGGCACATAAGAGCTATCAAACTGACTTACTTTTTTCTACTTTCATTCGCTTTGACTCCATGAAGGCAATATTTAATCTTTGTTCCGTGTATTCATGAAGAATGTCCTCTCTTGCAGCCAGCAATTTCAGGGGGTTCCTTGAAGCCTGAGCTCTGCGCGTAGGTCTCACGGCACGTTTGTGCTCTGCTACAGAAGAAATTAACCTAAGCAGCAAAGGAAATTTTTATAATCTTCAGTTGCCATAATTGGTCTTAGTCAAAAGTGACTAATGATTACAGACTTGCTCTTCACTGGGATGATATTTAAATAAAGTCAGCTCACTGATACATGCATAAGGGTAATTCCAGAAATTCAGAAAAGAATTGGATGTGGTCACTGTTAAGAGACATCTACAAAACAATTTCTACAACTGAGCATTCTGTCGAGCTCTGCATATCTGTGATTAAAGTTAGCCAACTCTAGGCAAAATTTTGGTTAAGTTGGAAGGTTTCTCCTGTTGGGGTAAAGATGGGAGGGGAAGAGGAGTGGTAAAAAGGGAAGACCAACGGCCATTTTTAAGACATTATGTTCAAATTTATATTTATTAATTCAGAATAGCAAAAGAGAAGGAGCTCACTTTGGAGCATAAGGATCAAAGATGGCATCAAAGTCCTCATCAAGCTCCAAAGGCACGGTGATAGTGGGGCAATCCATGTGACGGTAAAATTTGGAAAAGGTTTCGTCGTCGTCCAGCTTCATCACCTCTTTCACTGATTTTCCTGTGACGGTTAGCACAGTTTCTTGCATCCCACCAACTGCAGATACAGATAAAAGAAAGAATCGCTTAAATACCATGCTGGGTTTCTGACCTTAAAGTTGTGTGTTTTGTTTTGTCTTTTGTTTTTCTGTGCATTTTTTTTAAACTGAGAGATAAAATTTAAAAGCTAGCTTAAGATGAGATAGCTTGACACAATGGTGATAATTACAGGGCCTGTGGTACTTAGTAGCATAAATTTCTCAAACTAAGAATGAAGAATAAATTCTGCCATCCTCACCTCAAGTAATGTATCAGGGTTACTTGTAGGGGAAGACACTACTCAGCATCAATAAGAGTGGCACAATCCAGATCTTATGTTAGTGCCTGCCTCACCACATTGAATGGCTCATTTTAATCTCCTCTAGTGAACAGCAAACACTCCTATTTATTTCTGACATGCTTGACACAATGCCAGATATAAAAATAAGGTCTTGGTCCCAAAACAAAGATGGGAAAACTTTAAATGTCTAGATGTGAGGACAACTTAGTTTATAACCAAAGACACCAAGCTATAAAGTGAATTATAAAAAGGCACTACAAAAATATTTTTAAAAATTACTTCTGGGAAGATGACCAATGCACTGGTTTGGTAGTAGTAAGATTAAAACAACGAACCAGAATTTGAAGTTAGATTATCATAAGTAATGACAGGCTCTTAACCAAGGTCCGAAGTGGTGATATGACTTTATAATTTTATCTGGATAATTTGCTAGAAGCAGTTCTTAATTTGTGCCAGGGTTTGCCAGGGCTGAGCATTGGCACCTCTAAGCTTGGCAATTCACAGCCCCGGCACCTCTGGGCTTGTTGTATCAGTTATGAATGTAAAAAAGTTGTTTCAGCCCTGGCATGTCTTTCATTACAAATTAAGCAATAACTAGAAGCAAGACTAACAGGAAAATATGTGGTGTGTGTGTGGGAATGAGACAGTACAAAAAAGAAAATAAAGAATTTTTAAAAAGGCTTTTTGTTGTCTACAAAACAAATAGCAGGTGGCGACTAACAAAATTTTGCAAAGACTGAATCACAAAAACAAGTGTCCAACCTTCGCTATGGTCTTGGTGAAATGAACAATACCTGGCACCAGGTACTGTAACTAAAATACATTAACTGATTTGAAAAATCAGGTATAGAGTCTATTACAATCTCAAATTATTCGTACATACCTTTGTTATTCAGCCTTCCCAAGAATGTTTCCAGCTTGTCTAGCTTCATGTCTGATTCTAATTGCATATCAGGCCTGGCTTCTATTTCTAAACAAAATGAAAATATTAAAAATAGTTACAGTGAGATTAAAGCATGTAGAAAAGCCTCATAATAAATTTCAGCTATTTTTGATTGCCTACCTTCCAGAGGCTTTGAAACTGGAGTGGTAGACTTCAGCCTGTTACAGAAAGGGGATGCCACTGGAGTTATGGCAGTAGGTGATGCCAAGCCTGCAGAATAAGCAGAGTCTTTCAGATTGCCACATCCACTGTAAACTATGAAGCTTTATTCTTGCAAACTAATACCTAGTGTGAGAAATGGGTTTTCTATTAAAACAACCCTTTGTGCTTATTTTAAAATGTATATGGTTTGGATTGTATGTACCATTGTGCATCTCACTCAGACACTTGTAAATTTTTTGTGCAAAAAATAAATGATTTGCCGGGAATCTCCCGAGCTCTTGCTCAGAACATAATCTATGGAAAGAATCTTCACATATCAACTATGCAAGGTAGCAAAAAGAAAGGCTTGAATTGTCAAGATAATTCCTTTCCCCATTCCCAACAGCAGCAAAAGTCCATGGGGCCCTGTGGTGTGCATATGCAGGTGTGGAGACAGAAGTTACAGGGGAAGCTAAATTGCTGTATATTTCAAATCCCAGTCCCAGTTCAATATGCACTATTCCCTCTTGCCTAATAACTAGCACAAGTTTAACCAGAACAAATTAAACTCGGTACATAAATTTAGAACTTTTTTTTTTAATGAACATATGGAGATTCAGTAAGAAGTGACACTATTTGGGATTACGGTATATGCCACATTAGTTGGGATAGTACATCGCAACACTGGATTGTATCCCTCGCTTCTTAGCTTAAACAGTGAAGAAGAAAAATCTTAACACTGTTTAAAAATGTAATGTCTATTTTTCCATGTAGTAACTGTCTGTCAATTACCGAGGAGCTCAGGTTTAAGTCTTGTTTTGGAAACGTTACTGTTTTCCTTAGAAAACATAAATTGAAGCTGCATCCGTTTAACAACTCTCTTCATTATCTTTATATGAAAGGCACATCACCCTGGAGCAAGTCCTAGCATTCAGTAATTACCAAAACACTGAAGTGAAACTAGAACACAATTGGGCAGCTTATTAATGAAGACACATTTTGCTACTAATTAAGAGGCCTGAGCTCAGGGTAGATTTTAAAGTAGTCGGTAAAGCCTTTGGCCAATGGCATATAGGTGAGAGAGTGCCTGGACTGATCACACAACTCCCCCTGCTGCTGGATGAACAAATCAGTGCAGAGAGCAGCTCCCGAGGGTGATAAACGTCCATTTGCAAGTTTGGAGACAAGAATCTTCAGCCACAAAGTGATTAAAACTGAAGGGGAAAAAACAGTGATTTGATTTTGTATGTTTGTTGCGTCTTTACCTTGCCATTTAATTTAAATCTGAACTTTGATAATTCCTGCATCTAAGCACTACACAAATGGTGCATATATGTAAATATGTAAATAGCTCAGACTACTTCTAACCAGTACAGATGTCAATGGCTCTCCAGCTTCCTCCACAACACAGCAACTGACCATTTCCCAGCTCCCCACCCCAATTTTTTCCTTTTCTTCTCTCTCTCTCTCTCTCTCTCTCTCTTTAAAGAGAAACTGCTGGCTTCAGGCACTTAGGGATGTTTGGCTCAGGTTCTCAGCCTTCAATCCGTGGCCACTGAGCACTTGCTGAAGGCCCAGAGAGAGACGGTAGGTCACATGGCACCAGCTCCCCAGCTCACCAGCTGCTAGAAATACATGAAATACTTTCCTAATGTTACTCCTCCATTAAATGATTAATGATACACAATCACAGATGGTAGGGTGTGTGGAGAAGGTCTGGGAGATCACAAACAGGACAAGGAAATGGCCAAGGAGAAGGGCTGGGTGAAATTTTTCAGATGATTCATTTATTCAGCAAAAAAGGCCTGCATTTTCTGAAAAATTTGAGCCAAACATATTGGAGGTGGGGGACTACAATACTGAAAGGTGAACTGTCAGACTGAAGGGAGGTTACTAGTGGAGTTCCTCAGGAATCGATTTTGGGACCAATCATATTTAATCTTTTTATTACTGACCTCTGCACAAAAAGTGAGTGTGCGCTAATAAAGTTTGAGGATGACACAAAGCTGGGAGGTATTGCTATTACAGAGAAGGGCTGGGATATCATACAGGAAAATATGGATGACCTTATAAACTGGAATAATAGGAATAGCAATAGAATGAAATTTAATAGTGAAAAGTGCAAGGTTATGCATTAAGGGATTAGTAACAAGAATTTTTGTTATAAGCTGGGGACTCATCAGTTGGAAGTAACAGAAGAGGAGAATGATCTCAGAGTACTGGTTGATCACAGGATGACTATGAGCCGCCAATGTGATATGGCCATGAAAAAACCGAATGCAGTCTTGGGATGTATCAGGCGAGATATTTTCAGTAGAGATAAGAAGGTGTTAGTACTGCTATACAAGGCACTGGTGAGACCTCATCTGGACTACTGTGAGCAGTTCTTCTCTCCCATGTTAAAGAAGGATTAATTCAAACTGGAACAGGTACAGAGAAGGGCTACTAGGATGATCCAAGGAATGGAAAACCTGTCTTATGAAAGGAGACTCAAGGAGCTTGGCTTGGTAAGCATAACCAAAAGAAGGCTGAGGGGAGATATTGCTTTCTATAAATATATCAAAGAGATAAATACTAGAGAGGGAGAGGAATTATTTAAGCTCAGTACCAATGTGAACACAAGAACAAATGGATATAAACTGGCCATCAGGAAGTTTAGACTTGAAATTAGATGAAGGTTTCTAACCATCAGAGGAGTGAAGTTCTGGAACAGCCTTCCAAGGGAAGCAGTGGGGGCAAAAGACCTATCTGGCTTCAAGAATAAGCTTGATAAGTTTATGGAGGAGATGGTATGATGGGATAGTCAAAGATCAATTAATTGCCAAAATTAGGCTATTAGGGGTAAATATGCCCAATGGCCTGTGATGGGTTGTTAGATGGGGTGGGATCTGAGTTACTACAGGAATTCTTCTCCAGGGCAGATTGGCAGAGGCCCTAGAGTTTTTTTGCCTTCCTCTGCAGCATAGGGCCTGGTTCTATGGCCTGTATTGTATAGAAGGTCAGACTAGACGATCATAATGGCCCCTTCTGACCTTAAAGTCTATGGGTCTATAAACCTCTTATCCTCGCAGGATACCATAGCTCGGGGTCCAGCCCAAGTCTGAACATCTACACTGTAATTTTTCGTCCTGCATCTCAAGCCCACTGACCCAGGCCAGCCACACCTGTGCCGCAGGGCTTTTATCACTGTCTAGACATACAGCTGACTCAGGCTTGGGTCACAGGATTAAAATTGCTGTGTAGATGCACCGGCCTGGGCTGGACCCCTGTGGGGCCCTGGAAGGGGCAAGTCTCTATGAAGTAGTTTGACCAGAGGGCCAGGAGACTTCTACAGGTTGAGTAGGGTGAAGGACAATACGGAAATCTGAAGAACAAGTGCCACAGCTAGCCAGGAGGGGCTGTACTGGAGTAGAAACTTTGCAACAGACGTATGCTAGATGAGCCCATAGAACAGTGGTTATGGCACTCTCCTGCAACATGGGAGTGCCAAGTCCAAACCCTTCCTTTGATTTTATATTACAAAAGTTCCCACAAACAGAAACAAAATGTTTCCTTCTGGGTCAAACAAATTTTTCATTTAACTCAAACCCAAATATTTGTTGATTTTTCAGAATTGTCAATGAAAAACAAACACAAAAATTAGTTATTCACCAAGCTCTGCCCCTGAGATCAATTCTATTGTCTATTGAGATATGGCCCACTCTAATATGGGTGAAACACAGGAATGCTAATAAGAGTGATGTTTCTGGCCCTGGTCACACAACATGGTCAGGATGGCAGAAAGTTAGCATGGCAGGGACCAACATCTATTGACACCACTGGCTACTGCTACATCCACAAAGTTTGAGACCCTTTTAGATGAGGTACCTCCCACCATCCCAGTGCTAGACATCCATTTCCACAACACAGGCTACCTTTCTAGGTCCGCTCACTAAAAGGCCTTTATTGATATTTTTATCTTTAAATGGACAATCTGTACAGATCCCTATGCAATTTAGGATCGAAAACAAGGCTCGTGGTTGGCTGATTTGATTCTAAGAGACCCCAGCTACTTGTTGTGTGCAGAAAATATACTGTAAATCCTTCAGCTGATTATGGGATCTCAAGGATACCAGCAGAACAGTAAAGTTACTGGTGAATTCCGTTTCATAGCCAACTCATTTGAAAAAAAATCAGTAGACCTTACATTTGCTAACTATTTTCAGATATTCTTGTAAAAAAAGTCATTTACAGGTGAATAGCTAACTCTCTCAGTTCTTATTGAGACAGAGCGCTTCGACTGTCAAATGAGAGTTATGTAATAAAGGGAAATCAAATTGTGCCCTCAGTAGGATTGGACACAAAAACTGAACATTAGTATGTGTACACAAACAATGTACTAGTGAGCTTCATAATAACTGGATGCAACTGCAAACAATGCAGGACAAAATGACCAACGGAAGCACCCACTGGAAGTTACAACAAACAGCACAATGACATTTAGCTGAAGTCAAAATAAACAGTCCTCTCTTGCTAAACACGAATCCTGTTTCAGTTTAATATTAGCCCTTTATTTTGACGAGATAGAGAAGGATGGCTTATTTATATGTGGACGATTTATTTACAGACCTTTTTTTACCATTCGGCCAGCTACAGTGAACTGGCTCGAGTCATTGGCTGCTCCTTTACCCTTTGTCTTCCAGGCTTCTTCCCGAACAGTAATCAGATGTTTTCTTTCTTCAATCGTCATTTGACTCTCATGGCTGTCTGCCATTTTCTGCTTTTTTGAGAAATGAAGAAATAGATTTTAACTGCTGTAAATGCTGCAATACATAACAATGAATAGGAGAAACATTTCAACCACTATCCTTTAAATTGAGAGAAAAGAGATAGCTGCTACAGCCCAGGGACCCTTGCTCCTTAAAAAGCTTTATTATTTTGCTGCTGTATTACAGTAGTAAGATGAAATTTCAGTCAGTGGCATATCTCAGGTCAGGAAATTGACATAATTCACTCACTGCAAGACAATTAGCCTAGTTTTAATAAACATAAATCAATTGATTAATAATGTTAAAACTTTAGGTGGTTTAAATTTTCTAAATGATTGTACTGATGAAATATGTCCCGGTAATCTGTTTGATTTCTGTGAAAAGTTTCCAAATGTGAATTCCTAAGCAGCACGGTGGATTATAAACAGAAGTTTTAGTCTCTGAGTTTAATGATTTTTAATTCAGTCTCTAGTTGTACATTCTCCAAGCTGGCTTAGCAGCCTAATCTCTAGAGGCTGATCACTTTGGGATCTGTGCCAGCTTGTTCTTTGGAATAATTTCATTCTGTGATCATTCAAATGCCTTTTGTCTCACCCACATGGAACTTTGGCCAGTTTGCTTTAAGGGAGAGACATTCAATAGCTTCAGTGATTAGAAACAGCTATGAACAGGAACTATTTGAGTGCTCTCCATCCATACAGAAGACTGGGGAAGAGGGTACATTAAGTAGGAAAAAAAGCCACCATAAAAAAGCCAACAATCAATTTTATTGCGATTCTTGTGCTATTTGGTGCTTTTCTTAGAAACCCAGCTGCTGTAATCAAACAATGGCATGAGAACATCAGCTTTCATTTGAATTTTTTTTCTAGCCCTTACAGTTAGAGAAAAACATGAAAACTTGAAATGAATGCACCCTTCAGGTTCCGAAACCAGAAGAAACGAAAAAAACAATTCATATATATGAATAGGGTTTGTCTGTCTATCTATAATTTTAAAAAATCATATATTTTAAAAAGAGCCTGACTCATGGTTTTTGAATGCTTGGGTCAACAATACTGAATGAATTAAACACAATTCAATACTTTTAAGGGACCAGTAGTGTGACTATAGAGCAGGGGTGGGCAAACCTTTTGACCCAAGGGCCACATGGGGTTGTAAAATGGTATGGAGGGCTGGGTAGGGAAGGCTGTGCCTCCCCAAACAGCCTGGCCCCCACTCCCTAGCTGACTCCCTCCCACTTCCCACTCCGTGACTGCTCCCCTCAGAATCCCCCACCCATCCAACCCCCCCTGCTCCTTGTCCCTGGACTGTCCCTCCCGAGACCCCCCCGTCCCTAACCCCCACACCCCCCAGACACCACCTACTATCTAAGCCCTCCTGCTCCTTGTCCCCTTACTGCCCCGACCCCTATCCACACCCCAGCCCCATTAGACCCCTGGGACTCCCATGCCCTATCCAACCGCTCCCTGTCCCCTGACCGCTCCGACCCGTATCCACACCCCCACCCCAACTGCCCCCTGGACCCCACCCTCTCACTCCCCCTCCCCGACTGCCCTCCCCCCAAGTCTCCACCCCCATCCAACCCACCCTGCTCCCAGTTCCCTGACTGCCTCCCATGACTCCCTGGCCCTTATCCAATCCCGCCTCGCTCACCAGAGCCAGTCATGCCTCTGCAGTGCTCCCTGACAGGAGCAGCGGGCCGGAGCGCTAGCGGCGTGGCTGCAGGGGAGGAGGAGAGGCCGGGGCTCGCCTCCCTGGCCGGGAGCTCAGATGGGCGGGATATGGCCCACAGACTGTAGTTTGCCCACCCCTGCTATAGAGACAGGTAGACAGGGATGGAATTCAATGCAATTAATAATTTATCTGAAAAGATAAAGAATCATCCACCAGTAGCAAAAGGAATTACAGGGTAAGAAGCAGCTAATGCAAGGATTGGAAGCTCCCTCTCCTTCCCCTCCTTTCTCTAGCTGTTTGTGCCTCTTCCACAGACCTCAGCACAATTGTGTTTGTTCGGAGTGCAATAGAAATATTAACTGGCTGAGCACCCAGACATTTTGACAAGCTATATGGCAACTTAGATAAAAAAAATCAGAGTGTGATCCAATCTTTTCAATGCTGTGGGCCAGATGCTAGTTTTGGGGCACTTTGGTGGGTCACACACAAAAATATAATTCCAGATTTTAGAATCAGATTTTTATTAAGGTCAGGATGTTAGCCATAGAAAAACATTAAAATAAAGCAAGTCTATCAGAGAATAGCACATCTCAGTGAGAACACTGAAGAATTTTTTCCCTTTGCACTACAGTTCCAATGTTGGTATGGATATTCAGAATCCAACATTTTGACATGTTTAGACTTCACATGTTATATCATGACAGAATGTGCTTTTGCAAATGTACGTGCTTCCCAATATTGAGCACAGTTTCGGCACAAGACGACTTTGAACTAGGGACAAGTTTCCAGACGTTTTCACATACTCCATCCTTCTTTGAAAGAAACCAAGGATAAATCTGCCATTCACACAGCTTTAGCTAAAAATCTTGTGGTTGCTGTTCAGATGGAGGAGCCAGCTTGCTAGCATACATTTTTACCACATCACCATCCTTAAAAAGCTTTTGACATTTCACTAGCTCAAGACACACCTTGTAAGATGCAGCCAGATTTGAAGTTAGTGCAGCTGCAGGTTTCATCAGTAGGTTTCTCTGCTTTAGTTATGGACTTGAAAAGCAAACTTCAAGAGTGGCAAATGACTCTCCAGGGTACTTCTCACATTTTGCCTTGTGAAGTGTGTTGTAATGTCAACTGATATTGTGCTCCTTCAACACAACTATCACTTTGAAGTGCACGAGATATTGTCGTTATCCATTACATTCAATGAACAAGTAGATTTCTTCCCATTGACCTTGAAATGCTCTATTCTCTGGATTCACTTCTCTTATTGCTAGCAGCCATTGCATAACACTGTCCTCGGGAGCCAAAAAATTGTACTGCGGTATTGGTGAAACCGCGTTATATTGAAGCCAGACACGACGTGCTGATTCACCGGATCCACCGCTCCTTTACCGTGTTATATCAAAATTTGGCTTATATTGGACTGCGTTATATCGAGGTAGCAGTATACTTGCTACCTTGCACTTGAGAGAAACAGCTGGGTTTGAATGCAGGAGACAGGGCTCTAGATGTGGGTATCAGAGGAAGGGTTGGTTAGGGCTACCTTTACTCTCCTGCTGCTGTAGCTCACCAGTTACCTTCCTTCACCCTCTGCTACTATACTGAAGTGCTATTCTTTACTGCATGTGCTGGAGGAAGACCAGCTCTACAACACTGCATTCTGGGCATGGCATGGCCTATCGCACATAGTGCTTGCGAGGTCATGCTTCATGAAGGATGCCATTTTGTCTCCACACGTTGATTGTGCTGCAGAGCACCATTTCATTCACTGTGCAAATGTTCTGTTCCAGACAGCTGCTGCTGCGGGAGAGGCCACCTTGGAAGACCTCAGGGGGTGGATGGAATTGTCCCATGGGCTAAATTCTGCCTGGACGCTGCCAGTTGAACTACCATCAAGAAATGACAATGACCTTACGTTTACATAGTGCTTTTCATCCAGAGAGACCCTAGAACACTTTACAAACGAAAAAACATTTCACCCCCACAGGAAGTGCAGCCACCTCTGGAGTGAACTGTTGGTTTCCCAGATCACAGCAACATTCCACAGGAGATCTGGACAGGAAATGAATATCAATCCTACTGAAACCACAAGGGGGCATTTTATATGCAAAGTGAATACTGAAGTTGTAATTTGGCAAGAATTCTGTCATTAACACAACCTTATTTATATGGGAAAAAATCAAGTGGCTTTTTGAAAAAACAAAACAAAAAACCCAAGTGGTTTAATTTTAAATTTTGGTTGAAAGACTGCACCTGTGCTTCTTGGCTACTGAAAATTCAGAAGGGCAGAAACAGGAATATGTATGGATCAGTGTACTGACAAATCTCAAGATGGGGGTAGTGGTGAGTTTAGACTACCACATCTGACAAGGGACCAGGATAAGCAGCTCCTTAAACGTTTATCCATAATGTGTAGAAAGAAAAATGTCATCAGGAATTTCAATCTGGGGGCTGGTCTCCACTAGGGGGGGAAATCGACTGTAGATATGCAATTTCAGCTACGTTAATAACGTAGCTGAAATCGACGTCTCTCAGCCGACTTACCTCCCATCCTCACAGCGGTGGCAGTTGGCAGCACAGTCCCCCGTCGACTCCAGCATGTGCCTCTTCATGAGCTGGACTTCGAGAGTCGACGGGGGAGCCGCTGGTGGTCGATTGATCGCGTCTTAACGAGACACGATAAATCGATCACCAAAAGATCGATCCCTGCCGGCTCAAGTGAAGACAAGCCCTGGGGGACATATGTTGGAGGTTTCATGTTTCCTCTAGTTAAACATCTTTGCAGTTTCTAAAATTATAGTTGATAATTTTTCCAACACAAAAAGTATTGCATCCAGCTTGGAGTAATTCCATATTCAACCTCATTCTGATGGAGAAAGATTAATTGATTATTGAACTAAAAATTGTTTGTTACACATATGCAAGTGTTCATGATGTGATTTTATATACTATCTGCAAACAGACTATAGTATCAACCAGTAATATAAACACACATTCCAATAGGCTTTAAAAAAAAAAGCCTGTTTCCAAAAGCTGAAAACTATTATGAACAAATATGAGTGGGAGGAAATATTTAAACATAAAAATATGAATCATAATTGGAAATTAATGTTTTTAGAGGCCCAAATAAGCCAATAAGACAATTCCAGGCATGGAAAATGGCTTCTTTGGTTAAAAACATCCTGGTGAAGAATGGCGATGAAGACAGCAATAGGAAAAAAAAAATCTAACAAATGGAAAAATGGAGAAGCTTATAGCAATGAGTACAAAGCAGTATTTAGGAAATACAGACAATTGATAAGGTAACCTAAAGGTATCAATGAAAAATTTTCAGACAGTTGGGTTAAAAACAATAAGACGTTCTTTAAAATATACCTGGAACAAATTAAATTCTGGCAATGGTATAGATCCAATTGTAGATGAGGATAATAAAATTATCAGTCAGGATGCAGAAAAGGTAAAGTACTCAATAAATATTTCTTTTTCATCACTAACAAGGGAGGATGTTAAACACCAACTAGTAAACATTTTTTTAAATTGGCATGTAGAACTTGTTTTTGATGAGATCACAAATTTGCCTATTGAAGGTAATTATGTGCAAGGCTGGCACTAGCCAATAGGTGACCTAGGCAGCCACCTAGGGTGGCAGCCTTTGGGGGATGGTGAATTGGCGGCCTCAGCGGCAATTCGGCAGCAGCTCAACGCCGCCGAAGTGGTCAGTGGCGGGGGCCGTTCGCTGATTTCACCGCTGGCAGCAATTCGGCGGCAGCGGAACCCTGCTGAAGCTGCCGCCAGGAATTCGGCAGCAGCAGCTTCTCCACCTTTTTTTTTTTTTTTTTTTACCCCCTAGGACAGCAAAAAAGCTGGCGCTGCTCCTGATTACATGGACATAAAATACTTAAACCTTCTGTAAGGCATTTGACGCAGGCGTGCACGAAAAAGTCTGCACTATACAAAAGTTAATGCAGCACATATTAAATAGATTTAAAACTGTTTAACAGTTAGATTGCAAATAATAATTGTAAATGGGAAGTAGTTATTCAATGGAGGTATTTCTAGTGGGTTGCTGTAGGAAACTTTTCTTGGCCCATGAGGAGAGAAGGCATTTAGACTGACTGGCCTTGATTGCTTGGTAAGGAGGATTCATTTGAGTAACATTCATTTTAACAGTTAAATGCAAGATCATAGATCTAGGAACAAAGAATGGGATGGGGGACTGTATCCTTGAAAACAGTGTCTCTGAAAAAGACTTAGAGGTCATGGTATATAAATAATGGTGCATTAGTTCACAGCATGATGCTGTAGTTAAAAAAGCTAACACAATCCTTGGATGTATAAATGGAGGGAGTATGAGTAGGAAGGTACCTTAATCTGTATAAGGAATTAGTGAGACTACTGCTGGAAAATTGTGTCCTGTTCTAGTGTTCACACTTCGAAAATTATGTTGAGAAATTGGAATGATTCATAAAAGAACTACGTGAATGATCTGAATCTGGAAAACATGCCTTAGGATGAGAGATAAAGCAGCACAATCTATTTAGTTTATTCAAGAGAAGTTTACAAGATGACTTGATCATGGTATACAAGTACCTTCATGGGAAGAGACGTTGGATAGCCAGGGGCTCTTTAACAGAAAAAGGTATAATGAGACCCAATGGTTGAAGCTGAAAATTCATACTTAAAAACAACGTAAATTTTGTTAACAGTAACTATTGGAAGAACTATGTGGTGGATTCTCAAATCACTTGAAGGTTTTAAAGCAAGACTGTATATCTTCCTAAAAGATATGCTCTAGCTCAAAATACAAGATACAGGCATGATCCGGGAACTACTAAATGAGGCATAGCCTCCTGTGGAAGTTAGATTAGATGATCATGATGGTCCCTTCTGCATTAAAATCTATAGCAGCACAGTTCCAGAACATGCCGTACTTTGACATCTATTCAGTACCATTTCAGAGGGAAGAATGGCTTACAACGAAGTAAATGCACCACTTCCTACAACACTGGATTTTCCCATCCACATCACGTCCCTCCTTCCCTTATGAAATCACAACCCAAGGTGATACGGCTGCATGTATGTTTGAATACAAGCGATAAGAGAATTAATGGATTGTAGTTAAGGATGGCAACCACTAGGATTGTTTTTGCCTGAAAGGAAGAGACTGAATGAAGAGATATGAAACATCAAAACATGTCGTTTTCAAAAGGACAAGAAGTTCCTTTAAACTATATGCTGTCAATTGTGCAGAAGAGTAGGAAGAAAGGTGCTATTTTAGCTTATAAAGCAGAGAACAGCAGGAATAGAGCTTCCAAAATATGAAGCGCACAAGAGAAAGCCAATGGATTTAAGAATTGGAGGGTCGGAGAGGATTACAATTTAGGAATTATTTTTGTTTCCAATGTGACTTTATAGTAACATAGCCCTTTTTCCTGTTCAGAAATGTGAACAAAAGGCAATTTTTAGATTGTTTGCTATTTGAATTTGATTGTTTTGTGCAGACACCATGCAGACTGCCCTTGCAGCAAACAGTTTGTGCACATCTTGAAAATTTGATATTATCAGTCCAATATCTGAACAGAATTACAGGTACCTAAGGTTAATCTATCTGCTGCCTTATTAGATGACCTCTTCTTTATAAACTATGAATTTAATGTGGTCACAAAACCAGTTTTTAGCAAATTTCAGCCATAGGCCCAAAATTAGAGGTTTTATTTTGTGTAAACCATTGATCCAGACAAAACTTCATTCATACAAATAGTCATGACAAGCTAATAAAAGTAGTATGGGTCATGGTCAAAGTGAAGCTTTATTTAGAAACTTCAGAAGTGTGGGGAAAGTTTCTCATTTGTTCTTTCTATCAGTAATATAGATCTTACTCACAGGCATGCAGCCATACTACAATCAAGTATTTTAAGTACGACTATCACAGCACATGCTGCAACTAGTATCTAATCTGGAGAAAAGCCCAAAGGTTCTCCTATAATGTTGCAACCATAGATCCCTGCTGGGAGGTAGAGGGCAGGGTGATGATACAAAACAGCAGAGCTAGCTGCCAGATCTGCTCAGACTTTCAAATTAATTATTCTTGCTCCTTCCTTCACTTTCTTTCAGATTTCTTTTAACTCTACTTTATATGTCCAGTTCTCCTTGCCCACGCTCCAACTCCCATTTTTCGCTAATCTTTTGTGAAGGTGGGCTGGTATTCTGGTTCTGCTCATTCTGACTGCTGTACTAAACTGGTTAAATAAGAGGCTGAGAGAAACTGAATTACTTTACAAGCTCTCTAACTATTAACTGCTTTAAAATTAGTTCTTTAAAACTTGTTTAGAATATGAACCTGGAATTTCTTTTGCAATATTTTGCAATGTCATATGATGCACTCCTAACATTTACTAGAACAGCAAAAGAACGCTGTTACCAATCAAAGCATCCATTTGGTCATGCTAATTTCCTTTGGGAATGTGTCTTAAAATCATTATTTTCTGTCTCACTCCTCCTTCAACTGAAACAGGAAGTTTATGCAATATTTCACCTTCCATCTCCAAGGATGCCGTTCATCAAAGACCAGGGGGCTTGATTCTCTCAGACTAGAACTACTGACCTTAAAGGAAAAGAAACAGAACAGTGAGGAAAGACAGGAGAGGCAGAAAACAGAAGCAGGATGTGCCAACCTTAACAACTCTTTAGAACAAAAGAGTAGTGAAGGCAACGTAGGAAAAACATCTCTGGAGGAAACCAGAGCATGAAATAGAAACCATCTACGACAGACTGCTTTTTTCATTTAATGAATTGAAATGTGATCAGTTCTTTTAATATTATATATTTTTCATAGAAACTTAATTCAAAGAGAAGCAGGATGCACTGCAGTTATTATAAGAAGCAAAAATGCTTAGCATTTAGTATCTACTCCATTCATAGTCCTATTTAGTGAGTTTCTAATGATTCATGGAACTATAAGTGAACATACTAACATTCTTGGGCAGACTGAATTTAGCCTGATTTAGTTTATCATCTGTAATCTAAAAGATAAATACAATTTTTAGAGATGTAGTTTATTAAAAATATTAATGGAATTTATTTTGGTGGAAAGTACGTAGTATAGGGACTTCTTAGGCACATTTCTTTAGAGAAGTATTTACTAGGCAGAATATATAGTAGTTTCCCATATAACTAAGTACTCTTTAAGTGATCAGGAATTTCAACAGCCATGTAAAAGTGCGCAAGCTTTTGCTCACCTGATAAATAGGTACAAAAGGATGAAATTTATGGGCAACAGGTATAGCAGGAGAATAAGTAGAAGCATAGACAGGTTCCTATGGTGGGGCAAAAGCACAGCAAGAGAATTAGAGGGGAAAGGAAATTATCTGTCAGGAAAAATCAAGTGATTTCTTTTAAAAATTTTTTTTACTTTTTGCAATTCCAAGCCTAATCTTTTAGGAATGTTTTCCCTACTGAAAAGTAAGTGCAAGAAAAAAAGTTTCACATAACAGCATGTTCACCAAAGCCATATCTTTCATGCAGTAATTAAATGAATTAGTGACATGATTGCAGCAACTTGATGTGAAACTGAGCTGCATGCACAGGAGAAACGTTTCACACACAAGTGTTTTTAATGGTTTCTTTTTTTGATGATCCATTAAATTACTGAAGCATGTCTATCGCAACATGGATGTTTCCACTGGAAGTGTCCTCAGTCCTTACTGAATAAGGAACCATGTATCTTCCAGATAAAATGAAGCAATGTTTTCTAAAACTTGAATACAATTTGGAAAGATGTCTAGAGGGAAACACTAACACAGCACCCAGCAAAAGCGAATTCACTACTTTAGCCAAAGTCTAGAATAACTCCTAACAGGACAGTCCGGCTTACCCAAAGCTGATTAGAGACGCCATTATCATCTGTAATTCCTCCTTCTTCCTACAGGTTAAAACAAACAGGAAACATTGCACAGAACATTGGAAACGTGCAGTTCATTAGAGAGAAGTTCACTCCCATTCCAGTGACTAGTGCTTCAGGTACCATTAGAACTGTGTGCATGCACATACAGTAGATGCTATGTATATATAACTTTATCTCTTATTACCAAAACAAGAGACAAATTATCTGGAGGCACGCATGCTTTTTTCTTTTTTTAAAGGGTTTACCCCATCAGGGTTTTACAAGCGTCATCCTCAGAGTAATTCTGAATCATGACAACAGTAAACAAATGCTTTTAGCAATGTAACAGATTACAGCATAAATTTGCAGGAACTTGCTGTGGCAATGAAACACATTTCAAACTTGATTCACTGTTTTAAAACTACTGCAGCATAGTTGGGGGGGAAATTCATACACTAATCTGGGACGCTAAATTGATTTACGCTTAAAATGGCTATGATGTAGGAATTTTCAATCCAGTAAAATTTTGTGCTTTTGATGCTAGAAAGGGTTTTAATTTGTGTTTTTATTTTTCATGGGAAACAATCCCCATCCCCCTGAAAACTGATTACCCAACCTGATAGACTGAGACGACAACAACAACAACATACTAAATCCAATCTGTTATATCTCTAAATAATTTGGATTCCGCATGTCAAGAAATAGCAACTTTTTATCAGGCTGAGAACTATGTAGGCAATCTACTATTATATAGGGTATTCGATAAACTGTATGAATAGGCCCCACAGTATACACGAAGAACTAAAAACCCTCATCAAATTTTAACATAAAATAAACATATACAGAATACACTAGGACAGTTTATTTTTTTTTAAATGGTTATTTTTCTTCTAGTAAACCTTAACTGTTCCAGAGCTTATCAAGCTCCTCAATTTTATCATTTCTTCTCTATATTATTCTTTCATCAGAGGACACGAGGGCAAGTTCTTCTGGAGCTGTATGGCTCTTCAAAGTTTTAAACTACATGTAAATTACTGAACATTTGTTAGAAACTTAATTTCTGGAGTATTGGAAAAATCTCATATGTAGGCCACTACCTACCTAATGATAATTTAAGCATTAAAATTTATTGACTGAACACAGTTACTGCACCCATTCTAATTTCTGGAATTTGAATCTTACTACCTGCACATTTTTTTAAAAAGACTTTTGACAAACTCGTCAACTTATATGTTTACATGCCATGCAACAACAATCAAGTCCTCTAAAGTAAGGTTAGTAAGTTGTGCCACATGCTCTTTAAAACTGCATCCAAGCATGTTAATCAGTAAAATTGGACAAAATTAGTAGCATCTAGAAAATCCATGGCTTATTCTCAATAAGCACAAGCAAGTGCAATGAATGTAGCTTATTCTGTGCTGTTGAGACATGATTCTAGGAAGCAAAGACTGTACTCTTTACTAGTTCAAAGCTTAGCAGTCAATAAAACTCCTGTACTCTTGCAAATACAACAATAGACAGACTGCACGCTTTGTAAAGGAGAATCCAAGCTATACCTAATACACAGATGTTTTGTAGAGTGAAGTACTTTTTCGTGGTCTTCCTGAATTGAGACAGTTTTACTGATAACTGCCATTTTGGCTTCAAGGCCAGTTCGTAACAACATTTACAGTAGATTCTAATGGGAGACACTAAGATTAAAAGTGATTTCAAAACTTTACAGTCAGTATTCTAGGGATCTGTAATACCTTTAGAAACACAAACTACTTCTAGTGAAGCTTTACATTTAAATTGCTTTGTGCAGCAGCATCACTGATGTCAGTACAGTTCTGGGAATTATCAAATGCTCCAGTACAAGAGTGCCAGAAAGTCAGATTTTTGTACTGTATCTTCATTCAGGTAGGCCAAGGTTTCACCAGTAGCTTGGTGGGAGTGATAAACCTTCAACATAGCTCCTGCCTATTTAATACGGTGCAACTCCAGAACACTCAATTTTTGCTGGGGACAAGTTGCTAGTATGATCACATCTAGGTCTAAACACACTTCAAGGCACTTCATACTTATTTTGGCCTGGTGCTGAACTAAGTCAGGAACTAGCACCAGGAATGATATCCTCATTGATAGCTGCTGGGGAGCCATCTGCAAGAACATTATTTTTGGATTTACAATAGCTTGGCTACTTTAAGTTCATTTATGATTCTCTTAAAT
This sequence comes from Sternotherus odoratus, assembly GCA_032164245.1. Taxonomy (NCBI): domain Eukaryota; kingdom Metazoa; phylum Chordata; order Testudines; family Kinosternidae; genus Sternotherus; species Sternotherus odoratus. Next base: position 199,669,054 of record JAVMKO010000002.1, on the reverse strand, counting down.
TGCTTTCATCTGGAGGATGTTACCAGTGTGACCTTAAAAGTGGTGATTTTGGAGACTGAACTGTTACACAGCGAGATCAAATTAAGCTTGCTTTATCAACCATACAAAGCATACCATATTTTAAAAACAGTCTACAGGGAAAATACAGCCACAAATGGTTCTTTGATTCTTTTCTTAGTCTTATTGTGAAGATAACAGATGTTTCAGACACATTCACTTATGATTCAGGTACTCGTGGATTCCCAAGACAAAAAACTCTAGTCTGGAGGTTACCGGTGGCCCTGGCTACCAAAAAGAGTACTCAAAAAGAGAAGTAATTCATGAGTATTCCAATATTTGCACTTTAACAACCAATCCTTGGTTACGTCAGAACTACTGAAAATGGTTCTCTGTGCATGAAGATAGCAAAAGGCCACCCAAAGATTTAAAAGTTTTCTCGTTAAGTTTTCCCTAAGCTTAAGATCTTAAAACCATTTTATATTAAATAGCAAGAAATATTCATATAAGTTAAATACTTAAGCTGAAATTTCTTCTTGATTTTGTGAACATGTGAAATCCAAATGTTCCAGAAATTATTTAACCTCCCTCAAAATCTTAAAAGCCCATTTACTTCTTGGTAGTCTGCTGATGAAAATTCACTCTGCCCAGTGTTGAAAATACTGAGGCAGCAGTCAGTCAACAAGACAACTTCTCATTTAAGAGCTCTTCTGATAGAGAATTTTTTTAAAACAAACCTTGAAGTCAAGGATGGCTGTAATCCTACAAACTGCAGCTATTAGCCAATGTTAGGCATGCTTGTCTAGTTTGATGCCTCTCCAATGCAGTAGTGTTTGAAGGGGAATACTTTTTCCCATCATTGGAAGCATTACCTTCTTCTTGAACAACTGCTCAGCTTCTTGCAGTTGTGTGCTACGCTCAGTGATGGACACTTTCCCATACTCTTGCTTTTTGTTAAGCCTGCTTTTCCAACTTTCTTCACCGCTCTTCTTCAACAGTGCCAGCCTAAGAAGGAAAAGATATGCCAACCATGTAGATGTCAACATTACCCAGGAAAGCTGTCTGCATCATTTCAAGAATGTTTTGGTCTGGACATTTTAAAGTAAGCTCACACTAGGCTTCTAAATGTGGTGCCATTAGTCTAGCCACATGAAACTCAAAAAGCACATACACGGAGCTTGTCTACATGCTGAGTTACTGCGTGGCAAACCAAGGCTTGAATCTACAGGATACTAATTTGCAGTGAAATTCCCACAGTGCAGCTTAGTACAGCAGGGCACTACACTGCACGTCAGGACATTTGCTGTGCTGCCACATTATTTACATAGGATGTTACTAAGTGGCAAACTGGTGCGCTGTTGATTCACAGGTTCGCTTGCCATGTAAATGAGCCCAAATCCTGAAGACAAAATATCAAAGATGTTATTTGGACATTTTTAATTTTACACTGAAAAATCTCCTTAATACACTGTCATGTTCTCTGAAATGCAATAAGAAGGCAAGTTTGTCCAGCAGCTACCCAATTCCCTAGTTTTTCGGTCAGTACCTGGCTTAGGACACTGGAAGTTTCAATGTAAGCACCTAGGGAGTGTTTTGTATGTATCTCAATGACTATCACAGTCACATGTAAGCACGAGTAACTAGTCATACTTCAGTGATTGCACTTACGTTTCTTCAGCTTTAAAAGATTCAACTAGTTTGAGAGATATTCCTAAGGCCTTGTCTACACTACAGGGAAAAGTTGATCTAAGCTATGCAATTTGAGTTGCATGAATAGCGTAACCCAAATCAACATAGCTTAAATCTACTTATCGCGGGGTCCACGCTATGAGATGTTGACGGGAGATACTCTCCCATCAACCCCTCCTTACTCTTCTCGATCCGGTGGAGTATAGGAGTCAACCTGTGGTTGATTTAGCAGGTCTTCACTAGACCCACTAAAATCGACCGCTGATGCATCCATCGATCATCATGTGTCGATCTTCTAGTAAGTGTAGACAAGCCCTTACATTTAAAATGGAGAGCATTAGCAGAATCAGTTATCTCTCAAACTAGCAGAAGCTTTCACAACTACTATATTTACTTGTGAGCAACCACCTCTGGCTGAAGTATGAAGAGGTGCTGACCGTCACTGGAGGGCATAGGGTCTAGCACTATTCTACTGGAAGGGGAACTGCATATGGGGGTCTCTGCAGTCACGAGTGGACACTGAGAAGTAAAAAGGAGGGGGAAATATGGGAAAATCCCAGATTTCTTCCCTAGCTCACCAAAAGTACATTAACATGAAGTTTGTAGTTTTCAGAATGTATGGATTTTATAGGACATTAAAAATATGCCATCAGTTGTGCTTATCCAAGTGCCAGGACTTGCCTCTCCCCCCCCACCCCCCCAGCCCCAGCTCCCTTCCTGCAGCATCCACTAAGTAAGTGACTTTACAGATCCTTTACATGAAGGACATGCTTTTACAAATGAAGAAAACAGAGGGCTCCTGATCCCTAATCATGTTACAGCAAGTTCAGCAGTTTAAACTTTTATTGTCTAATTTGATCCAACAAATGTGGTGGCTTGTTGGTTTTTAAAATGAGAGGATTACAGTTACCCCCCACATCAAACTTGCCTTCCAGCTATGCAGGGAAGGAAGAAAAAAAATCAGAGAATATCTGGATTGAGAGATGAATCATTCCCACTGAAGTCAATGAATTAGAAAACTATGCCACGTATTTAGGTGCCTGAAAATACATTTAGGAACCAAACTTTTGGTTCCTGATTCTGAAAACCTTGACTTGGGTGTGCAAACTTGAGGGTCCACATGAATTCTGCATGGAAATATTTCTGGGAACCCACTGTTTTGATAACTCACCACCTTTTTTTTTTTGTTTCTCAATGTCACTAGAGATAAAGTGAGAAGAGAGTCAGATCTTGAGCTGATGTGAACTGGCATGCCCTCACTGATCTGATTAGAGCGCTATCCATTTATGCCAGTTGAGGACTGAACTCAGTCTCAAAATGTTTATTCTGTTTTAGTTAAATTACTATCTTATTATTATTTGTATTACTATAGCACCTAAGAGATGTAGTCAAGGACACCATCATCCTAGGAGCTGTACAGACACTGGATAGTCCTTACATTTTATTTCAACACAATGTCATTGGGTTTTGAAAATAACCTTATAAACACTCCTATTTCTACACAGATGCCTAAATGTTATCCTATACAACAAACTAAAGCCACATACACATTTCTAAAGGAAAGACCAACACTTTTTTACAGATTCCACTGCTCAACACTCTGCTTATTAAAACAGATTGATCCAGATCAAAAAGCAAATGATTGATTATTTTGTATTGTACAGTAGTTTTCTACTGTACTTGTGTTGCAAGTAAAAGTAGAACCTGAGAAAATTCATTAAATACACTAGCACAAAAGGTACGTAAAATATGTATTTAGAGTTACTTGTTTCCTTAATTACTTCTTGTCACTCAATTGGCACTTTTAAAATTAGATCACCATGTTCTCTTTATGGTACTTGTGATTCACCATTGTCTGCTTTACAAGTCCAGTGTCAGACAGATGAGCTGCATGTTTTAATTTTTAGTTATTTGACAAGTAAAGAATCTGGTCATTAGCACATATGTAGCTTTTAAAAAACAATCCCAAATACATGATCCTGTGTACACCATGACCTTATAAAGGAGTATATGCAGAGATCGCTTCAAAAAGAGAAACCCAATTACCTTTCTTTAATGGACAGTGTTTTGCTGGGTGCATCCAGGGTGTCCTCCATTGTTTCTGATTTGTCGTCTCCAGCAGCAAACAGCTCACAGGGGTTCTTATAGAATTTTCCCTCTAGTTGTTCAGAAGCCTCCTGCTGTCTATAGGATACCACCGTTCCTGTCTGTGTTGCTGTAGTGCCAAGATCAGAAGTAGCCTCAACATGGTCTGTGTATTGAGAAGTGCAGAATTAGCACTTACTGCTGTAACCAAACATTTCTTATATTATTAACCAGGAACCAGCCAATTTTCTATTTAATATTCAGACCATACACTACCTTAACTGTCAAGAACTTTCTAGCTAGATTATTTTACTAGAATTAAGAATTAAAAAAGAACCATTACTCCAGGGGTAGCATGCTCACTAGAAAAATCTCAACTTTGCACTGACTAAAAAGGGCTGTACGGTCCCCTTCATTTGAAGAAAGCATAACTCATGCTCCAGCTCCCATCTCAAAGGAAACAACAGGGGGAGAGAGAAGGAACCCAAACTGAGAAAAGGAGAAAACCAAGGAAGTGGAAGAAGAAGTGTAACTGGAAGAGGCAATGGTAGGGAGGCAGGGGGAAGAGGAAAGAAAAGAGGAAATGAATTGTAGGTAAGTGGATATGGAGTGAAAGTGCATATCAGGACATCTGTAAGAAAAGAGGGGCTTTACAAAAGAATGTATCAACAAAACAGCTTTGGGAAAAAATCTCTTTACAAACATGTAGAACCCCCCGTTCGGATGATAGGGATTAACCCTCCTCTTCTTTTTAAAAACTTGACAGGTACGCTATAGCTCTGAGGTACAATGGAACAGAGACAATTGCTCCTACTCTAGTGCTCTCTCTTCCCAATACAGTCTGGGAAATTAACTGTGCAGAATGCGTGGTGAGTGTGAATAGTAAAGAGGCCTTTCTGACATTTTTGTTTTCTGAGATGAATTTCATTTATACTGAAATAAAAGAATAACTTCAGAGTGAAGACAGAACACATTAACAATTCAGGGGCCAAATTTTCCCCATTAATAAAACAGAAGCAAACCAATTTAATCTAAGAATCTCCTACAATTCAAAACACAATAATATAGGCAAAGTTTGTGTAATTACTAGTGTGTCATTGTTTGCACTGATCATGTGCCAAGAAGCCATTTAAGTAGGGACAGGCAAACTTATTTTCTCTAATACCGAATCCACACAAACATCATGAGTTTAAAAGTTCTACTCCATTGAATTTGACTAGTTTTACATATCACTTTGAAGAGACAAGAGGAGAGGGCCAAGAGAAACTGTAAGGAAAATAAGTTATATGTGCATATTGTACATTGTATACATAAAGGGAAAGTTTAAAAAAAACTTGAGAAGGCACGGAAACTGTTTCTGTGCTTGTTTAATTTAAATTAAGATAGTTAAAAGCAAAATTTTTCTTCTGTGTAGTAGAGTTTCAAAGTTGTCTTAACTCTATGTTCAGTAGTAAACTTCTGAAAGAACAACCGTAATGTGTTGTTCAGAGTTACGGACATTTCAGAATTAGGAACAACGTTCATTCCCGAGGTGTTCATAACGCTGAGGTTCTATTGTACTTACAGACATTGAACATAAGTCACCAATTTGGGATTGCTTTGATGTTTCCTGGGGGGGGGTGGGGGGGGGAGGGAGGAAGAGGAGTTCTAGCCTCAATACAAAGCACAAACTTTCTCTTAGTGAGAAAAAAAATTACTACTAAGATCACCTTTGAAGACTGAGTTTTAAAAGTTTTTTTTTTAAGGGGGGGGTGATGGTGCAAACTAAGTTTGTGAAAGTAAAGAAACTCAGATGGTTGCAAAAACCTCAAATTCCACAAGCTTTGTTCATTACTCTTTTTTAAAAAGGCTTAAAGATAAACAACTAATTTTCTATTTTGGTAAACATTCACATTAGGAGTCTAGAAAACGCTCCAGGTTAAGTCAGACATCCACAATGAAAGCAACTATTTACTTTACCTCTCAGCAAGGTCATGCTTTTCAAGACACTGTCCGACTCCATCCATTCCTCCAAGAACTGTCCGTCTTTGACTTCCTGTTTACCCTGCAGGACAGTATCAGAAACAAATTCCTTCTGTTCCGCAGGCTGTAAAAGTGAAAGTTGGGTAAACAATTCCATACTGCTCTTCCTTGGGAAAGTGTAGTTTGTCTCTTTGTCGTAGTCCTCTGTTTTACTAAGAACAGGATGTGTGGTTACTTCTTCAAAAGAGCTGTACTTTCTGAGGTCATTATCTTCATGTGCTAAGAATCTGTTTGTCTTTCCCTCTTCATGCTCCCTAGATGCTCGTTTGCTTTCCATTGTTTCCACTGAAGGCTGCCAGTGTTCTGATTTCAGTATGCCTTTTACTGGAGTGTCTGCATTTTCTACTGAAGAGTGGAATCTCAAATCTGGTTTACTGGTCGCACTTACAATTTCATCAAAAGTTGACTTTGCACGCAGATCCCCAGCCTACATTGGAGAAATCACAGATGCCATAGTTGACACTGATGTTACAACAGCAGGTGAAAAGGGAGTAATTTTTCCACTTTCATTTTGTACCTATATATAATAAAACCATTACTGAAAAAAGTGTGAACTTAAACAGAGCTCTAAGAGTAAGTATGGGTTTATAAGCTCTAAGAGTAAGTATGGGTTTATAAGCAGCTAATAAGTTTTTTAGGGCAAGGAATGTGTGCCTGGGCAAGTATATGGTACTATCTAAATATAGAGTGGTAACAGATGATGGAGGCATGAATTACAGTTTGGCTTAGGGACATAATACAGAATAGCATGTAAACAAGAAAACTCCATAGGTGATCAAAATGCTAGCATCTTCAGTAGCATGCTGTTGTCTTCCCCTCAATTAAGGAAAAAGCACACGTCTTTCTCCATGCAAGCGACCACAAGACACTGATAGGAGACCATTATTGGAAAACATTTGGAACATCAAAGTTTGTCTTTGCGCTACAAATCAGTGTGTTTGGATCTTTGGTGATATAAAGGTTGAACCATCACCCCCCTCGCAAATATTTAATTTGTTCTGAAAATTGTTACATGCCTTGGCCTTTATAATATGGCACGTTCTTGATCTTTTCTATCATCTAGTTCGTTAAAGTATTTGTTTAAGAGACTAATCATTCCGTGTGAAACAAATAAAAGGGCTTAATTTTGTCTGCCCAGAAGAGAATAAAGCTGCACAGGAGTTGACACAAGTCACATTAATACAAACTGAGAGACACTAGTCATTTCAGGCATGGCACTAGACCTATTAAGTGTACAGTATGCAAAGGGAGTTGTCTGGCTCCTCGCAGAAGGAAGAAACTGCCTTGAAAAATACAAAATTCTTGTGTAAATTCCATAACGCCACAGAAGAAGTGGAACCGTGAGTGAGGTGTTTCTAGATTAAACCAAAACAGAAAGCAAGGCTGATGTCACTGAACTTGCTCGGAGACTCCCAGAGAAAGGAAGAGGTTCACAGGTTCTCAAAAGCCAGACAATGCAGCAAGTCACCACATAGAAAAGTTGAGGAGATCAACAAGAAGAAGGAGATTTAAGCTTTAATTAATAGATCTTTACTATTTTGTAATTAGGTTCTTAGGTAGCAGATTTTATTTAGCTCTTATTTTAGTAATGCATATGCAGCGCTTATTTTGCACAATCTTCTCTGTTGTGTGTTTTGTCCTAGTACAACTAAATCCTAATCCCCCATCTACACAGTTCACTACCGGGATAAAGACGAGGCCAAAGATCACAGCCCCAGTTCCTAAAGAGTTTCCATGTTTTAAGATCCAGTTCAGCGAGCACAGACTTTCCTCCCACATGCTCCAGTCCCATGTCTCAGGGCTGGTCTACATTACCCGATGGATCGACGGGCAGCGCTCGATCCAACAGGGGTTGATTTATCGCGTCTAGTGAAGACACTGTGGCAAGCAGATCTAGGTACGTTGACTTCAGCTAGGTTATTCATGTAGCTGAAGTTGTGTAACTTAGATCGATTCCCACTTCCCCCCCAGTGTAGACCAGGCCAGATTCCCACACCATCACTGTCAGCAAAGGTGTCAGGCTCTGTGTCCACGTGGTGGGTATATCGCATGAATGGAAGTGGAATTCAAGCAGCCAGCAGGGAAGTCTGACAGCCTGTCAGTTTTTTGCTGTTAGGGAAAGTGCGGATAAATTAGTGAACATGGCCATTTGTGAAGTGAGAAAAGGGGGCCTGATTGGTGAGGAAAGGATGTAGACTTCTTAACACTTGCCATGCTGTCCAAGATTCAAGAACAAGCTGCTTATTTAAACTCAGATTGATGTAAAATACCTAGAAATGTACCTTGCACATCATAAGGTCTGAGCTGCTCAAGTGATTTCTTTCTCAATGTGGTAACGCTAAGCAAATTACATTTCTGCTGCCTTTCATGCTAGTCTGGCCTGCAGTGTGGCCATTCTGTACTGAAACCTCTGCAGTAAAGGGAATTCCTCTGCAATTCAGTGGCTAGTATAAGATCCAAAGCAGAAAATGTCCATTGCACAGCAGACAAACTCCACTGCACAAATTACCCCACTACAGAGTTTTATTTGCCATTGCAGGGGTGGTCAGAGTTGATAAAAACTCTGCCTTTGAAGACCTTATCAATATCTCCATATAGAGAGTAAATGCAAAAACAACCAAGAATAGTGTCCTGACAAATAAGAGGAACTCACACTGGCTGCAAAGGAGAGCAGAAAACATTAATAAAGAAATGTGCGTAAACAGGGCTCCAGAGAGAGCTTAAAATATTTTAGGCACATTGTGCTTCAGGGTTTGCTTCACTTCAGCCTGGAAAATTGTTCTGACATGCTACACTTAGTCCAACAGAACATCTTTTCTTGTACGCACTATGAAAGGTACAACAATGTATGAATTTTCAGGCCAGAAAGAGCTGCTGTTTTTAAATTACTAGTTTAAAAATTCAACTAGATTAGGAGTTTACAGGATGATGTTCCCTTGCGCCAGGAGCCTGCTTCTTGACGAGCTTTTCCTGTAAGCAGATGTATATGCTATAACTCTGTTGTCAGTACAAAGCTGACCTCCGCTCACCACTATTAAGGAAGCTCACACTGAAATTGAATTTAGCCTGTTTTATGGTTAAAAGTTAAAGTTGGAAGTACCTGCTCAACTTCTCCAAGTGTGACGGGCTGTGTTTGGTAACGAGCATTCATTCTCCTGTGTCTAATGTCCCCTCTGCTCCGTGTAGAGATGGTCTTCGATACTGGTTGAGCTAATTTGTTAAATAAGGCCATCTTTTCTGCTAAGCTTAGGGTTGAGGAGTCTGGCTCGCCAGATTGATCTTGTTCGACTGCTTCTTTGGCTTCTCTTATTTCTTCTTTAGCTAAAGTCTTCTGGTGTGCTGATGCCTGTAAACTGAAACAGTGGAACTAAAAATTAATTTTAAAAACCTCTTTATAGGAGTTTATGGTTTAATATTTTAACTTGATATAAAGCCAAGAGAACTGCATACAAAGCATATCAGCCAATATAAAACAGCAGTTTAAGTGATTACACAGTGTGTAAAACATTGGTATCACACATTTTGATTAAACATCTGCAGACTTAAAAAATTAAGAGTTAATTTCTTTATAGATTTATTTGGCTGGAATAAAATATCTTGTTTAAAGGCAACCCAAGAGCTGCAGTTTACACTTCAAGAAGTATACTTATTTAAAACGAGGAAGACTTTGTAGCACCTTAGAGACTAACCAGTTTATTTCAGCATAAGCTTTCATGGGCTATAGCTCACTTCATCGGATGCATAGAATGGAACAGAAGTAAGATGCATTTATAGACAGAAAGAAAGAACGAAAGAAAGAATGAAAGAAAGAACGAAAGAAAGAACGAACGAAAGTTGTACATTAGCATACCAATTCTAAGAGGCTGTTAAATTTAGATGGGCCATTATCACCAGCAAACACACCACACAACAAAAACACTAACCCAGGTACCTATCCTTGTAACAAAGCCCGATGCCAACTCTGTCCTCATATCCATTCAACTGACACCATCATAGGACCTAATCACATCAGCCACACCATCAGAGGCTCGTTCACCTGCACATGGACCAATGTGATATATGCCATCATGTGCCAGCAATGCCTCTCTGCTATGTACATTGGCCAAACCGGCCAGTCTCTACGCAAAAGAATAAATGAACACAAATCTGACATCAAGAATCATAACATTCAAAAACCAGTAGAACACTTCAATCTTCCTGGCCATTTCATTAAAGACTTGATGGTGTCAGTTTTGAGACAGAAAAACTTCCAAAACATACTCCAACGAGAAACTGAGGAACTGGAATTAATTTTCAAATTGGATACAATAAACCAAGGGCTTAACAGAACTTGCGAATGGTTCTCTCATTACACTAATTGATTGCATTTCCCTTGTTAATTTACCTTCAATAGGTGTTATGTCCTGCCTGACAGATATCCATTTCAAAAGGTATTTTTTCTCCTACTGATAATGGCCCATCTAAATTTAACAGCCTCTTAGAACTGGTATGCTAACGTACCTCTTTTTTTCCTTTCTTTCTGTGTGTATAAATGCACCTTACTTCTGTTCCATTCTATGCATCCGATGAAGTGAGCTATAGCCCACAAAAGCTTATGCTGAAATAAACTGGTTAGTCTCTAAGGTGCTACAAAGTCTTCCTCATTTTATTTACGGATACAGACTAACACAGCTGCTAATCTTAAATCTATACTTATTTAGCCGAAGATTACAGGTTACCTTTATAGAACTAGAAAGGACTGCCCTTTCGGCACACTTAGAATTTGAGCTAGCATGTGTCTCTAGAATTCTGCTTTGGTAATTTTGCGTGGAATTATGTATAGTAATTTTGAAGTCCATTGCAGTACTTTAATGGCAATTTGATCAACATTGGCAGCATATAGGTTTGTGTTTGTTCATATAGGCATAATTGTACTTGTCTCTGTATAACTCATTTCAATTAATCTAGTTACAGATCCAAGTTCTAAAGTGCTTTGATGATTATTTTTCTATAATGTATTTTGTAAATACAGTTTTCTGTATTTATCTGTAACAACAAAAAATCATTTAGGAACTAAATGCAATTATAGCAAACACGAATTTATGCTTACACCTATAGATGGTGCAATTTCTTATCCTTCCATTAATTCTGCAAGCTAAAAATATATATTGAGAAAGATGAATAGGATGTACTACTTGTGAAATCAACCACCAATAGCTTTGGTATTTTCGTTTGAGAGACAGAATGCACTTTTTAAAAAAATTAAAAAAGCAAGGAGGGGTTTAGCTAGGGTTTCAGCATGCAAGTTCATGTCTTCCATACAGAAAACATGTGTGCTCTAGAACAAATAGTTAACTGTGGTTAGAAAGGTCCTAAGTCAAATGCTTATCAAGCAAAAAGATTTAATGGTTTTACCATGCAGAAAACTAAATTAAGTTACATGTATCTTTAAAACATTCTTAAAATAAATGCCATTGACTTGTCTGATACATTGATAAGGCATTCAAGAATTGTAAGATGCATCTACTATCCAGGACCCTTGTGTTCCATGTAACATGCAGGTTTCCCCCTCTCCCCCCAGTACCTGGTAGGTTGTACAGTGCTCTTAACTACAGTGGGACTAGGTATTCTTGTCACTACAATGTGGGTATTCACAGTACGTGAAGCAGGGGTAGGTTCACTTTAAAAAGAATGGTCAAGGGAGGGAAAATTCACAAGGAGAGAGAAGAAAAAAGCATTAAGAAAAGCATTGTATGAAGTGTTAACAGAAAAGACAAAATCAAACAGCAATGTTTAACAACTTCAAGTTATCTGCTGTGAACTTTTGCAAAATAATGCCAGGAACTAAAACCTTAAGTCAAATGGTTTTTCTCTCAAGAGTTTGCTGGTTTCTCACAAGATAAACCAGTTTTCAAATTCTAGTAAGTAGCTATATACATGTATTTTTTTCTGACAACTGGCTTGCTTTTGCATTTTTCAGAGGGGTTGCAGGATGGGTGAACAGAGAAGGTAAGAAATTTATTTTCAAAACATACATGTGAAATTTATTGAGTTTTCAGGTTTTCTCCAATACAAATATGTTCCATAATATATTATGCGGACCTCCTCAAGGCAGAAATCTGTTTCACTTGGCCTACAAACCAATTCTGTAATTAATTAATCCCCTCAAATATATTACTTCTCAAGTCTTTCACCAGATTATAGTTCATGCGTTTTACACTGCTCTGCACCCTCTGCTCCCCCAAACAATCCCTATGTAGCCACTCCCCATACATTTCTGTAGGAAGATGGTTCCTAACAACCTTTTTCCTGACTACTAAGCTGTAAACACCACGTGTATGAAATTTAATCTCTGAACTAATGCCAAGGCTAACACATTAGTGGAACTTACGTAGCCGCAATGACCACCTCTTCTGTAGTAACTGGTTGGGTGCGTGACCTGTCCTGCATACGCCGCAGTCTTCTTTCTATTGCTGAATTTCTTGAATGTGGTTTAGGAATATTTTTTCCTTCAAATGATTTTTCCATTTCCTAGGACCAGATACATGTCAGTATCAATAACCCAGAGGAAGAGAAATTAGTGGAGCAAATGTTTGTTTGGCTTTCCTAGATGCCAGGTGTCAAGTTTTTTGGATGGACTTCTCTGAATTGGCAGTAAGATGTACTATGACAACTAGTAACATGAGATTAAAAAAAATACAGCTATATGTATATCTCCAGATTACATATAGTGTCCTGAAAACGATGTAAAGAATGCACTCACATAGGAGAGAAAAGGGCAAATTTGTGTGACCTGCATTGGGATATGGATACTAAGGCAGCTACAGATTAAGCATGCTAAAGTAGCATTATGGTTTTTTGACATTACCCTGATGCAAAAATATTTCTGTTGAGAAAACATGCCATTTACCCTGAAAAGCAGCCTCTTTGCAGCAACACTCAGTTTGGCTCGTTCATCCAGTTTTTCTTCATCTACAGAAATCAAACAACATGATGCAGCAGGAATTTGAAATGTTACACTCTAAATGTATGCATTTCAGAGACCACGTCCAGAAATCCTTTTAGCTTCAAGAACAAACTTATTTAATAGCATCAGAGTCACCAAGAGAATGGCCAACAGTAAAATGTAAGAGCAAGTTAGTGTCTGTTTAGCTCAATAAAAGTAATGTGACCATGCATATGCATGAAGTTGTATAAAACTGACCTATAAAATCAGCTTCATTCTTAGGTGCACAATATTATAATACAATTTAAGAATGGAAAATGATTTTTCTTGTGGATGGTTACTTTATGTACTAGCATTAATTTTATATATCATTCCAATAAGCATATAAAATAAAATAAAAATTGTACTGGCTCATGTTTAGATTTTGTATTAAGCCCTTGTCATGCACCATGAAAACATTGCTAGACAGAAGGACCCAGTAGCCATTTTAAGGCTCAATATCTCATCCTACTGTGGCCTAGAAACAAATGCTTTATTCTAGTGCTCTCGATTAACCACATCACAGTTAACTCCTGTGATTAACTCAAAAAAATGAATCATAATTAATCACACTGTTAAACAATAGAATACTAATTGAAATGTATTAAATATTTTTGAATATTTTTTCTACTTTACAAATGTATTGATTTCTATTGCAACATGGAATACAGAATGTACAGTACTCACTTTATATTATTTTTATTACAAAAATGTGCATTGTAAAAATGATAAATATTTTTCAATGCACCTCAGACAAGTACTGTAATGCAATCTCTATCATGAAAGTGTAACTTAAAAATATAGACTTTTTTTGTTACATAACTGCACTCAAAAATAAAACCATGTAAAACTTTTAGAGCTTAGAAGTCCACTCAGTCCAACTTCTCACTCATCCAATCGCTAAAACAAACAAGTTTGTTTACATTTATGGGAGATATTGCTGCCTGCTTCTTATTTACAATGTCACAGACAGTGAGAACAGGCTTTTGCATGGCACTTTTATAGTCGCTGTTGCACGTATTTATGTGCCAGATATGCTAAACATTCATATGGCCCTTGATGCTTCCGCCACCATTCTTCCATGCTGGTGATGCTCGTTAAAAAAATAATGCCTTAATTAAATTTGTGACTGAACTCATTGTGGAGAACTGTATGACTCCTGCTCTCTTTTACTCACATTCTGCCATATATTTCATGTTACAGCAGTCTCGGATGATGACCCAGCACATATTGTTCATTTTAAGAACACTTTCACTGCAGATTTGACAAAATGCAAAAAATGTACCAATGTGAGATTTCTAAAAATAGCTACAGCACTTGACCCAAGTTTTAAGAATCTGAATTGCCTTTCAAAATCTGAGAGGGATGAGGTGTGGCGCTTTCAGAAGTCATAAAAGAGCAACACTCCAATTTGGAAACTACAGAACCCGAACCACCAAAAATGAACATCAACCTTCTGCTGGTGGCATCTGATGCAGAAGATGAAAATGAACATGACGCAGAGGATGAAAGTGAATATGTATTGGCCCGCACTGCTTTTTTATCAAGCAGAACCCATCATCAGCATTTACACACGTCTTCTGGAATAGTGGTTGAAGCCTGAAGGGACGTATGAATCTTTAGCGCATTTGGCACATAAATATCTTGCGACACCGGCTACAACAGTGTCACGGGAACACCTGTTTTCACTATCACGTGGCATTGTAAACAAGAAGTGGGCAGATCTCCTGCAAATTATAACCAAACTTGTTTCTCTGAGTGATTGGCTGAAGTAGGACTGAGTGGACATGTAGGCTCTAAAGTTGTACGTTGTTTTATTTTTGAATGCAGGGGTTTTTTATATATATAATTCTACATTTATAAGTTCAACTGTCAAGAGATTGCACTACAGTACTTGTATTAGGTGAATAGAAAAACTTTTTTTTTTACAGTGCAAATATTTGTAATAAAAAAATACAAAGTGAGCACTATACAGTTCATATTCTGTGTGGTAATTTAAAGCAATATATTTGAAAATGTAGAAATTCAAAATCCAAAAATATTTAAATAAATTGTTTTCTATAATATTTTTAATGGTGCGTAATTGCGATTAACCCTACTTTATACCAATACCACCATATAACATGTTTCGTATCCGACCTTAAGACTAAGACATTCTAATTACTATCTTGCTTCCTGCTTCAAAAAGTTTCAGCTGGGATGCTTAGCAGATACCATTGTCCACCTCCAGCTCTGAAAACCTGTGCTATACGCATCTTGAAAGCTGCAGGGAATATCAGCTTTTAAATATCATAAGACATCTCTCACAGATCCACAGGATCGGTGCTATGGCCCCAGCTTTGAAACAGTCTATAGGAGGAACCCCAGACATCCTAGAGATCTCACTCTTCCTCTAGGGTAAACTACACGGCTTCATCATCTCCTTAGGCTGGACCTCTGGGCCTTCAGTACTCTTGCTTCACACTGTGATCTCTGTTCAGTGAGTTCACCTGAGACAGACCCCTGATAGAGACCTGTACAATCTTCATGAATTAATGCATCTCACCAAGCATTTGCAGTGACACCTGCACTGTGTTGTCAAAACAGTAGGATTTATTTGTTAACTGGAACACAGCATAGGAAGTCCTTGAGGTAGCAGAGAGAAATGAAGATTAAAGCATAGTCCATTCTGGTTAACCCAGAGCCCAGCCAAGCTGTAGTGAACCACTTGGTTCAAGCTCCGTCCTTCTCCCTCCATCTGATCTCCTTTGTCAGTCTCCACGTGGGAGCCCCAACTTCTTCCAGCAGTCAAATCTTATTGCCCATCTCAAACCTCTCTAATCCTTTGTTCTCAAGCTGGGGAAATGCTGTTCAGCCTCCTTAAGGAGAGGTGGGAAGTCCATATCCCTCTGGGTCATTGGTTGCTAGGTGTCAATGTCCGGGCAGTTGGATTTCCCATTGTCTTCTCCCATTGTCTGCTCCACTGATATGGGCCCAGACAATTAGATGCTATTAACCCGTGTCTTAGCGTCCCCCATGAGCAAACAGATGTTCTAACCAGACAGGCGCCAACTTTCCAAAGTGCCAAGGGGTGCTTTACCCCTGGCTCCGCCCCAAGACCTGCCCCCATTCCAACCCTTCCCCAGAGGCCCCTCCCACCCCCTCTTCTCGACCCCTCCCTCAAGCACACCGTGTCCTCACTCCTCCCCTTTTCCCCCTCCCCCGGTGTCCTGTACACTGCGAAACAGCTGATTGTGGCAGGCAGGAGGCATGGGGAGGGAGGAAAAGGCACTGATCTGCAGGGCCCACTGGCGGACAGTAGGCACTGGGGGGGGGTTGGGAAGAGCTAATAGGGGAGCTGCCAGTGGGTACTGAGCACCCACCATTTTCAGTGCCTATGAACAGGATGGCATATAGGGGAAACTAAGGCACACACTCAAAATGTGAATATTTTGGAGTATTTTTATCACACACCAAACTCTTACATTTAGCCATTCATGAGATTAGCCATGAACCTATCTTATTAATTTGTGTCAGTCAAAACTGAAGGATGTGTATGGGAAAAAGAGATTAGCAAAATGGTAGTCAAAATTATGCAGCTTTAAGATCCAATATCTTGCAATTTGCTGGGCTAGAACATTTTGTTAGACCAGTACAAGTGTTTCCATCAGCAGTAAAGCTTTTCCAAGCACTAATCCCAGACCATTTATTCCTGGTATAAATTCATCTATACTTTTGGTCAGATACAACTGATTACATAAAGAAAAAAGTAGGTTGGCGTAATTCCTTTTTTGTAATATAATGTTCATTAGGAAGTTGCAGAAGCAACTTTTTGGACTTAACACTGAATGGCAAATCAACCTTCTAAATACAGCTCAAGGAACAGTGGCATATTTTAGTTATTCGTATTTATATTGACATAACTCCCATTTCAAAAAAACTAACTTCACAGTTAATAAGAGGGAATAGGGGTAGAGATAGAGAGACTTACCCTCAGCAGGTGGCACTTCTGGACTCAGAGTGGACCTATTTAAAAAAATCAGCATATAAAAAAAGTCAGTTTGGAAGAAAATCTAGAAACACAAATCTTCCATTCAATTGTCAGATGGGACACCAAATGTCTTATGAATGAGGAAAATCATGGATGCTTTCCAAGTTTCAATAATTTTCATTTATGACAACCTCTATCAAAGCAGAAAAGTGAGCAATTCCAGCCAAACTTAAGTCTAGTAAAGAAAAAATATTTCAAGTATCACTCATAGAAGACCATAGTTTTAGATTTTCTGCCAGTTCCTCTAACCCAAATGTTGAGTTTTGGGGTTTTTTTTTGTTTTTTTTTTAGAAGACCTAACTTTACATACATACATACATACCCAAATCTATTACTCCTGAGAATCAATCACAAAGCTGCACTTCTGTGTTTTACAACAATTCATTACCTATTCCTACCTCGATACCTAGAGCAAATCCTCTTTTTTAAAGAAATGAAACTGTCAGGTGTTAAAAAAACTACATTTCTTATCTTAAAATGAAGACTGGACTATTTTTACTTTTATGGTGAAACAAAACCCTTTGTACAATGGTTTTGCTAACATTACTGTGAGAAAATTCTCTTCTTAAACTCATTCATATTTACCTGGACCAGAACACTACACAGACAGTCTTGCACATGCCTACCTATCTGTTTCCTTTCGTTCTGCTGAAGTGATTGGTTGAGTTCTAAATCTCTCAGAGGTTTTTCTACTTTCACCAGGAGAAAAATATCGCCTTGGCCTTCGTGACACTCTTTCAGGTTCAGTATTGGCAGACAAATCAGTACCAGATGTTGACATCTCAAATCGAGATTCACTTTTAAGCATATGATAGAATGTGCAAAGAAAAGAGAATAGAAGAGAAAGGTAAAGCACAGATATAGGCATCCCGTCAAAACAATCCGCTAAAGATCACACTGCATGCTCCTACAGTAACATGCATAGAAGTATAGCAAACATTCCAGCTACCCAACATCAGAACTTGCAGTAGCAAGCAGAAGCATAAGAGCAGATTCAGGCTGACTCAGCCTCCAATACACACTGGTGAGAGCTAAGCTATGTGATTTAATGCAGAACACTACTGATGTTGAGTTTGTCATTTTGTCAAGGGCGTGCAAGTGTCACACGAAAATATTTCTGAAATGTCACCTACAGTTCAGTTTTCTTGTGGGCATTGATAGTTTCCAGAAAGGCATTACGGAGTTGAGCAACAGAGACTTTTGTGTCAACCATGCCAATCTCACCATTGGGCACATTTGCTTCAGCACTCTGGAACGCCATCTCCTTTTTCGTAATAGTTTCCTTACTTTTTAAAGCTTCTGGCTTGGGAGAACCAGTATAATCAGACATTGAGCGAGTCAGGAGTTTATGCTTCATCATAGCTGCTTCCTGAGCTTGATCTTTCGCCTTAGCAGAATGTGATATGGATCCACTTTGTATGTACATAACTGTCTCACTCCTTTCAGTGTTCTCACGCATCTTAAACTGGGGTTCAGGCACCTGGTGCTTCGTGCACTCTAGCTCTTTCTGAAGCTCTGATGAGTTAGCCTTTGGCTTGCTTATAAGAGATGAGGAAACAGTAGCCTTGTCAAATTCACTTGCTCTAAAATGGTCTTCAGTGCTCTTCCCTTGCCAGAGAACCTCAGATGGCAACATTGGTTTTCTGTTTTTCACAAGCTGTTCTGTCCCCAGAGGACATTCGTCAGGCTTTGAGCCATAATTCTGAAATATGTTACTTTTTTCCTTTTCGAATGCAGTGGCCGATGGGGATTTTGTCGTGACACTGGCATTGTCTGGTACTAAGAGGCTTCTAATTGAGATATTTTCTGGGTCTTCTGTTGCCATCAGTTTGGCAGTATGAGCAACACCAGCAGGCTGAATATATCCATGTATTGGTTGGCGGACTGAACTGAATGTCTGGTTGGCAACCCTATCAAAGGAAGAAGTTTCTGACTGAAGAGGCATGTAATCAACTGGCACTGGATGAGATTTTTTCTGAGATACGGGGTCTGTGACAAGTTCAGGGCTTCCATGAGCACTTTCCTCTTTCACCAGTTTCTCTCTAACTTTTACTCTTTAAGAAAGAAAAAGGATTAAAGCTGTGACCAGCAATAACTAGTTCTGGGGAAAACATATCAATTGTGGGAACAGAGAGCAACATCATATAGTAAAACAAAATAAAAAGATAAGCATCTAAGTATTTTAAGAATATACTTTGAAACAACCTCCCCATCTTAAAATCTTGGCATTAACACTAGCCTTAAGGGCATTTTAAATTATTTACAGGCACCTAGTACATGAGAGACCTTTGCGAAAGATAACTGAGCAAGAAATCAAATTTAGAGCAGGTTCCTATTAATCACAATTCCACTCCTTTGTCGAACATAATATATTTTCATATTTTTCAAAATAGAGAATTAGGAGTTGCTTTCTAAAAAATATAGTTCCTTGAAGGGTGTCTTTTAGTGTAAAATTCTGACCTCCTTTTGCTATATGTACTGTTAAACTGCCAATTTACTGATCCCTGCTCACTTTGAATCAAATTAGTCAAACATCTTGATATCTACACATATCACTTCAAAAAAAAAGTTGTAAAAGAATATGTTTCATAAACAAGTCAAAGTCTCCTTGAAAACCTCAAAAATGGGAGCATTTCAAATGGGGCACACAACTTTGTCTATCTTGATGAACGAAACCAAATAATGTTAAGGAGCCTAGAAAATAGGAGCCTGGGAAATAGAAGCCCTGCATGGTTGTCACTCTTTGTGGGCTCACACAAAAACTTAGATTGTATGAACATTTAAGAAAAGTTTCACCACATCCCAATATGATAAATTTCTGAGCATGTACTGAAACTTATCCTACTTTGGTTTATTTTCTAGCAATTCTGTTCAATCTTTATGATGTACATGAAAAAATACAAGCCATATTCTGCCTCTGGATGCCTGCTGCTGGCTCCCACTGACATCAACAGGAGCTAAGCTAATAAGCACCTTAGGGCAGCATTTGTCCTACACGTAACCACATAATTGTAACACATCTCTAGCATAATTTTAGAGCCACAAAAAGTGCAGTCAGTGAGACGGTTGAATAACATTTTAAAATGTTATAAAAAATTAAAATCGAAAGCTATTTCTCCATACCCACCATGCAACTAGTAATCAGTAAGGTGTTTTTTTGCCCTAAGGTTGGGAAAAGCTTATGTACAGTACTAAGCTAACTATTTAGTGACAATTAACAGATTTTCCAACCCTCAAGTAAGTGCAATTCAATGCTTGCTACCAACAGACTTTTCCTACTTGCAGAATTTATTTTACATAAAAACAAGATTTTTTTAAAAATAAACTGATGCTTCTGAGCCCTAGTACAATCCAGTATATCCCCAGCTACCTGACACATCCCCCTTTCCATCTGACACCATCTGCTTAATATTCTCTCTCTCTCATGAGGACTGGTCCATTTTAAAATGAAGCACCTCACAGTGACTTATTTCAAAACACGAATAACCAGTGCTTATTCTCAAAGCTTAAAAAAATGGTTTTGTAGGGCATTATGCACCCACCAATTACCCAGAATAGTCACTGGTGAGGTTTTCAAAGTCAGCTAATTAGTTTAACCAACAGTCTGAAATGCAATGGAAACTCCTCCCCCGAACGCATGCTTTCAGTTCTGAACTTTCTTGATGTTCTATCAAACTGGACAGTAGCAGCTATTTGTAGCTCTGAATTTGGTTGTTTTGTCTTCCCAGTGACTTAATTCTTACTCCTCCTCCCCCACTTGATCCTTAAAAAATAAAATGATGAAGTCTTATTTTTGATCACATCCTGCATTCAGGGCATAAATCATTCTGTAATACAAAAATCTGTCCTCTTGCAGAGTGCAGGGGAGGGAATGGTTAAGAACAGGCTGGAGATAAGATAAGAAGTTAGCCAAAGACCAATATCATAACAACTGTGAAGAAAACATTAGGGGCATGTCTAGTTCTCATGAAAACATCAATTAGTTTTAAGTGACAAAAAACAGATGCTCCAGAAACAAGTTTCTGCAGCAATTTATTGAACATAAATGTTTTTTTTTCTAATTCACTGATGTTAAAGGATATAAAAGACAAATGTTAAATGAAGGCAGGGGGAAGGAGAAGGAAAGGGAAGTCAGTAACAAAATGTATAATCCAATTATTAGCCACACAGCTACATTCTAGGATACCTGGAGGGCCAGCTGATAAGTGAAGGTGTGTCCCCTTCTGAATCTTTCTGAAGAAACCATTCAGGTTTTGCTTTCCCTGTACTACTACAGAAAACAGAATTTCAGATAACTTTCTGATAAGATGTCAATACATGCACACTCTGTCCCTCCCCGCCTTAATCTTAAATGGCTTTCAAATTTCTCAATGATAAGATCTTGGTTTATGAAGTATTGGCACTGCACACTTCTAACTTTAACAAATGTTCATGATAATTTATCAAATAACCACCTTTACATACAAAAGAATACATAAGAACATCCAGGCTGGTCAGACCAAAGGTCCAGCTATCCCAGTATTCTGTCTTCCGACGGTGGCCAATGCCAGGTGTTTCAGAGGGAATGAACCGAATTGGTAATGATGAAGTGATCCACCCCTCTGGGAACACAGAGAACCCTAAACATGTTGCCAAGACATTTAACTAACCATGCCCAAATTACCCAGAACTTGGGCAGCCACATCTAAGTCATCATTAGGAAGCTACATATAAAGTAATTTTATGTTAATTCCTGTTTTGACATTTTATATAAGTTACATGGACAGAAGCACTATATTGCACATCGGATTATTGTTAGACCATTCCTTCGATTTGCAATCTAAAGAGCTAAAGTCTACCAAAAGATCTTTAGCCCCAAATTAACAGATGACAAGTATAATGAAGCTAGGAGAATATATTACCGTAGCTTACATGAAATACTTGCATAAGGACAGTGAACATCAGAAACCCCTCTCCTCAGAGCAATATACTGGGTTTCAGGAGTTCAGCTCCAGTAACTCCCAGCCCACTGAGTGGGGAGTATGCGGTCTTTTAGGATAAAGTGGGAAGAGTTAAAATACTCTAAATGAGCAAATCATTCTTAGCCTGATACTTTTTCCATCAGACTCCAAATTGAAGACAATATATGAGTGCCTCCTGCAATTCAAAAGCACTGAAGACTACAAAAGCCCTTCATGAAACAATTGATATACCACTGCACTCTTTCACAGACGCACTGAATATTTGTAATATCCACAACAGAGAGCCCCACTGCCATGGAAGATCATACTTTTTTAGACAATGATGAAGTTTATGTACAAAATACAATGTAAAGGCATAATGGACCAATTTCTGCTCAGTTACATTGGTGTAAATCTGGATTAGCTCTTTATAATTTAGTAGAGTCACTGGATTTACGCACTGCTTTAATAGCTGAACTTGACAAAAGAATCTTTATTAAACAGAAAAAAATGTAGAGTAATCCTTAAACTCATTAAGAACTCTCTTATTCTGCCTTCCTACAAGGGTCAGATAAAAAGATCCCAGGGAAATCATAAATAGGTACTGTAAATAAATCTGCCTATTTATAATGTTCAGTCTGACACTTCAACCATTATGACTTTCTCCACATCTCTCATTTAAAAATCTACCCCGTATTGTCAAAACAATTTTTGTTTTTCATCTTACTAAAATCACCAGAGAGTTTCACACACAAGGGTGGAAAAAGCCTTTCCAAGCACTCCATGAGGCGTTGACCCAGCAGAAATTTGGTTGCTTTGAAACTACGAAATTTCCTTTTAGCTTGTTAATATGTATTCTGGCATTTATCACAAATGCCAGAATACAATGAGCATTTGTATTCAATCTCTTGTCCTTTGCAAAGAGCAGTCAAACATAGGTAAACCATGTTGAGAAATGTGTGATTAATCTGACATTATTTTTTTGTAAATGCAGACAATACCAAAGGATATCTTTGTGAGGGTTTTTGCCTTCTCAACAATGGAAACAGAATTAATAATCAAAACTTCTTAACACAGGAAGTCACAAAATGTTTATATTTGTTCTGAGGCAAGCTCTGTTATGATGAACTGGAAGGCATTCACCTTAGTTTTCTCAATATCGTGTGCGTTAGGCCATCTCTATGCGTACAGAGCAGGTAGCAGTAGCGCAAGTGTAACAGTACAGTTGCACCACTGCAATATAGGTGCTGGAACAGGGGGGTTAGGAGTGCTCCCGCACCCCTGGCTTGAAATGGTTTCCACCATATACAGGGCTTAGAGTTTAGTTCAATGGCTCTCAACACCCCCACTGTACAAATTGTTCCAATGCCCCAGCACTGCAGAGTGTGTGGTAAAGACTCCCTATGCTGATGGGAGAGAACTCTTCCCGTTGGGATAAATAAACTATCTCCGTCAACGGTAGAAGCTATGTCGGTGGAAGAAGCTTGGCATATCTGTGCTTATGTTGGCATAACTTATGTAGTTCAGGGGGTGGAATACTTCCCACCCACCCCCACACCCCGAACGACATAAGATTTGCGGACATAGACTGTAGTGTAGACATAGCCTTAGCATTCCTGTTCAATTTTGTATTGCTGCCTATTTAAACTCAAAGGATTAAGTCAGACCAGAGAAGGGAGTGGGGGAAACAAACCCACAGGAAACAAAACAATGGCCCAATAAGATAGCCTCAGATAATTTGCTTTCTAGGGGCAGTTTTGTGCTCTCGAATGGTCTATAAGATTTTGTTTTTTTACCAGGGACAAGGTCTGGTCTTCCCACCATCTACGTGGTGGGAAAGTCCAAATAACATGTTCTGGAGCCAGAAAGTGGTAAAAAAAACATGGAAGAGAGGGTTATTCTAAAAGTGTCTCCTTATGCCTGTATGCACTAGGGGTGTATGCTGTGGTTTATTATAGGGGAGAACAAGAACCTCAAATTGAAGTAGACAGGTTCTTGGCTTTGAAGAGTGTCAGTAATCTCTATGCCTTTTTTAAGGCTAGAATTTGGCCCACTCCTTTAGCTTCAGGGATTTATAAACCGGAGAAGGAAGAGTCCTAGGGGCCCAGACTTTAATTGTTCCTATTAGTAACAGGATTAGTCAGGAGTGATTTATCTTTACATTAACTGAATAAAGCTGGAGATAGAAGTGTGCAGTGCACAGCTGAGACTTTCTGTTGGACCAGGCTCCTTGAAACATTTTAGTAGAATGGTCAAAAGCCTGCAGTGCAGTTATTTGCATATATAACAGTCTCAGTCTTGTCCACCTTCTCCTGATAGCTCCCTTAGAATAGCACTTTTCCTCTCAGACTTTTGCTTAACTGGAGTGTCCAAAGACAGCTGTGTACAGATGCATAAAGGAAGCGATCTTAAAAATTGAGTTTTCAAGGCACTAAAATATAAATAGTACAGGCAGTCCTCGGACTTGCAACAATATTGGTTCCTGAAAATTGCGTCGGAAGTTGAAACGTTGTAACTCGGAACACAGTATACTCCATTGCAGGACCAAGCATCGTAAAGTCGAAACCAAATGTCGTAAGTCAAATCAGGGTGTCAATTCAGAAACATCGTAATTGCCATTCATTGTAAGTCGAATATTGTAAAGTCAAGGACTGCCTGTACTATCATCAGTCCTGTGTTATGTGAAACAGAAAGGGCAAATAAGCCCAATTGCACAAGTTTACTGAATGTGGATAATGGATAGCTGGCTGCATCCATCTACTGGAAGGAAAAGGGAAACCCCACAAAAGACATTCATACTACAGCCTTTGACTGGGAGAGGATAAGGGAGACTTTCCTTACACTACAGTACTTGAAAGGTGCATAAATACCACGAAACGAGGTATTTAGGATTATTTAAAGACTTTCAGGAGTTTTACTTCTCTCATTTGAACTTAATAATTTAACTAAGAAGATGCAATATATTAAATCAAAGTAACTTCATTTTAATAATATTTTCCCATCACTGGTTAAATTTACATAAACCTTACAAATCGTTCCACTTACATTAGTGCACATAAATTATTCTGAAGTAGTCAAGATTGCCTAGCACAGTTAAACCTGACTGACAACAGCTTACTGTTGACTTTTTAGATGGTACACTGTCAAACTACTGTTAAAGGATGTCCCCATTTCATCTTGTTTCTTTACAGCCTGCGATACATTTACTTACATTAACCTTCAGGGAGACAAACAACTAAAGATGCATATTTTTAGGTGAAGAAGTTGTTCAAAGATCAAGTATTTAGAGAATTTCTAAATTTCTAAATTACTAAATCAGGGGGGGGAGGGATAGCTCAGTGGTTTGAGCATTGGCCTGCTAAACCCAGGGTTGTGAGTTCAATCCTTGAGGGGGCCATTTAGGGATCTGGGGCAAAAAATCTGTCAGGGGACAGTACTCGATCCTGCTAGTGTAGGCAGGGGACTGGACACGATGACCTTCAAGGTCTTTCCAGTTCTAGGAGATTGGTATATCTCCATTTTTTTTTTTTATTTTTTTTTACTAGTGAGACTTTGCTTTCATTTGCTACAATAAAAGCATTTGATGACTCTCAGACTTCAAAGTAACATCAGCACTCGTATGCTGTCACTCTCAAATGAAGACTGGGATTCCTATCCACCAGATATCCGATTTCTCGAGTCACAAGAATATGTGAAAACTTATCAGTTATGTGGGGAGGACAGAGTGGAAAAGTTTACATCTCAAGAGTTCTGGAACTCAGCATATGCAGGATCTCATAAAAGAATATTTATATGATGTATGGGACTATCAACAGAATCAGAATGTGTCTAAATCCCATGGCCCTAATTTTTTACAATGATCTGACAATTCTTTTCAACCTACCCAACATACATTTTAGTTTAAGACTTTCATTTGCAGGGTACGGAAACAGACTACTTTATTTAATATTGGCAAAACACTCCATAGATAGAAAAATAATAATATAGAAAATTTGCTTTTACTAAAAAGGATACTGAATTTGAAGTAAATACATTTAAATTAAAAGTGTTTTCTAGATCAAACAGTAAATGAACATTTTAAAAATGCAGAAAAAGTAGTAACCATCCACATTCTTAATTTCTCAAGAAATCACTTAAAGGGATAGTTTATTTTAATAAAAGGACCTTCTTGTTATAGTAGCTAAAATCTAATAAACATTCAGCAAACACACACAGACTTGTAAAACCTTATTGCATAGTAATTGAGTTTTACAAGATATGACAATGAGTATCTGAATATCAAAAACCAGAACTCGGCTCAAGGCACACAAGACATTAGCAGCAGTGGAGAATTTGCTATTCAGATACATCATCTTTAAGTCTTGTCTGTATTGTAGAGAGATTTTTATAAAGGTCAAAGGATACCAATATACAAAAGCATGCTTACCCTTGTCTGGTGTCACTATACAAGGGCTGGTCATTGTGTGAATGACTTGGTGAAACTGGCTGCTTTGGTGAGGAAAGGGATACCCTGCAAGTTTGCTTTGGTGACATTGGCACTTCCTTAAAGGAGGATTCTTGCTCGGAATATGAAAAGGATGCAGAACCATCCACTTCTGATGACAAGTCCTGAGCCTCTCCAGGTGCACTAACATCCTGTGCTCTTTTAGTCTCCAAGTTTGAAAGCTCCTCTCTATCTGGAACACTGTCTTTTTCATGGAAGGAGTATTCCTTTGACTCAGAAGCAGTACTCCATGACTCCTTATTTTCAGACCTGGAAGAATACAGGGAACTATACGCCTTGCTTTCATCTTCCTGCTTGTCGCTTTTTACTTTTTTTTCACTAGTGTCAGGATCTTTTCTTGTCCTGGTATATCTGGATAAATATTCAGAATCTCCCTCAGATTCTAAAGGCAATCCATATTTTTCTGCTAGCTGGCGTCTTCTCTCTGCCTTGTACCTAGCTATTCTTTCTGCTTTTGACTCAAGTCCCTGGGTATCCATGGCTCCTGTGCTATATGTAGGCTCTGAATGTGCTTCTGCAGGTTCTGCTCGATACCTGGATGACCTAGGTTGTTTTTCTACAGAAGAATCTGAAGTTTCCTCTTCTTCATTTGCTCTTCCTACAAAATGTATGTAAGTAGAAGAATTAAGAGGGATTTAGTGACTTGTCCTGAATTCACATTTTATTAAAAATATTATTCAAATCTCTTTGGCATATCACATTGCCATTCAGTAAGCAGGCTTCAAATATACAGTCTGACTTGTTCTTTTTAGTTATTATAGGTTTTTGCAATTCAAAACATACTAGCAGAACTAAGGGGGGTGGGGGGATAGCTCAGTGGTTTGAGCATTGGCCTGCTAAACCCAGGGTTGTGAGTTCAATCCTTGAGGGGGCCATTTAGGGATCTGAGGCAAAAAATCTGTCAGGGGACAGTACTCGATCCTGCTAGTGTAGGCAGGCGGATCCTGCTAGTGTAGGCAGGGGACTGGACTCGATGACCTTCAAGGTCTTTCCAGTTCTAGGAGATTGGTATATCTCCATTTTTTTATTTATTTAACTGTTTATGGCTACTCCCATGAACTATGCCGAAATAACCCTCTACTTCTTGCACTGACATCTCCAAAACACATACAAATGAACAAGGAACATGAAGTAAATGCTCCTGAATATTGCGTATGTATTTCACCTTCAAAAGGAAGTTAGGATTCTTATAATAACTTACAGGTTTTAAAAATATGTCTCTTTCTAAAATGGTGGAGAACAGAGATTCTGTACAAAAATAAATCGAAGTCAGACAGGAAACTGAAAAGCAATTTAAAAAGTATCCTGTGACAGCATTCTCTCTGAAAGTAAACCATTAAGTTTGAGAACTGTATATCTGCTACTGCAAGCCCGATAACACAGCGAGCATGAAGTACTTCAGCAATGTCAGTTTGAGATCTATTTATGTAAACATATTTCCTACCAAAGTGGGGACTATAGGAGTCTGTTGCACGCATATATCTTGGTGTATCTTCTTCTAGTAAACGGTGGGTAACTAATCCAGGACAATTTTGTAGGAGGATGGGCTGTGTATCATTTTCAATTCCCTCTAAACGTCTGGCGATCCTCTCTTTCCTGCAAAAGATGGAAGAAAAATATGTAAATGTTATCTAAGGATTTGGAGATAGTTTCTAGAGGAGATCACAAAAGAATTCTATTACTAAATTATTTGTATTTTACATCAGACAGACAAAAGGCTGTTTTACCTTTTCATTTCCAAAATATTTTGCTTGTTTGGTTCAAAGAGTTTTCTTAATTCTGAAACTAAAAAGAAAAAAGAAAAGATGATGCAGTGTACCTTTTATAAATTAGGAATTCTCAGGCATCACAGCAGGATCTCTACAAGCTTCTATTGTAAGAATCAGAGCAAGAAGGGATGGGCTAGAAAAGTAGGTTTTCACGTTACCTACAGGTGACAGGTTAACATTTCCTCTTTGGGTTCCTTGCTTCCTAGCCTCCTTTAAACACATTTTTCAAATACTGTAGTAAATGCCAGGGAGTCCTCTAAAGATTTATATAGGATAGATTAAAACATGGTATTTTAAGAACATGTTAAAATACAATTGAGCCTGTCTACACTAGTGTTTTAAAACATGTTAACACATTAGTTGGTTGAAGTGAAGCCTGGTGGGTAGTTTAGGTGACATCACAACGAGCTAATATGTTAATACAACAGGTTGGTCCGTCTACACTTGTATTTTTACTATTAGCTAAATGTGTTGGCTATTAAGTATTTAAAAACACACCAAGTCAACCCCTTTAGCCCTAGTCTAGACAAGCCCCAAGAGTCCTGATGACTTGTGGCCAAAGACCACATAGTACTTTTCACCAACTGTTGCCAGAGTTAAGCCCAGTAACCTGGTTATTTTCCTACTTTCTTCGTTATAGTTTGCATAGATAATTTCCCTCTGTAGTTTTAGCTGTATAAATATTTACTTCGTATCCTAAACTGTTTAATAGTGTTACCTGCTGTTAGACAACTATCACTTTTCATCTTATCATAGAATATTAGGGTTGGAAGGAACCTCTGGGGTCATCTAGTCCAACCCCCTGCTTAAAGCACAACTAAATCATCCCAAATCTTCTGTCATTTCATTAACATTTTAGTAATGGGTGAAGTAATCCCTACACATACAGTTTCAGTCAACATCTATAAACCCCTTTGAACAAAAAGATGCTATATAAATAAATGTGGCACAATTTCTTTTCACCAGGCAACAAATACCGTGTATGCTACCACAGGAGCTGGAAATTCCACTTTTGCAGGGACATTTTTACAGCTACTGCCTTGCATCTGTTGTGTTTCCTCCCTCCTGCTTCAGTCCATGCTGCCTTGTAGAGTGTGAGGCTACATTAACAACAGCCTATTAACTCTTGAGAGCTCAGTGGAGTGCTAATTCATCATTTAGCAGCAAGGTATTCCCTGGGAAATATCCCACCCTCTTACTCCACCACCTCAACCAAGCTTTACAATCATTCATTGCTGTGTACAATATTAAATTGGTTGTTTAAAATTATTGAAAACAAACCGTTTAGGAATATAATGTCTTTTGTCTGGTGAAATTTTTTTTCTTGAAACCAAACCCCACTATTTACATTAATTCTTATGGGGAAATTGCATTAGCTTAACATCATTTCACAAAGTCCCATTTTTCAGGAACATAACTACAACGTTAAGTGAGGAGTTACTGTAAACTCAGTGACCTGGATATTTGCTAAAGATGAACAGAAAAAGGCTGCAAACACAACCAAAGACAGTTCTTTTGTAAATTTACACAAGTTCTTTTTTTATACTAGTATTCATCTAGCTCTACTAATAATTTTTTTTGAAGTTTTGAATTTCAGCTTCTATCTGACCTTTTTAAATTTAGGAAAACAAAACTGAACTTCATAGGCAACGATTTAACAAATGACATATAAAAGAGCATCTAATTTCTGTATTATTCTCCTCCGTTATTAATACAGCCTCCACAGGGAGGTGAAAACTAATTTACATGCCTCGTGTGCCTATTATTAGTTTCAACTGTGCCTTGCATTTGTCTATATTAAGTTTTGTTATCCAATGTGCACGCGCGTGCACACACACACACACTTTACCTACCTTTTGGAAGCACTGCTAAAAGATTAGCATCAATGTCCTTTGTGCTATTAGCAAGTTCTTCTTTATCCTCAAATGAAAATTCTTTCTGAAAACTGAAAATAATATCTGGCTTACCGAGCTGTTAACACTTCAGCTACAGATCAAATTAAACCAAGATATACAGAGATTTACTTCATGATACCTTAACATGCAGACACAAAGAAGCATATTTGACATGATTTCAGGAGAAACAGACAAAGGGGAGAATTAATGAAGTAGTACAGTAAGCAGAAGCAATGTAAGTGCTACAATAGGTTTAACTTAAACCAGGCTTTACTGAATTTGGAAGAGACAGTTGCACTCAAACAAAACAATGTAAAAATTTAGAGTCTACAAATCCACTCAGTCCTACTTCTTGTTCAGCCAATCGCTAAGACAAACAAGTTTTTTTATGTTTGTGGAAGATATGCTGCACACTCCTTATTTACAATGTCACCAGAAAGTGAGAACAGGTATTCGCATGGGACTTTTGTAGCCAGCAGTGCAAGGTATCTACATGATAGATATGCTAAACATTTCTATGCAACTTCTTGCTTCAGCCATTGTTCCAAAGGACATGTTTCCATGCTGATGGTGCTTGTTTTAAAAAAAAAATGTGTTAATTAAATTTGTGACTGTACTCCTTGGAGAAAAACTGTACGTCTCTGGCTCTATTTTACCCACATTCTCCATATATTTCATGTTGAAGTAGTCTTGGATGATGACTCTGTATATGTTCATTTTAAGAACACTTTCGCTGTAGATTTGACAAAACGCAAAGAAGGTACCAATGCAAGATTTCTAAAGATAGCTATAACACTCAACTCAAGGTTTCAAAATCTGAAGTACCTTCCAAAATCTGAAAGGGATGGAGGTGTGGAGCATGCGTTCAGAAGTCTTAAAAGTGAAACACACTGATGCAGAAACTACAGAACCTGAACCACCAAAAAAGAAAATCGTCTTTCTGCTGGTGACATTTGGCTCAGATGATGAAAACGGACATGCATTGGTTCACAGTACTTTGGATTGTTATCGAGCAGAACCCATCAGCAGCAGGGATGCATGCCCGCCCTCTGGAATGGTGGCTGAAGCATAAAGGGACATATGAATCTTTAGCACATCTGGCATTAGGATGACTAGACAGCAAGTGTGAAAAACAGATGGAGTAGGGGATAATAGACACCTATATCAGAAAAAGCCCCAAATATCAGGACTCCCTCTATAAAATCAGGACATCCGGTCACCCTATCTAGCATGTAAATATCTTGCGACGTTGGCTACAACAGTGCCATGTGAACACCTGTTCTCACTTTCAGGTGACATTGTGAACAAAAAGTGGGCAGCATTATCCCCTGTAAATGTAAACAAATTTGTTTGCCTGAGCGGTTGGCTGAACAAGGAGGGGACTGAGTGGACATGTAGGCTCGAAAGTTTTCCATTGTTTTATTTTTGAATGCAGGGTTTTTTGTACATAATTTGTACAAAATTTGTACATTTGTAAGTTCAATTATCTTGATAAAGAGATTGCACCACAATACTTGTACTAGGTGAATTGAAAAATACTATTTCTTTTGTTTTTTAAAGTGCAAATATTTGTAATAAAAAATAAATGTAAAGTGAGCACTGTATACTTTGTATAATGTGTTGAAATTGATATCAATATATTTGAAAATGTGGAAAACATCCAAAAATATCTAAATAAATATTCTATTATTTAACAGTGTGATTAAATGATTAACTTTTTTAATCATATGATTAATCACAATTATTTTTTTAATTGCTTAACTGTCCTAATTTATATCTTAAATAGTCTCGGTGAAACCATTCCTTATAAATAGCTTTAATGTTAACATTTCACACAATATTGCAGGCTATATTTAACTTTTGAGTACTATAGGACACATTCCAAGCAGAACACCCTTGGTACAATTAACATGACATTTATGATGTATACACACATGCATCTATAGATCTAACATAGCTTCAGAACAGCAGGCCATACAGCATCTTTTCTTGTTTAGGAAAAAAAAGGCTCAATTGTTCACTTATGTGAGAAAAATATTTCTTGAAATTCAGATGTTTAGCATTATTTGAAATTTTTATGTAAAATACAAGTGTTATACTGTCTAGACATCATCAGTGGGCACTGAGATTCCTTATGTTAAGTTAGGAAGAGTCTATTGAGAGAATCAGAGTATGCCTACACTAGAAACGCTACAGCAGCACAGCTGTAATGTAGGCACTTCAGCGATGGAAGGGGTTCTTTCATCACTGTACTAACTCCACCTCTCTGAAAAGTGGTAGCTGGGTCGACAGAAGATCTTGTGGTGTCTGCACTGTGGTTTATGTTGGCTTAATTACATTGCACATAGCCAAGCCGCAGAAGACTCGGAGAGGGAAGTCAGGAGAAGATTCCGGGGTGGTCCTGGCTATTGCTGGGCCAAGGAAGTGACGACTAGATGTGTGCATGAGAGGCAAAGTCTCCCACAATGCCACAATCAAGCACGAGGGGTTTCCCTACAAGTGACGATGAAATTACTCTATGTGCTGGTTGGACAAGTTGTGTTAACTGCTAAAGAAAACTAATAGCAGTTGAATGCTCAGATTCCCATTAACTTCTTGATAACAGAAATCTGTACCTCAGCATGGAGTAAAGCAATTTAATGCCTCAAAAAACATACAGTGGCCATCAGCAAATGGCTTTCATTTTAGGCTGCCACAGGCTAAGAAAAGTTCACTGCATATTTCCATGTATCCAGTGTTGCCAGACTCTCCTGATTTTATTGCGAGTCTCATAATGTGTCATTTTCATAAAGTAACATATCCTAACATTGCTCGATTACAAGAGAATCCCAGCTTTCATTCAAAAAGTTCCTAGCACTCATAATTGTGGGAAAAACCTTGAAAATGTGAATATTGGCTTGATATTCATAAAGGTAAATAAACTCAAAATTGGTTATTTAAAAAAAACCTGATTACTTAAAACTAATCTTTGGGTGTCAGCCTGACTCATGACTTTTGAATCCCTGAGTCAGTGATTCTCAACCAAGAGTACACATACCCTTGGGTGTACACACAGATCTTCACCGAGCTACACCAACTCATCTCGGTATTTGCCTAGTTTTACAACAGGCTACATAAAAAGCACTAGCAAAGTCAGTACAAACTGAAAATTAATACAGACAATGACATGTTTATATTGTTCTATATACCATATATGGAAATGTAAGTACAATATTTATATTCTAATTGATTTTATAATCATATGGCAAAAATGAGAAAATAAGCAATTTTTAGTAATAGCGTGCTACAACACACTTGTATTTTTACATCTGATTTTATAAGTACAGTACAGACCCATTTACACGTGAATCCCCTTAACGCACAGTAGCATCATGCCTCCCAGTGCTTTTGACATGCGAGACTTGTTAACACGCGGGACAGGAACTTGCTATGTAGAGCTACAGATCTGCTCACTAACTCACTGAAATAAAAATCAACAGGAAGTGTGGAGCGGAAACGTGTTGTAGGCCTTTCCTCTTCCTTTTGGCGTTTCCTCTTCCTTTTGATCGCGGATATTTGTAAAGATGTATCACGCATACTTAGTCATTGTCATGCTAGAGAAATGCAATATATAGTCTGTGCTAATAAATTTTGAAATTTTTTATTCTCGTTGATTTGATTCTAACGGGAAACCTCTCTTTTGCAACATGTGTTTTATACATTTTTAGCTTAAACTGGTACTTTTTCAAAGTTTTAGTGATTTACTGCATATTTAATGTTTTTATTAGATTACACATTTGAATTTATATTCTTGCAAAGCGCTGTTAACAGATAGGCCTGCAGTATTTGGAACGCTGTGAATACGTATGTAATCCTAGATAATTATACATGTATATATAGATATCAAGATATTTCAGCATGGCCCTCAACCCGCAGTCGTGATGCCTTGACTCCCGTCATCCATGCATCAATGGGTCTGTACTGTAGTTGTTAAGTGAGGCGTAACCAGAGTGAAAGTAAGCCGGTACGCCCTGGTATGGCATTCTGGCAGGAGCCGATGCGCTGTACCGGGGCGGATCGGCTTCCCCAGGCACAATTTAAAGGGCCTGGGGATCCCAGCAGCGTCTGGAGCCCCAGTCCCTTTAAATTGCTGTCAGAGCGGGAGCCGCTACTGCCCGGGCCCTTTAAACTGCTGCAGAAGCCCGGGGGAGGCTGCGGCGGGGCTCCAGCAGCAGTGTAAAAGGCCTGGGCGGTAGTGGCGCACCAGGCTCTTTAAATAGCTCTCTGAGCCACAACGCAGCCTCCCCAGGGCTCCGGCAACGGGGCTCTGCGGGGACGAGAGCCCTGTTGCCAGAACCTTAAGGAAGCGGCGGTGGGGCTCCAAGAGATAGTTAAAGAGCCCACTACCGCCCCAGGCCTTTTAAATGGCCCCTGGAGGTGGGGGGAGGGGGAGGCTTACCGGTACCGGGCTGGGCTGGGGCTGGCTCTGACCCCTCTGGCCCCGCCCCTTCCACCCGAGGCCACACCCCTTCCGGGGGTCAGAGCTGACCCCAACCAAGCCCCCATACCGGTAAGAAAGTTAATTTACTTTCACCCCTGGGTGTAACTTGGGGTGTAACTTGGGGTATGCAAGACAAATTAGACTCCTGAAAGGGGTACGTTAGTCTAGAAAAGGTGAGAACCATTGACATAGGGCTAGTAGTACCATGGACAAGTGATTTTGCTGCCATAGTGCATGGGAAATAACATCATACTTTGAGTTTAGTCAACTAAACTAGTAAACTAGACTCCTGACACAGAAAAGCATTTATGCACATTTCAATTAAGCAGGTGCTTACATCCCCCTTTGATTCAATGGGTGTAAGCTCTTGCCTATACTGGCCACTATATCTTCTGTGGGTTTTCTGCTTTTCCTCAGCCCCTCTCTCAAGGCCTCAAGATTTTTGTTGCTGTTTTAAAGGCCTCCTACATGGGACCATGTGTGCTGTAAACTAGTGTGGCAGCATGCCAGTTAGGTAGCCTCAGCTCGCATAAAGAATTTTGAGCAGGTTTAGTAGTAAGTTGCTGAGGAGCTCTGGGAACATGTGTCCCTTATTCATCAAGCTGCCATCTGACTAGCTCAAAAACATTTACTTAATAAAATCAATGCCCCATACTGCTTTACCCAGACAGCACGTCTATACCGATAGTAAAAGGCAAAAAGGAAGATATTTCTCTTTAAAAACAAATACAATTTATCCAAAGAATGTGGCATAAAGAAATACAGTGGTCCTGAAAAATCAGAGATGTATTTAGGACTTATCACAGTGTGATACTTACTGAAATCTGTAGGGGGGGGGGGGGGAGGAGGTTGGTTGGCCCTTTCCCAATTCCAGAAGAAAGGAAAATGGCCAAGGAAGACTCAGGATCCTGAAACCGACAGTCCCCAGGGCTAATGGGGGAGGCCAGCGCTCCACACCAATCAGATCAGCAGGGTGGGCAGGTCAATGAGGGAGTCAGGAGCCCATGGTCTTCCTCAGTGTGAGCTGGGCCTACCAGGGTAGAATAAGATAGAGCCAGGGAGAGAGCAGCAGAACATGGCCAGGGAGAGAGCAGCAGCAGATTGGAGAGTGAGCGTGCTGGGGCGAGTCTCCTGCTCATGCACCAGAGTGGTGTGTGTTGGTTTTTAGGGAGAAAGAGATGGAGGGCATCAAGTGCCAGAGCCAGAGGGGGACGTGGCCTGACAAGAGGGCAGAACGGGTTCTGTAACAGAGCCCAACCCCATCCTGGGGCAGTGCTACACCAGCAGCATCAGCGCAGCACATCCAGGCCCAGGAAGATTTTGCCGGACTCAAAATTGTTATTGCTGTAAAGTTTAATGAATGTTTGGAGACTGCTTTGACTTCTACCCAAGTCATCTCCTCACAGCGCTTCCAGTGTGTTCTTTAATCCCCAAAGAAACAGCTTTGGTGTAAATAAACTGTATATGTGTTTAAGTGAATGGCAGTGATTATGGGTTAAAAGGGTAACAAGGAAGTTAGGCATATCCTGGAATAGGGGCACCCTCATCCCTGCCCAGAATTTAGGGTTGTCAACAGGCCCTTATTACAAGGGACATCCCTTGTTTCTTCATCTCTGTACAGCAAAACTGGGAGTTGTTGAGTGCTGCAAAAACAGCAAGTGTAGGTGAGTACTGGTTATTAATTCTTAATAAAAT
Organism: Sternotherus odoratus; assembly: GCA_032164245.1. Taxonomy (NCBI): domain Eukaryota; kingdom Metazoa; phylum Chordata; order Testudines; family Kinosternidae; genus Sternotherus; species Sternotherus odoratus. The sequence goes on along the minus strand of JAVMKO010000002.1, from coordinate 199,632,984 downwards.
AAATAATAAATAATAATAATAATAATAATATCTGGCGGTGGGGTGAAGGTGCTAAGAATACCGTCCCTTATTTTTGAAATATATTGGCAATCCTTGCTCATAGAGACACTGATGTAAACGTGAAGGAATCCCTGAGCTCAGTCCTCCCTGCATGATGCGAGTCCTGCTCATGCATGGCTGGGAGGGAACGTTAAGGTGGGCAAATACTGGATGAAGTGAGCAGCGGGGGTGGGGGGCTGAGATCCTTTTGTTGCTTGGTTCAGCTGGGGTACTGCATACATACAGAAATTCCCCTACTACAGTGGGACAAATCCCCCCCTTATAACAACATTAAATACAAATGTTTATTTGCAAGCTCAACTGAATTCAAAGTAGTGAGATTATGGTAACTAAGAACTATGGTTTCAGTACTGCCGGTGATGAGAGGCAACGGTTTCAATAAGATGATGACCATTTATTTATTTCTCACTCATATTCTCTTTTTGTAGATGCGGAAAATATTTAGAGATTCCCTCCTTTGCTCCATTTTGTTATTTTCTGCTGGAAGAGCTGTTGCAACCCCAACATTAGCTGCTTCTGTTGGGTCAGATAATCTGTGGTCTCTTGATTTATACATAATCTAGTATTTAAAAAACTTCTTTAAATTCCCTCCTCCTACTTCCACATTCACTTCCCATTTCAAAAGTTTAAAAAGCTAAAAAAAGTAACTTAATATGATTAGGTGCTGATTCTGGGCCTATTCTGGGCCTATTCGGTGCTGATTCTGGGCCCATTTCACTTCCCATTTCAAAAGTTTAAAAAGCTAAAAAAAGTAACTTAATATGATTAGGTGCTGATTCTGGGCAGCTGCACTAGAAACTTTCATGTTGTTGTACTTTACTGTTAAACACTTCATTTTTTATTATTAAACTGATTTATGGCACACACTCAGGATTTTTACTGTTTGCCTTTCTTGCATTTTTCTGGCTGAAGTTAAAAAACTTTCATTTGTTTTCTCATCAACAAAGCCATTGTTGGATCTGGATTCTGCACAGGATTCAGAGAAAGGATATGCATCCAACCTCCTGAGCGGGAAGATGTCTTGTAATTATATTTCATGAAGCCTGATCAAGATCATAGGGTGCCACAAGCTCCTGTTTATTTCCAGACATGATAAAAAGTGTTGGAGTATTTTCCCCAGTGAAAAGTTTAATAAAAGAATAACCTTCAGGAATCCACAAAAATTGTGTCAAATGTGTCTGGCAGCATTTCCTAGTCTCCATATTTTAGTTTATTCCTTTAAATGCAAATCACTTTTTTTTTGTGCTACATAAGAAGAGAATGTAATAAATTGAACTAGCGGTATTGCTCTCCTCTGACAATTTTTAGGCAGGCAGTTGTTTTTAGACAACCAGGATTAACACTTGAAAACTTTACCTGCCACTGTAGCATGTAATGTTTGAATTAGCTGCTCCATTAACCTAGTTACCGTATTTTTCGCCCTATAGGACGCTCCGGCCTATAAGACGCCCCCGAGTTTTTAAATAAAAAAGCCGGACACAAAAAAAAAAAAAAAAAAAACCCACCACCACACACAAAAAGCGCCTCGCTCTCCCGTCAGCCCGCCGCGCGGGCAGGCTGCTGGGAGCGCGCCGCTCTCCCGTCCCCGCCGCGCGGGCGGGCGCTCCCAGGGGCCCGAGCTGCTCCCGTTCCCCGCCGGCCCCGAATACATGCGGGTGGGCTCGGGGGGGAAGCGCCGCCCCGCCCCGCCCGCCGGGCCACCTGCAGCCGCCCCAGCTCCCCGGTGAGGTCATATATTCGGCGTATAAGACGCCCCCCCTAATTTTGCGAATATTTTTGGGGGTTAAAAAGGCATCTTATATGCCGAAAAATACGGTACATATCCAGAAGCAAACAGCAATTTGAGTCAAATCCCATCAGCACCAGTGTTCAGCCATTGCTTCCTCCCATCTACTATGGGATTTTTTTCTTCAGGACTTAATATTGTAACAGAAATACACCATCATAACATAGGTTTGCCACCCTACAAACGGGGTATATGGTTCTTGTTTCTCATTCTCTCCTGACATCACTTCCTCCATTTGTTCTTTGAAAGGGAAAGATTTTGATATCACAGTTAAATCCCTCTCCTCTAATGTGTTTGTTCTGATTTCTCCTATGTCGCCCACTTTAAGGTCTTCCTATTCCCTTTGCCCTTTTTCTCTACAATGCACAAAAGAATGGGGAAGTACAGAACAATAAAGGTGGTGAGAAAGAGCCAAGAAAGAAAAGAGGTACGTGATGTATTAGAGTCCTGTTGAGCAAATGCTTAAATAAGTTGCTCCAAGACATCTAACTAACAGGCATTTAGAGCTTTGAATACCCAGTTGAGATACATAGTTTTTTGTCAAGTTGTTACAGGCAAAGAATACTTTTCAAAATGTCAGAAGCATCACAGATTCAAATGGTTATTACAGGTTATAATCTTACTATGAAGAAAATTGGACAAAAAGGAATTTTACAATGTTTTACCTTAATGCTCTCCTTCTTTGGAGTAGTTTTGAGGTTTTAAACCTGACTGAAATCTCTTTGTCAAAATCTACGAGAAAGAAAAAACACAGTAAAGAGGCCGTGTATTAATATTTAAATGTCTGTATCGTTATCTCAACTCTTTGATGTTGGAAATGGTAGTGTCCTAGATTCTATGTGTGAATGCATATGTACAGCTGCATGACTAAAATGGTGACAACTTAAAGTCTTGAGAAAAAGTACAGAGTTCTTAATATTGTGACAACTAAATATATATGGTTCAACTCGTTTAAACGTAAGAGACTGAGCCAGGAACTACTAAATTCTAAGCCTGACCCTGGCTGCATCTTCCTCTGTGACCTTGGGCAAGTTACTTACTCTGTTTCCCTGGTTGTAGAATGGACATATTTGCCTGCTTCACATGGGAGTATTGAATTTAAGGTTTATTTAGTACTCTGAAGATGAAAAAGGTTACAAAAGCATACTTTAACAAACAGGGGTTGGACCCTAGCATTATTATAAAAACTGCACATTCACTGTAAAAATCAGACATCTATATATATAAAAGTCAAATGGTGTATGCGTGTATGTCTGCGTGTATGTACGTGCACTTACTCCTTCCACACCGTTTGAGCTAGAGACTTGAAATTTGGTACAGTTATAGGTCTTAGGGTCCTAATCAGGGTAAGAGTCGAAAATTTTTCAAATCTCACCTCTGACGCCCCCCAGGGGTGAAATTATTTAAAGGCCAATCACATCAGCTGGGCAGCTGCTGATCTCTGTGACATAGTTATGATGTCATAATACCCCCTCCAACGGACCCTGCATTCGCTCAGCTCTCTGCCCCCTCCCCCCTCCAACGGACCCCGCACTCGCTCAGCTCTCTGCCCCCTCCCCCCTCCAACGGACCCCACACTCGCTCAGCACTCTGCCCCCTCCCCACCTCCGACGGACCCGAGTTGGGTTTGGTTGGAAGATAAGTGAGGTAGGGGTGTCGGGTTTGGTCGGGGGGGGGTGAGGTGGGGGTGTCGGGTTTGGTCGGGGGGGTAAGTGAGCCGGGGGTGTTGGGTTTGGTCGGGGGTGGGTGGGAAGGTGTCGGGGTGGGTGATGTGTGAGGTGTGGGTGTTGGGGTTGGTCAGGGGGTGTTGGGGTTGGTGGGGGGGGTAAGGTGGGGGTGTTGGGTTTGATTGGGGGGCAAGGAGGGGGGTCGAGGTTGGTCGAGGGGTAAGTGAGGTGTGGGTGTCGGGTTTGTTTGTGGTGGTCGGTGGGGGTGTCGGGTTTGGTGGGGGGGGAAGTGAGGTGGGTGTGTCAGGTTTGGTCTACGGGGGGTGACGTGGGGGTGTTGAGTTTGGGTGGGGGGGTGAAAATGTGAGTCGGGGTTGGTCGAGGGGTAAGTGAGGTAGGGGTGTCGGGTTTGGTGGGGGGGGCGAGGTGGGGGTGTCAGGTTTGCTCTCTGCCCCCTCCCTCCTCCAACGGACCCCGCACTCGCTCAGCTCTCTGCCCCCTCCCCACCTCCGACGGATCCGAGCAACGCCGGGTATTTTCGCTAGTCCTGTATAAAAATGTATAGCTGGCAGGGTTCTCTCACAGAACTCCTAATACTGAAGAACCATACTATGGTTTAGGGAATTAAGCAGTCAGTAGTGTAGTAAGGTTAGGAGACTGAGAAACATTCTGATCGGGGACATTGTGCTAGAAACCAGCTAGCAGCTATTTAAACACTGATGAAGGTACCATGATTTTGCTCCTAGTGGGGAAACAGCCTTCAGTCCCACCTGCACTGAATTAGCTGTCTCAGGGGACCAAGACACAGAATGGTTGTTATTGGTACAATAATGGTGTAATTAGGTTGAATGCAGCTGGCTATCAAGAGCTGCATTTTCAAAGGGTTTCATGTCTGTACAATCTTTAAACCTTCCCACGCCTCAGAGATACATAGATTTAAATGGAAACCATTTAAATAGAATTATAAAAAGTCTAGAAACCATGTAAACCAATGACCTTTTTCTAGAATACTGGAATACACAAACAATTCAATATTTCAAGCAATCTTATTAACAAGTAAACAACATTCTTCTTGTTGGCATTTTGTTTTTCTTTCCAACTAACTACATAGAAAATAAAGCTCATTAATCACACAGCAGAGACACTTTGCAAGACCAGCTACAAAGTATTATAAGCAAAGATTTACAAATGGTTTACAAATCATTACACTAATTATTTAAAAAAATGTACTCCACATTTTCTAAAAAAGGCAGATTTATAATACTGTAAACACACAGATAAAAATTCTCCACAAAAAAACCAACACAGTACGAGTTTGGTTAATCAAAACCAGGCACACATAAAATGTATAACCATTCTAATAGTATATGACCCATCTTGTACTATTTGGTACAAAAACAGCTGTCCACTATGAAAACCACATGTAGGCCACAGAAAAATTCATCCCCACCACAGCCAAAAAGAGGAGAGAGCAACTTTCGTCATCTGAAATTCGAAGAAGGGGGAAGGGACAGTAGCTCGCAGAGGGGCATGATGGACTCTTTGTTACTCATGAAACACACTTAACATTTTTAAATTGCTGTGCACTTTATAGGGCAATTCATCTTCTCCCACAAAAACTTGTTTCTGGTTTATAGCTATAATATTCTATGGGTCCCCCTCCCTTGATTCATTCACATGTTGAAGACTTGTTAGACTGCAGTAAAGTAACTTACTGTCACAATCAACTAAACCTTGAAATTTAGTTAATAAAAACATTGAAAGAATGGCAAAAAAGGCTCCTTTCAGGAGAATTTAATGGGTCCACAGAACACTCATTTTAAGGTGGCTCTATTTCAATGGTTAATCTAAAAACATACATAGTTCAGTATGCTAAATAGAAATCACTACAAATGTAACAATATTGTGTTCCCTCAACAGTCACAGGAAGATTATAAACATACTTACAATCCTATCAGAAATAATGTTAAGTATTTGTATTTACAATTCAGAGTATATTTACTTCAGTGTTAATTTATGAACTTGCTTGAGAGTTTAACCATTCAATATAGTCCCATTCAATCTACAAAATAGTGGTTAAAAACAAAAGCAGTTAAAATATATGCAGTTAGAATATTAAATTAGGACACCTGGACATTCCATTGTTATTCAATACATTTAAAGGCCTTAATTCAACAGCAAACTAAGCTAATTAGAAGATCCATCTAATCGGATTTTTGAAAAGTGACCTTTGAGGAAATTATAAAATAGATTAGATGCCAAACTGAGTACTAATTACTAAAGTACCAAACGTTTCTATGTAAGGACAAACAGTATGCATATACATTTTTTAAAAGGGGGGTGGGAGGGTGGGGTGAATCAATTGCATTCTTCTCTATCCACTTTGAACTCTTACCTTGCTCCTCAGAATATTTAACATTTCCCAAATAGCTGGAGATCCAAGGATTTCTGAACATGGTTGCACAAACAAAGGATTCAGCAATGAGAAACTACAATGGGAGCTAATTCTCAGCCAGCCACAGCCCTAGGCCCGTCTAAGCAATACTGTGTAGAGATTTTTCATAGCACAGGACTGAAGCTGTCAGGCTATCGCGTCCCAGGGAGTACAGTAAATGCATAGCAATAGGCTGCAAAGTAGAGCAGCTCAAGCCCAGTAATCAGATTACAAGCAGAAATTAGGCACATGAATGCTAAAACACATTGGACAATGGTGATTGGGAGCTTTAGAATATTACTACTTCAAAGCTGTAGCCAAATCACAAATTATATTCTAGCAAGAGGACATTGCAGAAACCCAATATTCTTTCCAGGAAAATGCATCTCTCTCCAAAAGAGGAGTAATTCCTTCTTATCTCTAATCAGAATAAACTGCAAAGAATGCTTAAACACAAAAGTAAAGCACAGTAACTGGGCTGTCAGAAGACTGACTTTTAATCATATCATTATGCTTAACATTTTGCCCATCCGATAGGCCAAAAAGGAATGTTTAAGCAGCCAAGATTTATGGGTAACATATGAACAAAATTACTGGTGGGAGAAGGGGAGTTAAGAACAGATACCCAGACACTCATTTTAATTTGAGACAGAAGGTGTAGAACTGTAAGACAATTTATCTAATAAGTAGAGCATAGCTGCCACATTTATCTTAAACTAGATTTTATAGGTTTTGGATTCACTGTGGACTTCAAGAATGAGAATTTCAAGCTCCTTTATATTCCATTCTAAAAATCTGGAAGCACTTCTTCAGAATGGTGCAATAACTGTTTTACAAAGCAGACCTGTTTGATCATCTCAGGAGTAAAATGAAGTAACCAAAAGAACAAAGAGGTGTTAAAAATGGCTGGGACAAAAACAAAAAAAATCACACAAACCCAAAACAGCCAACGGCAATTATTGTATAACTAGTACTCTCCTTTTTCCCTCCTCCTACACTCAGAACCACTTAAATGATTAAATACCAGTGGAAGACTAAATAGCACTCAGGAGTGTTAGACTTACAAAATGTTAGCTTATGGGTGTGCAGGCATAGAGCCACTGCCTACTTAAGACTGTACATTCCTTGGGGAAGGTACTGTGCTAAATTATGCACCTGTATGGTGTCTAGCACAATGGAGGCCTAATCCATCATACGGGTCTCTGTACACTACCCCAATACAAACATAGGAAAGATGCTATTTTGGATTTAACTTTAGGAGACAGCTAAGTTAAAATATAGGGTCCATTCAAAAGAAAAAACATATGTTAATTTCAGCCAGTTTTCCAGGAAGCAGGATGTATGCCCACCAGGTTGATTGAAGTGGTTTGTTTTTATTTTCTTTGGTGTTTAGGAGTAATTTATTACTTGATTCGGGGGATGAAGGGGAGCCTATTACTTCTTCCAGTTTCTTTAAACAGCCTGTGGTATGTTTAATACAGGAAACAAGATCTGGGTTCCAGACATATAGTCAGACATCTCCTGCTTACCAGGTCTATTTTGGGGGGACAGTGGGGTGGGGAGGGAGGTTATGGCCATTCTCTCTAAAATGGACCCACCTTCTTTGTGATAGGCCCAAATGCCTTATTCTTATAAGCCGAAGGCATCTTGTACTCTTTCACTTCTCTATGTAAGTCTCCTGTGGGACTTTAGCCATCATCTTGCTTCTGGTAGAGATCCAAACAGCAGGAAAAAAGTATATGTAATCTTGGAAGGACATCATAACTTCAAAACACCCCACTACGAACTTGGTAATTTTAAATGAATTCTTGCTCGTGGTGTTCAAATGCTACTTATAGGATGTGTAAATAAGCCTGAGTTTCCAGAACAGCTGCCAATTCCACAGTGAAAGAACTTATGACAGACACTACTGTGGGTAGGACTTCCTCTCCTAGCGCTCAGGGCTGACAGTTCAAGAATGCAGGGGGTAGCTCCTGAGTGTAAAGATAACTATTATGAAGGGCTTATGTTGGGGGGGAGGGAATAGATGAACTGTAACAGAGAATATTCATATCTGATTTTTCCCAAATGATCACTTAGTCTAGAGGTCAGCAACAAGCTCTCTTCACCTGAAACTGGAATTATTCACCAAGTGCAGCTCTACGCAGGATATCCATGAATACACCCCACTGATCTTAACACTGAATACTACTTCTAACATAGCATTCTGTGAACCTGCATTACTGGCACAGCACGCTCAGATAATGGGTCTGTTCCGGTCCTTCAGAATTAGTTCTGTTGGAGGCAGAGGATTAAAATACAATAGCAGCATGGCGCCATGCAGAGAAGGGGAATTTGGACACACACTTCCGTGTTCAAGAGTTTCTCCATCCCCTATATAATGAGCAAGCCCACCCTCCCCCCCAATACACACAATTTGACCTGAACTCCTTTTTGGCAAAACCTAGTTTCATAGGGCCCGTGCCGTCAGCACAGTGATGAGATGGTGTTACACTAAAACCAGTCCTGTGAGAAGACCCATCAATTTGGCATTAAAAAAACAAAACAGAAAAAAAGAGAAAAACATTTATATGTGAAAATGTGTGAGTTAGCAAGAAGATGAGTGAAAGTATCAGCACAGTTCAGTTTTCTATTGCATGTTTGCCTAGAAACTGCTGCCATTTCCTGGGATGGAATCTTTCCCATGGAGGGGGAGATCTCCAAATTTTTCATGGTGGCCACTCTGTCCTTTAAAATGGTCTAGTGACCAGGAGCAGAAGCATGCCCAGCTCAGTGATATAGCAAGGCTATGTTATAGGTCTGCAGTTATTTCCTTGCTCATCACATCCCCTGGACCAATTTTTAAACATCAGATGTCTCTAACATATGAGCACAGCTGGAAGTTAAAATTGCAGTTAATGAAAAAATTAGGTTAAGCAAACATTTCTAATCAAAACCAGACTGCCCATGAAAGATCTGTTGGCAGCTGAAGATTGTTCTGTAACTTCCCTCAGGAACTGCCCCAAAACGTCATCATTTTGTTTGGGGACACTGATTGTTGTAATCAAAGCTGGAGCTCAGACTGCTTGAAAGCTGCTCTCAATTTACTGTTCAGCTTTGTCCAGCAGTCAGCCCACCCCCAATCATGACATTTTAGAAACTATTAAGTTTTGAGTTTTAGTTCTTGGGAGTTTGTTCTCAAGCCTGTCTCTGAAATCACGTGGGTTCGATGCTACATTGTAAAAAGGCATCTTAGATTGTGCGACAATCACAAGATTCCAGGGGACTGTGGCCACATGCAATACGAACCAAACCACCACAAATTTAGGACAAAGTTGGCATTTTTCCTAACGTTTCCATAAAGAGAGAAAGAAAATGAACAACCACAACACAGCTAGTATTAAAGTATTTGTCCTGTGATATGTTAAACAGAAATTATGATCCACACTATATTTAACCAAAATTGAACATTGTTGTTTAAATACAATATATTGTGGGTTGATCACATCAGTCAACCACACACACACCCTCATCACCCCGTCCCACCATGTATATTGGTATGTGGTATTCTCATTTTCCTCAGTGAAGATAATTTATGCAGGATTTCTAATCCGGGATAAAATCTCCTGACGTGAGATCATCCCTTGAGTGGGGAGTATGTTTAATCCTTTTCACTTTCCTTTCATCACTTCTATTGTTATGCAGTAAGCTTCCACGTAATTACCACCTAATTGTTGCGCAAGCAGGTTTGTGCTCTTTGGCTAGTATTGCCATTTTGGAGAAGTCTTCAGATAAATAAAACTCTGCATTGCATCACCTGCATCAGGTAGTTTAAAATAGGTCACATGTGAAGAAATCAAAAACAAAGTTAGTGGTCATAACACGAGAACTAGGGGCCACCAAATGAAATTAATAGGCAGCAGGTTTAAAACAAACAAAAGGAAGTATTTTTTTCCACACAGCGCACAACCTGTGGAACTCCTTGCCAGAGGATGATGTGAAGGCCAAGACAATAACAGAGCTCAAAAAAAGAATTAGATAAATTCACAGAGAATAGATCCATCAATGGCCATTAGCCAGCCTGGGCAAGGATGATGCTCCTAGCCTCCATTTGCCAGAAGCTCGGAATGGGCAATGAGGAATGGATCACTTGATGATTACCTGTTCTGTTCATTCCCTCTGGGTCATCTGGCATTGGCCACTGTCGGAAGACAGGATGCTGGGCTAGATGCACCTTTGATCTGACCCAGTATGGCCGTTCTTATGGTCAGTAAAATGGCACCCTGAGTACTGAACTATCTGCTATTAAATGTGTTGAAAGGACATGGCCCATCCACCTGTTCTATATACTTACACATGAACTCTCACTTGGGAAAAAGAACCAATACTTCTGTATGCACCCCAAGAATCTAGATACTCTTTGCATTACTGTTTCAGTAAGCATTTTCCTCACTGAACAAGATGTGAGATCTCTTGAAAAAGGCACCAATTTTAACATATCTCCTGAATAAGATTATAAATTGCTTCCAAGAGCAGTAAGTTTTAAGGAAGATGGAGATATGGAGGGGTTTATTCCAGCACTTATGTAATGCATGTCAATATTCATTAGACTGCATGTCAACCCTATAGCATGATTTAAGATGAATACGTTAAAAAATCAAAAAGTATTACGGTTCCATTTAAATTCTGGCTCATGTCAGAGAAGCCCATTTCCACACCCAGTGATCTACTGTAGCATGTGGGGGTATCAGCAAGACACAGAATTGACCCAAATAAATCAGACAACCTGTAATGCTCCTGAATCGATAATACAGCTTCAGAGTTCATAAAGAATTCTTTTAAGTTGATAATTCTAACAGTATTTTAAATACAGGAACTGTATCACTACACAATGAAATCAATTCAAGTCCTATTACATTCCTATCTGTGATGGTGTTAGGTCTCTTGTTCTAGAAGTATACAGTACATCTTTTGTAGACCCTTCTTTGTCAGGCATCCCCAGGAAAATAATCTCCTGTTTACTTTCTCAAAGTCTGCCGTATATTTGGAACTGATTTTTTAATTATGTACGCCACTGTTTGAAAATGAACACACTGAAATATTAATTATAGACTGATTTGCACATACATTGGGTATGGTTTCCCTCATGTGACTAGAATGACCTAGCACCATTTGTTAATAGAGCAGTCAATACTTAGTGTAGTCCAAACAGAATCTATGTATTCTATTATACCAATAACCCCTTAACCTTCTGAAAGCTGATATGGACAAACTGCAAGGAATTTGCAGTGTCTAGACACCATCTTTGATTCTCTCTGTGAGTGAATGAAAATCAGAAGTCTGTATGCAGTATGATGGGCTCTGGATATTCGAGAGAACAAGGCAGATTAGGTAATATTCTTTTAATGGGCCAACCTCTCTTGGTGAAAGAGGCAACAGGAGTTGGTCCAATAAGAGATATTACTTCCTCTACCTTGTCTCTCTAATCAGAGAGTCTGAGGCTTTTAAAGCAAAGATGGCTTGTAGAGTCTTTGAAGTAGACATGTAACTCATTACAATATAGAATTACTGCAATCCATTAAACAATCTTGCCAAAAAACTTTGAATTTCTACTATGCATAATATTAAAGAATTAAAAAAAATAGGAGATAAAGCCATACCTAAAATTTTCATTAAAATCTTGTGTGGTTTTGGATATCAGAAGTTCAGGAACCATGAAGTCAAAATCAGGTTAAAGACATATCAACATGAGAAATCACCAGTGGCTGAAATGTATTACACACACATTTCTCCTGTTACAGTATACAAACCTGAGGCATTTGTGAATCAGAGTTTTGCATTGTCCATGAAATTCCAGACTGTTATTTCTGCTTGTGGTTCACAATAACGTGCTTGTGCTTCAGAGGCTTTTCATTTTTTTGTTCAAACAGGTTAAGTAATTTAAACCCATCTCCAATTCAAAATCCTCCTCCTCCTCCTCTAAACAGCTACATTCAGAGAGGCTCTCAGCCTCCTGTCAAATAATTGCTTGTACAGGCAAGTCTGCCACATTTAGCCATGGCATTGTAGAAATATGTTTTCCCCCTACTTGGTCAACAAGCTGCTTCACATCTTACTTAACTCTGAAGTGAACTGGATCTCTTCTCTTAGGGTTGCCAACCCTCAGGATTGTTCTGGAATCTCCAGAAATTAAAGATTAATCTTTAATTAAAGATTAAATCATGTGATGAATCCTCCAGGAACAGGCAACCCTACTTTTCCGGGGATCGAACAAGGACTGCAATGTCAGTATGCAGAGACATTGCTTGCAAAAACCCTGCCATCCGGACAAGCTTTGTCAGTGAGGCAGTGCCAACCTCCTTCCTAGAAGCTGTTTCCTCCCCACCTTCCCATACTTATATTCACTTCAGTCTCCTCCCAACTACAAGATGATCCTCTGGAGTGGAATTCTGTTAATTCCAGGCCAGGGGTGGCCAACCTGAGCCTGAGAAGGAGCCAAAATTTACCAATGTACATTGCCAAACAGCCACAGTAATATGTCAGTACCCCCCCAACCCCCATCAGCTTCCCCCCCAACCCGCTCCCAGAGCCTTCCGCCTCCCCCTCTCTCCCCGCACCTCCTGATCAGCTGTTTTGTGGCATGCAGGAAGCTTGGGGGGTGGGGAGGAGTGAGGGCACGGCAGGATCAGGGGAGGGGACAGGACAGGGTGGAGTGGGGGCAGCGCCTGTGGCAGAGCCAGGGTTTGAGCAGTGAGCACCCCCCGGCACATTGGAAAGTTGGCACCTGTAGCTCCAGCCCCGGAGTTGGTGTCTATACAAGGAGCGGCAGATTAACTTCTGAAAAGCCGCATGTGGCACCCCTGCTCTAGACCGTCTTCTTGGCAGACAAATGGAAAATGACCCTGTGCAGCTAAGCCAGGACTCTAGCAGCCATTCTCAACCGTTTTTTGGCCATGGCCCCCTTAGGAGCTCTTCTCAGGTTCCAGGGAGGGAGGGAAACTATTGACTCCAATTAAGGTTGCTGCTTGGGCATTTCATCGGTTCAGTTACCAGGGCCCCCATAAACCCTTGGGGCTCCCCTTCTCACAGTTTTCAGTCTGTGACCCCCTTCAAATGTGCCATATGGCCCCCATTGAGAATGGCTGCTCTACAGTATAAGAATGTATTCAAATGCAAAGATTAGTACTCTCCCAAGGAAGAAACGACCAGTTGCAAGAAAGCCTTTAAAACAAAGATATTCGATTTCTAAATAAAACATGAATTCTTTTTACCACTGCAGCACTGTACCCATTTCACAAGCTATACCATGACTAGTTACTTAGAAATAGAACAGTCATTTCCAAGCCTTGAGATGAGCCAGACACTAAGTCATAAGGGAGCCTAGGCACGATACAAAACTATAATGTTTAAACAAAATATTTAACATGAAATGCTATTTTTTTCTTAGTGCTGGCTTCACACTACATTTTGGTCTTTCTCTGGATTGTCACATTGCTGGGGTTGACATCTCAGGAGTTTTCACCATGATGACTGTCTAGAATGCCAGCCCTAGGGGCAGCCCAATTGTAAATATTCTGTTAAATTAGCGCTCATCCATAGTGACAAGTGTATTTCAGTCTGATGTTATACTCTGCAGTTCTGAGCAAAATGCATTAAGAATATATGAAAAGGGAACTGGTCAGCACAGTGACCAGAGAGGAGGCTGCCGTAGTGACCTGGGCTGAACGGCTAAAAGTAAGATTGCTCCCCTTAGTCCACTTCAGTGCATATTGCAAATATACCAGTCTCCAGTGTGCTCAAGAGAGGAACAAGCTATTAACAGTGGAACTGATAAGAGGGGAAAAAAGGGGTGTATGTGTAATTGTGCCAGGGCCTCGGCAAACGTGTTGTACTGGGGCCTCAAGTTTCTCTAGACTGGCCAGAGAAAGGAAGTTATAGGTCAGGATTGAACTGTATTAGCAGAGCTATGTAGGGAAGCACATGGCTGCACTATGGCTGAGTGTGGGCACTCAATATCACTGGTAAGGAATAATAATGCAAATATATGTACATTTTACTTAAAGCCTTTCTCAGTGTGAAAGCCAGTCATTGATTGGTTTTGATATTCCCTCTCTTTCACACAGGATAAATTCATGCTTTCAGCCAGTAAACAGTCTTCTGAGAAGGAAATGAAACTACATGGCTGCTATGCTAAAAGAACACTACCTAAAGAAACAATGTCAACTCGTTTTTTTTTAAATTGGCTTCTCTGTTAATAGGGTATTCGGACAGTAAAGCACTTGACATGACAGGCTCTACAAAGAAATATATCCCAGCAAAATTATCAGAGTGGTGAGCTAATGCACGTTATAATCATAAAGAGCTCACTGTGCAGGAGAAGAGCAATACTGAAGCCCCCTTTTCTAAATCACAGCGTTTACAAAGAGCTTCACATCCTCTTTAGCCTACTTTGTGACACTTGCAAACTAAAGTGTATCTCTTATGAAAACTGAACTAAAATGCAATGCATTATCCGTATGATAATACTGGGCCATATCACATAGATCTGGGCTGTATCTAGCTCTAAGATGAATGCTCAGTTAGCTGTCATCCAGCATATTCTGTCCCCAGACACCATTCTCAGCTGCTTACCTAATAAGGCAACGTGCAAGTTGACTGGCTGGCTTATAGGTCATCCAGTGTTTACCTTGCAAGCTTACAGCATGCAAGCAACTGACAGCCTACCTTTTGGCAGACAGAGGGTGCTCAGCTATCCCTTGTCAACAGCAGGGAAAAAGCTTCACTATATTAACACAGCAATAGGAATCCCATTGTGTAGGAGACTCCTATATATAAAGTGAAGACGCCGCCGAATCTCATTTGCAGAGGCTGGGACATATTGCATTTACCTTTTCACGATACTAGCAGCTTCCAGCTTTATTAATTTATTTTACCAACATGAACACAAAGCCCCAGATAGGTAAGTGCAATTATATTTCATTCAGCACCTTTTAGGACTGTTTGCTATTTCAAAGTCAATCGGTTCCCAAATAAACGCATTTGCTGCTTGCTTAAAAATGGGCCACTACATCCGTCGCAAACAGCTACTTCCCAGCATTCGAGACAGCAAGGCCCCTAACTGTCCAATATATATATTTTCTTCTGAACTAGATGAAAGCAAAATAGAAATATTCATTTGAAACACTTTTTTAATTTTGCTCCTCTTTGGTAGCGAGCGATGTCCATTGTAAAGGTACAGAAGAGTTCTGAGGTGGAGTACTCACACCAAATTTATCATCTGGTAATTCTTTAGCTTTTGAAGCCCATGGCTCCTACTGTTCTTCACAAAAGTTTTCACGCAGCCCCCAACAGAATTTTCACATGCTAAACTGCCATCACGTCATGTTTACTAGTGGTGCTTCTGAGAGAAGAGCAGCAAGACCCTTCCCTATGCTTCCAGCGCAGGTAAAAATCGGGATGGGGTGGATGGAGGGCAGTACAAATCCCACTCTCGGTGCAGCAGAAGGGAGCTCCCTCCACATGCTCCCTCTTCTTGGATGGTGCAGTGAGCGCTGCTCCCCTCACGAGGCAATTGGCTTTTTCACCAAGCCTCCCCACATCAATAGTTTAAATGCAATTTCCCAAAAGACCACTTCCAAATCAGTATTTTTTTTTTAAAGACCCTGTCTCCCCTGAAGGCACAATTTATGGACTAACTTCCTTCCAGAGGACTGGAGACTCCCACTCTTCAGCAGATACTGGGGGTGAGGGAAGAAAAGACTATAAAAGAGAAAGGGGGTAGTCACCAGGTTACTAGACACTAACAAAAAGATGCTGTTTGACAACTTGGAAATGTTTCCTCACTTTTGGGATTTTAACACTGTATACGTTGGTTTGAAATAGTGAAAAATACTGACACCGCATAAAACCAAATGAACTATCCAGTGTTATTGGGCACAACAGCCCCACATTTGCCAAGTGACTTCCATTGTTAGAAAAATCTTTAGTCCAAAATGACTAAATAAAGCATGACAAACTTTGCATTAGATACCACACAATCCGATTATAAGGATGAACATGGGGGTGTAGGGTGTTCCCTACAGGTACAGAATGTGACAGCTATATTATTCTCTCCCAAGGCAAAACGAGGAAATACCTCTAAAAACCACTTTGGTGCAGCAGTATTTTGAAGTGTGACTGCAAGAACAGCATCTTACTCAGCAGATCTGCTGCCTGTGTGTGTTCATGGTCCAACTTGCTCAATTTAATAAGTATGTTCCTACTGCTTTTTATTCCCTACAACACTGCAGGAACAACCAACTAAGCAGCAGCAAGCTTGGTTCTATTGCTTAATGCACATTTTCAGAATTATTAACCAAGTTTTAAATCAGTTGGAGTGGCACTAAACCACTGAAGGCAGTGGGATTTACAGATGTCATGGAGGTCAATTTGAAGATCAACTGTAACAAACCCAATTTAGCCTACAAAACTTCAAGTGCAGGGAGTGATTTGCAAGACCCCCTACCCCAGTCTGATTCAGAGTGCAGACTGGTTTTGCAAGGCTGGAAAACACAGAACATTTCTTCAGTTTACAGGGAACAATTAAATACAGAAATCACGGAGACAAAATCCCATAATGCCATTTTTACAGTTATCTCTGAGTTCCACACTCAATTTCACCAATGAATTTAAGAACCACAAAACTACACACTAGCACAGGGGTAGGCAACCTATGGCACGAGTGCCAAAGGTGGCAAACGAGCTGATTTTCTGTGGCACTCTCACTGCCTGGGTCCTGGCCATCGGTTATGGGGGCTCTGCATTTTAATTTAATTTTAAATGAAACTTCTTAAACATTTTTAAAATCTTACTTTACATAAACTAGTGTTGTATGTAAAGTAAATGTTATGTATGCATCCAACTGCATGCATCCAACAAAATGGATATTAGCCCACAAAAGCTTATGCTTCAATACTTTAGTTAGTCTTTAAGGTGCCACAGGACTCTTTGTCAACACTACTTTAGTTATATATTATAGACTTATAGAAAGTGACTGTCTAAAAACATTAAAATGTATTACTGGCAGGTGAAACCTTACATTAGAGTGAATAAATGAAGAATCGGCACACCACTGCTGAAAGGTTGCCAACCCCGGCACTAGCAGATGCAAAAAGTCTTAATGCATGTAAAATATTGTAAAACTTGAATTTAAATACACGTGAATATGACTGCTGCACGGGTAATAGAGAAAGCAGAACTGGTTCCATTCTAATCACTTATTTTCTATCATTCACAGGTTTCTGAAATGCTCAAACTGTGAGAGTGAAGTTTTCCAGAAATCTACCTGCTTGAAAGTGTGCTTTTTGGGACAGTTTGATAAAAGAGTTCATTTTTGAGCAAAATGGGGAAAAACACTTCCACACTTTCTTTATTGCACGCTTATTTTGAACAGACAAGAGGTGGTAGGAAATCATCCTCATTATGAAGCAATGCTCTACATTGTTCTGAAGGGAACGGATTTTGCTTTAATTCATTTCTAAGGGCATGGCTACAATGGAAACTTCAAAGCGCTGCTGCGGGAACGCTCCCATGTCAGTGCTTTGAAATGCAAGTGTGGTTGCGAGCTCCTGGTAATTCACCTCCATGACGGGATTAGCTCCCAGGATTTGGAACCTGTCCACTCTAACACTTTAAAGCGCTCAAACTTGCTGCGCTCCTGAGCCAGCAAGTTAGAGCGCTATAACATGTAAGTGTAGCCAAGGCCTAAGTACAGTAAAACCCCGATTTAACGGACCCCGATTTAACGGACTTCGGATGCAACAGACAAAATTTATGAGCAAGTCCGATGCATCCAAAATCCGTTTTTTCGGGGGCTGGCGGCCGGCTCCCAGCTGCCGCCCGGGTCCAGGCAGCCGGTGGGCTGCCTGCCGGCTCCCCGCTGCCAGCCCGCCCGGGTCCCAGCTGCCGGGACCCCGGGCGGGAGCTGTCAGCCCACCCGCCCAGGTCCCGGCTGCCGGTACCCCGGGCGGGAGCTGTCAGCCCACCCGCTCGCCTGGGTCCCAGCTGCTGGGGGCTGTCCCAGCTGCTGGGGGCTGTTAAATAACGGACTTTTGGCTTTAACGGACAC
The DNA here is from genome assembly GCA_032164245.1 of Sternotherus odoratus. Classification (NCBI taxonomy): domain Eukaryota; kingdom Metazoa; phylum Chordata; order Testudines; family Kinosternidae; genus Sternotherus; species Sternotherus odoratus. The sequence continues at coordinate 199,614,952 of JAVMKO010000002.1, read as the reverse complement.
CCCCTCACCCGAATTAGTCCGTTATATCGAGGTTTTACTGTATTCTGAAACTTGTGTACTTAACCTGTTGTGTGGTGGCTTTTCACTACAAAAGCCTACCAGGCAAGCCTCCAAAGGTGATTTAGCCATACAGGGAAAAGTCTAGTTAAATATCCTGCTACACATTGGTGGGGACACCTAAGAATGGAGAAAAGAATTGTGTGCATCTTGTAAGGTTAAAATGAATTTACAGGGCACCCTTGTGAGCTTTGCAAAGTCATACGCAAGCTGAGTCATGAGAAGTCCCTTGTATATGGGGTGATCCTGTGCCATTACTGAAATAGAATATTAAAATGTATATAAATTAGTGGAAGAAAATGTATCTTATAATATAATCCATTACTGTATACCCCAGTCGATGAAACCCATTCACATGAAGAGTGCCCTGTTAACTGTACTTACGCAGCAGATTACTGTCTACCACCACTTACTACAGATAAGTCTACCACCACTGAGCGATAATGGAACTATGCTGGTATACAGGCCACTTAATGCTGGTAGCTAAATTTACTTCAGAGTTAACTAGTTCATCTCATGAATAGCAGCAAAAGATTGCCTCTCTTCAACCAAGATAGCAATGTAGATGGGTGTTGACATTCCTCAGAGAAGTTAGGTGTATTTCTAACTAGGACAGAATGAAGGATTCCAAGATTACCCTGTTTGCATTACAGATGCCCAGAGGTACCAGTTATGGAAAAGGCTACAATTACGATAGTTATGGACAAACTCTTTGTAAGAGACAGATTTTGCAATCCAGGTTTTTAATCCAAATATGTAAGAATTAAATGTTTATTTAAAACTACAGAAAAAAGTATATTCTCAGAATAGTCTATGATCATTTTATTGAAGACTATTATGCAGTGCAGTGTTCATCATCCTGTGGGGTACAAACACCAGATGGGTCATGAGGGAGCCCTGGGTGGGTTACTATATATTGCAGGGGGAGCACAGGGAGTCATAGCCCCATAGTGGTCACTAAGGGTATGTCTACAGAACAAATTGTGTCTGGCCCATGCCAGCCAACTTGGGCTTGCCTGGCTTGAGCTGCGGGCCGGTTTCATTTCTGTGTAGACTTTTTGGCTTGGTTTGGAGTCCAAGCTCTGTCACCCTCCCACTGTGCAAGGTCCTAGAATAAAGGCTCTAGCCTGAGCCCAGATGTCTTACCTGGCTCCTGATGTAACATGCTCTCTTCTCCATCTTCTACCACCCCCACTCCTGCTGCACTTGCAAGCCCTCCATCACCCCTCCTTCACACTGGAGGTTTCTCCCCCTCCTTCACAATAAGGACGAACAAAAATTGATTTTAAAAATCAGGGTTTTTTTAAAGAACCCGATTTTACATTAAATTTGAAATTATGGCAATCTCTACTAAGGCCTAAAGCTACTATAATCTAATAAAATCATTAATTGGTACATTTGCTGCCAAGTTATAAAGAAACACGACCCACTGTACTGGGGAAGTCACCGGTAAGCATGTGAACCATAGTTGAAATGCTAAAGCAGCTTTTGACAATAGTAGCCCTCTTCTGTAGGTACAGCGAGAATATTGTCTTTTCTGTTTATTTGAACTTGCTCGTTTAAAGATGAGAAACCAACTGTGAGCTGAAGAAGCAGAAACAATATTGTTCCTTCTCCAGTATATGAATAAAAACTAGGTGAGAGACGATGAGATCTATTATTTTCAAATCCTGAACGACCATCAGTTCAATTCACTAGCTACAGTTAATATTTCCTTGATTTAATGAATCAGTTAGTTTAAAATGCAAAACATGTGTTACATATCCAGCATATTTAGTGTTGTTTCATTTAACTAATTAAAACGTTTTTAAATGTTTTGTGCAACTTTAATTGAATTTTAATTCCCATCTAAGTAGCGCTTGACAAAAAAACATAAGTAAAAAGTTAGTAATCTATTGACTAAAAAGACAACATAAAAACTGTAAAAATTGAGAATTTGAATAGATGTAAGCTATATAATATATTAAATAAATATGTATAGCTATACTATATTCTCCTGGTTTGCAAAAAGCAGTATAAGATTTAGTTTAGAAGCTATATTTCATTGCAAATCAACATGTTTTAATCATTACCAACCAATGAGAATCAACCTTTCTTTAGCAAAAGAAAATACAACAGCAAAACAAGATTAAAATTATTTAAATCAAGGTTTCCTGCTTGATGATTTAAATCATGATTAAAATTGGTGATTTTTATCAACCCATAGTCACAAGTGCTCAGCTCCTGGACAGAAGAACCAGTGCTCCAAACTCCAAAGGACTGTGGAGCCAATTTCACAGTCTTTGGAAGCAACAGTAGCCTGTAGAAGAGTGCCATATAAGCGATAAGATTGGGGGGGGGGGGGAGGAGGCACTTTCCACCTAATATCACAGCTTAAAAGGGATGATGGGTTACTGTAGCTCATAGGACAACTAGTCGGGTTACAGACTCAGAAAAATTGAAAAGCAGTAGTATAAAAACCACAAGCACTGTAGCTAGAGTTAAATATGCAGTTCCTGACTCCAGTGTTTAATCGTGCAACCTTAAAATGTGCATCCTCTAAGTCAGGGGTTTTCAAAGTAGAGGTCTGGGTCATGGAATGTCAGGCACTGGGTTGCCTTTCCAATTCAAATTAGAACAATCATTTCTGTGCAACACCTCTAAGGGGCTATGCAGTAGGGACCTGGAGAGGAGAGAGGTAGGGGGTGGGCAGGAACTGGGGAGGGGAGAAAGTTGTGGCTTGCAGGGCTGCCGTGGACCTCTCCCCTGGTCCTCTCCACCAGGGCTGCTGCCGGTGGGGAGAAAGGGACTCTTCCCCTGGAACTCCACGCAGCAGGAGAGAGAGGCTCCTTCCCCCAGAACTCTGTGCTGCCCGCCAGTGAGGGAGGGGTCCCTCTCTGGAGCTAGCTGCTGCCAGTGGGGAGAGGGCTGAGGGGAAGTCCTCTGGCCCCAGCCATGGGGCAGCCTGTCTGCACCCCAACCTCCTCATCCTTAGCCCCCCAACCCCCCCCCAGCCAGAGCCCTCACCCCCCCCCCAACATCCCAACCCTCTGCCCCAGCTCTGAATCCCCTCCTGCATCCTGAACCCCTAATCTCCAGTTCCACCCTAAAGCCCTCACCCCACCCCACTCTCTGCCCTGGCTTACCAGGACTAGTGTTAGTTATGTAAAGTGGGTTGTGCTGGAATATATTGCAATATTATGATTTTATGAAAATACAAGTCAAAAAGATATAATTATGTTGGGTCACGGACATCAACAATTTTCTTCAACTGGGTTACGAGGAAAATTTTTTGAAAACCACTGCTCTAAATAGACGTAAACGTGAATACAACAGATAGAAGACTTTACACAGTATATCTATTTAAAAAGGCACAAAAAACTACTGAAGAGTACAAGGTCTACATTGCTAGCAAGTGTTACATTGAAAGGGCCTCTAGAAAGATATTCAAGATTCTTACAATCTGTGTGAGAACAGCTCTCCCTCTGACTGTGGTTCCAATCCAAATGCCATTAGTGAACATTCTTTCAGCACCAAGTGTATTTGGTGCTTCGCAAACCAATTAAAACATGATCCCACATCAAAAATTTTACAATTCTGGTGATATGCCCCGTCAAAATAAAAGTCAGGTCAGGCTGAATAAGTAAGTGGAAATAGCAGAAAAGTTGAATAGTAACAGAGCTTCTCTAGATAAAGTTTAAACCAAAAAGTTACCGCAAAGCATATACTTAAGTGTTCTGACTTTGACCTCAAAATCTAATTCTCTTGTAGCCAAATAAACAGAAATAAAGCTCAGACCATTTTGTGATTAAAGTAATTTAATCTTTCTTGTAAATGGACCTACTACTAATGGCTTCAAGTCAAATGACAGTAGTATTTTGAACTCTATTGGACAGTATCCCTAAATAAAAATTCAGTACAAGAAATTTAAAAGCATTCTAATAGCATGTGGAAACAAGTGGGATCTTTGTGAAAGACTGCAACATGTTCTTCAGCTCAGTTCTGGTTTCTGACTTCCTAAGAAACAAATAATCAGCTTATACCTTAAGTCTAGATTTAGTTCAGAAGAGGCTGGATTTGATCCAATAGTTGCATTAGCTTACAATGCCACACTAGGTTCAGAGTTGTAGCCCTGTTAGTCTGTATCCACAAAAAGACACACACACACACACACACACACGAGAGAGAGAGAGAGGGAGAGAGAGAGAGAGGGAGAGAGAGAGAGAGAGAAAATATGAAAAAATGGGGGTTGCCATACCAATTCTAAGAGACTAATCAATTAAGGTGAGCTATTATCAGCAGGAGAAAAAAAAACTTTTTGTAGTGATAATCAAGATGGCCCATTTCAAACAGTTGACAAGAAGGTGTGAGTAACAGTAGGGAAAATTTACCATGGGGAAATAGATTTCAGTTTGTGTAATGACCCAACCACTCAGTCTTTATTCAAGCCTAATTTAATGGTATCCAGTTTGCAAATTAATTCCAGTTCAGCTGTTTCTCGCTGGAGTCTGTTTTTGAAGGTTTTTTGTTAAAGAATTGCCACTTTTAGGTCTGTTACTGAGTGGCCAGAGAGATTGAAGTGTTCTACTGGTTTTTGAATGTTATGATTCCTGATGTCAGATTTGTGTCCGTTTATTCTTTTGTGTAGAGACTGTCCGGTTTGGCCAATGTACATGGCAGAGGGGCATTCCTGGCTCATGATGGCATATATCACATTGCTAGATGTGCAGGTGAATGAGCCCCTGATGGTGTGGCTGATGTGATTAGATCCTATGATGGTGTCACTTGAATAGATATGTGGCCAGAGTTGGCACTGGGTTTTGTTGCAAGGATAGGTTCCTGGGTTAGTGCTTTTGTTGTGTGGTTGCTGATGTGTATTTGCTTCAGGTTGGCGGACTATCTGTAAGTGAGAACTGGCCCGTCTTCCAAGATCTGTGTGAGATCATCCTTCAGATAGATTATAGATCTTTGATGATGCGCTGGAGAGATTTTAGTTGGGGGCTGAACTCGACGGCTAGTGGCATTCTGTTACTTTCTTTGTTGGGCCTGTCTTGTAGTAGGTAAGCTCTGGGTACTCTTCTAGCTCTATTAATCGGTTTCTTCACTTCAGCAGGTGGGTACTGTAATTTTAAGAATGCTTGATAGAGATCCTGTAGGTGTTTGTCTCTATCTGAGGGATTGGAGTAAATGCAGTTGTATCTTAGAGCTTGGCGGTAGACAATGGATCATGTGATGTGTCTTGGATGGAAGCTAGAGGCATGTGGGTAAGTATAGCGGTCAGTAGGTTTCTAGTATAAGGTGGTGTTTATGTGAGAATTGCTTATTAGCTCGGTGTCCAGGTAGTGGATCGGTCCAGGCTGACGTTGATGGCATGATGGAAATTGTTGAAATCATGGTCGAAATCCTCAAAGGCTTCTTTTCCATGGGTCCAGATAATGAAGATGTCATCAATGTAGCACAACCAGAGTATGGGCGTTAGGGGACGAGAGCTAAGGAAGCGTTCTAAGTCAGCCATAAAAATGTTGGCATACTGTGGGGCCATGTGGGTACCATAGCAGTGTCGCTGACTTGAAGGAATATATGGCCCTCAAATGTGAAATAGTTGTGGGTGAGGACAAAGTCACAAAGTTCAGCCACCAGGTTTGCTGTGACATTATCGGGGATACTTTTCCTGAGGGCTTATAGTCCATCTTTGTGTGGAATGTTGGTGTAGAGGGCTTCCACACCCATAGTGACCAGATTGGTGTTTTCTGGAAGATCACCAATGGATTGTAGTTTCCTCAGGAAGTCAGTGGTGTCTCGAAGATAGCTGGGAGTGCTGGGCCTAAGGAGAGAGAGTCTACATAGCCAAACAATCCTGCTGTTAGGGTACCAATGCCTGAGATGATGGGGGAGTCCAGTATTTCCTGGTTTATGGTATTCTTGGGTAGCAGATAAAATACCCCTGGTCGTGAGACAGTCACTGTGTCAATGAGGGCTAGCTGAGCACCAAGACAGATCAACGGAACCAGAGTAGGTACTTGGGGTTTACCCTAAATACAGGGAAGGGAGATGGATTTCACTCAAATCTGTTTTAGTTGTCACATACTTTTTTTTGCAAGTGACGGGCAATCAAGACAATTAGTATTATTTTAGCATCTGAGATTTTTAATTTATGCACACTGGTTAGAGAGCATGTATTTAAACTGGATACTGCAATATCCCTTACCAGAAACAGGATGATAGTTACAGTACTGCATCCTAGAAGAAGCTGTAGAACAATGTAGCCAAGTTGCTGGTAGGACTTAAAAATAGACCAGATAAATTTTAGGGCACTGCTATACATTCTAAATTTTGGAAGTTGCTTTTTAATCTGTGAATTTATTAGAAATTTTAAGACACCATAAATACAATGCTGTGGAAGTTCTGAATATTGTTTGATCTGTATTTCCCCTCCTCTTGAAGAACAGTATAATATGCACTGAGCAGCAAATCCTTTGATAATGGATTATTAATATAATTCTACATGAACAGAAAATGTACTCATGCTACATAAAGCTGTCTCTGACTTTTGCAATTTATAGGCTACTTTATAGTTACTATTTTTCAGGTAACCGAAGACATGCTATGCATTTAAAAAACCAATGAGGGGGCAGCCCTAGCCTCAAAGAGCACACAAACTAAAGTCAACAAGATAGATATAGTAAGGCTTCAACCTAAGATTTTGCAGTTACTCAGCAGGCATGCACATATCAATGGAAAGGTTCTTATCCACCTAGTTTCCTGTTCATGTCCCATGGTGACAAAAATGTGCTTTTTGGGGAGAACTTTGAATGTGGTAATGCTCTTTCTTGGCAACTAGCCTTGAGGACTGTCTTCCAAGTATAAAGAGACATGGAATAAAAAGGGGAGAGGAAAGATTGAGATTGGCATCACTAGTATGAGAAGTCTGAATTTCATACAGAGTATTATATGAGGGATTAGTGAAGCAATTCAAAGAGGGGGGTGGATGTGGTTGATGCGGTTGATGCAACAGGAAAGAAAGATTACTTTGTCAGCTTCAATATCACGGAGATGACTACTACAGGCACTGTTATTAATTTTGTTTACCTGAATATATAAACTGGGGGGTAGAGGTGCGGGGGGGAGATGACAATTGTCAGATGTGTTGCCCTCTTTGGTTGATGGGAAATGTCACCAGTTTAAAAACAAAACCAAAACCACATCATTCTCTACCTTAAGCTCTCTGACCAAGAATTATCCTTAGGGGTAGCTGCTGCCAACAGGTCATACAAGCACTCAAATCACTGACGTGCCAAAAATCCTTTGATTAACAGCTGGATTATTTCACATACACTATGCTAGTGGAACAAAAGATCCCAAACACTTGTCTTTCAAAAAAATGGTAGAGTATTATTAGCTGTCTGTATATTAAATCTAAAGACTAGATTGCATTCCAAAATATTACAGCCAAAAAACAAACAAACAAAAACCCCACCTCTCTAAGAACAGGAATAAAGAGGTCTAAATATAGATGTGTTTTATAAGCAGTACCATGTGCTATAATTGTCTCAAATTAATGGCATTCTGGAGTCCGCGAACCACTAGCCTTTTTCAGATATAGTACCTACTGGATCATTTCATAACTTACTCTCCTCCATCTGAATAGCAATTACTGTAGTAGTAGCCCAAATCACAATGCCTTAGATTCTTATTGTAAGCACAGGTGTGATGTTATTGACATGAACTGGGACTGTATAGATCACTGTTGCAACCGAAGTCCTAAAATGGCACCAAATCTTCTATAAAGGGGGTTAAATAAGGTGTCTAAAACAAGGTTATGGTTTGCTAGTTATGATTATGCTATCTGTATGCATGTATCATTTTTTAATTTAAAGTTATAAGTACTGGCTCTATACTGTTTGTATTTCAAACTTGTGCTATGCTTCTGGGTGACACCCCAGACAATTTGATGTCAGTTCTGCCTAGCCTGTTTGCCCATTAAAGACCATCAGCTATACAACCGACCCATTGTTAATTACTCAGCTCCCTCACCGCTAAGAAACAGACGAACAAAAAGACTTTTCCATTTCATACACAGCCCTTTGGCTCAAGGAAAGAACCAACTGTACCCATTTCATGGGTTGCTGCAGTATCTGTCATTTTAAATATTGAACTAATATTGAAAATCAGTTCATGCTGTTCAAGTCAGAGCATGTTTTTGGTGAAATGTTCTAGTCTGTATGCAGTTTAAAATCCAGGGGCATTTGTGTCAAACAGCGCAAACATAGCTGCCTACAAAGTTGTAAGCAACTGGTTCCCACTTCAAAATGTTTAGTCCAGGGTAGTTTTAGGTAAAACATTAATAGCTACATAATACAGCAATACAGAAGGGAAGTGAAAAAAAACTTTGGGAAAGAATATTTAGTTCACCCTTTCTCCCAGGATATAATGCAACACACATTGGAAATGCACTGTCAGTTATAATTTATATTCAAGCAACATCCTTGATAAAAAAAATCCTCCTAATTCAAAGCATAACACCACCAAACTTCCAGCTAACTACTAGCACAACCAGAGTTCATTCTAGTGAAAAGGTACAAACATTTCAGCCAAATCTTCCTCCTGGATCCTGCTCCTCTGTCTTCTTACATTATACCTCTAATTTTATTCAGAATCCCTATTATTTATCAACATTCAGGGCTCCTCCCAGAAGTTATGTAAGTGTCTGCCTTTGGAGGCAATGGTGGGGATCTTTTGCTTTTGTGAAGAAAATCAGTTGAAATAAACACATAACTATTTAACCACTCACTATCTTTACACCTACAAATTGTCCTACTAAGCAATTCTATAAACCACTGCTACAAAGGAAGGGGAAAATTTAACTGATGAACCACGTTGGGAATATAAATAATATTCAAAACTAAGTTCTTTTTAAACCTGGGTCTAAAAATAACTGGGTCAGATCTAGGAAGAAAAATGTCCCTTCTCAAACAGCCCTAAAGAACTTACACCCCTTTAAAGCCATGTGAACCCAATTGAAATGCACTTTATCTGAAAAAAATCAAGTCTCTTAAACTACCATCATATTCCTTATAAAGTCACCACAACCTATCTGAACCAATTATAGTAAAACACACTTTCATATTAAGAGGAGAAAAACATCATTACCCTTTCAACAGAACCCATAGTAGAAGACTGTATCAAAGGCTTACCTTAGGTCCCATGCTGCAGTATGCCTTCCAGGGCCCATACACAGCTCTATAATGTGTGGCACACCCTCGTGTACACCATGCTTCTGTGTAACAACCAGAGCTCCTATGCAAGCTAAGGCTCACTTTTGCATTCCTTTAGTGGTAATGGTAAATATTCTGTTCCACAACCTGAGATCACTCTTAGATTAGTCATTTTAGTAGTCTATTCAAGCAATTGCAGGGCTAAGTCCCAGGCCTGAACGTTAGGCTCCACAGCAAAATATATTTTAAGCATATAAATATACTTTTAAAATGTATAAGTTTTCAAGTTTGCACAAGTGAAAGCTGACAACTTTTTGGGAAACAGTTTGCTACAGGGAAATCACATCTGTTCAGTTCACAGTAAAGGTCCTTTCCCTCAAGGTCTGACAGTCAGAGGCTTAACTTCTCTCTTGTCAGATCTGCCTTTATTTGGAAACAAAGCTGGAGCAGGCAGTGCATAACTGTTTTCATAAATGGTATTCAGCCACATGTAAACTAGCAACAACTTGGCAAAATGAGGGACAGCTTGGCACAATCCACTCAGCTGCCTGTTGCCTCTGTTACTCTAGCCACTCAAAAATGTGCTGAATTTCAGGGTTTATTTTCAAAAAGCTACACTCTTCTACCCCGTTGTCTTCGTCTGTTGGAGAGTATTTGGTCTATTCATGCTGAATGGTGTGGAATTACCATAGATTGTCAGGTGTTGGAAAGAATCCAAGTGAGAGAAGTGATCCAGTTCCACACTGTGCTATTCCCCATCCCTTTTTAGGGATCTCTCTCTCTCTCGAGACAATGCTCAAAGCGGAGACAAGGGACATAGAAAAAGGTGTTAAAGCAGAACTGGGAAGTCAGCGGGGGAAAGAGGGTTTCTACTCAAGGTACTTCATCTTCCCCAAAACCAAAAAAGAACTGAAACAAAATGCTACATCAAAGTTTAAATTCTGCACTCTTCCTTCAGCTTGTATGACCCCAACACTTCCCCTGGAAGATTGATTCAGGGCCCTTGACCTAATCAATTCATACTTTCACAGTTGGTATCAATGACTTTTTTATCCTTCGACAAAGTACTCAGGGTGGCATAAAAAAAGAAAGACCCCACCTTAAGGAGCTTATAAGATCTGCAGTTTCCCATCCCAGAAAAAGCTGGCACTGGCTCCTACCAGCTCAGAGAGGATGCTCTGTTGATGAGGTGGCTGCCACAGACAAGGATCTTCTGCACTCAAGTCCCTCAGCTGGATGCTTCCACAGACAGGTGGTGCAAATAGCCAAACTGACATCCACATACGATCTCTGCACAGCCCAACATGTCCATGCCTGCTCCACGAACACTCCAGGGAGTTACCATTTTGATCTACAAAATGGCCACCTCCACACGTGACCTCTCATGCACATACATGTGAGGTCACGCCACAGGAAGGCTACCATTTTATTAATCAAGACAGTGCTCTCCTGATGCAGTATTTGTGGAGTTGGTCCAGATACATTTGGGAACAGGTGGCATCACCTCAAAATGAATCTGGGCCACCGGACCTACAACCCAATATGCTGATAGCACAACCCCAAACCACAGCTAGAGAGCCTATTCCTTAAATAATTCAATTTGGTTGTTTCCCTTATTTTTAAGATTAGGAACTGGAAACACATAAATCAAAGGTTATAAAGGTACGTGCCCTCTGGGGTAAGAAGCCTGACCACACGCTTCTCACCTAGTTTAGCACTTTCTGGGATAGCTCCCACTGCTGTGCACAACCAGATTATTTCTAAAAAGCCTTCCACGTGAATGATCTTCAGAATTGGCAGACCACTGCTTTGGAACTCATTGCATACTTGACTAAGGACCTCTCTCTGATAAGCGGGCTACCCTCTTTGGTCTCCTGCTGCCTCAGTGCCCTGGTGCTGACAGAGCTGAACTAATGACTTCTCCCTTTCCCCAACAGTCTAGGGTGACCAGATGTCCTGATTTTATAGGGGCAGTCCCGATTTTGGGGTCTTTTTCTTATATAGGCTCTTATTACTCCCCTACCCCCTGCAGCAATTTTTCACACTTGCTGTCTGGTCACCGTACCCAACACTACAGTAGAACTGACCAGCTGGCAGTAGGTTTCAGTTGCATTTTACCAGCTTGGTGGGAGAGTTTCCGTGATGGTTATTTTCTCTTTTCGTTTATATTAATACTTCATATGCTAAATTAACAGAGCACTTTTAAATCTTCATGGGTATGTAGCTTATCTATTGAAGTCAGTGCCTGAAAAGTAATTTCTGAAAGTGATGCCTTCCATTTGAAATCAAGTTGGAAGAACAGTTTCAACGCCTCCAACCCTTCAGGATTCTTTTGGGTTGTTTTTAATTTTATGGGGGGGGGGGGTGTTCAGCCCACAATATTTTTTCCCAAGATTTCAGAGGCATTTCATTGTCATTATAAACTAGAATATAGTACATCTTTAATTTCTGAGTGTCAAAATAGGGTATTCTTTCTTCACTCCCACTCTAAAACCTGTGGAAATGTACCGTATTTTTCGGCGTATAAGACGCCTTTTTAACCCCCAAAAATACTTTCAATATTAGGGGGGGCGTCTTATACGCCGAATATCGGCCGGACCAAAAAAAAAAAAGCGCTGCTTTTTTCGCGCCGCTCTCCCGTCCCCGCCGCGCGGCGGGGACGGGAGAGCGGCGCACTCCCAGCAGCCCGCCCGCGCGGCGGGGACGGGAGAGCGGCGCGAAAAAAGCGGTGCTTTTTTTTTTTTTTTTTGGGTCCGAAAACGCGGGGGCGTCTTATACGCCGGAGCGTCCTATGGGACGAAAAATACGGTATATGCTGATTGGCAACAGCTCAGTGCTAACAAACTTTAAAGGTTCGTTACATTTTGGACTTCACCTACTCAAACAAGTTCAAATGTTTCATGTTTATCTAAATTTCAAGTGCTAGTCTTACCAGTGGGGATTTGCTTCAGCATTTGTTCCAAAATTAAGGTTTCCTTTATATTTATTCTATAAAAAAAGAAATACAAGCATATGTGACCCCTGTATTCACACCTTACACACTACTATGAAATATGCCTTGTGAGGTATCAGCTGAAAGCTAATAACATGCTAGTTATTAATATTGCAGAATGAATGTGTTAACGTTATAAATGAAGTTATAAATTGCCTCCGTATGATCTTTACATTTAAAACCAGATAGCGTAGCCTGGGTAAAGGCGACAAACAGGTCTATTCTGGACAAAGGAATACAAGTTTACCGCAATGTACATATTATCAGTAAACAAAGCCATCAAGCTAAACCAGCGGGGTTATCCTGATCCTGAACTCAAGAGAGAGAATTAATATGGGTTCTCCTCCAGAGAGAGAGACTCAGGAAACTGAGTTTCAGACAAAGTTTCAGACAAAGACATCCCTTTGGGTTTCAGACAAAGACATCCCTTTGGGGATAAAAGCAACAGAGGGAGAGATTCTATCTTTATCCTTCACCTTAGGGGACAAGACAAAAAAAAAAAAAAAAAAAAAAGAAGAAGCTATTTGATGTATGTGATGTGTTGTGGCCAGTAAATGATAGAAAGGAGACTCAGGGACAGAAATCATCTTGAACAAAGACCATCTTGCTAGATTAAGTTTTAGAATTTTAGATGTATGTTTTCACTTTTATTTGCTTGTAATCATCTTTACCTTTAAAAAGGAGGAGGAGTACTTATGGCACTTTAGAGATTAACTAATTTATCTGGGAATAATGCATCAGATGAAGTGGGTTTTAGCTCAGGAAAGCTTATGCCCAAATAAACTGGTTAGTCTCCAAGGTGCCACAAGTACTCCTCATTCTTTTTGCTGATACAGATTAAAATGGCTACCACTCTGAAACCGGTCATCTTTACTTCTCTCTCTTTAAGTGGTATGACTTAATCCACTTTTGTTAATAAATGTATTTTGCTTTCATTATAAAATCAGTAGTGCTGTGTAAGTTCAGTAAAGCATGTGCTTCTTTAAAACTAACAGGCTGGAGTGTATTATTGCCTCCGTAAAGGCTGCATACCTAAAAACTGTTTCTGTGAAGGTCCAGAGAAGGACTGTCCCTGCAGTAGAATGATTTGGAGGAAAATTCAGGGCCAGAAGGGTACTAATGTCAGCCTGCAAGGATTAACAGCTTGGGCAAAGCCAGGGTGAGGCTGGTGTGTGCGGGCAGGCAGTTGGGGTCTGTTAGGATATAGATATTCAGGCCTATACTTTAAGAATTTAGCTGTTTTCTTATCTTTTAGCTAGTTATAGAGGTATTAAAAAAAAGAATCAAATTAACTGTCTGCCAGTAAAAGGGCCTTCTCTTAGAGGCCCGTCTCTTACTGTGGACAATCTGAGGCCTGTTCTTAGGCTAAGGTCTTTGGCTAAGCAGCAGAGGCAGCCATAAACTGGGAAGTGTATGGTCACATCCTTACAGTCCAAATTAGTCACATTAAAATAAGGTAATTTGGGGCTGATCCAATCTATCGCCTCTAGAGAAAGGGAAGACTCTAGAAGATATAAAGAAAACTTAGTTTAATAGCATCATGTCTGGCAAGGACTCAATTATCAATAGCTGGGGTGTGAAATCCTCATTTCTTTGTTCTTCTATCTCTGTAGTCCCCATTTTCTTATTTTTGTCTATATAATCTCTGTCTGCTATACAATTAATTTTGCTGGGTATAAACTAATTAAGGTGGTGGGATATAATTGGTTAGATAATCATGTCACAATATGTTAGGATTGGTTATGTAAAATGATTGGTTAATGTATAGCTAAACAGAACTGAAGTTTTACTGTATAGTCTGCAGTCAATCAGGAAGTCAGGAGGGCATAGGGGTGAGGAAACTGGAATAGTGTTTTGCTAAGGGGAGGGGATGGGAACAGGGACACAGGCAAGGCTGTGTGGTGTCAGAGCTCGGAAAGGGGCACTAAAGGAGGAAACTGAAATCACTGCTTGCTGGAAGTTCACCCCAATGAACACTGAATTGTTTGCACCTTTGGACTTCAGGTATTGTTGCTCTTTGTTCATAAGAGAAGGACCAGGAAAGTGAACGGGTGAAGGAATAAGCCCTCCAACAGGGTCCATGACTGCACCAAAGCGGTACAGCCACAAGACACCTAGGGTTACAAGGCAGATGATGACCACGCTCTTACTGGCCTGGGTGAACCTACCCATCAAAACATTATATCCAAGGTATGGACGTTTTTATTAACTTTTATTTGTCAGGGGAGGGATACAAACTGTGAATCTGTAGTTCTTAGACTCCATAGAGGTGTTTTTTTTAAAAAAAGGAACATTTAATATTGTTAACATGAAAAGTATTGGTAACTTCATCTCTCTGAAAGGGAATCAATCCTTTATATGTTGTGGTGTCCTTCAAACGTAAAATTTTAGCCTTTATATTTATCCAAGGTTGTTCTAGTATTTGCAGTATTCCCTTACCCTACTGAGTACCACAAATACTGAGGTCTATTTATTTAACACAACTGGCAGTTTTTAAACAGGGTAACCACACTATGTCCCTTCCCTCATCCAAAGATACCTTGTGGCAGCAAACCAGAAGTGGTGATCAACCCAAAAACAGAACAAGAGAAAGGTCAGTCTCAGCACTTGAAATGGAGATCTGTTTACTTAATAGATGGAAGTAAGCACTTAATTTCTCTATACTGGATATACTTTTAATTCAGGGATCGATTTATAAAATACAAAGCACAGATAACTTCCCTGTCCCAAACAGTATAATCTTAGAGTTTCCTAGACAAGGTAATTATTAAACTAGAAATTACTAGATAGCTAGTATTTTGCCAGCGCTATAATTACCTCTGGAGTTTTCATCACTACCTCTCTAGGTTATTCTAATTTTAATAGCCTATTCATTAATACTAATTTGCCAACATTACACTTCCAGAGATTTCTACAAACCCAGTGACTATGCTACTGCCAATCCTTTGCATTATACTTGCTGTTTGTTTTGTGTTTTTATTACAAACCCAGCTTTATGAGGTCAGAAAATGTATCTAGCCTGTAGCTGGTCCTTCCAACTAGATCATTTACACAGATTAGCAATAGCAGCAGACTTCTCAGTACCACACGTCGGATACCTATTAATCTCCTTCTTGGACATCATGCCTCTTTCACATGGGTTAATCTGTTACAGGCTTTTAAAACTAGCTTTTTCCACTTTATCTCCAATTTCACTCCCTTTATATGCCATTTGAATTAAAAGAGATTTTCAAGGCTGTTCCCACATATGGGAGCAGATTTCACCCTTCTGAAGTCCAAATAATTCACAAAAGAATTCTGAGAGATATGTTCAGACAGTTGTTTTACATACCCAGCTTATTCCAATACATGCTACAAGCCTGCTGGAAACTGGTACATTACCAAAGCTAAATAAAGTTTGTGACACATTCCATGAAGTTCAATACTAAGGAGATTTATGGGAGTCTCAAGAGGACTGAAATGATAACTCACATGGCAGTCATTTATTTCCCACTGCCCACAACAGTAGCATACAGTACTGTACTTAGAACAAGTTTAAAATTAAGTTACACAACAATGTCACCCATGAACTAATTCCCAAAAAGCTGCTTTGCAGGCTCGGGATTTAAAGCAGCTCCAACTTCAAAAGAGCAGCAGAGCTGGCTAGAATTTAATGGTGTGGACTATTCACATTTATGCAAGATTCTGATTTGCATAGGGCAGCTATCTGCAGTATGGGACAGAGAAAAAACAGCATAGTTGTCACTTGATATAAGAGGCCGCTCAAATAAAGGATTTGCCCTTGATATCTATCAGTAACAAGAATCCAAGTTTGCAAACCCAGTGAAATTTAAAGTTGAAGTGCTAATCCAGAGATTTTTAAAATTAAACTTTCAGTAGCCATCCTCCTAATGTCACTGCAAAGTTGACATGAAAAAAAAAATGTTGAAAACGAAGTAGCATACCATTTCTACTGCACAGACATTTGGCTATACTGTAGTTCTTATCTCCCAACAGATGGGCAGTCCAAGGCAGTACAGAATTCTGATCCTCATTTCCCTGCCCTATGTTTACTAGCTTAGTCACCTTTGAAAGCTAATTTAAAACAATTTATAGACAATGCAAGTTCGTTCAGATTCTGTGCAAAAATAGTATGGCCAAATTTTGGCCTGGCATAGAAGTCATCCAAAACACAGGTTTTAAAGTCATCCTTCATTTTTCTATAATGGAGATACTTCAACTATTTCCAAAGCAGCAATGAGGCCTGGACTCAGAAGGATCCAATTTCTTACTGTTGCCCAAATGTCTTCTTGGTAAAGGTAGTATTTAAAGTGGCCTCCATATCTAACTGGTAGAATATTCACATTGTCTGAGGGAGATGGGAAAACTTCAGATGAAAAAACGATAGAGGGTTGTAAGTAAAATTTAGGACCAGTCATTCTAAATGGAGGTCAGCAGGATAGGACAGAGGTCTGGGGGACAAGGTCTATGGCAAAGAACTCAAGTGTAAATGGGAGTTTGTTTGAAAGGAAGGTGTATCAGTTGTGATTGATATATCAATAGTCTACTAGTCAAACCAGAAAATCCAAGTTATAACAAATGTTATGAAATTCTGCAAATCACTTGGCCAATTTCAAATAGGTATCATCAACCTCTGCGGCCACCAGACCAGTTATCTTGCTGTATGATCTGGTTGTAGAGAGACAAAGTTTCAAAGAGAACTTTAAGAACAATTTTTTTTTACTCAGCTTCTAGACCAGGGGTTCCCAAACTTGGTTCATGGCTTTTTCAGGGGAAGCTCCCTGGCCACAAGATTCTTTGTTTACCTGAGCATTCGCATGTACAGCTGCTCCCAGCAGATCTGCCGGTCCACCGCTTCCTGCAGCTCCAATTGGCCGGGAACGGCAAACCGCGGCCACTGGGACCTGAGAGTGGCTATACCTGCAGACACTCAGGTAAACAAATAAGACTAGGAAGACTTTGTAACACCTTAGAGTTTATTTCAGCATAAGCTTTCATGGGCTATAGCCCACTTCATCGGATGCATAGAATGGAACAGAAGTAAGATGCATTTATACACACAGAAAACAAAAAATGTACAACTTGTGTGTTTTGCCTTTATGGTCCCTACTTCTCTATTGTTTATCTGTATGGTCTGTGCCTGATTCTTTCATTGTTTCTGTCTGTTGCATAACTAATTTTGAAAGATTTAAATCAACTAAGGTGGTGGATTCTGATTGCTTAAAGAATTGCTTCGTAATAGGCTAGGATTGGTGAAAAATACTGTTTCCTAGTATTTTAGTTTAAAATTATTGGTTAGCTATATAAACTGGGGTCCAAAAGGAAATTCTTTGGAATCTAACTCCAGGACAGCCCAAGATCAGAGCTGCCAGGCCTCAATACCCTGCCAGCTATACCATGAAGAAGCTGGACTGCCCGGACGACCTGATCCTGAACAGTCACCAGGAACATTTGTCTGCCTTATTGGGAGTGGTGAGCATTGTATGGTTAACGTGTGCATTTTGTTTTGGTAGCTGTTAATAAACTGAGGTTAAGGATATTACTGTGTAAGGCTCTTTCACTGGCAAAAGACCTTGCAAGCCCGTAGAAGATCCTGAGCCCTAGTAACTGGGAAGGGTGGCCCTGAGCCCTAGGAACTGAGAAAGGATGGAGGTGCTTAAATTGACTGGGTTACACCTTGAGCCCACGGAAGGATGAAGGTGGGGTGCCTAGACCATGTGGGTAACACCAACATCTCCCACCCCAATCACATAAAAGCTCATCCCCATTGTGCTTTCCAGAACACAAGAGACCTAAAACAACACACATCCTGTAGGTTTCCATAATGAATGTAATCTTTAGGGAGCTGGGGTTGATCCTTCTCCAAATATAAGGTCTGTTTTAAATTGAAGTACAGGTTCTATAGTCCCTAGAAACAAGCCTAAACTACATTACTCCTCTTGAGATCATGAAGTAAAAGCTGAATTTGCTGCTCCCAAGAGCTCAAGAATAAGTTTGGCTTTGCAGAACGGTGATTCTAGCTCTTAGAATCTAAAGAGCCAAAATCTAAGCAGCAAATAGGGCCAAATTTGAGTTGAGTTCCCAGAGGTTCTTAAAGATTAAAGGACCATGACACATCAAAGGGTTCAGGAAGGTGCTCTAGCTAAATGGAAGAGTATGAGATGTTGGCCTCAGTTTTTTGGGGTCTGGTCCCTCTGAGGCAGGTCATCCCACAGCATAAAGAATGATGCAACCACATTGGCCTAGGTCAGGGACCTGAATTACAAACATTTTCTAATGTTTACAGCTTAATTTCTGAGCTTGTCTGTTCTGTTGGACCATCTACAGATAGTGTGGACAGAAGGTCACGGGAACAGAGCCACCACCAATCAGACCGTACTTGGCTGAACATAGGTGAATTGATAATGTACCCTTCGCAATCAAAAGCCTACTCAATCTGAGCAGAACACAGGCTTGCCTTCAGGGCAGATAATTCTAACCATCCCAGGTGTTCTCATATTGAGGGTTGTTAGCCAGCCAGCACCTTGCTAAAGAAGAAGGATGCAATTATACCTCTAATTACACTCAATCTAAGGATCTGGATTAGCAGGACCAACCATAAATACTTCTGTGGCACCTTAAAGACTAACTAAAGTATTCTAACTAACGACTCTGTCACTTCTGCTATTCCAGACTAACACAGCTACCTCTCTGATTCTTGACATAAATACTTCATACATACCAGTGTCTTATTGCATGTTAAAGTAATTGCCCCCCAAAAAGTGTCGGGGAAGAAAGTAATTCAAGAGTGTTAATCAAATCTTTAAAATTTATTTTACTTAAAAGTTTACTTGCATTACTAAACAGCCAAGCAGTATTTTGAAAACAACCACTAAGTAGGCAAAGTAACATCTACATCAATGTAGAATGAACAAAAAGGAATACCAAGCTATTGAGTAAGAAATTGTCACAGTCCAAGGGACAGCTCCGCCTCTAACCCCTTGGCTGGGCCTCGTGCCTTTACCTCTTCTGGGATAGAATTCATGGATTCTCCCATGCTCAGACTGGGTCCTCGGCTACCGTAACTTATTTACCAACTTGTCTTATCCTGTACATCCAATTCTGTTCATTATCTGTGGTTCTTTTCTTTGGGAGCCCGTGGCACATAGGGGAAAAGAGTGACTGAAAACAGCCTTCTTAAAACAAACTCTTTAATCTTAAAAGTAGGAACATAACATAGCATAACATAATAGAAAGGATTTTTAAACCCCCCCAAAAGGCTTCTTGCATATCTATCTGACCTAGAATCTAACCACTCTCGTGGAGACCCCGGAGTGACCTCCCTTAGGCCTTTTCACAGCTGACTTTAGGGTACAGTCCCAAAAACTTGTCTTCCACTCAAGAAACAAAGGAACTTTAAAATCTCCTGGATCCTTTGATCAACCCTCTCCATAGGGAATAAGTCATTCATTGAGAAGCCAGTCTGTTAGGCCCAGGAGGGAGCTGAGCAACCACATAAAAATGAATGGCCTCTTGCATTGTCTCAAGTGTTAGCTAACAGGCCCACCTCCCCTCTTCCTAGGTGCTTCTGAATTGATAGATGCACACAGCGAACATCATAACCCAGTCAAGATACAGCATCCGTAAATTACAGGAAGCTCCAAATCCATCACAGAAGTCTAATAAAACACTTAATTGCCTTTGGTATGATTTAGAAGCACCTAGTCGTTTAAATGTTTCTGCAGAGACCTATTGCTTTTATGCTTGCTTCAGTGAGTAAGTTTCCATGAGCCACAAATATGCTAGGACCTCCAATTCATTTTATATATACATAAATCCAGCCTGAATTGTAGGTCCAGAGGCAGCTAGTTATTCACAAAGTAGCCGCCTTTAACCCTCAGAATTCTAGATAAAGTTTTGTCCCAAATTGAAGGTGTTCTAACTGATTGTAGGGGGTCACTTGAAATGAAGTCGACAATTAAGGGTTAGACTGTATTCATAAAGGATTAATGGGGTAATTAAGGGTAACAGGCAGTGTGAACTGTTAAAAATCATTGCAATGAGCCACAAAACTAGTGATTTGTGCATGTCTAATCCACAAGTACATTAACTCCTCACTTAACATCCTCCCACATAATATTGTTTTGAAGTTACATCGCTGCTCCATTAGGGCAAAGTTCTGCAATGCTCCCTTATGTCGTTTGGCTGCCTGCTCTGTCCACTGTAAGATTCTGTGGAAGAGCAGCAACTTTACAAGTTCCTCTTCTCCGCCTTATCCTCCTCCCTCCCAGCGCTTCCCCCTGCCATCAAACAGCTGTTTGGAGATGCTTAGGGCTTTCTAGGAGAGAGGGGAAGGAGCGGGGATGCGGCATGCTCTGGAGGGGAGGTGGAAAGAGGTGGGCCTGGAGTGGAGTGGGGATGGGAAGAGGCAGGCCTGGAGCATTCCCCAGGAAAGTCAGTGCCTGTTCTTTTGGGGGAAAGCTGTTGCTGCACAAGATGCTTCTTAGCGTCCTTGCCCGCAGCAGGCTGTGGCTCCGTAGGATAAGCCAGGGGCACCTCCCAGCCATAGTACAGTACAGTATATAATGCCTTTTGTCTGCCCCCAAAAAACTTCCTTGGAACATAACCCCCCACATTTACATGAAATCTTTTGGGAAAACTGGATTTGTTGAACATCATTTCACTTAAAGTTGTATTTTTCAGGAACATAATTACAACGTTAAGTGAGGAGTTACTGTAATACAGTGGCACTGCTGCAGATATGTTGCTATACTGTAGATACTTGCTACAGTGACAGACAGTGATGTTCTGTCTCTGCAGTAAATCTGTCCCCTCAAGGAGCAGTAGCTAGGTCATTGGAAGCATTCTTCCATCAACCTAGC
Organism: Sternotherus odoratus; assembly: GCA_032164245.1. Taxonomy (NCBI): domain Eukaryota; kingdom Metazoa; phylum Chordata; order Testudines; family Kinosternidae; genus Sternotherus; species Sternotherus odoratus. The sequence goes on along the minus strand of JAVMKO010000002.1, from coordinate 199,593,848 downwards.
AGTGACTACACCAGGATTTAGGTCATCTTAAACTCTCTCTCTCAGAGGGTTGACGTTTGCACCCATGAGTGACATTGCTAGTTTGTTCTAAGTTCTGCGTGTAGATCAGATCTTTATTATGAGCTCTAATTCACCAGCAGTAACAACATACATTTGAAAGTGTGGGTATCCATGTTTTCTCTCTTCCTAATCTGGAGTTTGATTTTGCATTTCCAGTAGCTCTACAATTAACAGTGCTCTGCCAATCCCCAATTAGTACATAGGAACAGCCATACTGGGTCTCACAGCCCAGTATCTGGTCTTCCAACAGCGGCCAATGCCAGGTGCTTCTAAGGGAATGAACCAACCAAGTCATCATCGAGTGATCCATCCCATCACCCATCAGAAACCCAATCAGTCATGAGGAAAGTCCTGGTTGAAATGCTAATCAACTTCCAAATACGTTCCTCTGACCCAACCCAAATTAGTGATTTGCAGGAACCCTCCCCACAGATAATGTTACTTGATAGGTAATGTCCTCTAAAACCTTTATTTACGAAAATAAGATAAGTTACTACTGGAGACTTCATGTGCCAACAATAATATGACATAGAGGATTCTAAGACGATACTGTCCTCTTTTTCAAGTCAGAAGAGTCAAACTATCAAGTTGGAAGTCAAAAGCTATGTGTAATCTTTACTTGTATAAAATTATATTGTCATGCAGTATTTCTTCATATCCTTTTACCTTTTGGACGTTTAAAGATGTGTGATGCATCAAGTTTGGAATCCAGTTATCCATTTCCAGTATTATAACAGAAGCCATATAATAACTTGGAAAGTTTGAAGGCAACATTCTATTTACTTCAAAACCTCACTTCAGCAAGTGACTTCCATTTAAAAGCTACACAATAATGCTGTCAAATCATATAAGTGTTTATTAAATTCCCCCTAATTTTATTGAAGTAAAAATATAATAGTGATTAGCAATAGCAAGATAGTTTGTTAGATAATGTCAACATGTACCACCCCCTCTTTACGCTGACAATTTCATGCTCCTGGAACAGGATTGCAGTGTACTACAATAAAAAAATAAATCAAACATCCAAAAGCAAGGAAAGATTAAAATCAGAAAAGCGAACCTTTGACTGCTTTGAATGAGGAACCTGTCAGTGTGGATACTTTTAGTTGGGGCCACTGTGACAAGAGTGCTGGAGCCAGCATTCTGATCACTTAAACACCAATCAGTTCCCTTATAAAAGGCTGATTGGGGATGTGCAGCTAATTAACTGATCAGTCTGGGAGAGCTGATGGATCAATTAGCTATTAGCTTAGGGTATAAAAGAGGACACAGAAGGAAGTGAGGAGGGAGGGCCTGGACTAGCGGAGATCAGTCTGATCGGACATCTTGAGGAAGGGAGACCTCTGTTCCTCCCTGGCTTAGTAGGAAAGAAACAAAATATTTTGCTACATGAGACTGTATTGGTACTAGTGATGGGAATATAAATAAATTCAAATGAACTTGCCACCTACTGATGGAGTCTGAGCGGCTTCCGGGGCATCATGAGACATGGACAGAGCCGCACCCCATTACAGCCACCTTAATTTGAATTATTGTGCATTAAATGTTATGAGTTCACCTAGCAGGCAATATCATGACTCATCAGGGATGTGATCATAGGATTTAGAAGCAAATAAGGCTTCCTGCTACATGCACATTACAGAGTTCATGTGAGATCATAATGGCAAGTAGGCCGAAATAAATTTCATTATCAAAGTATTCTTTAAAATACTACCATCTCTCTGAACACAAAATAAAAGCAACAATTCTGTGGAAAGAATGTTTCCTAAGGTGAAATATTTTTACTTTCTCCATAAAATAAAACTAGTAAAACTCCAGTCTTTTTTATTTAAGTGCAGTTGCACATTTATATAAACATTGATGTTTTGGTGAATTAATTAGCGCACCAATTTAAAGCTTACTGAAAGCACCATTTTATTGAAAATCTGCAAAGGTGGTGTTCTGTTTTTTTGGAGCAAAAGTTTTGGTTTAATGGTTCTCTTACACTTGGCTCTACTCAGTCATTTCAAAGTTACTTTTGCAGCTGAACAGAGAAGCTAAGTGGGGGCTTTACGCAGTAGGAGAGCACTCATTAAAGAGTGAGAGCCCCCTGCCTAACACTTTGTCCAGTCTTTATAATGTTCATATATAGTTTGACAAAACAAAGTCATGCCTATATTAGATTACTATTTTCAATTAGCACAATAGTAATGTTTATTGTTAACTTTGAAGTTTTCAGCATTGTTGTTCTGTGCTTTCATTGCTGGAATATTTTAATTTATGGAGCTCCAATGCATTTCGGTGGTACCAGACCACGATTTTATTAGCCAGGCACAGTAATTATTTTCACTAGTATTTTCCATGATTAACCTGATCAGAGATAGCGACCTAAGATTACAATGTTTAATTAGACAAGATCCAGTTCAACTCTTAAGCTACAACAATTAAGTCACAGACTGTTTTTGCAATGCAATTTTATGGGGCACTACAGCTACAAGATGGAACTTCTTGCTTTTTTGGAGAGTTATGTTGGAACTGAAGAGTATGAATGCTTCTCAGAACCCAGGAAGCAGAGAAGGCTAAATTAAAATAAAAAAAATGTCGATTTGCATCATCCAAATGTGAAATTTAATCTGAGACGCTTTCTAGGCTGTGATTTTTCAGTGGGGCCCAAGGAGATGGGTGCTCAAACCCCAATAGGTTTGCAAAGTAAATAAATAGGTTGCGTTTAGCCCTTTTGAAAAATCCCAGCCTCTGGTGTTTCCAATTGCTCCCTCAAACTCCCAGTTTGGATGCTATATGCTCTTGAACAAGGAACACATGCTTTTGCCTTGATGCAATTTTGAAATAAATTAGCTTTGTAGCAAGAGGATTCTGAAAATGTGCAGTATATTGCATTTGCCCTAGCTTCAGAAGTTCGTTACACCACGTAGAGTTACTCTGCTGCGTTTCTGGGCCAGCATCCCTACATGCCTTCTAAATAGTGTGACTATATACAGTACATTGAGTACTGTTTGATGTCATCCTTTTCCTGCAACCTCCCCAACCATCTAACTTTTCAGCGTGTGTGTATTATATGTGGCTAGTGGCAACTCAAACCAATAGTGATAACCAATTGTAATAACAAGTATAACCAAAACTTGAAGCATGACTGTCCCTCACTCGCAGCCAGATCACAGATATTTGTAAGTCTGCTACTGGCTTTGAGACCAAACGCCTGGGCCTCAGCTGAGGCAGTAGAGGTTAGATGTAGGAGGCCAGTGATTCAATGACTGCTGACAAGGCACCCAGGGAAGTGGTGTTACAAGTTAACAGATTAAGTGTACAAACTGAAGATGTTATTCATTAGCAAACTTCTATAGCACAATGTACTAAGCCTTGTAGCACATTAGGGGTTAGGTAATAGTTACTTGTGCAATTTTTACAGAGAGGAAAATGAAGGTTCAAAGAATTTAAGTGACTTTGGCACCAAAAGTCACAGGAATTGGAACCTAGATGTCCTTACTGCCAGTCCCATGGTGTAAGCACAAGACCACCATTTCAGTGCCCCGGTGAATACTAGCCCTGGTTTTAAGGTTTCATATTTCAATACAATATAATGGTTGAGGTGGTTTGTTTGTTTTTCTCATTAATTAAGAGTATACACAGTACTATTTAAGGTTTTCCCTGGTAGCTTAATGAAACAGATTGCCATAAGTGAGAGACCTGGAAAGGAAAGCTCATGTAAAGCATATGAAATCTCAACTTACTTTAGAGCATTTCTTGTATGTTTAATATTATTTTGAAATACTACACCTCATATTTCATTTCTACCAGCATGGAAAAAGAGACTTTAAATTATCTAGTGCATCTTTCAAAAATCTATCTTACATTTGAGACCAATATGATTTTTTTTTTTAAAAAAAAAAGAGACCCTACAGCTGTCAGCTGAATGCCAGTAGTTCTGTAACACTAGATTTTGCAGGTATAATCACAGTGAACATCTGGTAATAATTAACTCCATCAAAATAATACTGTTAACTCCCCACTGTTCTTCGGCATGCAGAGTTTTCTCTGATCTACCGAGAGTCTACACAGCACTTCTCCAAAAACCTTAATAAAGTCTGTAAGAAAGCATTAGACACTGAAATCTCATTAGTCATATGTTACAACATGTCAAATCCTGTGGAGATAACACACTCGCTGCAAAATAAACTAATGTGGCCTGAATTTGTTCCTAGAACATCATTGGTATTACCAGAAACACATGATGCTTTTTAATGTCCAAGCGCATCATTAAGTAAATATGCTTCACCATATAATTATATGAGGAATTTTGAAAAGCTTATGCTAGCCAAATTACTTCAAATATTCCCTCTTCAGGGACTACAGCTAAACGTTTGCAATCTAGATATGCAATGTCTTTTCTTCCATTAAAGTTTTAAAAAATTGATTTGATACAACAATTGATACTTACAAAGAAAAAAATGTTTCATTAATAAACCTAAGCCCATCAGTAAAGGCTTAGTGTATAATTTTCCTGTTTTCTCTACTGAAAGACTCCATTGAACAAAGCATTTTTTATCAGTTACACAATGCATCCTTATCTGCTTAAAGCAGATTCCAACTGGAACCCACTTTGCTCGCTAAAACCAAAGACCTTCAAGCAGTTCAGTTACTTCAACTAGATAGTTTAGAGTTAACACAAAGATAAGAATAGGTCATTAAAAAACAGGAAGAAAATCTTGCCAACTGCTTCTTTAAGAGGAAATTATGCCCTTCAATTCTGGCTAGAGTCCTTCCCAGTGGAGAAAGGCAGTCTGATTAAAAACTCTCCACCCCAAGCAATGCCTGTGGAAGGTGAACTGTCTGAGGTAGCTAGCTACACCTTTGCATTCCAAAGCTACAACTCCCTACACATCTAATTAATGACAACTATGCTATATACAACCTGTCATTAATTGACAAACTGGGGAAGGAGGACAAGTAGGTTGACAATAGCAGTATTTTTTTTTCCATTTCTTTAGCTACATTCTTCATATTAAAATTCATTTGGATGAACTGATATGGGGGCCCTGATCTATAAACTAAAAAATGAAAGTAGTGGGTTTTCCTATGTCAAAACAAATTTCACAAATTAGTGAGAACACAAATGTGCATAAGCAAGTGTCTTGGGTTTTTTAAAAAAGCCTTCACACCACCACTTGGAAAAAATGCATCTCCAGAGGAAAACAATTTCAGCTCATGATGCTTAATGATGTGTATAATGGACCAATTTGCTTTTACAACATACTGTACACTATCTCTTCAAATGATGCACAGATTCTTTCCCCTCACAAATAAAGCAGATTGCAGAATGCACCTTAATTCTCTGTGGTGGCAAGTGAGTCTTAACCTATGACTCAACTATAGCATCTTTGTCATCTCACTACAACAGACTGGGTCCATCATACTTTTGCAATAAGTAAAACAAAGGAGAAATGCCATTTTGCTTTTCCTTAACAAGAATCACAGAGGTTCAGTGTATATCAAGTTTATACTGTAATGTTTCCTTTCTGCATAATGAATTGAAGATAGAATTCTTTGGACATCTTTAATGGATTAAAGCTAAGGAAGCTACCTTTCCAGGCTCTGCACCACCACCACCAGGATTAGGAGTTTTGCATGAATGCCAGAGCTACACACCTGTAGTCCTACCTGAATAAAGGAGGCTTAGTTCAAAATACCCATACATAGACTTAGGCTCTGCTACAAATGTGACAGATGAAAAGAGTATTTCTAAAAAGCAGAATTATTAATGCTTGACAAACTAAATTTATTTTCCCAATTTATTTGTCCCAATGCAACAAACCTCGATGCCAACTCTGCCCACATATCTACACCAGCAACACCATCACGGGACCTAACCAGCCACACCATCACTGGTTCATTCACCTGCACATCTACCAATGTAATATATGCCATTATATGCCACCAATGTCCCTCTGCTATGTACATCAGCCAAACTGGACAGTCCCTATGAAAGGATAAATGGACACAAATCAGTTATCAGGAAAAGCAATATACAAAAACCTGTAGGAGAACACTTCAACTGCCTGGACACACAATTACAGATTTAAAAGTCACCATATTGCAGCAAAAAAACTTCAAGACCAGACTGCAAAGAGAAACTGCAGAGCTGCAATTCATTTGCAAATTGGATACAATCAATCTGGGATTGAACAAAGATTTTGAATGGCTTGCTAATTACAAAAACAGCTTCTCCTCTTGGAGTTCACACCTCCAGTTCAGTTGCTGTATGAATACATCACCCTCCCTGATTTGAGATAACAAGCTGGTTCAGCCTGATTGGACTAACCTTGTTATCTCTTACCCAGTTCTTGCCTATTTATTTATACCTGCCCCTGGACACTTCCACTGCTTGCATCCGACAAAGTGGGTATTAGCCCACGAAAGCTTATGCTTCAATACTTTAGTTAGTCTTTAAGGTGCCACAGGACTCTTTGTTACTTCTTTATTTTTCCTGTTATCTTTGGGGGGATTAGTTAATTGCCAAACCCTAGTAATTTAAGCATTTGTTGTATGAAGAAGGACAGATAACATTACTTTTCATTAACCAAAATGCTTCCTAAAATATCCAGCTACATCTTTGAGCTTATTTGAGCTTAGATTCAAGGTTAAGGATTCTAGCACAGTCCTCCTGTTCGTAAAGGATGGTAACCCTGGATTTGAACGGACTTGACACATCCTCAGGTATGTTTGAATGTTGCACTAGCTCTGTAAATTCCGAATGCACATAAAGTTTAGTCCCAATTCCCCTGCCCAAAATCACCATGCAAGGGTCAGATTCAGAAGCAGATGAAACTTTTCCGAAAGCACTCTTCAATGCATGGTTATAAGTGCACAGTACAGGGATGTTAATATAGTGATAGGATTTATTACCAGCTCTCTTTCTCAGTGGCAGCAGACAGAATAATTGACTTATGTGAAGAAGTAACATTTTAGAATATGCTATTAAAATCCAAACATAGTCAATTGATTGACGAGGAATTCTTTTATAAAAGAGTTACAAGAGTTTTAGTGAGATACCATAGTAAAGCCATTGAGAACACAACTAACTTCTGTTTATCAGAGATTGAGCTGACATGTCTGAAGGATGGTTTTGGTTGATGCAGCAAGTGACTAAGGCTACAACTTCTGTACTCAGGAGGATCCATCTTTTTGTAATATACTGGACAGACTTAGACTGAGTGCATAGGTTTCAATGGGCATTCAAGCAGAATTTACCAAAACTCAAGTGCATACAAAACAACAACTTTTATAAAAATGTCTCACCACCACACACCAAAGAACTGTTAACAGTTTAGTACATAAAAACTAGCTGTCTGGCCCATTTGAGGCTGTATAGTGAAACATTTGAAGAGAACATAAAGGGACAGTGGGTATATTAAGGGAACATGTTTTTAGAGCTGTTTGAGGAATGGTTATGATCTTGCAGTTCAAGTACAGAACTGAGAGATGACCTCATACTCACTAGCTCCTGAGAAGCTACATCATCCTTGTCTCCGTTCTTCCATCTTTAAAATGGGGACAGTATTTATATTTCCCTCACAGGTTGTTTTGTAAATTAGTGTCTCTAAGCCAGTTAAGGTAGAACATCAGGGGGTATACTGGGAACGAGGAAAGAAAAACCCTAAAGGTTCAACAGCTAATAATGCTGCGCTAGTGGTCAAGAATCAATGTGCACCCAGTTTTCTCCCAAGATATCTTAATGGAGAAAGCCAGAGAACATGTGAAAAGAATGGGAACTGGAAAATTGGAGAGAAGTATTCTGAGTAAACTTCCAAGGCTATCTATTGTTAAAATGCAGCTGTTTGTATCTCATCTAAACTACTATAAGACTTCTGACAGTTTCAAATCATACATTTAAGTACTGGTTTTACAACACCTCCCCAAAACACTAGGGAAGAGGCGGGGGGGAAAACATACTTTTACTTAAATAATATTCTTATCCCAATTTGAGATATTGGTATTATAGGTTAATATACTCAAAAACTGTCCACTTCACACACAATCCAGTTAGTGACAGACTTTCCATCCATAGTGAGATTAACTCTTCAATTAAACAAAACCACAAGAATAAAAATGCCTCAAATGGAAGACTGAATGACTGGCATGCACAGGCTGGAAAACTACTCGCACTTCAACTTGACAAAGCTTCAAACATTCTCAAAACAGCTGCCTTTTAAACATCTGCTTTCAAGCTTTTAGAAAGAGGCGTTACTTACTTCAAAATCCTGTTTAAAAACAAAAACAACTGCGTGCCTGCTTTTATAAAGGAAAAAAGAAAAAAAAAGTCTTCACAAAATAGTCACAGAACTATTGCAACTCCTTCCAACAGTAAGAGTTAGATTTCCATAGCACTATTTTGGAGAAGTTTCTCACTTCAGGTAAAAATTTATTTCCAAAGAACGTAAAACATTCAGGTGCTAAGAAAACAAAAATGATGCCTCACTCAAGTTACCAACTATCGACATGCAAGTTTGGCAAGAACATCTGCAGCCAAGATGATTCAGACACAGATAAATTTAGAACGGTGCTTTCCTATGGCATGTGGGTGCCAAATAGAGTAAATATGCAAAAGCTATATTCCAAGTGCTGCTTCTGAAATATTTGGGAAGAAAGTTATTAGCAAAACTCTTCTTTCAAAAATCCTCAGCCATCTAAAGTCCTCAACAATGTAGTTTCCTGGTTTGCCTTTAGTGATTCCATCCATCACTTAATTTATCCACATAAAACTACAGGCTCTCCAACCTCTGAGAACTAAGCCAAATGCAGTGTGGCAACTTCACATGGGACCAACCATTTATGGGCTAAACAGTAGAGCTTTGATACCAGCTAATCTACCATAAATAGCTCTTGAAACTCAGAAGGATCAGATCAGCTGTTGCAACACTCACAGCCTGTAGTTACTTCAAATCCAATTATATTGTCAACTCTGTCCTGCAGCTTTCATTTTACATCCCCCACCAAACCAAGAAATTAAAAGCAGCAAAAACTAAAGGACAATAAAACAAAGAAAGCCAATCACAGATATGAGAAAGGCCTGGGAATGGGACGGAAAGTAGAGAGAGTGCTTCTAGTAAAGATTTTTATTAAAATAATATCTCTTAAAATCCTTTCAAAAACCAACAGAGTTTTAGTGTGTAAGAAAGCAGTTTAACAATCTGGTGTCCAAGACAAAATAATATCCCAGACTTGCAAAGCAAATATGAAATAAGTAAATAGTAGAACAAATTGAGTTTTATAAGCAAGTGAAATTGACCAGATAGTAATGCTGTAACAACTTGAGTGCTTTTATTAGAGTGAGAGGATTAAACTGCCTAGATATTTTTCCATGACTTTCAAAAACAAAAAACAAACACTAAAATATTATCCTTGAAACAAATCTTAGACCTTCATTTTATACATGCTTGAAGTACCATGTTTCCTTTGAAATATTTAGAAGTGTTTTCCCACACCAAAAACCAAGAACTACCATTTAAAAACCTGAACATTTTGAAGCCACTGGCTATTTTTATGTTTTACCAGTGCAAGGCAATGTAACTTTCTAAAAATATTATCTGCACTACTGAAGTACAGTGACGTCTGGAAAAGTGTAAAATAGTGGCATTGTCCCAAGGTAAGTCTCTAAGGTGCTACAAGTATTCCTTGTATGGTGCCTGAACAGCATTTCCTTTTAAGTTACTCAAAATCACTGGGAAAGAGCATGCCAATTAAAGTAAATTTTCTTAAACTGAAAGTATAAAATTAGATGTAATCTTTAAGATTAAATGATATGCTTCCACATTCTCGCTCAGGTTCATCCTTACGAACAAAACAAGCCCACAAGTGCTTCCATGAAGCCTACAAATTCCAGTGCTTGGAAGAAGGGTAGTCTTGCAGAGAAGACACTGGACTAGGTCTTGAGAGAGCAGTGTTTAATTCCCAGCTCTAACAAGTCTCGCTCTGCAACCTCAGACAAGTCATTTAGTCTGTGACTCAGTTCCCCTTCTGCAAAATGGGGATACTACTCCCTGTTACCATGAGTTTGAACAGCACTTCACGTAATGAGGATCTGAATTTTGGTTGGGGTGGGGCCTCTATGTGCGGCTGTAATGAAAATTAAGTAATGTTTGAAAATCCCCAAAAATCTAGAAGGAAAATCATGGATAAACCTACCAATTAGCTGCATTCCATCACCTTCCTCATTCCACATGTTGTCAGTTTAGACAGTGGCAAAGTCCTGGTTTCAACCTTGTCCATAAAGCATGTAGCATACTAGAGCAAATCTGAGTCACTGGTTTTAATCATGCCCAGGTTACTAGTTTCAAAGTAGTTTCAGTAAAATGCTAGTAACTAAGTAAAGGTGTTTGTAATCTTTGATCAGTTTCTGGTGAAGAAATGTCCATTGACAAATCATCTCAGCAGTCCTGCTTTTGAAGTCTGAGGAGAAAGGCCAAGAATTGAAATTGCCTGGAGACAACTTTTTCTTCAGGCCTTAGAGAATACCGTATTTTTCGTCTTATAGGACGCTCCGTCCTATAAGACGCCCCCTCATTTTTAAATAAAAAATCCGGGGAAAAAAAAAAAAAAAAAAAAAAAAAAGTGCCTCGCTCTCCCATCCCCGCCGCGCGGGCGGGCTGCCGAGGTTCCCCCCTCCCCGCCGGACCAAAAAAAAAAAAAAAGCGCCTCGCTCTCCCGTCCCCGCCGCGCGGGCGGGCTGCCGGAAGCGTCCCGGTTCCCCCCTCCCCGCCGCGGGCGGGCTGCCGGGAGCGCGCCCGCGGCGGGGAGGGGGGAACCGGGACGCTCCCGGCAGCCCGCCCGCGCGGCGGGGACGGGAGAGCGAGGCGCTTTTTTTTTTTTTTTTGGTCCGGCGGGGAGGGGGGAACCTCGGCAGCCCGGCCCGCGGCGGGGAAGGGGGAACCCCGGCAGCCCGCCCGCGCGGCGGGGACGGGGGAACCTCGGCAGCCCGCCCGCGCGGCGGGGACGGGGGAGCGAGGCGCCTTTTTTTTTTTTTTTTTTTTTTGCATTCGCCCTATAAGACGCACCAACTTTTCCCCCCCCGTTTTGGGGAAGAAAAAGTGCGTCTTATAGGGCGAAAAATACGGTAAATATTAATTCAAGTGGGGCCAGATGCACATTACTGGAGAAAGGCACTGGGCTGACAAGTATTCAGAACTGTGAAATTTGTGTTTCAGTTTGAACATTATTCTAAAAACTCCTTCATTTTTAAGTAAAACAATTTCTAAGATCAGTAGCCTCCTTTTTCCCACTACAACTGAGTAAACTGTGACTAGCAATAGAAGGGATTCAAAAGAATTCTTACATTACTATGCTCATTAAAATGGAGTAAATCTACTTGTGATGGGAATCAGACTAAAAGCAACAATGAACAATATATGCATGGGTACAGCAGAAGTTCTGGTAATTGGTGCTCTCTCCATATCCATTTAAATCCCGGCTCTCTTATCTGAAGGCTTCTAAAAATGACCAATCTTATGACACAGACACGGCTCCCCATGAATATGAAACTGGACAGATTACCAACTCATTTCACACAAACCATTACACAGCCGAACAGTAAGTTTATTGTCACTACCAACACAGGTGGAATTTTAAAACCCTGTTCCCACTCTCCTGAACTATTCTTTTTTTTAAACAGACCCCAATGTTGTTTATGATCCTATTTTCACACAAGCTGCCTTAGTAACACAGGAAGAGGTTCTGAATCTTGTAAAAGTGCTGTGACCCCAATCACACAGTACAAGATTTTGTAGAGTCCCAAAGACCTTGAGGAGTTACAGCTAATACATTTTAGCTTCACCATTAGTTTTTACTTACTATCTTAGGTTTCCTTTCAGGATACCTCACAGTGTGTGTAATATATATATATATATATATATATATATATATATATATATATATATATATATATATATATATATATATATATATAAAATACACACACTGTACATATATATATATATATATATATATATATATATGTATACTGTACATATATAATGTACATGTATACTGTATATACACATACTGTACATATATATATATATATGTATACTGTACATATATAATGTACATGTATACTGTATATACACATACTGTACATATTATATATATATATATATATATATATAAAAAATACACACACTGTACATATATATACACATGTATACTGTACATACACATACTGTACAGATATAGATATAGATATAGATTCAGCCTACACCTTTCATGGACAGTTATCTTGGCTTCTCTAGAAGTGAGAGACTGTAATTCAGACCCATGATGACTGTCCCTTTAATGAAGTCAGAAGAGTTCATATTAACATGCTCATTGTGGTATCCTGGACTCATATTTCCAGAGAGGATCCACGTTTCAATGCGTAACAGTCATGGAATAATTATAGTATAATACACACACTATGCCAAGTTTATTGCAGGCTCTGTAAGATGTAGCACTATACAAGAAACTGCAAAACTTATAAAAAAAAATTCGCTACTGGATTTGCTCCTTCCTGTGAAAAGCTTTGTTATGTAGAGAAAGGCAAACTTAATGCAACTTACCAGCATCCATTGTTAGAATCATGACCCCACTTCTGTATCTCGGGAGCAGAAATCCTTACCATCCAGTGTTATGTGAATAACTCAAAAGGGACACAGCATGGCTTTGTTTCAGCTTTTATCTTCTGGCTCATACACTCCTCCTCCCTCTTGTGGGATAAAAGCACTGCCTGTACCCTCTGTCTAGCTATCCCTATTGGTCCTTTTAAAAATACCTCATTTATTTAGCATATTCATGTTTCTGTGCAAGCCTAAAATGACCCACATAGTTTTTGTCCAGCCTGGTTTTCCTCCCTCCGGGAGAAGGAAAAGATCGCTCTTTCAATGACTGAATAGTCCCTGTTGGTTTCATTTTAATAGGGCCAAAATACTTTCCCCAGCACACTGGCTGAGAAACACACTGCCTGTATGCTTGCCCCCGCCCCCCCCCCCCCCCCCCCGCAGTAACCCTGAATTCTAAGGTGCTTCTCATCCACAGGGCGAGTGGCTAAACGATCCACATAGTTTGGGGGTCATCTCAAGAGCTGCCATCCAACCTGGCTGCAGTAAAAGAGAATTCAGTTTTTCACATCTGGTTATACCATGAGGCATCAGGATTTATCCTCTTAGGGTTTTTCTTCGCAGTGTAGACATACCTGTGACTGGCCAGCCAACTCAGGCTCATGGGGTTTGAGCTACAGGACTGTTTTGTTGTGTAGACTTCCGGGCTTGACCTGGAGCTCTGGGACCCTCCCACCCCGCCAGAGCCCATGAGTCCAAGTCAGCTGGCACAGGCTAGCTGCAGATTGTTCTTTGCTACATTCCCTACACAATTTGAAGGTTGTTAGGAATTAATCTGACTGCATGAAAAGCACATGTGAATATCACCTAGAACACTGAGGGCTGGGAGATTACTTGTTCCTCACGGAGAGTGATCTATAAAAGTGGCAACTGGTTTCATGGCTCCTACAATGTACGGTCTGTGTGAAATACTCAGAGGTTTTAAACCCATTTAAGAAACAATATTCCAGCTAAGGATGGGGAGGAGGAAATTAAAAAACCACAATGAAAACCAATTTCATGGAATTTCCATTTGATAGGGAGATGGCAGGACTCTCAATTACAATGAACGAAGGCCCAAATAAAAAATATTAATTTTTTTTAAGTTGCTTTTGTATCGTGAAATCCTTAAGATCTGAAGTTTCACTCTGAAAGTTAAGGTTGTCTGTCTTATAGCTTGAATGGTGAACAGAACATATGTCTATTCACATGCTTCAAACACAGAGTGAATGAAATGCCACTGTTCTTTATCTGTCTTCTGATAAGCACCAGCTAAACATCACCTTTTCTAAATTAAGAGTGTATACTTGCTAAGCGATAACCTCAGCACTCTAGTTACCATTAATTATGTTAGGACTCATAACTCAGTGATAAACCCACAAGTAAATTTTGAAATTATTACCTACCAAGCAAAGGGTTCTCCCTTCTTTTTAAGGATGTGAACTGCATGTTATAAACACTGAGTTTAAGGCTATCCAAACAAATTGGAACCCACAATTAGGAGGATTAGCAAGAGCAACATTGCTGAATCACCATCCCTCATGATATATTTTTTGCATCTATTCTGGCTTTAAATGGCATTGTGCCAGGATACAGGCTCTGATTCAGTCTGTTAACCACAAAATAATACATGCAGAAGGAAGACAACTTATTCCTGGCATCCAGAGTTACAATAATAGGACACCAAAACAAAAGTTTGGAAAGAAATAAAACTCTCATGCTTTGAGACATAAGCTAACCCTTAATTAATGGGAGCAAGGAGGAAACTTTCCACGTGAGAAAGTTATTCCCTAACTGCCTACTCCACAGTTACAAGCATGTTTTATTTTTTTTCTGAAGTAGCTGGTACTTAGTCCCTATCTCAGGGGTGGGCAAACTATGGCCCGCCGGCCACATCCGGCCCGTAGGACTGTCCTGCTCAGCTCCCTGAGCTCTCGGCCTGGGAGGCTACTGCCAGCCCCACTCCCACCTTCCCTCCTCCCCTGGAGCCTCAGCACGCAGCGCGGGCAGCACTCTGGGGGGTGGGGCAGCGTGTCTGGCTCTACGCGGCTGCCAGACATGCTGCTGAGAGGCATGGTAAGGGGGCCAGAGCTGGGGTGTTGCATAATGGGTGGGGAGTCCTGGGGGCAGTCTGGGAGCAAGCGGGGTTGGATGGGCATAGGAGTCCCGGGAGGTCTGTCATAGGCAAGGGGGGTGGATAGGGGTCAGGACAGGGGGAGGGGGATTGGTTAAGGAGGTCTCATGAGGGTGTGGTCAGGGGACAAGGAGCAGAGGGGTTGGATGGGGGTGGGGTCCCATGGGGGTGGTTAGGGGCAGAGGTCTCTGGAGGGGGTGGTCAGGGGACAAGGAGCAGGGAGAGTTGGATGGGTCGAGGATTCTGAGGGGGGCAGCCAGGGAGCAGAAATGGGACGGGGTCAGATATGGGGCAGGGGCAGGCTGTATAGAGAGGCACAGCCTTCCCTACCCAGCCCTCCATGCAATTTTGTAACCCCGATGTGCCAAAAAGTTTGCCCTACCTGATACAAGACACAGGTCTAAATGAGCCACTGATATCATCCCATACTGCAGTTCCTAGAATACAGAAGATACACCTCTCTATGACCTAAAAGTCTGCCACCTCAGGTGACATAATTCAGTTCCCAGTCTTACAATTGGCAGGAGCAGACATTTCCACTTTTAGAAAGAAAACTCTGAACTCATCTGCCCTTAAAGCATCCCAAGCATTCAAACCTGCTTTAACCACATTTCTGCAACTAAAGCTTCAAATATTTATTCTGGGGACTGACACACAATGAGGGGGATACAGAAGCTGGTTTGGCAAGTTAGTGTGCAGGAGTTACTGCAATCTAATCACAGAGGGGCAAAAGCACAAATCATTTCAATGTTAAAGAATGATAACTGGATACAAATGTGGTGGTATTCCCCAACCCGTGCACATGCTAAACCAGGCATAGGCAAACCTTTTGGCCCAAAGGACACATTGGGGTTGCAAAATTGTATGGAAGGCCAGGTAGGGAAGGCTGTGCCTCCCCGAACAGCCTGGCCCCCACCCCCATCCAACCCCTCCCACTTCCCGCCCCCTGACTGCCCCCCTCAGGACTCCTGGCCCATCTAACCCCCCCATTCCTTGTTCCCTGACCGCCCCCACCCGAGACCCCCCACCCCTATCCAACCTCCCTGCTCCCTGCCCCAATTGCCCCGACCCCTATCCACCCCAACGGATCCCCGGGACTCCCACGCCCTATCCAACCGCCGCCCCCCCCCATTCCGTGACCCCCACACACACACACACTCACCAGAACCTCCACCGACCACCCCCTGGGACTTCCTGCCCCTTATACAATCCCTCGGCCCCGGTCCCCTTACCATGCCACTCAGAGCCATATGTCCAGCTCCGCGCGGCCCACTGAAGCCAGACTCCTGCCCCCCCAGGAGTGCGCAGTGCCACTGGAGCCATGCCTGGGAGAAGCCACAGGCCAGAGAGCTGCCAACACAGTGCACTGAAGCTGTGGGGGAGGGGCTGGGAAGAGCCTCCCCGGCCAGGAACTCGGGGAGGCCGGTTAGGAGGGGCCCACAGGCCGTAGTTTGCCCACCCTTGTGCCAAACACAGTTTAAATGGTTCTCAGAAAGGAGTTAACTCCAAACTAATAAAGATGAAATAGGAACAGCTTGATTGGTATCAATGTAAATGAGGAAATAAAAGTAGCCCCATAGGCAGGTAGAGCCAGAGTATGTTTCTAGTGTATTTAAATTAGATTTAGTGATGATGTTCAGTCTCTGACATGAACAGTGTAAATACTATTGCACTGTATCAAAATAATATGGGACTTGTAAAAATCAGGCATCACTCGTGTTTCAGTTATAACCCATCAAAGAGAAATGAAAATTTCACTAGGTCATAAACTGCCCTATGGCTGAACTTTAATAAAAGAGGCGATTTAGAGGATGCCAAATGTAGTTTATTTGATTTCATGAAGCTACACTAAATGGACATTTTTCAGCCCTACCAAGGAAGTAACAGAATTAAGAGTTGCATGTGGAGCCTTCACTCGGTTCTCTTTTGTGTATGCCTCATGAGCCAATTACCTGGTCACATGCTATATCACATGTATCAGACAATTTACTGCCTTTGATACAAGGCAATTTTTGTTGTTACTGCGGCTTATTCTGTTTTCACTGGTGTTATGGTCCAGTATATACACGGATTTAGACTTTTTAAGTAAGTCCTCCCTCAGCCATGTATTTTAACAGTTAGCAGCTAATAGAGTTTCTGTGACAGTTTGGGGTTTTTTTAAAAAAATCCTCCCATTCTTCCTTCTTTTTCTCTAGGAATACGTATTAGGAAGAGAAGACAATGATGCTTCTGAGGCAACACTAGCAAGGACCCAAGCAGGAGAGGAGAAAAGATGGTTGAATGTGGAAGCTGCATTATGTGCCACAGCCCTGAGTGGGTATCTGAAGCTCCTATGCATGAAATGTTGCCTAATATAGCTCAGGGAAGAGATGATCCAAAGATAAAGATAAGCAGCTGGAGACTAATGATAGAATTCAGATGGGGATCTGAAGATACAAAAACAGGAGAAAAGAGGGTATTGAAAACTCAATATTTGCTGACACCAGATCAACAAACAACCTGGAGGGAAAACTGCAAGAAGAGGAGGCTGATCCAAGGCAGAATGTGGCCACTAAACAAAGCAAAGGAAGAGATTGTCTAGTGTAGGTAAAAATAAGTTGAGTTAGGTTTGGTGCATTGGAAAAAGAGAAGAAACAGCAGATGAGGAGTGGGACGAGGGAGAAAAGAAGGAAACACAGTCCCTGCAGAAGAGACAATGGAGATAGTTAGGGACCAATTTTTCTATCGAAAAATTAGGATAATGTTGGCTGCCGCTTCCCACAATTCCCAATAGCCAGGAATGGCGAACTGCAGCCATTGGGAGCTGCAGGGGGCATGCCTCCAGGCAGTCAACATACACAAAATGTTTTGCAGCCCGCCAGCAGATTACCCCGATGAGCCGCATGCCCAAGGTTGCCGACCCCTTGGTCTAACCTCAGTAGTCAGCCTCTGAAACAAAATTATGAAAGAAGGAAAAATTAAATCTATAGAGAAAACAGAGGAAGGGATATAATTCAACATGGATATACTAAAGGTAAGTTGTGCCAGATAATTTAATTTCCTTCTTTAGGCAAATAACGGACTTTAGTGAAGAGAAATGCCAAAGAACTAATATACAGACTTAAGTAAAGATTGACATAATGGTACATGGGAAATTACTGGTTAAATTAGGGAAGATGGGGACCAGTACAAGCAACGTAAAGTGAATAAGGAATTGGCTAAAGGGGAGAATGCAACAGGTTGTGTGAAGGTGACTTATCAGACTGTAGGGAGATTACTAGTGGAGTTCCTCAAGGATCAGTCTTGGGACTAATCATCTTTAATATTTTTATTAAATGACCTTAGCACAAAAGTAGGAGTGTGCTAATGAAATCTGCTGATGATGATACAAAGCTGTGAGGCAATGTCAATACAGAGGAAAATCGATGTATTATACAGGATGATCTGGATGACCTTAAGGCCTGGAGTAATAGAAATGGGATGAAATTCAATAGTACAAAATGCAAAGTCACACACACAGGGACTCGGAATAAGAATTTCTGCCACAAGCTGGGGGGTCATCAGTTGGAACAGAGGAAGAGAAAGCTGGGTGTGTGGATTGATCACAGGATGATTACAAACCACTACTGTGCTGTGGCTGTGAAAAAAAGCCAATGTGATCTAGGATGTAGCTGGTGAGGCATTTCCAGTAGAGATACAGCAGTATTAATCCTATTGTAAAAGACACTGCTAAGATCTCAACTGGAATACTGTATACAATTCTGTTCACTTGTGGTCAAGAAAGATTAATTCAAACTCAAAACAGATGCAGAGAAGAGCTTCAAGAATCATATGGGAACGAGGGCCCATCTCATGAGAGGAAATGGGAAAAGCTTAGCTTATTCAGCCTAGCAAAAAGGAGGCTGGGACGGGATATGATTACTCCCCTAAAGTACTTGTAAAGAGTAAACATCAGGGATGGTGAAGAGCACTTTCTACTAAAGGATGTTATCAGCACAAGAACAAATGGATGTAAACTGGCCAAGAACAAATTCAGACTGGACAGTTTCTAACCATCAAAGTGAGCTTCAAGAACAGCCTCCCAATAGGAGTTGGGGGTGGGAGGGAAGACAAACAACTTAATTAACTTTGAGAGAGAGCTGGACAGATTTATAATTACGATTACATGATGAGTTGCCTGAGATGTTAGGGGGCAGTTCTCAGCAGCCCTGGGGTTTTCCTTCCAGTTCATGTCTTATACTCCTAAAGCTAGTGCTTTATGGCTTCAGTCAATCACCTGCAGGCAATTTCCCTCCCTATGTATTTTGTGAGGAGTTTTCCTTTGGTCATCTTTTGCTGAAGCATCAGAAAGAGTCACAGCTGGAGATGGGACATTGAACAGGGTGGGCCAGTGATCTGAGGCAGCATCAGGCATTTGCTCTCTCTCGTACTTAGTTAGCTGGTGCTTGCTCAGAGGCTCAGGGTCTAACTGATCACAACATGTGAGGTCAGGAACCAATTTTTCCCCAACTCAGATTGGGTGATACCACCGGGGGGGGGGGGGGGTCATCTTCCTCTGGAGCATATGGGTGCAGTTCACTTGCCAGAATTATCTGTGCACCTCTCTCAATCAATCCTCTGACATTACGGAGGCCTCAGACATTGGTGAACCTTGGTACCTCATTTTTCTGCCTGTAGCACATAATTGTTTAGTCTCCTGTGGGCTGTAATATTTTGGTCTCATTTTGGTTACTGGGTTTAGTTTGCATGTGTTGGCAGTCTGTGATATACAGGAGGTCAGAGTAGATGATGGTGGTCCCTTTTGGCCTTAAATTCGATGACTAATAAATTTAGTCAGTACCATAATCCACACCCCACAAAACAAGCAATTCAATGGATGTGGCAGTGAACTACAAAGCGGAGCTACCAAATTAAGTGGCCTACAGAGACGAGCAATTTTTTCAATTATCATTCTCTGTTCTACTACTCTATAGTGTGTACTAATATATAGTGTGCAACTCTCTCCATATAAACTCTATAGTGTGTAATATAAAAATAAACAGCAATTATATCAAAATGTTTTATCACACTGAGAATTACACCTTGCTTCAAGTCATTATGATATGCATATCTGTCAAATCAGTTAACTCATGCAACTAAAAAAAATTAATCACGATTAATAGCAAGCACTATACACTGTTTTCTGTGTTGTAATCTAAATCAGTATATCTGAAAATGTAGAAAACATCCAAAAAAATCTGAATAAATCATATTCTATCGTTTAACAGCATGATTAATCAAGATTAATTTTTTAATTGTGTGATTGAGATTAATTTTTTTAATCGCTTGACAGTGCTATATGCAACCTAAGCTTTGTCATTTATTGACTTGACTGCTGAATTGTGCAGCCTTAATATTCATGGATTTGTTTTAAAAAAGTTAAGTTTCATTCAATGAATAAAGTTTTAAAATGAGTCATAACAGTTCAATTGAATCCAATTCACTACAACAGAGAAGAGACCTTGCTCAGTGAATCCATGCCAATTTTCACTTTTCTACCCCAAGTCCTTTTGGTTCTTCAAGCTCTTTTAAGACATAGATAAGAAATAATTCTCCTGTTCCTGAGGACCAAGGTTCGATGGAGGGAAGGGAACACACACACCCCTTTCTCCCTTCCTTCCCCCACCCCCAACTCTTTGTCGTGAAGAGCAAGTGAATAATTTTTACTCAATCTTTTCAAGCCCAGGAAATCTGAGTTTGAAGAGTAAAAGTTAAGGAAAGTTATAAGCAAATGAAACCAAAGGATGTGAACTGAAATTCTTATACAACCCTCGCCATTAGCAGTCACTGCCACACTCATAACCGTAACATTATAACTTCAACAGACACCATCACTACACATGGTGAAGGACGGTTTGGCCACAACTTCTCCAACATAGCTCAATAGTAGAGTAATTACACTACTAAAATACAGCTGGTTCATGGGAAGAGTACCTACTTACTACAAATCCACATTTTGTGGCCTGAAATAAGATGATCCTCTTGGACTTCAGTTTCAGTAAAGTTTATTTCTCCATTTGTAATAAAATGTGAGCAGAAAGCCCAAGCAGAAAGACTGACCAAATGAAATGGGGGAGAAACATTTGTCAAAAGTGCTACATTAGTTTTCTGGGTTAACCAGAGTTCTAAACTGCTAAGATCAATAGAAGAAAGAAGCAACACACAAGACAGTTTGAGATGCTCGTAGGATAATATTTGTCAATAGCTCAACATTTTCACAGTGCTTTAGAAACAAAATAACTTTGTGTTTGAATTCTATGTTGGTGTGTCTGAACAGCTGTTAAGTATGCAGTAAGGTCTAATGCTATAAGCTAAGAAATGCATTTCTGTGTTAGGAAAAGGAAAACAACAAATTAAATCAGTAGGGAGAAAGATTCTTAATAAGTGCCTAAGGATCATGAGATTTGTTTCCAAACAATGACTGTATGGGAAACTATGGGCCTATTTGTAAATTTAGCTTTCAAAAGGGATTGATTCTGCTGTATAAAAAAATCAGGGCTCTGAACAGTACTGCCCGGCATGACAAGGATACTAAATGAAGCTAGCAATGAAGTGTTTTGCTAGCCAAGTTCAGATAGTTGAACTTCGAGGTCTAGCAGTAGAAATGTAAGTTGCATAGCAGCAGTTCACTTTGGGTAGTCACAAAACATACATTAGAACCATTAGCAATTACACAAAAGCAGCCTAAAAAGTTATTTCAATTACAGAAAATAAAGATACAAATTATGAGAGGAGACAGAACAGGCCCAGGCACAACCATCTCAACACAGATCAAAACTGAAAATAAATCATACATCTAAGCTGCAAATATTCAAAAAGCCCATAAAATCAGAAGCATTCTAGGTTTTAAAAGAGGACAGATATCTATGTCTTTAGTTTTATTATCTTCAACTAAAAAAATGTTAAGAGAGACAACAGCTTCACAACATATAGGGTAGGTATAAACATGTTTATCCAATCATTTTCCTCATTTTAACGTCCCATTCAATAAAATTGCTATCTGGAAAAGCATTTCTCCAATAACAGGGGTCAGTATACATTTCCCCTAATAGTTATCATCTCTCTAATCCCCCTACTCCCCAGAGAGGCTACCACTGATTTTCATCCTCACCATGTATTGTCAGCAGTAGTAGTGTGATGTCCATATTAGGATTGAGGTAAACTGTGCCTCATTTTAAACCATCTGTCCTGTATAAAGCAGCTGGCCAACCTCTCAATGAGGGAAAAGCAGTTACAAGTGAAAGTCAAATTTTAGAAATCCAGTTTTTCTGTAGAGAGCTTACCTCAAATGCGAATCATTAGGCCATATGGCTTCACAAGTGGAACTGCGTCAAAATGTTCACTCCTCAAAATGGGACGGGCTTTGAGCTGTAGGCACTGCGACCTAGAGAAAACAAGAAGTATAGGTAAGACTATTGATATACGGATTCAAGCAAGAGTCTCTACACCAGAAGTGGGCAACCTGCGGCCCGTCAAGGTAATCAGCCGGTGGGACACCAGGCGGTGTTTATGTTGACCATGTGCAGGCACGGCCACCCGCAGCTCCCAGTGGATTACACGTGTAGCCTGCACGCTGCTCACCCTGCTCTACACTATTATTGGCTGGTTGAATCTGAGGAGAAAGTCTCAATTTAACATGGCTCGGATGGTCAATAAATTCCAATACCAGAAAGCACCATTGTGATCATCTATTCCAGGGGTCTCCAAACTTTTCAGCCCGAGGGCCGCATTAACTATCAAATAGCAGTTCGGGGGCCGACAACACACTCGAGGTCCAAATAAAAAAGAATCAAAACATGGATGTTGTTTTTAATTATTTATTTAATATTATTTTATTCAGTTATTATTTAATAACACATTGATACACTACACATGAACACCTGTTCACTACACATGAACACTACACATCAACCCCCAAACTGACCCACCCAGCCAGGTCTCTCCCCCCCAAACCTCCTTTCCTCCAACCCCCCCCCCCCAAATGACCCACCCAGCCAGGTCTCTCCCCCCAAACCTCCTTTCCTCCAACCCCCAACTGACCCACCCAGCCAGGTCTCTCCCCCAAAAACCTCCTTTCCTCCAACCCCCCCCCCCAAATGACCCACCCAGCCAGGTCTCTCCCCCCAAACCTCCTTTCCTCCAACCCCCAACTGACCCACCCAGCCAGGTCTCTCCCCCCCAAACCTCCTTTCCTCCAACCCCCAACTGACCCACCCAGCCAGGTCTCTCCCCCCCAAACCTCCTTTCCTCCAACCCCCCCCCCCAACTGACCCACCCAGCCAGGTCTCTCACCCCAAAACCTCCTTTCCTCCAACCCCCAACTGACCCACCCAGCCAGGTCTCTCACCCCCCCAACTGACCTGCTCAACCCGGTCTCTCCCCACAGACCGGTTCGCCGCCTGGCAGTGGGTGGCTCCTTGTTTCGCCCCCTGCAACTGCGTGGCGGTGCGGCGCGTCCTGGCCCCAGCTCTGAGCCGTCCCTGGCCGGCGGCGGCGGCCGAGCGCGCGGCGCGTCCAGGCCCCGCGGCTGGCGGCGGCGGCCGAGCGCGCGGCGCTTCCAGGCCCCGCGGCTGGCGGCGGCGGCCGAGCGCGCGGCGCTTCCAGGCCCCAGCGCGGAGCCAAAAAGATCTCCGCGGGCCGGATGAGAGGGCCTCGCGGGCCGCATCCGGCCCGCGGGCCGTAGTTTGGAGACCCCTGATCTATTCTAATCTCTTGCATAACACATGCCATAGAACTTCCCCAAAATAATTCCTACAGTTATTCTTTTAAAAATCAAAATGAATGTTTTTCTAAAATTGTCAATGATGGAGAATCTACCACAACTCCTGGTAAATTGTTCTGTGCTATATTTCCTATATGAATTTGGATAGCTTCAAGTTCCAGAAATTAAATTTGGTTATAGCTTTCTCAGCAAGATTGAAGAGCCCATTATTAAATATTTATTCCCCATGTTGATACTTATAGATTGTAATTGAACCATCCCATAAACTTCCCTTTGCTAAACTACACGGATTGAGCACATTCAATCTACCACAATAACTAAGGCATGTTTTCTAATCTTCTAATCAGTCTGGTGGCTCTTCTCTGAACCCTCTCCAATTTTTTCAACATTCTTCTTGAATTGTGGGCACCAGAACTGGACACACTATTCAAGAAGCAGTCATATCAGTACCAAACAGAGGTAAAATAGCCTCTACTCCTATTCAGGATACCCCTGATTATTCATCCAAGGATCGCATTAGCTCTCAGTGACACTGAAGCCAAGTTCAACTAATTATCTACAACAACCCATAAATCTTTTTTGGAGTCATTGCTTCCCAGGGTTGAGTCTCCCATCCTATAATTATGGCCTCCAGAATGTATACATTTAGCCATACTGAAAGCGCATATTGTTTGCTTGCTCCGAGTCTACGAAGTGATCCAGATCGCCCTGCATCAGCAACTTGTCCTTTTCATTATTTGCCATTCCCCACAATTTGGGTGTCATCAGCAATCTGTCAGTGATGATTTTGTGTTTTCTTCTAGGTCATTGATAAAAATGTTAAATAATATAAGGCCAAGAACAGACCCTCTACATTACCGTACTGAGCATGTGTTTCTCCAATGAGGATTGCCTGTTTATAATTACATGTTGACACCTATCAATCTATTTAACGTGTGCTATGTTCATTTTATCTTTCCAGTATTGTAGCCGAGTTGGTCCCACAATAAGAGAGAGAGAGAGAGAGAGAGAGAGAGAGAGAGAGAGAGAGAGAGAGAGAGAGAGAGAGAGAGAGAGAGAGAGAGAGAAAATCATCTCTTTCACCAAAAGAAGTTGGCCCCATAAAAGATATTATCTCAGCCACCTTGTCTGACTCATGTTACATTTTATATTATTCTGGTTTTTTAATCAAACTGTCATGTGGTAACAAGTGAAACACCTTCGGGGAGTCTAAGCAAACCACATCAGTGCTATCACCTTTATCAACCAAACTTGACAGGATCTATTTTATATAACCCCATATTGTTTGGAATTAATAATATTACCTCCTTTAATATTTAAGACAGGTCCATTATCTTGCTGACAATCGATGTCAGATTGACAAGCCTATAATTACCCAGGTCATCCTATTTACCCTTTTTAAACACTGGCACATTAGTTTTCTTCTAGACATCTGGAACTTCCCAGTGTTCCAACAGTTATTGAAAGATCAACATTAACAATACAAAAAACTTCTCAGCCAGCAATTTAAAAACTATGGGATGCAAGTTCTCCAGACCCGCTGATTTAAAAAGGTGCATCTTTAGTAGCATGCAGTGCAGTTGTAGCCATGTCGGTCTCAGGATATTAGGGAGACAAGGTGGGTGAGATAATATCTTTTATTGGGCCAACTTCTATTGGTGAGAGAGACGAGCTTTCGAAGCAAAGAGAAAGTGTGTGTGGCTCAAAAGCTCCTCTCTCTCACCAACAGAAGTTGGTCCAATAAAGGATATTACCCCACCCACCTTGTCTCCCTAATATCTTTAATAGCTGCTTTTTAACATCCTCCTGAGATTTTATGGAATGGAAAGTGTGTTGTGAGACTACATCATCTGTTTTTCCCCAATGCAGAAGTGTTCAATAAATATTTAGGCCTTTTCTGCATCATTATTGATAATTCTACCATTTCCAGGTGGTAGTGAACCAATACTGTTATCAGGACTCTTTCTTCCTAATACACTTTAACCCCTTATTGTCTTTAACAATGATTTCTCGCCATAGATTTCTCCCTGTGTCCCTTTTCTTCCCTTCCCAATTTTCTAGCTTCTAATTTATATTCCCCTTTCTTCCATTTCTTTTTATATTTATTTTCTAGATGCCTTCACTCCCCTTCTAAATCAAGGTTGTTGTTGTTGGTTGTTGTTTTTAACCAATACAGCCTTCTTCGATTGTGAGGTGACTTTTGGGGCATCTAATAAATTATTATTCACATTTTTCTGATTATATTCTTCCTCACAGCTGGTGTGGCTTGAAATTGTTTTCAGCTTTGTGCAACTGGCTCTTTTAAAACACCAAGTAGTATATTTTACTGATTTGGACTTCATTCAGTTTGCACATTACAAATGTGATCAAGTTATAATCATTTCTATCCAAGATATTATTAATTTTAGTTCTGTGATCAGTTCCTTTTATCTGTCAAGTTGAGATCTAATATGGAATTCTCCAGTGTTGGCTGAGTTAGGAAATTGTCATCTAAAATGTTTAGACATTCCAAGGATGTTTTAGTACTGGCAGCATGAAACATCCAGTATGTGTCACTCAAACTGAAGTCCCCTGTGATCATGCAGCTTCCCACCCACTCACACATGGAATTGTTGAAATGCAGTTACCTATTTTTTTGGATAATTTAAAGATAAGAAATACTAAACACACATGAAGAAAAAAGTATCACCAAGTGTTCAAGTCTGACCTGCTTCTTCTTATTTAAGTTTCCATTATTAAAATGTGACACTTGTGTACAAGTTCATTAAAAAAATATTTTCCCAGTACATCTATAACTATCATTATTTCACTTATGATTCAAAAACCAAGGCTTCTGTCCACTAGATTTACCAGTTAAAACAGCTCTTGCACTCTAACCTGGCAGATGTACCAATTATATTTGGCAATTTTTAGCACAATTCTCTACCACATTCTATTCCTAAATTCAGTCTCTTCCTTATAAGCAAGCAGCTTTACCCTCACCACCAGCAAACATTACTTAAGGTACAGTAGTCACTCTAGAGTTACTGGGGAATGATATAGGTTTACTATGTCCAATCATGTTGGAGGCTTCCCTACTGGAGCAATTTGAAAGTCAGGAGCAAGTTTTCTTATGTGCTCATTATACTGAACCAAGACATATGGATTGATGCAGAATGCTAGAAAACTGCTATAAACAGAATCCCAGATGGGAACTCATTAATGCTTTGAATAGCACCCAGTAACTGGTCCAATGCTGCACCCAAGGCCCCACTTTGTAACTTACAAAGCACTGTAAAACAATGGGCAGACTGTAGCTATCATGCAAATCTCTGCAGAATGGAGATAAGGATGATACCTAGCAAAATGCCATGACTAATGGAATGGGCTTTTACAAACCTGCCTCTCTTAGAAGACTCAAACACAAGAGGTAATACAAATTACAGGATCATGTCTGATGCCTTGGGATCTGAAGAAAGGTATGGGGTTGGAAGCAAACTTCTCAAATTCATTAGAGCTACAGAATTTGCCCTTGCTGCATTTTTAGAAAGTAGAAGGTGGCTGAAAGACAAGCAGACATTCTGCTTCACGTGGAATAAGGAACCACCTTTTGGAATGAGAATGAGGGGCTGATCTGATCACAAGGCTGTTGGGAGAGAAAGGAAAACCTACAGGAAAAGGTTATCATCTCCCTTCATTTTCATGGGCAAAGTGTTCGGCACTTGGAAACCTACTTCCAAGAATCTGACAATGCACTCTGACTAGATATTCGTATGGCAGGACAGTGAGATCTTTTGCAACGTTTTAATTAAAAGTCCAAGAAAGCATGGCCTTTTAAACTACAGCCTCAATCCCAGTTTCTGGTTACTGGAGAACACTAAGTACCTAGAAGAAATCCTACTGAATCCTTTCTATAAACACACAGTTTTCTCTAATAGATTTTAGATGGAAAAATTGGATTTCTACGGTGTTCAAGGCTGGACATTATTTATTTCCTCAGCTCCAGCTGAGCTACTTGCAAGAAGTTTTGAAGTAGGGGGAAAGCTAGTGAAAGAGTTCACAGCACCTCGTGAAAGCTACTAACTATAACCACAACAAGCTTTAACTTTAAAGCCTTTTGATTGTGTGTGGAGCAGCTGGCAGTCTTCCCAGCACTGGACAGAACCAAGCACCTGACAGAACCTTCAAAGCACCTGACAGAACTGAGGACTGTCCTAGTTGCACATGTTTGTATCTTAGCAAACTAGCTTGTGTTCAGAATGTCTCCCAGATGGTCTGCTTTTTGATCACTGCCTCTAACCAGGTTTGCCTTCATTTACTTCCTAAACTCTGGGTGCCTATGTTGCCTATTCCTTAAATAAAACAAAGTAAGACTCATTGATTAGCAAGGTACTTCAGGCTCATTTATATACACCCAACCACTGATGCAGTTGTTTGTTATTAGGACTGCCATGGGATACAATGAAATTCAAGAACAGAACTGAACTAATTTAGAAAAAAAATGTGTCTTGTTAAGGAGGCAATTGCCCATGTACAGCTACTGATAGGAGACCAAAGACATCTGTGCAGTGATGGACTGATAATTACTTATTGCCTAGTCCAGCTCTTTCAATGATAAGCCTTACTACATTCTGAAAATACTATAAAACCATGTAATGGATTTCCTGACTTATTAGAACAACAACTGTTGTGGACAGCAGATCGTTGGGCTCAATAGGTAGTGATCAATGGTTCCAAAGAGGATGAATCTAGACTGTTCTCCGGGGTACCAGATGACAGAACAAGGAGTAATGGTCTCAAGTTGCAATGGGGAAGGTTTAATTTAGGTTGGATATTAGGAAAAACTTTTTTTACTAGGAGGGTGGTGAAGCACTGGAATGGGTTACCTAGGGAGGTGGTAGAATCTCTTTCCTTAGAGGTTTTTAAGGTCAGACTTGACAAGGCCCTGGCTGGGATGATTTAGTTGGGGTTAGTCCTGCTTTGAGAAGGGGGTTGGACTAGATGACATCCTGAAGTCCCTTCAACCCTGATATTCTATGATCCCTGCTCTGCTTTCACAGCCACTGCTAAACACATGGGGAGAAAAGGAAAGTTGAGCACAAGGAACAATCTCTCAACAAGAGGTCAGTCCCATCTAAACTGTTCTAGCCTGTTACCAATGTTATATATAGTTCATCACTCACTTTCACTCACACAATTTACATTGCCCACCTACCTTTATTTTTCCATATTCCCAGTCAAAATTATGTACTAGAATCAAAACCAGACACTAGAAAAGGAAATGCAACCTTAGAAGTGCCTGCTTCTCCTCCCTCTGCCCCATTGCTGTTTGGTCTGATGCATCTCTACATGAATTTTCCTCTGCTCTTTTTTAGAGGAGCAGAGCATCAAGACTCTTCACCTTGGCCCACAAAACAGCAAGCAAGAGAAGTTTAAGCTCAGAGGAAAATAAACCAAAAATCAAATCCTTAACTCACAGTTTCTTAAACAGCATATTATCCTTCCATCTTCGGTTCCTCCTTGCTTTTTTACCCTAAACAAGTACCTCCTCCTTTCCTATCCTCAAGAATCCTCGTCTTTATATTCAACTAGTTTATTTTTATTAGCTGGCTTTAATAGTCCTAGTAAACCTACTCCCCCTCTACCTTAGTATGAGCATTACAAGCTATTCTTTCTTTAAGTACACATTTGCGATGCTCTTTCCTTCTCCCCCTCCAAAAAAAAGTACACTTTAGATATATGCACAAAAGCACTTTTCAGCCAGGCCAAATCCCAGTTCAGAGAGAAGCCAAAAATATAAACGCTCTGAAAGGTGAGCTTCAGATGAAATTTTGCTGAAAATGGGATTTAAAGTTAATTACCCAAAGACTACCCTCAGATCAGATGCAGCATGTGAAGCTTCATGAAAGTCAGTTTCTTTCAGGGGGGGGAGGAATATGTTGGAGACAGGACTTAGTGTTAAGCTTGCTTCAACCATACCTATTGCTATCAACACTCCATAGCCGTACCAATATACTTGTCTACTCTTTCTGCTGCAGCATGTACTATGCTCTTTGCCCATCAGTGCCGGTGAGAGAAAGCTGGAGCTTACGTAATTATTCTCTCTTTAAAACTTCAAATCCAGCCTCTGAAAGGCCTCTAAAATTTAAGCCATATTGAAGGAGTGTTGTTTCTTTAGCTGGTTGTCTAGGTATGGGGCTTTCCATTCATTCTTTAAGGTATTTGACACTATCAAGAAAATTCTGGCAAGAACTTGTAGTACATAGCGTGGTGATGAGCAGGAGGCCTAGAAGAGAATACTGGAAAAGACTACCTCTCCCAGGGAACGTTTGATGGCTGGTGGAAAACTGAATACGTAAAGCTGAAACTGAGGTCTACAGTCACTAAAATATTCTTGACTTTGGCTGCAATTATTGCCCGTACTACCTCCATAGTAAAGAAAATTGTAAGAGATTAAATAAGTCACTGGGAGTCCAGAACTAGTGACACTCAAATTTTTAGAAGTTAGAAAAACAGGGTAGAGAACCTATAGAGTATCATTCAGATATTGGCTTTTATATTTTGATGAGATGCTTGGTTTCATACCAGTAAAACAATGTTTAGATCTTTATAGCAGAGTAATGATTTAGGCAAGGAGGAAGATCCAAATATCCTTGGACATTTGCAATTACCCATTCACTCTGTTTTCTAGTTTGCAAGCATTTCAACCTGACATGCATCAGAACTGAAGTTCAGACCCAGAGTAAAATCAAAGCTTCTGCTTCCCTATTTGCCTGGATCATATAATTATTATTTGTACTGAATTAATGCCATGAGCCAGGCCCCACCCATGATCAGAGAATCATTGCATTAAGCACCATGCATACAACAAAAGAGAGAGTCCCAGTCTCAAAAATGTTTACAAAAGTGCATCACAGCTACCTCAGGGCAGTCTGTCCCATTCTTTAGACACGGTGACTATCTACTACAATATGTTTAAGAACAGTGGTTCTCTAAGTTACCTGATCAATGACTTTATGTATTTCAGAAACAAAGTTGTCCTATGCCAGATTAATGCAGACAGCTGTTCTAATTCAGACAGCTGTTCTGAATAGCTAGAGGTTTTTTAAGGCTGCATTTCATTTGAAGAGAATGTCCAAAGATGCCTCAGAAATAAGCCACATTGATGAAAAAAATTTTTGGGGGGGGGGGGCGTATTATTTTAAAGAGGAAAAAAACCCAAACCTTTTCTGGAATCTTTGTAGTTTTACTACCATTCCTTCAAATTACAAAATTTCCCTCGAGGCATAAATGTAGGCATGTACACACACAGTTTTTACTGAGCTTACATTACCTTACATTAAGGCAGCATCGCTTTTCCTGTCAATAAGTTCTACATAAATCCTCTAAGAAGGGACTGAAATTATCTTGGTGCATCAAGTTTGAACAAGACACTTTTAGGGACAGAAACCACCATCAGAAACATGCTTTAGTTTATACAAACTGACCTTCTTTGGAGCATTAGGAATACGACAGGAGCAGGCATCAGGTAAAGGAAACTTTTCTGCTAACATTTTTGTGACTTGTAGAAGGATACGATTTTGAGAAGGATTTTCCTCTACACTAAAAGGTCATCTGTGCAAACATCTGGCTAAAATTCTACATTTGTCCAGTGTTGGCCCGGGGGTGCTAATTCTTGACATATTTGCCCATTTTAAACAGTAAGCATCAATTGAAACTGAAGCCAAAATGGGTTCAAATTTTGTGTTCGGAGAGCCATGTGGTTTATTAGTACTACAAGCACTTCTTTCTCAGCAATGCTAGAGGGAGGTGCCACCACCTCAGCTACCAAATCAGGCAGTTGTTTCTCTGTGCAGTACATCAGGTGTCCTTGTCACACACAGGGAAGAGGCCCCATTAGGAAGTAAAGTCAGGTTGACTGAACACAGTGTGCATGGGCCTTCTCGCAGTAATAGATTCGGTAAAGCTACAAAGCCGCAATTAGCATATTTAAAATTTCTGAGCATAAGCAACAGAATGGGGACTAGAAGTCAATAAAACAATCATGTAACCAAAAGTGATGCCAGAAGCCCATAAACACCAGCTAATTAGAATATATACTTGAGTAGCAAACCAACTGCCTACGTTTTAGCATATATGATAAGCTGAAACACAGACAATTAAAAGATCATGAAAATATGCTTATAACAGATTGCTTTAATATCAGGTCGCAGGTAGTGCTGGGTGGGAAACTGATTAGTGCTGTGATTATTGTAACTGACACTCGTGTTTTTTAAAAAATCATCCCTGAAAAGACTACAAGTGCCTTTACTCATCATTTTCTGCCCATATCCAGAAGTATTGTCTGTGCTAATGCATACATTTGCCTGAATACCAAAGGAATTAAAAGCTAAGGAAAGAACACAATTCCAAGCTATGCCTGCTACTACAGATACAGTCTGCTCACACCTAGCAGTACAGTGAGTAAACACAGATAATAGAGAAACACATCAGAATAAAAGGATAGACTTCCAGTCATTTAAAGAGAAAGTCCAACTTCGGATGCTAAGTGTTTTATCTTAGATAGTGACTGGCTGAATGTTAGACACTTTCTTTAGCAAATAAATTTAAAAGCTTTATATTTAGAAGAAAGTTAAACCCACCTACCATTATGCCAATCCCCCCCTCCCCCCCACACACACACAATCTTAAAGTGTCATTGATTATAGCAGTCTCCTTCAGTTTTTTTTCAGTATTGCGTCCCATAATGCTATTATGGACTGTCCATCTGTCATAGTCCCTTTGGCAACAATTCTTTCACACATTCTTTGCCGTTTCCCCCTTCCCAGTAGCTTAGAGACCGATTTTCTATGAAGAGCAGAGGAGACCATCTAGATAGAATGACAGTGACTATCATGACAGAAGTATGCATGACAACACCTCCCCCTCTGCCCAGAAGTGATGCACTGATCTTTTTTAAAAAAAATATTTAAAAGTTATCACTTATATGCTCAGGGAATTGTGAGTGCTATACTAAAAATAGAGGTGCATATGTAATTCCTTCCATGGTGCCAAGGTTAGGTTTATATAGCACATGGAGTAAGGATGATTCTGGTAAATAGCACAGTGTATATGATATTGGACCCCAAAAAATCATGTACAACGTAAAATGAATGTCTGAGAGGCATGTTGGAGAAATGGTCTATGTATAAAAACAGTAGTGTGTTAGGACTGAATAGCGTGTTCAACTTCTACTACTTACCAAGTACCTCCCTTAATTAGGAAACATTAAAAGCAGGAAGCTCAAGAGTGTTAGCCAAGAAAGTCATAAGACACATTAATTTGACTTTTTTTCCATAGTACTGAAGTATAGCTTCTCATAAAATCTTGTTTCAGGATCTGATGAAATAGGATTGTGAGAGAAACTCTAAACTACCTTGTAGAA
The DNA here is from genome assembly GCA_032164245.1 of Sternotherus odoratus. Lineage (NCBI taxonomy): Eukaryota > Metazoa > Chordata > Testudines > Kinosternidae > Sternotherus > Sternotherus odoratus. The sequence goes on along the minus strand of JAVMKO010000002.1, from coordinate 199,560,891 downwards.
GTTCCCATCACACACTGACCTCTAGTGTAGTAAATAAAACTTAAGACATCAGGAATAGTTTAAAAGCTTTATGAAACGTTTTGTAAGCTATTTCCACCATGATCTGCCTATCAGACAATAAGAAAAGAGACTGAGGTCAGATGGATTTCATATGATTATACCCGCTTATTTTTTTAAAAACTGGAGAGAAAAATGTATCAAAATAAACAATAAGATTTGGAATGCTTTAATGATTTAAACTGCTGCTGTATTTATATAATGCACTCCACATCAAAGCTGCACTGGGCTACTTTGAACGCCAGCAAAAATTTATTTATTTTTAACTCCTACAGATTCTGTGAAGTACAGCAGGCTTACTGAACTTTGTAAAACAAGTTAAATAAAATCATTAAAAGCCAGATTGGGATGTCTCTAACACCACTGAGTCCAGTAATTTCACAATGGAGTCTACAAAATAAAAACAAACAAGTCTGTACATATTATAGCCAATATTTGGAACAAAAGAACTTTTTGTTAGGAATGAGGAGCCCACCTAGGATATCACCCCACTTCCTTAAAGGGAGACAAGGCTCCACACAGAAGCATTCCATGCCCACACGAGTCAGTAAAGGTGCTGTGACTCTTCGTAGGGACTAGTGCAGACCTATTTTTGAGGATAACAGAGAAGTTTGTTTTGAAGATATTTTTGAACCCAAGACTGATTTTTTTAAATTAGTATTTAGTTTCAGGATACAACCCTGCTTTGGGATGCTTCAGAAGGAGTGCCCTATGCTCACTGGGCACAATAGAATCTGGATTTTGTCCTGTGAGGCTGCTTTGTTTTAAATACATTTTTGTAGATATCTTTTATCATAACAGTACAAGTCCAACAGAATGGTCTTAAGCTTCAATGGCTGTGCTGAATCCACGATTACTCACCTTCATATTTATTTTTTGGGTGTTCCATAAGACACTGACCCGAAGATTACAGATACTAAGGGCACAGCTTTACTAGAGAGTTTGCAGTGGTGCTGCTGCAAGCTCTGTAATGTAGCTGCTCTAAGTATCTGCTCTCCCATCCACTTAACTACGCCAGCCCCGACAAGCTGCAGAAGCTATGTTGGTGGGAGAAGCTCTCCCAGAGAGAATAGTGCCGTCCACATCAGCGCTTATGTTGGTGTAATTTATGTCGCTCAGATGAGCAACATAAATGATGCCAACATAAGATGTAGTGGAGATGTAGCCTGAATCCCATAAGACATATTGGTTTCTATCTTTGATTTGGTTCTCAGCCCTCCCTTTAAAGTAGGGAAGTTATTCAGGAACTGCTTCTGAATTGAGTGACCTTTTCAAAAGTGTTTAAGTGCTCAGATTTCCTTGCTCACTTCCTCTGGAATTCATAGACACGCACTGCTATGGTTAGGCCAAGTGCTTTGTCTACTCTAGAGAGCTGAAGCACTTATAAACTCAGCTATCACGTCCCAAGCAGTTATTTAACTTTTAGCCAAAGTTCCTAAGTTATTCTCCCATTCTTACCCAAAAAGCTGTGCAATTTTAATGTTATGCACACGTTCTCAGTTAAGATTAACAAAAGAATGCTAACTTGTCAACAACCGATGCTAAATTCACTCAAAGAGAGAACCTTAAAATGCCAAAAAAGCCATTGCAGTTTCTCAGTACAGTACAACCTCAGAGTTGCGAACTGACACCAGTCACCCACACTCCTCATTTGGAACTGGAAGCACACAATCAGGTAACAGCAGAGATGCACAAAAAAAATACACTACTAAAAAAATTAACGGGAAAGCAGCATTATTCTTCTGCATAGTAAAGTCTCAAAGCTGTACAAAGCCAATGTTCAGTTGTAAATTTTTGAAACCACCACCATAACACACTTTTATCCTCCATTCCCGAGGTGTTTGTAACTCCGAGATTCTACTGTGGTCAGAAAAAAATACTTCAAGATTCCAAAAGATGGAATAATTAACAGGGACTTTTTAAATAAATAAATCACTGGGCAAAATTCAACATGCTCTCAGTTTCCAGCAGCCTAGTTCACACTGATTACATACTGCCTAGGACAGTGGTGGGCTAGGAACCGCGAACAGTAGCCGCTGGGAGCTGCAGGTGGCAGTACCTGTGGATGGTCAATGTAAATGAACCCTCTCGCAGCCTGCCAGCAGATTATCCTGACAAGCCGTGTGCAGCCTGCAGATTGCCCACCACTGGACTTGAAGTATATGTCCTCTAATAATGGGTGCCTAGTGATAGACATGTAAACTTGCCCTTCCAATGGCAATGTGCACAGGTAAAAACTCAAACTCAGCAGGTGCTCAGTTCTTTTGAAAAAATATGTAGTCAAGAAAAAAATATTCTGGGCATCCAAAATTAGAGGTTACTTCTAAAACTCTATGCTCAAAAGGAGACAGATAGAGACAAAAATCTCTTTTGCTGAAGAATATGGGTCCAGTATCAAATTATCTATAGCTTATGCCAGATACTATAATTCACACAGGGGCCTAAAACCAAAACCCAGAATCTGAGCAGTCCCAAACCAGACCTCAAAAATAATTGATTTTGCAGGACTCTGCATTTTGATCAAAGCTGGCTACCTGCTCCGTTGCATCACAAAAGCAGGCAGTGTTCCACAGACACACAAGAGTGAAAAAAGTCCATCCCTCCTGCGCCTCCTCACCAAATAACCTAGTCTGGGAGAAAGTATTGAGCAGGAAGCCGGAACACCAAGTTCACGTCTTACTTCTACCAATTGTTATTTCTTTCCAAGTGCTTCACAGCCCTTTATTAATAACTAAGCCTCACTCTCTAATTGTAGTATGTAGTCAAGTATTACAACCTTAATTTTACAAAATGTAATGTAGGTTGCACAAAGGTTACTTCAGGCAGAGTTGTGAATAGAATCCAGTTGTCTAATATGGCAGACTCAGATCTTATCCACACAACCACATTTCATTTCTGATTTGAGTGTGTCAAATACATGTCCTTTGATTATCCTATGGATAACCAGTACTCCACCCACTGTTAGGGATACCACTTACGGGTCCTGCTTCCTAATATGCTACTTTTGTTTAGCAAACAGTTACACAACCTACTGACAAAGTGTTTATTAAGAACATCTCTGGGGCTCCACACAGCTGACAGAAACTGTTCCTGTAGTTCAAGTGGTTTATTCTATGCAGGGATTAGAAGGTCCAAGGCATCCATACTTTGCTGATGATCCATGTGGGAGATCCTTATGGTAGCCTACAACAGAATTTGCATTTCCATTTTTTTTAAATGGTATATTTAATTAACAGGGAGAACATATCCTTTGGATGCATATGTATAATTATATTCCATCACTAATGATCCAACCAAAGTCAGTGATGAATCCTGGTCATGCGCCACCTGAGGCACGTTGCACATACACTAAGAAGAGCGATGGTATAATGTGAAACGAATGCCAGGTGCTCCACACCGCAGTCATTTATTACATACTTTGATTTTTGGTATCAGAGTCACAGGTTCGAAGGGAGAAAGGTATATTTCAAATTTTGTAACTAAGGTTGAGTCTCTAATTACAACTTAACCTGAAAAACCTGCTATGTAAGAATCCACACAATAACGCATTTGTTTCCAGAAGACTTACAGTTTGTGTAAACACATTAGAGTTTGATGCTATTTTAGGAAAAAAAGCTAGACAAAGTCTAGAACAAAAGAACTATTAGAGGTTTCAAAAAGTTAAGAGTGTAAAAAATATTCTGTTAGGTTGAAAATGTATGACAGACTTTTTGGAGAACAATGGTCTACAACTTATTCTAGTTAAAAATTAGACTAACATATGTCTACCCTTCAAAAACGTACATTACTTATAAAATTTCTAGTCCTCTCTGAAATCATAACTTATTTTTGTTTTTGATTTTAAAAGATAAAAAGACATTTTTCCTGGGAAATGGGAAACACAAAGGATGAGATAGCTCAACTGTTCTTACTGCCAGCGTACAAACATTAAGAAGATGGACATGGGAATATTAGACACAAGTTGCCCAATTTATCCGCCTTCACACACACACACACACACACACACACACACTCCTGCTACCTACCCCCAAGGATGAATGCAACAACCAAAATAAAATTAAATTAAAAAACCACATAAACAGGGCATGTAGAATACGCCACCTTTTCTCTAAGCTTTGTGCTCAAAGCCTTAGACTTCACATAATTTTAGCCACAACAAACACAGCTCAAAATACATTGTATATCTTGTTAGTGACTAATCATACAACCCCAGCAAAGGATTCCCCTTTTTTGGCACTGATAGCATGATGCATTATATACCAGTGTAGAGTTGTCAGTAAATTAATATATTGACCCATCTTAATTTAATCAGTAATCCAATTCCATATAAGGGATTTGTTAAGGACACAAGAGTCTGTCCTATCGGCTACTTTGATTAAAAAGCAGTGGTCCTTAACATAAACGGGCCTCTCACTGATTAGATTACTGTCTGCATGCACTGTAATCCAATAAACAAGATTCCTACAGGAGTGTCAGAAGTTAATTGTGTATGCTTGGTCGGAAGAACACAGTTTACTTGTGAAACATTCAATTTAATTTTATCTTATACGTCTATATCATGATCAGTGGAACAGCCGCCAGAGGGCCAACGTCCCCTGGAGGGACTGTTATTGACAGGACAAGAGTGAAACAGTGAAGTGGGGGTTAGGCTTGAAGAAACTCAGCTACATAGACAGAGCAGTGCACAGAGATTAATAAAGCTCCACTTGGTCAAGTTAGCCAGCATTCAGCATCACTCTTAGGGCTTGTCTTCACTATCGCGTCTCGTTAAGACGCGATAAATCGATCGCCCACGGCTCCCCCGTCGACGCTGGAACTCCAGCTTGCCGGGAGGCGCAAGCTGGAGTCAACGGGGGAGCGCGCCGCCGACTGCCACCACCGTGGGGACAAGCAGTAAGTCGGCGGCAGATACGCAAACTTCGTAGCTGAAGTTGCGTATCTGCCGTCAATCCCCCCCACCCCCCAGTGAGGACAAGCCCATAATGAGTGAAACATGGTGGCAATCTATGTTCCCTGTAAGCTGTGTGGCCATGCTGCAGGCTGTCAAGTGCCACATAGGCAAGCAGGGAGAGAGGCGCCCTTCCCCCGGCCCAGATTCTCTGGCGATGCCAGGGAGAGAAACTCCTCCCCCTCAGCCTGGCCCAGGCCTGCCGCAGTGGGGAAGAGGGCTGGGAGGGGGGGGGCTCTCTCCCCACCGTAGCTCCAGGGAAGCCTGAACCCCAAACCCCTCATCCCTGGCCCTACCCCAGAGCATACACTCTCCTATACCCCAACCCTCTGGCACATGTGGGGGTGGGGGGGTTGTTATGGAGCTTTTCCCATGCAGACCCTGGCTGACCCCTAGCCTCTCCCATTCAGGCATATCTGGCCATGTCCACATGTGACCCTCCCCTCCGATACCCCTCCTCCATCTACGTGTGTGTCTGTGCCCCCACTCAGTCACCCCCTCCCCTCCCTGTGGCCCTGCACCTCCACCCTCTCCCCCAGTCTGTCCTCCCCCACTAGCTCTTATGACCCCATCTGTCCCACCATGTCTGTCTCCTCATAACCCCTTCCTTCTGACCTGGCCAAAAAGGCACTGTGAAAAAGGGATTGCAGGCTCTCTCTCTTCCCTAGCTGGCCAGGAGCTGCCGCTCTGTTCTACTGCCACAGCACCCTTTTGTGGGAGAAAGGCGGAACTGCAGCAACTTTCCAGCCTAAGTTAACAAAGTCCTGTGGCACCTTAAAGACTAACTATAAAGTTTTGAAGCATGAGCTTTCGTGGGCTAATACCCGCTTGCATCCGACGAAGTGGGTATTAGCCCACGAAAGCTCATGCTTCAAAACTTTATAGTTAGTCTTTAAGGTGCCACAGGACTTTGTTAACTCTGCTATTCCAGACTAACACGGCTACCACCCTGATTCTTTCCAGCCTAAGTTCTTTCTGCTGGGGCTGGCAGGGGAGGCTGCTTTGTTCTAGTAACATGGTACCCTCTGTTGGGCAAAAGGAGGAACTGCAGCAACCTTCCAGTAGAACCTATTTTCTGTGCAAAAAGATAAAATTATGCACAGCTCATTAATTATGTGCACATGTAGTGGCACAGAATTGCCCCAAGAGAAAACTTAATGGGGAACAAGGCAGACAGCTCTGTACCACTCTGAAGCTCACCAGTGCCTCAAGACTCTCAGTAGTTATGAGAGCCCTTGGGACTTATTTTGCACCCCAGGGCAGAACAAAACTATGGAGCCATACAGGTTTTTCCACTTCAGACCATTCTGAAAGGGAAGAAACAAAGAGTCCAGTGGAGGTCTCAGATTGGAGAGAGTCCAGCAGAGGGCAACGAAAATGATTGGGGGCACTAGGGCACATGACTTATGAGGAGAGGCTGAGGGAAATGGCATTATTTAGTCTGCAGAAGAGAAGAATGAGGGGGGGATTTGATAGAAGCCTTCAATTACCCCACGGGGGGGGGGGGGCTCCCAAAAGGATGGATCTAGACTGTTCTCAGTGATGGCAGATGACAGAACAAGAACCAATAGTCTCAAGTTGCAGTGGGGAAGGTCTAGGTTGGATATTAGGAAACACTATTTCACTAAGAGGATGGTGATGCACAGGAATGGGTTACCTAGGGAGGTGGTGGAATCTCCATCCTTGGAGGTTTTTAAGGCCCAGCTTGACAAAACCTTGGCTGGGATGATTTAGTTGGGGTTGGTCCTGCTTTGGGCAGGGGATTGGACCAGATGACCTCCTGAGTTCTTCTAACCCTAATACTCTAAAATAGTCTATGTTTCTGCCTTGCGCATGTTGGCTACAATTTCAGGGATCTGACAGACTCCCTGATTTGGGACATGGTAGTCCATGGCACCTGACATCAAACACCTGCAAGAGTGGCTTCTCCAGGGCAGCAATCTTAAATTAGACAGATGCTTACACGTGGTGCATACAGGAGAAGCATCAGAGAATGGATAAAAACCCTAGGAGGCACAACACACAGAGACATCACACTTGCAATGAGACAACAGTGCAGGAGAGCAGCTGGGTCGAAGTCCCATACTCACAGTGAGATGCATTTATTGTGGGAGACATCATGAGCAGATAAAGGAGAAGTGCCCTGACCTAGGACAGCATTGAAAAGGAATGTGGCAAGATGAACCATTTCAGCAGTGTGTGCAAGAGAAGAGGAAGACACTCTACCTCAGACAATGGTGATGACATCTTGATTCTCTCCTTGAGAATGAGAGCATATCAAGTCAGGCTGCCGGGACAGGAAAGCAACAAGGGACAATACCAACCTTTATGCCAACAATGTTAATAGGGGAAACACCCTGTGAGATTTCAGCTGGATAGTGGGGCCTCCTGCAGTGTGATTCTTTGAGTGTGTTAAAATCTACTTCATCTCATTACAAAGAGGAGGCGCAATCTAACACTGTACAAGAGTAGAGTACATTAACTTTAACAATGCCGCCTGTAAGAAAATGTGACCTCCGAGTAACTAATCTGAAAAATAACAGATGGTACCAACTGAAGTTTGTGATGGTGGATGGTATTCCCTCTTGTAGAAACACAGCAATACAAGTCATGAATCTGATCAGATCAACATTGGGGAAGCAGAATTTTATAGCTGCAGTGCAAGAAGCAGTAGAGACAACTATAAAATAATAGGGGGATGTTTTTGAAGGTGACAGGTTCCTCGAAGAAAAGCTACAGCTGGAAACAGACCCCACAGTGGAATTTGAAGAGAGTGATATTGGCAGGGTGGCCAGCAGAAAAAAGCCCAGTAGTGGTAGGAGAAAATTAAAGACAAACTGCATGTGCATGATAGCATCATATTAGAGGACACAGAGCTGTTGTCCCTGCTTCTTTGTGTTTTGCATGACATCCTCACATAATCACACACAAAAACAAAACACACCAATATTTGACTACAGTGAATTATGATTCACATTTTTGGGAGGTCAGCCAAGGACCAAGGACCCTAGAGACAAGCTCTCTTGTGAGGATCCAGCCATTAGAGAAATACCAAAAGGCATTCACTAATGGAGTCATGAGGGGTGCAGTGTCACCCAGCTCATATAATGTCTACATAAGAGGGACAAGTGATCCAAAGGAACTGGAGGCGTTTGTGAGCCAGAAGACAAACACCCAGAGAGCATACAGAGGACATCACAGAATGGAGGCTGAGAACCAACTTCACAGAGAAGGAGGAAATGCCACAAAGAGATAGGTTCAAGAATAGCAGTCGTGTTAGTCTGTATCCATAAAGAAAGTGAGGAATACTTATAGCACCTTAGAGCAGTGGCCCCCAACGTTTGTCTGACCACGGACCGGTCAGCACTTTTAAAATTGTTCTGCGGCCCGGTGCGCAGCGCGACCGCTTTTCCGTGACGCGGCGCGAGCTTTTTTTTCCCCTTTTTTGCTGCGGACGCTTGTAAGTCCGCCGAAAAGCCGCCGAATTAATTAACTCCGACACTGAAAGCTGCGGCTTTTCGCCGGAAATACAAGGGCGGGAAGTGTGCGTCGGCACTGACTTCCGCACGGCGCCACCGAAGCGAAGGTGGCCGCGGCCCGGTACCAAATCATCCACGGACCGGTACCGGTCCGCGGCCCAGGGGTTGGGGACCACTGCCTTAGAGAGTAACTAGTTTATTTCAGCATAAGCTTTCGTGAGCTATAGCTCACTTTGTCAGATGCATAGAATGGAACAGAAGTAAAATGCATTTATACACACAGAAAAAGAAAGAAAATTGTACCAATTAGCATACCAATTCTAACAGCCCTCTTAGAAGAGAAATTACACAATTCTAAAGATGTGCGTCTCCTCCCAGGTATTTTTAAAATCAGTAAGTAACAGATGTCATCTTTATGTGCAAAGCTGAATAGCCTTCATACTCCCCTCTTGTAACCTCATTGGTTTTATGAGATCAGAGTTTCAATCACAATGTAAATAAATCAACTCAATTTATAAACAAAGTTTTGGATAATTCACCCAAGTAGATAAAATAATTGCAGTATAAGCTATTTTGTGGATTAGATTTCTTAGCACTCTGTGCTTCTCTTACCCCCTTGCTATACCCTCTCGTACTCTCTCTACACAAGGGCAATATGTGCTACTCACTGCTTCATATTCCTACAGTCTATCTTGTCACCTTGCAACAGATCTATTTTATGGAAGGTAAAAACCTACATTCTACTTTAGATATAAAATCTAAAAGATTTGACAGTGTATTTATTATAATCTGTGCCTTGTAAATCAGCAACAGGACTATGTACTGTATTTAGAAGACAGCACTTCTATTATATTTAATTATTTCAATGTCACTAGCATGCAAAGCTGGTGAATAACAGATTAATTCTAAACAAAGATTAAATGTTCTTCATAGACAATTGAAAAAGCAATGAAAAGGAATTACAAGTGCATGAGCATACATATAGCCCTTGTTAACGAGGCAAATTATGTTGTCTCCACTGTACAAAAGTTACTTGAAATAGGACTTTACAATTTCTGATCAACCAAGTGAAAAACTGACCAGCACAGCATTATGGTAAAGTCTACTTCAAAACATTGAAAAGAAAAGCTTTGTAACCAACCATAAACATAAGAGCATAGTGAGGGGACTGAGTAGTTCACTTCACTTGCATCATGCCGAGAGAAACCCAATACCACCCCTTAAAACTGCTGGGATCCCAACAGGGTACTCATCCTAAACATTGCCTAGAGGCTGTCTTAAGTCTGGATCACTGATCAAATGGGAAGCCCTCTACCCCAGGTTCCCTCCCTTCCCCTACCTTCACTACACTGCTGCTATTTGGAATTCTATGAGCAACAGCAGGCACGGACTCCATCCTCTACTGCTTGGACACGGTGTCTGGAAGGTAACAAAAAGAATGCCCCCTCTTTACTGTTTCCATTGCTTAGAAGGAGCATCTTGAACAGCACTAACAATCAAGTTGGGGGGGGGGGGATAACTCAGTGGTTGAGCACTAGCCTGCTAAACCCAGGGGTTGTGAGGTCAATCCTTGAGGGGGTCATTTAGGGATCTGGCACAAAAATCTGTCAGGGGACAGTACTTGGTCCTGCTAGTGTAGGCAGGAGGCTGGACTCGATGATCTTTCAAGATCCTTCCAGGATCCTTCCAGCCTCAATTACCCATTGATCTCATTTACACAGCCTATCTTGGTACTTGATATATGCTACTAGTGCTCCAAGTTTTTAAACCAGGCAACTATCCTGGTTTAAGAAATTATATGGATACAGTCAATTTGAAATCACTCTGCTTTAAAAAAAAAAGTTTTGGGTACCACATTGGCTATGAGGCAATCTATAAAATTTTTAGACTGAATGTCTGTTTAATCAAGTTAGTCAAGTCTAATGAAAGCCAATGACCTCAGGAAAACAGCAATGCTATGCTAGGCACAGTAAGCTAGGAACCTCAGTTTGTTAAGGGTGAGTGAGTATTTGCATGATCCTAATGGCACAGCTGTAGCAAGTTCAAGGGGAATTTCACATTTTGGAATGTGCTTACTGGTAAGCTGAACTGGGGAGAAGGAGCAGAGGAAAAGGTCCAAAAATTGGATATTTCCAAGATGGTACAGCAAGTGTGGGAGTTGACTCTAGCCTCCTCCAAGCAGTCAAAAACAAGTTCAGGTTGAAGTGATTGCTGCTGTGTGGAACCTTTCACGTCAGCCATTTGAAGCTAGTTGTCAGGATCCACCCATCAGGCTACTGGAATTAGATTTTGCCTCTACAGCAAACAGCTACTTTCACAATTAGATTTCCAAATCAAATAATCCAATCTGCAACATGCGCACTTCCACAGCACGTTATCTTGTTAGTTCCAAGGCATGTATCATATTTAAGATGCTATTTTGACTGTAGCCTCCTCAAGCAGAGGCAGATCTTGTACAATGTTTAGTATGCTGCCAGGACTTCAATTATCCTTTAAATCTCTCTTGACTTTTAAGGAGTTCTTGTGTCTGGGACACCCATTCCAAGGAAGCTGATTCCAACCCTAATTTTCAATTTAAGTTCACTCCATCATCCTTGATTATCTTGGCAAAAATTATTTTTGGCAACTTGGAACATAAGCCTCTTTTCTCACTCCAGCTCCAGAATTCAATTAATTAAAACTAGTTCGTGTGCAAATGCAGAAACATAGTATATGTGCCAGGAGTAAATGGGTCCCTAGAATCCAAAGCTCTTCTCATTTCATTGCTTTAATTTAAGCTTTTATATATCATGCCATGGTAGATCTCTAAACAGGAGTTTTGATATATAGATTTCATATTTTTGCAGTGAAACAGAACTAGTTGGTATGCTTAATGAGGTAATAGCTCTGTAATTTAAGTATCTGCAGCAACTTAGAGAAACTACTACACATTGAGCTCAATTTTTCAGCTTTGTTTTGTAATTGTATTTCAGTGACTCAGCTAATCTGCACAATACAGCTGTTTACAAATTTAAGATGAGCTGCCACAGGAGAGTAAATAGCGAATGCCAAGTCTCACTTGCTATTATAAATAAGGCTACAAATCTATCAAAAGTCACAGATTCTGTGATTTTACGAGACCTCAGCAACTTCTTGAAAATTCCAGTAATTTAGCCCTGGGTGCATGGCTTGGGCTTCAGAACTGATGTAGTGAAAACTGCATTAGTGTGTACATTTCAGTGATTTATTGTTTATAGCCCGCATCCTGTTACTTTTATAAAAATGTACATGCCAAAATCTTAGCCTTAATTATAAACCATCATATCAAACTAGGTATTCTGAGAGAAATATTAAATATTTTACAGTTTCAAGAAGTTCTCGCAGATCCTTGCAGGAATAAAAAAAACCTCTCTTCAGTTATGGAATGTCTATCTCAGCTAAAACAAGCTAAAGAATTCTTCAATTTAGAAGTTCTGCTATCAAACAATACCTGTATAAAACTGAGGCATGACACTGTTCCATGCTACTTGTTTTCTCCAGCCCTTAAGCATCAATTGTTTAGGGACTGCAAAACAGGTTTAATAATTTTATAATTCAGTTTAAGTTGCAATGCTTAAACTGGCTTCTGAGCATTCAGAGGGATTTTTTGAGTAATATTCTTCTATGCTTGGAGACTTGAGTGTTCTAGCTTTCATATGTATGGTAATTCCCTTCCTCCTACCCCACCCCCAGCATCCTTGTTTAAGCACTCTGAAATTCAGTGTATTTCTTCTTCAAAAAGTTACGTGCAAAATGTAACCGCCATGAGCTAACCTTTGTTTTGTTTGCCTAGCTCAGTATTTCCCAGCTCACAAGCACTTATGATGGAATATGAAATCACAATGGGAAGGATGTCTAACTATTCTAAGCTTCTAATGTACAGGAACTCCTCACTTAACGTTGTAGTTATGTTCCTGAAAAATGCTTAACCTCATTTCGCTTAAATTCGCAAATCCAATTTCCCCACAGGAATTAATGTAAATGGTGGGGATTCAGTTCCAGGGGGGAAATTTTCACCAGACAAAAGACTATTATATTATATATTTACACACACACACAGTACAAGTTTTAAACAAACAATTTAATACTGGTAAACAGCAATGATGATTGTGAAGCTTGGTTGAGTAGTGAAGTTAGAGGGTGGGATATTTCCCAGGGAATATCTTATGACTAAAAGATGAACTAGCAAATGGCTGAGCTCTCAAGGGTTAACTCTTTTAATAGAATATCAGCGTTAGAAGGGACCTCAGGAGATCATCTAATCCAACCCCCTGCTCAAAGCAGGACCAATCCCCAATTAAATCATCCAACAGAGCTTTACCCCATATCCCTAAAGGACCCCCTCAAGGACTGAATTTACAACCCTGAGTTTAGCAGGCCAATGCTCCAACCACTGAGCTATCCCTCCCCCCCACTAATATTTTATCATATGTATCATTTCTAAGACACCCATCATTGCAGTGAGTACCAGGTGAGGTAACCTGTATTAAAGTCAGAGTATCAGGGTTGGAAGGGACCTCGGGAGGTCATTTAGTCCAAACTTCTGCTCAAAGCAGGACCAATCCCCAACTAACTCGTCCAATATATTTTTGCCCCAATCCCTAAATGGCCCCCTAAAGGATTGAACTCACAACCCTGGGTTTAGCAGGCCAATGCTCAAACCACTGAGCTATCCCTCCCCCATAAACCCACAGGGACTGCAAGCACTGTGGGATACCTACCCACAGTGCGCCGCTCTGAGAGTCAATGCCAGCCGCGGAACTATGAACACGATCCACCAAATTAGCCCAATTCTTTAATTCAAACTCTAGAAAGTTAGCTCATAGTGTAGACAAAGCCTAAGTGTCCTGTGAAAAGTGACTGATATTAACAAACATACAAATATTACTTTTCACACCAATATCTGCAACAACAAAAAAACCTACATAAATTACAATGATGTGGATGTGCTATTTATTTATTCTTCCTAAAGTTAATCAAGTATTTTGGGAGAAATTGTCAGTGTGGCCACCAGCAAGAGTTGGTGGCCGAACTCTAAGGCCACCAAAAAATTTGTTGCGAGAAACCCTGCCCTAGACCCACTTCTAGAATTAACTACACTTGTACCCCTATCTAAAAACAGCAAGAGGCTTTTCATACTGTGAAAAGCTCTTAAGGCAAAAGTTGTACGCCGATCTTGAACTACTTTATTGGATGTTTTAATGTATCCAGCCATGGCAACACACTGTATTAGAGAAGTTCAAAAAAGGAATCATGCCCACAGTAAATAAACTAGCAACTAAACGGAGCAATCAAATGCTTGCTACAACATTAAGGCTTTTGATTTCAGACCAATATTACTGAAGAATTACTCTACCCCCCTCTGGCACTGTTTTAAGAGCATGAATCTGCTACACTGTCAGTTTTCTGTTAAGTGCCAGCACTGTAAACCTTAATTTCAAGCAACCTCTATGGTCAAGTGACTACCACAGATGACAATAGTCTGAACCACTCCAGCACTTATTTTTTCAACAGCAGCACAGAAGTTTGCATTTCCACTATAGTAGTCCACATTCATTTTACTGGTTCAGCCTAAAGGTGTTTGCAATGAAATGCTTTTCACAACTTACAGTATTTTACATTTAAATTTGTTATAACTGGCATTTTACACACTACAGCTTCTCAGCATCTGGTTTAACAGCAGCAACACTTGCGATACTGGGAATAGAAAACTGTAAAACAGTATTGCAAGCAGCAAGGGATCTGGTTATCTTACTAGTAGAATGGAAATCCATTGATCACAAATGTCACCTTTTCTTCATAATTTTCATTCCCAACAGAAGGCTCAAATGCTATTTCTGCACAGCAAGAATTAAGGAAACAACTAGCGGCACACCAAAATGTATGCATTTTATTTTTTAAGCTTATTCAATTAACATCTGCATGGTTTCTGGCCACATAACTTAAATCTTTGGTCCTAGTTACTTTTCTTGGTTTTTTAGGTGGGAATATTTTCCTTCCTACTATATTGATGGGGGAGGAGCCCTGCCTTCATACTGCAGCCCATTCTTGTATCATTGCCATTTGGATGGAGCATGGTTCAGAGTAAAGTAGATGAAGAACAGGATGATCATGCTGTCTTCTGGAACAGACACAGGAGAGTTTGGAAATGGGGAAAGGAAGAGGAAAGGTGGGGAGTATTTATAACAGGGTCAAGACATCTGGGTTAAGAGACAACAATAGAGAGTCCAGGACCCACAGTAGTCCCAAAAACAAGAGCCAACAAAAAGGGACAAAACTGGGGCTTTGATCTTCACCCTGAAAAAATGTGGCAGCCTCATTTACCAGCCAAAGTCTCAATTCCACTCAAATTAACTCTTAAGCACGAAGACAGACTAAGTTTCCACTTGGTCAGTTTTCATTAGTGGATCAGTCACATTCTCACAGCTGGTACTGGCTAATATAGTTGGAAGGTCATTTTGACCTTTTCATTAAGTACATTCAACTGTACTGTAAATCTGTTTGGACTATGTGGAGCAGTGATTAGTTCACAGTCCTTTTATCTCTAAAGAGCCAGACTCAAATCTAGGTTTGGCCAAGATAACGTTAATGAATTGGTCATGTCCCACTGAAGTTTCATTACCATAACAACCACAATTCTGTATCCTGGACAACAACATCTGTCAAAAACAGAACAGCACTGCAACAATAAAAGTTTTGCATATATTTGGCTAAAACCAAATATTGCAAATATTTGGCTCCCTGTCCCTTGACGGCACTGACCCCTATCCACATCTTGCCCCCCTGACAAACACCCAGGACTCCCACGTCCTATCCAACCCCCCGCTCCCCGCCACCCCCTGCCCCCAGAACCACTGCCCCATCCAAACCACCCCCTGCTCCCTTACCGCTCCTAGGGACTCCCTGCCTCTTATCCAATCCCCTTGGCCCCCTTACCACACAGTGTATCTGGTGGCCTGGCCAGAGCCAGACACGATTCCCCACTCTCCTGGAGGAGTGTGCAGCACCCCACCCCACCCCAAGCACTGCCCGTGCAGCTTCAGGGGAAGGGAGAAGGCTGGGAGCTCAGGGGCCAGGCAGGATGGGCTCGTGGGCCAGATGTGGCCCGCGGACTGTAGTTTGCCCACCCCTGCCCTAGGACCACATTTCCTGGAAAGAGTTATTGTGATCACCAAGGTGGTTTTCCTAGGGTGACTCATTCATTGCACTGCAGCTGTGCTGACACCGGTCTCCCCAAATGCAGGACCATATTTCCTCAGCCAATAACATTAGAATCCAATACTGGGTGCAGAGGGGCTACAGAGGTTATTTAAAAAAAAAAAAAAAAAAAAAGATGGTTTTTGTTGTATTTCACAGTCAGATAAAATACCAATATTTTCAACAGTGAATCAGATATTTGAGATGGAAGAGTTATATCAGTCACCCTTCCATTAGTGCAGGAGATGGTATGTTTTGATGAGATTAATTAAGCTGATGCTACAATTGATGCTTGAGAAAAAGCAGGTAAAAATTGTCAATATAGTCCAACAGAAACATCACCTTTGAGCTCTCAGGAATTATTTTGCAGACAGTGGTCCTGCACTTCAAGCTTACAAACTTAAACAAGCCCTAACGTAGACTAACCCTCTTAAAGTTGTATTGTGTAATATTTTGTCAGTAAAATAGCCAGACCGTTACAGGAAGAGTTGAGAAGTAAAGATATCTTTTGATCTGAGGATAGACTGTTACTGAGTTTTGCTTTTATACGGAAAATTAATGCAACTGAGCAGCTGCACTCAAGTAAAATGTGGATAGTTTCCAAGCTTTAATCTACCCACCTGCCACCCTTTCCTCTTTTCCCAACCCCCAAAAGGCCTTTGCAGAGTCGTCAGTTTCTTTACCTATGATCCAACGTTTAGATCTGGACCATTGGTTGGTCTACACCAGGCCTGCACAACATGCAACCCAGGGGCCACATGCGGCCCACACGGGCTCACTGTGTGGCCCGCGGGGGGTGAGTAGGGGCGGGGCAAGCCAAGCGGGGGGGAGGAGGGAAGTGGATCGGGGCAGGGTGAGGACAGGGCTTTTGACCCACAGCTGGGTTTTTTGCAGTAATATGGCCCTCGCTGCTTTCCGAGTTCTGCAGGCCTGGTCTACACTTAGAAGTTTTACTAGTAAACTATTCCAATATTTTGCTGACATATTTATACCAATAAAACATCTAGGGTAGACACATTTATATTGGCATAAAGGTGCCTTGTACCAGTATAACTTATTTCAATTCCCAAATCAGAGTAAGCTATTCCAGTGTAGCTGACTGCACACAAGGAAAGGTTAATGCTTTAACTACACTGGTATAATTAAAATGGCAAAACTTTCTAGTGCAGCCAAGCTGTAGATCTCAGCCACTCATCACCACTGTATATCATAAAAATCTCAGAATTCAATCAGTGTCATATTTGATCTTCTAGAGAAAAAACTGGAAGTCTGGAGTATTGCAGGTCATGAGAAAACTCATAGTTAAAGGAGTAAACTTGTACATTGGTTGCACATTTTTGACTACATCACAGCAGCAGTCCAACTTCAAGGAATTCTACAATTAAATTTCTACACTGAAGTCTAATGATAATGGCAGGACTTAAAGTAATACAGAATTAGGGCTGGAAACTGATTTGATTCCCACACACAAAAACAATTAAATTCAACAGATTAAAACAGCCCACTGTTTGGAAAAACTTCATAATAATACTTATGACACAGTAAATTAAATTTAAAAAGTCTAGTGTATATTTGATTTTCCTTGTCTTTTGTTTAGCATAATTTACTACAGGGTTTGTATATTATGAATTAGCACATAATTCTTGAGAAAAAGTGTTGAAAGAAAAGTGGTCATGCAACAGTTACTTTACATTATTTTGACCATTTCTCTCGAATCACCTGTGGTATCTTCATTTGTATCATGGATTGTAAATAAGGATAAATAGAAAAATTGTAATTATAAATTTTAAATGCAAGTTATAGCACAATACTGCAATTAATGTCTGTCGTGGGAACTGAGAAGTCAATTGATTTTACAATAAAAAGCATTTTTAAAGTTATATATAGCTAATAGTTTAAGAAAATACTGTTATAGGACATATGTAACAAACCAAATTTTAAAAAATAACAGAGGAGTCTTGCTCTTCAGAGGGCAGGGTGGGGTAATAGAAACCGTGATGTCTAATGTAAATAAATAAATAAAAACCACAACAACCTACCTACTCAGTCTCTTCTCTCACAGAAGGTCTGGCCATTACTTAATAGCCACCTCCAAAATACTCTATGTACCTGAAATAGTGGACAGTGCTTGGCAGGTACAGTAGAAGCCACCTGGAAAACCCCAGGAAGTCCTCTGACAGCCTCACAATGATCCTCTAGAGACAGGATCAATAGGATTGAGGATGCAATGGCTTGTGGAAGAAAATTAACTACTTCCTTCCACCTATAGAGCAAATACAGTTAATTTCTTTGTTTTAGCGGTTATTTTGCCAAGCTGCACCCACAGATTCCCTAATCTATGAAGTCAGGATCCGAGAGCAGAAACAACACTAGACTGATACAACTAGCAATTTTTATGAAGCCAATAGAGTCTACTTGGCCAATGATGTCAGAGCCTACCCACTTGTTTGAAGTCAGCAGATTTATTGGATTTTTTAAAAGCCATTTTTAATAATGTTATGCATGATATTCACATATCCAGCAGTTTATACAGGTTTTTCATAACTCCTTTGTAGCCAAATATGCATTGGTGGCAGTAGTTAGTGGTTACAACAAACAGCTAGGAACCAAATCAGTTCCAGGATATCAACCAGACACTTGCATTATACTAACTCAAGTAAGCCATTTGATCTCTTTCAGTAAAAGTAAATCCCAATTTTTAAGTTTGTTGAAAAATTAGGCCTTATAACAAGCATATGCTGAAGCCCATCACCATTTTAGCTAAGGTATGTGTCTCCAATAGCCTGTGTAGATGCCCAAAGAGCCTGTACAGGCTGTTAAAGACAAAATAGGTCTCAAAGCCTTAACTTTTTTCTTTTCTCCATCAGCCTGACGTGACCCAACATATGTTCCAATCCTGACCACATTCAATGCTCCTCCCTAACCTCTCCTTTCCCTCCTCTCCCATTATTTTCCCCACCCTCTTTTAAAGTTTGAAAGAGGCTGCATCGTAGTAATGACAAAATCAGTTCCAGAATTTCAGTGACAGCTCATGCCAATGTGTCTCCACTTCCATCACTGAATTTCCCTTACAGCCTGCAGTGTTAAGTACATATTACAGGGATGCCCAACCTATGGCATGCAGGCTGTACATGGTCCACCAGAACATTTCGTAAGGCCCACGCCCTGCTTCAACAGAATATACTAACGGCTATCTCATTAGCATTTTGTCATCAGGTTTACATCATTTTAGTTTACACAACTGTGTAAATAGCTTGTTTCTATGTATAGTATTGTCTAACGCAAATGAAACAAGCTGCACTTAAAATATAAATCAATACAGATGACTTTAAATCTTATTAAAATATGCAGACCACACAAGGTTGTACGTAGGCTTATATGGCCCTCCTGTGTAATAAGGTTGTGCACCACTGTATTAGAATAAAAATCAGGATGCCAATCATCCAGAGCCACAATCCAAATGGGCCCAACTATGTCACACTGCTGTACCAACCCTCACTACCTCAGAGCTGGACTTCACTGAAAAAAGTCTTCATGTTCACTGTGTGAAGCAGCTCCGGAAAACAGATGTGAAAAAAGTGATTCTCCTCCCCCCCCCTCCTCCCCCACTTGAAGTGTCAAAGGAAACTTATACTATGTTTCATTGGATCATTTATTTTTTTTAAATCCTAGTAACTGAATAACTAGATGAGGAAAAAAACACACACCTTTTTTAAAGAAGTTTATTTTGCTATCAGATACACACTGTACAGTCAATCTTGCTGTTTCTCCTGTAGACTCAGTTTCCCATTTATGTGGATAATTCACAGAGCAACAGAACTAGGACAATGTTACTGTAAAAATCATAAAAGTGAATATGGGAATCAAGGCAAACATTGTACTTGAAACTCATTTTTAAATGAAATTCAGTTTTGTTTTTTTAAAGACTGCCTCTATAAACAAAGTTTACAGGGTATAATTTCAAAGGTAATGAAGATTAAGGAAAGTAGGAAGTGACTATTTTAAATTAACTCCTTCCCCCTAAATTGCCAAATTTCCCCTTCCAGCAGCAATTTCTGAACCTGCTGATCGTTAACCCACATGCAGGAGTAGAGAATGAGCTGGGAACAACTTGCTATAGTTCAATATTGGCTTTTACAATAGGGTGCAATTTAATGGCTGTCAGGCCACAAACTGCTATTGAAAGAGAAGTCAACTTTTTGAAACGAAAGCAGGGAAACAGAGGTCCAGATAATCCAAAGAATTTAATATATGAGCCATGGTTTGAAACAACAGGCTAGGTCAGGATGTGCATTAGCAAGCTTTAAGTTATTAGGGCCAGAGAAGGCCCATTGACTTCAGTAGGACTGATTTGCTTGGTCATGCCTTTTTCAGGTGGGACAAGACATTTGGCCATAATACAGAGACCAACAGTGTTTTATTGTATACCTTTTGTACCTATTTGCTATAATTTAAAAACCTACATTTTAAGAGATTTGACAGTATACTTGACATATTTTGGTTTTGTTCCTGAATTATGTTTTCTAATACTTGAGGCAGTATACTAATACTGCGGGCGGGTGGGCTGCCGGCTCCCGCCCGGCTCCCCGCAGCGGGGAGCCGGGCGGGCGGGTTGACGGCTCCCGACTGGGTCCCAGCAGCCGGGGTCCCAGGCGGGCGGGCTGCTGGCTGCCGCTGGGCGGGCTGACTCACGGCTCCCGGCCGTGATCAGTAAAACCTCTATATAACGGACTAATTCGGGTGAGGGGGGTGTCCGTTAAAGCCAAAAGTCCTGTTATTTAATGATTTTAAAAAATTATTAAATAACGGACTTTCGGCTTTAACGGACACCCCCTCGCCCGAATTAGTCCGTTATATCGAGGTTTCACTGTATGTCAGAGTCCAGCAACTCCCCCTCCCACCCGCCCAGCCCAAAAGTAAACCTTTAGTAAAGTGTTATACTTTGCAGAAGTCCCAAACATCACTTTCAGATTAAAGTTTGACTAGTTAAAGGATCCAGCCAGCTCTGCTAAGCAAAATAATCCTTCATCAGTATCAAGTTTATGCAACTTGCATCGAACTTTGCTCGTTTTGTAATGGAAGCATATTGTTCAAGGAATACGCTTAGGAGTATACTAAATGTGTAGAAAAGATTCTGAAGTGAATATAATTGCAGGGTGCATTACACTTCTGTAAATTCTCATTATTAAGACTAAGATTTAGTCATGGGAGGGGGTTTAGTAAGTCATGGACAGGTCATGGGCAATAAACAAAAATTCATGGCCCGTGACTTGTCCATAACTTTACTATTTAAATACCTGAGACTAAATCTTAGCAGCTTCTGGGGCCCCAGGGGCTGATGGCCAGCCACTGAATTAGCGGTAGGGGTTGACTGGCCCCAGCCATCTGCTGCTCTGAGACCTATGCTGCTCTGGTGGTCCTGAGGCTAGCAGCATTGGCCACTCCTCTGGTAGCCCTGGAGCCAGCTGTCTGGGGCCAGCTGGTCAGGAGGCCCTGGGAGCTGGTCTTAGGGCCAGCCACACTGGCCATGCAGCTGCGAATGTCACAGAAACAGTGACTTCTGCAACCTCTGTGACAGAATTGCAGCCTTACTCATTATGCAATGTGTGCAGCTGGAGAATATTTCTATGAACAGAGCTGGAATACGTTTGCTATTATGAAGTTAATTTGTTACATGGTGTTGAAGGTATAAAAGCATGTCTAAGACTGCCCTGCATGTTTTCATTTTGAATTAATATATAGTGTCTGAAAATTTCTCAGAACTTCTGCTGATATCTTTCAAGACACTATAGCCACAATTATTTTAGTAATCTCCTGAAATGGATTTTTTAAAGCAAATATAGGGTACATTTTACAGTACAAAAGACCTTTCACCGAGCATTCGTACAGAAGAATCCAAAAAATGATTCTGTCACTGGACAGGTAAGCTTTATTTCAAATTCTGTGAGCCTTTTCCAAGAGATGTATTTACAATGTAACGGGGAAAATTCACTCTCTAAAAATTAGAGTGACAAGAGAAGTGGCAAATTGCAGTTTGATGGAAGAAAAGTTGTATATGTTTTTCTCTGCTACCTGGTATGTACTGTCAGACTTCTTGAAAGAGTTTCAAGAAACTCTGTAGGACATGTTTAGCTGCTGTATAAACCAAGTGAAGATCACTATTTACTAAGTGATCTGTCTGAAATGTTCTTGCATTGCATTTGGGGTGCAGTACAAACAAGATTAATACTGCCCCCCATTTTTCAAGTTACTTCATTATTTTCCTGGACTGGTGCAATGTTCCTCTTTAAGCTACCATCTCTCTACAACACAACATAATTACACATGACATAGCATGTTACTATAAAACATAGCACAAGAAGGGGTCTGGTAATATGCAGTAGATACTTCTGGTGCGAACTGCATTTTGGAATTCTAAGAGTTTTTATACCCATTAAGTTTCTCATGAACTTTTGTCTATTACTATAAACAGTGGTGGCTAAGTGCTAGGTGAGTTTCCACACAATCTCAGTCCTCTGAGTTAAGAGCAACACAGTTGTTTGTATCATGCAGGACTTAAAAATCCATGTGCTTATAGAGATAGCATTCAGCTGACACAATCAACTTCTACAGAACTTTAGTTTTCATTTTCTTAAAAAGTTGAGCTCCTAACCTTGATGGTTGCAAAATAGGATTCCAAAAGTGAATAGACATGAACAGATCCAGCCTGGTTTACTGAAGTCTGTGGACAGACAACTCCATTGCCATTACCACTTCTCATACCTTTCCAATGTTGCACCAGAGTAAAAAGAGACCAGAATCTTGTTTTCATAGTTGCTATTGAGTGATGACATTGACACGGTTCATTTCACGCTATGGCTACCTGGGAAAGCCAAGGGCTGTAACAGAGTAGCCACTAAGACTATTCCCTGAGGACAACAACCCTAAAATCAGAGGCTGCAGAGAGGTATGTTATCAGAAAGGTGTATGATTTCTAGCCTCACAGCACCCAGGAGGCTCTGGTATAATAAAGGAACACAACAATCCTCCCTTCTGACTGATAAGGGCATTGGGAGACTCCACATTGATCAAACTTCCACAGCATTCAGTTAGTAAAAGATGGAACCATTGAGGAATCCAGGAACAGAACCCTGCACATTACCCCTCAGCAGTGGAGAGCCTCATCTTAGTTTATCCTTGAGTGTCTGTCTCAATCTCATCTATTAGTCTTGAGAAAATAGCTGGAGAGGAAGGTGGTAGTCATGGTGATGGCAGCAGGTATAGGGGATGCAGGGCTGTGTGTGGGTGGGATAGTGGGAACTACTAAGCTGAGTGTTGTAGAAGTGTGGTTTGGAAAGAGATTGATCACCAGCTATTTTATAGCACCCACAAGTGTGGTAGATAGATGCTTCACAGAAAATGTTCAAAGAGCTTTTCCATCTAAAATGAGCTCACAAGTTATACACAAAGATCTGGGCTGCAGGGGGGAAAAGGAATATTGATTGATTTTGGCAGATTGGGGTAGATTTTTAAAAACAACAGAAGACAGAGAAAAATGTAGCAACAGATACATAAGAGTGTGAGAGAAAAGGAAACAGACACCGAAAACAAAGATATACCCCATGATCAGTGGGGAAAAAAGGCAGAAAGGGCAGCTTTGAGGAAGTGAGTTTTCACTTACTTATTACCAAACAGTAAAATTTCTTACAGTAGCTCTCTAGAGGTCTGTCCAAATAAGTTAAACATTCTCAACACCTAACACAAAACCAACGACTGTTTCACAAAAGTAACAGAAGTTTTACACAATAAGAACTTGTGGTTTCCTGCAAGAGGAAGAATACTTAGTCTTCTAGAATGGAACTAATTTGTTCATGGAAACTTTTCTAGGGGGTTGAATAAAACAACTAATTTCTGTAATGCCAAGACAATGTGACTTAGTTCAGGAAA
Source organism: Sternotherus odoratus (assembly GCA_032164245.1). Classification (NCBI taxonomy): domain Eukaryota; kingdom Metazoa; phylum Chordata; order Testudines; family Kinosternidae; genus Sternotherus; species Sternotherus odoratus. The sequence continues at coordinate 199,537,266 of JAVMKO010000002.1, read as the reverse complement.
AACTGCTATGGTTAAGAGTTCCTATGCAGACTTGTGACAGAAGAGCTACATTTGCTTAACAAATGTGGCATTTGTATGAGTTACAAGGACACTATCAACTACTGCACTCAAATTCAGTTTTCTCAGAACAACTTAGCCATTGCCAGCATTCTGGTGTTTAGTTTATGTTCAATCTTTAAAAATATGTATAAGTTTTTTTTTTTGTTTTTTTTTTTTTACTCTCTTGTGTTTGGAAAGGTCTTTTAGAAAGGCTGAGGAGCAACATCATGCATATTCAAACCCAAACCCCTCCCGTCTCTCTTTATCACTATACCTGCCTATCCAGTTTCAGATTTTCTGTTACTGGTAGAAGCATTCTTTCAGAGCCTGGGGAAGAACATGAACAAGACAATGTGTTTTAAGAGTAGTGTCACAACGTGTCAACTAGAAATAGACTTCAGAGCAGGTAAAAAAACTCGATTACTCTTACCCCAGTTGCTGAATGGAAAAAGGCACTGGGTTCCCACACCAGGGACTGTGGATTCATCTAATCTGGGATGCCCACTTCCCCACTAGCACATCCCCTTTTCTTTTTAAGATTGTAAAAGGACTGTGCCTTCCGAGATTTGCACAGTGCCTAGAACATTTGTGGAATTATTGTAATATAATAAAATTATACCTTAGCTGAGCTATAGTGACCTCTTCCAGATCTGAAATGTTAAGAATTCAAAGCATACTCAATATCCTGCAGCAGTAAAAGTTACATAGAGCATATCTGACTAATGTAACAAGTCTTCAAGAAGTTATTTTGCTTGTTTAGACTGGTTCCACATAATTTATTTAACTGCTCCTCCTCCCAGCACATTTTATTCAAAGTAGTTTCACTCCAAACCTAGAAGAGAGTTAGTTCAATTTGAATCCTGTACACATTCCTGCACTCCCTACAATTTATATTTCTATATGCAGATTTACTATATTTCATACTGTAGTGTTTTAGGTAAATATTAGATTAGAATATCTTCTCTTCCAACCCTCAAAAAGACAAACAAAAACATGACAAACACAATGTGGAAAAGGCATTTTACATGCCAAATACAGTGTCATGCATGCGCCAGATATTATGCCATTCAGGTATTATGTAAAAATAACTTTGTACCAGTCTTCTGCATTCTAAGAGGTAACATATAGCCACCAAGTAAAAAAAATGCTTACTTCCCTCTAGGAATGTTAGAAGAATCAAGTTTTTAAGTAGCTGTATTATAAATGCTGTATAGTATGGTTTTTAAATCAGCCTTAAACCTTTTTTTTTTTTTTTGGCCTTTGTCTTATCTTGGCATATGCACTCCTGACCTCCTCATGTATGTATTTCAAATTCCCCTGCCTTGCCTCACACCTTCCTGCCCCCATTGTCTTTCACAATGATAAAAGCCAGGACGTCTGCATGTCCTGTGTTTAAGGAGTTCCAGACAGGTAAATGGAATAGATTAATACCAAACAATGGGTATGATAGCCATTACGTGTTCTCACTCGTGTAAGTGTATTAAAAGCCCCCCTCCCTTATCCACCCTGGAGTATAAGAAGGCCTCAACCATGTATAGAGTTGAGCCATTTGTTTTTGGGTGTTAACCCCGTGGCTCCTTTTTGCTAAGCAATACACTTGTTTTCATAAACCTACTGAGTTTTGCCTGTCCTTTAAGGGTAAATTGGGACACACCTCCAAAGGGATGAAGCAGTTTTTGCAACAGGAAGGATCACATATAGACTTATTCTTGCGGATAGTGAGTTCATAGAACGAGTCATTACCTCAAGGAAATTAGGAATGGTGTTTTGGAAAGAAAACAGTCCAGATTGGTGACTCTATGTCAAGGAGTCTGACATTTAAAGTTAACTTTTCGTGTTTTATTAATCTTCAGAAAGCTGTAAGCATATGTTTAAAGGCGTGATTGTAAATATGTTAATTATTTACGTTCCGGTATGCTCAAACTCCCCCAGCCAGGATCAAAACCACAGTGTTAGGTGCTCTACAAACATAAGAAGGCATGATAGCTAACGAAGAGTTAATCCAGCTTGAGGCAAACAAGTCAATGGCAGATGACAGGAGTGAGGACAAAGGTAACAGATTAACACAATGAATGTGAAAGTAACACTATTAAAAAGTTCAAACCATTTTTTATTTTAGCCTCTTCCTATTTTTAATTTTCATTTTTAAACACCACACAGACATCCAGGCTTTAAATGTTGTAGTAGACAATGGAAGAGACAGAGGGCGGGAAGGAAGATGAAGAGGCAAGTAGGAAGCATGGTGACTGAACAAGCAGATACCATTAGATGCTCACAAGAAATCCACTGACTACAGCTGGAGGAGTCAAAGACTGAAGTGCTGAATTCAAGACATCTCTGAGGTCAGAATATTAGTGCTCTCATGCAAAAAATAGGAGGAGGAGATGATGTTGTATGGTAGAGAGCCAGTAGCCTTTAAAAGGGTGGTGTAACTGCCTAAAGAGAATTTGACTCCATTCCCATAGGAAAAAGTGCTTACTATAAACTTAGTCATTTAATAGGGAGGAAAACTGGTTGAAATCCTCTCTTCATCTACATTTACAAACATGACATTCTCTCTCCTCACCACCACCACTCTTCCACTCCAAAACAATCTTGATTTCCACCATGAAAACATTTTAATGTCTTAGGCCTTCAGCTAATGCAACCGCCTCCTCTTACTTTCCTGGCACTAGCCTCATCCCCTTCTAGTCCAAAATTCCCCTGAAAAAGGCTACCTTTCTGATTATTTGGCCACATTCAGCCCCACTTCAAATCCCTTAGTTTGCTGCCTATTGCCTCCCAAGTTCAAGTTCCATGTTCTCTTTTTTAACCTCTCAGCTAGTCTCCTATCGCTCTGCTCAGCCCAAATCACTCACTCTGCTGCTTCCTTTGTCCCTACTCCACACCCCAAATATCTACCTCTGTTCTTTCCTTTTGCAGCCTGAAAACCCTTTCCTGATCATATTTGCCTCAACTCCGCTTTTACTTTAAAACCTTTCCTGACACTCACTTCAGAGAGACTCAAATTATTCATTTACAAAAAAAAAAAAGTGTCTCAAAATGCATCCATTGACCCCACAAACAATCTTTTTACTCATCTTCACCTACCCTCACCTATTCTTGACTCAATTTAAGTTGTCAGCTCTTCAGGGCAGGACCTCGGTGTCTGTTTTCATAAAGAGCTATGCATAGCTACAGAACTATCAGAGTTAACACACAGGTTAATTTTTTTAACACTTTTTCCAAATTAACTAATTATACATTTTAAGCTAAAACTTTAGGACTCTGGTACACAGTTACATTAATCTGAGTGCACAAACACAGTAATAGTTTCAACCGGCAGAGCAAGATTTTTGCTGTAACTTCCAAGACAAAAATAAATCTGAATATTAGTGCTCTGATGTTAATCCTGACAGAATAGTTTTCCATATTGCAAAAGTAAGTGTTTATCCAGAAACAGTTAATGTTTCATTTTCTTTTAAGACCAATAGCAATTGAGGAAAACTTATTTCAGCTATTTGGAAATAAATAAAAAACAGACCCTTAAATATGCTACATTAAATTGAAATTTTATTTGATATTTTCAATTTGCTTTTCCAAAGCAGTGCACTATTATTAAACCAAAGAAATTCTCCTATTACTGTAACTTAGGTAGTACTGTTGTTGCTGAATACAGTCATTAAAACAAGAATTAGCAAGAGTCAACTGGAACTGGTAATGGACACAGGACCAAAAAATTATATGAAAGTTTCTTCTCACAGTAATAAGGTCCATGTCAATGGGTACTTCAACCTGCTTGCAGCTTTGGGGAAGAATCCGACATCTCAGCAACTGGTATCAGGGGGAATGCTCCAGCTACTGAAATTCCCTTCAGTTGAGACAAAATTCCACAGCCAAAATAAATCAAGTCTACTTTCCTAAGGGAATGTTTAATTGTGGTGTAGACATTTGGGATTGGCTGGAGCCCAGGCTCAAGGACCCTGCGAGGTGGGAGGGTCCCACAGCTAGGGCAGTCCAAGCCCAAAACGTGTACACCACAATTAAACATCTCCTTAGCTCGAGCCCAAGTCAGCTGGCATAGGCTAGCTGTGGGTGTCTAATTGCAGTGTAAACATACCCATAATCACAGATTGTTAAATATATTTTGAAGAAAAGGCACCGTTTTTCCTAGTGCAGAGTGTAGAAAAGTCCTCTTAATGAAATAAACCCAGATCTTTGGAATGCAATTACTATCCCAATTCTGGATAATCTACTTGTCTGCAGGGTGGACTGGATGTGTGGACCTTATTATTTGAAAAAAGAAATTGTTCAGGTATGCACAGATACATTCTCCTATTTTTAAGTGTGTTAAAGTTCAAAGATCAGTTGCAATGGAATTTTTGCAGCAGTGTCTCCAGAGTGGAAAGCAGGATGTGGAAAGCAAGATCATCCTTTAAATATGGATATCAAAAAATGAAGTAGGCTATATAAGTCTTCTGCCAAAAAAGGGCATTGGCTGAAGATGAGATAACTAATATATAGAACTTGATGAATTTACATATTGTGTCCAAATTAACAGATCTCAATACAGGAGACAAGATTTCTCTATCCTGAAATTATCAGTGCTCCCAAACATCAAAGTCTAGTTTTTAACAAGAAAGAACTAGGACTGTCAAGCCATTTAAAAAAATGAATAGCAATTAATCATACTGTTAAACAATAATAGAATTTTATTTAAATATTTTGGATGCTTTCTACATTTTCAAATATATTGATTTCAATTACAACACAGAATACAAGATGTACAGTGCTCATTTTATATTTTTATTACAAGCATTTGCACAGTAAAAAAACAAAAGAAAGTACTGTAGTGAAATCTCTTTATAATGAAAGTTGAACTTACAAATGTAGAATTATGTAAAATAAAACTGCATTCAAAAATAAACCAATGTAAAATTTTAGAGCCTGCAAGTCTACTCAGTCCTACTTCTTCTTCAGCCAATTGCTCAAACAAGTTTGTTTACATTTTGCAGGAAATAATGCTGACCTCTTCTCATTTACAATGTTACCTGAATGGACATTCTCATCACACTGTTGTAGCCAGTATCCCAAGATATTTATGTGCCAGATGCGCTAAAGATTCACGCGCCTCTTCATGCTTCAACCACCATTCCAAGGAACATGCTGATGACCGGTTCTGCTTGATAACGATCCAAAGAAGTGCGGACCAATGCATGTTCATTTTCATCCTCCAAGTCAGATGCCACTAGCAGAAGGTTGATTGTCATTTTTGGTAGTTCGGGTTCTGTAGTTTCCACATTGGAGTGTTGCTCTTTTAAGACTTCTGAATGCATGCTCCATACCTCGTCCCTCTCAGATTTTGAAAGGGACTTCAGATTCTTTAGCCTCCAGTCAAGTGCTGTAACTATTATTAGAAATTTCACATTGGTACCTTGCGTTTTGTCAAATCTGCAGTGAAAGTGTTCTTAAAATGAACAACATGTGTTGGGTCATCATCTGAAATTACTATAACATCAAATATATGGCAGAAAGTGGGTAAAACAGGCGACATACAATTCTCCCCCAAGTAGTTCAGTCACAAATTTAACTAACACTTTTTTTTAATGAGCATCATCAACATGGAAGCATGTCCACTGGAATGGTGCCCGAAGCATGAAGGAGCATACAACTGTTATATCTGGCACAAATACCTTGCAATTCCAGGTTAATAAGTGCCTGTTCGCACATTCTGGTGACACTGTAAATAACAGGACAGCAGTATTATCTCCTGTAAATGTAAACAAAGTTGTTTGTCTTTGTGTTGGCTGAACAAGAAGTAAGATTGAGCAGACTTGCAGGGGGTAAATTTTACATTGTTTTATCTTTAAGTACAGTTATGTAACCAAAAAACCAAAACCTACATTTGTAAGTTGCACTTTCACAAAGAGATTTCACTACAGTACTGTATGAGGTGAATTGAAAAATACTATTTATTTTGTTTCCAAATATTTTCACTGTAAAAATATCAAAAATAAGATATACTTTGATTTTAATTACTCAAAATACAATATATATGAAAATGTAGAAAAACATCCAAAATATTTAATATATCTCAATTGGTGTTCCATTGCTTAACAGTGCGATTAATTGCAATTAATTTTTTTATTTAATCAAACGCCCTAGAAAAAAACATCAATTTATTTTTAAAATGAATGCTATGACAATAACGAGAATTTCCACTCATCTCGATTAAAAGTGCAATACTGGGTGTCACCTAAGAGCCTCCCTTCCCCCCAATTCCAAACTCATCTGAATAGAGACAGTAGCTACCGGGAGGTCATTTTAATGGACAGGAAATAGAAATGGCATCTCCTCCAGGGAGGTCAATCTGGATAGTTCTGCAAGAAGCAGAATGGAGATTCCAAAATTGGGCTCTATGACCTTATTCAGCTGGAATAACGGTTGTTACCTCAAGGAAGCATTTAACATTGGGATTTGTACAAAACTGCCTTTTCTTAAACGTTATCAATAACGTTTTAGACACGAAACCCCAGACGCTAATTCAGCGGTTCTCAAACTTGTTGAGACCGCAACCCCTTTTTGTGCTCCGGCGGGGGGGGGGCGCGACCCCTCCGCCGAAAAGCCGCAGAACTTTAAAAAAAAAAAAAAAACCAAAAAACCCGCGTGGACCTTCTTCCGCCCGCGGCCCCAGTCCCCGCCGCCGCGGGCGGGCTGCCGGGTGCGTACCGCCCCCCCCCCCCCCCGCGAGTTGTGGCGGCAGGAGCTCGCGACCCCCCAGTTTGAGAAACCCCGCGCTAATGGATAAATATCATGAGCAGTATAGCAAGGCACATCCGGAGGTCAAACCCCTTATGAGAACAGACAAATGACATTATATTGATAATCTTGCCACACATGCAGAGGATGCAGCTGCTCGTGGTGAACAAGGAACTGTCTACAAAATGACAAGGCTTATCAGTGGTAAACCGCAGACACTAACAAACACCCTCATCAGGGACAAACAAGGCCACCTATTAACAGAAAGAACAAGAAATGTGCTGAGCAGAACATTTTAAAGAATTGCTGAGTAGGGAGCCACCTAAACAGGAAGCAAACATCTAGGAAGGCAGAAGGAGATCCTGATATCAACACAAATACTCCAACTAAGGAAGAGATCATTCAAGCCATTAAATCCTTAAAAAATGGGAAAGCTCCCAGCAAGGACAACTTGAACGTAGAATTGTTCATGGTAAATTCTGAGTTAGCAGCATCTATCCTAGCCCCTCTAGTTACATCAGTCTTGGCAAGGGAAAAAGTGCCAGATGAGTGGAACAATGAGGTTATAGTGAAGATACCAAAGAAAGGAACTATCAGTGATTGTAATAACTGGTGTGGTATCAACCTTTAATCCATGTCAAGCCAAGTATTGTGTAAGATCATAGTCCAACATATATCAGAGGCAGCTGATAACCGTTCTCAGCAAAGGTCAATCTGGTTTTGACCTCAGCAAAGGTCAATCTGAAAGGGAGTGGATGCACAGACCAGATCTTCACTCTACGAAACAGTGCTTAGAATGACAAGAGCAATCCTGCATAAACTTCACAGACTTTGAGAAGGCTTTTGATAGCATTCACAGGACCAGCCTATGGCACATGCTGTGGGCATATGGAAGCCCTCTCCGTATAATCATCATCATCAAAAGCTTTTATTTCAACTTCACCTGCAGTGTTGATCACAGGGAGCTCACTTTGGAAGTCAAAACAGTATGACATCAGAGGCCTAAATGTCACAAATAAAGACTATGAATGTTCCTGCCTCACAACAGCCACCCTCATTCCTTTACTATGTAGCATCTGACAGCGTGTTATAGTTCCCTATATGTAATAGTTCACTGCATTGCACAACACCTTGTTCTGAGAAATGTTTAAAATGATAATGAGTTAAAAGTTAAAGCAAAAGGCCCCCTGCTGTCAAAGTCGCTCCACTATGCAGCAAAGTTTTGAATTGAACTTGCTACACAAATGGATTCTGTCTGCCTTTAAATATAAGATATACTTAAAATGCTCTCACCTAAACCACAAGCAGCAACCCTAGCTAATCTACTGGAAAATTTTGAGCTGCACTTTATTCCTAACCATCTAATCCTAACAGTATCATCAGTGAAACAAAAACATTTGGCCAAACCCAATTATTTGGTCTTGCTAATATTTAAGGTAGCAGAAAACCACCAGTTAAGAGTAGGCATTCTTCAGTGAAATGAGAAAAAGGAAAATAGATTAATAATATGATTTCAAGAGATGACTCCTTCTCAAAGCACAGAGGCTTTTTAGATTAGTTTTCTATAAAGGCCACTAAAATATACCCAGAGCAAAAACAAGAACTGTTGAATATATTTTTGGTTATAGTAACTCTGAACGTTTCCATTTTATACCTAAAACCAAATTTTATATGCAAATCATTCTCTCTAACATACCATAGATACATTTTCTTCTAAGATCTTGGTTTATTCACATTAAACATTTTAAACACAAATACATATAGTCTCTTCAGTAACCAACTCATTAGGACTAACACAACTAGTTACAATTACTAGTATTTAACAAAAAGTTTTTTTTAAAAAATCATCTTCTCTAATACTTAACACAAAAGCAACACATGTAGCTACAGTTGCCTGTTCTAGGCAGCTGGCAAGCTCAGAGATGGAAAAGTTGTGGAACAGCTGGGGAATGCAAGACACTTTTGAACAGGCTATGTGATCCTAAATAATGGTACATGTTTATACACAACACAATGGCAGCAACAGCCAAATGCAGGACTGGTGCATACACTACAGCTGCTCCTTTCTTCATAGACAAAGCATAGCAAGTGGATACAAATGGAGTTCACATTTACAAAATATGACTTTCATCCTAAAAGCTGCAGCTTGATCACCAAAATAGACAGCCTATTTTCCAACTTGATAAAAAGGTAAAAGATTCTAAATCACAAGTTAACCTCAAAAACAGATAGTCCCTTTGTGTCACTAAAAATGTTCTGAATTAACAATTGCTTTCCACCAGTGGTTGCCAAAACAAATTTGTTCAGTTCTACTGTACTGTGTACGCTGCCATCTGCAATACACTAAGGTTCCTTCTTACCACTGTAGTTTGAGGTAGTATGAAAGAAAAAAAGAAAACCTAGTATGTAAACTTTCTAAGATAGAGCCTGCTTGCATAAAAGTTAGCTAGTTTACAAAGAAATTAGCATTTTGGAAGATTACTTTTTTTTTGAGAAGAGAGGCCATCTCATGTGGCCTACTTTTGTGAAAATCATAGATTCAAGCTTACCTCCTAAAACAGCAAGACAATACCCTCCCCTCAGTTTGTATTTTATACATGAAGGTGTCATCATTTGCTATTTGTTATATGATCACTGGTAACACATTGCAAGCAGCGTTTAGCGATGTCCTAATGGAATGCAACTGTAACAAATTCCAAATATTGTACTTAAATAAGGACTTTCACTAAAGTTTTGTCTCCCCAGTTCCCAAGTGATCTTCTGACTTCCAAGACGAACTCTAATTAGAGTTGGTCTGTATATTACAAAGTTAAACTGACCTAACTACATTGCTCAGGGTCATGAAAAATTACACCTGTGTGGTGTAATTAAGCACACCGGTATAGACACCACTAGAACAATAGAAGAATTCTTCTGTCGACCTAGGGTATGTCTTCACTACAGGACTAGGTCGATTTCCCTTAATTCGATTTTCTAAATTCGATTTTAGAAAATCGAATCAGTGTGTCCCCACCAGGACAGCAGGTCGACAGTGGTCGACACTGTCTGTCCTAGAACTTTTGCAGGGGTCGACATATCCCGCATTGCACTTTGGGTAGGTAGCCCACAGTGCAATGCATGCCAGACCCCTCCCCCCCCCGCCCGCCCGAGGGGGGGGGGAGCCGGGGCGGGGCTGCTTGAGCGAGCGGGTCAGCTGCCTAGTCAATTTCACCTGAAATTGACCAAGCAGCTGACCCGCTCGCTCAAGCAGCCCCGCGCCGGACCCCCCGCCCGAGCAGCCCCGCGCCCCCCCCACCCACCCGAACACCCCCCCCCCGCCCGCCCGAGGGGGGGGGGGGAGCCGGCGTGGGGCTGCTTGAGCAAGCAGGTCAGCTGCCTAGTCAATTTCACCTGAAATTGACCAAGCAGCTGACCCGCTCACTCAAGTAGCCCCGCGCCGGACCCCCTTCCCCCCGCCCGAGCAGCCCCGCGGCCCCCCCCCCCCGCCCACCTGAACAGCCCCCCCGCCGGACCTCCCCCGCCCGCCCGAGGGGGGGGGGGGAGCCGGCGTGGGGCTGCTTGAGCAAGCGGGTCAGCTGCCTAGTCAATTTCACCTGAAATTGACCAAGCAGCTGACCCGCTCGCTCAAGCAGCCCTGCGCGGCTCCCCCCCCCCCCCGCCTCGGGCGGGCGGGGGGGGGTCAGGCGGGGGGGCTGTTCAGGTGGGCGGGGCTGCTCAGAGGTCAGAGGCTTAACTTCAGATGCCTCTTCACTTACTCACAGTAGACAGAGAGAAGTCGATTTTAGCCTTACTTCTCTCGTCAGGCAGGAGTTACAAATTTGATTTTGAGGGCCCTTTAAATCGACTTTAAGGGCATGTATGTGAAGACAGGTACACGTTTAATTCGACCTAACGTCGTTAAGGTCGAATTAAAGTGGTAGTGAAGACATGCCCCTAGCTACTGCACCTCAGAGAGATGGAGTTACTATAAACACAGAAGAACCCCTTCCATCATCACAAGAGCCTGTCTACACTTAAAATGCTGCAGCAGCACAGCTGTACTGATGCAGCTCACTGAAGCATTATAGCGGGTAAGATGCTACTTACGCCATTGGGAGGGGTTTCCCATTAGTATAGGTACTCCTCCTTCCCAAGAGGCGGTAGGTAGGTTGACAGAAAAATCCTCCCATCAATCTAGCACTGTCTACAATGGGGATTAGGTCAGTTTAATTGTGTTGCTCATGGGTGTGGATTTCACACCCCAAGCAATGTAGTATACGAACATAACTTCCTAGCGTACATCAGGCCTGAGTATCTAGAAACCCTGCAGCGGCACCCATGCAGGGTTTCTAGTGTAGACATTCCCTCAAAACATTACATCAGGGGCACCACCTTTCTTGCCAAGGATAAAAACGCAAGAATGGCCACACTAGATCAGACCAAACGTCCATCTAGCCTATCCTGTCTTCCAACAGTGGCCAATGCCAGGTGCCCCAGAAGGAATTAACAGAACAGATAATCATCAAGTGATCCATTCCTTGTCATCCATTCCCAGCTTCAGGCAAACAGAGACTAGGGACAACATTCCTGCCCATCCTGGCTAACAGCTGTTGATGGACCCATCCTCCATGAACTTATCCAGTTCTTTTTTGAACCCTGGCACAGTCTTGGCCTTCACAACATCCTCTGGCAAGGAGTTCCACAGGTTGACTATGAATTGTGTGAAAAAACTTCCTTTTATTTGTTTTAAACCTGCTGCCTATTAATGTCATTTGATGACCCCTAATTCTTGTGTTACAAGAAAGTAAATAACAGAATGGGGCACGGGCCACTTTCTGGAGGATTCTCTGCACCTTGTCTTTAAACCATGACTCGAAGACATCAATAGCTCAGACATAGGTTAGAGGTTTATTAGAGGAGTGGGTGGGTGAGATTCTTTGGCCTGTGTTGTGCAGGAGGTCAGACTAGATGATCATGATGGTCCCTTCTGACCTTAAAGTCTATGAGTCTATATTTTAAGTGATTATAAGTGGTAGTAACAAAAGTCAAAGATAGTTACCAGAAAAAATAAAAGATAAGCACACAGTCTACATCTTATTAGACTAAGCAGTATCAAACAATCAAGCAGTTTTTCCTCGCCCCACTCTATGTTGTAGGTAGGTTCCCTTCTAAATCTAGGACCAGTCTCATCAGTTCAAATCTTTGTCTTCTCATTGTTCTTGTTGATGAGACGAGAAAGGTAAAACCATGATGCCACTGTCCCTTATTTATACTTTCAGTTCATGTCACTGGAAAACACTAGCCCAGATATGTCCTGGTGGGCTTTGCTGAGCCACAGAATTGAGCAATATCCCACTGTGTGATGCTTGCACAGCCCTCTTTCAGATTTGTAAATCCCTTGTTTACAACTCCTCCAGTGATTACACCATCCTCTTTGTGAGAGCCCTTAATATAGAGGAAGACTCATCAGATCACCTCCTCAGTCTTCTTTTCTAAAAACTAAACATGTCCAGTTTTTTCAACCTTTCTTCATAGGTCAGATTTTCTAAACCTTTATCATTTCTTTTGCTCTCCTCTTGACTCTCTCAAATTTGTGCACATCCTTCCTAAACTGTGGTGGCCAGAATCTGACAGTACTCCAACTAGGTTAGCCTCACTAGTGCCACTGTAACCCCAGATCCTCTTCAGCAGTATTTTTACCTAGACAGGTATTCCCATTTTATAGTTATGTATTTGATTTTTCCTTTTTAAGCAAAGTTCTTTGCACTTGGTCTTTCTTTAATTTCATCTTGTTGAATTCAGACCAGTCCTCCAGTTTGTCAAAGTCATTTTGAATTTTAAACCTGACCTCCAGGTCGTTGCAATCCCTCCCAACTTGGTGTCACCTGCAAATTTTATAGGCACACTCATTTACATTATCCAATTAATTAATGAAAACATTTACTAGTACTGGACCCAAAACTGACCCCTGCAGGACCCCACTAAATACACCCTCCCAATTAGACAGCAGACCATTGATAACTACTGTTTGAGTATGGTCTTTCAACCAGTTATGCACCCACTTAATAGTAAACTGTCTGAGAGACTCTATAGACAGCCAGAAATAACAACTCTGACAGGAGTGAACTACTGCATGCATCTCAATGGGGGTGTCAGCTACACCTGGAAGCAGCTAGCACTATCGTTGCAGGACTATGCAATAGAAGAGTGCAATAGGCCCAAGCAGATATCCCAGCAGACAAGGTAACAGGAGTTCCCTCCTGTGTTGCCAATCCTGCCTCTTGGGTTCCCCCCTGCTGCCCCTCCTAGATGCAATGTGGACCCTATGCCACTGCTCCTGTCTCTCTGGAAGGTGAGTGGGGACTCCTGTCACTGCCATTCTTCAGTGCACGGTATATGGGTAGGGCTGGGGCATGGAGCTGGGGGTCCCTGTGTAATTGTATACCACAGGCCCTGAATAATATCCGATCATAGTTAAAATATGGTTCAATCTTGCTATTGTGAACAGCACCAACCAAGCTACAGATTTACTGGGAACAGCTGGTCAAAAGTTTTCCATTATATATTCAAACAGATATTTTTTTAATTTACATGAGACTTCAAAATATTGAAAGATATTTGTCAGCATTTAACAAAAAGTTAATGATTTTTTAGAAAGCCCACCATTTGTATTAAACCAGGCTGTATTTCTTAGCTGCTATATTTCATTTTGAGTATATATGAACTACTCCTCCAAAAACTATAGTCAGTCAATATAAAAGCCCTGCCCTTTAGTACCAGGGTCATTAACATGGGACTGTTTAACTCAGATGACACTAACAGCTGTTGAAGCCCAAGCACAACATCAAGAATAAACTGATAATGTCTCTACTCTTGTTTGCTTTCCAACCTCTGCCTTATTGCCCCCTGCCAAGCTCTAAATCCATATGTAATCAGTCTGTTGCAAGACCCCTTCAAGCTCTCATGAGAATCATAATCCACAACCACATGCCCGAACTAAGGAGCATTATTAAGCAGAGCAGTTCCAAAGCAGCCTTAAAGCAGTCAGCTATAGCACCACGCTTCTGCTCTGCAGGCAGTATCCTGCAAATACATTACAGAGTTCATACACATTAGCATCTACTCATCTACTTGCTTTTTCCTGTCCACCTAAACATATGTTTCCCCTTCTACTCATACTTTTTAAAAAAAGACAAACAAACAGTGACAATAGGAAAGGGCAGGCCAAAATCCCACAGCAAACCTCCTGCAGGAGGAGGCTGCTAATCAACCTCATCTTTTGGTTTGGGGCTGTGGGCCAAATCAAGAGTTTATGCAGAACAGTAACCAGATATAGTGCTGATTCTTTCCTCTTCACACACTTCCAACTAAACCAAAATCAAAAGATCTCTCTCACACACATACACTCCTCTGACAAATTTTTCCAGTAAAGAGAAATGACACTTCCTTCATATTTTTAAACTCCATTCCTTACTTTCCTGTGCAATTATGAGTGAGTGCAATACTGGAAGAGCACCCTCTGCTGCACTACAGATAACAGTGCTACCAGCTCCAAGTCCAGGGAGGACGTCAAGATAAAAAGGAAAGTTCCACTTTAGTGAAAGTTGTCTTTGTCTTAGTAATACAGTTCAATCGTGTCTGCATTAAATATTTTCCTAGATGCTCTAGTCATTATAGAAGACATATTTTGTGGATCACTTTTTTATCATAGCTCTGCTTCACTATGGTTAACTATAGACAGCTAGTTCAACACTGTGACCTAGTATTAAAATAAGCAATTTACAACAAAAAGTTATGATGCTACTTTTAGACAAATGCAGGCAAATTACCACCCAACAGCCCTGCAAGATTTTTTCCTGCACTGAAAAAGCTGATTTTTTTAAAAGGACAAGCTTAAGGTAAGTTTTTGAGGGGAAAAAACGCTTTTTCAAAACCTAAATCCAACATAAGTTTTTCATAAATTTTAAAATAAAAACATTACCTTGAAGTATTTACAAAACTAAATATTTCAAACTTAGGGCCCTGAAAGTGAAACTCACTAAACACAATGGTGAAATTGACCTTTGAATCGTTGCTCCTGTGGAAAGTAAGGCAAAATGTAAGTAGCCAGTTTAAATAGTGATATGCAAACAAGATATTAGATCTTAGATGTAACTGATATGGTCCATTTAAAATCATGTGATATCTGTTTACAGCGCAGGATTTAAAGAGGGCAGTACAAAGCGGTCTCTTGGCTGTTAAGGGGATTCCTGTGAAGGTTGTGCTACCTGACTGACTTAGTCACTGGATTGCCAGCCGTCCTTTTCGGGAGGTGGGGAGAAGTCAAACTTCCTCTGTGCTCAACAAGAGACATAACGCTGCTTGCACAACGTCCCACAACGCTTCCCTGGTTAGCTGTTTGTTATCCAAATCTTTAAAAAAATTAGAAGTCTGTAGATGTGGGGGCAAGGCGGATTGGGGATATTTGGAGAAAAAGTCCGTCCCCCCCTCTCAGTCTCACCACACACCCAAAGGTTGCCCTGGACAAACAGCCCTTCAGCCACGCAATCCCCCCGGCAGGTAACACGCTCGCAAGGCAAATGCTGCCTCCTTGCCCCGGGCTACAGCTGAGAGCGGGGCCCCTTGCTCACAGGGGACGGTCGCCAGGCTGCAGACGGCGCGCGCGGGGGTCACCGCTCGCCACGCGCCGGAGGCAGAGGCAGGATCCCCCTCTTACCTCGCTGCTGCAGGCGGGTGTCTCCAGCGAAGGCCCCGCGGCTCAGCCACCTGCGCCCGCGGCACGGCCGGGAGAGCGGCGAGTTACCAACAAAGGGAAACTTCCCCGAGCGAGCGGTGCAGGCGGCTCCCGGCCCGGCGGGGGGCGGGCGCACGGCCGAGGCACGCAGCGCAGCGCAGCGCAGCGCGGGGAGCGGGCGCTGCTCAGTGCCCCGCGGCAGCCCGGCTGCGAGTGACTCGGGGGGAGCGGGGCCGGGACAGCGCGCAGCGAGCCGGGGGGAGGCGGCCGTACCGCGCCCCCTCCCCAGCAGCGCCCCCAGCGGAACGGGGAGGGGCAGAGCGGCGACTTCGTGCCCCTGGCCCCGGGAGCAGAGTCTGCCGGGGGGGATCCCCGGCGCCCACCCCCGGAAAGCTCCCCCCGGACCAGAGCCCTGCCCCGGGGAGGGAGATGGCCCCGGGGGAGGCGGAGCCTGGCCCGCCCTGCCCGGACCCGAGCTGCGGGAGTTACCTTGTTGCGCCCCGTGTCCCCGCGGCGGCCCCGGCGCTAACTATCTAGAGAGCCCGGCAGCCACTGTCCCGCCCCCGGCCTGCAGGGGGCCGGCCCGCTCCTCGGAGTGGCGGCTGCGCTGCCCCAGAGCCGGCGCAGGCAGCGCACCGCCCCCCTGCCCCTGCCCCTGCCCCTGCCCCTGCCCCGCAGCTCCGCTACCCACCGGGTGTCACCCCGCACCGGCCGCTTCCGCGCTGCTCTCTCAGATACTTCTTAAAGGAGCCGCGCCGCCGGCAGGAGTGTCCCGGGGGCGGGCCGGGAGCTGGGGGTGAGGATCCAGGGCGTGACTGGGGGGCTGGAGCTCAGTGGTGAGGGTCCAGGGAGTGACTGGGGGTGGAGCTGTGTGGTGAGGGTCCAGGGAGTGGGGGGGGGTGGAGCTGTGTGGTGAGGGTCCAGGGAGTGACTGGGGGTGGGGGTGGAGCTGTGTGGTGAGGGTCCAGGGAGTGGGGGGGTGGCGCTGTGTGGTGAGGGTCCAGGGAGTGGGGGGGGGGTGGAGATGTGTGGTGAGGGTCCAGGGAGTGACTGGGGTGGGGGTGGAGCTGTGTGGTGAGGGTCCAGGCAGTGGGTGGGGGTGGGGGTGGAGCTGTGTGGTGAGGGTCCAGGCAGTGACTGGGGGTGGGGGTGGAGCTGTGTGGTGAGGGTCCAGGGAGTGACTGGGGGTGGGGGTGGAGCTGTGTGGTGAGGTCCAGGGAGTGACTGGGGGTGGGGGTGGAGCTGTGTGGTGAGGGTCCAGGGAGTGACTGGGGGTGGGGGTGGAGCTGTGTGGTGAGGGTCCAGGGAGTGACTGGGGGTGGGGGTGGGGGTGGAGCTGTGTGGTGAGGGTCCAGGCAGTGACTGGGGGTGGGGGTGGAGCTGGGTGGTGAGGGTCCAGGGATAGGCTGACCATACGTCCCGTTTTTTTCATGTTTTTGAACCGTCCCGTCTTTTTGTCAAAAATATAAATTTTGTCCCGTTTTTGGGGCAGGTGCAGGACTCCCAAGATCTTAGGTGAAGAATCTTGCTACCTAAGGACAAGTATCAGATGTCAAAATCTCCGATGAGCAAACTGCGCTCATCGGAGACTTTGACATCTGATACTAGTCCTTAGGTAGGGAGAGGAGGCAGTGGACGGAGGGAGAGAGCAGGGAGGAAGGGAGGGATGGAGAAGGGGGATGGAGAGAAGGGAAGGATGGAGAGAAGGAGGGAAGGAGGAATAGAGAGGAGGAGGCGGCAGCGGGCGGCGGGCTGAAGCCGACGGCGGATCGGAGCTGTCCGGAGCCGCAGCCGGGGGCCGAGCGCGCTGGCGGGGGGGCTGCCGGCCGGGTTTTATGACTCATAATCACATAAATTCAGTTATGTGATTATGAGTCATAAAACTTCCTCCCCCCCCCCCCGCCGCCGCCGGCGCGCTCGGCCCCCGGCTGCGGCTCCGGACAGCTCCGATCCGCCGTCGGCTTCAGCCCTCCGCCCGCTGCCGCCTCCTCCTCTCTATTCCTCCTTCCCTCCTTCTCTCCATCCTTCCCTTCTCTCCATCCCTACCTTCCTCCCTGCTCTCTCCCTCCGTCCGCTGCCTCCTCTCGCTCCCTCCATCCCTTCTCTCTATCCCCTTCTCCATCCCTCCATTCCTCCCTTCTCTCTATCCCTCCATCCCTCTCTTCCTTCTCTCTATCCCCCTTCTCCATCCCTCCCTTCCTCCCTTCTCTCTCTCCCTTCGTCCACTGCCTCCTCTTCCATCTCCCTTCTCTCCATCCCTCCTTCTTGCTGTCCCTTGCCTCCTCCATCCCCCCTGCTCCCTACCCCCATCTCCTCTCATCCATCCATCCTCTCCCTTCTCACCTTCGTGCCTTCTCTCCCTCCGTCCACTCCATCATCTTCATCCCTCATCCCCCCTTCTCTCTCTTCCTCCATCCTCTTCATCCCCCATCCCTGTTCTGCTTATTCCTCCATCCATCCCCCGTGACCCCCCTCTGCCTCCCCCCTGCCCGGCGCTGGGGGGCCCAGGTGGGGTCATGCCCCCCCCCGTCCCGTTTTTGCCATCCCAATGTCCCATTTTGGTCTAAAGGAAATATGGTCAGCCTATCCAGGGAGTGACTGGGGGTGGGGGTGGAAATGTGTGGTGAGGGTCCAGGGAGTGACTGGGGGTGGGGGTGGAGCTGTGTGGTGAGGGTCCAGGGAGTGACTGGGGGTGGGGGTGGAGCTGTGTGGTGAGGGTCCAGGCAGTGACTGGGGTGGGGGTGGAGCTGTGTGGTGAGGGTCCAGGGAGTGACTGGGAGTGGGGGTGGAGCTGTGTGGTGAGGGTCCAGGGAGTGACTGGGGGTGGGGGTGGAGCTGTGTGGTAAGGGTCCAGGGGGTGACTGGGGGTGGAGCTGTGTGGTGAGGGTCCAGGGAGTGACTTGGAGTGGGGGTGGAGCTGTGTGGTGAGGGTCCAGGGAGTGACTGGGGGTGGGGGTGGGGGTGGAGCTGTGTGGTGAGGGTCCAGAGAGTGACTGGGGGTGGGGGTGGAGCTGTGTGGTGAGGGTCCAGGGAGTGACTGGGGGTGTGGGATGTAGCTGTAATCCGTGCCAAAATGTAAAATCAGTCAATGGGGCAAGAATGAAAGTGCTTTAGTCTGGCAGCTGCCAGTTTGAGGCGGTGTTACCTGCCCAAATCCCCTCCAAAGAATTGCTATGCCTAGCTTGCAACGGCAGCCTGCACCGTATAGTGCCGAGTTACAGTTGCTTTGTTAAATGTATTCTGCTATACATTTACACTGCCCAAGTGCTTTACAAGCACTAACTAAAAATTAGGCCTCTCACAGCACCGTAGGAGTTAGAGCAGTAATTTTAATACATTTATAAAGGCACCTTATTGATTAACATCTAAGTTTTTAACATACTGGCTCACTCTGAAATCCTAGCGAAGACAGAGCATAATGACCAGCAATAAAAATCAATGGGCACCAATATCTTGTGTTAATTGGGTGCACTATAAAAACCCTATGGTGGATATTAAAATCAAAAAGACCTAGGGAGCTTAGCACTTACATACTATGGTAATTAGGTGCTTTCAAATATCTATACAGAACCCTCTCAAACTATTTGCAAATCCACTTGTTGATAGTAATGTCTGAGTCAAGGCTAAATAAAACTTTTTAAACATCTCATTGAGATTAAAATAATTCTAGTTTGTTTTGTTTTCAGAAAAGTTATTGGAGCACAAGATGGGAGACACAAAGAGCAGTGTAGCTCATGCCACTCCAAATATTAGTGTAAGATGAATGGCTCCAGCTGCAGCAGTTCTGGATGGGGTTTGTCTGTAGTTTACACATAGAAATAGGAAACCTCACTTTCTTTACCTTTTTAGCTTGATTTCCACAAATTTTCCAGGCAATGCAGATCCACGCTGGAAAATCTGCTCTCCTTGGGAGTGGAGCGGAATTGGGTGTGGTTCTGGGAATGAGAAACCCTAAGGGAGCAACTTTCAAGAGCAACAGTTGTTCACTTCAGTGAATGTGCTGCCTGCTTCCTCTCTGCCACTGGGCTACTATTCAAAGCTGGAGGAAGCAGACATTCCTCGTTACTTTTTATTAAAATAGTGAGATTTTCTTCTCAAACTTGCTCATTGTAGACGCAAGCTGTCATTGAGATGAAGGAAATATAGCATTGTAAGTCTCACCATTACTACTGGGGCAGCAAATAAATTTATCCACATGGGGTGAAGGATAAATTTAAAACTTTCCTGGCATGTCATTTTAGAGGCGGGAGAGTTGTATTTCTTTATCTTCTTAACCCTATTTGCTACTCAGAAAATTGCATTCATAAAGATCCCTAATCCTATTTAGCTCCATCAAATGAAGAAAAGCAACCTAAACATGATCATAGCATGCACTACATAAAGAAATCCAACAAAGGGAATCATCTGATGAATCTGCTAAAGAGGGGAGCTGTTGTAATGAAAACACTGTTTAAAAAGGGAGGTTCTGTTCTGTCTTACAGAGGTTCTTATACAGAGGTAGTTGTCACCTTTTGCACTATGTCAAGAATCAGAGAGGTAGCCGTGTTAGTCTGGAATACCTCCTGCACTGTGTCCCCTAGATCACCAGTCTTCAGTGCAATCACAGGGAAATGATAAGATGTTGAAGCATATTAAATAGAGAAAAGCCTAAACCAGAACCCCAGATCTGACATCCTTGAATTTTAGGGGAAGATTTAATCTGCTTTTGAATAGTGATAGTTTAAAAAACCTATCTATCTATCTATCTATCTATCTATCACACACACACACACTGCTTGAACATGGCTCAGGTTACTTCTATTATTAATATTGCCCTTTTGCTGAGCATTGGTAGATTTTCAGGGCCTCGTAAATCAGTTTCCTGTTTGGAGCGAAATAGGTGACCTTTTCTTCATGTAATTTGTTCATTTTCAAAATGTACATAAGTCCCATTGGCTTGAACAGAGGTGGTAACAAACTGCACACATGCAACTCACTCACACAGACCATGTCAGGCACTTCTACTGAGCCCTGGAAGCAGCTTTCTTATTCCTTAGTGTCAATCCATGGCCTGCACCGCAATAAAAGACCCAGAGGGCCAAGTCTCAAAGCCTGTGTCAATTGACTCAAGCTTGTAGGGCTCAAAGTGTGGGGCTCAAAATAGCAATATAGGCAAGGGAGGAGGGTCTCAGAGGCTGGGTTTGGGCAGCCTGAGCCCAAACATCTACAGACAGGATTTTCTTTGCAGCGTAGACTCTATGGGAATAGCCACAGAAATCTCTCTGCTTCACTTCCTGCCCCAATGCCTGAACTTTACATCTAGGAAACACCTTGTCTAAAGTTGCTTACCAAGACTACATGGCCTGGAAAGGTAAGCCAAGCCATCTGCTTGCCTTTGTTGCCACAGCTCTGCAAAACAACTGCCAGACAAAGTGGAGTGCTTTAACCTGACAGATACCAAAGGTACTGCATGTCCTTTAACTCTATGCAGTATTTCATGCTATGCTTTTATATACCAACTAGCAAAAATACCCGGCGTTGCTCGGGGTATTTGTAATTGGAAACTGGGATGTAAAAAGACTACAATGTTTTTTATTAATACAAATTTTGTTCAGAAGTCTCATTTTGTCTAATTAATTTCATTCTCTTGCATTTAGATGGGGGGAGGGTGAGAGAGCTGAGCGAGTGCGGGGGCCGTTGGAGGGGGGTGAGATTTTAAAAATTTTCTATTCTTACCTGAGGGGGGAGAGAGCTGAGCGAGTGCGGGGGCCGTTGGAGGGGGGGGAGAGAGCTGAGTGAGTGCAGGGGCTGTTGGAGGGGGGGAGCGGGGTGAGATTTTAAAAATTTTCGATTCTTACCTGAGGGGGGAGAGAGCTGAGTGAGTGGGGGGGCCGTTGGAGTGGGGGGGAGGGGGAGAGAGCTGAGTGCGGGGGCCGTTGGAGGGGGAGAGAGCTGAGCGAGTGCAGGGTCCATTGGAGGGGGGAGGGGGGAGAGAGCTGAGCTAGTGGGGGGGGCTGTTGGAGTGGGGGGAGGGGGGAGAGAGCAGAGCGAGTGGGGGGGCTGTTGGAGGGGGGAGAGAGCTGAGTGAGTGCGGGGGCGTTGGAGGGGGGAGAGAGCTGAGCGAGTGCGGGGTCCGGGGGAGGGGGGAGAGAGCTGAGCAAGTGGGGGGGCTGTTGGAGTGGGGGGAGGGGGGGCTGTTGGAGGGGGGAGAGAGCTGAGTGAGTGCGGGGGCATTGGAGGGGGGAGAGAGCTGAGCGAGTGCGGGGTCCGTTGGAGGGGGGTACAGTAAAACCTCCATTTAACGGACTAATTCGGGCGAGGGGGTGTCCGTTAAATCCAAAAGTCCGTTATTTAATAATAATAAAAAAATGAGCTATCGGAGCAGCAGCCCGCCCGCCACAGGGTCGGGGCGACAGCTCCGCAGCCCGCCCGCTGCCTGGACCCAGGCGGGAGCCGGCAGCCAGCCCACCTGCTGCTTGGACCCGGGCGGCAGCCGGGAGCTGGCAGCCTGCCCGCCAGAAATGGATCAGGAATGCATCAGACTTGCTCAGAAATTTTGTCCGTTGCATCCGAAGTCCGTTAAATCGAGGTCCGTTAAATCGAGGGTTTACTGTATTATTACATCATAACTATGTCACAGAGAACAGCAGGTGTTAACCTGCTGCTCAGCTGATGTTAATGGGCTTTAAAGAATTTCACCCCTAGGGGGTGTAAGAGGTGAGATTTGAAAAATTTTCTATTCTTACCCTGATTAGGACCCTAAAGCCTATAACTGTACCAAATTTCAAGTCTCTAGCTCAAACAGTGTGGAAGGAGTAAGGGAACATACATACATGCATACACACACGCATACACCATTTGACTTTTATATATACAGTAGACTCTCGATTATCCAGGATTGGGTTAACCAGGATGTGGATTAACCAGGATGTCAAAAAACCTATGCGTAACTCACAGGGCCGGCTCTTGGCTTTGTTGCCACCCCACGAACACACACAAAAAACACCTAGGATTTTATTAACCAGGATTAATTTTTTCCCTATCATCCTGCATAATCGAGAGTCTATTGTATAGATGATGGCTAATGTGCAAGTAATTCACACCTTTCACAACAACATGAATCAGACTACACATTGAAGAAGGAAGGAAATGAGAGTAACAAAAAAGAGGGGAAACAAAGTATAGGAAAGAGAAAAACCAATTAGTGGCCTTGAAAATATCCCTCACTCCTTATCTCACATGCATTCTGGGAATCTATCAACAAAATTGACTTGCAGTTCCAGGCTTCTATTTGATAACACAGCAATTTGTCACAGAAAAAATGGGAACCAGGATCTCTAAATCCTGAGAGACTGATTTTTCCCTTTGAAGAACACTCAAAGAAGATGGGCCTAAGAAGCCTGCCTGAAAGAAAGACAGTAATTGAACTGCTAAACTTGCTTTCTTCATGATTGACATAACAGTCTCCTTATTTGTTTTCAAATAATGAAAAAGTTTGATAATGGAAGTTTTAAAATTGAAAAATTGCACTCTTATTGAAAACCCTATTATCTGAGCAGGATACAAAATTGATGTATCTGGTGTTAGTATATGCTTTACCACTCTATAGCAGTACATAAATCACCTGCCATCTTCTGTCATAGAATCTTGTTCTGAATACTCATGAGGCGGATCAGCTATACCAGTATCAGAGGGATAGCCATGTTAGCCTGTATCCACAAAAACAACTAGGAGTCTGGTGGCACCTTAAAGACTAACAGATTTATTTGGGCATAAGCTTTTGTGGATAAAAAAAAACACACTTCTTCAGATGCATGGAGTGCATTTTCTTCAGGTTGGGTAATATACTTTAATGGGAGCTCAGGCTGTTAGCCCCACAGAGCTGACAGCTTGTGACCCCCATGTAACCACCTTGCAACTCCCTGAGGGCTCATGACCTCTCAGTTTGAGAACTGAGCTATACAGTCAACTTTATTTCAAGTTATCATAGTTTAAACAGCTTTAAAGCACAGTCAAGAACTAGGATTGAATTAGGATTATAAAAAAATATCTTTTGGGTGAGTAGAAACCATCTAGACCTATGTCGTTTAAAAAGATGAATTCCTTCCCTTTTAAAATGTCTGTAAGTTACAAACTTCTTTGATTTATTCAAGGGCCAAAAATAATAAATCTGCACTTTGGGGTACAAGAAAATGCTTGTTTAAACAATGGATCTGCCTAGGGGAGATTTAAAAAAAATATTCTGTTGCAGCAAACAATTCAGTTCTTTTTACTTCAGAAAATGTCTTGTTTTGTTTTCAAAAGTACTCTACAGAGGACACAGTGATGCTATCAATTGCTTGGAATGCAGATCCTTTCATCTCTATGTAATTTGTATGAATTTGAAGCAGGTTGAAGCGGCCCCTGCCCCGGGGGGCTGCTGGAACCCCCCCAGCCCAACCCCTACCCCAGGGGGCTCCTGGAACCCCCACACCACCCCCAGCCTGGCCCCTGCCATGGCAGGCTGCACGCACGCACGTTCCCCCCAGCCCGGCCCCTGCCCCAAACAGCTACCAGCAGCCCCCCCCCCACCCCCTAAGGGGGGGTCGCGCTTAGAGGCCTGGTGTCCAAAAGGGCCCTAACTGGAGGGAAAGCTAGCATCCAAAGTAACCTCCACCGATTTATTTATGAGTTACTGGAGGGATTATGGGTCTGAACTCCGGATCAGATTCACTTGACATATGAGAAAGTCTATGGAAAAACAGTGATGATAACCTAATGATAGCAATTTGTCTCATAAGCAGCAAAGAATAAAGGGAATACTGAGGGCAGGTGGGAAGAGAGGAAAATATTATCCCCAAATGATCCTCTGATTGCCTGGAGATGTTTTCAATATGCCTTTATTTATTGTTAAGAAGCGACCTGCAGATAATTCCAGAATAAATTCTGACTCATTTCAGTGCAGTAGCAATTACAGCACTGGAAAAAGTGAAAACTCTGGGGGTGCAAAAGAATCTGAAATAAGATCGGGACAGGAGTGTCTTTTGGGTGGAGTAGATAGTTTGTTGCCCACAGGGCATCTATCCAAACATGCTCATCATCTAAATAATATTTTCAAGAAGCAGTTGGCTTTTAAATAAGATGACCTTAGGAGAAGCATTAATGTAAATATGTTTAAGATTAGCAGCCGTGTTAGTCTGTATCCGTAAATAAGACAAGGAAGACTTTGTAGCACCTTAGAGACATGGTTTATTTTAAAGTTTACATATTGAACAAAAACATACGTTTGAGAAGTTGTGCATGCTCCATTGTGGATCTCAGATTCTTTTAGGTCACATCATAGGTGTAACACATGGATATCAGGGATAGTGTAATCTCCGGTTAAAACAACTGCAGCACTACATCAAGATTTATATCATGGGATCAAATCCTGCTCTTCTGACACCACTGAATATTCCAATGATTTAAATTTACACAGGTAAACAGGGGTTTGCCTGCATTGTCTTGTTCTGATATAGATTTTCTATTTTCTGCTGTCATTTGGTAGTGTTTGTGTCTGTTCATTCTGTTGTTAATGATGAGGCTATTGTGCATTCAACTGATATACGGTATCTGTTTTTGAAAAAATACAAACAATATTTTTCTAATATTTTTTTTTCAGATAGCTAAAATTACATCATGATCATAATCTGTTAATCTTTGTCCTGGAACATTACTATAAAAATAACAATATGTAATTTGAAAAACCTGACGTTAAAATGTTCCCTTTAGAGCTCTTCCCTCAAAAATCCAAAACACACACCCAATAGCCAATTTGATAGTTAAATTCACTATGGTATCTAAATTTAAATATAAGAGTTAATCCATTAAGATCACCTTTTATACAAATACACGCTAGTGCATGTGTCATTGTTATAAGATATTTTGTTAATAAAAACTGGTTTGAATATGCGTGAATTGAAACAGAATCCAGGAAAGACCAGGGGCTTTGAGTTCTGGGCACTGTACAGTAACAAAGGACCTCTGATGCCATCTTCATTTCATTAGAATGCCCTTATAAAAGGTTCCCTATTATCCCCATAAGTCTGATTGAATTTAACAGAGATAAAAGTAATAGGGCTAGACAGAAATGTGAGCGTGTTTTACAGAAGTTACTGTAAAACATATTAAATGCTCTTGCAGATCATGTCCTATGTATAGGTGTTTTTAAATCACCCTACATATTTACATATTAAATTCTTATATGATGGCTCAAAAAAAAAAAAAGTCTCTAGGACTTTTCCATAAGGGACTTCAAACATAATCCATGTAAACTGAAAGAAGGCATGGTCTGTAACAGCTGAGAAACACAACAGTCCCTCCTCAACTCATATAGCATCTGTCTGCACAACACACATCAGCCTTGTGATATTAGGCCCTCAATTCCATGAATATTAAATTTACTAACAGTTTTGGGGGTTTTCAAAGTAAAATAATGTTGATATAATTCTGTTGAATGGAAAACAGGCATCTTCTCTGACTGGAAAGAATTACTGACATTCGCTTTGCCGTCATGTCTTCAAATATTAGATTTGAGCTGATGGAAGTCAAATTGCAAGTTATAAGTGAGCTTTTAATAAAATTGAAGTGGGTACTTACAGTTATGTAACTAGACAACATGTTGTCTGTCAGCAAAGTTTCATGAAATATCAGCTGCTTAGCAGTATCCCATGTACAGGCACAAAATCATGTATACATGTAAATTGCTTTTCCCAAAGGAAAGATTTTACCCGGGTCAGAGGAGTCTTCAACAAACAAACAAACAAATACTGGGAGTCAATACCCACCATGGTAATACCAGTGAGAATG
Source organism: Sternotherus odoratus (assembly GCA_032164245.1). Classification (NCBI taxonomy): domain Eukaryota; kingdom Metazoa; phylum Chordata; order Testudines; family Kinosternidae; genus Sternotherus; species Sternotherus odoratus. Next base: position 199,510,970 of record JAVMKO010000002.1, on the reverse strand, counting down.
TTTTTGCCCCACCATGCACTGGGAGCTTAACCCAGAATTCAAATGGGCAGGGGAGACTGTGGGAACTGTGGAATAGCTACCCACAGTGCACTGCTCCAAGAGTCGATGCTAGCCTCTCCAGTAGGATCAGAGCATGGTAATTAACATAAGGAAATCCACTGAGGGTGTCTGGCTATAAACAGATATTATTTCAATTCACCCATATTCAAACCAGCTTTTATTAACAAAATATCAGCCATTTTCTCTCACCATCAGCTTTAAGAAAATGGTTGTGTTAAACAGGAGAGTCCACAAGATCCTTCAATCATCTTAAACGCAAACCAGCTAGAAGTAAACCAAAAGTTCAGCTGTGTAGGTTCTATAGTGACCAGCAACCTCTCACTGGATGAAGAACTAAATGTTCACATTGGAAAGGTGGACCCCACCTTTAGCAGACTAATTAAAAGAGCATGGAACAACTTGATGCTCATGCTCAAGGCCAAAATGTTAATGTACCAAGCTTGGATCCTCAGCATTCTCATGTATGGTGAGGAAACATGGACAACTTATGCTCATCAGGAGAAAAAGTTAAACAGTTTCCACCTACACTGCTTTATGCTGCATACTTAACACCAAATGGTAGGACAAAGTCACCAACGCAGAGGTTCTTCAAAGGGCAAATTTACCGAATGTGACAGCCCTGCTAAAGCAAAGACGACTGCGCTGGCTGGGCCGTCTGAGTAGGTAGGAAGTCTGACGTATACCCAAGGATATGCATTATGGGGAGAGATCAGAGGGAACAAGAACAATAGGATGTCCCAAGCTTCACTATAAAGATACATGCAAGCGAGATATGAAGGAATTTGGAATTAATTATGACCAATGGGAAATCTTGGCAAGTGATTGTAACAAGTGGCGCCATCATCGCCATTAAGGTATCAAAGTCTATGACAGAAGCTGGCTCCTACAACTTGAAAAGAAAAGAGCCCGTAAGAAGCAAGCCGCTCCCAACCAAGATACATACATTTGCAATAACTGTCTTGGGGCTCAAAACTACAATACCCGCACAAGGAAATAAGGACACAGATCAACAGAGCCAGACGTGTACCCAGAAGCCTGCTGCTGCAAGACAAGCCCAACAAAGAAAACAACAGAACACCACTGGCCATCACCTACAGTCCTCAGTTAAAACCTCTGCAACGCATCATCAGTGACCTACAACCCATCCTGGACAATAATCCCTCACTTTCACAGGCCTTGGGAGGAAGGCCAGTCCTGGCACACAGACAACCTGCCAACCTTAAACAAATTCTCACCAGCAACAGCACACTGCACCACAATAACTCCAACTCAGGAACCAATCCATGCAACAAACCTCGATGCCAACTCTGCCCACATATCTACACCAGCAACACCATCACAGGACCTAACCAGATCAACCATACCATCACTGGTTCATTCACCTGCACATCAACCAATGTCATATATGCCATTATATGCCACCAGTGTCCCTCTGCTATGTACATCGGCCAAACTGGACAGTCCCTAAGAAAAAGGATAAATGCACACAAATCAGATATTAGGAATGGCAATATACAAAAACCTGTAGGGGAACACTTCAACCTGCCTGGACACACAATTACAGATTTAAAAGTCACCATACTGCAGCAAAAAAACTTCAAGTCCAGACTGCAAAGGGAAACTGCAGAGCTACAATTCATTTGCAAATTCAACACAAACAATCTCGGATTGAACAAAGACCTACAATGGCTCGCACATTACAGAAATAGTTTCTCCTCTCTCCATGTCCACCCCCCCCCATTCAAATGCTAGAAGAATAACCCACCCTCCCTGATCGGAGATAACAAGCTGGTTCAGCCTAATTGGACTAACCTTTTTACCTCCCACCTGGTTCTTGCCTACTTTTCTATACCTGCCTCTGGACACTTCCACTGCTTGCATCCAACGAAGTGGGTATTAGCCCACGAAAGCTCATGCTTCAAAACTTTATAGTTAGTCTTTAAGGTGCCACCGGACTTTGTTACCTCTGTCTTGGGGTAGCGTCAGGGGGGCTCCAGCGGTGATTTAAAGGGCCAGGGCTCCCAGTTGCCACTACCGCAGTGGAGCCTCAGGCACTTTTAAATCACCATCAGAGCCCCAGGGACTCCTTGCTGCTTCCACTACCCCGGGGTCCCATGCTCCAGCGGAGCTTTTAAGGGCCCAGGTCTCCACTGTAGTAGCAGCAGCCAGGAGCCCTTGCCCTTTAAATCACCACCAGAGCCCCGCTGCCTCTATCCCAAGGCTACCACAGTGGAGCCCGGGGCCCTTTAAATTGCCAATGGAGCCCTGGGGGTCCTGGCTGCCTCTCTAACCCTTGGGGCTCCAGCAACAGGGCTTGGGCGGTGACTTAAAGGGACCCAGGACAGTAGAGGTGGTCAAGCCCCAGGCCCATTAAATCGTTGCTAGAGCCCTGCTACCACTACCCAGGGCACCAGCAATGGGGCTTTGGTGGCAATTTAAAGGACCTGGGGCACCAGTTGCTGCTAGGAGTCCCAGGCCCTTTAAATTGCTGCCTGGGGAAGTCAGTTCGCCCCAGTATGGCACACCAGCTCTTGCCGTACCAGCTTACTTACTTGCACCTCTGTCTTGTATTGAAAAAACTTCAGAATAAAAAACTTAAGCCAGGGATGTAATATGAAGATGAGTTTTAGGAAACAAATTCTTGCTAAGGATTTAGTAATATGGTGAGTATCTTGGTGAACAAGAAATTATTCTTGGCTTTACAGCTGTTACATGTGAATTTCCATATGGAAAAAAATTTCAGTCAATCTGTTGAATACTGATAATTTGCCATTATTGTAACCTATTTTGCTAATGTACTTCCAAATGCATCAGATATTTACAAAATGTCACTGAATCACAGATAGCTGGGTTAGAAAACATGGCTTGGGCTGATCACGTTGCATTTTATACCCACAAAAAACGGAGGCTGGGTTGACATGAAGCTGAAATCAAACTCTTAGACGGCATGTCATTCAATATGCATGAGAATAACTGTAGTCTCCACAAGAGCACATAACATTGAAAGAGCCTGAAATGTTGCTACTCTTATCAGGAAAGATGTATCCAAGGGACTCAGACAGATAAAATAAAAGGCACATTTATAATGAGATGTGGAGCTATTTTATGCTGAGCAGAAGAGCCCCTTATGCTGGAGAAATACTGTGGGGCCATTTCCACTAGCTCTGAGGCCCCACTGTCAGAGCAGCATAAAAGGAACCCAGACAAAATGCAGAATCTGCCACATACGGAGAGAGGTTCAAAGTCAGTAGAGTTGGGTGCCTCACTGTGCCTTTGAAAGTCTCTTCCCACTGTAATTTTTTGTACCCTCTTTGCAAAGATATAAATGACTATGCAAGGTACAAGGCAATGGAAAATCAGGTCCCCAAAATCTCTTCATTAAATCCAAAATATTCACCTTTCAGCTAAGTAAAATATTTTACAATGGTCAAATAATCTGTCAATCTGAGATGCTGGAGAAGGTCCAAAAGAGATTTTAAAACTCCAGTACCTGGGACAGGCTTGTCAAATTGGAGAAAGTTTGAATGTGCATTGTGAGTCTATATGGTGAACAAAATTAGTATATTTGGCACTTCGCGTACTTCACTGGGAGTTGCAACCTGTTACTATAGTGTTGAATCTGGTCCTGGGTTGGGTTTTTTTGTGTGTGTGGTTTTTTTTACATTAGACTTATTGTCAATCTTTGCAGCCAGATCCAGCTTTCTATATTCTTCTCAAATATTTCACTGTTGGGAAAATGAAACCTCCCAATAGCTAATAGCTAAGAAGAGAATTCGATTTCATTACATTCCAGCTGGGCCATGGAAGCTATAAAAGGTGTTACATTTCACCCAGAAAGCAGCAGGGTAAATAGTGGGCTAATTTCACTTCTTCTTGACATTTCTGGGTCTATGAATGAACATAGTACAAGAGACACAGGGGAGTTGATGCTGCGTGGCATGGATACAGAATGTTGCATATATAAGCATAAGGTGAAAGAGATGAGCAGGACAGAGCGCCAGGGGAAATTGATCCTGCATAATGAGAACTGCTGCAGGGCCACCAAATTACTCTTGGCCAGGAACAGGAATAATACTAAAGAGGAAAGTGTGTAACTAAATCCCTCATTAGCATGATAAGGATTGTGTTAAAGCCCATGCCTCAGACACATCTGCTCTTTTCTCACCCCCTCCCTTCCCCACTCTTTTATTAACGTGCAGCCCTGAGAGAAAATATTCAGGCTTGAACAGGACTTGAGACTTAGGGCCCAATTCTATTTTACAGTAAGATCCCTTCATGCTTCTCTGGTGACATAAAGGAATCGTAGAAAGGGGCAGAAATGTCCCCTGGAGAATACCCCCATACTGGAAGTGTCTAATGCCAGCTCAGGGGTGGCCTTAAGACTCTACAGCAGTCTTGCTCCCAGACCTGGATGTAGGGGGAGGGGAAGAGGGAGTGCATTGTTTGTGCAACTGCTATTTTCTGCTTCTCAGTGCTCTTAGGGGGCAATGGGAATCAGGGCATAGGGTAGAGCCACCCTGTGGCTGCTATAATTTAAACTGGGGGCCCAGGTATACTCTCTGCTGGTGCCGAACATGGGGAATGCAACAGTAATTTAAACTACCTGGTGCATTCTCTATGTCTAGAAATCGATGAACTGAGAATCAAAGCCCAAGCGCAGAGAGCTATCTCTCGTTTTCCATTTTATGTTATGTGCATTCACATTTGGCCTCCACTCACTTGCAATGGAGCGCAGCAGTTTTGCCCTCCCTGCAGTGCATAGTTCTTTGCATGAAGACATGGAGTGTTTGTATATAACAGTTAAATTATTTGTATTTAAACATGGTAGCACACAATTACCAGAGCCAATTGTCTGCAGCAATCTATAGATCCCTGCTCAGTCCCTAGAGCTGGTCAAACATTTTTTGACAGACTTTTTCCCCATCAGAAAATGCTGTTTTGTTGAAATGGAAGCTCCCTATGGGAACATGTAGACTTTGATGAAAAGTCATTTATGAGTCAATAAATAAATAGAAATTAATGTTATGATAAGGTCAACGCATTCAGGGTTTGTCTACACTGAGATCAAAGACCCACTGCATGGCCGTGGCTAGCCTGGGTCAGCTGACTTGGGCCCACAGAACTTGGGTTGTGGGGTTATAAAATTGCAGTGTAAATGTTCGGGCTTGGGCTGGAGCCTGGACATTGAGACCCCATCAAGGGGGAAGAGCTCAGAGCTCATGCCAAAGCCCAAATGTCTACATTGCAATTTTATAGCCCTGCAGCTTGAGCCCCACAAGTCTGAGTCAGCTGACCCAGGCTCCGAGACTCAGTGCCACGGATTATCTACTGCAGTGTGGACATACCCTCGGTTTCTACAATTCTGGAATGGAGCATTTTTTGTTTTCAAAATGACTTTCTTAGATATTTCTTATTTTATATTCTGAAAACATTGAAATGTCGGCTTTTAAATTGAAGTGTCATCCCTTGTTACATTCAATCTGAGGTAATTCCAAAATCTTAATTGCACATACATCCATTCTATGGTCTGACTGGATTAAAGAAAGGTTTTTCATATAACTGAAAGTGATACTTTTGTGCTCTTTCCTCTCTTTAGGGAGAAACTCATCCCCCAGAGGAGGAACGTCAGTACCTTCAACTTAAACATGCCCTGTCACACCAGTTTATTCCAGATGTCTTTGCCGCGCCAGACCCTCAGGCCCTTGGGACTTTCTGGAAAAGTTACACTGTCTACCTAGTTCATTGTCTAGCATGTATCCCTGCCTCAGATCCTCAAGGATCTATACTGGACTTGTGCTGTTCAACATACTCATAAATGATCTGGAAAATGTGGTAAGCAGTGAAGTGGCAAAGTTTGAAGACAATATTAAATTACTCAAGAGAGTTAAAAAGCTTACTGTGAAGAGTTGCAAAACTAGATGACTGGGCAACAAAATGGCAGATGAAATGTAGTGTTGGTAAGCACAAAATAATGCACACTGGAAAACAGAATCCCAACTATACATACAAAATGATGGGATCCAAATTAGCTGTTCCCACTCAAGAAAGAGATCTTGGGGTCATTGTAGATAGTTGTCTGAAAACATCCACTCAATGTGCAGCAGCAGTAAAAAAAGCTAACAATGTTAGGTGCCATTAGAAAAGGGATAAATAATAAGACAGAAAATATCAGAATGCCACTATATCAATCCATGGTACGTCCACACCTTGCATACTGTGTGCAGTTCTGGTCACTTCATCTCAAAAAAGTTATTTTAGAAATGGAAAAGGTACGGAGAAGGGCCACAAAAATAATTCAGGGCATGGAACAAACTTCATACGAGGAGAGATTAAAAAGACTGTGGAACTGTTCAGCTTAGAAAAGAGACAACTAATGGAGGATTTGATTAGGGTGACCAGACGTCCCGATTTTATCGGGACAGTCGCGCTTTTTTACCTTCTGTCCCGCGTCCCGATGAAACTCTGGTCGGGACGCCATTTGTCCCGATTTCGGGAATTTATAGATGAGCCCTGCGCACGCAGGGCTCATGTAGGCAGCACAGCCCCGCCCACTGCCCCAGGCAGCCACATGCTGGCTGGCTGCCGGCCCGACCCCGCTCCCCTCTGCCGCGGAGCCCCGTGCTCCGGGGCCGGGCTGTTAGCGGCGCGCCGCCAGCCCCCACTCCCCGGTTTGGGCGGACAATCGCGGCGCGGCACGCCACCGGCCCCATGCTCCCAGGCCGGGGGAACAGGCAGATCGCGGCAGCCGCTGGGCCCTGCGCTCCCCAGCTGGGGGCTGGGACTATCGGCTGCCGCGGGGCGAGCGAGCGCGGGAAGCTGAGCCCCCTCCCCCCCCCCTTCTTGGCTGGGCCCTGTGCTCCCTGGCCGGGGGTCGGGCCAAGCGTGGCTGCCGTAGGTCCCCGCCCTCCCCCGGAGAGGCGGGGGAGGAACCTGCTGCTGCTGCCGGCTTTCCAGTGCCTTTCCCCCCGCCCGCAGAGACAGGCAGCGGTGGAACGTGCAGGGCGGGCAGAGTGGACCCCCCCCTGCATGCAACCAGCGCCGAGAGTGGGACAGCGAGTGAGGGGAGCAGCAGCAGATAGCCCACTGCTCCCCCCTCAGCATCTCCCCCGGCAGAGACTGCATTCAGGGGTAGGTGGGCGGGCCACGGCAACGGCCAGGAGAGCTCTCTCTGCTCTGCCTCCCGGAGACGCATGCTGCAGCGGGGGTGTGTGTGTGTGTGTGTGTAGAGAGCCCACTGCCCCCTCCCCGCAGAGACAGAGAGCCTCCAGTTGCTGCGGCCCGCTCCTGCTCCCCCACTCGTGCCCCACCCCCCGCTCCCCCCGAGTGTGTCCTGATATTTCACTCTTCCCATCTGGTCACCCTAGATTTGATGGAGGTCTATAAAATCATGAATGTTGTGAGAAAGCAGATATGGAAATATTATTTACCCCTTCACATAACATAAGAACCAAGGATCACACTGAAATTAATCGGCAGCAGGTTTAAAACAAACAAAAGGAAGAATTTCTTCACACAATGCACAGTCAACCCATGGGATATTGTGAAGGCCAAAAGTCTAACTGGTTCAAAAAAGAATTAGTTGCATTCATGGAGCCTGGGTCCATCAATGGCTATTAGCCAAGATGGTCAGGGATACAACTCTATGCTCTGGGTGTCCCTAAACCTCTGACTGCCAGAAGCTGGGACTGGATGACAAAGGTATGGATCACTCAATAATTGACCTGACTTTTGGCCTTGACAACAGAGCACCCATGTCAGACAAATTCTGGCACTGCAGTGCAGCAGGAACTAATTTATACCATATGCTTTGGGATTTCTCTGTAGTCTGTCCATTCTGGACAAAGGTAAATATTCAGGTCAATTTCTTTCTGTCCATTAAGGTGGGTTTGCAGGCTCACTATACCATTTTAGGCATAACCAATCCATCTTGGAAACAGAAATCTTTTGAAAAACTATGGTTTGATAGAGCTCTGATCATAGCCAAATGTCTAATTCTGCAATGGTGGAAGTCTCAAGTGTGTCCAACTAACAAAGAATGGTGCTCTGATTTGCGCAATTTGGAGGCAGTGGAATGACTTGTGTTTCACAACAGCAGCAACTGAGAAGTTTAGAGATAGATGGTCCCCATTTTTGGAAGTACAGTAAAACCCCGATTTAACGGACCCCCGATTTAACGGACTTCGGATGCAACGGACAAAATTTCCAATGCATCCGAAATCCGTTTTTCGGGGGCTGGCTCCCGGGTCCTGCCTGTGGGCGGGCTGCCGGCTCCTGGCTCCCACCTGCGGGCAGGCTGGCTGGGTGCCCGGTACCACCTGCGGGTGGGCTGGCTGCCGGCTCCCGCCCGGGTCCCACCTGCGGGCAGGCTGGCTGCTCCCGGCTCCCGCCTGCGGGCTTGCTGCCGGCTGCCGCCCGGGTCCCGGCGGCGGGAGGGCTCGCTGCCGGCTCCTGCCTGCGGGCGGGCTGGCTGGGTGCCCGGTACCACCTGCGGGTGGGCTGGCTGCCAGCTCCCGCCCGGGTCCCGCCTGCAGGCGGGCTGGCTGCTCCGGGCTCCCGCCCGGCTCCCGGCAACGGGAGGGCTCGCTGACTCCCGGCTCCCGGCTCCCGTGCTACAGTAAAACCTCCATATAACGGACTAATTCGGGGGGGGAGGGGGGGGGAGGAGCTGCTGCTCCGACAGCTCTTTTTTTTTGTTATTATTAAATAACGGACTTTCGTCTTTAACGGACACCCCCTCGCCCGAATTAGTCCGTTAAATCGAGGTTTTACTGTATTGGAATAATGAGTTAAATTCCCCATCAGATAACCTTTTCTGGGGTATCCCCCCAGACCCATTTTGTGGTGCTCTTCAACCCATACCCCTCTCTCTTTCTCTCTCTCTCTCTCTCTCTCTCTCCTTCCCCACCCCCCAGTCTTATCATTTCTCTCCTTTTTATTTTTTTCCGCTTACCTCCCCACCTGCATAGAACAGACTCAGTTGACTTTATGATAGGACTAATACTGCTTACAATGAGGTAACTGGGAGTTTTCTACCTACCTCAGTGGGCCACTTGACTACACTCTGAAAGAAATATAGTGTTATCTGACAAAGGAGAAATCCATGTGGTAGAACAAATCTAGCCTCCAATAATCCTTTTCTGCAGGCTTGGTCTAAATCTGTGGTAGATATGATCTCTGATCAAATTAAGGACCTTAAATGTAACCATGATTTAAAAGGCCCCATCTTTGCTCCATTGAACTAGTTCAACTACTCTTTATTGGCATACTTAATTATTCAGTTGCAAACAAGCAAATGCCAATCTTCCTGATCTGAGTGTCTGTAATTTATTCTCCCTAAGTCTGATCTTTTTTTTCAAGTAAATTTAACAAATGCTTTCTCTCTCTCTCAAATCCCTTTTCAGAAGATTAAAAAAGGGACATCTAAAGAGGATGTAATACACTGAGGCATCCACTATCTTAATGAGATTGATCCCACGTTAGAAAGCTAAGGGTAATTCATGCCATCTGACCAGATCATTTTTAATTTCCAACTGTGCCTCAAACAGCTTCAGTTTATATGCAGTAATCTGGCCAAAGGGACAGAAATAAGTAGTTCCTAATAAATAAAATAGTTGAACTGCTGGTAAATGAAGAATCACAATGACAAGTGCTAAAGGCAAGGATGGTCTGTTATCATTTTTTAAAATTAGTTTTTAAATCCTAACGAAACTAGAAAAAAATCCTAACTTTAATAATTCCAAGCATTGACAGATCTAGGTGGACAAAGGTGTAACATCTTGCTCACATAAAATGTATGTTGATTCCTCCCACTTGCACTTACTGAGACTTGGTCTACACTACAGACTTCCCTCAATGTCACTTTGTTGCTCAGAGGTGTGGATTTTCCACACACACACTCCCGAGTGATGTAGTTATACCAACCAAACTTCTGGTGTAGACAATGCTATGTTGATGGAACGACTTCTCCCGTTGACATAGCTACCACTTCTCCAGGAAGCGGAGTACCCTACATCAACAGGAGAAGCACTCTTGGTATAGGTAGCTTTTTCACTAAGCACTGCAGAGGCATAGCTGCATTGGTGGAGCTTTGCTGCTGTAGCAGTATATGTGTAGACAAGCCCTCAACTGACAGCTAACAAGCTATAGCTGCCAAATGTCTCCTCTGATATAAAATCCATTTGAGCAGAATATAATATTGGCAATGGCGATTTAGAGACATACATGAAAAATTAAAAAAGACATGACAAAATGCACCCTGCAATCCAGTCAAAGGCCCTTTTAATGTCATGTCCCAGAATGAGTGTATCAGAACCAGTTCAGATTAGAACTGGTTGAACTTTGTTATGAATTAAGATCTGTTTCTGGTTAAGGAATCATTCATGAACTGAACCTGGGTTTTTTAATGCACTGTTTATTCTCAAGCATTCACTGAATACTTTGCATGAATATTTTTCAACCTATGGGTTGTTTGTGAAGTGTTTACTGTGACCATTTTGCTATGTATGTTGGGTTATGTGACCCTATCCTTAAGAAAGTTTGATGATTCATAAACAGGATTCGTGAATGCTCAGTGATTAGCCACTCACTCGCAAGTGATGACTAAGATGAGTTTGTATCACAGCAAACCAAACTCAGCACCTTTATTCACAACCCTATTTGTGCATCAAGTGGTTTTTGTTTTGCTTTTTTCTTATAATACTGAACCAGCTCTAGCTGAGACAATGCTGCTAAACCTGGGGTGTGGGGGAAGGCATAGGGAAGCGGAAGATTTTGTCACGGGTATTTTTAGTAAAACTCAGGGGCAGGTTGCAGGGAATAAACAATAAATCACAGAAGCCTGATCCCCGCCGTGCAGGGCTGACAGCTGGAGCCCTGCCTCCCCGGACTGAGAGCTGAGCCTGGGGCTGAAATCGTAGAGGTCACCTAAAATCACAGAATCTGTGACCAGCTCATAGCCTTAGGCATAGGTCATAAGTCCCCTCACAGAGACACCTGGAAATGCTCTAGGGATATTCACTATTCAATAGAGATCATAATTTGAGCCCCACAGTGGGACAGTATGTCTCCCCTTTTATCACAGCTCATGGGTGTGTCCTAGATTTCCCCTACTCCTCCCTGTTTAACAGAAAGACCCTATTTATTATTGCTCTAATTTGCACCACACTACAATTCACCAGTCCCTGGAACAGACAGGTAGCATTTTGCTCTCTCTCATTCCCATACCACTTCAGCTGACACAGAAAGCAGCACTGTGAATTTTGAGCCTGGCAGCAGGTGAGTCCAGTTAAACAGAGAGCCTCTGGTTTGCTTGACTGGGCCCTGCTTCCTACAGTCTGAAGGATGAAGGATGTGCAAACACACGTGTTATGGGAGCATCTTCCACAATCATCTTCAGTAGGATTAATGGCAATAGTCAAAGCCCCACAAGTGGCTCCTATTTTACTGGCCAGAGATTTAGCAAATATCTTGGAGTCAATGTGAACCTCTGTCGCCCATATGCACTAGGACTCATGCCGGATATTAATTGTCAGGAAGGTTAAGATACTTTTCTAGCAAATAGATAATCTGTAGGCTTTTTTCATATTATTGACAATAATATTTCCAAATATTTCCTGAAAAAAAATTCATTTCTTTCATATTTCTTATTTCTTGTGCAAATTAATGTCTACTTATCCTCTGGTGTCTGGCCTGACAGTCAGTTGTAGAATTTTAAATATACTATATTTTTTCCACATTTGTTGCAATTTATCTGAATTTCTGCTCTCATAGCTTTTCAGCCCCTTGAAGTTAAACTACTTCTTAATCTGGAAAATTGGCGATATAATTTCTGTAACTTGATCGTCCCAAAAGAAAACATTTAACTGCTTCAAAAATTTAACCAGCTTTTCTAGTCATCTGGTCCATGGAACGGTGGATTACTCTGTCAAGCCAGCCAAATTTAACCTGGAAAAGAACCAGATTTAGCAACCATATCAAAAGCAGACATTGTCCCAAGAGGCTTAAAACTCATATTCTATTCAAATACAAGCCAAGGTGGATATCACAAACAAGTTCAAGACATCCTATTTTAAAAGTGAATGGAAAATCTATTTCTTTTTAAAGCAGTTTAAAATCCCAAATTAGTAGTAGATACGTACACAGAGTTAATCATCACAAATACAGTTCAAAGAAATTGGTTGAAAAATCAGTCCCTTTTCTTGCTTATTTTATTAGACCTATGCTCTATTCCCCCTTAAAGCGGTGCAAAATTGGAGTCACTACACTGAAATCAGCAAAATTACACCAATGGAAGAACAGCGTGAGGGAGATGAGAATCATGACCTGGAAGAAGTTTTGTCTCCCCTGCAGCAGCTGATGACATTGCTAACGATTTAATGTAGAGCAGGGAAAGAACAATTGAAACAAAGGACCTGTTCTCTGATTTTCATGGAGCTGCACCAATTTACTCCAGCAGAGAGTTTAAAAAGAATCCAGAATTTACATTTAGCCAGGAAATAATTCTTTGTCTCCAGTCCTGCGTGCATTGTCCAGGGGACTACTGCTATTTACTTCAGTGGAAGCTGGGCCAGAACTCTTCAGTTTACCTATGAATATTTCCAAAATACTGAAGCACAAGACATTATGCCAAAGTCAAACAGTGACTTCACTTCAGAATAAACTCTGTTTGAAAAGAAGGAGAGGAGTAACATGATTAATACCAAACTGAGCTCTGGCATGAACAGCACACATTTACATCAGGTTTGAAATTAGCTGACAGAAAGTGAAAAGTAGGGGGGGGGGGGAAACCATGAGGAGCCAAGTACTGCTGTCTATGACAACCAACACTGACTTCAGTGTGACTTAATGGTAACTCAGAACAGAATATAGCCTAATATCAAGCAAATCCTATGTATATATCTTTACCAAGCTGCAAACTCCATTTTCAAGGTCCTTCTTGATAACCTTATCTGTTGTCCTTTGCATCCATATTTGTTGAGAGCCCCAACATGTAGAGATATAGGGTTGACAAACAGTAGTTGACTTTAAGTACCCAAGCTCTGGAAATGTATTCACCCTAGACGAAAGATGGGTCCCTGGCTAAAAGAACTGTCTTAGTAGTGGGGAGGCTGCCTTGGCAAGGAAGTCACATAACTAGGGCCAGAGGTAACAAAGTCCTGTGGCACCTTAAAGACTAACTATAAAGTTTTGAAGCATGAGCTTTCGTGGGCGGGTATTAGCCCACGAAAGCTCATGCTTCAAAACTTTATAGTTAGTCTTTAAGGTGCCACAGGACTTTGTTACCTCTGCTATTCCAGACTAACACGGCTACCTCCCTGATTCATAACTAGGGCCAGTGACTGGCCAGAGGCAGAACTAGAAGTCACTTTACAGGGGCCTGAAAGGTTGTCAGAAGGGCAGAACCTGCTTCTGGAGAGAGATAAACTGCAAACCAGAAGCATCATACCACTGGGGTGGAGTTCTGGGAGAGGGTTTGTCACCATCACACCCAGAGGGGTAAAGCAGCTGGACAGCTGGTTCCAGCTCTCAGAAGCGGGTGCCAGATAGAAGTCCTATGCCTTGAGGGAGTGCCTTGGGACCCCAATATTGGGGCTGTGTCTGTATTCAGCTCAAGCTCTGGATGGAAGAACACCTGGAGATTCAAGGACCCAGAGACATGGCTTGCCCTCACAGAAGTCCAGTGGGTGGCTGGAAGGGAGCACCAGGCCAGATCTGTGACAACACGCAATAACATCTACAGCCTGGGAAGACAGTTGCTTTGTGGCCAGGTATCAAGGGTGATAGTAATTCAGGAGCTGAGGCAAGAGCTATGCTACTGAACTTCATTATGACCAAGAGGTAAGCAAAGCAAAGTAATATATTATTACTCACCCACCTATGAAAGGTCAAAGGACCTCTTAGAACGACAGAAGAAACAAAAGGGAAAATAACAGCAGCCCTATGGGTGTAGGGAAGTTTTAATGAAATATGGCATACAATGGGTTATCAGAGAAAGGGATGGATTAAATCCCTTTCTGAGGTAGTGCCCCAGCACACAAGTTACTGACACAAGGCTAATGCTATGGATGCCTTTCTGGCTAGCATGGTAAGAAGGACACCTCAAAATAACTAGGGAGTATACATAGTATGACAACAATGTTCATTAAAGAAAAAGAAAAAGGATAGACGCCCTCACAGATATTGGGGGGCTGGCGCTCTGAGCGGCTGGAACCTTGACAGGCAGAAGCCGGGAGCGGTGGGTGGATGAAACACTGTGTCTGTAACGAGGTAAGGGTTCGGTTCACTCATTGTCTCTTCGCGAACTAAGAAGATTTAGGCTTATGCATGGGTTTGCCAACTGTCTAATTGCACAAACCCAAACACCCTTGCTCCACCTCCCCCACCCCTTCCCAAGGCCCCATCCCCACTCACTCCAGTCCCCCTCCCTCCATCACTCGCTCTCCCCCACCCTCACTCTCTTTCACTGGGCTGGGACAGGGGATTGAGATGTGAGAGGGAGTGTGGGGTTCAGATTGTAGGAGGTGGCTCTGGTCTGGGCTGAACCTGGGATAGGAGGTTGGGGTGCAGGAGATGTGGGCTTTGGGAGGGAGTGTGGATGTGGGAGGGGGTGCAGGCTCTGGGAGGGAGTTAGGGTGCGGGCTCTGGAGGGAGTTTGGGTGCAGCATGCGGGCTCTGGGCTGGGACAGGAGTTTGGGGTGCAGGAAGGGGGGGTGGGCAGGGGCAGGAGTTTGGGATGCGGGAGGAGGTGAGGTGTGTGGACTCTGAGAGGGAGTTTGGAGCCGGAGAGGGTGCAGGCTCTGGAGTGGGGCAAGGGTTTGGGGTGTAGGAGGGGTGTGGGCTCTGGGAAGGAGTTTGGGTGTGGGATGCAGGCTCTGGGCTGGGGCAGCGGGGGCATGGGAGGGGGTGAGGGTTACAGCGCTTACCTCAGGCGGCTCCCAAAAGTACCCAGCACATATCTCTGGCAGTGGCAGGGAGCAGCATGGAGTGAGGGCATGCCCAAAATCTCCCAGTTTGGCTGCAGTAGCGGCTGGGAGATAGGGCCTGATTCCAGGAGTCTCACGGTGAAATCAAGAGGGTTAGCAACCCTACTTACACAGGCAAGTCTGAGTGCAGGTTGAGAGCTAGGTCTGGCTTCTGTATTTGGAGATAATTTGATCTCTTGATTTTCTAAGAAGCTTGGGTTCATTTAAGACACTTTGGGATCTTATTTCTGGGAGAAGGCCATGCTGAGGAGAGGAATGGCCCACAAGCCTCTGAGGAACAGTAATGAAGAGGAGCCTGCACCTACAGCGTGCTTGGATTCTCCTTCCCAAAGCAGCCAGCACAAGCAACAGCCAGTGTATCAGCTTCCCTGTCTCTAGCCCAGAAGAACTGGCCAAGGGCACTAGGCTCAAAAGCCTCAGCCTCGCTCTCCCCCTCCTCTGCATGGGAAACAGTAGCAGCTGGGAGGAATCTGTACAGCTTCCTGACCTCTTTCACTCTGCCCTGAAATCTGGGCCCAGATTCTCAGTTCCTCCTTTACTAACCCAGGCACAGGAAGTGATAAGAGGGCCAAGGGGAACTTTGAGACACCTTGGGCTCTTCACGTTCTAGTGGCAACTGAGACAAGCCTGTATCTCAGATCAATCAGAGCTTCTCCAAGACTACTGTAATTTATGTTCAGACTCCCAACAGCTCCCTAAGGGCCACCAGCAGCTGAGAGTAACTGGGCACAGAAAGCTCTGGTACTGGCCGTGCCTCCTCCCTCCCCACCCAGGGCCAGGAGAAAAGCCAGCATAGGTCCATTCTTGGAGCTCTACACCAGCTGGAAAACCCTCTGCTTCAAGCATAAACCCCTGGAGCCATTTCAGCCTGGCTTAGGGCCCTGTATATCTTTGGAGCAGTGAAAGCAAGAGAAAGAATTTAGCCCCTAGAGACCAGCAATTTCCTGCTTTATTACTATCAGTTGTTGATCTGCTGTCAGCCTCATGCAATCAGTTCATTATTCTTTTTACCCCCTCCCCCTATTTCAACTTCCTTCTCTTCCCCTCCCCCCCCCCCGCCCCCGCCCCCGCCCATTCCAACAGTCCCTGACCACTTTGCTCATAGAGCTTATGTTATACTCCCCTTCCTCCCTCACTTCACCTGTTTGCCCATTCAGATTGCAAGTTCTTTGGGACAGAAGCCGTGTTAGTCTGTATCCACAAAAACAATGAGGAGTCCTGTGGCACCTTAAAGACTAACAGACTTATTTGGGCATCTGAAGAAGTAGGCTTTTTACCCACAAAAGCTTACACCCAAATAAATCTGATAGTCTTTAAGGTACCACCAGACTGCTCGTTGTTTTTTGGGATCAGAAACGGCGTCTTACCCTGTGTTTGTACCGCACATAGCTCAGTGGGGACCTGGCTCCTGATTGCAGTCTTTGGGCACGGCTGTAATATTAATAGCAACAACTGATAGCGTTGGCTGTGCTCTGGCTGCAGTTGCACCAGGCACAAAATGTGCCTGAAAACCATGGATGAGGTGCAAGTTTGAAGAGCCATGGTAATGTGCTGTCTGCTGTTTCTGCCAAAGGTTATGTAAAGTTTTGTGCTTTTCTTTATTAAAGGATATTCCTTTGCAGCAGGCCTGAACGGAACTGTTGAAAGCCTAGCCTGAAAAGCAGAGGCTGGCCTAGGGTTTTAGGCAACGAACAACTCCTTGTGTCAGGCTCTGTTATTGATTAGAGCACCTATTGCTCTGCTAGCCGGTTATCTCGGGTCTGCACCTTGCAGCCTAAGATATATGGTCAACATTTACCTTTGTCTGCAGCATGTCTGGGATTTCTATCCCTGACTACATGACAGCGCAGGGGGGGGGGGGGGGGCGGAGGGGGGAAAGTAGGTCCCTTTTTAGTGGGATGATAGGGGAGCAGTTTACAATTTGTCAGACACCCACTGTCACCAGCCCTACTTGGCTTCCAGCTTGTGTCTGTCAAGGGCTCTCAGTGCAGCAGACGGCACCAAAGTCGACAGCTAAGACAACTGGGAATGAATAAACAGAATCAGCAAGATCATTAACTGCTAGACACTAGCTGGAAAGACAGCTTGGACTAGTGAATAGGGCAGTGGACCAACACTTAGAAAACCAGGGTCATTCCCATTTCTCTGCCAGTGACCTCTCTGTGGCCTTGGGCAAGTCTCTTTACCTCTCTCTGAGTCTGCTCCCTCCCCAACCCTTTGTCTTGTCTGTAAGTTCTTTGGGGCAGGGACTCCAACTGTACGGTGGTTCAGCACTAGCACAATGGGGCCTTTGTCTCTGTTGTGGCCTCTAAGTGCTACTACAATACAAATAACATGGAGGGGGCCAACTAATAAGTAACATCTAGGGTTAAAATCCTATTGTGGGGGATTGGGAGGTGGCACAGAATCAGGTGCTTGCTTAGTCTGGCTGGCATCTGTTGTTGGACTAGTAATGATAGCATGAGTTGTGTTTCTTTTTTGTTACTATTAACACTACTTAGCACTGGTAGAGCACTTTTCATCTTCAAAGCATTTACAAAGTGAGGCTAGATCTACGCTTGGAGCTGGGGGTATGATTCCCAGCTCACATACACGCACGCACACTAGCTCTCATTCAGTGAGTGCACTAAATGTAGCAGGGCCGGCGACAGGGGGGTACTACGGGTAGAGCTGTACCGGGCCCCGGACTTTAGGGGGGCCCCGGTACAGCTCTACCCGTAGTCATCCGGGGCGGCTCTCCTCTGACGAGCGTGTCCCCGGCTGGAGCAGTGAGCCCAGCCGGCGGCAGCGGCTCAGTCCGGGGGAGAAAGGACACCTCACGCCGTTCCCGGGCTCTCGCTCCCGCTGCGGCCAGCTGTCAGCTGGGGGGGAGCGCCGGCTGGGCTGGGGGGCGGGGGGCGGCTGCTGTCAGCTGGGGGGGGGAGCACCAGCTGGGCTGGGGGGGCCCCAGCCGCTGTCGGCTGGGCTGGGGGGAGGCGGCTGGGCTGGGGGGCCCCCAGCCGCTGTTGGCTGGGCTGGGGGGGGGGCCCAGCCGCTGTCAGCTGGGCTGGGGGGGGCCCGGCTGGGTTGGGGGGCCCCCAAACTATCAGAATAGGGGGCCCCCAAATTTCTGTCGCCGGCCTGAAATGTAGTAGTGTGGCCATGGTAGCACAGGCAGAAGCAGCACCGCGGAGCTAGCCACCCCAAGTGTGTACCCATGTGTCCAGGCAGGTTTGTATTCAGGGACGCTAGGCCATGCTGCCGCTCGCCCCTACCTGTGCTACCACAGCTACACTACTATTTTTAATGCACTGGCTCGATGAGAGCTACACTGAGTATGTCTCTGTGAGCTGGGAATCCCTCCCCTAGTTCCAAGTGTAGACCCTGATTCTGATCTCATGCCAATATGCAGCCGAAGTAGTACGTGTCCGAAATTAATGGAGTTAGACCAGCATACGTCTGATGTGAGTGGAGAATCAGGCCCTAACTGTTTAATCCTTACAACACTTCTGTCATCATCTTCATTTTTCAAATAGAAAAAAACATTCACGGGGAAGGTAAGCGGCAGATTCTGATTTCAGTTACAGCAGTGGAAATCTGGAATAACTGCCTTTACTTTAATGAAAATACTCTAGATTCAATTCAGAGTAACTAACGGCAGAACCTGGCCCCCATAGAGTTACCCAAGACTTACTAGATTGTAAATCAGTCTCAGGGCCAGGATTAGAAAGCCAGTAGTTTTGGTTCCCAGTTCTGTGTTCAGAAAAGCAGACCATGGACCTCACTCCAGTGCCACAGATAGGATTTACATGGTGGGGGAAGCCAGGAGAAACAGAACCAGAGAGAAGAGGGAAATGAGGGACACATGGGGGTGAGGCAGAGCTCAGCCTCTCTTTGGTCTCACCTCGCTAGGGTGACCGGATGGCAAATGTGAAAAATCGGGAAAGGGGTGGGGAATAATAGGAGCCTATATAAGAAAAAAGACCCAAAAATCGGAACAGTCCCTATAAAATCATGACATGTGGTCACCCGCGACTTCGCCGCAGTTCTGTTTGTTTCCCCACTATAGCATGATAGGTTAGAAATAGGGTTGGGTGAATCTCAGGTTTTTCAATGTCCAGGTTGAGTTCAAACAACTCTCTCAGAGTTTAGATGCTTATTCAAAGCACATGTAAACCTCACCAGTCACAAGAGGAGGACTGGAAATCTTGGCAGAATAGGCTTCCTCAGACTTTTCAGTTCTTCCACTTCTGGTCCTGGCCAGCAATACTGCAAAATCAGCTTGTCTTGTGATATTTCAGCCCTTCTGATGCTGGTCCCAGCAGGAAGCTGGAAGTAGAATTCCAAAACAAAACACTACTTATGGGAACATTTCAAGTGGTGATGTGCTGCCAAAATTGTAACCAGGGGCCTTCTCAAAAAATTTTTCTCAGCTGGTAATGCATAGAAAGTGCTGTGGTGAAATGTCCCTCCCCCTTACCTCCAATCACCAAATAGTTCTCGGAGTCAGTTGCCCCTTGTACCAGAATCCAGTGGTTGACTCGGGTTCCCTGATGATAGATCCTTTATCTTTGATGGTGAAATCTTAGTTCTTTTCTACCCATCTTCTGGAAAATCAGGTTGAATTTGTTTTTAAAAATTCTTCTTTTATCCAACCAATGTTGTTTGTTCACCCACAGCTACAATCTACAAATCCACATTAGTCAAGTGTGTTTTCTCTTTTTACTCAATTTTTTCAGTGAATATTTTACTGAAGACAGCAGAAGGAAAATCGTGGCCTATTTTCATATCTCAGTTTATCTACATCCTTTATAGAATATCCCAGGACATTGTGCACTATATGACCTTTTCATGCTACCGTCTACAAACACAGATGACATTTATTGCTGTTTTATAACAGCAGTTCAGTTTACTGACAGGGATTGATATGGATTATCCTTGTTTATGAATCTCAGTGTACAGACTGTGCTTTTGCCTTAGGAACACAGGTTGTACTGACAGAAGAGTGAGGGTCGACTGTGTTAGGGCCAATATTGTTAACTATTTTCCATTCATGCAGATATTTCTTGTGTGGTGTTTAGAAAGGGAGCTGACATACGAGACTATGTGTAAAGTTTTGTCCTCTCTTTTTATCTGATTTAAAGAGCAGGCCCCACCAGGCTATCCATACTGAAATCTGCATTCAAAGACACATTTGGCTAACATTTTTTCCTGATCGGGCTGACTACACACTCAGCACAGCAGAGGAGGCTCTCAGCTGCCTGTCTGTCTTCTTTGATTCTGGGGGCCAGCTGGGCACTAAACCAGTGCCAGATTAATTTAGAACAACTCTAACAGCTGTAACTTTATGCCTGCTGGAGCGGCTCCTCTAGGAATCGTTTTGTTGGCCCTGGATCAATGGCATGCTCACTCCTGATCCTGTGTCCTCCCCCACCCCCGCCTGCCTCCTGAGTAGAGAGTAGATGGCATAAAGTGTCTGGGAGAATCCTCAGCTCCCTGTCTGGCTTTCAGGAGGATCACGGAGAGACAGAAGTTAGCAGGTGCGCTGCCCTAGTTTTTAAAATTTAATACGAAGGATCTATCCATTTGTTTTTCTTACTCAGTATTTATGGTTTTTCAGCGGCCTATGAGCCCTTTGATAGGGGATGGAAAGAGTTCCAGATTCACTGTAGCTTCAATAAGTATCTTTCACTGAAATGCTAGGTAGCAATGTATAGAACTGTATTGTTCAATGAACCCCAACCACTCCCTTAGACTTGCTTTACTCAGAGTACACCAGTGCAAGACTGTTTTCCATTTTCTTCCTGCTGTGGAAGTATCCTGTTATGCCAAAAGGTGGAACTAAAGGAGGACACATCCACACTAAGAACTGAGTTCTTGCACTTAGAGGCCAAAAATGCTCAATATTTGGGCAGCATAAATCCACATTAGGCACCTAAATGTGGCTTGGTTTTCAGCAGCACTGAACATGCAGTTCCACAAGAAACCCTCCTTCAGGGAAATGGCAGGACTCAGCACCTCTGAAGAATTCAGACAGTTATGTAAGCGCCTAAGTGGGGATTTAACTGCCTAGCTTTTAGGTATTGAATGTTGCAAATTTTGGCCTAGGGGCAGTGTAGCGGGGTGATACCCGCTCCCTGCCGGCCAGGGCTGGAATAGCCCTGGAAAGAGGGTTTGTAGCTGGCTGAGCCTGCTAGCAGGCTTAAGTGGAAAGCAGGCTCAGCTGTGTGGCCACGCCCCAAACATTCCAGGCTGTATAAAAGCCTGGGAGGCAGGAGTTTGCTGAGAGAGGGAGAGTGAGGACTCTGAAGTCAGTCTACTCTGTAGGCAGCAGGAGACAGGGCCTGGCTGCAAAGTACCCGGACTGGGACAGGGTGTGGGTGAGGCAGCTGGGAGCCAGGGAGCCTGAGCTCTAGGGAGAGGGCCCCAGCTTGCTGAGCCTAGGGAAGGCCCGACCCACGGGGTACTGGGGATTGCAAGGGGGCAGTCTCCTCTGTAGTCAGAGGGAGACAGGGCCTGGCTGCAGGGAGCCTTTATCAGAGGACCCAGACTGGGACAGGGCGAGGGCAAGGCAGCTGGGAGCCAGGGAGCGACTAGCTCTAGTGAGAGGGCCCCAGCTTGCTGAGCCTAGGGAAGGCCCGACCCATGGGGTACTGGGGGTTGCAAGGGGGCAGCCCCTGGGCTGATAAGAGCAGCAGGCCAACCCCTTCTTGCCGGTGATGAGTAGCCATGAGACTTCAGTCAGCCTCAGAGAAACTGAGACAGTGGTGACTGGCAGTGGCCGTATCTGAGGCAAGTGGGGGATAGTGGGTGTTGGGTTCCCCAGGGAGGGGAGACCCTAAGACCAGGGGGTACTGCAAGGGTGCAGCACCCTCAGCAAGGGGCCCTGGGGTCCGGGAGGGACACGGGGCCAGTGTGGAGAAGCGGAGGTCGGCCGGCAGAGGGCGCTCCTGGGTCAAAAAAGAGCTAATTCCCAGACGACCAGACAGGGGCGCTGCCGGGTGAGTGACCGACCCCGTTACAGGCAGACTTTAAAAAAAGACAAAAGCCCAGCAGGAAACTAGCCCAGGCTTCTGAGAATTCATTTACAAGTTCACTTGGTTGCAGTAACCATGTTGGTCCCAGGATATAAGGGACAAATTAGGTGATGTAATTGAACCAACTTCATTGGAGAGAGAGAGAGAGGGCTTGGTTACACTGGCACATTATAGCTCTATAACTTCCTACCCATCCACAGTGGCAAGACACGTAGAGCGCTATAAATCCACAGTTATACCGGTCTTGGTAATCCTCCCTTCCCTGAGGATTAACAGCTATTGCGTATTGACTGCTCAGTATTATCTCCAGTGTGAATGGGTATTAACACTTCAAGCCCTATAAGTGATCTCTGGAGACACCCCCGAGCCATTTAAGGCAATTGAGATCTCTTTGAACTCAGCTGGAGTAATGCAGAAGTAGTTTTCAGAGTTTCTCTCTTAACTCATCAGATAAGCAATGCAAATGTTTATGGAGGGAGCCTGTGTGACAGAGAAGACTAGCAGGCTCTGTATTTCAAAGGAAACTTGCTTCCGAAGGACGAAAAACCACTCGCTTTCTCTCTCTGCATACACAGAATGCGTTCCCCCTCACCCCCCTCATTTGAAAAGCACGTTGCACCCAGCTGAATGCTGGGATAGGTGCCCATAATGCACCACTCCCCGTGCTGCTGCAAGTGCCGCAAATGTGACCACGCTATACTGCTGGCGGGTCTCAGTGTGGACATGCTATAGCGCTATTCCTATAGCTGTATACAAGGACAAATATAACCAAAACTGCTATAAAGCTGTAAGTGTAACCAAGCCCAGAGAGAGAGAGATGCTTTCAAACTCTACAGAGCTCTTGTTCAGGTCTGTGGAGCTCGAAAGCTTCTCTCTCTCTCCAACAGAAGTTGGTCCAATAGACAGTATTACATCACCTACCTTCTCCCTCTCAGTTTCCCTTGTTATTCAGCTTTCTGTTCATTCGTCCCCCCTACACCTCTCCTCAAAATACAATTTAGGTATCTAAAAGAGCGGTGTCAATTCTGCACGAGGTTGGCTTGCTCGTACATTGTATTCTCATCCCCACTCTTCATCTTTTTATCCTTAGAAGCTCTTCAGTGCAGGGTTGTCTCTCTATGTTTGTACAGCTTCCAGCACAATCCTAATCACAGCCTTAAGGTTCTACCATCATAAGTATTCAATAACAATAATAATCTAATAATCTAATCTGGGGATAAATTATTCATTTCCTGCCATCTGAAGCAGAATGTCCAAAATCAAAGAAGTTTTTGATGGTTGGAAAGTCAGTATTTTTTTATATGAGAGCCTAAGGCCACTTTCACCAAAGTCATCTGGAGTTTTACTACCAGTTTTGATGGGCGCAGGAACAGGCCCGGGCTGGTATGTTGTGTTTTGCTGTGCATTTCTCAAAGGCTGTTGCTATTATTTTTGCCTTAGAAAATGTGTCACTTACCTAGGGTTACCAACTTGGTGATATTTAAAAAACCAGAGGTTCCAGCACTCCCCAGCCCCACCTCTTCGCCCAAGTCCCTGACCCTTCTCCTGAACCCAATTCCCGTTCACTGCTCTTCCCTCCCCCTCCAGGCCCCCGTCAGGAGGGACTTGCCTGGAGAGCCGGGGCTGGAAGCTGCAGTCACCCAATGAAGGTAGAAAGCAACCCTGGCTGAGCAGAGGCTGGAGTAGGTGATGACCCGTCACCTCCTTGCCTCCCCCACTCACAGTAATTGGACTTTGGGTGTTCAGTCAGTAGATCTGACTGGACACTGTCAGGTTCCCTTTTCTACTGGAATCTCCACTTGAAAACCAGGCACCTGATCACCCTACTCACTAATGCCATATTGTGCAGTAGGAGGCTATTTACTAGTCTTCTATTTCTTTCACAAAGTATTTTTTAAACCATGTTTTTGGTTTTTTTGGACAAATTCCACAACTCTGACAAAATCCTAAATAGGCACATGGCGATACGTTTTCCTAATAAGGCTGTCCACACGGGTTGTCGCTGCATCTGAAATTCATGTCCTTGGCATAGGGAATGCAATGCAATCAGACAGACATCTATTTATAAGTTCAGTGATAAGTGTGTTTGTCTAATATTTAATCATTTGAACTAAGTTTTGCAAATAAATAAGCCTCTTGGATGTTGTTGTAGTATGAAGAATTTCTATGTAAAAATACAGAGCCATAGGTTACAGGCAGTGTAAAATGCTGTAAATGGAGTATATTTGGATATTGCATAATTTGTGTTATTTTGGGGACTAAAGACAAAGGGCTGGTTTATGGTGTTACTATATGCTCTATTTGAGGGTTGTCCTCCCAGGAGCAATGCAGGGGCGGAATCATGCCTTTCTGCTCCCCCTTGTTCCATGGAGATAATAATGTGCTACTGACTAGCACCCAGTGCAGAGCAGGTAACTGAGCCAGTGCTCTGCATACCCAAGCCCTACTTCCAGTGCAAGGATGGGTAGACTTCTTACTCCCCTGTACAGATCAGACTGCAGTCTGGCTTGAGATGTTTTAGCAACAATAGTTAATTAACGAGCCAGAATTTTGAAATGGCTTCAGAATGAGTTTAATCGGCTGAGGGCCAAAGACCTTTCCTCTTTTCTTTGAAGGTGGCATTTTGTTATTTGACACTATTAATTATTTAGGGCAGGGGTCTCAAACATGCGGCCCGGGGGCCGCATGTGGCCCGCGAAGCCCTTCCCTGCGGCCCGCCAAGCTTCCTGTCGTCCTCCCCCCCCCCATAGCAGTTTGCGGGAGGGAGGGGCCAGAAGCAGAGGCTTCTCTGCTGCCTGGCTGGGCCGCGCGTGTTTCTAGCTCTGGACTTCCTATATTGCTCTTGCTTTGTTTGCCAAACAGCTGTTGGTGGTGCCTAGCGCTTTCCAGGAGGGAATGGGGAGCTGTGTGCTCAGAGGAGGAGGTGGGGCAGGGGTGGGACCTCTTGGAAGGGGTGGAGTGGGGGTGGAGCCGGGGCAGTGAGGGCAGGGTGTGTGTCAGTGGTGCGGCCCTCGGGCCAGTGCACTAGTCCTCATGGAAGGGGTGGAGTGGGGGCGGAGCCGGGGCAGCGAGGGCAGGGTGTGTGTCAGTGATGCGGCCCTCGGGCCAGTGCACTAGTCCTCATGCGGCCCTCATGGTCATTTGAGTTTGAGACCCCTGATTTAGGGTCTTTTTTAACACTACACCAAATGTCTTCAGGTTTCTGTCTGAAGTAAAGAATGCAGTAAGTTCCCAGAACAGCTTTTGAACATGGCACCTAAAATAGCATCTAAGCATCTAAAAATGAGTATTTCAGTACCTACTATACCTTGCCTAGTTACATATCCAGAGACAGTTTCGGACACCTAGTTTCAGGTATGCACATTTGAAAATTGAGCCCCCGCTTTTATGGGAAAAATCAGGCATGTAATTAAGAAAACAGTATTGTCATTTTCTACATTACCATGTGCTGTCACACAATTCTCAACACAAACTAATGCTCAAAGCTGTCTGGGGGTGTAATCATAGGCGCTGACTCTGTGGGTGCTCCGGGGCATTCAGAGCCAGTTTCCACCACCTTTGTGCCTATCCCCTGGCACAGTTTCCACCACCTATGTGCACCCCAGGGGATATGCAGAGGTCTTGCAGGGGAACCATCAACTCATCTAGATATTTGCCTAGATTTACAACAGGCTACATAAAAAATACTAGCAAAGTCAGTATAAATTAAAATTTCATACAATGACTTGTTTATACTTCTCTATGTACTATACACTGAAATGTAAGTACAATATTTATATTCCAATTGATTTTATAATTTTATGGTGAAAATGAGAAAGTCAGCAATTTTTCAGTAATAGCGTTCTGTGACACATTTGTATTTTTTATGTCTGAATTCACCAAGTAAGTAGTTTTTAAGTGAGGTGAAACTTGGGGGTACACAAGACAAATCAGACTCCTGAAAGGGGTACAGTAGTCTGGAAAGGTTGAGAGACACTGACATACCACAAAGAAAAAACTAGACAAAAAGCCAACATATGTTATTTTAAACGAATGTAACTAATCCCTCCCTTAATTGCAAAACCTAAAACAAAAACAACATTTTGCTGCAAGAGTGCCATTACTTTAAATGTCTTTGATGCGCTGAACTATTGCAGGGAGGAAAGCCTAGAGAATATATATGTATTCTTAAATGCAAGATGATGGCATTGGAGATTTCTACCAACAAGAAGAAAAAGCTTTCGCAATCCATTACTCAACATTATTTAAAAAGCTATCCCACATGGAATGTTCATCTGGAGGAAGCTTTCTACAAGAGAGAAATTTCAATAAAAGGAACGAGTATCTTTCTCATTAATGACAGTGTTGGCTTGAGGGGACATATTTCACTGACAAGAAGTGATTTAAGAAGTTCTCCAAGCGCCCCAGCTATAGCTTGCAGAGCTGCAGTCCTGAAGCCTGAAGGGCCAAAGCATTGTGTTGTACAGACTTGAGAGCTGCTTGACGAAGATCAAGATCAATCCCTATAGGATTAAATTTGGAGCCAGATCTACAACTGGAATTAGTAGTTAAAAGCCTGTTGATGAGCCCAGCGTGGTGATGCAGCAGGTGCTAAATTCACCAACTATGCCATAAAACATTCAACCACTGCAGCAGTCATGTAAGAGCCAGGAGGTTTCCACTGAGTCCTGAAGGGGGCTCCAAACTAGTTTCACTTACTCAAGATCAGTGTGAAATTCCTCCCAGGGGCCACCATGATTAGCTCCAAATATGTGACCTTTTGGTATGTGACCACAAGCCCTGGGATATACGGATTCATTGTAACTTGCTTTTATAGTTCTAGGAAAAGTTTCAAACAGTCAGATTTTGATCTAGATTAGAAAAACACATATAAATATTTAGAACAAAACAGAAATGAACCCTTTTTGATTTGGCCCAGAATTAACTCTGATCTTATTTCTTTCTGTGCTTTAGGGAAAGCACAAAACACGAGATCAGTTTTTAACAGCACACATGGATACTCCATTCTTAAGTAGTGGCTCAAATCAGCAGAGAGCTGCAGGTAAAATACAGGATGAGGAACAGTTGAGTTAAGTTGTTTAGGATAATTATCCCAAAGTACACCAATAAAATAAAAACCCTTAAGAGCTGCCAACTTTACAGGCCTCATTCACGAGCTCCACATTGTTGCTGGATATCTGTCATCACGGCAGGATGTGTCAGAGGCAGAAGCCAGAGCGGCGGTGCTAAATTGCTTTCAACTGTTCACTGCATGACCACTCCCGTTGCCATTGGTAACCATGGTTGGAGTTAGAGGCTGCACCCAAAGATTTCTCCCACATTTGAAGAGGAGAAAGCAATCCTGACAACTGTCCTCCATGCAGTGCTTTGAATGCACAGGGCAGGAAGGGAAGTTATATGGTAAATGGAGAGAAAGAACCTCTAGACATTTCTGGGAAAGCTAAATCCAGCAGTATCAAGAGACAGAGTAAGCACAGTAAACAAGATTATTTAGAAGCTTTGAGATAACAAAATTAGAAGTCCCCAAAAGATTTCTGCAGTTACCAGTGCAACAACCAGCAGCATTAATGAATCGTGACCTATGGTGTTGAGTCCCCTTCCTGACACTGTGCTACTCTCTTGCTGTGATGCATGTAGGTGCAAGATAGTATTAGGAGACAATGGTGCTGTTCTCACTTGGTACTAAGATTTGGTTGGCACCTCTCATGATTCTCAATGCGACAGTAAACTGAGCCTCTCAAATTATTTTGCAGTTGCCACATGGACAAATGTGATCTTAGCCTGACAACGCATTAAGTAAACCACTTCTGGTTTCCCACACTCCAGACTTCTGTCTGTGACCTTCGTTCTAACTGGTTGCATTGCCTGGATCCTACTCTGAATGGTGTCCTGTACCAAGTGTTGGCATTGATGCAACCCATGTGAGTTTTATTTTTGAATAAGGAGGCAGATTCAGGGCATGAGAGGTCAGAGAGGGATTTCATAAACTGGAAATCATGGACATGCTAAATACAGCACCTCACAATGCTATTTTTACAGAGTCATCTTGTGCATTATGGATTAAAACCATACTTCAGTGTTTCTGAATACATGAAATTTGGTTATACATAAGAAATAAACAGGAAAAAGCTAATTTGCCTTTCTGAAATGTCTTAAATCCACCTTGATTTTTCACTGTACTCCTCAACCCTGTTCATTTTCAGAAACAAATCTAGGGCTCTTTTGAACTTATTTGCAAACAAAAATCTTAATTAATGGAGTAAACATTGAAATTATTTCAATGGAGTCTATTTAACAACAAAAATTTGATCAAAATTCTACATCATTTAGAAAAGTCATACAATGGCTGAAAATGAACATCCAGGGGTCCCAGCCTGGTCTTCTATCTGCAAAATGGGGATAATTATAAAGCCCTTTGAGAGCTACTGATGAAAAGTGCTATCCAAGAGCTAGGAATTCCTATTATTCCATTTCCTTGCTTCCTGACCCTGTAGCTGGCAGACACATCAACTTTCTTTTCCCTTCAGGGCTCGTTCCTTAGCAATCCATTGGCTCATTTTAACAACCTGCTTTAATGAACCCCAGTTAACACGCCACATTTTCCATTATGGAGCTGATGAGCCATAAAACATTAGAAAACTGTTTTAAAAGCGTGAACTAGAGGGGGAATCTCAGAAGGCTGTAACTCTAAAACTTGTTTTTTACCAAACTTCCCAGGAAAACTCTACCAAGGTGATATGGCATGCAGTACTGAGCTTCCATGGCTGAAATATTTACTTAGTCCTTACTGAGGAAAAATAAAATCCCATTGAAGCTCTGAGGAGTTTTGCCTGCATAAGGATTTCAGGATTTGGCCTTTCTGATGCTGGAGCAACCCCCACCTTTTCTCAGTGCAATAAAGCATCCCTGACTATCAATATCCCCTTCATAATTCTGAAAACTTCTATTTAGGTCACCTTCTCTCTTCACAAATGACAATAAGTCTCTCTAACCCTTTCCTCCTAATAACTGTGATAGCCTCTTGTTGGCCGATGCTGCACCCCTTCTGAGATATTAATATCCTTTTTATGGTTTGGTGATCAGAACAGATGAGGGCCTAACAAATTCCTTATACAGTCTCCCCCCCCCCCCCATTTTGTATTCTTTTCTACTTTATGACAGACTTTATTACTGCAGCTGTGCATTGGCTTGATCATTTCAATAATTTTTCCATAATACCCTCAATCCCTTCCCTGCTCAGTGCGCTGGGTGATTGGTTCCTTGCTCTCATATTAAATTATGGTACATTTTTCTGCAATGAACTGCACTTACACTGTCTACAGTCTTGTACTTACCATCTGCTGGACAAATCACTTTTACAATCCAAATCCTTTTGAATCTGGATGCATTTTTCCTCATAATTTGTGCCGCTTCCAATTTCACTATCCTCTGCAGACCTAAAGCTCTTCTAGTCCAATACCCCTCAACTAATCATTCAGGGTTTGATCCAGCAAATGGATCCAAGGGCGTGCACAGGCATCCTGCAGGGGTGCATCTCTGCTGATGCGTTTGCAGAATCTAGCCTTTGTGGTATATGCAGGTATTATGAATGATGAAAGCAGACCCATTGCAAGCCATTTGCAAGTTGTAAAGTTTCCATTGATAATAACCCTTTTGTCTCCTGCTCTTAAGCCACCCTGTATGACCTAAACCAATTAGTCACAGGCTTTCATTCAGTATGTCACTAGACTCACTATTTGCTGAATGTTTATATCCATTGAATGATTATGGTTATTTTATTTATTTAAATTTCAAAAATGTGCCCATCCCATTCTCTGGGGGCACCTACAAATATTGCATCATTGAAACAATCCTTCAAACAACAGACAACAATAACCTTCCAAAGCCCAAAGAACCCCCAGCTTTCCTGCTACCTCCGCCATAAAAAGCCTAGAAGAACAAACGGGCCTTGCAGCTTGACCTGGAGGTCAATGGATTGAGGCTCTGGTGAACCAAGTCAGGATGGGATTTCCACAGCTGAACACTCTCTTTGATGAAAGAAGTGGGTGTGTGAGGGATCTCACCTTGTGGGCTGACAGCTGCAGGTAGTGTCAGTGCTCTGCACTGCCAGGCAGGAATCCCAGCGTTGGTTTTTTGGTAGATTTTTGCACTGAATCTATTTGGATTGATTGGTTGATTTTGGCACCATAGTATAACTTACATCAAGAGCTCACAGAGCATCAGGTGGGCATCCTTGATTATTAGGGCCCTGCCAAAATCACGGTCCATTTTGGTCTATTTCATGGTCAGAGGATTTTTAAAATCATAAATGTCATGATTTCAGCTATTTAAATCCGAAATGTCATGGTGTTGTAATTGTAGGGATCCTGACCCAAAAAAGCAGGGGAGGTGGGGGTTGCAAGGGTCTCCTATGTGTGGCTTTGGTACTGCTATGCTTACCAGTGCGCTGCTGCTGATGGCGGTGCTGCCTTCAGAGCTGGGCAGCTGGAGGGGCAGTTTTCCCTTTAATATTTTACATCCATGTGTGGAATGAATTTTGTTACGTGCACAAATATGGAGTTGGTGTGTGGTGGGGGTGGGGCCAAGGGGTCTGGTGGGAGGGGGCTCAGGGCTGGGGCGGTGGGTAGGGTTGTGGGGGGATGAGGGCTCAGGTTGGGGGTGCGGGATCTGGGGTGGGGCTAGGGATGAGGGGTTCAGGAGAGGGCTCAGGACTGGGGAGAGGTTTGGGTGCAGGGGTGAGAGCTCCAGCTAGGGATGAAGACTCTGGCGTGAGGCCAGAGAAGAGGCACTCGGGGTGAGAGAGGGGACTTAGGGCTGGGGCAGAGAGTTGCGGGCTGCGGGCTCTGGGGTGGGTCAGGGATGAGGGGCTTGGGGTGCAGGCTGCCCCGGGGCTGCAGTGGGGAAAGAGGACTTCCCCCCCCCCCCAGCTCTCTCTTGCTGCAACATCTTGGGGCCTCTCCACACCAGCTCCAGCTGGGCTGGGCCAGGGGAGGGGCTCCTCTTCCCGGCTGTGCGACCCATTGGTAGCCTGCTGCATAGCTTACAGGGAGAGTTTAGGCTGCTGGCCAGGATCCCGGCTCTGAAGGTAGAGCCACCGCCAGCAGCAGAAGTAAGGGTGACATGGTATGGTGTTACCACCCTTACAGCTGAGCTGCTGCTGGTGGGTCGCTGGCTTCCGAACCGGACCCCGGCCAACAGCCACCCCTCTCTGGCTGCCCAGCGGAGAAGTACGGGTGGCAATACTGTGATCTCCATAAAATAACCTTGTGACCCCCCCCTGCAGCTCCCTTTTGAATCAGGACCCCAGTTTAAGACACACTGGTCTCCCCTGTGGAATCCGTATAGTATAGTGCCAATTTCACCGTCTGTGACACGTTTTTCAAGGCCATGAATTTGGTAGGGCCCTATTGATGATGCATTTAAGATTGAATCCAAAATAAAATCCCATGTTCAATCCTTGGGCATGGGACCGGGTGAGGAGGAGAGGTACCAGATGTTGCTCAGCAGCGACCCTAGTATGCAGGAAGGAGCACTGAGGAGTTCTGGAGGAATCCAATTATCCTTGCCTGGAATGAGGCTGCTATTCAAGTAGGGCCTTAGAGTGAATAGAGAAAGGGTAAGAGGGCTCTACGCTGGAAGGATAGGGTGTATCAGAGAGTGGGATGGATATTTGAGGCCTTATCAGGAATTCACCTCCAAATACATCCCCCTAAAGAAAAACACCTTAAGTTTAAAATGGTTACACCTGTATTTAACTCTCAGCACTGTGTTGCTGGAACAACGTATACAGGGGATCTCTGAGAGCCATTGAACCAAACTGTAAACCCTGCATATGATGGAAATCACTTCAAGCCGGGGGTGCTGCCACACTCCCAGAACCACTAGTTCCCGCACCTATGTCTCAGAAAAATAATATTTTTGATGTTATGTGCAGATAATCCATGTATGCTCACTAGCACACATTTTCTCCCATGTTTAGGGAGACAGAACCTTTGATCTTTGCAGGTCTCGCACCAAAGGGGCTACCCTTAAACCAGGAAAGTACTTGTAACTGCACAGAAACATCTGTTCGAGACTCAAACTTAGCCAACTTCTTCTCTTTCTCTCTACTTTGTACTTCAAATTCTAAACCTTTTAAAATTTGCACTGCAAGCACATTTAAATGGCTGGAAATATTATTCAAACAGGGCTTGTAAGGAAGGAAACAGCTTCCATAGACTTCGAACTATGGAGTCAGCAAAAGAAAACCATGAAGTGCCTTTGTTTACTGGAAGCTTAAATATAAGCAGGAAAGGGTTTCTTATAAAATCATCTGATCCACAAAATCAGCTGTTGTCCCTTCATATGTATTTGATACATTTATGCTATTTCATGAGATAGTTCTGTGTTCTAGTTCAGTGTTTTCACTGGTTGGAAATGAAAGAAAATCACAGACTTATTTATACAGGAGGAGCAGATCATACAATACATGCCTCTATTCAAACACGTAGGTTCAACCTTCCAAAACAAATACAAGAAGTGGCTTTTGATGATGAGCAACACACAGACTTTAGAGAACTGAGAGGGAGGGGTGAAGGGAGGTGGAAATACAAGCCTAGATGGAGCTCAGGGACTCACAGAGAGTGCAGAGGCCTAACTCACCATTACGGTGATCAGATAGCAAGTGTGAAAAATTGGAACGGGGCGGGGGGGGGAGATAACAGGAGTCTATATAAGAGAAAGCCACAAATATCGGGAATGTCCCTAGTTACCATATATAACATATGGGGTAAGACTGATTTAATGAGCATTACGGTATTTGATTAAATAAAAATCCACTAAAAAGAGGAAGACAAATAGGAGTGATTGCACGTGGAGCACCACAGTTCTGACAGACACAACCAAGCAGACTGTGTCCAGTGCAAAAGAAGTGCTAGATTTGCTCTCATATACAGCCCAGAAATCCAACTCACTTCTATATGGAGGGCATCATTTGGTCCCTTTATCTTTAGCAGTTTACAAAGAAATTGTAGTTTCAAATTAGCTTTCGAGTAGTTTACAGTTTTGAAAATTATAAAGAGACTGGACATTACAGTAACATTAGACCTCTTGAAATACAAAGAGAAGATGCAATCCCCTTTAGGGAGGACAACAGTACTTACAGAAGATCTTTTGGATTTTTTATTAGATGTTTAAGTCTATCCCACTGCATACAGGAATATAGTAGTTATTACCAAAAGCAAAAGTCATATAGTGGATCCCAAGGGCAAGGCATCTAGTGGATTCCAATAGGTATACTGGACCTATACATTAAACTGATATTACTTTTGAACTTAGATATAAATAATAAAAGATCATGGTTAGAAATGACTAGAATCCAGGTATGGATTCAGAGAATTCAAACTGAATCACATATTCCAGGTTAAAATTTTGCTTTTGGTAATAACTACTAGCTGGCTCCAGGGCAGGACTCCATTTTAAACATGTGCTCTAGGCTCCAAGCTGTTCTGTCTGTCAAGCAATATTGCTAAATTAACAGACTCCTCTCTTGTGAACTGTGTGGTACATTAAGTAGTTTCTTTGAGTCCCTGCCATCGGAATAATAGTGTCCAGCATTTTTATATGGGTGGTCATCATTCTGGGTTTTCTATGTAACTTTCCTGACTCGAGATCATACATGGTTAGGATTTATGTATATTTATTTTCAAGGGTTTGTCAGCTAACTCTGCAAGACTTTGCATGCAATGTAATGTTACCCAGAACTGCTTTATCCTAGGTGAGAGGCGAGGAGGAAGGGGGAGAAAGATTTAAGCTCAAATGGTTGAGACTGAGAATAAGAAATATTTTATAACATTCTTTTGAATGAATGTTTTTACAATTTATTTGCTTCTTACAATTTGTTAAGCAGAGCCCCGGTGTTGTGAAAAGATATATAATTGGTATTAAAATAGCCCTGAGTTATTGCCTCACTAATGTAATTGCTGCCCATATATTTGAAAAGAGTGAAAAACCCAGGCCTATTGTTTCCCCGATAGCTGCATTTGGGGAGTGATACCCATTTGTGAAGCACAGGGCCTAGAGACACTGAGAGTATGTCTTCACTACCTGCCGGATCCACGGGTTGTGATCGATCTTTTGGCGATCAATTTATCGCATCTTGTTAAGACACGATAAATCGATCGCCAATGGCATCCCCGTCGAGTCTGGAACTCCAGCTTGCTGAGAGGCGCAAGCTGGAGCGTGGTTATTCACGTAGCTGAAGTTGCGTATCTTTGGTCGATCCCTCCCCCTACTGTAGACCAGCCCTAAGGCTATGGCTACACTAGCACTTTTTGCAGTAAAACTTCTGTTGGTTGGATGGGAAGATGGGAAGGCAGGCACTTTCAGCTTAAGCCAGTTAGAGCTTTCTAGATCAAAATCAAAGCCTGGTAACTAAGGGTCAGCCCCAATGTCCCATGCTTGCTATGTGACACACCATTTAATAAGTGGGCAGCCAAATCCTACAGAAATTTCACCATCCTAATGGTCTCAAGTAGGAGCCCTCAGAGACAGCATTACAGTAGCCTAGTCTCCTGGATCATGATTGCAAGGTCCACATCTAAAGACAAAGCCATGTTCCTTGCCAGGCACAGATGAAAAAAAATTAGCCATAAAAGATACATTTGAATGCAGACGACACCCGAGCAGGATCAGTCCAGAATCTAACAACCCCCCCAGACTGGGAGCCTTGGTGACAAACAGCAAACTCACCCCTGAACAGAATCCTTGCCATCTCTTCTACTTGCATCTCTTGACCAACACGTTACCTCAGCTTTGTCTGCACTGAGCCTCACTCAACTATCGATCATCCAAGCCCCATTCTTGTGCCGATGCTGGGCCATTTGTTCCACTGCATTGTCCACATGCCGGCTTTGAGAATAAAACCAGGACTGTCTCCTTGAACAGGTGGAGACCAGACAATTTAGCATCTGAGATGCTTTATATCATAGGTGTTGCTCAATACAGAAGTAGTCTCCCCACCACTTACTTGAATGTTAACAAGACAAGGTTGGTGAGGTAATATCTTCTATTGCAGTGGTCCTCAAAGTTTTTTGGCCGCGGCCCCTTTCCTCAGTGCGGTGTCCGCTCACGGCCCCTGGGGTATGTCTGCTGAAATGCCGCCAAACAGAAAGCTTCCGCTTTCTGCAGCGACATTTTGGCGGTACAAAAATAGACCTCTGCCGAATTCGGCAGTCTCCCGGGCAGGATCGGCGGTGGCATCGGGGTCTCATGCACCCCCAGGGGTGGTCTCGTGCACCCCACTTTGAAGACAAATGTTCTATTGGACCAACTTCTGATGGTGAGAGACAAGGACTACAGAAGTCAGTCCAGTACAAGATATTACATCACGCACCTTGTCTCTCTAATATCCTGGGACTGAAAAATCTACAACTACACTGCATACAACAATTGATTGTTAATGGGCAGACACACGTAGTGGCCGCCTTATGCGTGGGAAAATTCTGCCATCACAAACAAACAATTTTTGGGGTGGGGGGGGCTTTAATCATGTTATCACCATGAGCTACATTAGAGAGTGAGTGATGAAATCTTGCCCCAAGCATTTAAAATAAGATACAGTGGTGATGACAGAACTTATTTATTGTTTGCTCTTGGGCTCCTCCCTGAAGTGTGCTCCAAGACAACAGTCAGCCATCTGGAGCGTGCTGGAGTTACAGAAAAAATCCACCAGAAGACGAATGTAGCCAATCACAATTGAACTGAGATCATGCCTTGTTCCTACTTGAATGTATCAAGAGATGAAGGTTCAGAGCGGCAGTAGCAGTAGATGATAATACCTAATTACTACAAGATGGGAGCATAGAAAAGGAAATCTCAGGCTCTTCAATTTTCCACACTAGGCAGGTATGTATCATGCTTGAACCTTCCCCATCTTCACATGCTTGCACTAATATTCAGGGTATTGAAATATATAATGCTCTTTTTAGCATTAACTTCAGCCTTCAACCAGGCCAGGGCTCACTGTTCTTTAACATGATATATCGCTATCAGTAGGGGGCTACTAAATTCACGGTACAGTTTGGTAAATTTCACGGTCGTAGGATTTAAAAAATTGTAAATTTCATTATTTCAGTCATTTAAATCTGAAATTTCACAGTGTTGTAATTGTAGGGATCCTGACCCAGAAAGGAGTTGTGGGGTGGTCACATGGTTATTGTAGGAGGGGTTGCAGTACTGCTACCCTTACTTCTGCACTGCTGCTGGTGGCATCTCTGCCTTCGGAGCTGGGCAGCGGGAGAGTGGCAGTGGCTGGCCGGGAGCCCAGCTCTGAAGGCAGAGCTGCTGCCAGCAGCAGCATAGGAGTAAGAATAGCATGGTATGTATGATGGATTATTGCCCCCACCCCATCTGGGATGCCACCTGATGTGCTGGGATCCCACCCAGTCCTCTGGCCATGCCAGCCTGGGTTTCCCTTGTCCTGGGTTGCTGTGCCAGACTCTCAAGCCCCTTGCCAGCACACACATAGGCAAGACCACAAGCAGCTGCAGACACAGACTGCAGTCAGAGCTGTGTGAGAGGATTCACCCAGCACTCATGTGCACACACCATCGTGGAGAGGTAAACCCCAGATCATATTGTCTTGTGCTGTATAGAAAGATCTGCACAGTGCAAGCTCATAAAAATTCACCCTCTCCCTCAATGTGGAGAGGGATATGCACAGCTTCTTACCCCCACCCGCCTCGCTATGAATTACACAATCTGAGTTATGTTATAAACAAAAAACACATTTACTAACTCTAAAGGGTAGATTGCAAGTGATTATAAAGGATAGAAAACAGAACAAAGCAGATTACCAAGTAAATAAAACGAAACACACATACTTAGCTTAAGATCTTAAAGAGACTGGTTTCAAGAAGTAATTTCTCACCCTAAATATTGTTTCAGGCAAGTGCAAAGTTTCTGTATCTAAGAGTTCATTATTTATCTTTACGGACTTGACTCCTGTCTTAGTCTGGACTCAACCCTCGCCTTTTCATCAGCTCAGTTCCTTTGTCTCTTCAGGTACTTTCAGCAGTCTTTCTTCTTGGGCTGGAAGGGAAAGGAGAAGAGTTCGGTTTGCCTTACTCCCTAGCCTTAAATAAGATTTACATAAGGTGGAAATCTTTGGTTTCCCAGTCTTGATCTCCCCCTCCCTTTTAGTGGGAAATTACTAGAAGTTCAAGATAGTGTTTAGTACCAGGTGACAAGACCACCTGACCTAGTAATGTCACAGCTCTGTCCCAGGACACCTCTCAAGAAGAGTGGAGATTAGTATCTTCAAAGTCTTATTGTTTCTTCCTAGTGGCCCATCAAAGCTGATGTCCTGTTGTCTGCTGGGTGTCTCCCAAATACATGCAGTTGTAATTGTTACATAGTCAATATTCCTACAATATTCCTAACTTTATATATATAAACTAGTGTAAAAGCCAGTGTACATGGGCCAAGCCACCCCATCCAGTCCCTTCTCCCGCAGCCCCCTCCCTGCTCGCCCTCCCATCGTCACCCTCCCCCGGGATCCTTCCCCCGGGGGGGGGAGGCCTGCAGTGCCCCTCGCAGCAGGGGGATCGCGGCTCCCCGGCCTGGAGGGATACTTGGGGGCTGGCGGTGCCCAAACTGCCTCCCGCTCCGGGGGAGAGGAGTTGAGTCCTTCGGCTCCCTGTGCCGGTAACTCCTGTCCCTCCGCGCCCCTCCGCTAAACCTGGCACCTGCCCCTCCTGGTAACCCCAGTCCTACTGTGCCCCCCGGTAACGCCCGCTCCCGGTAACCCCCGCCCCACAGCGCCTTCCGGTAACCCCCATCCCACCACGTTCTCCGTAACCCCTGCGCCCGTCCCTCCTGGTAACCTGTGATGGCCCCTCCATCCTCCCGGTAATCCCCGGTAACTCTTGCGCCCGTCCCTCCCGGCAACCCCGGTCCCTCTGTGCCCTCTGGTAACCCCTGTCCCACTGTGCCTCCCGGTAATCCCCAGTAACTCCTGCGCCCGCCCCTCCCGGCAACCCCAGTCCCACTGCCCCCGCCCTTTCCGGGAACCCTTAGTAACCCGCGTCCTCTGGAAACCCCTGCCTCCCTGCCATGCTCCCCGCTCACCCCACTGATATCTCCTATCGTGCCATGCCCCCTCCACCATAACCTGAGGTAACCGAAGTCTTCTTTCTCCTGTAAACACTGCACCGTGTGCCGCTGAACTACAACTCCCAGCATGCCCTTCGTCCGGCCGTCTCTACTGCACACGACGGCTTCACACACACTTCCCTAGCCGATTATTTTATAGGAAGATACATACATAAAAATTGGATAATCACATTTAGTAAATCATAACCTTTCCAATGATACTTTACAAGACCCATCTTGCATAAATATATCTGTTATCCCATATCCATATCATACACATACTTCCATAAAGACTATGACACGTAACTTTACAGTATGGTATTGCCACCCTTAGTTCTGCCCTGCTGCCTTCAGAGCTGGGCTCTCTGGCTTCCAAGCTGAAGGCAGCAGCACAGAAGTAAGGTATGGTATTGCCACCTTTACTTCTGTGCTGCTGCTGGCAGGGCCCTGCCTTCAGAGCTGGGCACCTGGCCAACAGCCACTGCTCTCCGACCATCCAGGTCTGAAGGCAGCGCAGAAGTAAGGGGTGCAATACCATGACTTCCCTAAAATAAACTAGTAACCCCCACAGCAACTCCCTTTTGGGACAGGACCCCCTGGTCTCCCCTGTGAAATCTGCATAGTATAGGGGAAAAGCACACAAAAGACCAGATTTCATGGAGGGAGACCAGATTTCATGGTCTGTGACGTGTTTTTCATGGCCGTGAATTTGGTAGGGTCCTACCTATCAGCTAACAGGTACTAATTTGATAATCCACGTTATCAAATAAGAACATAAGAACATAAGAACGGCCATACTGGGTCAGACCAAAGGTCCATCTAGCCCAGCATCCTGTCTACCGACAGTGGCCAATGCCAGGTGCCCCGGAGTGAGTGAACCTAACAGGTATGATCGAGCGATCTCGCTCCTGCCATCCATCACCCCCCTCTGACAGACAGAGGCTAGGGACACCATTCATTACCCATCCCGGCTAATAGCCATTTATGAACTTAGCCTCCATGAATTTATCCAGCTCTCTTTTAAACCCTGTTATAGTCCTAGCCTTCACAGCCTCCTCAGGTAAGGAGTTCCACAGGTTGACTGTGCGCTGTGTGAAGAAGAACTTCCTTTTATTTGTTTTAAACCTGCTGCATGCCAATTTCATTGAGTGGCCCCTAGTTCTTCTATTTTGGGAACAAGTAAATAACTTTTCCTTATCTACTTCCTCCACACCACTCATAATTTTATATACCTCTATCATATCCCCCCTTAGTCTCCTCTTTTCCAAGCTAAAGAGTCCTAGCCTCTTTAATCTCTCTTCATATGGGACCCGTTCCAAACCCCTAATCATTTTAGTTGCCCTTCTCTGAACCTTTTCTAGTGCCAGTATATCCTTTTTGAGATGAGGAGACCACATTTGTACGCAGTATTCAAGATGTGGGCGCACCATGGATTTATATAAGGGCAATAAGATATTCTCCGACTTATTCTCTATCCCTTTTTTAATGATTCCTAACATCCTGTTTGCTTTTTTGACTGCCGCTGCACACTGCGTGGATGCCTTCAGAGAACTATCCACAATGACTCCCAGGTCTTTTTCCTGATTGGTTGTAGCTAAATTAGCCCCCATCATATTGTATGTATAGTTGGGGTTATTTTTTCCAATGTGCATTACTTTACATTTATCCACATTAAATTTCATTTGCCATTTTGTTGCCCAATCACTTAGTTTAGTGAGATCTTTTTGAAGTTCTTCACAGTCTGCTTTGGTCCTTACTACTTTGAGCAGTTTAGTATCATCTGCAAACTTTGCCACATCACTGTTTACTCCTTCCTCCAAATCATTTATAAATAAGTTGAATAGGATCGGTCCCAGGACTGACCCTTGGGGAACACCACTAGTTACCCCTCTCCATTCTGAAAAAGTTCCATTTATTCCTACCCTTTGTTCCCTGTCTTTTAACCAGTTTTCAATCCATGAGAAGATCTTCCCTCTTATCCCATGGCAGCTTAATTTACGTAAGAGCCTTTGGTGAGGGACCTTGTCAAAGGCTTTCTGGAAATCTAAGTACACTATGTCCACCGGATCCCCCTTGTCCACATGTTTGTTGACCCCTTCAAAGAACTCTAATAGATTAGTAAGACACGATTTCCCTTTGCAGAAACAAAGAAGCAAAGTGGTTTGAAAGGGCCAATGTGAACTTAAAAATAAAATCATTGTTAAGCTGCTGCCATCAGAACAGCAGAGTTTAGCTACATGTGAAAGATTAGACAAAATGTTATGTTCTCTGTTTTCTTAGTTTGTTAGTTTTTGTTTTTTTAGTTTGTTCACTTTGTGCACATGACAATCACTATTTTTTGTGAGCGTCTTTCACACAGCAGTGGGGGAGGAAAATAATTTAGGTAAATATAGAAAAATATGATTTCAAGACCACAAACATTGGAAGGTGTAGTCAGAAGCAGGTGTAGTTCCCAACACTTCTTTTAACTCGTTTTTGCAATTAATCTGACTTTGGTAAAAAGATTGTGGTAGGAAAAGTTTGCACTAACTTTCCCCCCAAGTTCTTCCAGATTCTGCAGAGGTAAAGCAGGGTGTCTGGCAGCAGGAAATCCAGGAGGTGAAGGTGATGGTGGAACATGGTCAAAACCTTCCTTCCATTGGGACGCTGCTGGCAGCCAGCATAGCCCCAAAAGCAGATGGCACTGGTTGAAGTGAGGTTATGACCACGGAACTAGGAGATGTGCTAATTCAGTGCACTTTTACTGCAACCTCTTCAGTGGGGTCTTTTGGAGCTCATAGTGAAAACAAAAGCTGCCCTCATCACCCAGAAGCTCTAAGAGAGGGTGGCAATGGAAACAATTTGCATCACCCTGCAGTAGCCAGGGAGACTTTAACACCCTCCTCCTACTTTAAGGTCAAGATTTTCAAGAAGTGACTGGCAATTTGAGGTGCGTCAGTTTCTGGTTACCCATCTTGAGACACCCAAAAGAGTCTGATTTTCAGCGCATGGGGGCTCAGAACTTTCTGAAAATTGAGCCTCTTTAAGAAGACTTAAGTTTGGTATCCAAAAGCAGAGTAACTCCAAATCACTATCCACTTAACAAATCTTGGTCTAAAGTTTTTAAATGGCTTGGGGGATACCTAAATCTAGGATATAGTTGGGGTGCAGTTTCTGTATTTATCTTTTTGTGATGTAAATAGTGGGCCACATGCATAATGTCCAGCAAGTGAGCTGATTTTCAGTGGCACTCACACTGCCGTGTCCTGGCCACTAGTCCGGGGGCTCTACAGTTTAATTTAATTTTAAATGAAGCTTCTTAAACATTTTAAAAACCTTATTTACTTTACATACAACAATAGTTTAGTTATATATTATAGACTTATAGAAAGAGACCTTCTAAAAAGGTGAAAATGTATTACTGGCACATGAAACCTTAAATGAGAGTGAATAAATGAAGACTTGGCACACCACTGCTGAAAGGTTGCTGACCCCTGGGCTATGGAATGCTGGACAAAACCAGAACTCCCGATTGCAGCACCGCCAGGCCGGAAAGGGCTGGTCACACGTCAAAAAAATCACAAAATCAACTTAAGAGTCACAAGATGTTTTGTAATAATGAATGTTGGGTATTTTTTCTTTGTCTCCTGGTTTTTGAGCCAATAAGTTACACCTAAGTCCCATTTTCGAGCTGTTCTCTGCAACCCCAAGGGCTAGAAAGTTACTTTGTTTTAAGAGAAAGTTGAGATTCATAACTCCAAGAGATGGGACTCAAAGACCACAACCAAATATTGTCTCATAATGAAGTTATGAGAATTGGCAATGATGCCATTGGCTATGGAGGAAAATCATGTCCCCATCAGCAATGGTCAGTAGAGAGACAGCTCTAATTGCCCTACTTTTCCTCTGCAAATTCCACTTCATATAAAGCTTTGATGATGGCGTAAGCCTGATCCTGCAAGCCCCAATCCACTGAAGTCAATAGGCATTCTCGGTGCAGAAAATTTGCTGGTATACACTCTCTGTTTAGGGTAGAATACAATATCAATCTCGTGATTTATAATGCAAAGGCATTTGGTGTCCTAACACCACCTGGAACACGCAAAGACAACCCAGAAATATGCTGCCAGGTATGTGGTGTTGAGACAGGATATAATTGTATAGTATATTAAGATACCATCATATAATTTATGACCCAAAGCACTGTATCACGTACTAATAGTAGGTGTAAATAGAGCTCATATTGTTGAATTAATTTGGGAAGTACAAAATAAATGTGACTAATACAGAATCCTGAGGCTACTCAGGGAATTATTCATCAGGTACTAGTTTTGACTTGGAGCCTTCTCTGCATCCTTCCAGAAGTTATGAATGACGTAATGTAAGGGTTCACCACTATTCTGTAGATTAGTAGTATATAGACTTTAGTGGTACAGAAAAATTAGCGTAATGTAGAACTTTTCTTTAAGTCTGTGCTCCGTATAGGGTGACCAGACAGCAAGTGTGAAAAACTGGGAAGGGGACGGAGAGTTAATAGAACCCTATATAAGAAAAAGACCCCAAAATCGGACTGTCCTTATAAAATTGGGACATCTGGTCACCCTAGCTCTCTAGCACAGCGGTCGCCAACCGGTGGTCCGCGGACCACTGGTGGTCCGTGGGAAAATTCTGGTGGTCCGCGGCGCCGGGCTCCCTCATGGCCGCCCCTCTGGGCAGGCAAGAGGCTGCGGGCGCCTGTCCCGCTCCGTCCCCGGCGGCCAGCAAGCGCTGGCTCGCTACTGCCTCCCGTCTTCTGCCGCGCGAGCCAGGGGGCCCGAGCCGTGCCGCTGAAGCTGGGGGGCTGCGCTGCACTGCTGAGGCCGAGCCGCGCCGCTGAGGCCGGGGGGAGGGGGGTCCGAGCCGCTGAGGCCGGGGGTCCGCGCCGCGCTGCTGAAGCCGGGGGGAGGGGGGTCCGAGCCGCGCCGCCGCTGAGGCCGGGGGGAGGGGGGTTCGAGCTGCGCCGCCGCTGAGGCCGGGGGGAGGGGGGTCCGAGTCGCTCCGCGCCGCCGCTGAGGCCGGGGGGAGGGGGGTCCGAGTCACGCCGCGCCGCCGCTGAGGCCGGGGGGAGAGGGGTCTGAGTCGCGCTGCGCCGCTGCTGAGGCCGGGGGGAGGGGGGTCTGAGTCGCGCTGCGCCACTGCTGAGGCCGGGGGGAGAGGGGTCCAAGCCGCGCCGCGCCCCTGAGGCCGGGGGGGGGGGAGGGGGGTCCAAGCCGCTGAGGCCGGGGGGGGGGAGGGGGGTCCAAGCCGCTGAGGCCGGGGGGAGGGGGGTCCGAGTCGCTCCGCGCCGCGGCTGAGGCCGGGGGGAGGGGGGTCCGAGTCACGCCGCGCCGCCGCTGAGGCCGGGGGGAGGGGGGTCCGAGTCGCGCTGCGCCGCTGCTGAGGCCGGGGGGAGAGGGGTCCAAGCCGCGCCGCGCCCCTGAGGCCGGGGGGGGGAGGGGGGTCCAAGCCGCTGAGGCCGGGGGGAGGGGGGTCTGAGTTGCGCTGCGCCGCTGCTGAGGCCGGGGGGAGAGGGGTCCAAGCCGCGCCGCGCCCCTGAGGCCGGGGGGGGGGAGGGGGGTCCAAGCCGCTGAGGCCGGGGGGAGGGGGGTCCAAGCCACTGAGGCCGGGGGGAGGGGGGGCGCGCCGCGCTGCGCTGCTGAGGCGGGGGGAGCCCGCGCCGGTCGAGGGGGGGGGGTGGAGCCGCGCCGCTCGAGCGGGGGGGGGGGGGGGGGGCTGCGGTGTTAGTGGTCCGCGGGATTCAAAATTTTGACTTTACTGGTCCGTGGGGACCAAAAGGTTGGCGACCACTGCTCTAGCATATACAAGGCCCACATTTAGCTCTGACTGGCTGGAACTCTCTTCTATAAAAAATTAGTGCCAGTGATTCACTTTCTGCATTTAAGACACCTTGCGACACCTGCCACATGAAGAAAACCTCTCTTTTAGAATAAGTTGGTTCTGGATGTGTCATGCAGAGCACACTGGAAGAGAGAAATGAGGCCAGACCATGTTTTCTGCAGGGTAGTTGTGTAGTAGGGCCAGGAAACTGATTTTCAGTTTTGAAAGATTCCTAGTCAGCATCCCCTGGGAGAGGGAGAGGGAGGGGTTTGCCTTTCTGCAAGAGTGAAAAGGGGGTGCGGCCTTAAATGGCAATAGCACAGAAGTGTTCAGAGACCCTGCAGAGATAGACAAACCAATAGAACTGCTGGGACTGGCGGAGGAAGAAGAAAGCAGAGGATGGCTCAATTTCCATTCCTCTTCTTAGGCAGCTCCGCATCATAGGAACCCTGCCTCTACCCATCTCAACTCCTCTGCATCCACTGGAAGGTTTGCCTTGCTTGGTAGCTCAAACCTTCTTCTTTGGCATGGAAATAGCAACATTTACAAGTTAATGGAAAGTTTTGAAATCCATTTGAGGGCTTCAGGACATGCAGAATGCACCTTTGCTGTG
This sequence comes from Sternotherus odoratus, assembly GCA_032164245.1. Classification (NCBI taxonomy): domain Eukaryota; kingdom Metazoa; phylum Chordata; order Testudines; family Kinosternidae; genus Sternotherus; species Sternotherus odoratus. The sequence goes on along the minus strand of JAVMKO010000002.1, from coordinate 199,466,334 downwards.
CCCTCTGGAAATGAAAAGATGGGGCACTTGTTCACAATATGTTTGATGGTCTAGAGTTTTCTGCATTTGCACCTTGATTTTCCATTTGTGCATCAGGTGCATGCATCTTCCATGTAACTTCCTAACGTAACTGATGGTGTCCAGTGTCTTTGGCATTGATCAATTGTGAGATCATATGTGAGGTGCTTCTGATTTATGCCAGAGCCTGCCTAATGCATCCGAAAACAGGGGCACCAGGGTTATATAATTTTTGGTGGTGTCCAGAATGGAACCATCCCATTCATAGGATAGACCAGGGCAACTGCCCCAGGCCCCATGCTTTTAGGGGCCCTGTGCTTCAGTGGGATGTGGGGTCCAGGCAGAGTCATCCCCTCCATGGGATGGACTGGAGCAATCGCCTTGGGGTCCCCATGCTTCACGAGGATACCGGGTCTAGGGTGCCTGGTGGCTAGCAGGGGGCCTGGCACCAGCAGCAGTGGGCGATCCGGTCCCCTGCTCCACCCCCCTTCCCTACAGCCTCCACTCTGCCTCTTTCTGGCTTCCAACCCCTCCCCCAAGTGATGCCAGGAGCTGGCGGGGAGAAGCCGGCTGGAGCCGGGCCACTTGCTGGACACTGCATCCCCAAAGTGCGGTAAATCCAAACACTGGTAGAGCGGGGCCCACATTCCTAAATATTGGTGTAACATGGGCACCACAGGCCCATATAACTCGCTGCCTGTACCTGACAGAAGAGCTCCTCCGGCTACCCAGAATGGTCAGCAGGACTTAAGGTGAGTGTGAAGAATGTGAACAAGGTTGATGTTGACGGGAGCTCTTAGTGAGATCTTTCTTGCACTTGGCAACGTAGTCATCTCTCGCTGGAAGCAGGACGCATGAGGGAACCGTAAGCCAAAGCGGTCAAATGGACTTCAGAGTGCCAGGAACAAGTCTCAGAGCCACATTTAGCTGGATATCATGTTTGCAAGATTTTTCCCCAAACAGGTGCGCAGTACTTGACCATAGAGTAAACTAGAGCTACTGTTGTCATTCGTAGTGTTTGAGCAACACAGCTTCACCTAGACCCTGATAGCTTTTGGGTGATATTGATGTGACACTGTTTCATGGCTCACCTGCTTCAGATGTTGTTGACGGGTAAGGGTAAGGCTGCGATTGAGAATCACTCCTAGGTAGCGCAGGGTTAAGATTGTGGGCAATTGCCAGCCCACAGATGTTTACATTCAGCACCTTCTTAGAGTTAGAATTGCTGAGATGGAAAGCTGATGACCCCGCTTTTGATGGATTTAGTTGTTAGCAAGAATAGTTTTCCATCCATAAGTTCTCCATCTTATGAGGAGAGGCTGAGAGAACTGGGATTGTTTAGTCTACAGCAGAGAAGACTGAGCGGAGATTTGATAGCTGCTTTCAACTACCTGAAAGGGGGTTCTAAAGAGGATGGATCAAGACTGTTCTCAGTGGTAGTAGATGACCAAACAAGGAGTAATGGTCTCAAGTTGCAGTTGGGAAGGGTTAGATTGGATATTAGGAAAAACGTTTTCACTAGGAGGCTGGTCAAGCATTGGAATCGGTTACCTAGGGAGGTGGTAGAATCTCTTTCCTTAGAGGTTTTTAAGGTCAGGCTTGACAAAGCCCTGGCTGGGATGATTTAGTTGGGGATTGGTCCTGCTTTGAGCAGGGGGTTGGACTAGATGACGTCCTGAGGTCCCTTCCAACCCTAATATTCTATGATTCTATGATTCCATCTGTGACGGTGCTGTTCCTGGTGGGATCCAACTGTGAGTGTCAGATCAGGACAGATTGCTTTTAAAGGGGCAACTACAGCCCAAATCTGGGATTTTTCCACACTAAGGTAAACCAAACCAGCCAAACAGAAAAGACTTTGGTTTCGCCCCACTGGCTAACCACAAGTCACACAAGCAATTCCCTTAGACACTCCAGGTTCCCAGTATCACCACCAGCACCCACCTGTCCAATACCCCAAATAAAGAAAACGGTTCTCCCCAGTTCCAAAGAATCAGGCCCCAGACCCAGGTCAATATACAAATCAGATCTTACCACAAATCACGCTGTTGCCAATCCTTTAGCATCTAACATCTAAAGGTTTATTATACAAGGAAAAAGGTATAGGTGAGGGTTAGGAATGGTTAAAAGTAATCAATTACATGCAGTAATGGCAAATATCTTGGTTCAGGCTTGAAGCAAAGGTAGAATAACTGGAGGTTCAAATCACAGTCTCTGGAAGCATCCCCTCCAGGGATGGGTCAGCACCCTTTGGTCAGAGTTCACCTGTGTAACAAAGTTCCATCCATAGCTAGAAACAAGGCAGGCTGAAGACTGGAGGTAGAAGACAAAGATGGAGGCGCTGTAGCAGCTTCATTTGTAGTTTTTTCCAGATGCAGGAACCTCTTTGTTTCCGCTGTGAAAAGTTCAGCCCCATGGAGTTCTGGAGTCACATGGGCAGATCACATGACCATGCATGACTCATTATTTGCAGGCAGTGGCCATTATGCACAGGCTGCCTGGCATGTTCTCTGGTAGACTTCTTGTCTGGATTGGAGCATTCCAAGCTCCCAGAGTCCATTGTGTCGCTGATCATCCTTAATGGCCCATCAAGCAGCTCAAGCAAAGCTGACGCCCAGTATTCTGGAATGTCCTTTCCAGCAGAGCACAATATTTGGAAAGACAGACAGTCCAGAGCCAATATTCATAACTTCCATTACAAAATTGATACAAACATATCAATGGCATATTCATAATCAGCAATCCATAACCTGGTCATAGACACCCTTTATGACCCCCTGTACATAAGATTTGGTGCCATTATAGGACCCTGGTTGCACCAATGATCTTTAGGGTCCCAAATTATTTCAGTAACGTGACACCATCCTCTTCAGATCAGCATTAAGGGTGTCTTCTGCTTCCTTGAGTGTTGCGGCCTGTGTCATTAGTGCCAAGTCATTGGCATAAGAAACTTGCGGCATGTTTCGAGCACATCAGTTATATATACACTCAGATAGTAATGGAACAAAGCTCAGCATAAGCTTTCTCCCCAAGCCTGGGTGACCCCGCACTCGCTCAGCTCTCTCCCCCCTCCAATGGCCCCCGCACTCTCAGCTCCCTCCCTGCCTCCAACGGCCCCCCCACTCGCTCAGCTCTCTCCCCCTCCCCCCTCCAATGCCCCCCCCACTTGCTCAGCTCTCTCCCCCCTCCAACGGACCCCGCACTCGCTCAGCTCTATACCCCCTCCCCCCTCCGACGGACCCGAGCAGCCCCGGGTATTTTTGCTAGTTGAGAATAATTTTTTCTCAGAGAGCTGCTCAGCTGCTTTCCAAAGTCTACATACAACTAACCAAGCACATAGCCAATATTCATAACTTTGAATACAAAACAGACACATACATACAAATAGGATGAACAGATCCAGTGGATCATTACCTTTACATAGATATGTTAAATGGCATATGTAGCAAAACCATATTCCAGTAATGTCATACATATATTTATAGGCACCCCCCCATAAAGCCTTATGGGGTACACCATCACAGGGGGGTTTAGGTAGTGGGGTCCCGGGTGGTGGTGGTTAGGGTAGGGGGATCTTGGGAGGGTGTAGTGAGGGAACAAAGAACAGGGGGGCTTAGATAGAGGGTAGGGTTCTGGGGCAGCAGTTAGAATGAGGGGGTCTCCAGAGGGGGCGATCAAGGGGCAAGGAGCGGGGAGGGGGAGTGAGTTCGATGAGTTTGGGATTCCGAGGGGGGAAGTCAGGGGGCGGTAAGTGGGTGGGGGTTGGATAAGGGGCAGGGGCAGGCTGTTTGAGGAGGCACCGCCTTCCCTACCCGGCCCTCCGCACAATTTTTAACCCTTATGTGGCCCTCGGGCCAAAAAGTTTGCTCACCCCTTGTCACGGAGTGTGGGGAGTCCGGTCCCTGCACCCCCACTTCCTGGGATTCACAGTGACTCTCAGCCAGCCAGCAGATTAGAAGGTTTATTTGAGATGACAGGAACACAATCCAACTCAGAGCTTCTCAGTACAAACAGGACCCCTCAGTCAGGCCCGTCTGGGGGGCAAGGAGATGAGACCCCGGATTAGGGCTCCCACCTCGTCCCCAACCTCCGTCCTCCCAAAAGCTTCACAGAAAAAAAGTGTCCCCTGCTCCCTTCCCCCCAGCCACTCCCCCCAGCCTTTGTTCAGATACACACAGGCAGAGCCTCACCTCCTCCGACTGGGGGTTGGGTTACAGCCCAGAATTACCTTCCCCGTCACACTCCTGATCTACACCAATCCTGACAGGTGTTTGTCTAACCTGCTCTTAAAAATCTCCAATGACGGAGATTCCGCAACCTCTCTCTGTAATTTATTCTAGTGCTTAACCCCACCCTGACAGTAATTACATTTTCCCTAATGTTCAACCTAAACCTCCATTGGTGCAGTCCAAGCCCATTGCTTCTTGTCCTATCCTCAGAGGTTAAGAAGAACAATTCTTCTTCCTCCTCCTTGTAACAACCTTTTATGTACTTGAAAACTGTTATGTCCCCTCCCAGTCTTCTCTTTTTGAGACTAAACAAATCCAGTTTTTAAAATCTTCCCTCAAAGGACATGTTTTCTAGACCTGTAATCATTTTCGTTGCTCTTCTCTGGACATGTCCAATTTGTCCACATCTTTCCTGAAATGTGGCACCCATAACTGGACACAATACTCCAGTTGAGGCCTAATCAGCACGGAGTACAGTGGAAGAATTACTTCTCTTGTCTTGCTTACAACACTCCTGTTAATATATCCCAGAATAATGTTTGCTTTTTTTGCAACAATGTTACACTGTTGACTCATATTTAGCCTGTTGTCCACTATGACCCCCAGATCCAGCAAGTGTGTGTGTGTGAGAGAGAGATATAAAAGAGGGACAATGACAACATGAGGGGACCTCACTCTCCCTACAAGAACACACCTGAAATCACCTGAGGAACAAAGACTCAACCGTGGGAAGTGATGGTCCAAGGCTGGAAGGATTTTTAGCCTATGTATGAAAATCCGGGAAAGCCAGGGCCACTTGTGCCTTAAGACTCTGCCGGCCTGTTTATCACTCTAGTGTGTTAAACTCAGTCTGCAGCTTTTGTTTAATCTGCTTTGTTCTGTTTGCTATTCCTTTAATGACTTAAAATCTACCTTTTGTATTTAATAAGCTTATTTTGTTCATTATTAAACCCAGTTTATGTAATTTCTAATGGTGGAGGGGGCAAGAAGTCGTGCACATCTCTCTTCACATTGAGGAAGAGGTGGATTTTTATGAGCTTGCACTGGGCAGAGTTTTATATATAGTGCAAGACAGTATTATTTGGGGTTTATCTCCCAAAAGGAGTGTGGGGGGAGTCCTCTCACACAAAGCTGACTTCAGTCTGTGTTTGCAGTGGGGTGTGGCCCTACATGCCTGTCTTTGCTGCAAGAGCCTAATTAGCAAAGCAGAGAGAGGAACGCAGGTTGGGTGAGCAGAAGAGGCTCAGTTAAATCCTACTACATCAGGTGGCATCACAGAAGGGGGGTCCAACCTGTCACACCTTTCTTGCTCCTGCCCCCAAGCTCCCCTAGTGTTCTGATCCTCCATGTTTTCAAAAGCCAGTGCCAACATCTTGGTTCTTTGTTTCCCCTTCCCATTTTTAATACCCTCCAATCCACTGCAGACAAACTAGAGAGAACTAGTTTTCCCTAGGTTTTAGGCACACCTTTGTTCTGCTACGGCAAGGCTAACTGACTGATTGATGGAGAACCTTAATGATCATCCCATGAAGAGGCAGACACTCAGGCGCCGTCCCCCTCTCCCTAACATAAAAAATATGATACAAGAACACCATAAAGACAGCGAGTTCATAATATCAAACAGAGTTTGTAAATTGTACACAGACAGGTCCCTCAAACCATCACAGACGCACACGGAATGGCGTCCCCATGTGAAGCAAGAAAATTCCACTCTCAGTTGGTAGCTATTATTGCTGGACTGGATAAAGAGTTAAACCTAGTACACCACTGAGAGAAGCCAAAGAAGATTAGGGTTTGTGTATCTCTTTTCTAATGGTTTCCTGTGATATCCTGGAACTTATGGCACCATTAGTAAATACCATCTGCTATTGCAATGAGATCTAACATCCAAGAAGTGCCTGATTCTGTGAAGTACTGAGGCCCTTGTCAGCCAGATGGGAATTGTGGGCACTCAGCACTTCACAGGACAAGGCCCCCTAAGCCACATTGCCAGAAGCTAGTGTGGACAACGGGGGATTAATAAACTTAATATTTTTAAAAATTATTAAAAAAAAAAAACTTGCTCCGACTTTTAAAAAAAATCACCCTAATTTAATTCACACTTTTCCCCGGGCTCTCAAATAGGTCCTCGTCCTCGATCACTTGATTGTTCTGTTCATTCCTCTTCAACCACCTGGAACTGGCCACTATCTGAAACCAGGATACTGGTGTAAATGGACCATTTGTCTCATGCAGGATGACCATTCTTATAAGCCATAGTCATGTACAGTACAATACAACATATATAGTACAATGGAGCACGAGAGCCAATTCAAGAGCATAACAACCATCCTGGATCAGACCAAAGGTTCATCTAGCCAGTATCCTGTCTTCCGACAGTGGCCAGGGCCAAGTGCCCCAGAGGGACTGAACAGATAATCATCAAGTAATCCATCTCCTGTTGCTCTTTCTTAGCTTCTGGCAACAGCGTCTAGGGACATCATCCCCACCAACAACTTCTGAATCAACCAGCGGTGAAATGGCAAAACTTTCCATTGCTCGGTGACTGCTGACTGAGGCTAATTGGAAAAAAAATTCATTCTGATCCTGGTTCCCTCTAGCAATGATAAGATAGGTCTAACACCCTCCGAATTTTTTTTTTTAACATCAAAATAAGGCTAAGGGGGTGCTCAACAGAATAATGTGGTTATGGATCAGACAATATCACATTAAACTTGATGCGCTTAACTGTCACCCTTCATTTGAGAGAGACAAGGGGGGTGAGGTACAGTAAACCCTCGATTTAACGGACCCCTATTTAACGGACTTCGGATGCAACGGACAAAATTTCCCGATGCATCCGAAATCCGTTATTGGGGGCTGCCGGCTCCTGCCCCGGGGAGCCGGGCGGGAGCTGTCAACCCGGCTGCCCGGCTCTCCGCAGAGGGGAGCCGGGCGGGCGGGCTGACAGCTCCCGCCCGGCTCCCCGCAGAGGGGAGCCGGGCGGCCGGGTTGACAGGTCCCGCCCGGCTCCCCGCAGCGGGGAGCCCGGCAGGAGCTGTCAACCCCCCCCCCCTCCCCGCAGCGGGGAACCAGGCGGGCGGCGGGCGGGAGCGGGGGGGGGCGGGGTTTGACAGCTCCCGCCTGGCTTCCCGCTGCAGGGGAGCCGGGAGGGGGCGGGGGGGCTTTGACAGTTCCCGCCGGGTTCCCCGCAGCGGGGAGCCAGGCGGGCGGGCTGACAGTTCCCGGCGGGCGGGCTGACAGCCCGGCGGGCGGGAGCGGGAGCGGGGGCGTTTGACAGTTCCCGCGGGGCTCCCCGCAGTGGGGAGCCAGGCGGACGGGCTGACAGTTCCCACCGGGCTCCCCGCAGCGGGGAGCCAGGCGGGCGGGCTGACAGTTCCCGGCGGGCGGGCTGACAGCCCGGTGGGCGGGAGCGGGAGCGGGGGCGTTTGACAGTTCCCACCGGGCTCCCCGCAGCGGGGAGCCAGGCGGGCGGGCTGACAGTTCCCACCGGGCGGGAGCGGGGGGGGGGGGGTTGACAGCTCCCGCCGGGCTCCCCACTGCGGGGAGCCGGGCGGGCGGGCTGACAGCCCGGCGGGCGGGAGCAGGGGGGTTTGACAGCTCCCGCCCGGCACCCCGCAGCGGGGAGCCAGGCGGGAGCTGTCAGCCCGCCCGCCCGGCTCCCCCTTGCGGGAAGCCGGGCGGGGGGGGGGGGGAGGGTTTGACAGCTCCCGCCCATGATCAGTAAAACCTCTATATAAGGGACTAATTCGGGTGAGGGGGTGTCCGTTAAAGCCAAAAGTCCTGTTATTTAATGATTTTAAAAAATTATTAAATAACGGACTTTCGGCTTTAACGGACACCCCCTCGCCCGAATTAGTCCGTTAAATCGAGGTTTCATTGTAATGTCTTTTATTGGACCAATAGCTTCTGTTGGTGTGAGAGACACGCTTTCAAGATATTAAAAGATATTATCTCACCCACTCTGTGTCTATTATTCTGGGACTGATGTGGCTACAACTACCCTTCATTTAAGATAGGTGTTGCCATTAAAGTCCCTTATGGAACCAGGTAGCTGAAATACCAGAAGTCTGCACCCAAACACAGGCATAGGTCACTGCCCAAACTAAGAGCTCTATTTTTATGGTATTGTCTGCGTCATGTGGACACAGTGGTTTTGCTGGATATTGCTTGGTGAAGGGGGAGAGAGAGAGAGAGAGAAACCAGGACAAACACCAGAGAAATGGAGAGTGAAGCAAGAGAAAGCCAGAGACATTGTCAGAACAAGTCCTGGGAAAGGGACCCTGAGAAAAGCCTAGAGAGGGCTTTTGGGTTAAGGGCTGGTTGGAAAGGGGCTTGGAACTATAAGCAAACTATTCCCTGCCGTGTTCAAGGAACCCAGATTTTGTATGTTCTTTGAAAATGAACAGGATTGTGCCAAAGAAATACCTGACTCCGTCAACAATTTCTCCTCCTAATCAAAACAGCACACTGGATCCTGAAGTTTGGCTAAGTGCTTGGGTCAAAAGGGGATCACAATATTAAAGACTGATTGATTGCAGATTAAGGACCTGATCAAAACATGTTGAAGTCAATAACAAGATTCACTTTGGCTTTGATGGACTTGGAGCAGGCCCCAAGACACTTCTTTACAAAGGCAAAGAGATTTTGTGTAATGTATATTACACATGAGAAACATCTATATAAATATATCTAACTTTATAGTGTGGGTTATTCTCCCCTTTCTTCAAAGCAAAGAAATTGTCATGAAGTGTGCTCATATTTGGCATCAGATCAGTTCAAGATTACAATAAAAAATTATAACTCTGCATCAACATTTGTTTACTCTGTAGATGATATTACCGTACCAAGACTGTGGCTTTCTCAGCATTTCCCTTTTTATTGCATTTGTGATCCAGTATAGAGCTAGAGAACAAACTCTTTCGAGGGGGTTGCATACAGGATAATGAGTACCATAATACACGTAAGCTTCATATATACTCTTTGGCTGGCCTCAAATTCTTTTGATCTGTTGAACGTAGTTGCAAGCAACAGAAAATAATGGACCTGAGTGATACATTTGCTTCTAATCACAGATTTTCCTAATTTCTCCCGTGTATCTGTTGTTCCCCCTCCTTCCTATTAATGAATTACTGAAACAGATGTTGCCCTGTGCATTTCCTTTCATTATTTTATTTCCCCATCAGTGCTGCTGGTTCATATTCATTGGATAAGAGGCAGAGGCTCAGAAATGCTGACTCCTTTGTCATATCTTTCATCTTTGCCTTTTCTGAAGTTTGCCAAATCTGTCTTGCCTCAAGTTAGTGTGACATAGGAACAATTGGCTTTCAGTTTTTATTTTAAAGTAACTGACAAGCTTTTGTTTCTGAAAACAAGATGTTCTATTGGCCAATGTATTAAGAAAAGCCAAAACATTATAAAACCTAATTCATGCAACTTTACATTTTAAACCTCACTCCCACCTGAGAAAAAGAACTTGGGTAGAACCTGAACAAGGACTTCAGGATTTGCTCTTCTGGCTCTTGGTTGTTTTGTCCTGTGTGCTGCCCAGAACAGTACCTCCGGAGCTCTATTTTTGCTTGCTTGGGTATGGCTGCTGGCTGGCTGTACTTCGCAGGCCAGAGATTATATTTGATTTGGCTCGGATTCACGTCAGATGTTGTTTGATGTCATAAGTGGTAGTTTGCCAAAGTAGGTATAAGTTAACAGACCGGAAGGACAAACAATAGATGCATGTAGCCTACAGTGAAGTTGTGGACAAAATGTTAAAATGGACTATATTTTCCAGAGTGCAGAGAGAATTAAATCCATGCAAATATAAAGAGAACATGGTCGTGGAGAGCCTGTAGGAAAGTTCTAGATGTCCACCAGGCTTAACCGGTCATCAATGCTGAGCTCTGAACGCTGCATCCCTGGGCTGCCTGACTCTCATGAATATTTGCTAGAATTACTTAATACTTATTTAGACATTAAGGTTGCCTATGGCGTACTCCTTACCTGCCACACACATACTTCTCCTGTAACCACTAACTTTGAGAGAGATAGGACACTGTGTTCAGAAAGTGGCAACTGCTGATTTTAGGTAAGTCATATACCACAATTTTAGGTAAGTCATATACCACAATTTTAGGTAAGTCATATAACACTGCAGCACTTTAACGGGATGGTCTTGTGGCTAAAGCACTGGCTTAGGACTCAAATGATTTGTGTTCAGTTCCCAGCTTTGTCATGAGTTTGAGGGCAGAGCTACACAGCGAGAGGGGAGGTCGACCTAAGATATGCAACTTTAGCTACACCAATAGCGTAGCTGAAGTCACAGTATCTTAGGTTGACTTACCTGGCCATCCCCACGGTGGTGAGTCGACCGCTGTCACTCCCCTGCCGACTCTGCTTATTCCTCTTGCCAAAACGGAGTTCTGAAGTTGATGGGGAGTGCATTCGGGGATTGATTTATCATGGCTAGATGAGACGCGATAAATTGATCCCAGATACATTGAGCGCTACCCACCGATCCGGCGGGTAGTATAGCCATACCCTCAGTCTGAACATGGACATAGTACTTAGTCTCTCTGTGCCTCAGCCGGTGGGAATTGTATGCACACCTCAGAGAACATAATTAGCTCACTACTCTTCACAGAGGTTAAGGGGGAGTCAGAGACAAGATTAAAAATTTCAGCATGTCCTAGCAGCTGTAGTTAGGAACTTTCTGTATGTTAATAAAGGAGGGCTTGTCTACACCGGAAAGTTTCTGCACAGTAAAGCATCTTTTTGCACTCAAACTGCAGCTGTGTACACAATGCCAAGCCACTTTGTGCCCAGAAACTCAGGGCAGCACTGCAAAAAAGCCACCTCAATGAGAGTCATAAGGCTATTTGCACAGACTCTCCAGTGCTCTGTTGCTAGTGTAGACACCTAATTGCTTTTTGTGCTGTAATTGGCTTCTGGAGCTGTCCCATAATGTCCCACAAGTGACTGCGCTGCTCATTGTTTTGAACTTGGCTGCCCCAGAGACATGCACCCCTCCCCTTTCAAAGCACTGGTTTTGGCAGCCTTTCCATGCTGATCTCCTTCGGGACACAAAGCAAACCATTAATGTGGAACCTCGTGCTGTTGAACACAGAGGCAGAGAGGGGTGTGTGTGTGTGTACGCGCACATGTGTGTGTGTGTGTGTGTGTGTGTGTGTGTGTGTGTGTGTGTGTGTGTGTGTGTGAGAGAGAGAGAGAGAGAGAGAGAGAGAGAGAGCGAGTGAGAGAGAGAGTGCCCAGGGAGGGAGGTGGGGGCTGATGTCAGGGTTTCCCCCTCCTTCAGGACTGGTTGCTTCCTGCCACTGTCTAAGCTTACAAGACAGTATGTTAACTGACTCTCTGTCCCCCCAAACACACGGTCTCTCTCCCCCCTACACACACACACTCCCCTTCCTCCCCCCACCTCCTCATGTCAGGTGAAAAGCAGCTGGCAATGTAGTAGGATGCCCATGGAACAATGGGATTGGGAAATCAGCATCATGTGATATTGTGCCTGCCCCATGAGGGACTGCAAACCCTTCTCAAAGCACCCTGTGGCCAGTTGCACAGTGGGATAGCTACCACAATGCACTGCTGGCTTTGCCATTGCAAGAGCTGCTATTGTGGATGCATTCCAGCATCACAAGAAGCAGTGTGTACACACAAGAGCGGTTTAATTCCAGTGTTTTAATAAAAGTGGTATAACTTGTGGCGCAGAAACTTGCCAGTGTAGACATACCTGGAGTATTTACGCACAGTCCCCGTAAAAACGCATTGTAAATAGTGAGAAGAGAGTGTTCTAGTTTAGACCTGTCCAGTCCTTCCAAATAGCTAGAAGTTTAGTTACAGATAAAGGGATGCAGTAAAACAACAGTTCAGTAGGGCTGTATGTGAACTGGACTTTTTGTTTCAGGGGGAGTTTCACGATTTTAAAATTTCTTCAGCTCCAAAATGCACTGAAAAAACACCAACAAAACCAACAAAATTAGAAAATTCTCAGGAACCATCATTAATTCAGAAAAAATAATAATTTGGGGTCAAACCATTTTGTGTCAACAAAATCAAAATGTTTCGTTTCAACTTCAAACTTTAAAAAATGTATATGATTTTATAAAATAAAACATTGAAACAAAAAAGCCATTTCAAAATGGAAAAATCATTCAGCTCTACTGAGATCCCTTCCCCCCCTCCCAATTTTTCTTTTGAAATGCCTAAGGCAACATGTTTCCACAAAAATATTTTTTACAACAGAAGCTGTAAGAGTAGACTGAATTATCTGTGTCTGACTTCTAAGTCTCTTTGCTTTGGTTTTCTTAGTTCTCACAATACTAGTACCTTTCACAAAGAAGGATGACTATATCAAAATAGCAAACTCAAATATTCTTCACTCAATCATCATCAATATTCTACCTGATCATTAGCATTTAAAAAAATAATGATGCAGCATCACATCTATGTTCACCTCAGCCTTAATGGTGAAATGAGAAAAGAACAAAGTGATCCACAATGTTTCTGAGAAATTTTACAAGGTTACACAGACAGCAAACAAGATGAGGAATGTTTTATTCCTGTACAGTTATTGCATTAGATAGAATATAGACAGTCTACCCCAACAGCTTGAGATTCCTATGAGAAACGTCAGTGCCAATAATACATAATTTGGCTATAAAGACTCTACTTTACACATCTGTGTGGAACAACTCCAAACCTGATCTAAAAAACAGCAATCATCATAGCAGTAACGTTAACAGCATACATGACCATTAACCTTCTGATAGCCACAGAATAAATACAATGTGTCACAGAGCGGAATGTGTGAGGTTCTCTCGGGCAATAGTTTGTGTTCAATTTAGAGAGAAATATGTTTCCTATTTATGTAGCCACCATGCATTCATGGGAGGAAATTTAGAGGCAAAAATGGACCCTCATTGATTTGGTAGAAGTTACTCAGTGATTGTGGGAAGAGGGACCCTAAAGTATGTGTCTTTATTGGTGGCTTGGAGCAATTCTTTACTTAGATGCCTAGGGACTGCTATTCAAAAAGAAAAAAAAAGGTCAATTTCCCTGTTACAGGGAAGAAAGGACCAGGAAAAGAAAATGAAACACTTCAAAATATGAAGACCCCTCTGTAAAGGCAGAGTTTCCCTTTTCTGTGTGCTTTTGTGAAGCAGTGGGGGGCAGGAGTCTCAATGAAACACAGGAAAAGTGGCTTGGAGATGGATATACCAGACAGCATCATAGCCAATTGAAAAAGGGCTGTACTGTGAGTGGAAGAAAGGAAGAAGATGTCTAGGGCTTTTTTTTTTAAATATATTTGTTTTAAGTCACCACTCTGTTGTTGAGTTCATTGATCCATCTTCTGTTGGTTAAATTAGTGCTGCAGAAATAGACTGCTAGAGAGCTGAGGGAGACAGGGAGAATCTCAAATTGGGCCAGTTCCCAGTGTTACAACTCTGACCTGTAGAATGTTAACAACTTGTAGTATTGGTAGCCTGACTTCCCAGCTTTCACTACAGTGGTAAGTGACAGTCTCCAGGACCATGCAATCTGGATTTTTTTATCCTATGGATCCTACAGGCAGACCATGACACCATAGAATAAGAATTAAGGTTTTTCCTATTCCACATCCTTACAAGGGCATTTATTAGGAGAGTCTTCCACACAGAAATCAACAGGCAATCAGTATGAATTTTGAAGCAAGACAGCTGTTTACCCTACCAGTAGCTTGGGGCCCACTAGTTCTTCTTCCATCTCATTTGTGCTCAGGCCATCCAGGTTGTGGCCAGGCTGGGGTCAGCTCTTAGACAGTGACTGATTAAAGAGGGGTTATGGAGTATCTGGGAAGCTGCCAAAATGATTCATATTAATAAAAGACACTTTCAAACATTCAGAGAATCCGAGCGCTGTGAAATCTGACTCTGCTTTTTCATTTCCCAAGCTGAACAAATGAGCAGACTCCATACCAGAATTTTATGAACCTAAAAGATCCTGAATCTAGCCATTGCTAAAACAGACTTGACTCCCTGATTGTAACTAGAAACAAGCAGTTAGAAAATAGAAAAAGACCCAATTACAGCAAGAAAGATGCATCTCATCACCCCCCATTTCTGTGTCAGTGAGATCATCCCAATGCTGAAGAGACCGCCATGGCTACTGAGTGAGAAGACCTGGATTCTCCAGTGCTCCTTGTAGACCACAAAGCTTTACGGTGACCCTGTACTATTCTGACCACCACAATGGCCTACGTGCATGTCTCATTTTACACTGGTCTGAACTTGCTCGAGTGGTTTCCTTGCAATTGGGTTCACGTGGCTCTCACTCACTTTCCAATGTTGTTAGTCACAGGAGGCCCAGAAGCAGCTGGAAAAACAATCCCAATGTCAGTGGCCAGTCAGGGCAAAGGATACTTCTCAAGCTCATAAGCCAGTGAAGTCCATTTCTGCTCACAGCTTGACTAGTAGAGCACAGAGAAGTATTGCAACAGTTCCAGAACACACACTTCTTCCTTCTTGCTTACACAGACCAGTTAAATAAACCCCAAGAGAAACAAAAACATGCATATCCTATTCCATAGGGCAATTCACATATTGTTCTTTTACTAAAGATATTTATTTTACTTGAAAATGTATGTTAGGGGAGGATCATTTTCTGAATGGGAACAGAGTATGCTCAGAGGACAAACTGGAGTTGTGGGTTTACAGTGAACCTCAGCTAAACTGATCATTATCTGAGAGAATGAAAATGGTGGCATGAAGTTGCAAAATGTGGTTTTACACAACCAAAATTACAAACATCACATCAGGGATGTCCCAGCATCTCTGAGCTTTTCTGTCTTTATCGAGTGCATGATCAGTTTCCTGTGACACATTTTTCCAGTTACAGTTTTCCCTCACTTCTCTCCTTGGAATGCATTTCCTTTTCACAACCATGACACCAAAACAGAAAAATTAAATACAACTAAATTAAAAACAAATATATGTAGCTTTTGCTCAAGTTTTGCTAATCTTCCGGGGGAGCCAGACAGGAAATTTGCACATCAGCCCTTACTGACATTGCAAATAAAGTAAACTCCTTATTTCCTTTGCAGCTGGCTGAGAGCTTGGCTTCTTTGACATAATGGGAGAAAACTAGTTTTCTTTTTGGAGGTGCTCATATCTTACAGCTGCTATTGTATTCTCAGCTTAATTTGAAGAGAGTCATCTCTCTTGTATACTGGTTACCTCCTGAAAAAGGAACCTTCGGAAGTATATAACTTTTTACATCCATACATGCATGGGGTATTTTTTTTTTAAAGAATGAGCAGATGAGAAAACAATCCAGATTAGAGCCCCCGATAAATCTCTGAAAGGCAAAAGAATAATTAGCAAACCTGAAAATTCTCAGAAAGCCTGGCTAATTCTGCATGTTGGGCCTAGCTACAATGGTGTTTGAAATTTTAGAACACATTTCTGAGTACTGCACTTGTAAAGCACCCAGTATTATGGGATCTGGACACTCTTTGTACTTGGATAGCACCTCCCACCTCAAAAACTTCCATGAATTTCAGTTAATTAAGCCTCATAACACAAAGGTGAGATAGGTCAATATTGTGATCCCCATTTTACAGAGGAGAAACGGGGGTTCAGAGCAGTTAAATAAGTGACTTGCCCATGGTCACGTAGGAAGTTTGAGGCAAAGTCAGAAATAAAACCCATAACTTCTGATTCCCAGTCCTGTGTTCTAGACACAAGACTGCTCCTACACAGAGGGCAAGGGCAACGTCCAGCTAGAAAAATTTAGCAGGACTCTTTTGTCAAACCAGAGGTTTTTCCTTCATTCACCTAAGGTAGCAACTCTTGTGTAGACAAGCCTTGAGTTAAATGATTACCAATTAAAACAAGGTAGCGGAGATCAAGCTTAACCAAAGGCCTTGTCTACACCACCGGCTGGATCGACGCGTAGAGATTGATTTATTGGGGATCGATTTATCACGTCTCGTCAGGTTTATCACATCTCGTCGCTGTCAACTGCTGCTGCCGTGAGGACAGCAGGTAAGTTGACCTAAGATGTGTCGACTTCAACTACGCTATTCACGTAGCTGAAGTTGTGTATCTTAGGTCGACCCTCCCCACCAGTGTAGACCAGGCCTAAGAGTGCTGAACAGAAGGGAAGGGGGGTTTAAAATGAGGCATAGATGGACCCACAAAGCCCTCTCTTGATCTGCAGAGCAGCCCACTCTGCGGGGGCACTTGGACCGCCGGCAATCCCCTGCCCAGCTACATGGGACTATGGAAAGAATGGCAAGTCAGGGCCAGCCAGAGACTGAAGCCAGCCAGAGCAGCTGCAGAAGAAGCTGAAGGAGGGAATCACCGCTACAGATGATGTTAAATTATTTTCTACAGTTTTCACTCTTTATATGCTCCCCCCTCTGATGATTGGCTGTTTGCTCCAACCTACCCCTTCCCCCAGTCTCTTCACCTCAGTCTCACTCCACCTCAGCCCCTTGTATCTCCTCCATTTCCTCTCCTCCCCACTTTTCCTTTGGTGTCCCCTCTCCCTTCTCTTGTCTTTAGCTAATCCCCTCCTTACTAGTCCTTTCCCCCAAAATCAGGGCATTAGCATAACATTTGCCACCCCCATATTCCCTTTGCTTGTGTGTTCTATCACATTCCTCTACCCTGGATTTGGCTTGGCTATTTAGGGTATGTCTACATTGTGTAAGGGGACTCTTGTCCCTATACTAAACCTCAGTAGGGGTGTTTTGGTTGGCTAGCTCCCAGTACTAAAAGGGGAAGGACCGATGGGAAATCAGGACCCTAGACCAACAGTCTGAGACCCAGAAACAATGGGGAGAGGCCAATGCTCCAGGTCACCTGAGTGATAGGGTGGGCAGGTTAATGCGAGAGTCAGGGGGGTCCTGTCCTGCGTGTGAGCTGGAATTGCCTGGGTCAGACAGAGTGGGGATGAACTAAGGAGAGAGCAGGGGCCCAAGCTGAGCTGGGAGCAGAGTCACAGAAGCAGCCCACAGGGTGGACCTGTCCTGGGAGCAGAGATGTAGCAACCAGAACCAGGAGCCAGAGAAGCAGCCTTGGGAGTGGAGGCAGAGTGGAGCTGAGGCAGAGCCGGGTGTGGGGAGCAGCTGGGGAAAGTGAGGGGGACCCTGGGCAGCAGGCCCAGCACAGGGAGATGCCCCCAGCCAAGATACCTTGCAGGCTAGACTTGGAGGGGGATCGTAACCCTGACGGGACAGGGGCAACATTGGGAAGAAGGTTCCTGCCACCTACAGGCTGAGGGCGTATGGCCAACGCCAGAGCATGTGTCCGACCCGCAGCATCCCTTCAGCACAGCCAGGGCCTGGGAAGGGGGCTTGGGACTTGTGAGGAACAGACTGAACTGCCTTTATGTTCCAGAGACGCTGGCTGGGACGTCCCCGTGCCACAGAGCGGGTCACGTGATTTCCTCTCATATTTCCCTTTTTAAAGCAACTGGTTGCTGTTTAATATACTGTATGTGGTTTGATCTGTATGTGGGTCAGGGAAGCATCCAGTGCAGAGAGAGCACCCCAGAGTGGGGACACCTTGGCCCCTGTCCTAAATAACCAAAACAAGGTTGGGGGTCGAGCTCCCTAGGAATCCTGAGCCCAGCTTTGTTGGGTTACGAGGACTCTGCCACCCAGGAGAGTAGAGGGGGAGCCCTCGAGGTCAGGCAGGCCTCTGGGTAAAGGAAGTGGGAGCGAGGACTCAGATCCTTTCACTAGCCCATTTCACCATATTAGTGTAGAAGCCAGGAAAGTTCCTCACAATAGGGGGACCATTCCCTCACTTACAATTGCAACTAAAACCCCACGGCTGGCCCATGCCAGCTGACTCGGGCTTGTTTAATTGTGGTGGAGACATTTGGGCTGAGGCTGGAGCCCAGGCTCTAGGACGCTGCGAGGTGGAAGGGTCCCAGAGCTGGGGCTGCAGTCAAAGCATGACAGTTAAACAGGTCCTTAGCCAGAGCCCCTTGAGCCTGAGTCCGCTGGCACAGGTCAGCTACCAGTGTTTAACTGCAGTGTAGACATATCCAGTGATTGCAAATCCTTTGAGGCAGGGACAGGCTGCTGCTCTGTCTTAATTCAGCCTGGCACAATGGGACCCTGATCTCGACTGGTCCCTAAGTACTATCAGAATAAACATGATTAATAATGGCTGAGTTTGTAAAGGCCAGTCTGGACACTCTCCAAATATTTGGCCCATGATACAAATGTTTGTGGTTTACCCTACGACTAATCCTACAGGCAGTTACCCTGGGCTGTAAACCACAAACACCCTGGGACATCTGGGGAATGTCCAGACTAGCCTTTATGAACATGTTAATTACCTTCAGTTAATTGGGTATCTAATTAGCTCAAGATAAACATTCTAGTGTGGCCATGCCTTAAGAGTCTTGTTTAACTCCCCTTTGGTAGCATGCAGATCATGCACAAGATGAGAACACCCTGCTCATAGGCTGTCATTGTTGTGTCTGGCCACCATTTGGCAAACAGTCAAGTTTCTTGTATTCAGTTCGGTGCTACACTTCAAAGTTGCATGAGTTTATTGTCCAACTGATTTAAACAAGAGTCTCACAGCTGATGTCCCCTCCCACATTCTGAAAAACATCTGCCTGTCCTCAGGGCTGGAGCAAGGGTATTTTGCGCCCTAGGCGAAACTTCCACCTTGAGCCCCCCTCTTCTATATCCCCTCCCCCCCGGAGCATCGCTTATTATAAACTTTCAAAATACTTTCAAAAATACACCCTTTTTAGTCACGCATACATCCTTCCTTCATATCAAAATCTACTACATTTTATTCTACCTTTAGAATATCCAATTATTGTTATTAATAAAATTTATAAAATTAGAATGGCGGATACTCCGTCACACAACAACAACTGACAATGTCAATATGACAGATTTCAACAACCTACACACGCATATTTGCACATAAATATATACACTCAAAAATACTTAACATAGACACACAATTGACACAAATCATTAGTGAAATGATGCAGCAGCACTTGCCAGAGTCTTAGATCTGAAACAGCTCAACAAAAATAGCCTTAGTCGACAACCTCCGTAAACTAGTAAACTTAGCATTATAAACAGCCTCTCAAAACAGGTAACAACTGCGAGCGACGAGAAAAATGACGTCGTTGCCACTTTGTACCATAGTGAAGCAGTACGCTTGTGCCCGCAATGCAGAGCTGGCGTAGGCTACAGCTGTAATGTCCAAGAGAACAAGTTAAAATGAACATTCAATTATGTTTCTCTTTTCTTTATTCATTCGTTTTCCAGCAATAATGTCAAAAAAATGCTGGGCACCACTTTTTGGTGCCCCCAAATCTTGGCACCGTAGGCCGCTGCCTAGTTCACCAAGTGGTTACACTGGCCCTGCCTGTCTTGATAAATAGAATTGCATCTCCAGAAAAAAAATTGCACACTCTTTGGATAAATGCAATAACAGAGATGATAAATCCCTGCTTTCAAATCTTCTCACACAACAGATATATCTTAGGGTTTTCGTCCTGGGGCCCAGCACTGGGATATCTGAGCACCTAAAGTTAGATGTGCTGCTTAACAATCAAAATCAAAATGAAGGAATTAATATTTAACCAAAGTTCTTGTGTGTATAATGTTAATAGTTAATGTTGAAAAATTAGAAAAAGTGTATATAAAGTATGCACATGCGAGGTACACAGGAGGCCAGATTCTGATCTCATTAACATCAGTGTGAAGTCAAGGCAAGAACAAGTCAATGAAGCTTAATCAAAATATCGAAGAGATAAATGCCACTATCCAGTTGTGGATGTTGAGTCATTAAGGATCAGGTGGTGTTTGTCCCCTGGGCAGGTGCACAAAAGGGATGGGAAGGAAAAAGGAGCCTTTTTTATTAGGTTCCCCTGACCAAGATCTAGGAACAGCTTTAATCTGTGCTCAACACGGCACGAACCTTAAACTATCCAATATTTCCAATAAACGTGTGGTTAGTACACTGGAATGGGACTCTGGAGATCTGGATTTATTGCCCAGATCAGCCACAGACTTTGAGGGTATGGTTAGACTGGCGCTTTGCAGCGCTAAAACCCTCCATTAGCGCTACAATTACCTGACCGTACACACTTCAAAGGCACATTTTGCGCATTTACTCAGGGTTTAAAGCGCTACTATTAAACCTCATTTTTGAGAGGCATAAGGCTTTTAGCACTAGCCTTGTAGCGCAAGGTTGGGAATGTGTACACCCCTTGCGTGATAATGAGCCTCCAGCCTCCAGCATCCTGGCCCAGAATTCCCAATTACATCCTCTCTGGCCACCATTTAAAAATCTTCTGTCGCGTCCTCAGGTGATCCCACGTCAGACCCTCCCCCACATTCCATTTGAAATTAGAAAAACCGGCCCGCCGCTGCGGCAGGGCTGCCGGGTCCCCTGCCGCTGTGGGCGGCAGGGCTGCCGGGTCCGCCCCTGCCCCGGTCCCCGCCGCTGCGGGCAGGGCTGCGGGCGGGCTGCCGGTTCCCTGCCGCTGCCAGCGGCAGCCCTGCCGCGCTCCCAGCCGCTGTCCCGGGTCCCCGCCGCGGCCAGGCGGCCAGCTGCACGCGGGCCCCCCGCCACGTGTTGCGGCGGCAGGAGCTCACGACCCCCCGGGGAGCACTCCACTACCCCCCTCCCCGGGGGTCTCGACCCCAAGTTTGAGAAACTCCGAATAAATGGTTGCGGAAGGGAGGTGTGTGTGCAGAGCCTGTCAGTTTTGGAAAAGTAACTGACAGGCGGAAATTCCCTCCCTACGCACAGGTTCCCAGTTCCCCCTCCCCCCACTCCTTTGCAAAACAGGTTGCACCCAGCTGAATGCTGGGATACCTGCCCTATCCCGCTACTCTTACTGCCGCCAGAAGCTCTGCAAATGTGTGCATTCTTTGGCGCTACAGGGATTAAATGTGTACAGCCTCTAGCGCAAAACCTATTGCGCTAAATTGGGAAGCGCTATAAAAAAACCCGCTACAATCTGTAGTCTAATCATACCCCGGGAGACTTTGGGCAGATCACTTCACCTCTCCAGGCTTCACTTCCCCATGTGCAAAGGGTGATTCTTCTCCAAGTTATTTTCCTTTGTCTGTCATATTTTAAGGGGGAAATTATCTGAGTGCTGAAGAGGAAGAAAAGAAGTGAAAGACAATAAATACTAATTGTGCCGGTCCTTACAACTTTGGAATCTAATAGATTTACCTTTTTTAAAAAAAGCCAAATTTTGAAAGGTGAGCACGACAGCTGATCCTATACAAATATAGACATAAAAATCTGCATTTTCAAGTACAAAGCAGGTACCTGCCTATGAAACTGGATAGCTAGTAGGTAGACAATTACCCAGTTTGTGCAAACAAATGTTCATATCTGGAAGTACACACATTATGCCGCCCTTTGAAAATTTATTCTAGAGACCTAAATATTCAGTGATCATCTCATGTGTGTAGAGAAATATTTGGTTGTGCAAATGTAGATTTTGTATACACAGAAAGAAAGCCTTACCTTTGGGGGGTTTAAATAAACATTGCTCCAATACTGTTAAAGAAAATGGGATCACTTGAATTTTCAGTTCTTTGATTTTCAAAAGGTGTTCACAGCCAGCTTTAGAAAAGGGTTCCTGGCCCAGCTGGGACTGGCTGGTTGGTTTAAGTTTGCTGAGGCTTTAAATGAAATACTGTGTTATTGTTATGCCCTGTAGCTTAATATAACTTCAGTGTTGACTTTTGTAACTATAACAAATATCCCTTGCTTTCAGGGACAGGTTTCAATTTATGCATTCAAGCAGGGCTGGATAAGTAGCAAGCAAAATGAAGCATCTACACTTACACTGCCTAATTCATTTCCCCTTGTTCCTCAGCCTGCACTATCCTCGTAATTTCCCAGGGGTGGCACGTCATTCATCGTGCAGCAGGTGCACTCGGACAGAAAGATCCAGCAATGTGTTAATAAAAGTCCAGATAAAGAAGAAAAGAGAGCCTGCCAGGCAACTGCTGTAAGAAATATCATCCCAGGGAAGTTCAGTACTGCACACTGTGGCGTGATGCATGAGCTGGGCTCCTCTCATATATACAAATCATATTTTTTTTGTAAAGAAAGGCCTTTAACGTATGCAGATTCAGTCTGAAATGAGCAAATAGCGAATTCATCTCTTTTGTCATAAAGGGTGAATATTTGTGTTCATGCGGAGCTAGCACAGGGTCTATGAACCATTTCAGTTAGAGCTGTGAGAATAATGGATTTTTCAGTTAGCTGGCAATTCCAAAAAGTCAGGAAAAAAATGGTTTGCGGTTGAATCAAAAACAATTTTGTTTCTGAAATTTTTGGCAAATCAAGAAGTCAAGAGACGTCTGCTTCAGCTCAAATAAAACCTTTCCAATGAAACCTTTTGGGAATTTGAGGGATTTTAATCTTTTTGAATTTTAAAAATAAAATGGAAGGGCATTTGGAAATAAAAAGGGATTTCAAACTGAAAAATAGAGACCTGTCGTTCAGAAGACATCTAAATGAAATGTTTTGACTTTCAGATATTTTTTCAAGATGAACAAATCTGGCAAAAACCATAGAAATTCACAAGATGTTTCCATGTGGCTGAAGCTCAATTTTTTGCTGAATAAAAGTTCCAGCCAAAACTTTTTGCCCAGTTCCAATTTAAATCTGCATGGCTTAAGTAGGTCTTGCCTTGGCCTCCACCATGGGTGATTTTGGTGCCTGGGGAAGAGAGAAAGCCTAACCTTTCCACCAAGCCTTTAGGCACCTCATAAGCAAAGCACAACATGTCTGCTAGGTTAAGACAACATTATGGCAGCTGTTACATCCCTAAAGGCTGTGGTGGCATCTGCAGTACCTGTCTCCTTCCCGGCTAGACATTAGCCCAAGCATGGGATTTAGGTAGATGTGATGTTTCACTCCTTAAACTTTATGGAAATATGCTTATGAATAGGACATAACTGGAATATTCTTTACACTAAGTACCTCTTGTATGGGGTCATTAGAAAGCTGGTAATCTACAAAGTGTGTCTATCCTATTTGTTTGCGTGTATTATTTCCATATCTGGAGTTAGGAGAATAAGAAATAAACTTGTATCACTAATGTAAACACATTAAGTGGAGGCCATTAACGGTGCTCCAGAAACAATCAGTTGTAAATGGCCGTAGTTACTTGAAGGCCTTTCTGTGTATGTGTGGACCAGCCCATAGGGAATGGAGATTTGGGCTGGTCTTCACTGGGGGGGGGGGGGGGGGGAGGGGAGGAGGCAGGGATTGACTGCAGATACGCAACTTCAGCTACGGGAATCACGTAGCTGAAGTTTGCATATCTGCAGCCGACTTACCTGCCATCCTCACGGTGGCGGCAGTCAGTGGCGTGCTCCCCCATCGACTCCAGCTTGCGCGTCCCGGCAAGCTGGAGTTCTGGAGTCGACGGGGGCACCGCGGGCGATCGATTTCTTGCGTCTTCACCAGACATGAGAAATTGATCGCTAACAGATTGATCGCTACCCGTCGATCCAGCGGGTAGTGAAGACCAGCCCTAGGTGTCTTACAGTGACATGTGACCATGTCACCTGATAATGAAATCCATTTTAAATCTGGTACTTTTCCATTTAGAAGGAGGGGTGGGGACCCAGAGAGACAAAAGATTCCCGCCTTATACCAAAGCTATACAAGGGGGTGGAGCAGGACAAAAGGGGCTGCCAGTCATAAGAAAATCCCTGCTTACCACCTAAGATGTCTGCTGACACTAACAAGGCTTATACCAGGGGAAGGATTGGGCCCAGACTAGGAAGGAGTCTAGTCTGTGAAAGAAGCTTATTGGAACATTTCTGAGGGTAAGATATTACCTGTAATCAGTTTCTTAATGTATTAGGCTTAAAATTGTGTGTTTTGTTTTATTTTGCTTTGTGACTTACTTTGTTCTGACTGTTATTACTTGACACCACTTAAATCCTACTTCAGAGAAGTCTCTGGGCTGTGTGAATCTCAGTTTCAGTGAACTGCAGAGCGGCCTGGCCTAACCTCTGGGTCTGTGCTGGAGCTAACTGGAGTGTCTAACTCAACAAGACAGGAGTGGAGGGGTTAGGGGTTGTCCTGGCAGGAGGGTTTTTCTCAGTGATATCCCAGCTCATTGAGTGACAGTCTTGTGGGGAGCCTCTGTGACGGAACCCGTCACACTAGATACACATCTGCTAATCCTCCAAACTCCTGGGAGGTGAGCCCCTTCCTCAGACCTTCACTCTGTGATACACATAGGGTACAACCCCCCCTGAACAGGCTACCCAAAGCCTTCTCTGCTCCCATGCAGCACAAGCTCCCTGGTTCTGCTCTGGATAGGGTTGTGTGAGGGTCCAGGAAAGGGGTTTGTGCCACATGCCAGTTCTGTTAACTTGGTGCCAAGTTGTACAGACCGAATAATTACATGAAGGAGATGCATGGAAATGCTACTGTAGTTTTAAGAAGAAATCCCCTTTACAGCTACAATCCTGTGCATCCAAAAAGCAGCATAACTCAAGAGACCAATGCAGAAAGCAAGGGTGGGGTGGAAACTTTACCAAAGAGATTCATTACCGAGAGACTGAACAGATTCCTGTATGTCCAAGCACAAGTAAACGTATTAACGTTGGACCCAAGTGCCCTGCTTTGTCTCATGACAGCACCTTCACAAACATCTGAAGCATTTGTTTTCCTTTGTGCAGCCTCACATGCCACAAACCAGCACCAACAAATACAAGCTCGTCACTTTTTAAGTAGGGCCATATGAGGAAATATTCTAACAACCAGCTGGACTGCAAGTCTGGCAGGAAGATAAAAATGAACATGGGAATATAAGGGCAACAAGAGGGAGTGTGGAATAAATATTGCCAGCACATGGGTAGGGCAGAAAAGATTTCTTTTACAGGGGCTCTGAGGAACCCAGTGAAAATAGCTGGAGAGGACTTAGGTGGAGAGGACTTAGGTTCCTGAGACATTAATCAGAACTCTTAAGAGCTACCTGTAGAGTCCACAAAAGGCTTTTATAGAGTCCTATATGAATCAAGTGAGCTGTCAAAAGGCATTGAGCTAACTCTTGTTCAAGAAGGCCTGAACTTCTAGTAATGGGAATGTCACCCAAATACTATCAGGAGGAATAGCCATGTATCTTAAGAGAATATATTATATATGGCAAGCAAACTGCAGATAAAGGGATGGCAAACATGGCAGGACTCAGATGAAACATAGCCAAGTGTCATGGGATGCGCCACTCACCACTGTCCTGGCATCTCCTCCTGGTCACTCTGGGGATCAGCACCTGGCATTGTCTCCCCTTTCTGCAGTTTGCACTCTACCACCCCCACCCCCCGCTCTGGTCTGCAGCTCCTCTCTCAATCCAGGATCTGCAACATAAACATCTCCTTTGTGACTCAGTCCTCCACTTAGGTCATCAGCCTGGGGTACCAAAGCCTCTCTCCGCACTAGCAGTCTCCCCATTCATAGCCCTTCCACTCTATGCCATGCCGGCATGACTGGTAGAGGAAGCCAGGCCCACCCTCTAGTCTGGGTTCCAGTCCAGGGCCCTCAACCAAGCAGTTCTGGTCTTTTCTCTCTCTGCCCTCACTGCTCCTTCCCTGGACTGCTTCCTACATTTCTGCTTCCCATCCTGTCTCTGATCATTCCAACTCCAACCCTTCCTCCCTCATCCCAGAGAGCAACTGCAGCCTGCTCACCCCGGCACTCCCCAAACACTTCGCCCTCTTCCCAGAGGGGGACTGTCTTTTGCCAGCAGCAACCCCATTCTGGTGCCAGCTACCTGCCTTAATAGGCCCCAGCTGTTCCTGCCCACCTGAGTCTGCTTTCAGTTAGTTCCCTGCTCCTGACCTCTTCAGGTGCAGCCCGTGGAGTTAATAGGCCTACCTGGCCACCTTCACCCCTCTCAGTCCTGTGTGAGGTGGACACCCCATCACACCAAGATCTTAAAAAACGACTGGTGACATTGGGATGCCTCAGTTTTGGGTCCCAGTTGGGACATGAGAAATGGGACTGATTTTGGAGGTCAGGTGAAATCCAGACCCTTTCAAAAGACTTGCAAGCTGAGCATCCGAAATCACTAGTCACTTTGGAAATAATTGGCCAAAAATCTCAGATTTCTCTGTAGACAGTACTAGCCCAACAGTCATGGGCAGCAGTTCCTCATAGAAAGGTGGCAGACACAATACTTTATTACAGAGAGTTTATTAGATAGTGTAAATGGAGAAGGGGCCTTTGGCATGTGGCCCACCAGGGTAAGCCCCCCAGTGGGTTGGACCAGTTTGTTTACCCTGCCGCGTCCACAGGTTTGGACGATCGCAGCTCCCACTGGCCGCAGTTCGCTGCTCCAGGCCAATGGGGGCTGCAGGAAGCGGCACAGGCCGAGGGATGTACTAGCTGCCACTTCTCATAGCCCCCATTGGCCTGAAGCAGCAAACCACAGTCAGTGGGAGTTGAGATTGGCCGAACCAGCGGATGAGACAAATAAAGAAACCGGCCTGACCCACGAGGGTGGCTACCCTGGCAGGCTGCATGCCAAAGGTTGGCGATCCCTAGGGTAGAGGATGCAGGTTCACATAAAAGTCACATTTTATTTTCAGAGGATGCCTGATTTGCACGAAGAAGGTGCGTATGGGAGCCCAGCTGCAAAAGGTCTCCCATCTGAGGCCTCCTCAGGAATGTCAGAACTGCTGGCTCAAGGAGATTGGGAACTTCTTGGAGTTTCAAACACAAACCAGCCCTCTCCTTGTGGAGGACCTCCCTGTGACCCAAGGTCCCTTGTAACTGCAGACTTGGCAGCTGGCCCCACAGCACAGATTTCCCCCCCTCTAAATATTATGGTTTTCAAGGGTGTTGGTTTTAACTGTTATATTTGGCAGGTTTCCTTTATTGCCTTTAGCAATAATGACACTGATAGGAAGGAACATTTCGGGATGTTAACAGCCTACTCCGGCGCACCTACTTTGTCTCCCCTGAAGAGAAAACCTCCACACACATGCCTCCCACTTACTACCCAGCCCGTTTAGAGGGAGCAGCAGAGGCAGAGCTGGCGATTGGTGTGCCAAGCGGATCTAGAGGAAATGTCAAATCCTCCATTTCTATGGACAGTTATTTTTTTCTAGAATGTGCTGGAAGGTGAGGACTTCCTATAGGAAGGTTTTCCTGATGTGGAAGAGTTAGTTCTGACATTTACAGGAGATTTATCTGGCCAATCGCTAAAGGCCAGATTTTCCAAAGAGCTCAGGATCCCATTTAGATACACAAAAAAGTGACCAGTTTTGAGCGAGAGCGAGCGAGCTCCGAATGTTGGGAGCTGAGCTCTTTGGGAAATCTGGCCATAAAGGATTTCAGTGGATTTCCTAGTTGGTTTGCTCTGAGCTCTTCGGAAAAATCTAGCCCTATTTTGACAATTACAAACAGGCAGCCAAATCATTAAGGAAAACCGGAATGTAGTGACAATCAGCTTTGTACACCACAGGTCATATCCTCCGTGCCTTATAGGAGTAGCGCCATTGAATCCAGCTGGGCCCTTTGCACTACTCAGGTGAGCAAGACTTGGCTGCAGGATTAAACGATGCAGATGCTGGTAGTGATTTTAAATGGGAATCACTAGATCACGGGTTCTCAGACGTTTTCAGTGTGAGGGCCAGGTCTTGACAGACTACTTGTGGACCCCACCCCCATATTCATGGTTCTGTTGGTTACCTCTCTCCCATCACTGACTGCAGAATAGCTTTAGGGCAACTACAGCGAGGTCTGAAATGGCACAGTAACACCAAGCCTAGCGAGCTTTCCATTTCTATTAATGAAACTTAGCATCGGGACACAAGGAGGAGCAGCCAGCGCCGCGTAGCTAGCCAGCTCACACCACTTGGGGCAGCCATTTGGAGGGATAACACATGAGCAAAATATTAGTTCTGTTCTCCCAAAAAAGCTCTGAGCCTGAAATTTGTTGTGCAAACGTGAAATAGAAGTGATAGAGCCTTATTTTTAAAACACACTTTTCAGTTTTCTTTGAATATCTTCTCAAGGTTCTCGCGTCCCAGTTTCCTCCTATTGATACCTGGTGCTCGTCTTGCTTCTTAAGCCATGTAATAGATCAACATATGGTGCTAATAAACTACAGATATATGGAAAAAATACAGTGAAATAAATACAGAAAGCTATCATTAAGGGGAATTCCTGGAACTAGGATTGCTCGGAGGACTAGCATATGTGCACTATTATTATTATTTTTGGTCAGGCCTTCTCATAATGCACCTATTTTCAGGGCACAAAGTCTTGCAAAGGGAACAATGCAATGTCAACCAAGGGAAGATGTAAATCTCTTTAAGTAATTTTTAATGAAAAAAATATTGAGTTACTCTGAGTGCCATAGTTTCTGGGTGGCTGGTTTTAACTTTGGCAATCAGTACTTAAAGGGAAATTTTACAATCGTAACACTCTCCAGATGTTCTTCTAGGCCCAGATGAAAGCTCTGTCCTCATTTACTGTTAATATTTTTGTCAGCAGTAGAATTTTATTGTAATATCCCATCTTATTTGCAGTCACTGTTAGTCAGCAGAGAAACTTCCTCTGAAAACTAATCCCTGCACCACTCCTTTAGTGTTCTGTCTCACTTCATTTAATTATCAGTCATTAAGTTGTTATTGTGTTCCAGAGGGGCCTGGGTTATTGTACACAATGACTTTCGACCTGATGAAAACTATTTGTTGCAAGTGGTTAGATTAAAAAAAAAAAAAGTTCTGCCCTACAGTAACAATGGCTGGCTTTATCGCAGCTCGCTGGTGGGAGGAAAACAAGAAGGTTTGCTTTGAAAACAAGCTGCAGTGAAGTTGGACCAGAAACAAGAAATCCAAAGGTTTATTTAAAAAACAAGAAATATTGTGCACGCCTGGGCTTTGATCAGATGTTGATTTCACACAAGCAGCAGAATATTTAAATTTGGCAGCTTGATGCCTCCTATACAGGGACCTCAACTCTGACAGAGGGGGAATTTCAGCACCCAGATCTTTTAAGCAGATCTGAGAGAACATTCTGTCCCCCTTGAAGTGCAGTTGGAGAGTCAGAAAAATTGCATTGTATGGTCTAGTTTTGCCCAGTGACATCCATATCATCAGTCAGCTCTGGCTTTTTGCCACCCCAAGCAGCTAGAGAGCTGAAGGGGGGAAAAAAGCATCCGAATGCTCCAGAAGCAAAAAAACCCCACCAAAAACAAAAACCAACCCCAAAAGCCCAGAATGTGCCACCCCAAGAATGGCCAGAATGCTGCCCATTATAATGTGCCACCTGTGCTGATGCCTAGATGTACATGCTTCCTGTGCTGATGCCTAGATGTACATGCTTCCTGTGCTGATGCCTAGATGTACATGCTTCCTGTGCTGATGCCTAGAGCCAGCCCTGCATATCACGTTTGCTTAATATACAGGTTGTTTTCTTACTGCTAACTCTGAAAAGTTCAACCCAGACTCTGAAAAGCACGATCTGCTCTTTCTGCCTTTTGCTTCACCACCAGGAAGAATCTGCAACTGGCGCTTTCTGACCATTAGTGTTTTAGGATGAACTCCAGGTCATATTATCCACACTGCTGCTAGGCACAGTACAAACACTTACACTAGCCCTGAAGCACTAACAGCAGGAAATCAGTGTTTGCTCGAGTCTAAAGAAACACAAAAGCAGATCGGTGGAATAAAGAGGTGCCAGAGTGATTTGTCTGATATAAGCTTGATTCAGTCCTGGCAGCTGCCCGCTCATGCTGCCATAGTACCAGATACCTGGAGGTGCAACATGTCCATAACCCCTGCTCTGCCCCATGCTGTTAGAGAAGGACTTAGCCATGGTGGTCCACCTTCATAATCTCCAGGCTGGATTTCGGCATCACGCTGCCCGTCGGAATGACGTGATTGGGGTCCTGAGGCTGTAGAGGTGCAGTCACTACTGCTGCTGAGTCTCTCCAAATGAGGGCCTTCCTAAGTGACCACTCCCTGGGAAGTGCTCTGGGCTCTAGCCCAGCTGGTGCTCTTGAGAAAAGATGGGGGCGTTACCCCCCTCCCCAACTTATTATTCAGTATCTATTTGTGCAGTAGTGCCTAGACACCTAGATCAGGATTTAATGTGTGAGGTGCTGAACAGATACAGAGGTAGGCGTGGTCCCTGCCCCCAAAGAATTTAAAATCAAAGAGGATTGAACATAATGGACAGATAGGGAAGTAGATAATTTAGATGATGTTTGTGTGTGTTCAGAACTAGGCCAAAGGAGTTTGCTTTCAAGATGCCACACAAACTGCTTGAGCGTGAACCAAACAGCTTTCACATGACATGGCTGTAATGTAAATAATTGGCTCTTGTTTTCGTGCAGGCTGTGGAACAATGTGGCAGGTGTAGGTTAGCTAAAAGCACTGTGACTTTCACTACTGGGAGGGGAGATGTATTATCTACTGGTCAGAGCATGACTCTTGGGTTTTATTCCCAGGTCTGTCACTCCCTTTGCATGTGGCCTTAGGCGAGTTACTTACGTGTAAATGTTCAAAAATGACCTCTCAAATTTTTTGTGCTTCAGTGTTTGGTATCTCAAGCTGGGCGTCCAAAAAACAGAAACACCAAAAGTCAGAGGCCACTTTTGATAACATGGGTATTAACATTTGTTGCCTATTTTACTTACCTAATTCATAATGATGTTATGAAGCTTAATTAACACAGGGTTGTTAAAAATAAGCTCTAGGCAGTCTTGGCTGAAAATACATTTACGTTTTTGAGACCTTCCTTAGGAGTTTACAAACCTACTCAGAACAGCTCTCAAAAAACAAACAAACAAAAAAAAGTGCGAGAGTTTTAGAAGATTGTTAAAGAACATAATTATGCAGATGCAGCATTCCCATCACCATATTAATGAAATCAAAGTTTATGAAGTTACTTCAGCTTTACCGCTTCCGCGGTAGCGAAGTGTACAGTAGCACCATGTCTGTGATACAAGTATCAGAAAAGCATTAGCCATCCAGATAAGCCAGCGTGTTCTGTGAAACTGTTCATAAGAACACAATGGTGTCTCACATACACACAAAAAATGAAGAGGGGAATGTTTTGCTGCAATAGAGCATGTTTAATGAGCCTTCACTTCATAAGAGATTACCGAGGTCAGAGCTCATCTGGATGTCATTTGAGATGCTAACGTACCCTTTCTGAATCGTCTTTTGTACTCCAATCCTGTATGCTGCTGGTAATGAAATACCAGTGAACCAAATCTAATTATGGGCAATAGAATTATACCTGCTGCTGGTAAATTACCAGACCGGCTTTAAGAAGATTTGTATTGGAAGGGGATAAATAAGAAAAACACTTTACATCTGGTTTATATGCTGGCACCGGCACCATCAGCAAGTTTTTATTATCCCATAATACCCCATAGTCTGTGAAAGTGGCCTGGCTAAGAGATGGATGGCAAGTCAGAACATGGAATGTCCAAAGGAATACCATTTGGAAACATTCTTTGCTTACCACCTTTGGCTGTACTTGTGTTTCAGCATTTTGTTTACAAATCCATTTTCCAAGTATTTATATTGTGGCTATAAAAACTCCCTAGGGTTGAAACATGACATGGTGGGATACATGTTCAGTGTTCTAGGTAGCAATTTTGCTGCATAAGAATAATCATGCTTCGTAGTTAAAACCATAGCATTCCCCACTCTACCAGGCTCCCTGCAATTGAAAGGAATAAAACAATTATGCACTGTTTATTGGGCGCTATGGTTATAACATGTTGCCAGTCAATTCACTATGTCACATATTTTTGTTTAAGTGTAGCTTACTATGGCTGGTTAAACGAGATAAAATACTTGATTAAGTATTTGATTAATGTCACCATATTGGCTGAATAATACCATATGTTGAAAAATGGTGAACTTCATCACATAAAAGAGATTCACTGAATATCATTCAACAAACTCTCCTTTGCTTTCTGTTCTCCCTTCTTTCTCCTTCTGCTTTTTCCTTTTAATAGATGTGTATGTGTACCTTTTTCTGAGTTGTGTGATTGTTTTCTTCACCTCCCTGTCTCTCATTCCCAATGTTTTCCCTTCCTCCTCCATTTTGTTCTCTACCCTCCTCAATTTTCCTGCTCTCTGTACATGCTGTGTATAGGATACATGTACAGCCTTGTGATTAGATAGAAGCCCTGTGGAACCCATTTACAAATATTAAAAAATTAAGTGGAGCGGCCTTTTCCGCAGGAGAACTCCCTTCCTGCAACTGTTAGAGGCCCAAAGGGAAGGGCCGCAGTGGGATTGCTCTTTTGGATCCTCTTTGCCTTACAGCTTAGGCCCTGGCTCCGCAAAGCACGGAAGTCTTTGCTAACCACCTGCTTAAGTGCTTTGCTGAATCAGGGTTTTAGAATGTCTTGTTACACTGTTGTCAAATACAGTTCTGCCGGAAATGAAACTTTGGAAGAACTTTAGCCTCTGATTTAAGGACTGGCCACAGTATCCTATGTGCCCCTCCTTCACCAGACCCTTTCAAGTACATCTGTGAAGCTAGAATAGATCCACTGAATAATGATTGTGCCATTAACTGCTTGTGAAGGGTTTCTTCTCTATGAAGGTGTTCTAGACTGTTTCCCCAGCTCCCACCTTACTAACAGGTGTCAGTATAATGAAAATCTTCTGTGGCTGCTTGTAAGAGAAACAGAGAGATGATTATGTTATTAGACTTGAAGGAAGACTCTCCATGCAGAGGAGAATGAATACACCACACCTTTACTTCACTGTTCTCATTACTTTTGAGTGTGAAGGGTGTTGAATGTAGTACAGAAATGCTGCCCTATTTTAAACTAGTTATAAAAGTATAAGTCATGAAGCCTCTCTGATATTGTCCTAAATCTAAACCTCTCTTCTCACTGCCTACTACGAGCAAGAAATAAAGTTTCAAAATATATGGTAAGAGGAAATTTAATTGCAAGTAACATGCTCTCCTTACTCCTATGCAGTTTTGGACGGATGGCACTTTAATAAAACCGTTATTGTTTTCCATGCTTGGGTGTGAGTAGATTATTGATGAATCAGCTTTTTATGAATGCCTCTTATCACCTCCTCCCGTCTCTTTCTTCTGTATCTTGCTTTTTAAAAAGATGGTGTAACTTCACCTACAGCCTTTCCTCATATTGCTCATTCCCTGTCTAGTCACTGGAGAGCATCACAAGGTACCATAGTTGATAAATACATCACATTTTCAAGACTTAATACATGGCTTACAAGATCTTAGTGACATCTGCAGCCTATAAACAACCCAGTCAATGTTGAATAAGGGGCTTAATTCAAAGTTGTGACCCTTAAGTATGCCTAGAACATTCCACAAAAGAGAACCACTGGTTTATAGGCTCAGCTATTTTTATAAAGCATGTTTTAAAATTTAAACAAAAAAACCCTCATGCCTAAATATGATCCCAAATAAAAGCTGTGAAGATTAGATGTAGGAGTTCCCAGGTTACAAATAGACTGTTTAAAATAGGAAGGTAATCATTAGGCGGTTATTGAGTCAGGATTAAAACTTGTAGCATTATGAGACCAGATGTGATGCACATTTTGTTTCTCAATTAGAAATTCTTGAAGAGCATATGAAAGTGTAACATGTCTCTCTTGTTTCTTCCCCTTTTGGGGAAATCACAGATAAGAAAATGGGTGAAATTCACAATACACTTCACAGCAAGCAATGCATGTAGTTCCTTAGAGACCGGCCAACATTGGATAATCCATACATGGCAGACTAGGAAGTCTTGTACAATATGGAACTGTATTAGAAGATAGACATTCTCCTCACATCAGCCCAGGTGGCCTTAGGAAACAGTTTCCCACAGAACAAACCTCTTTCCGGAAGTTTCTATTAAAGCAGCTGCTATTTTTTAAAATCTTTTTTTTTTTTTTTTTTTTAAGATTAAGGAAAGTTGGTACACCTTGAACTATCACAAATGACTCCAAATTTGAGGGCATTATTCATAGATATATTACAGCAGAAGATGCAGTGTGAACAACACTCTGACACAGGACTGTAACTTTGCTATTGAGTATATGTAGCCCTGAGGTACAGTGGTCACCATTAAATAACTTACCATTTAGGGTAGGTCTTCACTACCCGCCAGATCGGCAGGTACCAAGCAATCTTTTAGCGATTGATTTCTCGCATCTCATTAAGATGCGAGAAATTGATTGCCTGCGGCGCCCCCCTTGACTCCATAACTCCAGCTTGCCGCAAGGCACAAGCTGGAGTCGACGGGGGAGCACGCCGCCGCCACCATGAGGATGGCACATAAGTTGGCTGAAGATACGCCGACTTCAGCTATGTTATTCACGTAGCTGAAGTTGCGTATCTTCAGGCGATCCCCCCTCCACTCAGTGAAGACCAGCCCTTAGCCATTGCTGACTAAAGAGCAGTAACTAAGGGCTTATCTACACTAGGAACGTAAGTTGACCTACAGCATGTCCACACTACCCTTCTTGGGTCGGTGGTGTGCATCCTCAACAGGAGCATTTTCACCAACCTAGGCAGGGCAGAGTGGGGATCTGAGAGCCTGGTCTCTGAGCTCCGCTGGCAGCTCCCTGCCAGGAGTCCAGCTGCCCCACAAAAGCTGGGGAGGGGTTCAAGCTGCCTGGGGCTTCTCACCTCCCCGCTTCCTTCTGAGAGGGGAGGGAAGGCACTCAGGACTTCTTGTCCCCGGGGAATGGGCTCCAGCTGCTGGGTTTTCTCATGCCCGGAAAATATGGTCCAGTGTCTGGGGATTCTCTCCCCTACCCCCATGGAACAGGGTCCATTTGAGAGTGGGGTCCATTCTTGCCCCAGCTTCCAGCTGGGATCGGGGTCCAGCTTCCCAGATCTCAAGGGGGGCAGGGTGGAGCTGGGCTCTAGCTGCCTTGCTTTCTTGTGTTGTCAAATTTCACAGCTTGGCAAAACAGCCAATGTAAGTAACACAGGCCAGGTCTACACTGGGGAGGGGTGGGTCAACCTAAGATTTGCAATTTCAGCTATGCGAATAGCATATCTGAAGTCGACGTATCTTAGGTCAACTTACCTTGGCGTCCTCACGGCAGCGAGTCAACTGCTGCCGCGCCCCCCTCGACTCCGCTTCCACCTCTTGCGGAGGTGGAGTTCCAGAGTCGATGGGGAATGCGCTCAGGGATCAATTTATTGTGTCTACACTAAACGTCATAAATTGATCCCTGATAGACTGATCACTACCTGCTAGTCCGTCGGGTACTGTAGATGTGGCTAGTGTCTACACAGACTGTCCATTGCCCTCACTACACCAACATACGCCCTGTGCCTCTCATGGTGGTGGAGTTATGTTGATGGGAGCAAGGCTGTAGTGTAGACACTGACATAATTAGGTAAGCTGCCTTATGTGAACCTAACTGTGTAGTGTAGACCAGGCCTAAACTAACGTAGTTATTTCCTATTCTAAACATAGGACAATATTATGGTAGATATTGATTTTTTTAAAACTGGTAAAAGAGAAGGGAAAGAAGCACAAGACACAACCTAAGTTCAGTCTTTCTAATCAACGGCACTGTTAAATTTAAAGCTTTAATGAATTAATGGCCGTTGAACAACCGGAGTTCTTTGGATGAGGTGTTCTGGAAATACCAAGTGGCACAGAGAGGGAAATGGATTTTGCATTTCTTTGTATATGGCAATTTCTATTGTTCCCAGTTGGAAAAGGAATATTCCAAGGGCTTAATACTCTTCCTCTAACATTTGCTGCACTGAGACAAGAACATAAGAATGGCTCTATTGGGTCAGACCAAAGGTCCATCTAGCCCAGTATCCTGTCTTCTGACAGTGGCCAGTGCCAGGTGCCCCAGAGGTAATCATCTGGATTACCTGTAATCAGGTAATCATCAGTGATCAGGTAATCATTAAGTGATCCATCCCCTGTGGCTCATTCCTGGCTTTTGGCAAACAGAGGCTAGAGCCACTATTCCTGCTCATCCTGGCTAATAGCCATTGACGGACCTATCCTCCATGAATTTATCTAGCTCTTTTTTGAACCCTGTTATGGTCTTGGCCTTCACGACAACCTTTGCAAGGAGTTCCACAGGTTGACTGTGCGTTGTGTGAAGAAATACTTTATTTGTTTTAAACCTGCTGCCTATTAATTTCATTTGGTTACCCCTAGTTCTTGTGTTAGGAGACGTAGTAAACAATACTTCCTTATATACTTTCTCCTCACCAGTCATGATTTTATAGACCTCAATCATATCTCCCCTTAGCCGTCTCTTTTGTAAGATGAAAAATCCCAGTCTTATTAATCTCTCCTCATACGGAAACCATTCCATATCCCTAATCATTTTTATTGCCTTTTTTTGAAACTTTTCCAGTTCCAATATATCTTTTTTGAGATAGGGCGACCACATCTGGACACAGTATTCAAGACTTATACAGAGGCAACATGATTTTGTCTTATCTATCCTTTTCTTAATTATTCCCAGCATTCTGTTCACTTTTTGAACTGCCGCTGTACATTGAGTGAATGTTTTCAGAGAACTATCCACAATGACTCAAAGATCTTTCTTGAGTGGTACCAGCTAATTTAGATCCCATCATTTTATATGTATAGTTGGAATTATGCTTTCCAATGTGCATTACTTTACATTTATCAACCTGAAATTTCATCTGCCATTTTCTTGCCCAGTCACCCAGTTTTGATACTTTGCTATATCCACATACGCTGCCCTTTGTCTGTTTGGATTGTTGAATCACAAGCCCTTCAGGGTAGGGATTTGCTGTGTTTGTACAAAAATCAACACAATGGTGCCGTGTTCCCCGCAGGGTATTTGGACGCTACTGTGGTATATATAGCTACTACTGAGAGAGTTTGATGACCAGCCACTATTTCTCAACTAGATCTAGATGGGGCTGGAGAAAGAAATGTGTGCTGTGTTCTGGGATGAAATAGTTAATATCAGGAGTATAGATTAGTATTAGCATACGCAATGGTAATATTTAGCCAGCCATACATTGTGCTGGAATGGGCCCAAGAAAAGATAGAAAATAGGAGCAGAAATGGAGGGCATGAAAAATGGGAGTGATTCTAAGCTTCATGAGAGGTCTTGTGAAAAGGGATTCCTAAAGCATAGGTGACTTGGGCCCAGATCCTCCAAAAGCTATTTAGATTCCTAGTTGCTGAAATCAATGGAAGTTAGGAGCCTAATTACTTTAGAAGATCTGGGCCTTCGTTCCTACAAGAGATGGAGAAACTCAAGGCAAGAACAGAAGCAACAGTCAGAGGAAAGAGATGGGGTATCCAGGGTTGAAAGGCACCTTGCTACAACCTGCCCTTAGCATGCGGAAATCTTGTCTGCCTGCTGAGGGATCAGTGCCACCAACCTCTGTCAACACAAACATTGCCTTCCAGGCTTCTTCAGGCCTCACTTTCTTGGTACAGGTTAGTGATAGGACTCAGTGGTTGGTGTATGGCTCTCAGCACCCGTCTGGCATGCCCAGCCCCTCTCACACAGAACTCTCAGGCACTCTCCTCCCAAAGGAAGAGTATAAAACAGCTTCCAAGACTTACCTCAGGATCAGCATTCTGCTTAACACACAGCACTTAGGTACTTTTATAGTGAAAATAAGAATGAATTGATTATCAAAGAACAGAAATTGAAATCATAGTAAGTAAGAATATTACCCAAAAAATGGTTACATAGGAGATCATTACACACTTTCTAGAACCAAAAACATAACACAAGACATTCCCCTGTCTCAGTGGTCTCCAAACTGGCCCACCCAATGGGGGCCATGGCAGCCCCGGTCCCAGGAGCTCAGCGGCACAGTGGCCCCAGACCAAGAAGCCCAGCAGCGGCCCCAGGAGCCCAGTGGCGTGGCAGCCCCAGGAGCCGGGCACCACAGCTGGAGAAGCGCCACGGCGTGGTGGCTGGAGGATGGTTACCATCCATCCTTATTTACTTAGAAGCATGGTGCTAAGGGGAGTCCCAGGGGGAAGTCAGGGAGCAGGAGGAGGGTTAGATGAGTCAGGGGTTCTGGGAGTCCTTTCAGGGGGTGGAGAGCGGTTGAATAGGTGTGGAAGTCCTGGGAGTCTGTCTGTGGGCAGGGGTGTGGATAAGGGTCAGGGCGGTCAGGGGACAGATAGGGGGTAGACCCTGGGGGTCGTTAGGGTGGGGGGCTTCAGGAGGGGGCAGTCAGGGGACAAGAAGCAGGGAGGCTTACATAGGAGGTGGGGTGCTTGGGGACAGTCAGGGGCAGGGGTCCCAGGAGGGGGCAGTCAGGGGACAAGGAGGGGGGCAGTCAGGGGCAGGAAGTGGGAGGGAGTGGATGGAGGTGGGGCTGGGCTTCCCCCCCATGGGTGGGGTGCTCAAACATTTTTTACTGAGGGGGTGCTTGATCAAAAAAGTTTTGAGACCACTGTCCTAGACTGAAGTATGTACCCCCAGCTATGACTCCCAAAGTTAATGGTCTTTGCTAAAAACAGGATAACCCCTGCTGTTTTTGTGTTTTCCTGCAGCATTCAATCAATTCATTAGCATTTGACTCAATATGCAAATAGACTTTCATTGTGAAACACATAAATATACAGTGGTCAACCAGGGAGATAAGTGTTTTTTGCTTTCTGTCTGGAGAAGTCTGTCTCAGTGCATATTACCTCTGAGTGATCCGCCTTTGACTACAAGGAATGAAGGACATAAAGTTCAGTATATGTACATAACTCTTCACAATTATCCGACATACATTTCACCATGGTTATGATGATCACGGTGACTCATGCTTTCAGTATAGTTCTTACATGATCCCTTTTTGTGAACTCAGGGGATGCAGCTGGTGTTGGCCTAGGCCCTGTCAATTGACACCAGGTGGTTTCTGGGTCACAAGATGAATGGACGGAGTAGGAGAAGTCAGAGCATTGAGAGAAGCATGGAGGAAAGAAGGATGGAGACTAGGGGAGCCTCAGGTGTTGGGTCAGTAAAAGAGAGAGAGCCCAAGGTGCTGACAAAGTGATAAGGGCCTTATCTTATGGCCTCTGAAGTTGATGGCAAAACTCCCAATCTTGTCAATAGCCTAGGATCAGGCTGTAAGTGAGAAATGCCAGTAATGGTTACTACAAAGGGAGGAGGGGGACTGGAAGAGGTATAGAGACCCCAAATAAAGGAGACAGGAAAAACAGACAGAGCATTAGCAGGAGGAAGATGGATCCCTTTAACTATAGATTCAGATAGAGAGGCCATGAAAACAACATGGGGGGAAAAAGGGAGGGAGAAGGCAGGAACTGATGGAGACTGTGCCACTGGAAACAGAGATAGTCCTTCAAGAGAAAACCAGTCACTATGTCTGAGGGATCAGCCGTGGCCCTACCAAGCAGGACTTGGTCGTTGACCCTGTGATTTTTATAAAAATAACTAGCATAAGTGCCCGGCGCTGCTCGGGTCAGTCGGAGGTGGGGAGGGGGCAGGCAGCTGACACCCCCTGACCAACCCCAACACCCCCCGGCTCACCCCCCGACCAAACCCGACCCCCCCCCCTGACCCCCCAAGCAAACCCGACACCCCCACCTCACCCCCCGACCGAACCCGACAACCCCACCTCACTGACTGTCCCACCAAACCCAACTCGGATCCATCGCAGGTGGGGGGGGCACAGAGCTGATGGAGTCCGGGGTTCCATTGGGAGGGGGGAGGGGCAGAGAACTGAGGGATCTCCGGGGTTCCGTTGGGGAGGGGGGAGGGGCAGAGAACTGAGGGATCTCCGGGGTTCCGTTGGAGGAGGGAGGGGTGAGCTGAGCGAGTGAGGTGTCTGTTGGAGGGGGGTATTATGACATCATCACCACCTAACCGCCCAGCTGATGTGATTGGCCCTGAAAGACTTTCACCCCTGGGGGGCGTCAGAGGTGAGATCCGAAAATTTTTCGACCCTTACCAGCATCTAGACCCCAAGACCCCTCACTGTACCAAATTTCAAGTCTCTGGCTCAAACGGTGCGGGAGGACTTCGCTGTCATACGTACATACATACATACATACGTACATACGTACACCACTTGACTTTTATATACCGGTATATAGATTATTATTTCTTCTGCTAGGAAGAGAGGAACTGCCAGGCTGAATCAGACCCCAATTGAACCCAATAACCTCTCCTTGGCAGAGGCTAATGCCAGCTGCGTCAGAGGAAGAAACCCTGCGATAGGCAGTTATGGGACAACCTGCCTCAGCAAGAATTTTCTCCTAACCCCCAGTAGTTAGATGTGGGGTTAGGCCCTGTTGCTCGAGGGTTACTATCCCTTCCAAAGTTCTTTTAGTTTATTTTGTTTAATATAAACTATAACACTGGACATTCTTGTTAGCCAGATCAGTGCCTCATCCTTTGAGAGTCCCTTTGCAGTGATTTCCCTTGAAGAAAGAAAAAACACAAAACAAAACCCCACACCTTCCTGTAGTTTACAACAGTTCTCAAAACATCAATGCCATAGGTTTCATGAATCTTCACCTTCCTCCGGGTTTGCCTGTCTCAAGCTGGAATGTTTTCAATGGTGAGAAGGTTTTTGAAGTCTAACTTTAAAGAGTGTTTGAGAAGACCATTAACCTGGGTGGGACCTAATTCTGTTCCCATGGCAGACAGCGTCAGAACTTCCATTGATGTTATTGTGCACAGGTTTGCCTCATATGCATGAAAATTGCTATTTTGAACGGTCTCAGTCTCTAACTGTTTATGGGTTTCTCCACAAACGACCCTTCCTCTCACAGGGGAAATGGTTAAGGATTTTATTGACTTGGGGCTTTAGTGGAGATGTTTCCTGGCTGCTGCTCTGCATGGGGATTTTTGATATTGTCATTACCTAAGAAGATTTTCAGTTGAAGTCACTGTTTTTGTTTCCTTTGGCGGTCGTGTTTGGGAAAGAGCCAAGAGAGGAAACAACATAAATCCAGCATCTTACAATGGAAAACCCTGTGGTTTCAAAGTGCTGTTCTTGTTGGAAGTTGTTTTTCCCTTTGGCTAGCTCATGCCAAGAGTTGCGCCCTTTTATGGGATAGTTTCTCAGTTCAAATCAGGGATAGTTTTTTGTACATAAACACCAGTGTTCAAGACCTTTCTACACTGACGCCTGACTGGAACAGAACTAATACGTTCTTGCCCATTGTCCCGAACAATGTGTTTGTGCAGCACCTATGACAGTGGTCTTGTCTGGGACTGCTGGGAGCTCCCATAAACTAACTAAATAATAATAAAAGAAGAGACCACATGCGAAATTGCTGCCTGGTTGGTGTCTTGCACATAGGAAGCAGATCAGAATCAAGCTTAATTGTTTGTGTTGTAAATTGTAATGTATGCATGTAGCCCCTTTCTAAAGTAACTCTGGAGGTACCTCAGCACTCCAAACCTCCAGGGTGCCCCAGAAGCCTGAGGCAAGCACTGCAGGTGTTTTATCAGCAATGCTGTGTTGGTGCT
The DNA here is from genome assembly GCA_032164245.1 of Sternotherus odoratus. Lineage (NCBI taxonomy): Eukaryota > Metazoa > Chordata > Testudines > Kinosternidae > Sternotherus > Sternotherus odoratus. The sequence goes on along the minus strand of JAVMKO010000002.1, from coordinate 199,424,625 downwards.
AGCCCTGGTGAGTCCCAATAACCACTCAGGCACAAGGCTAAGTGCAAGGGTGTTTTACTGGGGCGGACAGGAAAGGGGACACAGGCTTGAACGGTTACAGCTCAAAGCAAGCACTAGCCACTCTGTCAGTCCAACCAAGAGTCAGGGCTCTCGAGGCCTAGGGTGCCTGAGGAGCCCTGTCCTGTCCAATCTCTGTTCAAGCAAATAGGGGGTTGCATGTTTTCAGGGCGGGTTCAATTATTGTACCTCATTGGGGTCCTGCTGCACTTGCTTCTGCCTTCTCCCTCCCCCAGTAAGTCCCACACAGACTTGTACCCGCTGTAATGTCTGTCCCACACATGGCTCCGTGTACAGTTCCTGGAGTTCATCTACACATTCAGCTTTTCTGCAGCATGGCCACTGCTTCCCAACAGAGCCTGGCCACTTCCTGGTTTAGGACCCTTCCCCTTATTTGCCGAGGGAAGGGGGTATGTGCAATGGAAGGGGGCTTGTGGGAGTTCTAGTCCTCTGCTTAATAAATCCATCTCACTAAGTTGCCTTGCAACATAATGGACACAAGCAGCGATTATCTACTCTGGGTGCTGCCATGTGTATTACTCTGCATGTCAGTGAAGTTAAATGAAGGTTTTTGTTAGTTGATTTATGTAGCACCTCTCAAGACAGCAAGTTGCTTTACAGTAGAATAACAAACAAGAGGATAACGGGATTTATTAAGTGGCGCCTAGCTAAAGGCACTGGAGAGGCACTGGACGGGGATTCAGAATAGAATGAAAACATTGCAAAACAATGATTAAACAAACAGTGTGATTAAACAGCCTCCTTTGAAAGCAAACAAGTGGGAACAGAGAGTATTATATCTAATAATTAGAGTTACACAGTGCATAATGCATTCTACCTGAGAAGCCCAAAGCACCTCTTGGACGCAGACCAGCCTCTCAATACATTGGGAGGTAGTTATTATTTTATCCCACTGCAATATGGATACATTGAAGTACAGCCTAGCTTCACACAGTGAGATCAGGAGGGAGCTCCCTGCTCCCAGTCCTGTGCTCAACTACTAGACACACCTCCTCTTGCAATGCGGTATTAAAAGTAATAAAATGCTAAAAAGTAACATGACAGTTTGGAGTGAGGACTGAGCAATTAGCAGATAGACCAAGGATTCTTGTGAACTGGGGCGGGACAGTCAAAAGCCCAGTTCTGATACAGCAAACAACAGTGATATCAGCTATGGTCACCTTTCGACAGTCGCCCCTTCAAGCAATTCTGCTATAGCCAATGCCCTTATTCCTAACACATCACCCTTTGTGTTGACATTTAACCTGTCAACAGATCCATTTACATCTAATTTTGCCGGTGCCCCATGTAGATAGCAGTAAGTGAAGAACACTCCAGTTTGGCAAGTGATGAAAGGTCTCATTTTCGGTGACCTTAAATATTGCCTATGTAGCCATGAAGTATGGCTGCTATTAGCAAGAGGGATTTGTAGTCTATCATTTACCTCAGCTCACCAAGGTCAAAAATTTATAGTTCTGACCTTTCCTCCCTTATTTGATGATGGAGCAGGCTCAGGACATGTTCTCAAGAAATAAAAGTTAAAATCAAATGTAGCTGACACAGCTTCGATGTGAAATTATGCTGGATATAAAGAACTCATGTTCCCCAAAATAAAAATTATGTTGGTGACTTTCATAATTAAGACCATAAAGTCTGACAAACTTTAAAGCAAAGGTTGTAAGGGTATTACATATTTCAGAGTGGTACCCAAGACGATGCAGTTATTCCATTAAGACCTACATTTATTAATAGAATTATGCAGTTTCTCAGTTTTATTTTTCACAATCTCAGACTTAAAGTTTCAAAATTGCCAGTTCTGTAAGTTCTCCAAGCATCTCCATTAATTTGCTCTTGCTCTCATTTGCTAAATACTTTGCTCAGATAGTCCAGAAACCCACCATATTTTCTTCTCACATGTGGTGAGTGATGGTGAGAGACCCAAGAATCACAGCAGATCCCTTGTGCTCTAAGTACATAACTGGAGGCTTTTTAAACATACAGAATTGTTGCATGTAACATGCAGGAGGCACAGCACATGCAGGTACCAGAAACAGTGTTGCCAACTCTTGCAATTTTATTGTGTCTCATCATATTTGGTGTTTTGCTCAAAGTCCCAGTTCCTGGAGTCATATGGACAAATGAGAATCTCAGCTGCCACTGAAAAAGACCCCTAAAAATCCCCTTCCCCCCAATTTCTAGCTCCCCATGGCAGTGGAATAAAACTAAAAATGTGACCTGAGACTACCGTAAAGGTCACAAACCAAAAGACAAAAATAACCCAAAAAGCATTGTTATTAATTAAGTCACCTGATTTTCAAGGCAACCTAATGATTGGGGAGGCCCCTGTGTTATGACTTTTGAGTGCTTGAAGTTGATAGCTTTAAACTACTGTTACCCCTGTGGGATTCTGGGCCGGTTACAAAATGACCTGAATGACCATGCAACACAGAAAGCCACGTGACAGCCAATATGGAGGGAGTACTACTAATATTGTCTCAGACCCTGTAGACACAAGCAACACCTTCAATTTCAATTTTGTTTCTACTGAATTTTCAGTTTAATTTTCAGTTTAATATTTTCCTTTCTCTCATGATTGCCAATAGGAGTGGGACTTCTCCCTGAAAACGAAAGACATGGAATAATTCTTGATACTAGTCTAACGCAAATTCAATGCATTATAAGGCCCTGCAAACACTTGTGCATGTGCTAAACCTTTGACTGTAGTAGGACTACTTGTATGATCAGATCTAAGGCTGTGTGCCTTGCTTTGCAGAATAGGGACCTTTTCCACAATATTTCTGCCAAGAGGTACAACCCACCAATTCCCATATACATGGCTTGAAATGTCACCAGGAAGTTTGAAACCCAGGTGCATGTAGGTTATTCTTTAGTCTTCAGATGAGCCACCCCTGGCTGTCATTTATGGGGACTGGAATTGTGGCTGCTCAGCAACTCTGAAAAGCCAGACCCTATATAAGCTATGAAATAGATCGTTCTTGTTACAAGGATATTTTTGATGTACTTGTTCATGGTGCAATTAATGCAAAACTATATTTACTGCTATCAGGCAAATCCTCTGCAATCTAGCGTGCTCCCACACTGGCCTGTGTGGTCTAACAGGAAATTTAACTGGTACCAAGAAATACATTGTAGGCTGCATTTCTTCCTTCTACTTCCCCCCATTCCCAACAGTTATCTCCTGTCTCCCTGCTGTGAAATCTAATGGTCAGATTTCCTCCTCATCTTCCTCCCCCCAGGTCTGAATAAGAGAAATGTAAGGGAAAGGAAATAAAAGAGAGAGAGAGAGACTGAGACAGAGAGGCCAGTGCAATGGAGATTAGTAAAAACAACAGAGAAGCATGAACAGCTGTTCCTTTTATTCCATTATTTAGATAACTGCAGCATTGGCTCTAACCACAGCAAGAACAATGTAAGATAATACCATCTTCACTAACACTGCTATCCAAAGTCATGGATTTTAAGTATCTTACGCACTCCATATACAGGCCATTTTAAATCCATTTTGTCTATAGACTAGATAAGAAAGCAAAAAGGGTTTTCTATAACACATTTTGCACTTATTACTTCTGGGGTAATTCTGCACCCAAAAATTGAAAAATTCTGGGCACAATATTTTAAAAGTCTGCATATTTTCTTTGTCAAAATAATGCAATATAATCATGTCAGTTTCAATTATTTTGGTCATTTATTTAAACTACAATACAGTGGATGGAGAATGGGAGTGGGGCCCATTGGAGGAAATTCCCAAACTCCCTTGTCTTATAATAATATAGCTAGGTTTGACCCTTTATTTCTAGTTATTAGTCAACAAATATATGCAGCCATATGCTCAGTGTTAAATCATAGGCAACTGAAGAGAAAGTGAGGATTGGGGAATCAAACTCACAGTTTATATTGGCTATTGACCATCTCCAAAAGGGTCAGCACCAAACAGGTAATGGAGTACATTTTGACAGGAATGTTTTTCAGTTCAAATATTTAGACCAGTTCTAATCATTAAAGCATCATAAGCGTTTATAAGGACATACTGTCCTTTACACCACTCTGGCAATGTAAAGGAGTCTTAAAACTTTTATACGTGTTTCGTACTCCTGGGGGAATTCACAAAGACAATGGAAACAATTCACTGAGCAGGCTGGCTGCTACATTCTGCTCTGCCCTACACCTATCTCTTCAGAAACATCACAAAGCCCTTTCTCACCACACTGACCTTGCCACAATTGTGAGCAAGAGGGACAGAGTGTCTCTCTCTCATGCACATCTGCACAGCCCCTCTACCCTGGTACCAGCAGTGATTTACTTTCTACCAGGTGCACAATGAATCAACCTGCATGCGCTGCTGGGGAGGGACACATGTCCGCTCTTGCAGGCTTCCCTTTGCTTCCCTGTTAGAGGTCATTTTTCTGTGGGGAAGCAAAGAAATCTATGGGGGACCTTAATTCTGTGCAATGATGCAGAATTCCCCAGGAGTAATTTATACCGTATAATTCCAGACATCAGAGGATCTCTGCTGACAGTTCTTATGAGCAAGGTCCTGCAAGCTATACCATCACTTTCTGACCCCTGTAACACGATGAAGCATATGGGCCAAGCATCTAATAAGGAGAGCAACTTAAATTGAGCAATTGAACTGTATTTTTCTGTTTGCAAAGAAATCTTAAAAAAAGAAAATAAATCAGGCTACATAGTGTGGTCTGCTTTATGGTGCTTTTCAAGATGTTTCTTCTGCATCTATCATGGGCCTTGGAAACAGCAACATGTGAAAATTTACCAGTTTGGAAAACAACTATTGCTTTGGGAGATAGCAGTTTTTAAAGAACAAATCCCATTTTCAGATCCATATCTGAGTTGCATACCTCATCACAGCCACATAATTACTGCCCTCCGACAACTGTGTATCAGGAAAGTAATGGAGAAAAGGGATCTAACGATTAGAATAATAAAAATGGCCATATTGGATCAGAACAAAAGTCCACCTTGCACAGTATCCTGTCTTCTGACAGTGACCAATGCCAGGTTTCTCAGAGGGAATGAACAGAACAGGCAATCATCAAGTGATCCATCCCCTGTTGCCCATTCCCACCTTCTGGCAAACAGAGGCTAAGGACACCATCCCTTCCCCTCCTGACTAATAGCCATTGATGGACCTATCCTCCATGAAATTATCTAGTTCTTTTTAAAATCCTGTTATAGTCTTAGCAAGTATAGTCTAGCAAGGAGTTCCATCAGTTGACTGTGCATTGTGTGAAAAAATACTTCCTTTTGTTTGTTTTAAACCTGCTGCCTATTAATTTCATTTGGTGACCCCTAGTTCATGTGTTATGAGAAATAGTAAACAACACTTCCTTATTTACTTTCTCCACACCAGTCATGATTTTATATGATCACATTTCCTTTTAGTCGTCTCTTTTCCAGGCTGAAAAGTCCCTGTTTTATTAATCTCTCCTCATACGGAAACCATTCCATACCCTTAATTATTTTTGTTGCCCTTTTTGGAATCTTTTCCAATACATCTTTTTTGAGATTGGGCAACCACATCTGCATGCAAGACTCAAGATGTGGGTGTACCATGGATTTATATAGAGGCAATGAGATAGTTTCTGTCTTATTATCTATCCCTTTCTTATTGATTCCCAACTTTACGTTCACTTTTTTGACTGCTGCTGCCCATCGAGTGGGTGTTTTCAGAGAACTGTCCACAATTACTCCAAGATCTCTTTCTTGAGTGGGAACAGTTAAATTAAACCCCATCATTTTATATGTATAGTTGGGATTATGTTTTCCAATGTGCATTACTTTGGACTGATCAGCATTGAATTTCATCTGCCATTTTGTTGCCTGGTCACCTACTTTTGTGAGATCCTTTTTTAGCTCCTTGCAGTCTGCTTGGGACTTAACTATCTTGAGTAGTTTTGCATAATCTACACATTTTCCCACCTCACTCTTTACCCCTTTTCCAAATCATTTATGAATATGTTCAATGGGACTGGTCCCTGTACAGACCCCTAGGGGACACCACTATTTACCTCACACCATTCTGAGAATGGATCATTTATTCCTACCCTTTAACGAGTTACAATCCATGAGAGGACCTTCCCTCTTATCCCATGACATCTTATTTTGCTTAACAGCCTTTAGTGAGGGACCTTTTCAAAGTCTGTCTGAAAATCTAAGTACACTATAGCCCCTAGATTGTCCCGTTCACATGCTTGTTGACCTCCTCAAAGAATTCTAGTAGATTGGTGAGGTATGATTTCCCTTTACAAAACCCACGTTGACTTCCCCCAATAAATTATGTTGATCTATGTGTCTGACAGTTTTGTTCTTTGCTATAGTTTCAACCAGTTTGCTGGTACTGAAGTCAGACTTACTGGCCTGTAGTTGCCAGAATCCTTTCTGGAGCCCTGTAGGCTCCCTCGCCCTCCCAGTCGGAGGGGGACCACTTGGGCCGGTCCAAACCGGCCCGGTTTATGCTCTGTCTGGCCCCTTCGTAGGTAGTGCAGCCAATAAACAAGCAGTCTTTAAGACTCGGGCCTGGGCCTTTGAGCACAGGCAGCCAGTGAACAAGCAGTCTTTAGGAAGGCTGGCTCTAGCCTGGGCCTCTGAGCATAGGCAGCCAGCAAACAAGCAGTCTTTAGGAGGCTGGCTATGGCCTGGGTATGGCACAGGCAGCCAGCAAACACAATAAACAGTCTCTAGAAGGCTAGAGTCTAAGCCTCAGCAGCAAACAGTCTTTAGGAGGCTGGCTTCAGAGCCCCGGTACCTCAGTCGCCCAGTCAGCCTCCGGCTCCTCGGGGTACACGGCAGCAGGTACTCCGGGCCAGTCGTCCTCAGCGTCGGGGTTGGGTGCACCACTCAGGTTGGAGTCCCCTCTGGTCAGCAGCCAGTCAGGCGGAGCCTCCTTCTCCTTCCCTGGTTCTCCCCCTTCTGGGCTGCAGGGCTGGCCTTTTATAGTTCTGGTCCCGCCCCTGTACTTCTGGTGAGGGGGGAGGGGTGGTCTTGGCTCCACCCTCCAGGGGGTGTCTCCGGCTCCCTCGCCCTCCCAGTCGGAGGGGGACCACTCTGGCCCACTACAAGCCCTTTTTAAAAATTGGAGTCACATTAGCTATCCTCCAGTCATTTGTGATCGCAAAAAGTTCTCAAGATCCACTGGAGGAGAATTACACAAATAATTCTGACTGGTGCTAGCTTTGTGCATCACATTTCATAACATACCATATTTCACAAAAAAATAGTGTATGTATTAAGAATGGGGAAACTACTGATAAAATAAGAGTTGACCAATACTATAGCCTTGGTTATAAAACTGAGATCCAAGGTTGCTCACACAACTTTCTCCACCGCTCCCCCATTATTTATCATTGATCTCTGCATTTCCTGATTTGAGCTGGCACTAAAAACCAAGTACTACATTAGCACACAGACTACAGTTCTTGATATCTCTCTATTCTGAGAATGTTTCTGGTTTGGAAGAGTTTCACCCTAGTTTTATGGGCAAGAACTATGGAGAGGGATGCAATAAGCATTCAAACTTCTGGCTTATCTAACCAAACCAAATTGCCAAACTTTTGTCATCTGCCCAGTAGTAGTGTGTCCAGTGTCAGCCCTTATGTAGAAGTGACAAAGAGTCCTGTGGCACCTTTAAGACTAGCTAAAGTATTGAAGCATAAGCTTTCGTGGGCTAATACCCACTTTGTCAGTTCCACTGCTTGCATCCGACAAAGTGGGTATTAGCCCACAAAAGTTTATGCTTCAATACTTTAGTTAGTCAACCCCCTTTAGCTGTCAAACCCCCCCCCCCGCCCGGCTCCCCGCAGCGGGGAGCCCGGCGGGAGCTGTCAACTCGCCCGCCTGGCTCCCCGCTGCGGGGAGCCGGGCGGGAGCCGGTAGCCCGCCCGCCCGCAGGCGGAAGCCAGCAGCCGCCAGCCAGCCAGCCCGCCCTCAGGCGGAAGCCGGCAGCCAGCCAGCCAGCCCGCCCGCAGGCGGGAGCCGGCAGCCAGCCAGCCAGCCCGCCCGCCCGCAGGCGGGAGCCGGCAGCCAGCCAGCCAGCCCGCCCGCAGGCGGGAGCCGGCAGCCAGCCAGCCAGCCCGCCCGCAGGCGGGAGCCGGCAGCCAGCCAGCCAGCCCGCCCGCAGGCGGGAGCCGGCAGCCAGCCAGCCAGCCCGCCCGCAGGCGGGAGCCGGCAGCCAGCCAGCCAGCCCGCCCGCAGGCGGGAGCCGGCAGCCAGCCAGCCAGCCCGCCCGCAGGCGGGAGCCGGCAGCCAGCCAGCCAGCCCGCCCGCAGGCGGGAGCCGGCAGCCAGCCAGCCAGCCCGCCCGCAGGCGGGAGCCGGCAGCCAGCCAGCCAGCCCGCCCGCAGGCGGGAGCCGGCAGCCAGCCAGCCAGCCCGCCCGCAGGCGGGAGCCGGCAGCCAGCCAGCCAGCCCGCCCGCAGGCGGGAGCCGGCAGCCAGCCAGCCAGCCCGCCCGCAGGCGGGAGCCGGCAGCCAGCCAGCCAGCCCGCCCGCAGGCGGGAGCCGGCAGCCAGCCAGCCAGCCCGCCCGCAGGCGGGAGCCGGCAGCCAGCCAGCCAGCCCGCCCGCAGGCGGGAGCCGGCAGCCAGCCAGCCAGCCCGCCCGCAGGCGGGAGCCGGCAGCCAGCCAGCCAGCCCGCCCGCAGGCGGGAGCCGGCAGCCAGCCAGCCAGCCCGCCCGCAGGCGGGAGCCGGCAGCCAGCCAGCCAGCCCGCCCGCAGGCGGGAGCCGGCAGCCAGCCAGCCAGCCCGCCCGCAGGCGGGAGCCGGCAGCCAGCCAGCCAGCCCGCCCGCAGGCGGGAGCCGGCAGCCAGCCAGCCAGCCCGCCCGCAGGCGGGAGCCGGCAGCCAGCCAGCCAGCCCGCCCGCAGGCGGGAGCCGGCAGCCAGCCAGCCTGCCCGCCCGCAGGCGGGAGCCGGCAGCCAGCCAGCCTGCCCGCCCGCAGGCGGGAGCCGGCAGCCAGCCAGCCTGCCCGCAGGCGGGAGCCAGCAGCCAGCCAGCCTGCCCGCAGGCGGGAGCCGGGCGGGAGCCGGCAGCCCCCGAATAATGGATTTCGGATGCATCGGAAATTTTGTCCGTTGCATCCGAAGTCCGTTAAATTGGGGTCCGTTAAATCGAGGGTTTACTGTACTAACATGTTAGTGTTGTTTAACACTTTTCCAATCAAACTAGTTTTTTGCGGACAAATTGGATCTGTGACTCAGCAATTTTTATGTATTTAGTTTTACAAGATGTGTCTGCTTTATATGGAAAAAATTTCAACTATTCATCAAAAACCTGAACATCGACTCCCCCCCCCCCCATGTTTATTTGGAAGTACTGCCATGGTACCCCATGTGAACTGGTGCCCAGGTGCCTCATACCCCTATATGTCTCTTTGGGCTCAGTTCCCCTGCCCGTGATGTCACGTTCTCTCCTTTTTCTTTTGACTCAGAAAAAGGGGAGAACGTAATGCATCATGAAAGATGTATGCAAGCAAAGGAGGGAAGAATAGGGGTATCTGGAACTACATCTCCTAGAAGGTACCCGGCGGCATTTACTAATAGACATTTGTGGTTTTTCAGCCAAAAGTTTAAGGTTAAGTTTTGGGGGCTAGGGGGTGGGAGGGTGGATAGGGGTCGCAGCACTCAGGGGAGAGGGAGCAGGGGAATTGGGTGGGGTCCTGGGGGGTGGTTATGGGTCTTTGGAAAGGGCAGTCAGGGACAAGGTATGTGGGGGGAGGTTGGATGAGTCATGTGGATTCTGAGAGGGCTGTCACGGGGCAGGAAGTGGGAGGGGCTGGGTTGGGGGCAGGACCTTCCCTACCCAACCCTCTATATAATTTTGTAAACCAAATGGCCCTCTGGCCAAAAAGTTTGCCCACCCCTGGGATAACCCCTTATATTAAAGACCATACTTCTAAAAACGGCTTCACATTACGCGCTCACAGTTTGAGCCCGCAGTCACAAAACAACATGTGTGTTCTTCAGCAATTTGGGATATCTGGAAGTTGGCTGGGTGCTAAGGAGGTGAGGATTTCTAATTGACAAACCAATCCACTCTTGTACCAAAGATTGCATCAAGAACAGGAAATGTTACATTATTAATCCCATCTTTGTTTGCAGATTCTGTGCTGACACCTACCTATTACCACCACCTTGGTTCTTAGCAAACCAAAACCTGGCTCTCTCTTTCTGTGCTTTTTCCAGCATGTTTTAGACATTGGTTTTCACTACTTAGCTTTTCAGACCAGGGCAGCGGTGTCTTTTTTTAAGTGTGTCTCCCTGTCCTCCCCCCTTTGATATAGGTACTGGATGAAAGGAGCAACAAGTTGTTTGTGGCCAACCCGGTCCTTTTCCACTGACTACCTTCAACTTGGGCTTTCAGCAGACAGCGTTTTCCCTTCCTAGCATGACTAATCCTATATTATAAAAGACAAGCGAACGGTGTGTGAAGCCGTCACGCGCAATAGAGACGGCCCGAACGAACGGCATGCTGGGGGTTGTAGTTCGGAGGCACAAAATGGCTGCAACGCGTGCCTACCTGAGCGATCTAGAGCACCAAGGAGCAGTTATACATATAAAGTTAGCTGGGCTGTCGGGCGCATGACAAGGAGTTGAGGGGGGAGGGAGCTGAGCAGGGGGGAGGGGGCTGGGCGAGGGGGGGGGGTCGCTGCAGGGGAGAGGGGGGCTGGGCGGGGGGGGGGGGCCATGAGCCCTTACGGTTGGCCCGTGTACACGGGCTTTTACACTAGTATAACCATAAATACTTCTAGTGCATAGGAAAATTTCCCATCAGCTTTGAGAGGGCAGCTGCATCCCTTTGCTGCAGAAAGCTTCTCTTGCAGAAAGGAGTCTTAGGGAATAGCACCTTCTTTTCAGCTTTTCTTCTTAGTAAAAGGTGCTAGAAAGACTCATACAAGAAGAACCCCCTCCCCAGCTATCCCACCCCGGTATCAGACATCTTTATGAGACTCATTCCCCTTGTTAGTGGAGTCTAACTCTGGATTTTCTCTGGTTCATGCAGGCACATGGTCTCTTTGAATGTTATTAAAAGTGCTCACATAGTAATTTCATGGTTACTGCACAAGAACTCAAGAGAGACAGTGAAATCCTGCAGGGCCTTGCTATAATTCCCTTATTACAATGTCACCAGTGTCAGCTTCTAGTGCAGTTGATAGGAGAGTCCTTTTAAGCCTTCTGTGTGCTGACATTGCAGTTTATTTGGGTGTCATCTTATTGTCAACACAGCCAGCTTGTAGTCTAAGACAATGGCTCTCAAGGAGGGCTACATGTACCCTTGGGGGTATGCAGAGGTCTTCCAGGGCCTACATCAACTCATCTAGCTCTTTGCCTAGTTTTGCAACAGGCTACATAAAAAACACTAAGTCAGTACAAATTAAAATTTCATACAAACAATGATGTGTTTATACTGCTCTATATGCTATACATTGAAATAGCAGTACAGTATTTATATTCCAATTGATTTATTTTATAATGATATGGTAAAAATGAGAAAGTCAGCAATTGTTCAGTAATAGGGTGCTGTAACACTTGTATTTTTATGTCAATTTTGTAAGTTTTTAGGTGAAGTGAAACTTGGGGGTACACAAGACAAATCAGATTCTTGAAAGGAGTACAATGATCTGGAAAGATTGAGCGCCACTGTGCTCTAGGAAGTAAATGTACAGTTACTCAAATCAATTCCGGGAGTGCGCATTAGGAATGGCCCATAAACTTCTGCCTCTACATGCTTGTATGCTCCCCCACCCATCTGTTTCGGTGTTGTGAAAGCCTTGCCAAGAACACCCCAATTCATTTTGCTCTCTCACATCTGATTCTACTTGAGGATTCTCTGGCCCTGACTTGCCACTAGAGTAGAAGTCACAGGATTTCTTAAAAACAAAACAGAGAAAGAGCTGAATTAAAACTGTTGACAATCTCCAACAATTCAATTATGCAGCAGATTTTATAGCTTTGTGGGATTGCAACATTTCAATTACACTGGCCATCTCGCTGCAAACTCTAATGGGCTAGGAGAGGTCCGGAATCCCTGCCAATTTACACTCAAAACCATTTTTATTTATTGGAAAGACTGAAACTGGGTAGGGTTTGGCCATTCTGTTGAACTTTAGGACCTTAAATTGCCTGACTGTAGTGAGTCCACGCCTGCCCGATTTACTGGATGTTATAGATGGAATGCACATGCCCACAATGGTTCTTTTCACAGCAGAGTGTCATCCCATCAATAGCTTCTTCAGTGTGAGGCGAGGGACGGGGGCAGGACGGCATTATTAGGCCTTTAACGATGTTTTACATTTTTCAGTTGCAAAATCACAAGATGGAAAGAGATGAAGAAACGGTCTTTCAGCCATAAAAACTGAACAGTTCCTTACTAGTGTCGCCTCAAGCACTGCTTTTTATTAAGGCAGAGAGAATTTGGCCATCATCAGTAACAGCATTTTTTAAAAGCATGAGCCTTAGCGGGGGTAAGAGACCATTTGCTGGATTTTTTTAAATCAACCATTTCCTTTTAGATGAAGCGCTGGTCTGGGCCCAGCATGCTCCCTCCTTAGAGCTGAGTAGGTGGCACTCCCCCTCCCCAACCCCCCCCCTCCTCCCCCCCAGTTGAATCATCACTGCCAGAATCCATTGCAGTTTCCTGGGAGTCAAAGTCTGCTGGAAAAGTCCCACATGATGCTATGAACATCAGCTTAGGGCTGAATTTGGCTCTGAACAGGGTATCACGTGAACAGAGCCTTGTTGCCTAATCAGTCAAATACATCCGCCTGAAAGGAGAGTTGAAAACAACCTCCTTGCTTTAAATATCCTACGGAAACTACATGCCAACTCAAACTGATTGAAAACAGATCTAGAAATTAGAACGGGCCAGAACTGGAGCTTCAGCAGCTTTGGACATTTGGAAGGTTCAGCTTTGAATCCCCAGATCCAATCCCCACGGATTTCAGTTCCAGGCTAGATCAAAAACTTCAAGCTGTCTATTTTCTCATAAGAACCCCTCAGACAACTTGTGAGAACCTGGTGGAAATGGCATGAGATTTGGTCTGAAATCTCACAGAAACCCTCAGGAGACTTGAGACCTGACTGACTCCTAGCCTGGATTCAGACCCAAGGTTCAAAACAAAGTCAGATCCAACCACCACTTCCAGAGCCCACCTGTAATGAAAGGGTTTAATCCATTTAACTTGGAGCCTGCAGAAGACAAGGAGGAGCAGCTGTGTTTTGCAAGTCTAACAAAGGCTAGTTTTGAAAGTGCCCGTGGAAGTAGAAAAATAATGCAAAGGCCAGATTCTGACCTCACTTACATGGGTGTAAGCCCATTGGCTGCACTGGATTTAGTCTAGATCCAAAGCCACATAAGTGAGTAGGGATCAATGATTTGCATGCAGAACACAGGCAAAAATGTGAGGGCGGGAGGGGAAGAGGACAATCTTCGACCCTTATGCTGCAACTGGCTCTTCACTGAAGGAATTCTGAATCACCCAGAGCTTAATGGGACTTGGTGGGGGCACAGGGTTCTGCCCAGGGACAGCCCGCGGCAGAACTGAGGCTTTATTTATTTATTTTAGAAAGCTCACACCACAAATGCCAGACAGGATAAAAAAAAATACATCAAGAAATGGAAAGCAACCTGGATCAAACCATGTAGAATTAAAAAGACATGCTCTCACACCTAAGTCCTTGAGCCAGGCAGCAGAGTATGTGTAAGTCACTTCTCTATTGTGGAAGAACAAGGAAGGAAATTGCCAACAAAAAGAGGACAGAGCGTGAGCTGGAACCATGTCTTCATTATAAACAAAATGCCGCTTGTATGCAAATGGCTATCAGTTTACAGAGTGACGTGGCTTTTACAGGAGCAAGAAATAACAACGCCTGATTCATATGGCAAAGATTCAAAATCCCTGGATTTCCTCAGTAAAATGCTGAAACTAGGATTAATGGTCTTCAGGTCCTGAGAAGTTTTGTTTCTTTACAACCTTCCTCTTGGATGAAGTATGGAGGAAATCAAGTGTTTTTCCTTTTGCAAGTTATGTTATCTGAGTGTCTCATACTTCCCCTCCCCCTTTACCACTGCACAAAGAAATTCCCTTTGTTATAAAACAAAGTTGTTGCCACAGGAAATCTCTTGGGTTGGTTGAAAAGTGATCAAAGAGGATCACCCAGTGGCTGAATAGACGTGTGCTTATGACTTATTGGCAGCTCCCTTGACACAGAACTAGAAGTAGGACCTCCTTGATATTTTTAGACATAGTGAGAACTTGGACTCCTTTTAAAACAATTCTCCAAACAGAAGCAGAGTTCAAGGTTTGTAAGGGAAATTGATCAGGAAGTTGTTGTACAATCCTGAAAACCAATGTCTGCAATGTGGAAAGACTGTGCTTATGAATCTTTATTTTTTCACTTTTACTTGTTCATCCTGGAACTGTAATTTTAATATAACTTTCATTTCTTGTTACATGATCATTTACTTTATATTTATCTTTACAGCCCAAGGCCCACTCATTCCCCTCCCACATCAGTGTGTAACTCTGTGGCTCCATGGCAGCCACGTAGTGTCAAATGAACAGGTAGGGCTTAGAAAAGGGAGTGAAGGGATGGGGCTCTGTGGGAATCCTAATCCTACCATCAACTGCATGCCCCGCTGTGCTCCCCCATGGTAAAACCGCAGGATCAGTAGCTGTGCTGTCATGGGTTGCCAGATCCATGTTACAAGCTAAGACTTGGCAGGGGAGTGGCCAGGGCTGAAGTGGGCTGGCTAGTGGTAGCTCTGAGGGCTGGTTGCCTTCCCCAGAGGCTCTAACTTCATTCAGTCTTTCTAAATCTGAAGTTGCCAGCATGCATGGTTGTGAAGATAATACTTCCAATTTGAACCGGATGTAGACGGAAGCATTGCAGGTGGCCAGAGCCTGCAGGCAGCTCCTACAGTTGGATTATGAAAATCTGCACAAAGTGTTGCGACTGGCATCTCATTTGGGTATTGTGTGTCTGTTCTGGGTACAGCTTGGGAAAGCACTTCCAGTCTCCCATCCCCACTCCTCTTGCTCCCTGGGAGCTCACAGGGTGCAAAGCAGGAATTAGTGCTGCCTCAGGCACCATTAACTCTCCAAGTGTTCCTGTAAATTGCCCTACAGCTGTTGGGATTGTACAAAGGAGCAGCGTTTTGCTTCGTGTGGGCCTGGCACGGTTCTCAGGCTGCTGACGGGCAACTCCTACTGTATGGAACTGAAAAGTCCCTAGGGCACCAACCATCTGCCTAAGCAGGGGTCTCTAAGACAAATGGGAGCAGGTAGCAGCACCACCAATGGCCTAACAGCTTGCCTTGGGGCTGGTTGAACCTGTCCTGTTCACCCAGTCATGGTGTCCTTGTAGTGCACGGGGGCTGATAAAAGCCTTTCCTGAGGGCGGTTCCCCTGAAGTCTTCCCAGAGTCTCCTTTGGGAGCTGGAGAGCCACCATCTGCTTCCCAGAGCTGCCCTGCAGCTGTAGGGAACTTCCTGCTTTTAAGCTCTTCTTCCACCTCTGACAACTGACAGGGCTAGAGGGGTGGGAGCAGCCTTACCCACAGTAGCTCTTTAACCCCTTCATCACCAGTGCAGGGTTAATACACAATACACCCATCACAGGTCCCATCCTTACCTCTAGCCTCTCCCAGTCTTTTCTCATGTGCTTTTCTACGGGGCTCATCACTAGAGTGTCTGAGTGTTCCACAAATATGAATGTTCAGAACACCCAAGTGAGGTGAAGCGATGTGATCTGCAAAGAGCTGCGGGAGACACATTAAAGAGCCATTTTTGGCCTCAGTCGGAGTATCACAGCTTTAGAGATAATCAACACTGACCACCCACCAAAAGAATCATAGGTGCCAGCGTTTTCCTTTGCCAGATGCTCAATCACTGCCCCACGTCAAAACTCCACCCCGCCTCTTCCCACCTCCCCCAAGCCCCCATCCTGCCTCTTCCCACCCCTGCTCTGCCCTCAGCCTGATCCCCCAACTCTCCCCCTTCCCCAGGCTCCCACCCCGCCTGACCTTTTCTGCCCCTATTCCACCCTGTCTCTTTAACAATACGGAGAGTTTTATCTGCTTCTAGCTTTAAAAGGAATAGAGAAAACAAGGCTGTGCTTCTTAACCCTAACTTTTCAGGGGAATTGAATATAGGAAAATATTTGCCAATGGTCTGGGATCCTGAGTTTTTGCTAACGCTCCCCTCATAGACTAAGGCTGGGTGTGTCATGTCAGGGTGTGATGAGACCCCTTACCTAGGCTGTGTTGGTTTGAATCAAAAGGACAAATACTGTTTTATACTCATGTCTTGAGCAATGAGTTCAGAGTGGAACTGGTTCAGGGTGCTCTAGATTTGTTGAGCTAAGGAAGGCAGAATGGATTTAGACAAGTGATATTTAGCTGAGGTGCATGGGTGGAGCATATCATAGGTGGCATATCAACAGCACTGTGTGCCCCCCCCCCCCCCCCCGTCCTCCTCCTGCTTCCTCTTCCTCCTTAGCCTTAGCCCAGGCAGGCTAGCTGCTTCTCTGCAAGGAAACATTCTGGGGGTGGGCTAGGGTGGCTGCAGCTGAAACCTGGCTGAGACAGTCCAGTTCTGGGGGGGCCCCTGGGCACTGGGGACACACTGCCCGGCACTCGGGGGAGGGGGGACTGCCAGCACTGGGGTTGCGGGCTGCCGGAGACAAGGCTGGCGGCGATAGGGAGGAGAGGGTAAGGGCTCTGGGCTCTGTGAGGTGAAAGGGGTCGGGAGGGGTGAGGCCTCAGGCAGGAGCTGGCCAGGGCTAGCCAACAGGTCACCTGCCACCCATGCTGAGGTGGACTGAGTGGTAGCTAATATTAGTACCCTTTGATGTGGAGTAGGGACGATAATACTGAGAGAATTATACAACTTCAGTAAAAAAAAAAAACCTATTAGTCTTCATAGTAACAGCACATGGAAATTCGTTACCCAGATACTGGTCAGTTAAAGTTTAAAACTCAGGCACTCTCGTTGCTAGTTTTTTCCTTGGCAATCCTGCAGAGAATAGGAGACAGACAATTCTCCTAAATGTAGAAACGTGGCTGTTACTAGTAAAATAAATCACTCCATGTGTACATATACACACACACACACACCCCACACACATACACAAAGAAAGAGGATAACTGGCAAAATGGAATTTAGGCGCCACTTTAAGGCCTCTTTACACCACCGGGACCATAACAGAGAATTCAGGACACAAAAGTCAGGTCTACACTGCATTAGACAGCACAGCGGCCCATGCCAGCTGACTTGGGCTTGTGGGGCTGGTTTATTGCAGTATAGATGTTTGAGCCTCACAGCTCATGGGATCCTAGAGTCTGGGCTCCAGCCTGAGCTTGAACACCTTCTACATTGCAATTAAACAGCGCCTTAATCCAAACATCATGAGCCTGAGACAGCGGGCATAGGTCAGCCGTGGGTTTTTAATTGCAGTGTAGACATGACCAGTTTCTACAGACGCTTAGGGTATGAATAAGATAGTTCCAGCATACCAAAAAGGAGACCATGTGACAGCCTGTTAAACAAATCCCTTCTAGATCCTCAGTTTGTTAAAGAAGGTCACAGGAGAAGTAGCTGAATTGTGCCTATGGGTCTCTGTTGTTCTAGACCCAATTTCATTGATCTCTTTTTGGTTACCAGGCAATAAATCATGAGTCTCATGAAAAGTGTCCCAGTGATTAGAATTGCCCAAGCACGAGAGAGGCTCAAAAAATAATGTTACAATATTCAGTCTCACTAAGGGATACTAAGATGTGAACTGCTCTTGTGTTTTCCCAAGTGGCTGCTCAAATATCTGTAACCCTTGTACTTGTGATATACAGTATGTTTGGACTGTAGCTGCCATTGTATTATATTGCCTCTCTCCTTTGTGTGGCCTACTAGTGTGAAATGCACCCTGCTCTCAAATATATTTAAATGTAATTAAATCAGGCTTTTAGTCAGCATAGCATTTGAAAGGAGCCCTGCGGTCAGCTGACCTCTACTTTATAATGAATGGAAAATTGAGTTGTATGTGGGATTGGAACTTGGAGGGGTCTCTCACTAGTGAGGGAAGCATCCAGGGCCATGCCTACATCCATTTCAGGCCCTTGCCTCAGGGAGGAATTTACTGTTCAAAAACACAACATTCATGAGTTACAAAGAAAGCAATTCCCCAGAGGCTTTTCCATTGCCTGGTTCAGTGACACCCTTCCCTTAAGCCCCTTGCTGGGCCATTTGAAAGCCCTTAACACTTTCATGGCAGTTATACCCTGTCACAGGGATTTTCAAATCCAGGAAATGTAGGATGGTTTTGAGGTGCTCCCCAGCTGACAGATACAAACCAAGTCTCCCTAGAGACTTTCTAATGTTGTGCTCATGGAGAATGGTGAATCTTACTGGTGTTGTGACTGACAATCATTCAGCCCCCTGAAAATAAGCAATTGGGGATAAATATTCTTCTCCACTTCTAAAAGGTGTCATCTAGACTTCATTACTCTGGGAAGCCATCCAGCTCCTTCTCTGAAATACATGCTATATAGGTTAGGGTTACCATAAGTCCGGATTCTCCCGGACACGTTTGGGTTTTTGAGTTATAAGCAGTGCTACGGGCAGAAATTGGAAAAGGTCCGGATTTCCCTCACCTCCCCGTGCAGAGCGCAGCGAGGCCACCGGATTGAGCCACTCCGGCAGCAAGAGCCGCTCCTCCTCCCCTGCTACATTCTCAGATCGCGGCTCTAAAGCTCTTCCCCTCCTCCCTCCCATGCATTCTCAGATCGGATTAGCTTCCGGCAGCTCTAGAACTGAGCTCCTCCCCTCCCCTCCTCCACCCCTACAGCCTCAGATTCCCACCTGGCCCTAGTATCGGGGGGCAGCTGTAGAGATCCTCCTCTCCTGCTCCCCAGTGCACCGCTCCAGCAGCACTCTGCGGGGGGCGGGGACCGGGCTGTGTGCATTGCGCTGGGGAGCGGGGCAGCATGTTGGGCTCTGTGCAGAGCCCAACACACTCTTTTGAGTGACACGGTAAGGGAGCCAGGGCATTGGAGAAGGGGCAGTGGGTTTGGGGGGGGAGGGGCAATCAAGTGACAGGGAACGGGGGATTGGATGGATCAAGGGCTCTGGGGGGGGGGGGGAGATCTAAGGGGTCAGGGAATGGTTGGATAGGACGTTGGAGTCCCGGGGGTCTGTCTGGGAACGGGGGTGTGGATAAGGATCAGGGCAATCAGGGGACAGGTAGAGGGTGGGGTCCAGAGGGGGCAGTTTTGAGGGGGAGTCAGGGGACAAGGAGCTGCAGGGAGGCTTAGATGGGGGGGGGGGGGGGGAGTCCTGGGGGCAGTTAGGGGACAAGGAGCAGGAGGATTGGGAGCTCTGAGGGGGGGTGGGAAGTGGGAGGGAGTGGATGGGGTGGGGCTAGGATGGGCCCTACATCCTCTTTTTTGATTGTTGAAATATGGTAACCCTAACTATTATCTGTAAGTTTATCTCCAGATTGCTTCTGGAGCCTGATGTCCAAAGGCTTCGATCAGGATCAGGGCCCCAGGGTGCAAGACAGTTCCGATCCTTACACTCCATGCAATGGAGCCAGCCAAAAATTGTCACTCTGTGTAAATGGCTTTTTTGGTCAAAAATGGAAATTTCTGTGGAAAATGTCAATTTTCCACAATTTTTGGGGTGTGTGTGTGTGTGTAAAAACCAAACCAACCCACAAATTGTTTTTAGGCGTCGAAACATCTTTTGCTTTGGGGGGGGGTTGCAAAAAAAAAAAAACCAAACACACAAAACAACAAAAAAAACCACCAACAAAAATGACAACTCTTGTAGTTGCCAATTCTTGACCAGCTCTAACAATACAAGATGGGTGAAGTAGGAAGCTCACCTTAGACCAGGGGTGGGGAACCTCCGGCCCAGGGGCCTTATACGGCCCGCCAAAGCATTCCATCCGGCCCGCGCGCGTTCCCGGCCGGCGGCTCCCCGAGGCGCTTCCCGGCCCCTTCGCCGAGCCGCCCCGGGCAGCTCCGCGCTCGGCAAAGAGGCCGGGAAGCGCCTCGGGGAGCCGCCAGCCAGGGATGCGCGCGGGCCACCAGGCGGGGGCGGCTCCGTGAGGCGCTTCCCGGCCCCTTCGCCGAACGCGGAGCCGCTCCCACCTGGCGGCCCGGGGCGGCTCCGCGCTCGGCAAAGAGGCCGGGAAGCGCCTCGGGGAGCCGCCGGCCAGGGATGCGCGTGGGCCGCCAGGCGGGGTGGGGTGGGGGGGGAAAAAGGAGTGGCCCCCGAATGACATTGTAAATCTCCAAATGGCCCTTGGCAGGAAAAAGGTTCCCCACCCCTGCCTTAGACTATTCACAGCATATAAAAACCCTCAGTAGTTACACACAACTGCTTCTCAACCTAGCCTTATTTAGTTGGCTAATAAGTTATTAATGGCTCATATCTTCAGTACACAGCAATAGCTGAATGCCGCCCCACTCCATTTGCTAACCATACACTAGTATGCATTTCAGGTGGAATGTAGCTAAGAAGCCAATTAGACATTTCAAAGCCAGACCACCTTAAAAAATGAAGTTTGTTTTAATCTTTTCTCTTGTTTTGTCATCAAGAAATTATCCGCACTTGAGCAGTCAGCTCAACTAAGCCACTGGCAGAAAAAGACAAGTACAAATAACTTATCCACAAAAAGTAAACACTCCCAATAGTAATGATTTGCATGATGATTCACCTAGAGAGCCCAAATGAGATCAGCACTCCATTGCACTAGGCACTATCCAGTCAATGAGTAAAGTAGTAAGAAATTGTACCTCCTCCTCTGAAATGCTCGTAATCTAAATTCACAAGACAGAGACCAGGAGAAAACTATTATCCTCATTTTACAGATGGGAAACTAAGGCACCAAACTGAGGTGACCCTCCCATGGTTACACAGGAAGTCTGTAACAGAAACTGGGGACTGAACACACATAGCTCAAGACCAGTCCAATGCCTTAATCACAACAGTGTCTATACTTGAGGGGTCTGAAGGTTTTAGAACAGTGGTTCTCAAACTTTTTGTATTGGTGACCCCTTTTGGACACCAGGCCTCTAAGTGCGACCCCCCCCCCAGGGGTCGGGCTGGGGGGGGCTGCTGGCAGCCCTTTGGGGCAGGGGCGGGGGGGCGTGCCTGCAGCCTGCCATGGCAGGGGCCAGGCTGGGGGTGGGGGGTTCCAGGCTGGGGGTGGGGGTGCCTGGAGACAGAGCACATGGAGCCGGCGAGGGGGGGGGGGCGGCGGCAGCCCGCCGCGAGCGGCCTGAGCTCGCAAGGGCGCCAGGCGCCTGCCGCGAGTGGGCTCGGCTCGTGGGGGTGTCTGGAGCCAGCCGGGGGGGGGGGGGGGCCGCGGGGAGAACCAAGGTTTTAGAAGATCTGTATTTGTGTTCTCTCTCTACCCCACGGAGTCCATAGCCACAGAATTTGAATGGCTACTGGTATTTCCCCAAAAGACAGAAGAGTTCTCTCTGGGGCAGGAGCATATTGGACTGCTCCAGGACCACTTCAGAGTGGTGATCTGAAAAAAATGACCCCTCGCCAATGGGGATGGAGTTACATTTCCAGCCCTCCTCAAATCAGAATTTCCCTTTCCATATATATCCACATGGGAGCAACCTCAATTCCCCTCTTCCCCCAAGTGGGATGTCTTGTGTCTACCTTTCATGTGAAAGAGCAAGTGTTCAGGTCATTTGTTTCCAACAGTGTTCAAGGAGACAGAGGCCTCTTGTGCTCAGTGTTGCACAAAACCTGAGAGTGAAAGATGACCCACCGAGCTCACAATCCAGTGACACCATTGAATTCTCTCTGCATACTTTGAAACTGCAAAACCTGGGCCTGGTAGAAAACAAAGCAAGAGAGAAAAATGTGCCTTGTTTCCCACTGGGGCTATAGATATATATTTTGCAGAAGACTGAACAGATAAATTAGTGGTTTCTTTTCTGATAATGTGACTACTTCCAGGAACACTGCAGATCCCAGTGAAGTCATCTGGAGGGAAGTGTAATGCAGAGCAGATGTGCAAGTGCATGAAGAGAAAGCTGTGGAGCCCAAACCTTTCCTGAAACTCCCCCCATACTTTTATGACAACGATCTGCTGGAATATTATTGTTGGCATGGCTAATATAGCAGCCGTCCCATCTCAGCTTCATACTGGAGAACCAAGCTACAGGCCCAATTCATTAAAAGAAGATGTATTGGTGTCAGAGGATTTTGCTATAGATCTTGTTTTCATGAGCTGGGTTCCATCTCGTATTATGTATGTGATTTACACAGGGGATAGAAAAAAACCATCAAGGCAAAAGCTGAAGTAGATCAGAAGCAATTTGGAGCAGATTCTTGTGGTGTGAAGAGATTAACATGGAAATTCGATATGGCACTGGGGGAAAAAATGCAACTTCCACCTGTCCATTGGTGTCAATATGCAGGGAGTGTGGGGGTTGTGGCAGATCTCTGCTATTGTGCTGCTGCACTTCCATGTCAGGAAAGATGCAGAGAGTAGATCTGGCTGTACTCCCTCAACTCCCATTTCCTCCGAAGTGCAACCCGTCCTCACCTTTGGGGACTGCCAGGCTAGTGAGCTATTGTTGCTAAGCAAGTACTAACCTGTGTGCATTAGAGTTTGTGCTCATGTTTGAGAGAGGAATACAAGAATGGTCATGCTGGGTCAGACCAATCATCTGTCTGTCTAGCCCAGTATTCTGTCTTTCAACAGGATGTTGCAAAGGGAATGAACAGAAGAGGACAATTAGAGAGTGATCCATCCCCTGCCAGTTTCTGGGACTGGACAACCACCAAGAGCTTAGGGGCATCCAAGCCATGGGTTTGCGTATCTGACCATCTTGGTTAATAGCCATTGATTATCCTCCATGAACTGATCGAATTCTTTTTTGAACCCACTTATAGTTTTGGCCTTCACAACATCCCTTGGTAACAAAGTTCCACAAGTTGACTATACGCTGTCTGAAGAACTACTTCCTTTTGTTTAAAACCTGCTGCCTATTAATTCCATTGGGTGACACCTGGTTCTTGTTCTTTTGTGAAGGAGTAAATGACACTTCCTTATACACCGTCTCCACACCATTCATGATTTTATAGACCTCTACCATATCCCCCGCAAGTTGTGTCCTTTCCAAATGAAACAGTCCCAGTCTTCATCTTTCCTCGCGGGGAAGCTCTTCCATACCATTAATCATTTTTGTTCTCCTTCGCTGTGCTTTTCTCATTTCTAATAGCTCTTTTCTGAGATGGGGTGAGCAGAACTACAAGCAGTACTCAAGGTGTGGGTGTACCACAGATTTATATAGGGGACATAGAAGGAAGGGAACCTGAGACATAAGCCCAGGTATCAGAGGCCTGGTATGAGGCAGAACCTGCTCACAAAATCTGGCAAAAACAGGGCTGATAATTCAGAAACACAATACTAAGCACAGAGAACTCACAGAAACACATCCCTGATATCAAGTGGTACCAGGACATTCAGAGATCAAGGATGGTATAGAAACATTCCCCAAGGATAACAGGGGCCCACTGACCCCTCCTAAAAGATAAGGTCAGGATAACCTTATATGGACTAGAGATGTTTTGATCCAACCAACATGTACAAGGTAATGGGTAATAACTAGCCATGTCAAGGGACAGTAACTAACTATGTCAGAGGCAGAACTAACTTTGATTGTATCAGGGTATAAAGATTTATTTCAGAGTGAGCATCTTTGTCCAGCCAAGGGAGAAATGGAAAGTCCCATCATTCATTGAGCTGCATCCATGGTCATGGCCATGTGTGTCTTAGTATCCTCATAGTCTGCCTGGTGCTATTACAATAAACCTGACCGGGCACCTTCCACTATTAAACCAAGTCTTGCGGTCATTGGGCAGTTCGATTGTGCAGGTAGTTGGCACAGCAGACCTCTGAGCTGGGACAGCACACAAAGAACACATGCACCCAAACACCTGACAACAGGTGGATGAGGATATTTACTCTCTTATCTATCTCTTTTCTAAAAATTCCTAACATTCGCTATTTTGACTGCCAGTGCACATGGAGCAGCTGTTGTCACAGAACTACCCATAACGACCCCAAGATCTCTTTTTAAGTGGTAACAACTAATTTAGACCCCATAATTTTGCATATATAGTCAGGATTCTGTTTTCCAATATGCATTATTTTGCGTTTGGCAACACTGATTTTCATTTGCCATTTTGTTGCCCAGTCACACGGTTATAGGAGATCCCTTCACAATCTTCTTTAGATTTAACAATCTTGAGCAATTTTGTATCATCTGCAAACTGTTTACCTCCTTTTCCAGATCATTTGATTACATTAAACAGTACTAGTTCTAGTACAGATCCCAGGGGGAAACCACTTTCTCTCCACTGTGAAAATTGACCATTTACTCCTACTCTCGGTTTCCTGTCTTTTAACCGGTTACTGATTCATAAGAGGACCTACCCTCTTATCCTGGGATTTCTTGCTTTGCTTAAGAGCCAAAGGTGAAAGTACACTGGTATAGTGTACTGACAAGAGTTGTACACAGCCAACCATACCAGCAGGTGGCAGCTTCCCCAGGTGGGCAATTTAAAAGGGCCCTGAGCTCCCAGCCACTGCTGGGAGCTCCTGGCCCTTTAAATCCCCAGCTCCTTTAAATCACCACCAGAGTCCTGGGGCTCTTGGCTGTTACCCCAGGGCTCCAGCAGCAGGGCTCTGGTGGTGATTTAAAGGATCTGGGGATTTAAAGCCCCCACCCCTTCTTCCCAACACCCCAACCCACTCAGGACCCCAGCCCTGCATACCAGTAAGGCCCTTAGTTACTTTCACCCCTATTAAGAGCCTTTGTTGAGGGACCTTGTGAAAGGCTTTATGAAAGTTCAAGTGCACTATATCCACTGGATCCCCCTTGTCCACATGTCTGACCACCCCCTCAGAGAACTCTAGAAGATTGCTGATGGACGGTTTCCCTTGAGAAAAACTGTGCTGACTTTGCCAACACATTGTTTTCATCTCCGTGTCTGGTTGAAACTGTAGTGAAGTACAGATTTAACAGTTTTTCTGGACTGAAGTTAGGCTTATTGGCCTGTAATTGCCAGGACTGCCAAATTCTAAAGTCTCCAGAGGCATCACATTAGCTATCCTCCAGTCATCTGGTACGGAAGCTAATTTAAGTGGCAGGTTACATACCACAGGTAGTAGTTATGGAATTTCATATTTGAGTTATTTCAGAACTCTTGGTGAATCCCATCTGGTCATAGTGACCTATTACTGTCTAATTTATCAGTTTGTTCCAAAACCATCTTTACCAACACCTCACTCTGGGTGTTCGATTTGCTATCTAGGAAAACAAAAGAATGGCTCAGTGTGGGAATCACCCTCACCCTCTGCAGTGAAGGCTGATGCAAATAATTAATTTAGCTTCTCTGCAATGGCCTGATCTTCCTTGGGTTAACACCTCAATTGTCCAATGACCTCACTAACTGTTGTGCAGGCTTCCTGCTTCTGATGTACTTAACATTTTTCTTGCTGTTAGTTGCTCTTCTAATTCTTTTTTGATCGGCTTAATTGTACTTTGACATTTGACTTGCCAGAGTGTGTGCTCCTTTCTATTTTCCTTAGTAGGATTTGACTAAGGAAGGGATGCCGTTTTGCCTCTAATACCTCTTTTTCTTTGTTGTCTTTCCAGAGATTGTTACACCTCCTAGGCTATGCCTGTAACGGTTTGTGTCCTTGAGACTGTCCCCAGGGCATAAGTGCCAAATTTCCCAAGTGCTGGGAGACGCTTGACCCCTAGCTTTGTCCCAGGCCCCACACCAATGCCAGCCCTTCCCTCAAAGTCCCATCCCACGCCACCCCACCTTTTCCCAACCAGTTCCGCCGTGTCCTCGCCCCGCCTCCTGCCCACTCCGCAACAGCTATTAGCGGCAGGCAGGAGAGGTGTGGGAAGGGAGTGAGCCACAGGGCCTGCCGGTGGGCATGAAACACTGGGAGGATGGGGTGGAGGGGAAAAGGGAAAGCGGATAGAAGGACTGCCAGTGGGTGCTCAGCACCAGAGGAGAAAGTAAGCCGGTACGTGCCAGTGCGCCGTACCGGGACCAGCTTCCTCAGGAGACAATTTAAAGAGCCTGGGGCTCCCAGCAGGAGCCCCTGGTCCTTTAAATCCCCACAGGAACCCCGGCCACTACCCCAGGGCTCCGGCCGCGGGGCTCAGGAGGGATTTAAAAGGCCAGGGCAGTAGCGGCTGCCACAATACCCAGCCCTTTAAATCCCCAAGGGAGCCCTGCTGCCGGAGCCCTGGGGAGAGGCGGTGAGTGTCCGGTGGGGATTTAAAGGGCTCCAAGGAGGTAGCAGGGCTGGAGTCCTGGGACTCTTTAAATCCCACCAGAGCCCACCGCCACTCTTCCAGGGCTCTGGCAGCAGGGCCAAGTGGGGATTTAAAGGGCCTGGGGCTCCGCTGCACCTGGAGCCCGGGACCCTTTAAATCACCTCTGCCGGGTGAGGCTCCGCCCCCTGATCAGGACTTCCGGCATACCGGTAAGTCCTTTAACTTACTTGCACCCCTGCTCAGCACCCACCATTTCCCCCCATGGGTGCTCCAGCCCCAGAGAACACGTGGAGTCAGCACCTATGGTCCAGGGTCTTTACAGAAGAAAAATGCAAAATATTCTGTTTTTACTACCCCAGAATTTAATTCCTAGGATGAAGTAGCCTAAATGTCTTAAATTGTAGCTTCCAAAAAGAGGTGTGTGTGTGTGTCGAAGGAAAAACTAAGGATATCAGACAGAATGCACCAAGCTAATACTAACTTCACCCAAACTAAAATGAACAGCAATGTACATCCCAGTATTATATCCTTATTGGCCATGCTATTACCCCGTGTCGCTGCACACCACATCTGTACGAAAAGGGTTTTTTGCCATATGTATTAATGCAAACTAGTTAAAGTTACATCTTATTTGTTTTTCTCTTAGGGCTGCAAAGTTTTATATGCTGTAGTGACAAGTGTAACAAGCCATTATTCTACAACAGTATTCAGAAAGCATGTGATGCACACTCTAAGGCAGGGGTGGGCAAACTACAGCCCGCCAGCTGAATCCAGACTGAGCTGTTTTAAGCCAGCCCGCAAGCTGCACCAAAGTCGGAGTGCAGGGTCAGGCGCACCATGCGGCTCCAGGAAGCCGCCGCATGGCCCTACTCCAGCTCCTATGCACTCCAATGAGAGCTGCAGGGGCGGTGCCTGCGAATGGGGCAGTGTGCAGAGCTGTCTGGCCGCTCCTTTGCATAGGAGCCAGGGAAGGGACATGCTGCTGCTCCTGCTTGAGGTAAGCGCCTGCATCCCCTGAGCCTCTCCCCACACCCCAACCCCAATCCCCCTCCTGATCTCCAAACATCTCAATCCCAGCACCCTCCTGCACCCCCAAACTCCTCATCCCCAGCCCTACCCCAGAGCCTGCACCCCCTCCTGTACCTGAACCCCAATTTTGTGAGCATCCATGGCCTGCTATACAATTTCTATTCCCTGATGTGGCCCTCGGGCCTGAAAGTTTGCCCATGACTGCTCTAAGGAGACCATCTAGCCAAGGCAGTTGTGCAGATATAGGTGAACACTACAAAATGCTTTCTGCAAACATTCATCTATGTTTAAAGCCAGTTCATTTTGACTGTGTCCATGCCTCTCTGTGGTTCACTTTCCATGCACAGCCACCTGAACATATTAGCAGCCAGAATGGTTGCAGAAATGTTTAATAAAAAGGAAGTGTGATGTGAAGCACTTTCTGTGTTTAATTTAACGGGTTGATGTTTCACTTGTGTTCAGGAGCTGCTTTGCAAAGGCCCTGCAGGTGTTCAAGGGCACAGAGCCTCGCTCAACAGAAAAAACTAAACTAAAATTTGGGAACCTTCACAGAGGGAGCTTTGTAAGTCCCGGTCTACACTTAAAACTTTTACAAGAATCACATCCCTCATCATCAGAGTTAATTTTTGCCAACAGCTATACCAGTAAAAAACCCCGTGTAGACCGTTTTACTAGTATACAATTGCGATATAGCTTTTTTCATTTCACAAACAAGAATAAGCTCTGCCACTATAAAACTGTGCAGTACATAAGTGCAGACAAGCTCAAAAGTGAATATTCATGCTGTAAACCAGAGTCTGAGAATTACACTCATCCAGTCAGAGAGCAGGGAACAGAAACACTCCATGTGACCCATGTGCAATCAAAACTGACCACTGCAAAGTCCAAATACTGAAAATTGACAAACTGCTCATGAGCAGTCTAGAGATCAAGAAGTTATTCAATGAGTAATTTTACCAAATTAATTCTGGTAAGTCGCAGTCTGCTTGTAGATAATTCACAAAGAGAGGCAGAAGTCAAATACATTGTCACAAATTGGGAACATTTGTAGTATTCTTTACTTTGGGGACTGTAACCCCCATATTCCTCATTTTCACAAAATCATCATCTTACATATAAAACATGCCTTGTAAGGTATCAGGGGAAAGGTTATGATCTGCTGATAGGCATTTCTCTATACGTATATCACTGATGTATGTGAAGTTATGAGAATTGTGTAGTATGGTTGTCACTAAAACATGCTGTAAGTTGGAGGAATCAAGCAGATATTAACGCCCCAGAGGCAACAGCAAGGAAAATAACCCAGGTGGGCGTCAAACAGCCCATCAACAGCCATTGTCCAGCAAGCGAGCTACAATGAAATGACTCAACAGCATGGGGCCACACCAAGAGAGTTGCTCAACCTTGCTTGGAAAGACTCAGTACTGCTCACCTGACTCTGAAGGGGGGGGGGGGGAGGTCAAAGCCAAGAGGGAAAAAGGAACAAACAATAGAAGGAAGAGGTGTTTGCCCTGCTCTTCCTCTCTCTTCCATCTAGATCTACAGATACCACATCAAGCAACTGAAGCACTGATCAAAGGGGAGAGCTGGGCTGAAGGGCGACCGGCCAGTCTGTGGTGAGAAAAATCCAAGTTTGTAAGGGCACTGAAAGTGTTAAGATCAGCTTCAAACGTGTTTTGCTTTTATTTCATTTGACCAAATCGGACTTATGATGTTTTGATTTATAATCACTTAAAATCTTTAGAGTTAATAAATGTGTTTGTTTATTCTACCTGAAGCAGTATGTCTGGTTTGAAGTGTGTCAGAGGCTCCCCTTGGATAACAAGCCTGGTGCATATCAATTTCTTTGTTAAATTGACAAGCTCATAAAAGCTGGCAGTGTTGAGCGGACATAACTGGACACTGCAGGACGGAGGTTCCTAGGGTTGTGTCTGGGACCAGAGATATCGTCTAGTGTCATTTGATTGCACAATCCAAGGAGCAGCTTACACGCCAGAGGCTGTGTGAGAACAGCCCAGGAATGGGGGTTCTCACAGCAGAGTAGGGTCAGGCTGGCTCCCAGAGTCAAGGATTGGAGTGACCTCGCAGGTCACCGGTCCAGATAACCCCAGAGGGGAACGTCACACAGCTCTAAGATTATATTTAGCTACCATGCTAACTCAAGCCATATCTATCTAGCCACGCGAGACAGGGAGAGTGCTAGCCACAGCAGACCCACAAAACAGCTGTGAAGCATGCTTTTAGTAGAATGAGAACACACAACTAAATATTTACCCTTGTCGTTTCGTGTATTGTTTGAGTGAGATTAAGAGGATTGCCTCAATTAGGATTTACCATTGACACTATTATACACAAAAAAATTACCTTAAAAGATTGTTAAAGTTGCAAAGTCAAATGCTTAAAAAGTTAGGAAATACCGGAACTAAGGTTGCCTGGGAAACCCCAGTACAGCCGCCTCGTGCAGTATGTATGCATTATGACAGAGTCTTTAATTAGATGGTCACATACTATTGCTTTGCACAGAACCACTGCCTCATCTAGTGCACAGGACTGAAAACACCAAACTGTGATGAGGTGTGTTCCCCCCCCGCAGGACTGGATGAGGTTAAAAGCCAGGACCTAGAGTAGAGGGTGTCCCTACCAGACACTGATTAAGTGACACTGGGAGGGCAGTGAGCAGGAAGACTCCTTAGCCCATTTGTCAAGAGGGACTGTGATACCCAGGAAGGAGGGAACATGTCTGGTGACTCAGGCAGAGGGTGGAGTTATGAAGAGGAGGCTGCGGTTCCTAAAGTGAGAACAGGATGGGTGAGACATCACCAATGGAGGGTGCAATATCTGGAGAGAGCTCGTCCTCAGGGCAATCAGGAAGAGGCACCACCAGCATCACACATGTTCAAGAGGAAAACAAAATGTCAAATAGCTGTTCAGTGTGGGGCCCCAGCCCCTATTCACTGCACACTATTCAAATGATGCTCTGAAGAGACAATTATTAATTTCCTCACAGGCTTTCCTATGGTGCCCATCACTGCAGTACTGGAGTGCTTCACAAACATTAATGCAGTCTTCACTATACCCCCGTGAGATAGGGCAGTGCAATTAGCCCCATTTTACAGCTGGGCAGCCAAGGCACACAGAGGCTAAGGGACTCGCCCAAGGTCACACAGGAAGTGTGTGTGGAGAAGGGAATCTCAAATCCTAAGCTAGTGTCTTAACCACGGGTGCTTCCTGCCTTTCAGTCCCATTCTCCGCCACCCCAACTCCCTGTCGAGCCATTCAGAGTTCCCTTCTCCTGTCTCCAACCCACCTCTTCCTCTCCCCACCACTGGTTCCCAGTACTGTCTCCCTTCCCTGGCTCCTCATCCAATCTTGGACTCTCCCTGCGATGGGGTTTGCTCTACTCACCACTGGATGCCGTCCTGGGGATTAGTGCAGTCAAGAACAGTGAACCTTCCAGCAATTGCCAACCAGTTTCTCCTCTACAGCCCCTCTTGAGCTCTCAGGAGCCACAGCTGCCCTCTTCATGATTCCAGCTACTGTGGTTCCCCTTCCAAGGGGGAGGGGGGAGTATCAAGGTCCTTGCTCTTCAGCAGTCTCAGGAAGTCTTCTGCTTTACTGCCTCACAGTGCCATTCCCTCAGTGGGGGTAATCTGGGCCTACCCTCAACTCTGGGTTCCAGTTCAGGGACTTTCTACACAGCAGTACAGGTCCACTTCCTGCACCTTGCTGCCTTTCCCTGAGCCACTACCATACCGCCTGACCTCCCCCCACTCCTCTGTGTTTGACAGTCTCTTCACTCCCTCTTCCCAGGGAGTAACTTTGGCTCCAGACACTCCTGTCTCTTTCTGGGGAGTGCCAGCAGCCTTTCCCAGCAGCCCCTTCTGTTGCCAGCCTCCTGGCTTATATAGATCCCGCCTGTTACCCACAGGTGAGGGTCTCTCTAATTAGCTGCCTCCAGCCTGTTTGCAGCCTAATTAGCTGACTAGGACCAGCTGGGCCAATTCCGCTCTTGTCGGACCAGTATGCAAGGTGTAATTTTTTTTCAATGGTCAGATATGGGTGGATTTCCATGAGGATGGCAAAAAGACATACCTAACAAGACATGACTGGCACCCCAGCCCATGGGGGATGTTAGAGCATTTATTACAAGGGCTCAAGATTTTTTTTTATTATAGACAGAACAGTTTTTCCCTGAGCCTTGTCCTCAGAAACAAATTACATTTTCCAGAAGCAGATCAGCCCAAACATTTAAACTGAATACAGGGTCCTATAATGGGAAGTGTCAGGCAACCTTCAAGGGTGGCAGGTTTGTAGAAATTTTGGTGGTGCTCAGAACACCTAGGACCCACTCCCCTGCAAACCCCCTCCCCTGCCTAAGGCTCTGGGAGGGAGTTTGGATGGGGGAGGAGGTCTGGGGTGCAGGCTCTGGGCTGTGGATTGGGGTGCAAGCGGGGTGCAGGCTCTGGGAGGGAGTCTGGGTGCAGAAGGGGAGGGAGGTCAGGCTCTGGGAAGGAGTTTGTGTGCTGGGTGCAGACTCTGGGCTGGGAGTGGAAGAGGGGGTGAGGGGTTCAAGTTCTGGGAGGGAGTTTTGGGGTGAGGGGGATGGGGGTGCAGGAGGAAATTTGGGGGCTGGAGGATGTGTGCGGCAGGGGTGTGGTTGCAAGCTCTGGAAGTGGATGGGGGGTTTGGTGCTTACCTGGGGTACCCCCTCTGGCAGCAGTTCCTAGGACAGGCCGGCCGGGGATGGGGTGTCTCTGCACGCTGCTGTCCCCAGGTACTGCCCCCACAGCTTCCCCTTGGCCACGGGGCATTTGGGGGTGTGGGCAGTGGGACAGTGCTAGAGCCCTGCCTATAATAATGCTTCAAAATGATCTATAAAATGTAACATTTTTAAAGGCGTTACCGCACATGGGATTCAAAATGAATGATTGAACTGAGGAAGCCATATGAGAATCCATTCTGATCTGAGTAACCAGAGGGGATCCCTCCAGTTTTCCTATAGACTGTGATTAGATTGACTTCAAGAGCAGCTCTGAGCTAAAGTGACAGTGTCCCAGTGTTTCATATGGGCTTCTGCTGAAATTGGATCACTAGATTTACATTCTGTACTAATTGTATAATGTAGCGACTAAAAACAATCCACTGATTAAAACAAGGTGACAACAAGAATCCCCACAAGTCAGCTGTTTTGATATACAAATAACTAATTTAAAAATACTGGTCCAGGTTTAGAAACAGAGCAGTGGGTGCTTGGTAAAGGTGAACCACTGATTTGGCAGGGATATTTTCTGGGTCACTAACGCTTCTCTTTGCCTGTTTTTTTTTCTTTATAAGGGCTAAATTTCCAAAGCTGGGTGCTTAAAACCAGAAACCAGTGTTAAATCACACAGGTACTGATTTAGGTGCCTGACATTAGTTCTGCATGAAAATTTAGCCACCAAAACGCAGTCTCTGGTTTTCTGACTTCTCCTCATTTCAGCTCCTTTGAATCTATTTTGTTGTATCTTTTTCACTGATGTCTGTTTTCCCTAAAGCCGTGTCTCTCTCATTGCAGGAGAGATGGGCTATCTGAAGTGAGCTGGCACAGAGCTTTAAAATAATAGCAACGTATATCTTGAAAGAATGACCTGGCTAGAACTAAGGGCACAAGTTCTTCTGATCTTAGAGAGAGAGAGACCTGGACATAATGAAAATTCATTTCATGCAAATAAAAGCCATGCAGAATCTCTCCACTTAATTCAGTTTTGAAAAAAGCCAATTAGATGCATCTTGAGAAGCAGGATGAAGAATCTGATCCAAAACCCATTGGAGTTGTCATACGTATGAAGTGCCTTAGAATTACTGTTTTACCTGTAAAGGGTTAACCTGAAGCAGAAGAGGGAATGACGTCTTGGGGATGCAAATTCCAAAAGACAAAGGAGTTTAGTTTCACTTTTTCCCAGGCACTCGGCCTGCCTCCATCTTCTCCCCGGCTCTGGGGAAAGGAATCACCTTTCTACTCATCTCTTGATAAGTTTCTAAGTCAGCCTGGCAGTAAGTGAAATTGTTAATTGTATAAGCTTGTAATCGATCTATGGTGTCTTTAACCTCATCAGGGAGAGAAATCCCAAGGGAGGGGTTAAGACTAGGAACTGAGTATCTGTGAAGTCTGTGTAAGTTGCATGCTTTTCTCTTTTCTTTATTAAACCTTTTTGTTGTTATAGGAATCGTCTGTGTTCTCAATCTTTCCCAGGTAGCAAGGGGGAAGGGGTGTTACTTGGGGTTTTAATGTGTCCCACTCCATAGTTTTGGGGTAATCACGTTAATGGTGGCAGCGGATTCCAAGCCCCAACTGGAGAAGTTTGGGTTTTGGGGGAAAAGATTTAACCTAGGCTGGGAAAGTAGCTTGGAGTTAATTGGTCTTTCATATAAGAGAGCCCCACATCTTTACCCTAGAGTTTAGAGTGGGGAAGGGTCTCTTACAGGAGTCAATGGGATTTAAAGCCCTTTCCCCTTGCTTTTCAGTACCATATCTCACCAAGTCATGACTGGTTTTTGTATTGACATTGGGTCTGATGCTCCCCTACGTGGATGTAACATGCACAGGGAATGGAGGCAGAAGCTGCACTCATTTCCTTACAAATCTTCTACTAAGCAGTGTGTGATTGGTCTCCTGTGGAAGAGGCCCCAGGTTACAATTCCTAGACCTGCAGACCTCCAGCACGGGTGGATGGAAAAGACATGTGCACAGAGACCCTTGGCCACTCCCCATCTCTCAGCAGCCTCGCTACAGTGGAAGGGGCTCACTGTACTTCCAGGTACCCTGGGAAGCCCCTCTTTGGGTTGTGAGAAGGGGAGGGGAGTTCCAGAGTACCGAGGTGGGCAGGGATGGAAGTGATGGACATTTGAATCTGGTTTGGGGAAAGTAGTTACCCCAGTGGGGAACAGCTGTGGGAGAAAGCCCCACTTTCTCCCGGTCTATGGATTGGCTAGCATGGGGTTTCAGTGCCATCAGGGTGGGTGTCTGTGGGGACAGGGGAATGCTGTGCATTTGGCATTACTCAGCTGCCCTCCCTCCAGACTCAGTCCATGGCTTCAAGTTGCTCACTAGAGTGCTCCAGAATCCACTGACGTCAGTGGGAGTCTTTCCACCGACTCCAGCAGGCACTGGCTCTCACCTGTTTGTGTATTAGACCAGCGGCTCTCAACCTTTCCAGACTACTGTTCCCCTTTCAGGAGTCTGATATGTCTTGCGTACCCCAAGTTTCACCTCACTTAAAATCTACTTGCTTACAAAATCAGACCTAAAAATACCATGTGTCACAGCACACTGTACTGAACAATTGCTGACTTTCTCATTTTTACTGTATCGTTCTAAAATAAATCAGCCAGAATATAAATATTGTACTTAGTGAACAGTACATAGAGCAGTACAAACAAGGCATTTTCTGCATGACATTTTAGTTTGTACTGACTTCACTAGTGCTTTTTATCTAGCTTGTTGTAAAACTAGGCAAATAGCTAGATGAGTTGATGTACCCCCAGAAGACCTTTGTATACCCCAGGATACACGTATCCCGACCTGAGAATCACTGTATTAGAGGACCACTGAATTAGATGAATCTGAAGGATTAAAGTCCAGCATTTTCAAAGCTGGGTGCATAAAGGTAAGCACCCAACTACATGGTGATCTCAGAGGTGCTGAGCACCCACGGCCAATGGGAGCCACAGGTGTCCAGCACTTGTGGAGTGTCAACAGGCAGCACATCCTTAGGGGAGAGGAAGGTGCCTGCAATCTGCTCCAAGGTAAGCGGCAGGCGCTTGGCATATTGCCCAAGAGAGAGGGGTCCCTACGTGCAAAAATTTGGCTGCCCAGCCTTTGCTACACAACCAGGCGGAGATAAGTCACAGCACACGTCACTGGGACAGCAGCTCCCAGAGCGGCCGAGCACAGCCTTAGAACACGTCTTACGTGGTGTGTTTCCAGCTGATCTGTGGTTTGTACAGAGTTAGCAGCTTCAAGCATTGTCCAATGGGCTGTGAGTGAGGCGAGCACTCTCACTATCGATGGATGGAAGAGACCTATAGTGAGGAACAAGGAGACATTTTGCCGTGTGGAAAGGGCTTTTTCGAGAAATAAAGATGAGGAACAAGGAAATAACACCTATAATAATATGTTACAGTGTAGTGGTCCCTTCCTCCCAAGAAGGGAGGGAGACCACCCTACCTCACTCCAGGCGGCCAGTAATCAGTAGTCTATGGGGAAGCTTTGGCCTTCTGGGGGAGGGGGCAGAGTGCAAATGGTCTTGGGCCCACAGCCTCCTGGGGCGGACAGCAAGAAACAGTCTATAAAGGAAAGCTCTGGCCTCCTGGGTGGGACAGAGCCACAAACAGTCTTTGCCCTGCAGCCCCCGGGCAGGGGCAGATGCCAATTAGCAATTGATGGCTCCACAGGGTAAGCCAACAGCACAGTACAGGTCTTACAGCCAAAAGGGGCAGTTTGGCTGCCACCCCAGGAGTGGGGTCAGCAGCAGAGGATAGGGGGACCCAGCCCCACCCAACTCCACAGGTCCCAGCCCAGGGCCCTAACACTGGCAGATGCGTCCCCCACTGGGTCAGTGGAGATCTTGCCGAAACACACTGACTCATTCATTGGCAGCAAAACCAGACTAAAGTCTTGTTCTCCTGGGCTACTTCCTACCACAATCCGGGAGTAGGGCCCCACAATCCAAAGGTTCTCCATCTCCTCGGGGTACTTGGCAGCCAGCAGTCCCCACAGCTCCCCAGGGCATTTGTCTGGTGGCAGTTCCAGCAGCTCCTCGGGGTACTCATCTGCTTCCTTTGGCTGCAGGGTGCACCTCCACTCACGGCCTAGTCCAGGATCCTGTCGAGATCTCAGCTCCCTGGAAGAAACATCTGCTCCTTCCGGTGCTTCATCACCAACTGAGCTCCAGGATTCTCCTATCCTCAGTTCTCCTATTGTGGTGAAGGGGGTGGAGTGAATTTAGCTCCTCCCACCAGAGGGAGTGTCATGGTCTCTCATTCTCCGGTACAGAGAGGCCACTCCGCTTCACTACATGCATTATATAGTATCTTCTCACTTGTAATCCTCAAAGGTGAGGCTTATTTCCGTTTTGCAGATGGGAAAAATGGAAGCACAAAAAGCTTATGTGACTAGCATTAAGTTACAAAATCAGTGAAGTCCAGAAATAATCTGCGTGGGACTCGGGGAGTGGGGTCATTTATAGCCTGAATCCTTGGAATAGGTGGATGGAAATAAAGCTGTGTGGAGCATTACTAACCTCTCCTCTCTTCCTCTCCCAACACAACTAGTGCTGGGTTTGCTACAATGTGACACTGTGGACAAGTTTGCTGAATTCACAGACTTCTCAGCCAGCCAAGGGACATATTTTGAGAAAACCTGGATTAAGTTAGGGAGCCAGCTGGAAACAAGGCAAAACTTGGTGATCCTGGCAAAGTTTTGCTCTTTTTTCTGATCATTCAAACGGAAATATAAAGGAAAATGTAAAGGGATGAGACTAGAAAAATTCAGACTCCACAGGGCATAGTGAAGGACAAGGAACTTTATTCTTACTTCACT
Source organism: Sternotherus odoratus (assembly GCA_032164245.1). Taxonomy (NCBI): domain Eukaryota; kingdom Metazoa; phylum Chordata; order Testudines; family Kinosternidae; genus Sternotherus; species Sternotherus odoratus. The sequence continues at coordinate 199,387,604 of JAVMKO010000002.1, read as the reverse complement.
CATGTCTGTTGGGCTCCAAACTACCTCACTGGGACTCCCTCCCTTGAAAGATAAGTGTCCAAGCCCCAGCTCTCCTCCCCCAGATGAGTGACCTCACAATCAGACTAACATACAACAATCCCTTTTCCAGCTACTCTCCAGACACCCTGATTCCCACCGCCATGGACAATAGGTGCATTCAGCTGAACATCACCATATTTACCACCTAACTGCCTGAGACTTCTTGCTTTTAAACAATCACCTTCAGTTTATTTCCTATACAAGCGTCTAGTGCCACATTTGCCTATCCACAGAGATGAAAGTAAGCCGGTATGCACCGGTACGACGTACCGTAAGAGCCGGTGCGCTGCCCAGGGCGCTCGGCTTTCCCAGGCTGCAAGTTAAAGGGCCTGGGGCTCCCAGCAGTGGCTGGAGCTCCAGGCCTTTTAAATTGCTGCCAGAGTCCCACTGCTGGAGTCCTGGGGTAGCAGCGGCAGGGCTCCGGACCCTATTTAAAGGGTTGGGGATCCCGCTGCCTCTGCCGCCCTGGTACTCAGGCTTCCCAGCCCTCCATTGCCCCCGGACCCTGCTGCCTCACCCCATTGTTTAATTTGTAGTGAAATAGGTGCCAGGACTCAGCCTGGGCAAGCCCCAGCACTGGCTGAGCAGCCGGAGAGTGGCCGGAACCAAAAGGCGCAGGGTGCAGAAAAGAAAGGCATCCCAGTTGCATCGCTACAACAGAACATCAGCCTTCCCCCAGGAGTCCCAAGATCGGCCCTTGCTCATTTTCTGAAAACCCGCAAGACCACAGCACAGAGTGTGCAGATCGTCCATTGCTTGAAACTTCCTCTCCCTCTACCCCTGGCCCACTTCATTCTCACTTTGGAGGGATGCAAGTTTTCCCAGATCCCTTTGGCTCACCACTGTTTACAATACCTCTTTAAACATCAGCCCATTGGCTAAAGGACAATGCTAATTACACCCACATGAACCAGCTTCTATGTGTATCAGAGACTTTCTGTACATTTTGCACATGCCGACACCTTGCAGAGATTAGACGTTCTCCACAGCGATTTCCTTGCCAGCCCCAGCACGGTGCTGTGCGACTGAACGCTGCATGAAATCAACTCTCTGGCAGCTGCTTTTAATCACTCCATCGGCAACATCTGAAAGCATGTGAGAGTAATCATGTGATGAAAGAGGGACAAGGTTAAGCAAAATCAGAAATGTCCTTGTCATCATGGACAGCACTCAGGTAAGTCAATCTTCTCCCACCTGCAGGGAAGCACAGAACAAGGGCTAACAGGCAGAACCCCAGTCTGGAGAATACCGTCTGGAAATGTACAAGAGTTCAGGCTCTTTAAAACATGATTACACCCAAGTACTTCCATCAACCGTCCAGCAGGTGGTGCTGTTGTTAAGCCTTTCCTGCCTCAGTCTCTCCCCACATGTAATGAAAGGATGACCCATAGGTATGGGGCGGGAAATGTGCATGGGTGGCTGAGCAGCTGCGTTGTACTTGGCAAGAGCTGTTAATGAATCCATCTTTCCCCCCCATTTATTGGCATATATTTCTTAAACATATTCACGATGAACCTCGTCGCACTGGTGGGAAAACAGGGTGTATTCAGGGTGCATGGAGATTTGCACAGAAAGCAAATGAGCCAATTTGAAACCTTTGCTCTCCTAGTTATCCTGGTTCCATAGAATCAGGCAAGCACATAAAGACAAGAATGTATTTAGCAGCAGGAAACACCAACCTTATGATTTCTTTCAGTCACACCTAGAAAACACATACCCAAGTACAGGGAAGCTGGGCTTTGTTCCTGCCCCTTTCGTGCTTATACTGCACTGGAGCTCCTGCCCCTTGGCATTATACGCACACCTGTATGTATCCCATCGGACTTCAGCCATTGCAGACCCACCAAGTGAGTGACTTTGTGCATTTTCACTCTGCTCATACTTATGCCAATGCAACCCTGATAACAGACCGTGCAGAAGACAGACAGGTATTCGAGGGACAAATATCAACTGCAGCCTTATCTTTATTTATAATTGAACCGCATTAGCAAGAAACTGAACCAGAGACCTCTGCTGCCAAAAAGCAGCTGAGGTCAGGCCCATTTCCGTTCCTTCTGCAGTATAAAAACATATAGGATCATAGAAACATAGGGCTGGAAGGGACTGCAAGAGATCATCTAATCCAGCAGCCCCCAGGCTGAGGCAGGACCAAGTATACTTAGATCATTCCAGACAGATGTTTGTCTAAAACTTGTTCTTAAAATCTCCAATGATGGGGATGTCACAATCTCCCCTAGAAGCCTATTGCAGTGCTTAACTATCCGTATAGTTACAATTTCCCCTGCTAATATCTAAATCTCACTTGCTGCAGATTACGATAATTATTTCTTGACTTTCCTGCAGTGGACATGGAAAACAATTGATCACTGTTCTCTTTGTTACAGCCCTTAACACATTTGAAGACTGTCATCAGCTCCACTCTCTGTCTTCTTTTCTCACAACTAAACACACACAATTTTTTAAACACTTTCCTTATAGGTCAGGTTTTCTTAACCTTTTATCATGCTTGTTGCTCTCCTCTGGACACTCTCCAATTAGTCTACATCTCTCTGAAAGTACGGCACCCAGAATTGGACATAGGACTCCAGCTGGGCCCTCACCAGTGCTGAGAAGAACAGGACAATTATCTCCTGTGTCTTACGTATGACACTCCTATTAATACAGCCCCAAATGATATTAGCCTTTTTCTCAACTGCATCACAGTGTTAACTCATATTTAATTTGTGATTCCCTGTAATTCCCAGATCCTTTTCCTTTGTCTATCCACTTATTCCTCATTTTGTATTTGCGCATTTGATTTTTCTTCCTAAGTGTAGTACTTTGCCTTTGAAGCCAAACCTCTCCCGGCCTTGTGTTTCTCACATATTTTACAAGCATACTCTCCTCTCCATTATACAAGTCATTAATGAAAATATTGAATAGTATCGGATTCAGGACTGACTACCATGGGACCCCACTAGACATATCCTAGCAGTTTGACAATGAATCATTGATAACTACTCTTTGAGCATGGTCTTTTAAGCAGTTGCGCACCTTACAGTCATTTCACCTAGACCCCATTTTGCTAGTTTATTTATGAGAATGTCTTGTGGCACTGTCAAAAGCCTTACTGAAATCAAGATATCACATCTGCTTCTTCCCCACTATCCACTAGGCTGTTACCTTGTCAAAGAAAGAAATTAAGCCGGTTTGACATGATTTGTTCTTGACAAATCCATGTTGTCTATTAATTATTACCTATTATCCTTTAGACACTTGCAAATTGATTGTTTAATAATTCATTCCAGGTATCGAGGTATCAGAATTAGACAGACTGGTCTATGATTTCCTAAATCCTTTTTGTTCCCTATTTTAAAAACTAGGCACCCTGTTTGCTCTTCTCCAGGCCTCTGGCTCCTCTTCTGTTCTCCATGAGTTCTCAAAGAGAATCATTAAAGATTCTGAGTTTACTTCAGCTAGTTCCTTCAGGAAGAATTTTGTCAGTCCCTGCTGACTTGAATACATCTAACTTACGTAATATTCTTTAACCAGTTTTTACCTATTCTGGCTTGTGTTCCTTCCCCTTGTTTTTAATATGAATTGTGTTAAGGATCTGGTCACAATTACTCTTTTTAGTGAAGACTGAAGCACAATGAGCATTAAACACCACAGTCTTCTTCAAGTCATCTATTATGGCTCCCCTTCCCCGCAAAATAATGGACCTAAACTTTCCTCCATCTTGCTCTTTCTCCTGTGTGTTTATAGAACTGCTAAATGTAACTTAGTCTCTCTGATTTTGAATGGCAGATTGGCATATGAGGGAATTCTCCCAGTACAGAAGCTTCATAGGAGCCATATACAAGACCCTACACATTCCCCCCACACCAGCCCCTGGTGCAAGGGCATGCTTGGGGGGACAGGAGAGGGTGTGGCTGGAGTCCTTAGTGCTCTATTTTAGGCTGCAGATCAATCCACAAGCTATATGTTAGGGTAGTCTTCACTACCCGCTGGATCGGCACATCCATCTTAAGCAATCGATCTTTTGGCGACCAATTTATCGCGTCTCATTAAGACGTGATAAATCGATTGCCAGCGGTGCCTCCATCAACTCCAGAACTCCAGCTTGCCGAGAGGTGCAAGCTGGAGTTGATGAGGGAGCGTGCCACTGACCGCCATTACCATTAGGATGGCAGGTAAGTCGGCCAACGATACGCCGACTTCAACTATGTTATTCACATAGTTGAAGTCGGCGTATCTTTGGTCAATCCCTCCCCCTACTGTAGACCAGCCCTTAGAGTAACCCAATATTTTTAAGCCCCGTTTGACATCCCCATGTCTGGGCTATGCCTCCTGGGAGGTGCTGTATAGAATCTGGCACAGGAGCTAACTACTGAGCTAAAGGAGGACCAAAGTTTGAGAGCACGACTAGTGCACAAGAGATTGAGTTCATGAACTATTTTTCCCCTTGGAAGTCTCTGTACTAGGCTTAGCTGTATTAGGCTTTTGAAGTCAAATAAGATCAGACATGCTTAAACCAGAGTAGTTTGTCTTATAAATACTTCCATCACCACAGCCCTGGCTTCCTGGGCCAGGTGCTACTATCTCAGAAGTCCTAATTCAAGAGATTCAACATAGACTTCAAAAGTCATCATTGTTACCCCACCATGTCTGAGACACCCTCCTCATGTCCTGTGATGGACCTAGGAAGACACAGCAGTATTTCAGACAGCACAGTAGCATCACTTCTCAATAGAGTCTGCTGTACTGGGGTTAGAGGACTGGTGGCTTTAAAAGTTCAATAGAGCCACCCCATAGTTATGCCTACTCAGGAGACCACCCTCCAAGGGACAACATCTGTGGACTCAGTCTCTCTTGCTCGATTTCCCCCTCCACAAAGAACAAAAGCCCATGTTGCTTTCAGTCTATAGGACTTATTTCCAATTAAGGAAAACAAAAGGGAAAGAAAGAACACCTAGGAAGTCTCCATGCAACAGAGAACAACGCGCTCAGTGACATCCGGCACCTGAGCTGACGCACAAAGCAGCAGCTGCCTCTGTAGCAACTCCTCCATGTGTAAAGGTGCTGTGTAACAGAAAGAGATTGACATTTCCTGTCAGTTACATCCATCCATCCAACTGGAAGCAGGAAGTCTCCAGGCACTCTGGATGGGGAGGGGTGGTTGGTTAGTTGACGCTGGCACTTTGAAAATGTAAAGTGTTCTATGAGCTCAAACTCTTGTCCCTTTACCTGCCATGTTCCGTGAGTTTTGAAGGGCTTAGTAAACTGGAATTTCCAATCATCCGGGGAGTGGTAATTCTCTCTGGGTTTCTTGCATAAGGGGAAGTGGAGCGAGGGCAGAAACACACAGTAACATTACTGAAGGAAGAGTGGGCCCCACTAGGACTGGCTGGACAATACAGGAAGTTTAATCTAGTCTCTTTTCACACTGGTGTTGCCACTAAGGAGACACAAATTGAGGTCAATGGTGTAAAATTAGTGTAAGTGAGAGGGGCCTCAGGGCCAGAGCTGAGCTGAGCTGACCAGAGACACTCTCTAGATAGGATTTCCACTCATCAGACAAACTAGCTGTTTTTCTCTTCCCAGCAGCAGCAGCCACAAGGGGAAGGGGCTCTTTGGCTCATCTGTTTCCTGCTGGATATTAGGGAGAAGCTAGGAAAAGCCATCAGCTTTCTTGCTCATGACATTTTTCTATATAAGGGCACAAACCCCGTGGTTGGTTCGATCCAACCTGTGGCAGTGGGGAGGGGTGGCTGCAGGAGATGGGCTAATATCCCATACAGGGGAGAAGCAAACAACCAAAAATGCTAAAGTTAAGCTCTAGGCTGACAGAAGATCAGAGTCCAGCTGAAGCCCGTTTCAACAATCTACTGGCAGGAAAGAGCTTTGTTTGGTTTCTTGTATTGTCTTTATGGGAGTGAGGTTTTGTCTGTCTCCCAAAATGAATTCCCTGGCTTAATAGCTCTACTGGAGTAATGAATCTCTTTAACTATTTCTCTGTTTTTAATGTATAGACAGGCCTTGTACAACTCTCCAAGCAGGGCCTTACGAATTTCTTAGAAGCAGAGCATAGGGGTGAGGTGAACTCACCTTCTTTCCAGCTGCCTGCTTTTACTGTGTCTGAGGTGCATGGGGATTGACCTTTGAGTAGGCCCGGGAGTCAACCAGCACCTGGAAACCGGGTGAGGGGTGTTGGAGGCTATGCAGACTAATGCTACACAACAGCTGATTGACCTCACCTGAATAGTGGGTCCGTCCTCCCAAGTGCTTATTTTGTTCTCTCACAAACACAGCTGAGGTGTTTCTGAAGCAGGATATGGATTTCATAGCCCTTAGCTGGCTGATTTTTGGTGTCACAGGACAATTTTTGCTGATCTGGCTATAGATGAGGAATATCCTCTGGGAGGAGAAGCTGGGCGGGACATGGGGGGTAATAAAGCAGGTTGACAAATGAAAAACTAATTTTGCAAAATATGTTGAAATAGTGACGTTTCATTTCAAAGGAGCCAAACTGGATCCATTTGCGGTTCATTCAAATTTCCCGACCCCAAATGATCAAAGCCATGAAAACGGTTACAGAAATTAAAATGTTTATTGCATTTTTCAATCAATATGTTTAAAATATACAGAAAAAGACCCATTTTCCATACTCAAACAGGCCTACGATATTGACCGCTGTCTACGATTGTTCCCTCCAGAAACATGCGGTTTTTGGTGGATGAAGATATTTTTTGTTCATAAACTGTTGGCCAGCTCTAGTAGGACGTAACCACTGATCAGGAGGCCTGCGGTAGGTGTGGCTGTTGGGAATATTAGGCAGGGCTGCTGCATGGGAGAGTCAAAGTGAAGGTACTGGGGTTGTCAGAAAGGCCAGCATGCAGGTGCTATAAATGGGGGTTGAAGGGTGTTGCAGGAAGCTGAATGTGTTGGGAGGACTCCGGGGAAGGGGGAGCTGGAAGGTAATTCAGCTGGAGAGTCTTTGTAGAGCGGTGGCACTTTTCAGCCCATGCACTTAGGGCATTGGGTAAGAAGGGAAGAAGAAGAGGTAGCTCATGAAATCAATGACGCTCTGACATTGTAAAGCTGTTGAGGATCGGCACTTCAGAGTTTATTCTTCTTTCCTGTGGGTGTTGTTGGAGTCCCTTGCAAGGGGATATTATCGCTCTATCCCAGACACAAAGCCTATATCCATCTTTTGACCCACATCCTGAGAACTAGAGACCTCCTGCCTTACACCATCCGGGATATTTATAGTCTGACTAGCCACTTGGAGAACAGAGCATTTCCTTTCCACTGTAAACATTGCGCTACAGTAATAAGGAGGCGCTAGGCTGACATACAAATCTTCCTGTCTTCAGAGTTTCCCAGCTCTGCCACTTCTTCAAATGACACTGGCTGGCCAGTTTGTTGCCCAGCAATTCATTGTCTGGAGCTATTATTATTTGTATTATGGTGAGGCCTACAGGCCCCAAATCAACACCCAGGAGGAGACACTTCCTGCCCTGAAGAACTTACAATCGAAATAAAGAAGACAGAGCCAGGGGAAACTGAGGCTCAGCCAAGTGAAGTGACTTACCCAAGATCACATAGTAGGTCACTGACAGATCTTGGATTAGAATCCAGGCCTGCTGATTGCCAGCCCAGTGCCTTATCAATCGGGACACTGTGCGTTCCCAAATTCCCTTGCCCCACCCCCTGTCCCCCTTTCTCTGAGACCCCCTGCCCCCACCCACCCCCATCCCTGCTCCCTCCATCTCCTTGCCCCCATCACTCGCTCTTCCCACCCTCACTCACTTGCTCATTTTCACTGGGCTGGTTCAGGACCTTGGGGTGCGGGTGTGGGCCTGGGGGGGTGGTGAGGGCTCTGGGGTGGCACTGGGAATGAGGGGGTTTGGGGTGCAGGAGGAGGCTGTTAGAGAAAACTGAACATCCATTCCTGCCTCTGGCTGGGAAAAGCAAAGACAAATGCACTTCAGACCACAGGAAGGGTGTGTGTGTGTGTGTGTGTGTGTGTGTGTGTGTGTGTGTGTGTGTGTGTGTGTAAGAGAACTGAACACTGGTGAGCTGGGGGTGCTGAGAGTCATAGAACCAAACTGTAAATACTCTATATAATGAAAATCACTTCAAGCCCGAGGGTGCAGCAGCATCCTTAATTCCAGCACCTGTGTGTCAAGCCACCAAATACAGAAGGCCTGTGTGTCCCAGCCATTCCTGCCACCGGTTATTTTCATTGCAAAGAAGAGTGTTTTTACATTGAAAGTGCTAACAAGATAATGCTCGATGCAAAATCCCGTTGGAGACAAAGCACTGCAGTTTTTAACTTTGCTAGGTAGTTGAGGTGAAATCTAATAGTGACATTTCTCGGCTGGGATTTTACAGAGCTAGCTCTCTCCGTGTTAAACACACACATCTCTTTTGCAGTGAAGACAAAGAGAGAGAGACAAAATTAAAGTGACAACTGGAGTGTCACCGTGCATTTGGATGTCAAATGGTCTTGTTCTGATCTGGTTGCAGTTTACTCCCTGTTAGCCCAGGTGTAAATGACATTCTCCTAGGACCATCACATTCACACATATGGGGAGAACAAATTCCAAAGCTACAAAATAAATATATGGTGCAAAATCAAGGTGGCAGTGAGCTGAATTTAAAGTCTGTTATGAGCTATAATGCCATCCCCTAAGAAGCGGGCCATCTTTGTGGAGCCGGAAGTAATTTTTCAGGGCACATACTTTAATTACAAGGTGAATCCTTAATCCATGAGGACATAACATGACCATAGTTTTTAGTGGCTGCTAGCACACTCCTCTGACAAATACCAGGATGCTTTAAGGTTTCAATAGTGCCACTATCTTTCTCCAGGTGAAGGGAAACATCAGCTGGCACACCCCATTCCTTTCCAGAACAAAAAAGCAAAGATCAGCTCTTCATGCAAAACCTTTATTTGGAGAATGTCTATTGTTGTCCAACAGCGCCACCTGACTTACATGGTAGCATGGAAACATAGTGTTTACATTGTGCAGAAAAATACAAAGAAGTCCTTAAAGACATTCATCCTGTGATATTATACAAATATTATTGTAGTTGCTTACCCCCGTTTCCTCCCTTTATCCCTCTGAATCCCCTCTTGGCCTATCTAGAGAAGAGATCAATGGCATTGTTGGCAATGGAGATGATCCACATGTTGAAGCTCTCTCTCTAGAAATACTTCCTGTTTTACATAAAGAGCAACACATGCATACTGATGCATATTACTGTATTTTACATCTTGTTTTCCATCCACCTTAGGAATTACTTGGGGGATGTTTCTGGTTATTTTTTCAACCAGTTGAGAGTTGGACTGCATGGCTTTCTACTGTCTCAGGTGGAACGTTCCTCATTTAGTATAAAATCTCCATGTTCCTGCGGTATCCCCAGAATGGGAAATTTCTCTCTGCTGTGTGTTGGTCACTTCAGACTTTTTGTTCTTTTCATCCACCCCTTGCACTGTAACACTGGGAGGTATGTTGCAAACATAGTTGTCAGCACAGGTGGTAGTGAGCATTGTGGATTTTGGTTTTGCTAGGGAGATCAGGATTCATCTTTTCCTTGTTTCAGACAATTTATTTTAAATAGTGATTAGGATAAACAGCTTTGATTTACTCCCAGACTGAGGCTCCTGGTGTACATTTTCATGTGAGCTGGAAATGAGAGAATTAAATTGCAAATGATGTTCTAGCATTTCAACCTCCCTAACAGTGTTCTAATGGCTTCAGCAATTTAGCCATTGTCTGTGGGTTTGCAGGCATGAGCCTGTAAACTCGCACTCTTCAGAGTAATCCCAATTAAATCACGTGAATAAAGCTTATGACAATTAATAAGGGACTGCTATACCATGGCCCTAGTGTCTGTATAAACAAATTATGGAGAACAGTTGAGCCCAACCTAGAAGAAACCAACTCTCACAGAAACAAACAGTTTAGGGACCATGATCCACAGACAATCTACCAATTCTCTCCACTCCATTTAATGCAGCTTATGCTACAGTTTAGCTCATGCCTCCACTTGCCTCTTTGGTCTAATGTGTTCCATCAAGGAACGAGTCTGTTTCCAGTTATACCAGTGTAACCTGGGAGATCAGAGTCTGAGGTGCAACAGTCACTGTACAGTAGAAGGATCTTCTGCTATTCACAATTAGGAATGCAAAAAAACTTTACCTTCTTCCTGCCCTCCCCCTCCACCTGGTATGTAGGAGATCAGTCCTGCTCCTAATGAAAGCGAAGGGTAGCAAAAGTTAAATTTCTATTCCCAGAATAAGTGCCAGCACTAGAAACCCCATAGTCAATAGGCTGCATGTGCTTCCAAGGCAGCAGAACACTGACCATATATATTACTGTCAACTTATCACACTGAAGAAGCAAAAGCCTTTTTACTAAATTCAGATATTTACAAATAAACAAGCCTGCCGGACTGGAGATTTTCAGATAGGCACAAACTTGACACATTTGTATTACTTGTACATTTTAAACACAGAGTGTAAACAATCACTTTTCCCTCCAGGGTGGTTGGGTGCTGCAGTGTATGAAGTACTGTACCTGCCTCTAATGATGGTGCACTACTTGGAAGTCTTCCCATTGGATCTAAATTCAGGGATCTTGGCGGCCCTGTATAGGATACTGGTGTCTGACTCTCGGACTACCCCACAGTACAATCTACCTTGATCTGTGCTTTGAATGACCTGAGATTGTGAAGGCTAAATTACAGTATTTTTTACTGCAAGAAAGGTTGCTCTGAGTTAATTTAATGGCTGGGGGAGCACTCATGCAAGGACGTGGCTGGGCATTTCAATTGCCAGATTTCTTTGGCCATGAACAGATTTTTTCCAGACAGGCTCCAGTTACTTCAAGGGGACCTAAGCACATATTTTCCTAAATCAAGGCCACACTCTCCTATCCCTTACTCCTCCCACTTGGCAAGGACTGGAACCTGCGCTAGAAAAGTCGTGATTCTTTAAAGGAAAATGTAAAACTCAAATTAAGCCCCAGTCCTGCAGAAGGATGGATCTGAGCGAGTGGGTGCTTAGGCCTGCAGACAATCCCATTGGCTTCCACAGAGCTCCCTATGGAAATAGAGGGTCTGCACACTGCATCCCTGCATAGGCTAGGAACCAGCATGACTCCCCATGGTTTGTGATTGGCAAGGGAGCGAACAATACAGAGAAGCATGGAAAGGAGCTGCAGAAGCTTGCTACTTACTCTTCCCTGACAGAAGAAAAGTGTCTGTGGATTTGGGGCTCTCACCTTCTGCCTGAAGATGGAATCATTGCACTGGCAATAACATGACTAGTTCTTTGGATTGAATATTCACTCTGAAGCTTGATGGGAAAATGGAAGATGGCCGTGGGTTCCAGAGGACTCTTCCCATTACACTTTTTTATTTTAAAGCAGGCAGTAATTCTTTTCATACATATTTGTGAATGGAATTTAGGGTTTCCAAAGGGTTACACAAGGCTGTCCACACCAGTCACTGGAGCCTGCCGTCTTGTTTACTTACAGAATGGCTGTAACAGTGCATGCTTCCTACACCAGGACTTGGAGGACCAACAATGAAATTCGGTGCCTGATGTTCCATGGCTATTCTGATTTGGTGGCATTTTGCGCCCACACTGCTTTGGTGTAAATGATACATGGGGTGTAGGGAAATGGACAGTCAGGCTCTTAGTCTCCACTCATCCCTTGGTCTTTCTGCTGAGAATACCTCCACCACCATTGCTAGTTCCTCCCACTTGTGGGGATGGTTTTATACACCCAGTAAGAAAGGCACGGAAACTAGATTCACTGCTTATCTTTTTATGAGGATCAGTCTGGGACTTTAGCCCAAGCAGGTAAAAGTGTCCCTATGCTGAATGCTAACTATATCTGGCAAAAGCCTCTTGAAGTTATTCATCTATAGTGTTAGCCACTGGTTCCATGCCAGACAGCCAACCATCTTCCTTAACAATGACACACGTGCTGTAGAAATACCAGACTACAGATTTATGAATAATACACATTCAAGAGTATATATGAGTATCGTATCTTAGTAGGAAAGGACATGACCAGTGTTATTAGACAACTAGGTTCTTATAGCATTAGTGCGACTGTTGTTTCAGCTGTAGGTCAGTCACAAAGTGCTGTATCACCAGGTTTATCTAGTGCTGTCTAGATTTTAATTTTCCACTTGTAGGCAATAAATCATCCCCTATTCTGTGTTCACCTTTCTTTTAGATGTTGGCTGTTTACATGTCCTGGTCATTTCACTTTATACACTCCGTGTATTTACAGAACAGATATGCTGAAAAAATTGTTAATTCCCCCCTGCCTAAATTTTCCAGAATCAACGGATTGACAAACTTGGACATAAACTTCAGGTAGATGGACTGGTGATAGATGGCAATTTACAGTTCTCCTGAAATTCAAGTTATTGCCGGGCATCTCAGTTTTGCTACTCACCAGTATCACCGACCTCAAGTGGTTCATTAAAAAAACCAAACAAAAAACAACAACAGAGAGTGTGACTCTCCTGAGAGAACAAAGGAGAAACGTATTTTGTAGCCATTACTAGCACAGAGATGGCCTAGGTGGTTGCTAGTGATGAGTTGACAACGCAGCCTACTGTGGTACTACAACCTGAGAAGCCAGATTTAGAAAGGAGCATGGCTCTGAGTGAGCCTTATGGATACAGATTGTTCACAAGTAGAGCTGGAGAAAGCCTGCAAGATTCAATTCAATAAATTATACAATCACATTTCCTTTGAATATGTAACCAACTTTTAACAATTCCATGAAGTTCCTGTGTAACCGAATCATGTGTTACAGATAAGAAATTCTTGCTGCCAAAGCACAGTATGTGTTTTTGGTCTGTTTTTGCCAACTCACAGACCACCCAACACTTTATATTTCAGGGATTTGAAATGTTTAAAAGATAAAGTGGTTCTACAAAACAAGAACAGCTAGTAACAAAGCCCTTGAAATTCATGGATAAATTGTCAAAAGAATGTCAGCAAACAACAACACTTTAAAAAACCACAGAAGTGGACATAAAGGCTTTAAAAACATACAAACAAACAGTGTGCAGGTTAATTCAGTATTAAACACAGCAGAATGTACAGGCCTTTTTATATACTCTTTAATTTTTGTTTAAAAAGCCATATATTTGAATGTCACAAAGCAGTTGTCCAAATCTATCCAGCCCCTTCGGTGATGCCCATTGGCTCCAAGGATGAATTTGACCCGAATTTATTTCTTTATTTTCACGTATTAGCCTAATTCAGAACCAAACCACATAAAAAATGTTTAACAAACCAACCCAGGTATTGTATCAGAGCTGCTCACAGACACCGAGACAGGGCTCCAAACCCACTTTTTGGTAATTACAGCCAGTGGAATGTTATGGCAGCAATACCAGCATGGATGGTTCTCAGCTGTGTTCTCCAAAGAGAACAATCCAGCCGTTGAGGGGAAAATTGTAGCAATTAACCCTGTACTCCACACACATACATATACACCGATTGTTCTTTTCACAACAAAAGAAAGTGGCAGTACTGGATATGAGGCCATATGGAACGTGCATTAAGATACATAAGTGGCCCCTTCTTGGTCTGTCTTCTGTCAAAAGAATTATTCTTCTTAAAATATAATACTACTACTACTTCTTTATACTGGCCACTTAACAATTGTTTACTTTGTAGAAAAATAGACAGTATTCTGTAACAAGAAATATAGTTAACTTTGTTAAAATGGGCTATTTTAAACCAGCAATTATTGTGTCATATAAAGAATTTCTAAACAGCAAAACACAAATAGATAATACTGAGTGCAAAACAGCCAGTGGTATTGTTTGCATTGGTTCAAAACATTTAGTTGCCAGCTACTGTAATTATATGTTCTGTACACTGTATTACAAAAGTCTTGATCTTTTGCGGGCTTTGGGGAGTTTGCTTTTATTTTCTCTACATGTGGCAAATAAGTATTTAATCAAAATTAATTCAAACTGTGGAAGTCCAAACGGATTTCACAATCAATCGATATCCATTCACCTTGTCTTGCATTCATTCCAAAGCATCCTCCCCTCCCCCTCAAAACACACACATTCAGTGCAGCAGCACTCATGACTCATGTCTTATGGCCAAAGATTCCTCAACTTAACCAGAGTTGGGCTTTAGAGATTCAGAAGTTTAGCTTATAAATTCACATTCCTTTAAAATCATTGGACTAATCTCCCGTATTTAAATGTACACAGAAGAATAAGCTCCAAAGCCTAAACCTCATTGAGTTTCCCATCCCAGCTGAAGACTGTTAAACATCACTTAGATGAAAACTCTTTGCCAAGTGTAGGCATTAAGTCTTCATGCTACAAAAAACAGATGGTATCCAAGTAAGAGTCAGAGTTTTCTGTGATCTCCACAAAGTAGATATGTGTGAATAACTAATTTCCTACTGGCAGTGGTAAAGGCTTTATCAGAATATCAGAAACACCACAAATGGAGGCAATTTCCAAGTGTTAAAACACCGAGGAAAATCAGCAAAACATTCTTAGGAGAGCAGACATCTCTAGATTCTCATCTGTGTTCAGCTCACACCCTTTCAACCCTGGAGGGATCGTACATATCTGAAAAATGCAAGACAGGAAAACCATGAGTGATGGGTTCTGAAATTTACTCAAGTTTAGTACATGCAGATGGCAAGAGAAATATGACACTATTTTCTTAATTTAAAAGTACAGAAAAGCCCTCCCAAACAGGTTATTCTTTTACAAAAAGTTAATTTAAAAATTGAATAATTAACTTGCAATTATTCTTTTTTTACACTGTGTGGGAGAATTCAGTGCTGGAGCTGGATGGAGAGTCCTGGAGATGCAAGTTCTTGACTAGAGACAGATTCTTGTCCCATTTAGCCCCGATTCTGATCTCACTTACACTTGTGTGATTTGGGAGTAACTCCACTGAGGTCAATGGAACTACAGTGGTGTAGAACTTGTGTAGATGAGATGAGGATCAGACCCACCAACTAGAAAAGGAGTTTTGCTATTTTGTCATTGACTTGAGTGGGGTCAGGGGTTCTATACTGTGTCTATACAGGGCTTTAAACCTTGGGATCGCAACAAGAGGCTGTGCCAAAACTCCTGACCATAGTTTTCAGAGTTATTTTGTGTGGACAGAGTGCTAGACAAAAGATGTGATTATTATTAAAGAAAATCAACCCTATGCTTTGGGGAATGCAACAAGTAAACAAATAGCATCATCACCAGATTATACCCATTTTTCTAGCTAAAAGAACACAAAAGGTGGGCTATTATATTTTCAACAGGTTTCAAAACTGAAGTACTTACTCAGGTTCTGATCATGCAAGAGCTCACACGCAAGCAAATAGCTGCATCCTCCCATGCGTATCCGCTTGCAGCACTAGGGTCAGACTGCACTGAAAGTCTGTGGGATGTGTGCATCTATGGGCTGGTCTCCACTACGGGGGGGGGGGGGGGAGGAAATCAACTGCAGATACGCAACTTCAGCTACGTGAATCACGTAGCTGAAGTTTGCGTATCTGCAGCCGACTTACCGTCTGTCCTCACGGCGGCGGCAGTCGGCGGCGCGCTCCCCCGTCGACTCCAGCTTGCGCCTCCCGGCAAGCTGGACTTCCGGAGTCGAAAGGGGCGCCGCGAGCGATCGATTTCTCACATCTTCATAAGATGCGAGAAATCGATCGCCAGAAGATCGATGGCTACCCGCCGATTCGGCGGGTAGTGATGACATACCCTAAGGCACTTAGGTCCTTGAAAACCACACCCAGAGTCTGTAGTTGTGTAACTCTCTCACTGCAGTGCCTGATCCCACAAACAGTGGTGCATGTGAGTAACTTTACTCGTGTGTGTACAGGAAGGACTATGTAGATTTACTCATATGCACAAGTGCTTGCAGGATCAAGGCCTAAATCAATGCAAAGTTTTCCCAAGTAAAAACTTCTGGATTTGGCCCCATGTAAATATTAGAAGAATAAACATTTGTTCCAGCTGACAGATTGGCGTCGTATCATTTTGCCTCCTCTCTTGTCACGCCTTCTCTCCCTCCCTGCAGTATTTACAGGAAAATCAATAAAGGAAACCTTGTCAGGAACTGATATATTTTAGAAAATGCGTCATTCACTTTCTTCTGACAGTGTTCAAATGTTTTTATTAACAGACAACACATGGATCAAAGTCAATAGACAAATACTGTTAGAATTGCTGTAGTCTACAAGACATTGATGCATGCATCTGAGCCCTACGGATCAATTGCATGGGAAGAACCCATGAGGTGTGGGCACTTTTCCCCATGTAAATTTTTTTGGCCATTTATATGCACCCAGCCTTTTGGTTGGTAGGAACTACGCTTCGTAGGAGAAGATCAAGACAAAACTAGAAAGGAATTCTAGTTTTTGAATCATGGTTCTCCCTAGTGGTCAGAGGTGCTGAACACTTGCTATCCTATGAACTCCCAAGAGAGCTGCAAGTGTGCCCGCCTGTGAAAATCAGGGCACAGGATGGTGGAAGCTCCCCCACCCTGAACACTATTTATTCTCTGAAAAGTTACTCACTGAACTTTCAGGCATCTGAACTGAAGCCGAATGAATTAGAGCAAGATTCTGCCTGGTGCATGAAGGGCAGCGAAAGGACTGGGTTGTGGCTGGCTCCTCCAGGGAGAATTCTGGCTTTGTCACACAGCTGGCAGGCAGGCTGGGGGAGCAGATCCTAGAGTGGTAGATCTGCTACCCTGGAATGGCGCAGCATGCTCCCCTGCTCAGCACCCAGCCAGGGCATGCCTGTGCGCTGCATGGGACACATGGCCATGGGACTGTTTTACTCTGCCCACAGACAGCTAACAACCACGGAGGGCATTAGCAGGGAACCAATGGAAGCCTGGTCATTCCCTGTCCAGAGCTTCTTCCACCTTTCCCATTGTAAACCTATGCAGGAGTTGAACAGACTGTGGCTTTTGAATTGTAGGTTTGTAAATGTCCAAATTTTCATCCATTTTGGGTGCTGACTAGCATGGTCTTGCTTTCTCCACTCCTAGGAGCCTGTTCATGCATAACAGAGGCTGATGTGCCTAACAAGTCCTGAACACATTCACTCAAGTGGGTGGGATTACACTAGGGATGAAATGAACTGGTCCAATGTTTTATTTCATGAGACAGGCTCATGTGATCTAAGCTAGTTTGTACTATGGCCTTCCTGCTTACTACTTAGGAATACATTGCACTTCAATAGCCCCTTCCACCAGATGGATCTCAAAGCACTCACCACCATTAGTGAAGAAAGCCAGATCCCCCTGGCCAGGTGGGTGATTAATTAGCACCAGCACTTCATGGAGGTTAAGTGACTTGCCCATGGCTACAGTGGCATTTCCACAGCAGAAGAGGGAAGTAAGCCCAAGTCTCCTGATTCCCAGGCCTGGGCTTTAACTCTGACTTTTTGTCCTCACATTTGACAACAGAAATCCAAAGAGTCCCTCCCCCAGCCCCTCAGTTAAATAGCTCATAAGAAACTGTATATGAAAGACCAACATAGTAAGGAAATCCTCGTCCCACTTCAGTCACTGGTAAAACTCCCACTGACATCAGTGAGACTGGGAACTCACTCAAATGCTTACAGCCAGTTATTACAATTGGCCCTAAAACCACTGTGTGTGTGTGGTGGTGGTGGTGGTGAGCTGGGAGGGATGGAAAGGCCCAGATATGGGTGCACACTGAGCAATGGAATACAAGCTTGGAAAGGTACAAGATTTCAATTTCAAGGTTCCAAGATAATCATTATGAACAGCTGGGAGGAATTGTTTTTTTCAATTGTGTGAAATACTTTTACAATGTCCTTCCCATTTATTCAAAATACAGTGAAACCTGTCTGAAGTATGCACTCAAAAAATAATAATAAAAAAGTCAGCAGCTTGAGCAGTTATCTATGGTGGATCAGAAATGTACTTGTGTGTTTGGGAACACATTAGGGTGGTCGGTTACAACAGTAGTTTGCATAATAAGGGTTTGTCTCTCATACAGTGTTCCATTTTAACTCCAACTCCCTCATTTAAAAATCACTGGTGCATTTGAAAAGTTCTTGTATAAAAATAGCAAAACAAGGTTTTGGATGAGAATCTCAGTTTGTTGACTCCTCTAGCCTCTGTGATTAATCTTGTCTCTAACTATGCTAGACATCAGTGTTTTCCAGTCCAAGCTGCAGGGCATTTTGGCTCTTTGCTCTAAAACTCTGCTGGATACTTACCAAGTCCTCACACCATCTCCTCATTCCACTCTATCCTCTCACTAGACATATAGTAAAAACCTCAGAGTTATGAACACCACCGTTACAAACTGAGCAGTCAGACACACACCTCGTTTGTAACCAGAAGTACGTACACACACAGTGTTGAATGTAAACTAGTAAATTTTTAAAAAAAGGAAAAGTTTGAAAAAAGTTTTGACAAGGTAAGGAAACTGTTTCTGCGCTTGTTTCATTTAATTAAGATGGTTAAAAGCAGCATTTTATTTCCACATAGTAAAGTTTTAAAGCTGTATTAAATCAATGCTCAGTTGTAAACTTTTGAATGACCTCCATTCCTGAAGTGTTGATAACTCTGTGGTTCTACTGTAAGCCATCATGGGACTTGGGTGGTGTGGGATAGTAGATAAGGAAAAGCATGAAGCCTCTCTACAAAACTTAGTTTTATACTCCAGACTACACCTCAGAGGCCAGGACTTGAGATTTTTCGGTGTCACTTTTATCCATATTTGGGTGTGAACAAGTTAGTGTTTTGAGGATGGGAGGATGCTGGTGGAGGAGATTCCTTCCCAACGCCTATAGATGAGCACTATGCCCTGTAATATTTTGATTAAGGGGAAATGAAGATCAAATCCTATCCAGTTGTGGGAAATGCTGCTCCAGTTGCAAAAGGAGGAAAACTCCTCTGTGTGCTCTGTTGAAGTGGCATTGTCCCCACCAAGGAGGGCTGTACCTAGAGGGGAACAAACTGTACAATTCAGCAATAGGGGTCAAATCAGCTCTGATTTACTCTGGCATAAACCTGGGCACTTAGATTGTAAGCTCTTTGGGACAGTGGCAGGTATTTTTGTTCTGTGATGGACAGTGCTTAGCACAATGGGGTCCTGGGAAACCACTGGGTCTCTGAGTCATTGTAATACAAATAAATAAATCATAACATCTGATCTGATGCATCCCTGCAGTAGCGTACACTAGAAGGGCTCCAAGAGAGGCTCGGGTGCTGCTCTCATGCCCAGCAGAATGTCTGAAAAGAGGAAGACACAGGAAATCACTTTGAAGTACACAGGGTCGGCGACTGGGGGGTACTACGGGTACAGCTGTACCGGGCCCCCCCACTTTAGGGGGGCCCCGGTACACAGCTGTACCCGTTGTCGTCCCCCCTTGTCGCCGGACCTGGAGAGCGGGGAAGGGGCGGGGAGGCGGCGTGGCTCTCCTCCAGACGAGCGTGCCTGGCCCCGGCAGGAGCAGTGAGCCCGGCCGGCGGCAGCGGCGCAGTCCGGGGGTGTGTGTGTGTGGGAACAGCAAGGGCAGCTCACGCCGCTCCTGGGCTCCCACTGCCGCCAGCTGTCAGCTGGGGGGGGGGGGGGGGAGCACCGGCTGGGCTTCCTCCCTCAGCCGCTGTCAGCTGGGGGGGGGGGGGGGAGCCGGCTGGGCTGGGGGGGGCTGGCTGGGCTGGGGGGGGGGGGGAACGCGGCTGGGCGGGGGCCCCAGCCGCTGTGGGCCGGGCTGGGCGGGGGCCCAGCTGGGCTGGGGGGGCCCCCAAACTATCAGAGTAGGGGGCCCCCAAATTTCTGTCGCCGGCCCTGAAAGTACAGTAGGCCTGGCTAGTGCAGGGAAGTTGAATTCACCTGCACAGTGAGTCTGGAGTGTACAGTATAGTTTAGTGCAGAAGGAGAATCTGAGATGGAGGGAGCATGAAATGAAACAGACTAAGGCCTGAACAGTAGGAGCTGGGGGGATTCTGATGCTTACTTAGAATTCATCGAATTCATTCAAGGGGCCGGGGTGGGAACAAATGACCCTCAACCTTTAAAGTATGGTTAAATTAATCTCCATCTCCCTATACTGGAGAATTTTACATAGATTTATACTGACTGGGTTAAATAAGAAGTATTTGTGGGTTTTCCGCTATTAGAGAAGAAGTGGGGAAAAGAAAAGAAACATTAAGCACTGTGTGTTCAACCTGCCTACCAAGTACTATGAATTTACTCTTTCCAACCATTTTCAAGTCATCCAACATGCCACACGTTCAGATTTATATAGATCCTTTGCTACATTTCTCAAGGGTGCCCCTTAATTTAATTAGCACATCACTATGTTCAAAAGACCAGATGTGAGCTGTTCTGGAGAGCTGATCAATAAGTTAAGTAACCCCAAGTTAAGTAGCAGGCAAGACTATCCTTGACCCAAGGAGCAGAGGACTCCGAAGCATAAGCTGAAAGATTCAGCCTCATGTTTGCCCTAGGGATATCATCAATTAACTGAAACATTTTGTATAATGTCTCATGAATGTTATCTAGACAATGTCTACCCTGAACATTTAACCCTTTCCCTATGGCTTCAAAAACAGGGTTACTTACCTGTAACTGTTGTTCTTCGAGATGTGTTGCTCACATCCATTCCACTATAGGTCAGGCACGCGCTGCGGGCCTGGTTGCCGGGTAGATTTTCCCCCTAGCTGCAGACTGGGTGAGCAGGAGGCCCCCTGGAGTGGCGCCACTGAGGCACTCTATAAGTACCCCTGCGACACAGTCTGGCCCTCAGTTCCTTCTTTGCCGGCTAACCCGACAGTGGGGAAGGAGGGCGGGTCTGGAATGGATGTGAGCAACACATCTCGAAGAACAACAGTTACAGGTAAGTAACCCTGTTTTCTTCTTCGAGTGATTGCTCACATGCATTCCACTATAGGTGACTACAAGCAATACCTAGGAGGTGGGGTCGGGTGGACCCATTGCTGATCGTAAGACCGCTGACCCAAACGCCGCATCGTCCCTGGTTTGCTGGACTATGGCGTAGTGGGTGGCGAAGGTGTGGACGGAGGACCAGGTAGCCGCCCTGCAAATGTCCGTGATAGGGACTCCTTCCCGGAAGGCCGCAGAGGACGCCTGCGCTCTCGTGGAGTGTGCTGTTACTCTCTCAAGCGGCTTGCCCGCGAGTTCATAACAGGTGTGAATGCACGAGGTGATCCAGGAGGAGAGCCTTTGGGCGGAAACTGGCTGGCCCTTCATTCTCTCCGCAATTGCCACGAAAAGTTGCGTTGTTTTCCTGAATTGCTTTGTTCTGTCTAAATAAAAAGCAAGAGCCATCCTAACGTCCAACGTGTGTAATTGTTGTTCCCTTCCAGAGGTGTGTGGCCTAGGATAAAAGACTGGGAGACAAATGTCTTGGTTCACATGGAAGGGAGAGACCACCTTAGGCAGGAAGGCCGGGTGGGGACGTAGCTGCACCTTGTCATTGTGGAAGATAGTATAGGGCGGCTCGGAGGTCAGTGCGCGGATCTCTGACACTCTACGAGCCGAGGTGATAGCTACTAGGAATGCCACCTTCCAGGAAAGGTGGAGCAGGGAACACGTGGCGAGGGGCTCGAACGGGGGCATCATAAGGCGTGATAACACCAGGTTGAGGTCCCAGGATGGTATGGGACGCTTGACGTTCGGGTACAGTTTATCCAGGCCCCTGAGGAAACGGTATACCACAGGATCTGAGAAGACCGAGTGGTTCGACTGGCCCGGATGAAAGGCCGATATAGCAGCGAGGTGGACACGTATGGTGGAAGTAGAAAGGCCTTGGTTTCTAAGGCCTAAGAGGTAGTCCAGTATGCGCGGGATGGCAGCCTCACTTGGGACTATATCATGTAGTCTGCACCATGCAGAAAAGCGGGTCCACTTGGCTGTATAGGTACTTCTGGTGGATGGTTTCCTACTTCCCAGAAGGACATTCTGTACCTCAGTCGAGCATAAGAGTTCAGGACCTCTCAGCCATGGAGTAGCCACGCTGTGAGGTGAAGGGACTGCAAGTCCGGATGCAGGAGGCGACCGTGGTCCTGGGAGATCAGGTCTGGCCACAGCGGGAGGCTGATGGGAGGGGCCCTGGACAGCCGGAGGAGGGACGCATACCAGCATTGCCTGGGCCAGGCCGGGGCTATGAGGATGACATGTGCCCTGTCCCGTCTGATCTTCAGGATCACCTTGTGGAGAAGCGGGATCGGAGGGAACGCGTAGAACAGGTGCCCCGTCCAGGGTAGGAGGAAGGCATCTGTCAGGGATCCCCGGGAGCTGCCTCGAAAGGAGCAGAACTGGAGGCACTTCCTGTTCTGCCTGGAGGCGAAGAGATCGATGTGGGGAAACCCCCACCTCAGGAAGATCGGTCGGATGACATCCGGCCGAAGGGACCACTCGTGAGACATGAATGACCTGCTGAGGTGGTCCGCCAGTGTGTTCTGAATCCCGGGGAGGAAAGAGGCCACAGGGTGAATCTCGTGGGCTACACAAAACTCCCATAGGAGAATCGCCTCTTGGCACAGGGGACTGGAGCGGGCCCCGCCCTGCTTGTTTATGTAGTGTTGGGCTGTGGTGTTGTCTGTCAGGACCGCCACACAGTGACCCTGTAGCGTGTCCCGGAACGCGTGGCACGCAAGTCGGACGGCCCTCAGCTCCCGGACATTGATGTGGAGGCAGAGGTCTGATTCCGACCAGCGGCCTTGTGTCCTGAGATCCCCTAGGTGAGCTCCCCAACCGAGCGACGAAGCGTCCGTCACCAGGGACATGGACGGGCTGGGGGGAAGGAAGGGGACCCCTCGGCACGCATTGTTCTGGTCTTCCCACCAAGCCAGAGCGGATAGGGCGGCTCTGGGGATGGAAAGGAGGGTGTCCAGACTGTCCCTTCTTGGCCGGTAGGCCCCTGCGAGCCACGACTGCAGTGGGCGTAGTCGCAGTCTGGCGTGCTGTATGACGTAGGTGCACGATGCCATGTGGCCTAACAGGCTGAGGAAGACTCTGACCGTGGTCATCGGGCAGTTGAGAAGCTGTCTGATGGCCGACCGGATGGTGAGAAACCGGGGCTGGGGCAGGGATGCCCTTGCCACCTTGGAGTCTAGTAGGGCCCCAATGAACTCTATGCTCTGGGTAGGCTCCAGGGTGGACTTCCCCTCGTTGAGGAGGATTCCCAAGCGGTCGAACGTGTTGATGACCAGACGCACGTGCGCTGACACTTGGTCCCTGGAGGTGCCCCGGATTAGCCAATCGTCGAGGTACGGGTATACTTGTACCCCGCGGCGCCGCAGGAACGCCGCCACTACCGCCATGCACTTCGTGAATACCCTGGGCGCGGTGGACAGGCCGAAGGGCAGGACTGCAAATTGATAATGTTCTTCCGCTATTAGGAAGCGGAGGTAACGTCTGTGAGAAGGTTTGATGCTCACGTGGAAGTAGGCATCCTTCATGTCGAGGGCAGCGAACCAATCTCCTGGATCCAGAGAGGGAATGATAGTGCCCAAGGTGACCATGCGGAACTTGAACTTGATCATGTGGGTGTTGAGTTCGCGCAGGTCCAGGATGGGCCGGAGGCCCCCTTTCGCCTTGGGGATTAGGAAGTAGCGGGAGTAGAACCCCTTTCCTCTGAACTCCTGTGGTACAGGTTCGATGGCTCCCAGTGCGAGGAGCGACCTGACCTCCTGTACGAGCAGTTGCTCGTGAGAGGGGTCCCTGAAGAGGGACGAGGGAGGTGGGTGGGTGGGAGGAGTGGAGGAGAGCTGGAGGGAGTATCCCACCTCCACCGTGCGGAGGACCCACTGGTCTGATGTAATGTCCGACCATGCACGGTGGAAGTGAGACAGACGGTCTCCGAAAGGAGGATCCAGGATTGTGGAAAATACGCTGCCCCCGGGCGCACCATCAAAAGTTGGGCTTAGGCCCCTGGGGAGGCTTAGAGCCCCGCTGTTTCCCGCCCTGCCTGGGCCCCTGACGCTTGCGGAAGGGGCGGTTTCTCCTGTTGGAGGAGTCCTGTGGCTGGCGGGCGGGTGGAAAGAACCTCCGGCGCGGAGGGATGAAGGGGCGCCTTTGTGGGCCCGGGGTGTGCATGCCCAGGCCCTTGAGGGTCACCCCTCTGTCCTTGAGGGCCTGGAGCCGTGTGTCTGTGTCCTCTGAGAAGAGGGCCTGTCCCTCAAACGGGAGGTCCTGTATCTTATATTGCATAGCCGGGGCAAGGCTGGATGAGGAGAACCATGCTGCCCGGCGAAGGGCTATGCCCGAGGCCATTGTTCTGGCCGCTGAGTCTGCCGAGTCCAGGGCCGCTTGCAGGGTGTGTCTCGAGATGTCCCTGCTCTGGGTTAGTAGGGCCTTGAATTCCTGTCTGCTCTCCTGGGGGAGAGCGGTCTCAAATTTGGTAAGGGCCTCCACCGTATCAAAATGGTGTCTACTCCGTAGGGCCTGATGGTTGGCCACCCTAAGTTGGAGGCCCCCGGAGGAATAAACCTTCCTGCCAAAGTGGTCCAGCCTTTTGGCTTCTTTGGCCTTAGGTACCTGTGCCTCCTGTCCATTGCGCTCTTTGTTATTCACCGACTCCACCACCAGGGAGGAGGGCGTAGGGTGAACATACAAGTACTCATAGCCTTTGGCCGGAACAAAGTAGCGTTTCTCTACCCCCCGGGCAGTGGGGGGGATGGAGGCGGGGGTCTTCCAGACCGATGTGGTGTGCGCTTTAATGGTGTTAATGAATGGCACTGCCACACGTGCCGGGGTGCCCTTTGTTAGCATGGTGGTTACCGGGTCATCCACCATCTGGACCTCCTCTAGGGGCAGATTCATGTTTTTTGCGACTGCCTGGAGGAGGTGTTGATAATTAGAGAGTTCCAGGGCGGGCGGGCTATTGGAAGAGGTGCCCGCCACCGCCTCTACCCCCACTGGGGAGGCGTAAGGACCTGGCTCTCTGGGGCTGTGTACCGCCGACGGCTGGCTGGCCGAAGATGGTCCCGGTAGCTCCTGCCGAGCACCCCTCGCACACACAGGGAACCCTGGCTCAGATTGGGTTTCCCCAGGCTGATCATACTCCCATGCCACCCATTCTGGCCAGGCAGGGTTTTGGGTGGCTGGGGCTGGCCCCGTTAATGGAGGGGACACTGAGGCAGAGGAGTGCCATGGGGCCGCTGCAGTGGCCGACTGGAGGGCCTTGGGCGGAGAGTCATGCCGGGTTCGTGTGCCGACAGACTCTCTACGCTCTCGGCACCGAGGGCTTCTCGACCGGTGCCGGGAGAAGTGACGCCCCCCTGAGGAGCGGCTGCTGCTGGATCCGCTCCTCCTGCGGGATCCACGGTGCCGCGATGACGACCGGCGCCGGGCGGATCGCCGGTACCGTGACGAGGTCCGGTGCCGGGGCGAGCGGCGGTGTCGTCGAGACGTGGAGCGCCGATCTCTGCGGTGCCGCGACGACGAACGGTGCCGAGGTGATCGGTGCCGTGTGGAGTGTGACCGGTGCCGCGACGACGAACGGTGCCGGGAAGACGAGCGGCTTGGCGATCGGCGTCTGGAGCGGCCCCTGTGGCAGCTGACGGACCGGTGCCGGGAGTGCGACCGGTGCCGAGAGTACGACCGGCGTCTGTCTGTACGAGAGTGCCGGGACTCCGATTGGCGCCAGGACTCGGACCGGCGGCCAGAGCGCGATCTGCGCGAACGGCCATGAGGAGACCCGGAGCATGGTCTCAACTCAGTGCGGCGCCGAGACTGCGACCGGTGCCGGGAAGCTGACCGGTACCGGGAGTTCGATCGGCGCCGCGAGATCGATCGGCGTCCATGCCCAGCCGGGCTTCGAGCCGCGATCTCAGTCACGGTCATGGGCGGCTTGCCCCTAGACCGGACAGGTTGCTGAGGGGTATCCTCTGCGAGCAACCTCCTCGCAGCAGCAAACGCCTCCGGCGTGGAGGGAAGCTGCTGCGGAATCGGCACCCTGAGTGGCGAGACCACTGGCACCGGACTCGACGGGGCCTCCTGCGGCGCCGGAGTCATCGGTGCGGGTGCAGGCGGCTGGGCCTCTGGTCGGCTCCCCGGCGGCGACTGTGGACGCGTGAGCGGTGCCGGCGGCTGCACGCGATCCGGTGCCGAGGCTGGGCGCGGTTGTGAGTCCTTTCTGCGCTTAGCGCTGGGGGAGCGCGACCGGTGCCGAGGCTTGGATTTGGCCGGCTTAGGTGCGGGGCCCGGTGCCGCACTCGAGTCCGGAGTAAGGGCCGCCTCCAACAGGATCTGCCGCAAGCGGGATTCTCTGTCCTTGCGGGTCCTGGGTTTAAAGGCTCTGCAGATCTTGCAGGAATCTGCCAAGTGCGCTTCCCCGAGGCACTTGAGGCACTTGGAGTGTGGGTCCCCCGCAGGCATGGGCTTCCCGCACTCCGCACAGTGCTTGAATCCCGGAGCCTTGGATGACATGGCTCCGGTGGCAGGGGAACCCCTGCGCTTAACTATTTACACTATAAACTATGTAAACTAACTAACTACAACTAATTAACAAGAACGATAGAATAACAATGGAGTTAACAGCTAGGAGATAAGGAGAACGCTTAAGAGCAGTACTCCTGTTCCGACTACCAGCACGAGCGGTGAAGAAGGAACTGAGGGCCAGACTGTGTCGCAGGGGTACTTATAGAGTGCCTCAGTGGCGCCACTCCAGGGGGCCTCCTGCTCACCCAGTCTGCAGCTAGGGGAAAAATCTACCCGGCAACCAGGCCCGCAGCGCGTGCCTGACCTATAGTGGAATGCATGTGAGCAATCACTCGAAGAAGAATTAGAATATATCGGGTGTATAAGTCTATTTTCTATTTCTTCTCAGTCCTGATGTGGTGTATGCCTATCTGTTGACCAGAGAATAAAATCCTAGACATTCATGGAAAGGATGGTATTATAATGTATGTTATGTGGGAGTGCAAAACCAGGGCAGGTATGGAGAAATTTCACTTTTTTCCCCCCTAACATGCCGTCATCTGAAACCATTAGATAATGGGAAAGTCCTACAACTTTATGAAGGAACTTTAGTAATTGGAATCCAAGTGGCTGCAATAACAGAGGAGAATGCTCACTGCAAGAAAACTACAACTCCTTATTGACAACTAATCTGTTTTATAACGTATTAAATTACCATACTAGCAGCTGTAGTGTGTGGCAGTAGGTAAAACAGGAAGATTACTTCTTCTGAGGATACCATAGAAGGAGTTGAAGTAAATTCCCTGTTAAAACAGTGCCCAACTGAATCCCAGGTAAAACTGGGCCTTACCTAAACAAAAATCTCGGTCAGGCTTCTTCTTGCCTATCGTAGTTACATGTCCGTTTTCATCGAGAGAGATAATGCGCTTGGAAACAGCACCTGTGTGCCCCATTTTGCGAGAGAGTTCATTACTGCTGAGTGGGCCGTAGCTTCCTCTCTCCTCTTGTACTCTTGGTGATTTCTCCTCATCTACTTCCTCCCCTGAATCTGCACTCTTGATACTCAGACGCCGCATACGGGAAACCGAGTCAACTTCCTTCATTCGCACCAAACGATCCATGACTGTTCGGCTAGGAGGAGAGGCAAGTTTGCCTTGTAATGTCTCAATCACCTTTGAGGTGCTTCTAACTCTCTTTTCTGAGCTCGGAATGATCACGTTTCTTTCAGCAAGTTGATGTGTAATGGACTTGCAAGGCAGGTCTGGATCCTCATTTTGGCATTTGAGACCTGCATGCCGTTCAAAACCTCGCTCCGTTACCAGAGTTTTAGATCTGGCTTCTTGGTCAGTGCTCTGGGGTTCACCAGTCCAAAACGAGAAGTCTCTCTCTCCAACAAAGAGAGAACTTTCTGTCCAGCCACACTTTCGTCTGCCTTCATAAGAGTTGTCTTTTGTTTCTACTTTGTCACATGCTGTTCCCCCTACTGGTAACTCAGGATCCTGGACACTATTTGCAAGGCTGGTGTATTGGTGGAGGCCAGTTCTGTCCCCAGGAATTAGAGACTCCACTGCTACCTCTATACCCAGTATCCTTGCAGCTCTTGCCTGCAGTGACTCATTTGGGGGAATCTCCATTGCATTAGAAGAAAAATCTGAGTTGTTAGCACCAGGTTCAGGGTCAATATCCAGTCCCACAGACCTCAAATCAGGCTCAGAATGACCTTGATTTCTATTAGTTAAAGACAATCTTACTATAGATCCTCTCTCTAAAGATTTATCACGCTTGGGAGTTGCGCTTTTGTTCTGTTTTACAAAATCTATCACATTAGCTATGTAATTTCTATCTTCTTTTGTCTCCTTTAAGTCCACATGACTGAATGGATTACTCTGATTTGCATTACTGGGACTACTGGGCAAAACTCTATCAACTGGGCCTGAACTAATTCCCTGTTTGTTTGTTCTGTTCTTGGCTTCCTGGTTTCTTGTTTCTGTTATCACACTTCCATATGCTGGCTTAATTAAACTACTGGTCTCTTTCGAATCCAAGGAGCTTTGTGATCCAACACAGGTATGTGGATCATCAGACGTAAGCTCTGTACTCCAACTTTCAGATTTACTTTTAACCCTTCCTTGTTTAACTACAGGAACATCTAGTACCACCATTTTTAGTTGCTTACAAGGCCTGAGTTCCTGGGTTGATTCATCAGTTCTGGAGGTCCCTATCTTTGTAGGAACACAGTCCTGCTTTGTTCCCTCACTCTCCACACCATCTTCACTACTCGTGCTTTCTTCCTGTTCTTGGAGCTCCTTGTTAAAACTTTCTAACTCACTTATTGCATCCCAGGGTCGGCGACCAACAGGTTTCAGGAGAAACTGACCAAATAGTTCTTTTCTCTTGCAGGGAGCACTTGCTTTGCCCTGGACCGTGTCACCCCTGGGAATTGTGCCCGTTTCCCTTTCCTGGGTGGGCACGGTTGTGCAGGACCCATAAGGCTGGCTCTGGTACGCCTTTGGTGAATGTACCTGAACTACTGAGGTGGCAGTCCTTGAGAATGCACTATTGCTGGATGGATTGAGGTTCATCTGACCTTTCATATTGTATGTATTCTGCCTACATTTTCTGTCATCGGGGGATAAACCTGCCTGTTCTGACCCAACCAAAGACACTGTACGGCCTAAGAATTTTGGAGCCATTAGTTTATTATTTGGTTCACCAGGTTTTATACCAGGGAAAAATTGTGAGCTTTTAGGATCTTCAGTGAAACAGGTCTGTGTTTGCTGGTCTTTGTACTGATCACCTGGCCAAGAGCCAGAGTATTTGAGTTCCCTGTGTTTTGTAGGCTGAGTAAATCTGAGGTCATTCATTTGTTTGAACTCCTCTGGTTTCCACAGCTCTTGTTTTTGTAACTCGGTTTTATTGGTCATGCTTCCTGTGAGAGCTTGTAACTCCAAGTCAGTGGAAGACATACTTAAAAGACTTTGTTCTTGCAAAGCTCCATTGTTATCAAATTCATTCTTATCAGGGCTCTGCGTTAAGTTATTGTTCCTATCAGTATCTGGCAGATTTGATTCAGATTTAACTGGGATGGACACCAAACAAAATATAGTTTCGTTCATTTTTTTCTTTGAACTCTTTTTGCTCTGCATCCCAGTTCCAGGTTCAAACTTTTTTACTCTAGTAACAGTCTCACAGATGCTATCCATATGTGGGTTTCTTACAGAAAGGTTGCCCTTTGGGTACTCCTGATTTATTTCATTTTCAGGGAGGTGATTATCTGTGTCACCACCGTCTCTTTGGTCAGACAGGGCCAGGTTTTCCTGATCTCCATTGGATGCTGTCAACCACCTGTTGCTATGTGTGGTGCTGTTGGGAGTTCTCTCACCCTTTACAGTATTTAGTAAGTTTGATGGATCCAAAAAGGCACTATTGTATTGTAGGTCGATAGTTCTCTCCTGCAAAGCAGCAGGACTGGTCCCACATGTATTTTCAGCTTGTTTAGTATGGTCCTGGAGGCTCTCTGGATGCACTATTTTAATATGCCGTATTCGAGGATCATCAAAAGGAATATACTGAATGGAATGCAGGTAGTCATCAGTATGCCTGGAATGGCTTTGTTTTCCATGAGGAAGGTGGTCATCTTTGCAGTGTTCACCCCCAGTTTCCAATGTGCTAGTGGAGGGTCGATGGCTGCTGAGGGTCCTCTCTACTGGATGCCGCTGACTGTTGTCAAAGCACAAGTTGTAGTTAGGCACTTCATTGAGGGAATGCTGACTCACACTTGGCTGAGGTGGGGACTTGTAAGATGGAGGTGGTATATAGACCGGGGGCTCTAAACCAGAGTCTGGAATGTAAATGTCTTGCTTCGGCTCATTACCTTTGGCTAAATATGAAACGGGCTCATCTGTTTGCTGGTGGTCCTGAAAGCCACTGGTTTCTACCGGTGCTCTCATCTGTCGGTGCAGTTCATAGGATGGAGGTTTAAGGGGTCTGCCATACTTGGGCTTGGCCAGAGGAAGAAGGTGGCTTCCAGTGTCCCTGGGTTTTGTGAATTCCAAAGGCAGTCTGTTTTGGGGACCAGAGGGTGTGTTAGTTCCACTTAGGAAGTGATGATTATTCACCAGGGAGGGTATTTCCACACACTTCAGCGTCTCTGGTGAAAGAACTCTTGGCAATGATTGTGATTTCCCTTTATTATGGGAGCTAAGTACATTGTCTCCCAGGCTCAAGGCATACAGATCTTGAAGCAGTTTCTCTCTATCACCATCAGACATTTGTCTTCCAAAGTTTTTAGGTTGTTTCCAGCTTTCTGTTCTTAAACTTTGCCATTTGTAATCACCAGGCACTTTCCAGGTCTCCTGCAGGCCACTTCTTGTCACACTCTCTGTTCCTGCTCCCACCTCCAACTGACTTTCTTTAGCATGTCTGTACACCCCGTGGGGTGGTGCCAGTCCTTTCATTTCAGAGTCTCCTTTGTTAGTGTATCCCAGTAAGACGCTAAAGTCTTGTCCTCTTCTTCTCCAGTAGGCCAGATCTTTATCAGTCTTGGGTCCCGAAGACCATGCTAACAGAGGTCTGTCATAAAACCTGCAAAAGAAATGCAGTGTCACAGGCAAGCTATAAAAATGCAGTCATCTTCCTTTGTAGGGAATTTTATTAGAGGGTGAAATGCTGAATTATGCCAATAGGGTTTCCATTCTCAGTTTCTATGATTTATTTACAACCATAGGACATTAAAATCCTCTCTTAGTAATTAACAAACATTTTCTCACAAGCAAGGAAGGAGGCTAAGCTATATGCACGTGCATGTTAGCATGGCATTTATTTTATTTATTGGTATGCATAGCTGTTAGAAAACAATTTACACAATATTGTATGCTGTGCAGATATGTAGAGTCCTATTGAATATATACTATAAAAAGTGAATTGACTGTTAAATAAGGCTTTGAACCCTAATTGCTGCTCTCAGTTACATCAAAACCTATTGACTTCTTCAGGGTTGCTCAGGGGTAGGCAAGCATAATATAATATGACTCTAGATTTTAAGAGAGAAGGCAGTGGGGGGGGGGGTTCTTAATGTAAATTTCTGTACGAAACAGGATTTTGCATTACAGCACAAGTATTGAAAGAGAAGGTGCTGTTGGTTAATTTGATCTTTTGTGTTTGTTTTAAGGAATAAGTGTCTCTAGCTGCTTCAAATATGGTGGTATATATCATTTTATGTGAATTATTTAGAATCTCATTAGAATGATCAGGTTAATTTGTGTGTGTAACCTTTTAAATTTGTTTCTAGCAAAACACATCACTGAAATATGAAAAAGGAAGTATTAAAAAACATGTCAGTTATAGAACTTCAGAAAGCAGATTTCTGAATTAAATCCAACAGGCAATATCAGATCCTTCCCATGTTTCCAGACATGGTATGAAATATTTTACATACTATTCCAAAGGAAAAATTGATGGCTTTCTGCATTAAAAGTTTAACTTTTAGTTATACTGTGGTTCTGCTGTTCTTGTAAAGAAGGTGTCCAAAAATCTAACTGCCATTATTTTACTATGTAACTGCCACCAGCATAACACAAGAGAGAAAAATCAAATTTGACATAAATAGGACAAGAATGTAGATGGAACCCAAGAAATTCCTTCCTCCTCCCCCACCCGGAGTTATATATACAGTCTGCTTTTGGTTTCTGACCAAAAAAAAACAAAAACCCAAAAAAACCCAAAAAAACCCCAACTAAATCTTTTCACAAAAAATCTTTAAACAAATAATAAAATTCAGAATTCTAATGAAAATGCAGCAATCAACATTCAGAACACTCTTCAATAATTTTCTTTTATGCATGCAAACTTTATCCTATCAAGCAAAATGTTTTAAACAAACCGGGATAAAGACTATTTTTGTTTTTTAAGTCTGATGGATTAAAACCCATCGTCTGAACAAAAGGTTCACCATATAAAATACAATTTGCTTTCTGGATCCTGGTCATTATTAAAAGCCTGTTTTAATTTGTGGGCTATAATGGGACATCTATATTGGAAATTTTACCACAGTTAGGGTGAAAACCACTATATCATTCAGAAGGAGGGAGTGTGCAGCTGACTGTAGGCTGTCAGCCTTTGGAGATTACCAAGGCCACCTCTGCAACCTTTATGTTTTCTCATAATGCTATTGTGTAGCTATTGACTGGAGAGACTGAGTGACTGGGTCTATGGAACAGACAAGCTAGGCATTGTTCTGTGCAAGATCTGGTAAACGATATAAAATATATGGAGAGATCAGTCATACTAAACTATTAAAACACACCAGGTACAAAATCACAAGCAGTATTTATTCAAGACTATATAACATCAAAACCACTGGAGGGTCTTTTAGGCAGCAAAATCAACACTGAGGTTAGTGATCACTGTTATTGATGATGGATCAGTGAAATGCCCTGGCTATATGAAAGTAGTGTTTGCGAATAGCTACTGGGAAATTGTTACCTAGATTCCTAGTGGGAATCCCCCAGAAAACAAAAGAAGAGTCAGTCTTCAATGTATGAAATTATGTGAATGTTTCCCTAGTCATAATGCATGCTTCAGAGGAGAGAAAATCCCACCTCATAATAGCAAGAATGTAACCACATTTTTTTACAGAAGTTGTGTAAACAATAATTTGTAGTTATAGTGACGAAGGAAGTTCTAAACATGATGTAAAACACCATGCTGAAGATCTACATTATGTCATCATATCAACTAGAATACAGAAAGCATGTTAAAGAAAGGTGAGGTTAGGGCTTTTCTAAACCTTGTAATTTATGCATATTAATGAGGCAGAGAACATTATTCAGTTTATATCATGTGACTCACAGCAATTAGATTCAGGAATGAGGATAATAGAGGCATGGGAAAAGATGCATTTAGTGGCATGGAGAAAAATCCTGGGGGGGGGGGGGGAAATGAAACTACTGGATTGAAATGTTGATCATGTTGTTACTGTGGTAAGAAGATAGAAATTTTTAAATCTTTCCCTTCTCCAACCCCCCTGTCCAATTTCTCTTGTTAGAAGAAAATAGAATTAATGTAATAGAAAAGAAGGCTGCTTTGAGTTAAACTTGAGGTGATTTCAGAAGCAGTACCCTGTTTACCATGACAAGTAATAGCCTTACACTAGTCCACTAGAAATAATTTTGTATCCAGGATACTGTGACAATATCCACAGCTGAGAATATAATTGAACAGTTATCACCGAGAGAATGATCAAGAGGCATCTGTAGTGAAAGTTTTTGATATCTGGTAACATCACCTCTTACTCTGCAAATCTGTTAGTGCAAGTAGTTTATAACTGGTGATACTGTACTAAAACAAAACCAAAAAAGTTATACAGTACACCTGTCCTCTGCAAAATCACCCCTGCTTACCAGGTCTTCAGTTGGGTGTCCAATCACTGAGGCACCAAAAATCACCAGACATTTTTGAAAATGTAGACCACTATATTTAAGAGAATAAATCAGTAATAAAGAAAGCTTATTAGCCTATCCATTAGAAGCTGGAAAGTAGGGTCAGGAGACCTAGATTTTATTTTCCACTCTGCCAGTAGTTTGCAGGGTGGCTTTGTTTGCACCACTTAATCTCCCTGTGTCTCAGTTTCCTCATTTGTAAATTTGCGCTAATACCCACTTTTGTAAAGCGCTTTGAGATCTTTGGATAGAGGTACTGTGAGAATTCTAAATATACCGTATTCAGGACCCAATCCTGCAAACGCGTTCTCCCGGGTGCTGTAGTGCTAAGTCCCATAAGCATGGGGTGGGTGGGTCCCATAGAGTATCAGGTTGGATGGTGTTTACAGGATCATGACCTATATGGTAAAAGCTCTTTTCTAACACAGTTGTTCCTGTAGCTAGTACACATGTGCTGTCAAGCCGATTTGCTGTCTCTCTATTTTAAAAAACACAGATGAAATATTCTGGATCAGAGTTTCTTTGATTACTTCCCTAGATGTGGTGTGAATTAGTTGCATCTAAAATTACACTGATGAAAAAAACCCTTTAAACTCAATTTTTGAAATTTTTAAACAAAAGAGCAACTCTAGCAATACAACTCAGTGCCTTTGCGAAAGGAGCCCAACACTATCCACTAGGCTGCATGGTCTCCAGTCATCATCCATCAGAATTTATAAGTGCGACTTAATAATAATCACTATGCAACATACCCCATGAACAATATTCTTACACCCATTTTACTGCCTCTCTCATGGAGGTCACAGGGCTTTAAATTCACCCCACAATTGTAGGAATTATGTAGTTTTTTACAGGTCCCCATAATCTATTGTATCCCGGACTGGGGGCAGTTCTGCTAATCACTGATCAGCTGGGTCCTAGAAATCCATTCTCTGTGGAAAAACCTGGAATCTTTAGTTTGTATATTTTACAGCAAATCTTTAGTTTGTATAATTTGTGAAAAAAGTAAAAACATATCAATTATTAATTCAACTTTACTCAAAATCCCAGGATCACCGAAAGTATCAGGCAGGGCTGACTCCCCGAGCCACAGCTGCCACGGAAGACTAAAGTTCAGCATTTTAATTGTGAGAAAAGGTGGATTTTTAGGTTGTTTTAAATCAGAAAATTTTCTTTTTATCATGGAAAACTAGGAACCCTGTCAGGGGCGCAGCTAGGACAGGAAAATTGGGTAGGTTCTGACTTTCGGGTGGGTGGGCAATGACGGGGGGGAGGGCTGGAGGAAAGGGGAGAAGAAGGGATGGCGAGCCTGCCTCTTCCCACCCCCTCCAGCCGGCCCTTACTGCTCAGCAAGCGCCAGAAGAGGAGACTGCCAAAAGCACACAGGCTGTGAGGTGTGTCCATGGGGCAGATGGGGGCCCCACTGGAGCTCAAGCTCCGCCTGTCCCTCCCACCCCCGGCTCGGTGTCTCTCTGCCTAGGTCCCACCATGTGCTGCTGCCCCGCTTTCCGACCGCAGCACTAGCCCTGTCCAGACCCACCCACAACAGGCACCCCCCGGCCTGGAATGACTCACCACCTCCCAGCATATGGGTTTGGGGGCGTCCGGCTCTGATTTGGGTGAGCCTGAACACTAAGTGGGTGAGCCCTGGCCCATGCAGGCCCACCAGAGGCTATGCACCGATCCATGCTGATCAGATGCGGCTCAGGAGGAAAGGAGCAGCTTTCAAGCCTCGCCACTATTGCTTCTACATCCACTGCTCCAATTGGTTAGGGAGGAGCCATGTGACTTTAGTTCCACTGTCCCTTGCTGAAAATCACAAGGCGGAGAAGAGCATCAAACTACCAGCTCCCCAGGACAGGAGCGGTGGAAGCTCCCCATTGCTGGTCCGTACGCTAGTAAAAAGGGGGGCCATGGCCTCCAGCTAGGGTGACCAGACAGCAAATGTGAAAAATCGGGACGGGGGGGGGGGGGGAGAGGAGATAATAGGAGCCTAAGAAAGAGACCCAAAAATCAGGACTGTCCCTATAAAATCAGGACATTTGGTCACCCTACCCCCAGCCCCCTGCACCAGAAGGAAATTCACTGCTTAACAGAGAGGCCTCTGCTCTACCCCATCTCTTGTTTTTCAGCCAGTGAGGCCAGCGGCTGCAGTCTGTGAGAGGAAAGGGTCATCTTTCCTCACCACTGATTTAGGGCTCAAGGGAGGGAGTGCACAGGAGAGGCCCTGAAGGGGGCGGTGCAAAACAAGGGTAAGGGACAGCAAAGGCGTCATTCAGGGGTGCAGAATAGAGGGCACACACCCAAAGAAATCATTTCCAAAGCGGGAGATGGAGAAACAACCAGACACAAGAGAAGGCTGCTGCTTAATGACAGGATGGGGACTGTTTGAATTTCTGTCAGCAACAACCTAATTAGCTACCAACGTTAATTAGATCAGTAGCTGAAAGAAAAATAAACTCTGCCCTCTAGAGGTGGTTGAGTGTGTCTGCAGCACAGCTCTAATACTTCTCTGGATGCAAGAGAAACCACATTGCAAGACAGAAAACACAGAGTTTAACAGGTGGCTTTCTATAGACAATAACTGCTAGTGCTTGTAAGATTTCCTAGTAGGGCTGCTATGTAGTAGGACTTGCTACAGGTCAAAAGAGAGGTGGCTATTTTAATGAAATAACTTCGGCAGTTGAGGCCCAACATTTGGGTCCCTATTTTAAGGGGCAAAAGGGAGCTTTTAAAAAACAATATTAAATACAGTGTAAGCGGCCAGGTTCTACTCCATTCATAAGAGGTTAGGGAGGGGGACACTGAGTAGACACCCAGTCCTGGTTTTTAACTCTACTCTTTTAAAAAGCGACCACAGCCAGTGTGCCAGATTTTCCTCATGCACACTAGCATGAAAGGACATTCCCCCTGCATCTTGGCTATGGCAGACAAGCAAGCTGGTATTTTCTTGTAATGCTGATGTGCCCTTAATGTACTTACCTTTTCTTTCTCCTCCAACTCCAACCATAGTTATCCCTTCCAGTTTCCATATGCTATGTCCTCTACCTTTGCCCCCTTTTCCACCTCTAGCAGTACATTACTTTGCTGCTGATGACTAATTATCTCCCTCCAACTGCGGGAAAAGCTTGCTCTTAAAAGAACCTTCTCACTGGCTCCCCATCCTCATTCTTTAAAGTCTCTCTCTCTCTCCCCCTCCCCTCCCCCCCAAAAGGGGCCAAACAAGCGTGGCACCACACCAGGTGTGAAAGTAGGTTAAAGGACTTACCGGTATGCCAGAAGTCCTGATCAGGGGATGGAGCCTCACCCGGAAGAGGCGTGGCCTCAACCAGAAGAGGCTCAGGCCCTTTAAATCAAGATTTAAAGGGCCCAGGGCTCCAGCTGCCACCACAGTGGAGTACCAGGCCCTTTAAATCACAGAGGAGCTCTGGGGGCTCCCGGCTGTCAATGCTACCCTGGGGTTCCCAGGCTCTGGCAGAGCTTTAAAGGGCCTGGGGTGGTAGCGGCAGCCAGGAGCTTAGGGCCCTTTAAATCCCTGCAAAGCCCTACTGCCGGAGCCCTGGGGTAGCGCCCATGGAGCCCCGGGGCCCTTTAAATCCCCACAGGAGCCCCACTGCCACTACCCCAGGGCTCTGGCAGCAGGGCCCAGGCGGGGATTTAAAGGGCCCCGGAGCTCCAGCTGCCCGCTATCGGCCCAGCCTTTTAATTCCCCACCAGAGCCCTGCAGCGGAGCCCTGGGGTAGCGACAGCAGGGTTTCGGTGGAAACTCACTTAAAGGGCTCGGGGTGGTAGTGTCTGCCGTAACCCTGAGCCCTTTAAATCTCCACTGGAGCTCTGCTTCTGGAGAACTTGAAAGAGTGTCGGTGGGCTCTGGCTGGGATTTAAAGGGCCCAGGGCTCCGGCCCTGCTACCGCCCCGAGCCCTTTAAGTTCCCGTGGGAGAGCCCCCGCTCCCCAGGGCTCCGGCAGCAGGGCTCCCGCGGGGATTTAAAGGGCTTGGGACTGCGGCAGCTGCTACTGCCCCAGCCCTTTAAATACCTCTTGAGCCCCCACCCCCCCACTGCGGCTTACCTGCTCAGCCGGCTCCCCGTGTTCCCGGCCGGTGCCCCCTCTGGGGAGCGCGGGGCCCCCGTGGCTCCTCCTGGCCCAGCGCCTCCGCCGGGGAGCGCGGGGCTCCCACTGCTCCCGGCCGATGCCCCTGCTGGGGAGCACGGAGGCTCCCGCGACTCCTCCCGGCCAGGCTCCCACGGCTCCCTGCGCTCCCGCCCGGTGCCCCAGCTTGGGAGCGCAGGGGCTCAGCAGCTCCTCCAGGTCCAGAGCCTCCACTGGGGAGCGCGGGTCTCCCACGGCTCCCTACGCTCCCAGCTGGTGCCCCCGCTGGGGAGCGCGGGGGTTCCTGTGGCTCCTCCCGGACCCACGCCCTGGCTGGAGAGCGTGAGGGCTCCCGCGGCTCCTCCCGGCCCAGCACCTCTGCCGGGGAGCGCAAGGCCCCTGCGGCTCCCGCTGGTGCCCCCCCCCCCCCCGGAGTGTGGGGACCCCATGGCTCCCCGCGCTCCCGGCCTGGCCCCCAGGCTGGGAGTACGGGGTCCCGGCACTGGCCTTTCACCCCAGGCCCTTTAAATCTCCCCCCTCCCCCCAAGAGCCCTGCTGCTGGAGCCCTGGGGAGCAGCAGCGGGCTCCGACGGAAATTTAAAGGGCTCTAGGGCAGTGGTCGGTTCCGGACCGCAGTGGGAGCCCCGGGGGGGCCGCTTCCCCGGGGCTCCCACTGGACCGGGACAGCAAACCACTGCCAGTGGGAGCCACGGGGAAGTGGCACGTAGGGAACCAGGAGATAAATAAAGCAGTGGGGCCGCTAAGGGTACTTACCCTGCAGTCCGGAAGCGACCACTGCCCTAGAGCCCTTTAAATTCCCGCCGGCGCCGCAGGGCTGTAACCCTGGGGAGCGGTGGCGAGTCTCCTGCAGGAATTTAAAGGGCCCCAGGGCCCCAGCCCTGATATGGCCCTAGAGCCCTTTAAATCCCTGCCAGAGACCCGCCGCTCCCCAGGGCTCCGATGGCAGGGCTCAGCAGGGATTTAAAGGGCCGCGGTGCTAGCGGCTGCTGTGGTCCCCAGCCCTTTAAATCCCCACCAGAGCCCCATGGCTGTAGCCCTAGGGAGTGGCGGGGAGTCTCCAAGGAAGCTCTGCTGCCACTACCCCAGAGTTCCCTAGTGGGTCTCTGACTGCAATTTAAAGGGCCTGGGGCCCCAGGCCCTTTAAATTGTCTCCTGAGGAAGCTGGTCCAGTGCGGCGCACCAGCTCTTGCCGGTACGCCGTACTGGCGCATACCAGCTTACTTTCATCCTCTGCACCACACCAAGACCAGAGATTCCCAGTACACTTTGCCTGGCTTTAAATATCTTCCCAGCCTCTTCCCTTTGTTCGTTTTTAGCATACAAGTGGCTGCACAAACTTGACTACTCAACAGGCGTTCTAGGCAGAGTCCTTCCTGTCCATCCTATTCCAGTTCAAAAGTGCACACACTGTACACAATGGGAGGTGCCGTGGTGCAAGCCCATTTTATGAAGTGACGACTAGGGGCTTCCACCGAGTTTGAGCTGCTTTAACACGAACTTACAGACACCTTCTCATATTTACTCCGTGAGAGCTGCCTAAAAATAAAGATTGTGACCCTCTTTGGTGAGGGAACTCCCCCAGAAGTAGCTGCATTCAGCCAGAAACCCACCCGGGATCGCCCCACACACGAGAAATAAGGAGCTGGGCTCGGTTTTACAACTATTCATTTTCATAAGCAAAATCTTTGCTGTCTAAACATCCCAATAGTGAACAAAAAAGGCAATGTGAGCGTGGGCTCAAGCCAAACCCCTTGCGTCCACACCCCAACTGTGCTAACCTAGGGTTAACCCAGGGTTCCAAGATGTGCAGGGGTGCCCAGGCTGTGTGAACGGTCAGGGCAGTGAGTGGGAACCAGTCCCAGAAATTCCCCACAGCCGCCTGTGTTAGCAGCTCCAGCTCCTCTGCACTGTGGGGAAGTTTTGAGCCTGGTGCCTGTTTTCTGCCATCAGTACATGACCGCGCATGCAACCGAGGTGCCCCTACATGCACAGCCCCATGGAAGGCAGGGGTCCCGGGAGCACGGCCCAGAGAGCAAGTCCTGCCCTGCAGGGAGGGGGAGCAGCAGAGTTCCTGGCTCAGCACAGTTGGGGGCAAGATGACCCGATGACCCTCAATGCCCTGACTGCTCCCCTCTCCCTTCAGGGCCATGCTTAGTCCTGCTCGGTTCTCTGGACTTGCTTCCAGGCTCCCTCTGGACTTTCTGGGGCTGCGTGGGTAAGTACCTGGGCAACGTGCACGGTCAGGGCCATGAGTGGGAGCCAGCCCCAGAACTTCCCCACAGACCTCCTGGAGATCCCCTAGTCCCTGCCTCCTGGGGTGCGGTGAGGGCAGGGATAAGAGATCCCAACTGCACCCTAAGCCCTGGGGACACACTTCACTGCTCAGAAGCTGGCAGTAGCTAGGCTGGGGTGTTTGGGTGTTTTTCCTTTGAAACCTACATTCTCTCAAGTTTCAAAACAGACACAAAAATAAATAAAAAACCAGCCCAACACAAACCCCTTCACTGACTCTCCGTTTTAAACATTAAGAATTGCAGAGTTTCATTTGAACCGTGAGCCTTCCCTGGAGACTGGTGTCCTAATTGTCCTCAGAACAGGTGCACAGGGGAGTTTTCCTGACAATGTGATTCAGCCTGGAGCTGGCGAGCTCATTTTTCAGAGTAGGGGGTAGTTCAGTATAAAGCCTTCTCAAACTGAAGTCATTCCACCGAGACAGCCACCAAAGGGACTAATTACAAGCCCTTATGCTCCGTATGGGCCCCATCAAGAGCACAGGGTGGGCAGTCGAGTTCTTCCACAGTGCACCATGTGCCTAGGGCTAGACCAGGGGTCGGGAACCTATGGCTCGCGAGCCAGGTGTGGCTCTTTTGAGACTGTGATCTGGCTCGCGCGGCACTGCTCTGTCCGCGAGGCTGGGGGGCGGGGGAGGCGGTGTGGCATGGCGCTGCTCTGTCCGCGAGGCTGGGGGGCGGGGGAGGCGGTGTGGCGCGGCGCTGCTCTGTCCGCGAGGCTGGGGGGCGGGGGAGGCCATGTGGCGCGGCGCTGCTCTGACCGCAAGGCGGGGGAGGTGGTGTGGCGCGGCGCTGCTCTGACCGCGAGGCTGGGGGGCGGGGGGAGGCGGTTTGGCGCGGCGCTGGTGTGACCGCGAGGCTGGGGGGCGTGTCGCTCTTCTCCTTCCCTCACTGGAGTCGGGTCACAGCAGCATGACCAGCGAACAAGTAAGCGCGGGGGGGGGGGGGGGGTAAGCGGTGTGCAAGGGGGCGTTGGGGGGAGGCTGGGCTGGGAGCGGGGGTAAGCGGTGTGGGGGAGAGACCGGGCTGGGTGGGTCAGTTGGGGGGGGTTGGAGGAAAGGAGGTTTGGGGGGGAGAGACCGGGCTGAGTGGGTCAGTTGGGGGGGGTGGGAGGGAAGGAGAGCATGGCCGGAGTGGCGGCGGCGGCGGGGGGGGGGGGGAAGGGGAGCGCGGCCGGGGCGGGGGGGGCTATTATATGGCTCTCTGAGTCAAAAAGGTTCCCGACCCCTGGTAGACTGTTGACCCTGGGGAGTTGCTAGGCACTTGGGGATAGGTGTACTTTGACTCAGGTCTGTGCACTGCAGTGTGCACACCAGATCCCTTGGTTCAAGCACAGGTCAGAAAATTATTAACCTAGGGTTAAAATGCCCAGAGTTCCTGACATGGCTCAGCTAACGTGAGTCCCACTAACCCTAGGTGTAGACATATCCTACAATGTAAACAACAACTAGACACTCCGATTGGCCCGGGCCAGCTGACTCAGGCTTGCAGGGCTGTTTTATTGCTGTGTAGACTTCCGGGCTCGGGCTGGAGCCCAGGCTCTAGGTCCTTGCAGGTTAGAAGGGTCCCAGAGCTCAGCCTCCAGCCCTAGTTCAGCTCTACACAGCAATAAAACAGCCCCACCAGCCTGAGTCAACTGGTACGGGCCACCCACGGGGGGGTGGGGGTCTAGTGCCTGTGCAGACATATCCTACGTGACCTGCGCGCCTCCTCCCCACCAGTACGGCCTTTTGTAAAGGGTTTTTCTGATTCATTAAACTGCCCCCGCCCCTCTGCGATTTTGATAAAGGCTGCACCCTACAAAAGGGGACGTTAATGGCAGCGTGCTGCATGGGACATTTCAGTGCATTGACGGGCACGGAGGAAAACAAATGCTCACTTGTTGGGGGGGGAGAAGGGGGCTGAAGTCATGCTTAGTTATTTGCCACAATGAAAGGGAAGAGAGGGAAAAGCCAAGCTACGGCAGGACACAGACACTTACCCCCCTTCTGAAGTATGAAAAGTGGACAAACCCCGGAGGTCGGGGTGGTAACCGGGACCAGCATGCCTTCCTTGGCTCCCATGACTGCCTTCGCTGCTGCTCAAGTTGCCTTTTGCCAGAGGTTTCTT
Organism: Sternotherus odoratus; assembly: GCA_032164245.1. Lineage (NCBI taxonomy): Eukaryota > Metazoa > Chordata > Testudines > Kinosternidae > Sternotherus > Sternotherus odoratus. The sequence continues at coordinate 199,345,149 of JAVMKO010000002.1, read as the reverse complement.
GTTGTAAACGTAGGCTCCAGAGTCCGTCTCATACCCATTCAGCGTTCCCCGACTAGTTCGATCCTCTGTAAGCTCAGGCTGGTATCCATCATTCCGGTTCTCGTACGAAGCCGGGGGATTCTTGGACAATTTGTATCCATGAGAAATCAGGAGGTCCTCCACACTGTACATGTTGTGCTGGTTTCTCTCACTGCTGTGCCATGAGAAAGCTCTCTCCGGCAGGATCCATCACTGAAAGAGGGAAGAGAAGGCTGTTCTAATAAGGAAAGACAACTTTACTCAATCTGCAGGCTACCGGGGCAGACTTTCATTCTCTCCCCCCCCCCCAACTTAATAAAATACATAAGACTGAAGCGCATGCAGATGCGGATGAATCATGTGTTGACCTTCCCTAGATAATATACCTAAATTTGTTCAGCCAGGAACAGTTGCAGAGCTGCTGCTGCTGAGTCAGTCCATTTGAGTGAAGAATTTGGTGATGATTGCAGCTTTCAGATTTTGAGAAGTGATCTTGGAAAGCTTTGCACTGGAGATAAGCAAACCCTCGAGAAAGGCATTTTCTCCAAAAATGGTTTTTATTCTGATCAGGTGGGGCTGTGCTTTATGCTGGGAGTGGGGGTGGGGGGTAGATTGCAGGGCAGAACAGTCTGGAGCCCTGCAAATTCTATCAAAATTAGCTGGTGAACAAGAACAAAAATAATGTACAAGAAAAGAAAAATATATATATTATGTTAGCCCATGAAGGCACTGCTGATGTCCTGCTGTGCCCCCAATTAGACTCCCTTGTTTACAGTCTTTAAAGGTTGCTTTTCGGGGAGATTTCTTTATTGACTAAGTGGGCCTGTTGAAATCTGTAATCAGCTAATAGATCAAAGAAGCCCAGTAAACTGCATCTGAAGCAGTGTTTGTTGTTGCACAATGGATTTCTAAAGCAAATGGGATCAATCCAAAGTTAAAAGATTTTTTTTCTCCTATCTGCCTGTCCTATAGCAGCCGGAGTTCTTTACTGATGGCACATTGTTACTAGTAATAGGTTCTGCAGAGCAAATAGATCTGTAACAGTTTCTCTTGGCTAGCTCACCATTGTAACCTACTGTCTATTCTACTCTTCTAGCTTGTTATATTTATGGGGTACCAAGTCTTCAATGGTTTGGAACTTGGTAAACACTTCTGTAGATGAATAGACTCCAGTGCAACATCTCTTAGCTGTTCTGCTACATCACTCCGGTGGGTGGATGAGACTTGAAGGAGCAAAACCATTTCTAGGACACTTGCCAGGGAGCTTGTGTAACATGCTCAGTGTTACATGTCCCCCGTAGTGGCAGGTCAGCATAAAGAAGAAGAACCTACTATTTCTGGAAGCTAATGATGTTTCTCTTTCAGCGGACGTGCTAGACGCCTGTGCTTTGGTGTCTGAAATCCTGGGTTCTGTCACCAAGAATGATCTTCACAAAGGGTCTCTGCTCTGTGCTAAAGAAGGACCTCTGTTCACTGCTTTCAATAGGAGACACTGGATATGGACTGGCACTCCATGGGGTCAGGACACATTTACTTAGGGTGCTCCAGAGGTCAGTTTTCAGCACAGAACCAAACTTTAAACAGTGCCTGCGCAAACCATGTAATTGTTACTGAAGGGTTTGAAAATACTCATTTCTAAACCTCTTAAGAATCTACACCGGTCTCTGCATAGAGCCTAAAGAATCTGTATCTCTATGTGGTATTCTACAGATCTTAAGGAAATAAAACACTTCCCAGTAACATTTTTGGAGTGGTGTTTTGTTTTTGTGTGTGGCCAGAACAGGGCTCCTCAAACCCAATAAAAGTTACACTGTTCTAGAAGAGTAGAACAATCAGCAGATAGCCACAGGGATGAGCCAGCCAGCCAAGAGGTACTAGACAAACTAATGGAAGAAAGGAGTGGAATCCCTTCCTTTAAAAGGAAAAGATGGTTTTGTTGTATATTTTTAAACACTTCAATAACAGGAGATGAGGCCAGATCAGGTCAACTCAAATGATTTCTCTATTCCTAATTGTTTCTAGAACACAAAGACCTGGAATGGTGAGAGGAGGTAACATCACAGAAGACAGAACAGCTGGCTGCTAGAGCTATTCAACCTCTAAAGAGAAAAAGATCCATCGTGACTGCATAAACAATAGAATGCCCACTGGACAGCGCACAGGTGCAAGGAAGAAATGTGCTTTTCCTGTTATTATTGCTTGGGGGTCAATATTAACCCTGTCTCTCCTACTGCTGTGGATAGTGGCCAATTGAAAACAACATTTGTCCGAGGTTGAAGGAGGCAATACGCAGAGAGAGAAACAGGCAATTTAGAAACAGACAAAACCTTTGGACCATGGGTCTTATTCTGATCTCATTTTCAATACTCAGAGTCATGAGTAACTTCAGTGAAATCAGTGGAGTTACACCATGGGAAAAGCCCAGTGGTAGCTGGTGCGCAAAATAACCCCTGAAGGTTAATCATATTTGAAAATAAAGAAGTGGGGTAGCATTGGGGAGGTGTTACAGGAAAGTCCTTTGGGGTTACAGGAAGAGGAGTAGGAGGGATGCTCTCTTCCGCATCAGTGCCCTGCTCTTCAGAGAGAAAAACGGAGACAATTCACCCTAAAGAGCAGGGTCGGAGAACACAGTTCTCTCCTCATCCCAACCTCTCTCCCCTGCTTTCCAGCTGCTCCATCCTATCATCTCCCTGATGTCTCCCCATTCCCACACTCACTCCCACGTCACCCCATCCTCATTCACTAAAGGATCTAATTGCCCCCTGAACTCAACTCAGTAAACCCAGCACATCCCACTCCTAACTCAGAACTTCCCCAAGCCCCCTCAGCTTCCTCCAACCCAACCAGGGCAGACCATGCCCCCATGACGGTCACCATCTCTGAAGTACAAAAAACCAGGACAACTGGGATGATTTGCAGAGCCCACAACACTAGACAGCCGGCTGTGCATACTGAGCATCCTCACAGATTTCCCAAGACGACCCTGGGAAATCATGGCCCCGTGGTAACCTCACCCTCATATCTATCGAAAGGCCCTGCCACTTCCTACCTCACCTCTCTACATCTCAGAACCAGCTCTGCAGTTCTGAAACCTTTTCCCCAACCTTTATCATACATACTAGGTCAGAAAACTCCTCCGCAGGCAGAAAACCTGCCTCCCTCCTACCAGACATCCACCAACAATGCACTCAGGACAATGCTACATCCACCTGCCCACCCACATATACACTGCTGGTCCTGGAGAAGTAGAAGCAGCAGGGAAGGACTGTGGCTGCAGGGAGCCCTATACTCCACATCCAGAGAGAACTGGTCTTACAAGAACCTGTATTCCATGCTTTATGCCTTCCCGCTCTGCTGCCTTGGAGTCTATATGGGCTTCAGAGCCAGGATGACTCAGGGCAGCCACCTGTATGACATCCAGAGTCCAGAGACTGCAGAAGCTTCAGCCCCCCCAAGTGGCAGTCAATGGCACTGCAAACTGCAGTACCTCAGCTGTGCTACATAGCTCTGTCTCCAGCATAGCTGACATTATCGATAGGGCTTAGTTCTCTCAGCTCCCAGTAAGACCAGTATAAATGAAATCAGGATAGATTCAGACTATAGTGCAATGGCTTGGGTGGTAGATGTGACTTGGGAGACCTCAGTTCAATTTCTTCCTCTGACACACACCTTCTGTGTGACCTGGGGCAAGTCCCTTGATTGTTCTGTTCCTCAGATGCCCATCGTAAAATGGGGTTAGCAGCACTTCCCTTCTTCAGAGGGGTACTGTGAGGATAAATACATTAAAGAGACACTAAGTACTTATATGGCTCCCATTACCAAAACAGAGAGAAAAGATCAAGCCCCATGTACACATATTGTACATTTTGGCAATTTTTCTAGTGTTTCAAATCCAATGTTTCTACTTTGATGATGGGAGGCCAGTTCCTTTTACTAAGAGTTAGTGGATGAAATTAAGAAAAGGAAGATGAAGGTTGAATATGAGGAAACATTCCTGAGGGCAAGATCTCGAATGCTGTGGAATGGTTTCTAATAGAAAGGGATGGAATCCTTGATCATTTGGGGGCATTGAAATCTAAGACGTTTCAGAGAACTAGTTAAAAGTACAGGAGTTTCAAGTAAAGCACATCCCTGAGTCCAACAGCCAGTTTGTCATGGTTTAACACTAACATTTTCTTTTAAAAATGTTTCTCACACTTGTTTGTGTGGATGTTTTGCACAACAAAAAGGAACCCAACTGACTGACCAGATGTGAAAAACAATGAAACCGTCTATGTGCACAGTGATATTAAATGCACCAACTAAGCCAACAGGAAAGAAAGAGAGAAATCCCCCTCCTTAGCTTCTTTCAGTCATGGTAGCTTAGCAGCTACTTTAACAGTAGTAGGTACAAAACTTTCTGACAGACATAGGATTTTTAAATTGACAAATCCCTTTAAAAGTAACCAAAATAACACACTAGTGAATGTAAAAGTGGGAAGAATTGGGCACTGGCAAGGAGATGGCCAAGATAATCTAATACATCTTTTCTAACTCCCTTCCCTGGTCTATGAAAAAGCACACACAGGACTTTACTCTGGCAATATGACAAATCTTATCCTGCTCATTCCCTCTACTACTGTGATTCGGAGGCAGACGGGAAAGGGTGTGTCCCACCATAGCAATACAGTGAAACCTCGATATAACGGACTAATTTGGGCGGGGGGGTGTCCGTTAAAACCGAAAGTCCGTTATTTAATAATTTTTTAAAATTATTAAATAACGGACTTTCGGGTGACAACGGACACCCCCTCGCCCGAATTACTCCGTTATATAGAGCCGTGAGACAGCCCGCCCACCCCCCGCCCAGCTCCCTGCTGCGGGGAGCCGGGCGGGGGGGTTGACAGCTCCCGCTGGGCTTCCCGCTGCGGGGAGCCGAGCGGGGGCTCTCAAACGCCCCCCCCCGCTCCCCGTTGCGGGGAGCCGGGCGGGAGGGGGCGTTTGAGAGCCCTCGCTTGGCTCCCCGCAGCGGGAAGCCGGGCGGGGGGGGGGGGGGTGTTTGACCTCGGGCGGGGGGGGGGGGATCTGGCAGGGGGGGGGCTGTTCGGGCGGGCGGGGGGGTTGGCGGGGGGGGGGCTGTTCGGGCGGGTGGGAGGGGGTCCGTGGGGCTGCTGGGGGGGGGGGGGGGGGGAGCCGGCGCCGGGCTGCTTGGGCCATGGGCTCAGCTGCCTGGTCAATTTCAGGTGAAATTGACCAGGCAGCTGAGCCCATCGCGAAGCAGCCAGCGCCGGCTCCCCCCCCCTCGGGTGGGCGGGGGGGGGTCCAGCGGGGGGGGGGGGCTGTTCAGGCAGGCGGGGGGGGGTCCGCGGGGCTGCTGGGGGGGGGGGGAGCCCGGGCCGGGCTGCTTGGGCGATCCGGTCATCTGCCTGGTCAATTTCACCTGCGGGGAGCCGGGCAGCCGGGTTGACAGCTCCTGCCCGGCTCCCCGGGGCGGGAGCCGGGCCCCCGAATAATGGATTTCGGATGCATCGGAAATTTTGTCCGTTGCATCCGAAGTCCGTTAAATCGGGGTCCGTTAAATCGAGGGTTTACTGTACTGAATTCTTAGAATCACATCCAGTTCTAGACGCTGGCTCCAAAGTGGTAATGCAAGGAATTTGGGCCAGAAGTATGTGTGAGTGCATTGGAAGGGATGAGGGCGACCCCTTGGCTCCATGCTAGCAGATCAGGACCACTACTGATCAAGCCTTGAAATGGATCAGCAGACTGCCTGTTAATGAAGAGAACCTGTAATGCAAGGGGCTGCAATTCACTAGAATCTAGTTTAATACACAAGATCTCAGCTTTCTTCAAAGTGTGTGCTCATCAGGAGAGGGTGGAGCTACTGGGAGAAGGGTTCCTATGAACAGCAGACGATCATGAATCTTTCAACCCAAGAGAGAGTGAAGGAAGCAGACTGTGGGGGAAAACTTGCTATTAATGATACCCCATCAAAGAGTAGAACACTCAGCAATAATAAATATTTCATGCATGTGGATAGGATTAGATTCCTGTGTGCGTGTCATCTCCATAGAATATAAGACAAATTAAAGAAACAGGTCATTTTCACCCAAAAGCAAAGAGAGAACAGGATTTTACACCAATAGCAAAATAAAAAACTCAACACGACATAAGAGGGATAAAAAGGAGACTGGCCGCTGGATCCAGCCAAAATGTTTTGCACAAAAAAAGTTTCCTAAGGAAAAATGGCCTTTTACTGAAAACAGAACTTTTTGTAAAGTATTATCAACTTCAACTTTTTCACAAAAGTTTGTGTGCTGTTAAGTAAACTGCTTATTTAAACCATGACAACATTTAAAAGTTTTATAACTATTTCAAACACAATTATGGTAACATTTTGATAGAAAAATTGATGAGATCCCAGAATTGAGTTTGAAAAATACGTCCATTTTGAACATTGCTATAGTGACAAAATCTCATGCGAAATGTTTCTTTTGTCTTTCAGACAGCTCCACAGGTCACTGATGGAGTCTGCTTCAGAACAGGGACATGTTCTTGATCTGCTCTAGTATGGTGAATGGTATCCTACGTTCAGCAATAGTACATATCTGCTATGTCAGCAGCAGACAGAAATCCTCCCGAATGCACCTGACAATTGTACTGTGAGGGAACGAAATTCCTTCTTGACCTCTGTGGCAATCTGCTGATGCCCTGGAGCATGAGATTTCCTCACCTCTATTTCAGCAGTACAGCTACAAGTATTATTGCTCAATAAATTAACCAGCTCTTTTCAAATCATCGCATTGCAGGACTGCTACCAGTCTTCAGCTTTCTTAGTGTGAAGGACTACCCGGCACTTGGGCCCACTTAAAGGGCATAAGAGATGGACAGTTCGGAAAACGAAAGCTAAACCCGTCCATAACAGCAGCTTTATTAGTGCACACATCTTAGCGTACGGTGGATGGAGGAGACATGATTGATGTCATTGCTAGCCTTGCCTCTTACACAGGAAATAATAAATGTGCACACTTCGTAGGTGGTAGCAGTGCTTTTAATAGTCTCATTCTCCCTTTAATTTGTTCCTCCCTCTTTCAGCCACTGTTACTTTATCCTTTCCCATTTTCTCATGTTTTGCTTCTCCTTATGCTTCTCATTTGGCCCCAATAGGCCAAACATCTACATCTGCTGTGGGAAAAAAAAATCAAATCATAGAACGATACAAGATGAATAGGAGGAACGAAACCCAATACAAGCAGGAAATGCATCTTCTTGGTAAGTCTTCGGTGAATTCTCTCCACCGTTCGCTATCCCCCACACTCTGTGTGATAATGAATGAGCACCATGAACCAGCCAACAAAAGAGACCGATTAACACAAGGTGATGTCTTATGGCTCCTCTACACTTGAAGGGTGTTTCAGGTTATGTTTTCTGCATGAAGTAACCAGGAACAATTACTCTGAAAGCAACTGCTGCTTTTCTGTCCTCAGTTAAGCCACTTCCCATCTGAATCATTGTGTTCACCCACCACTACATTTTATGTTTTGTGGGTTTTTTTAAAAACATACAGCATTCTGGCTGAGAAGCCACAGCGCAATGCTCAGCTGCATGGCTCTATGCATTCTGGGAATTTTTTCCACTGTGAATTATGGGATATCTACCAGAAGTCACTGAAATTCTTGGCACTTGAGGTCAAACTAATAAATGCCCATGATTCCTCTCCTTTCATCCCCACCATTCATTTGGCTTTTCAAAGTGCTGTCAGGCAGCATGGAGGAAACACTGCTGAGTGCTGCACTTCCAATGGTCATTAATACAAACAGGCCGATGCAGATGTGTTGGCCATTGTACAGCTGGATGGCTGTGCATGACTTGAGAAGAGATCATGGGTGTCTGGGTCCATCTCCTCCCACTCAGCGTCCTCAATGGTGTCCACAACAAGCTGGGGTCCCGTGGTGGCAACCTTTGCAAAAGGTATGTTTTGAGGCCTCATAGCAGGTGGTGACGATGTGAGCTCTGCTATTGGCCATAATTTTTCTATAACCCAGCCAGAGGTCCTTTCCTTTGTTGCAGCCCAGGATCTGATGCTGGGAGTGCCACCTCTCCTCCATTTGTTTCAGAGAATCATAGAGCTTAAGGCCAGAAGTCTGACCTCCTGTATATCACAGGCCACCACCACCACACAGCAGCTGCACACTAACCCAACAACTGACATTAGACCAAAAGTATTACAGCCCACAGGAGACCAGGTTATTTTGTGCCACAGGCAGAGAATAGGAGGGACAAAGGTGCACCTATACCCCCACAACAGCAGGGAAATGATTATGTGAGATATCACCACATACTGCAGAGGAAGGTGAAACACCCCCTCCCACTGGTCACTGCAAATCTGACCTGGGGGAATATTCCTTCCCAACCCTACATGTGGCAATCAGTTGGATCCTGAGTATGTGAGCAAGAACCAGCCGACCGAGAGAGAGAGAAACTGGTCAGTGTCCTGTCAGAGCCTAAGCCGACCCTGCCCAAGGTCCCATCTCCAACTGACTACACTGTCTGATGGAAGAGTCAGTAGACCGACTCTTAAGCCCAGCAGCAATTCAGTGGTTGCTCAAAGCATTCACCCACTGTGATAGCTCCTGTCCTTGCAGGTTCCCAGAAAAAAAAAAATTTGACTAATCAAAAGTCTATTGCTTAGCAACCTAGAGAAGTCCTTTAACTGAATTTCCCATATTACCTTCAGCTGTGTGTTGATTTTACATCTCTAGTTTGCTAAGCAATAGACTTTTGATTAGTCAAATTTGCAAGACTATCTGATAGGGAGATTGAATTTCCAGACATCCCTTTTCAAAAAGAAAAAAAATCATTTTCTTCTCCACTGGGATGTATGTCCTCCCAAAGAAAAGATGAATGAGTAAAATTAGTTCAGAGGTAATGTCTTCAAAAGCAGTAAGTGACTTAGGAGCCTAAAATCACACTAACTTCCAAGGAAAAAAGACTCCTAAGTGCCTGAGTCCCTTTTGAATATGAGATTGGGCTTTTGAAAAAACTTTTCCTTGGGTCTTCAAATGTGATTTCTTACAGAAGTGTATGTAGGTTCTAATATCTGCATGGTTTTCCACAGGCCCTAAGCAGTCATTTTACATGATGGAAATGTGAGATCTAGTCTTCTCAAAACATTATAGTTCCTGGATTGTGGAAATACTGTAAAAAGATCAGATCTTACATGATTTTCAGCCCAAAAATGGCTGCTTGAGGCAAAAAAGTATTTAAAACAAGACCTCAAACACTGTGCTCTCTGCAAGTTGCCTGAATGTATTGATTCTATTTGGCACACGCAGGGTTAATTTAGTGCCCATGGACCATGAATACACAGTCCTGGTTTATTATCCTGTTAAGTTCGGGTTGAGGAACAAATGAAAATTATGTATATTAAAGAGCAAATGCCAGCAAAATAAAGTGACCCAAAAGGGGGAGAAGGGAACAGGACAGGACAGACTTGAACTATTGCTCTCTTTTAAAGGCTCTCTCAAACCGGCCAGAAAGTGGATGTGCAGAGTTTCTAATTTGAGGTAAGATCAACAATGCTGGAAAACTGTTTGTTTTCCCAGAGCTCATTTGTTTTGTTTGCCAACGACATCACCATGTTCTGATAGGTTTTGCTTCCTGAGGATGCCTGTTATCTCACCAGCGTTTCCGACTTGTCAGAGTCAGCCGGTCCAACTCTGTAGTGCAGTGGAAACATGGGTCAAACTTTCTTTGGCTACCTCTAAGCTACAATGACCAGAGTCCAAGAAACAAGTGTGCATTCAACCATGAAAAATTTGCATTAGAACACACGTACATGAGCATAGTTCAGGATTAAAAATCTCCAGTGCTTGGATACAATGGAACCCCCGGAGGGGAACATTAAGAGAGTTCCTGGTTGTGTATTATCAAACACCAAAATTCGTTGTTTGTGCATTTCTCTCGGGCCCCTAATGTTTCCTTAGTTTTAAAAATAAATAATTGTCCTTCTTGCCTAAAGGGCGCGAGAAGATAAATGATATTGATACCATGGTGCAATATCACTGAAAGAACAGAAAGATGCATCAGCTGGACCTACTGAGTGTATATAAAGCAGTATTCATACTGTGAATTCAAAGACTGCGCCTAAGCAAGGTGGCAGAACTGGAGAGTGCTGCACAGTGTATGTTCTAGCTCATCAGCCGAGTCTTTGACAGATGTTCTCTTCTTCTTGACATATTCCATTAGAGCAGGGGTGGGTAAACTTTTGGCCCAAGGGCCACATTGGGGTTAAAAATTGCGCGGAGAGCCAGGTAGGGAAGGCTGTGCCTCCCCAAACAGCCTGCCTCTGCCCCTTAGCCAACTCCAACTTCCCACCCTGACTGGCCCCCTCAGAATCCCTGACCCATCCAACCCCCCCCCGTGTCCCCTGATCGCCGCCTCCAGAGAGCCCCCCACTCTGCTGCCCCAGAACCCCACTCCTATATAAGCCCCCCTGTTCTTTGTTCCCTGAATGTCCCCTCCCAAGATCCCCATACCCTAACCACAACCCCCCCCCAGGACCCCACTCCATATGTAAGCCCTCCCTGCTTTGTTCCCTGACTACCCCCTCCCGAGATCCCCAGACCCTAACCCCCCCTGGGGACCCCACCACCTAACCCCTCCCTTGCTTACCTTAGTCGGCCAGGAGCTCCTCGGGGGGAGGGGGGAAAAACATGGCTCCCCCCAGCCAGGGAGCATGGGGCCAGCTCCCCACGCTCCACCTGGCCCCCGGACAGGGAGCTCAATGTGGAATGAATATTAACAATGTGGAAACTGAGGCAAAGATTGACTGACCCATTACCACTCAGTGTGTCAGTGACACATCCCGAATTAGAAGTTAGGATGCCTGGATCTCAGTCTTATGCTTACTTCACTGGACCACAATACCTCTAAAATATTACTTTGGTATTTAAGTTCTTCCAGCATATTAACCCCCCCTCCTCCCTGTGAATATATGTAGGATGCAGACAAGAGAGGAAGGTGGGATTGGGCATATATGGTACAAGTATAGATCCGGGGGCAGCCCAGAAGAGGGACATTGATTCCCCATAAAGTATGCTAACAGGGTGGATTTTCACAGACCCGACAAAAAGCATATATTCCTGACACAGAGGCCACACCCCGACAAATTTCAAGTTGCTGATCCAAAACACAGGGGCACTAGAGCTTCTCAATTACTGAAATGGGTGTCAGATTTTTTTTTTCAGTAAGAGAAAAACAGTACAGTAAACCCTCGATTTAACGGACCCCGATTTAACGGACTTCGGATGCAACGGACAAAATTTCCGATGCATCCGAAATCCATTATTCGGGGGCTGCCGGCTCCCGCCCCGGGGAGCCGGGCAGGAGCTGTCAACCCGGCTGCCCGGCTCCCCACAGAGGGGAGCCGGGCGGGCGGGCTGACAGCTCCCGCCCGGCTCCCCGCAGAGGGGAGCGGGGCGGCCGGGTTGACAGCTCCCGCCCGGCTCCCCGCAGCGGAGAGCTGGGCGGGAGCTGTTAACCCCTCCCCCCGCTCCCCGCAGCGGGGTTTGACAGCTCCTGCCCGGCTTCCCGCAGTGGGGAGCCGGGCGGGCGGGCTGACAGTTCCCGCCGGGCTCCCCGCTGCAGGGAGCCGGGCGAGTTGACAGCTCCCGCCCGGCTCCCTGCTGCGGGGAGCTGGGTGTGTGTGTGGGGGGGTGTTGACAGTTCCTGCCCGGCTTCCCGCTGCGGGGAGCCAGGCGGGAGCTGTCAGCCCACCCGCCCGGCTCCCCGTTGCGGGGAGCCGGGCGGGCGGGGGGGGGAGGGGTTGACAGCTCCCGCCCGTGATCAGTAAAACCTCTATATAAGGGACTAATTCGGGTGAGGGAGTGTCCGTTAAAGCCAAAAGTCCTGTTATTTAATGATTTTAAAAAATTATTAAATAACGGACTTTCGGCTTTAACGGACACCCCCTCGCCCGAATTAGTCCGTTAAATAGAGGTTTCACTGTATATTTCTCCCAACCTTGTTCTCAGAAACAGATACCGTATATACTCGAGTATAGGTCGACCCGAATATAAGCCGATGCACCTAATTTTACCACAAAAAGCTGGAAAAGTTATTGACTCGAGTATAAGCCTAGGGTGGGAAATGCAGCAGCTACCGGTAAATTTCAAAAATAAAAATAGATACCGTATTTTTCGTCTTATAGGACGCTCCGGCCTATAAGACGCCCCCTCGTTTTTTAATAAAAAATCCGGAGAAAAAAAAAAAAAAAAAAAAAGCGCCTCGCTCTCCCGTCCCCGCTGCGCGGGCGGGCTGCCGAGGTTCCCCCTTCCCCACCGGACCAAAAAAAAAAATGTGCGCCCCGGTTCCTCCCCTCCCCGCCGGACAAAAAAAAAAAAAAAAAAAAAAAAAAAAAAAAAGCGCCTCGCTCTCCCGTCCCCGCCGCGCGGGCGGGCTGCCGGGAGCGTCCCGGTTCTCCCCTCCCCGCCGCGGGCGGGCTGCCGGGAGCGCTCCCGGCAGCTTTTTTTTTTTTTTTTTTTTTTTTTTTTTTTTTTGTCCGGCGGGGAGGGGAGGAACCGGGGCGCACATTTTTCACTGACTCGAGTATAAGCCGAGGCGGCTTTTTTCAGCCCAAAAAGTGGGCTGAAAAACTCGGCTTATACTCGAGTATATACGGTAACCTCTTTTAGTGGAAATTTTCAAAAGAGCATATTTCAGAGTCTGCCTTTTGCCCTGTAACATAGTGGCACAATGGTGGTCAGTGGAGGCACCTGAGCTGAATCATTGTTAGAAGAGCAAGGGAGTGGCTCACCAGGACATTCTCCACTTTGAGAATGGCTTCTGCCCAGGTCTGTAACAGCTTGAATCTGCTAGTCTTCAGGGCATGCAGCAAAGCTTTCCTCTGGTGTTCATGAGGAGATAGGTGCTAGAGAGAGGGCTGTTTGTGGCAATGTGGGAATCCAGTGGGAATTGAATGTGCATTGAGAGTTTCTATGTTTTTGAGGGTGGTTTGGGGGAATAGACCTGGGTCTGTTTAGTTATTATGAGTATCTTAAAAAGTTTGCCCAGGGTGCTAGGGCACTGAATAAGTGCTCTTTGCTGTAGCATGCACAAATCCAGAGAAGGTAAACACAAAGGCAGAGGGGGAATCTTTCAATATTCACCATTATGATCAGCTCCAAAGAGCCGGTTTTCAGCATGTTGAGAGCTTGCTGCCACTGATGACAAAGCACCACATTACTAGTCTGAAAACAGGCCAAGGGCTTTTTCTTTTGTCTGGTTTCTTTTTAATAAAGAAGGAGCGATTTTTAAACCCTGATCACTGACATTCCATACTGAAGATGTAACAGGTTCCTAGAGGAGTTGGCAGTGGTGGTAGAAGTATTTCCTCTGACAGTTCTACTGTTGTAAAGTATTTTATTAAACAAAAAGTAAACAGCCAACTCCCTTCCCTCCCTCCTCCCTCCCCAAGCCACCTACAAAACAAAACATGTTTTCAAACTGAGACACGTGTTCTCATGCAGTTCATGCTGCTTTCTATGGGTAAAGTCTGTCAGAGCTTTGTTGGAACAAAACAAAGGGAACTTACATTTCTTGGCTCTTAAAATTAAGTCCTTGAGAGCCAACAGTTCCACTTTAAATACCTACACACGGAAGTCCCAATAAATTGTTCCCACACTAAACTATGTGGATTTTTTTTTTTCTAACCAGGAGAAAAAGCTCTCAGATTGGGCAAAACAGAGAGGTGATCACAATGATTGTATTTAATTGTATGGCGTAAGAAATATTTTAATAGGGGATCCATCACAGAGCTGGACATCTTTGAGATGACAGCGACATTGGTTATAAAGCTTGGCTCCATGATCAAAAGGATTACACACACCAGTATTCTCCAGATCACAGCAGGATCAGCCAGCCATTCAGGCCAGGATTCAAGCAAACAAACAAACACACACTTCCTCCTCCTCACAAATGCTGTTGGTGGCTTGTGGTGAAGGCTCTGCAGGGTTGGCCTGGCCTCCCCTCCTTTCAGACACCTCCATCAAGATCGTGTCTGCTGGAGTAAATAGACTGAGCTCATCTTTGTCTGCTCTGCTCAGTCACTTTCACATGTTACCAGCTTCTCTTGCCTCCAGTTAGCATACTTCTATGTGGAATCAATGCAACTCCTTCTGGACTGCCCCCCAGATCTATACTTGTACCATAGATGTCCAGCCCCATCTTCATTTCTTGTAGGTGTCCTACCATATATTTGCAGCAGGGCTTTTGTTGTTGTTAATACGCTGCAAGAACTTAAACACCAAAGTAATATTTTAATGGTATCATGGTCCAGTGGAATAAGGATAAAACTGAGATTAAATAATTCTAAATTCTAATTCAGGGAATGTCACGGACACACTGTGTGGCTGTGCGTCAGTCAAAACCTCTTTGCCTCAGTTTCCACATTGTTAATATTATTCATTCTACCTTAAGTAGTTTAATATTTGGTAATTTGGCAGTAAGGAAAGCAGAATTTAAGGGCTAGAATGCACAAGTTATAGCAATATAATATATTGCTTAGGGCAACTTTTTAACCCTAGTGTGGACACTTATACCAGTACAAAGGAACCTCACACCAATATGGATTATTCATCTTTCCAAACTAGAATAAAACTATACTAATACAACTGCATCCACACTAGGGAAGGGTTTGTTATTTTAATTGGTGTAGTTAAAGTGGCAAATCTTTCAAGTGTTGACAAGCCCCTAGAGATTAATAGGCAAGTGATAGTCAATCAGTAACATGGAGGAAGAGGGACTGTCCCGAATTTTCAAAAATGGCCACAAATTTTGGATGCCAACTTCAGTTTTTACCACTGTGTCTTTTTATGCACTATTAGTAGCCACTTTTGAAAATTTGGGCCAATATAGTTAATACTATAAACATACTTCCCATCTAATATTATCTGAGTGATCACTGACAAATTTCAATAATGTTCTAATCATGAACTACTACTTGGGCAATGTACATGCTGTTGCAATCTTTCGCTGTCTACTATAATCAGCAATATGTTGCATAGAGACATAGTTAGGTTATTCCTGCTGTAGGTGTTAAAAGATTCCATCAATCTATGTCGAGATCTACATTTGGACCTTAAAGGTGGTATAAAGTTGTTGAAAGACGGACCAACCCTTTCCTTTGTAGCTGGATCTAGTGAGTAAGCTTCCCCCAGCATTCCCAAAGCTCTTGAAACAAAGCACAATTGCAAGGTTTTAGCACGTGAGATAACCCTTTCCACTCATGAAGGGGGAAACAACATCTGTTAAAACCAAACAAATTGGTGTAATGGGTTCAGCAAGAGACCCAGAGGATTTTGTAGACATTGTGTTGACCCAACCAAGAACTCTGTGAAAAGAAAATTACAAGAGAACAATTGTTTCGTACACTGCTTTCCCACCCCTAAACTCCCTCAAGATTAATTAGGATGGACTCTGGCCAAATTAATTAAAACTGAAGATTTGGGCAGGACCTGCAGCCTGCTTGTAAGCAGCCTGAAAATGGAGAAATTCAGAAGTGTACCACTCTCCGACCAGATCTTCTTTTGGCAAAACCCAAGTTTGCATGTGGCATGTCATTGCTGTGACAGTTAGGAGAATTATTTTAAAATGATTGTTTCTAAGATAGCGATACAGAAAACATTTGCTTTCCCCCACTGAACAACAGATCCTTGTTTATTTTCTGTGTGCTCTTTAGGTCGTGAGAAAACCCGTCGAGTTATGTATCTAACAATATACTACTGTAATCTGTTAACACTCGAAAGACTAAGACCTACAGATTCAGTCGGATTAGTATTTTCTGAGCACAGGAGAATGTGTTTTACAGCCAGCAATTTTGAATAATGCTACAGGAAGTGAGGACACAAACTAGGACCCTATCCTGGAAACAATGGGCTAGACCAGTGATTGGCAATCTTTCAGAAGCGCTGTGCTGAGTTTTCATTCATTCACTCTCATTTAAGGTTTGGCGTGCCAGTAAAACATTTAAACCTTTTTAGAAGGTCTCTTTCTATAAGTTTATAACACAGAACTAAACTAGTGTTGTATGTAAAGTAAATAAGATTTTTAAAATGTTTAAGAAGCTTCATTTAAAATTCAATTAAAACACAGAGCCCCCTGGACCAGTGGCCAGGACCCAGGCAGTGTGAGTGCCACTGAAAATCAGCTCGTGTGACACTTTTGGCACTCGTGCCATAGGTTGCCTACCCCTGGTCTAGACTGATTTCACAATCCGCCTTGTGCAAATAGTGGTGTGCTGCCATGCCACCAAGGAGCAGTGCAGGGAAGGAATCGTGCCTCAGAGATTCGCCATCCCACCCTGTGATCCAGGCGATAGTAATTGGCTATTGGTCCTTTCCAGATTACAACCCCTGTTCCATGGCAATTCAACTGCACCCGCTGGTGTGTCGGGGGAAGAAGGCTAGAACCAATGTTCCTGTCACTACCCACTCTCTTGCTTTGTAGAGAATAATGGACACACATTAAGAGTGGCAGAACCAGGTCCCAAGTGAGTAAAAGCCATGAGATTCCTCGCCAATTCGTACTGCAGTAATTTATTCAGAAGTTGCTTATTCTGCTCTTTAACAATTGAATGTAATTGGGTCATTATTTTCCACGGAACTGTTTATAACAACAACAATGGTAACGTCTTTTTTGACTTAATGCAGACCCTTTAAAGCAATGAAAGGAAAACAGTTCAGCTACTGCTCAGGAGCGGGGCTGAATGCTTTAGGCTAGAAGGCGAAATACGCATTGCATTGTCACTAAGATTTGGTATCCTGACAACATGCATCAAAATGCTTGCTCATGCAGTTGTGCTCAGGTTTTTACTTAAGAGTGTGAGCTGAAGTGTCTTATCTTCTGGGACTCCTAAGCAAGGAAAAACAATTTTTCCGAGTCTTTAACAAAAACCCAATCCAGAAGAGATTCTGCAGAGACCCAAAAGTCCATTGGCATGAATTCAATGCCCAAATCAGGGCTATAATTTGTAGTTCTAGGACAATTTAAAATAGAATATTCAGCCTAACACCAATGGAAAAACAACAGGGTTTTTCTTCTCTTTGCAATGGTAACTGAGTAAAGTGTAAAAGGGCCCACTTATAACAGAAAGCACTAAGATTGATAATAAACCTTTGCAGCTTCAGGTTTAAGACTCTGATCCTGCAAACTAATTTGTGCAGGTGAACCACCACTAAAGTCAATGGGGCTCATGTGGACACAGGGGTAGCTGTATGGATCAGTCTGAGGGATTAGTGCCTATGACTGTATTATCACATTCTAACAATCAGGTTTTTAAAAGGCAATTTTAGTTTTTAAGACAGGCATTAACTTTATTGTGATTCTTCATGGGAGTAAAATTAAGCGTGAGTTGGGTCGCATTTGCAGAACCAGGGCCTTTTGCTGCACTAAAGAATTCATCTCTCCTGTTCAGAAAGTGGGTTTCAATGTGGGAGAAGACTGGGATTAACAGGTAGAAAAGTGACATGAAGAGGGACAGAAGTCTCACACTGTTATAGGTAGTACTACACACACTTTTCAGGGTGAAGGCAAGTTTGTAGCTTTAAGAGAGACAAAATAGCAAAGCAGGAAAGAAATTCAAAAGCTATAGAGAGAGACAGAGAGAGAGGATTGCTTCATAGTCTGTTTTCTTATTTGGTGAGCTTAGACACAAACCAGACTATGGCTCCACAAAAAAGACTTTGCAAGATTTGAGGATTTAACTAAATGTCTTTAATTTAGTTACAGAAGCACCTGCATTTCTCAAATCTACTGCTAATTCACGTGCCATGGAGGACAGGGGGAGAGATGAGAAGGAACAAAGGTTAGTTTCCAGTAGCTGTCTGGTATTAACCATCCACACATTTTGTCTCACATGTACAAATTAGAGTAACTGATGCTTTGTTGTTATGATTCTAGAGTGGAATTATTTAGTGTTTGAAACATCCAGATGGATCCCAAGCATTACATTTCTGTTACTCCTGGCAAAAGTGAATGCAGTTTCGCTTAGTAAACTAGTTTGTGTTACAGCAGTACCCTCATCTCTCTGCTATAAAGTGCCTAAATGTTTCATTTTATGGCTAAACTAGTAACATCTTGAGAGAGATGCTTGGAAAATCAGAGACCCTGGGCTGGCTAGAGTGCTCAATAAACGTCTCCCTTACAGGGGCTTTAGTTTGGAATAAACACTAAGAAAACTCGTGGGATGTAGCAGCAAGGCACCGTAAAGGAGACCTGCACAGAGGCATTTCAATTTCACACTCACAGATTACCAAACTCTAATCCCTAAAGCACTAAACCTTCTCTGTGAGGGGTGGTGCTTCCCACAGCCAGGGTTAACATCATTATTTCTTTAATGGAACATTTTAAAAGTCAAAAATGTGGGGGGAAAGTTTGTAAACTTTGCAGGGCTATTAGTACAGAAACTGAATCTGCTGTAGTCACTGAATCAATTACCCACCATGTCACCTGAAGTGACCACAGGCTGCAATTTACTGCAAAAGACTCATTAGAAGCATAGAGGTGAATTAAAACCTGCCCTGAAAATATGATCTCTTTCTACTGCTGTGTGGCAAGCCAACCCTTTTGCTCTAATCTCTCTGATGCCACCTATCCAGTGCAAAAAGGGGTAGGGGGAGCTGCTAGTAGTGGACTTTAGGTCCCTCTATATCCAAGCCAAATGGGAAAAACATACCTCACAGTCTTCAAACAATTGAAGGAGAGAGCCAAGCTGCTTGTAAACACGTACTCTCTGGTACTCGAACAGTTACATCTGCAACTAACACCAGCGGAGACCAAATAATCTACTGCTGTTCCAGCAAAACTATTCATCTGTTTGAAAATGGTCAGAGCAGCGTGTGCAAGAACCATATACCCAGAGCTCGGGAACAGAGCAAAAAGCCTATGGTTTGACATGAGGACAGAAACTTAGAGATGCAGTTGGAATCGTTGGCAGCTGCATGACAGCTTTGCAGTGGATTGGTTCATTTTTGCAGCATGCCTTACAGAGAAACAAAGCCACCCACACAATTCCCTTGAACTCTTAATTCAGGTTGAATAAATTAAGTGGCTTTAACTTGGAGAGGTAGGAAGAGAATATCACTGACTTACCAAGTGGCTCCCCCATGCTTGCCTCTGTTCTCTGCGTTTGGGAGTATTGTGAGCCAGCCCAGCCTTGCATGAAGCAGTCACTTCGGAGCATGCCTAGTGCAGACAGCTTGCCTGGCCTTTCCTCCCCAGCAGCTTAATGACTTTGAAGTGAACCTCAAGCTTCCTGCAAATTATCAAAGATTCCTCCACCACAGAAAACTTTTTTTAAAGGAATAAACCACTCTAGTTTCAACTCAGGTGGCATGGCTGTTGTGTAATTCCATCTGATCTCTCTTCATTATCACTTCTGAACAATCTAGCCATGTGAAGTAGTTTAGCCCCCGGATTAAGAACATTCTTGTTAATGTGCTTCACACACACACGCGCTCTCTCTCTCCGCCCCCCCATCTCCCCCCCCCCCCCGGGTTAAGATTAAATGGGGCCCAGATCCAATCCAATGGCTCCCCCCAAATCAAAGAGCAGCACACAACAAATCAAACACTCTCGGGGCCCCCAACCTGATAATCATCCCTCATGTCCCAAGTCCCTGCGACAGACCCCCAATGGAGCCCCTAGGGATCAAAACTTTGGCCCCAGTCTTGCAACTTGTTTTGCGTAAGCGCAGGATTTTGCTGTGCAGAACAAGCTGTAAGTTTGGGGCCCTTGTGAGTTTATGGGTGTACGGGTTCCCCTCTAGCCCACACCTCCATGATTCTTATTCAAATCCACCCCTGTAAATGTGCTTACTTGTGCTGTGGGAAGTCGCCGTCCTGCACAGCACTTCCAAGAGGTAAAGCATACACAGGGCATTTGAGAGCAGAATAAAAGGGAATGTCTGAGGAGCTATGTGGCTGGTTAGCTTTAAGCAGGTATCACCATCACTCAGAGCAGTGTGCCTTTGCAGGCCTCCTACACAAGCAGCTAGCTATGAAGCAGAGTCAGACAGACTTCCAAATGCAGCATCCTCCCAGAAAAACAACACCGGGGAAGCAGAAAAGCCTGACCCAAGAGCACCAGCCACCAGCTTTGACAGCAGCAGACTTGCTGGGAACATCCTTCAGCATGGGGTATATTGTTTCCTTTGAGAGGACAAACAAAACACCTCCAGCTCTCCCACAGGAGCTGCTAAGTCTGTAAGTGCTATAAGTTAATAAGAAAAACACCAGCTCTCTGTGCATGGGAAATCTGTAGGATGGAAGATTCTACTGGATCAAGGGGAAAAGAGGATGCACTTTTACAATTAATGCTGATACCCAAGACAAGACATCGAAGGGTTCTCATCCAGAGAAGTGCTTTTGGGGCACCTGGGAGCCAGGATGCTGGTGACAGGAGATGATATGCATGCATGTAAGTGATGGCTGGAGAGACAGCCTTATGCTTCCAAATCCATCCACCACACAGAATTATTTGGCTTCTTAAATGCACCCAGACAGACCTGTTGTAATAGAATCCTGTCCCAGCTAGCTCTGTTTTAATGATACTACTAGCAGAGTTAGCCCAATTGGATTTGAGTAATCTAGTTGATGAATTTCGTGATCTCTTTTTAAGAGGAATTGGAGGAATGTGTTTTTCCATCATTTGCTCAAGCTATAGAGTGGGCAAATCATTGGTGAATAGATTCCAGCTTAGTGAATTTTTCGATATTTGTGAGTCATTTCTTTCATTATTCACCTGGCTTTACCAGCTGTTTTGCATTTCTGAATGGATGCCTACCTAAGGTTCTCAAAGGGCTTTGACCATGTTCATGAGCGGAGCCTCACATCATCCCTGTCAGATATGTGATGCTCCATTACACAGTTGGGGAACCAGGAAGAGAATCTAAGTGACTTGACCAAGGTCATCCAAAGAGTCTGCAAAAGAGCTATTACAGAATACACATTTCCTGTTCTCACATTCTTATTCTTTAGCCATAAGACCGCCCTTCTCCTGGCAATTTCTGTTATCTAACAATCTTTCTTTCTTATCTAACCATAGGGTTCTGATCCTGCCAGCACTTAAGCTTGTGCATAACTTTCCACACATGAGTATTCCCCACTGACTCCAGTGGGATGTCACTGCCTTCAATGGGGCTACTCACATGCATAAAGGAATGCATGGGCTTAGTACCAGCAGGATCAGGGCCTGTACAGAAAAAGTTGTACTCCTTTTGCTGCTAAATATCTACACCGTCTCTCAGCCAGCTACATTCATCGTAGAAAAATTATATGGTCTCACTACTACCAGAGAGATTTTATCACAGATACTCCCTAGATGTGATAACACAATTTGCCATCAGTCAAAAGGACTGACAGTGGATTGAACATTTAAATCTCTTTACTGTGTTAAGAAAACTGGGAGGTAGTTCAAATAAACCAGAATCGGATTCTTTTTGCAAAAACCTTTCTGGGATGATTAGTGTCATTTGCATGTGTGTAATCTTATCTCATTCAGGAACTAGTGTTTGCTATCTTTTGGCAGCTGTTCGCCAGGAGAACACAGTCATGGAAAGCAGCATTGTTTACTTCCCCCTTCCTCATTGGCCTCAACACCTCTCTCACTTGTTATTGAGGTGTTTACTATGCAATCTACAAAACACCTCTTCACTCCAGGCTCCTAACTCTCTGCTGAGTTCATTAGGGAACGGCTGCCATGGCATTCAAGAGAGTGAGAATGGGGTGAGTTGCCAATGTAGAGGAGGGGATGGCTATTTATTGAGCACCATCAGGGTGCAGAAAAAAGGAAGGGACAATCCTTGCCTCAAGGGGTTTACAACCTAAGCAGAGTACAGTACAAATGCACAATCCACCATCTAATCAGATGCTGCTCACATCTCAAAGCAGTGTGGATAGTTTTTGGGAATGGAATTTCCCAGAACTCTGAGACTGGGGATTGCTGTCCATAGAATTCTACACAAAGCACAGAGCTGTCAACAGGGCCGACGACAGAAATTTGGGGGCCCCCTATCTGATCGTTTGCCCCCCCCAGCTGACAGTGGCTGGGGGCCCCCCCAGCCCAGCCGGCGCTCCCCACTCCCCAGCTGACAGCGGCTGACGGCAGTGCGGGGTCCTGCGGCGCGAGCCGCCCTTGCTGCTCCCACCCCCCCCCCCCCCGCACCTTCTCCCCCGGACTGCGCCGCTGCCGCCGGCCGGGCTCACTGCTCCTGCCGGGGACACGCGCGCTTGTCCGGAGGAGAGCCACGCCACCTCCCCGCCCCTTCCGCGCTCTCCAGGCCCGGCGACAAGGGGGGATGACTACGGGTACTGCTGTGTACCGGGGCCCCCCTAAAGTCCGGGGCCCGGTACAGCTGTATCCATAGTACCCCCCTGTCGCCGGCCCTGGATGTCAATTTTATTGGAAATCTTGCCATAGTTCCTGTTTTTCTTAAAGTCCCAGGTCTGAGCTGAGAATCTGAACTTTCATAAAAAATTAAGAAAAAAGGTTTCTGAAAATCCTGACATTGTGAACTCAGTGTAACCTACAGGCTCAGAAGCTGGATGCCAAATATTTTACAAGAGGATTATTTTTTAAAACGCTCAATGATTTTTAAGCCATAACTCCTGATGTTTTGGGGCCAGACTTGTGATTTTTAAATGCTCAAGGCTGGCAGTTCTGGAAGTGCTTTTGAAGGAAGGATCTGAATGAGAGGATGACATGTGGATAAGACACTGAACAGGGACTCGGGAAACCTAGGCTCTATGCCTGGCTCTACCACTATTTTGTAGTGTGACCTTGAGAAAGTCACTTCACTTCTGTTTCCTCTTTCACCTTTTAGACTCTAGATTTCTCAAGGCAGGCATTGGGTGTTTGTACAGCATCCAGAAAAATGGTCCCTTCTCTCAGTTGGGGCCTTGTAGTTGCTACTATACTACAAATAATAGTACACTGGTACTACTTGTACTAGTATACTACAAACTCCAATGAGAAGATCAGGGGGCTAAAGTAAGGAGAAGCATGGGAGATAGTGAGGGCAGCTCCCCTTTTTACACTAAAAGTGGAGACAGGTCCCCCTCCCCCTTGACTGGTGGAGTGGAGCCCCCCCTCTTGGTTCAATGGACTCCAAACTCTGGAGAAGAGGGTAGGAGTTTGGCACTCTGGAGTATGCAGATTCAAGCATAAAAGGGACTGAAAAAAAAGTAAAAGATAGCAGTGGGAGAAGTGTCTAAGAGGGGGGATTTTAGGAGAGGACATTGGAAAGAGGAAAGGAAGGCAAAGATGCAGATGGGGATGGCATTGTGCAGAACCCAAAAGGTGAGGGTGTTGGGGGAAGGAGAGAAGAAGCCGAGGAGGGATCCTAAGAGAGGAGTGACATGATCCAGTAGCAGGAGAGAAGACCACGTTAGCAATAGCGTTTTGCACAGACTGCAGAAGTGGAGGAGGGCGAGCACAGAGGAGAAGGTTTCAGAATTGCAGCAAGACATAGTCAAGGGCTGGACTAAGTCCCAGGGAAGGAGGCAAGTCAAGCAGGAATCCTAGGTAAAGCTGCCACTTATTCACTCAGCTCACGTTCTGACAGGTGTCCTGCAGGGCATTTAAAACAGACTCAAAATATCTGGGGGTGACAAATTCCCAGCACAGAAATGCAAGGGGTTTGGTCCTGAGGAACTAGAAAGTAGCATCCATAAGTTGGAGTCAGTGGCCAGCATGGAAAGAAAACTGCTGCATCTGTAATCCATACAGCTCTTAGGTGTGGTGTTCTGTTCCATCCAACGGCACTGAGACCACTCAGAGGGATTCATGAGGCTGCTCTACAGCTTTAGCCAAGAGGCATATGGCTTTTAGCTCATGAAGTAGAGACTCAATGCACTTAGCTCCAGAGGTCCCCACTTCGATCTGGTCTGTCAGTGCTACCCATCCAAAGCTGGAACATACAAATACAAATGAAACCGGCTGGATGGGGGAACATATAAAAGTAATAAGAAAAGGGAACAAATGGAAACCATGCAACAGCCAGATCTTTGCGGCAACAGCAGACTTGCTTCTTCAGTGTACCGGAGCCTAGGTCCCTTCTTGGCAATGGTGAGTGAGTGGGAAGCACTGCCCTGCTCAATGCATTTCCCTGCTGCCTTTCTGGTTCACACTTTGGGCCAAATTCTGCTTCCATTGAAGTCAATGGGAGTTTTACCATTGACTTCAGTGAGATCAGAACTTCGCCTTTAGCAATGCTTTCCCAACTGCTCATCCCACTATGTTTACAGTTCACGTTCGGCTTTGTTGATCAGGATCAGTGCTTTCCCTCCATTTCTGCTAAGCTCGTTATCGTCGTTATGTCTTGTTTCTGGAAGTGACCTTGCGTCAATGGTTTTTGCACACCGCCTGGTTGGGAATGTGATAGAGGCTAGAGGTGCAGGGCCAGCAAGCGTTCAATGAATGACACAGGACTGAAAACACTTTGTAGGGTTTGGGGTGTTTTTTTAACGAGTAGGTGTATTGATTTTTCAGTTTTCTCTATAGCTCTTGTTGCTAGTCTATTGCTGCATTCTAAAACACATGCTGAAACCACCACATACCTGAGAGTCACCATAACTAACTAGTCACAGATGTAGTATTAAATCCATGGCTATTTTCCCTCCCTCTTCTGTCCTATATGGCACACATTACAGCCATAATATATTAAACTTGGAACAGATGCTATTCATAAGCAAAATTACTATTATGTGTTTGCAGAAAAACACGTTACATTGCCCATACGGTCAGCAAACACCTGTTTATAGAATTGGCACTTTTTTTCATTTGGAGCATGTTAGCTTGAAATATTTTATAGTTACATGGAGGGAAGAGTCAAGACTTGCCATGGAGAGGAGAGGTTTTCATTTGTCAGTTCTTTTCTGCTTCTTCAGCAGTATTTTTGACTCTTGTCACTTGGGGATTCAATTTTTTAACAGCTTCAACAGCTTCCCAAACATTCTTTAACAAGCAGATTACAAGGGCTGCCTTTCAGTGGTGGGGAATCAGTCAGGGTATTTTTAGTGATTATTCTTTTACAATATTTTAATGTGTATTTAGTGTTTTTGAAAAGTGCTATATTGGAAGTTGTGGGGAAGTAAGTTCTGTGTTTAAGTCACTGAACTGGTAGAGAATGGTAGCAGCAGTGTCGGTTCTTTGCACAGCGTGGTCGGTGTACTTCAGCCCTGATCTAGAAAGACCACTTCAAAGAGTCTTTCAAATCCATTCAGTCTTTGGCCTCTCTACAGAGGGTCACTGTGGTGTTAGACTTTGTGCCTTGGACACCTGGTCACTGGGACAGGGCAGAGCATTTGATGCACAGATAGGGGTACTAGTGGTGGAATTAATACACTACATTAATCAAATTCCTTCCTCCTCCCCAACCATAGGATTTCAGCTAACACTTAAGCTGAAACTGCCTGGAGCCTCTAAAATATGAAATAATAATGGGAAAAATAAGCTCCTAAAATACAGTAGAACCTCAGAGTTATGAGCACAGAAGTTACAAACTGACTGGTCAACAGCACACCACATTTATGTAAATTCTGGTTCCAATCAGGCAGCGACCAAAACAAATAAAAAAAAAGAAAGAAGCAAATACAGTACAAAACTTGTTAAATGGAAACTACTAAAAAATAAAGAGAAAGTTTAAAACAAAGATTTGACAAGGTAAGGAAACGGTTTCATTTAAATTAAGATGGTTAAAAGCAGCATTTTTCTTCTGCATAGTAAAGTTTTAAAGCTGTATTAAGTCAACGCTCAGTTTTTGAAAGAACCAAACTTTTGAAAGAACCAAAATGTTTTTGTTCAGAGTGATGAACATTTCAGAGTTCCAAACAACTTCCATTCCTGAAAGCCCAATTTTATAGCCTCATAGTCTGAGCCCGCTCACTCAGGCAGCTGCAGCTGTGCCATGGGTCTTTTATCGTAGTGAAGTCATACGCTAAGTGTCAGAACAAGGATTACAGAGCCCTCTGTCTATTATTTATGAAACTTTTATTTTCACCCTGTGACCATGTCAGAGAAATTCCCTGAGTGGAGTTTTCTGCTCCTTCATTTCTCATGTGAACTCCAGAAAATCCCCAATGTCAAGCAATCATTATCTAGACCTACTATGAACTAAACTGATTACAAACTAAGTGAGAAAGGGACCAAATCTTGGCCAGAACAGGCCAGCTGGAAATTATTCTGGCATGGATTATTCTCAGCTGGTTTAAAGTTAGCAGAGACAGTTTGTCATAAGTATGGAGGGTGCCTTGCCTGGGTTGGGCTATGTTATCTAATACAGTGTGCCTTCTCTGGGTGGGGGCTATGTTGTCTGAGACAAAGGACATGGGGGTTTCTCTGCCATGAGGGAGGGAGGAGCCTTCAGCCCAGGAAGAAGGGAGGAGGCCAGGGCCAGGGGAGTTCCATCTTGGCTGCACATGAGGCAGGAAGCTTGCCAAGGTAGCTGGCAAGGGTTCTAGACCATCTTTGGCTATAAAGATGGCTCTACCTTTTTCTGATACTTCTACTTAGCTAATGTGAAGATAACCATTTGATTCTTTTATTAAGCTGTGCCCTTGGAGTGTTCTTTTCTTTTCAGAAGAAAGTGGGAACCCCAAATGTAAAGTGTCTGTATCTCTGCTTTAACCTTTTTCTTTATTAAATTTTCTAGTTATAAAACCATCTGGTTTATTTTCCTTAAGGTTTTTCTCTCTTCACAGGGAAGAGAGGAGGTAGGGGGAAGTGCATAGCCCCCAGGTATCTGACTTGGCTTCCAGGGAGGAAGACAGAGTCAGGGTTAAGGGAAGTCTACCTTCAGCTGAGGAGGGGGACAAAGTTGGGGTGGGGAAGATCGGGGACCCCTCCAAAGTTTTAGAAGTATACTCAATTGGTGGCAGCGATTGGTAACCCCAAAAACCCCAACTAGCAAAGTGGAGTGTGTGGGAGGAAAAAGGACTTGTTGGTCTACCATAGAAGAGGCCCAGCCTTTGTACTCAGGAGCATAGAGGCTGGGGGTAACCCCTCTTACACAGTACTTGTGCCAACCACCCCCAGCTTGGTATAGAAGGTGTCAATGACAGAGGGACCTATTGGGACCATGGTAGACCTCTTTTGTGATGATCCTCAGCTGGTGTAGGGGTGCTAAGTAGAGCTCAGATGCAGAATGAAATCTGCCCCTTGATGATAATGAAGTCTGTTACAGTGCAGCACAGAATACAGCATCTTAGACCTATAATGTTGTTTCTAATATTTATTTTAGAAATATATTGTGCTATAGAATCTGATCCCTTGAACTAGCTTCATGAGAATAATATGGCGTGCTGAGCTCAATTCATTAAAGATGAGAAAGACATGGATGGTCTTGTAGTTAAAGCAAAGGGCTAACAGTCAGGAGATCTGGGTTCTGTCCAAAAAGCAATGGCCAAGGAAACCATGCTAGCATTTTTCTAGAGAACTGCATTTAAACCAGTCAGCACTTAAGCCTTGTCTACACTGGCAAAACTACTCATTGCTGACAATGGGCATCATCAATTTCTCAGCTAAATCCGTTGTTGATACCCACCGTTAGCAGTTCATCATTTTCAAAAATACAGACAAGGTCTCTCACATGATTTCATGGTCTAGAGAATATTGGAATAAAGTACCAGAAAAGGGTGTGAATCCTATAAAAGTCAGGTGATGAAGGGCCATAGTATGTGTGTAGCTGTAATGAGGAAAATAAGTTAGTGTGACAAAAGATAAAAAGCAATAGGCCTGGTCCAGATCTCATTTACAATGACATAGAGCCCTGATCCTGAAAGGCATTAAGCAACTCTTGAGAGGTACTAATGCCTTCAACTCCCATTAACTTCAGTGGTAGTGGAGGGCACTCGCCAACTCCCAGGAGGTGCTCAGTACGTTGTAGAATTGAGTCCTAATGCCAAAGTAACTCCACTGAAGTAGTAGAGCTCATCCTGGCCTCACCTGTAGCGGGGTAATTCTAGTCTCAAAGGAGTTACTCCAGATTTACACAGATGAAAATAGGATCTGACCAAATGGCGTTACACTGTTGTAAAATTGGTGTGAGAACAAAATCAGGTCCAATATAGGCACTCAAAAAATGGAGGGTAACTAATGGTGCCCAAACATCCTTAGCCTCCTTTATTAAACTAACTGTACAGCTACTTTGAAAAGAGCAATTCCACTTTTAGAACAGCTGCAGGCACATTCTCAAGTGCTAGAAGTAATTTAACTTACAAAGACATAGTGTATATCATGAGAAACTCATCTGTTCACTCATTTAAAGAGTAATTGAAATGACTGGGATTATGTTTCTGAGAGAGGAGACGTAATGAAAGTATACAAACTATTGAAGGATAAAGAGAAGATATGGTAGACAGAGTTTCTTTTAACCCGTCTCATAATATAAGAACAAGGGCACAATCAATTAAATTGGAAGGTACCAAATTCAAAACTGATAAGAGGAAATGCTTTTTCACACAAGCAACCGGTCGGACTGTGGACCTCATTGTTTCAAGATATCACTGCAGCCCAGAGCTTAGCAGCAATCAGAAAAATTACATCAATAAAATTCCTACTCACTATAATAATTATTCAAAAATGAGTTTGGAAGGAATACAGTCCTTCAAGTTTCAGGGTATAAACCAGCCTCTATCTACAGGAGGGTTAAGAAGACACTTTTGCGGTGCAGGTTACCCCATAAATGCCTACTACAAAGTTTCTTCCTCCGAAGCAGCTGGTAGTGGCCAAATATTGGAACAGGTAGATCTTGAGTTTGATCCAGCATGTCAATTTCAAGGTTCCTTGTTTGTTTTTGGAAAGTAAGAGAGAATTATATCTTCAAAGATTTTTTTTCACAAAACTGAATATCACAGGAGTTAGAGAAGGAAACGACTGAGTCACCTAGTCCATCCATCTGTCAGAGCAAGAATACCCCTCACAGTATGTGATCTAGTACTTTGTCCATCATAGTTTCACATATCTCAGATCATTGGGCTTCCATAGGTCAATGGGGAGTTTTCCATTTTTCAAATTATTCTTTTGGAAAAAAGAAATCAACAAAATGGCACATGTTTGGTATGAAACAATAGTAAATTGATTTGATACAATGGTTTCCTAACATAACAGAAAGCACTGTGTCAAAGCAATGATGCAATATCATCTTTAGCCAGTGTTTTATGTAACAGTAGGAAATTAACTTGAGTTTAGGACAGTAACCAAGCGGTGACATAAGTGGCAGTAAGACAAATAACTTATTGCAAGTGCTTTGTGCTATAGACCCTACAGTCCTATAGAATTTAAGAGGGAGGAAACAAATAGGCTTCTGTAAAAATTAAATAGAATTTTATAGATATTATTTTATGCACCTCAATCCTTTTAAACCATCCTACAGATGTTAATGAGGAATTATGCCCCTGATATAGAATCATATGGTTGGATTTAAAGTATCTATGGAAAGGATAACATTTATGCGACTCTTCCATAAAGAAAATAGTTAGTAGATGATAGAGAAAGATGTACTACAGTGTAGAGAAAGATGTACTACAGACACATCCAGATAGCTCTACAAGAGACCGTAGAACCCCTTCAAACCATTAGGCCCTGTGGTAGACCCAGGGCAGGCAGCTGCCAGAAGGACCTGTAATTAGAAGGGTTACTACAGGGGAATTGGGTCCAGCTGAGCAAGGCTGCCACAGCCAGGAGCAGGGCCAGCTGAGGGCAGTTAAGGAGGCTGCCAGAGCCCTTTAAAGAGACTCCTCCCCAGGGAGGAGTGTGGGAGTTTGAGGAGTGAGTTTGGAGGCAGTAGGAGTTAGAGGAGTGAATTTGGTGAAAGCAGAGGAGTGTGCGGAGTGAGTTGGGGGAAGCAGGGACGGAGAGGCTGCTGGCAAGCAGGGGAAGAGAACAAAGGGTCCCTCCCAGGGGGAACCCAGCTTTCCTAGCCTGCAGGAGCCTGGCCCTGGGAGGGAGAGACAGAGAGTGGGCTGCTAAGGAGCAGCGGAAAAACAGGGTCTGCTTCAGCTTGGTCAGGGCGCCAGTGCTGTGCCAGAACCCCAAAGGACTTGAGTCAGGGGAGCTGAGGAGCCACCTTGTCACAGCCCTCACAAAAAAAGAAATGCACTACCCAAGGAACTAAGCAACTACAATAATTGTGAACTGACAAGAATATTTGAGGGCAGCTTTTGGTTTTGAATCCGAACTGCTAAATTGACCTCAAAATAGTAGCCTTATAGATGCGACTGTCATCCACTGGGTTAAACAGTAGACAGAAAAATACAGATACAAGCCCTTAACCAAGGAACACTGAGCAGTAGACAATCCAGTTCTGAGGTGGGTAGAAGTTCTTGTTATCCAGCTGATATAGACCAGAAATGCCATCACTTTTACAAATCCAAACAAATCTTGACATGGGAGGTTATACAGATTCTGCAGCTGCTGGAACAAGGCCAGGGAAATGAACCAATCCAAGAGCAGCCCATCAAGGCAGGCACAGGGAGAGCTATTCTACATAGTTACCCAATGTCATAAATGATTCTTAATATTCCTGCGAGGCCCTAGGATTATGCTTTTAACAAGCTTTTAAATAGAAAAATCATTCTAAAATGGCTGACTAGCAGGTGACACAGCTACCAAACTGTTCCACGGCTGTACTGTTATCTAGTCTATGCAAAGCATTGGTCCACTTCGGTCCAATGTATATTGAACATACGAGTCCAGGCAAAATTATTTCTAGATGAAGCATACCATGTGCACAAATGCGTGATAGACCAGCCTCATTTTCTCTTGAACCCTTAGTAACACGGAGAGATTATGCCTTTAGGTGAGCTTCTGCCTTTTAGACAAACAAACAGATGTGAGTCTCATTGCATTCAATGAGAATGTGCACATGTGCAGAATTTACCCCAGTGCACTTTACACACTTCCTCCTTCATATACACTCAGGACCAACCGCTACAGCCCCACTGAAATCTTAGCCTCACTCCACTGGAAATGCTTTCCAAGGAAGACTAACTAAGAACTACATGATCTGGCTGTCTTAAAATAATTTGTGTCCACTCTAATGCCCTCTGAACACATACTGGTGATGACTAAGAGGAATGTATATTAGTGGTGGAAAAGTCATGTTAATTACACTGATTCTGCCCAAGGGTCATGGTAATGTTAGTATAATGTATTTACATAAAAAGGCTAGGAAAGGAGTAGTCACCATACCAAGATGAAAGTCTTTGCAATCTATTAATTCTTTAAACCATCATTTTGTCAGAAATTTGTTGTTATTACAAACAAACATTGTTTGGAGGCAAAAAGCATTAACACAAATTTTGTTACTTTCATGTTATAACTGTTTTTTAAATTAAGTTAAGGTGTTACCTTCCATTCTGAAATATAGGGAAAGCACCAGCACTTAATCAACCAAGGCTAAGCATTACAACAATAAAATCCTTTAATCCAAATGAGACTTTGCCTAATAATGAGAAGGAGCCAATATATAATTTATTAGGCTTTTTTAATCTAGGAAAATATGATTTAAGGTTGCCACTGCATCTTTAACTTGCCCAGGTTATGCCTATAGGGTTCTCTTGCAGGGGGTTCAGAACTACAGTTGTACCTATATACAATGCCATATGTGCTGCACTTGGGATTGAAAAAGCAAATAAAGGATACTGTGAAAATCTTAATTAATCACTTCTTTGTTTTTATTGGTTTAAGTCTCAATCCTGACATTGGATGGGTTATAGGCATTGTGAGAAATAACCTTCAAGTACCCTTTCATTAAAGGTTGGGCTGATTAAAGGCTTGAATAATGTGAGGATACACCTGTATTGTGCAAATTCTTTTTCTAAACAATTACCAATCCTACAGCACTAGAGATCATGTGAGATTCAAAAATTAATCTGTTCATTCCTCACACACATCACTGATATCACACAGAGGAAAATATAAATGATTTCTAGCAATCATTTATTGGTTGTGGACTGACTACAACCTGCGAGGGTGATACTGCTCAGAGAAAAAGAGGGTATGAACATAGGGAACTGATGGAAGGAGAGAACGTAGAGTTCAGCTCTCAAATTATGAGCCCAGTCATCCCCATAGGCAACTCCCCACTGCAGGGGGAAACACCCACGAGGAACACTGCAAGGTTCATCTCGTGAAGTTTCCTTCCCAGTCTTATTTCACAGGGTAGGGACCAGGGCCAGCGACAGGAATTTTGGGGCCCTGTATGGCAGATCGTACGGCCCCCCCCCTCCGGTCTCCCGCCGCCCGCGGGGGCCCCCCCGCCGGTCTCCCGCCGCCCGCGGGGGCCCCCCCCACCAGTCTCCCGCCACCCACGGCCCCCCCCCCCGCCAGTCTCCCGCCACCCGCGGGGGCTGCCCCCGCCAGTCTCCCGCCGCCCGCGGGGCCCCCCCCGCCAGTCTGCCGCCGCCTGCGGCCCCCCCCATCGGTCTCCCACCGCCCACGCCCCCCCCGTCTCCCGCCACCCACAACCCCCCCCGTCTCCCGCCGCCCGCGGCCCCCCCTCGGCTGGTCTCCCGCCGCCTGCAGGGTTCCCCCCCCCTCGGCCGGTCTCCCGCTGCCCATGCCCCCCCCCCCCCCCGCCGGTCTCCTACCTCCCGCGGGCCACAACCCCCACGTGCGCTGCAGCCGCGTGGCCCGGCCAGGAGAAGCAAAGGGGGGCGGGGGGAGGCTGCTGGGTGCCGGGGGAGGGGGCTGGTGAGCGCTGCAGCGGCTGCCCGGAGCCGCGCCTTGCTCAGAGCCCTGGCGACAAGGGGGTACAGCTGCGTACCCGCCCCGGACTTCAGGGGGCCCCCCTGAAGTCCGGGGCCCGGTACAGCTGTACCCGTTGTACCCCCCTGTTGCCGGCCCTGGTAGGGACGTCCAACCCCATACTGGGATGTGGCCTAGATACCACATGCACACAAACCAGGCTGCAAGCAGGCAGTTTCCCAGGCAGCTGCACAACCAGCCCGACCCTTTCACATGCTTCCTAGTCAGCCTACTCCACCTGACAGTACAGTTCCACTAGAAGCCATGCTGTCATGGGCTCTCTCCCACCCCTCGCCCCTCCGCCCAATTCCCTAATAACACAACATGCTCTGGAAGGGGTTGTCTGTCAGTGTAAGAACACCGCCTCCCTGCATGATGTTAGCTACATCTACAGAACCACTCTTCTGTTGATGTAGCTGTTTCTACACTGGGGCTATGTCAGCACAGATCTGTCAGTCAGGGGTGCATTGGTTTTCACTCCCCTGGTCAATGTAAATACATCACAACAACTTAAAAGTGAAGCCAAGCTTCAGAATACACTAGGTTCATCCTCAAGTGGTCCTCCCTCTCCTTACACATTAAGATGAACAGTGAAAGAGTTAACAATGTTACCATTTCAAGTATCAACAGTAGCATCTAAGTTAGCACGCACTGAAAGGAATGGAGCAGTTCATGTTGTTTCAGTTTGTTGCCTGGACTCTCATCAGCCCCCTATCATGCTATGTCTTTCTCGGGACAATTCAGCAGCAGTGAAACATCATTGCCAGAGCTGAACCATCATTTGTGGATACCCTGTCTTCCAGGGGCAGCACTTCCCAAAGGGCATTGGAACCTTACCAAAAGTGGGGGGCTTGGGGGCCCATCCTCCTCTTCCCCCTGAGGCCCCTCTTCTTCCCCCAAAGCCCTACCCCCACCCTGCTTCTTCCCTCCGGAGACCCTGTCCCCAGCCAAGCTGGACGCCAGAGCAGGACCGGGGAGCCTGGACCCCTCTCTGCTCGATGGTGGGGGGAAACAAAAGCAACCCCCTGGCCATGTCCCCACCCCGAGGCAGATGGAGGGACTTTGTAGAATAAACGGAGCTACACCAAATTAGACCTATTACCCCAGACAGGGTATTCAGCTTCCTTCAATCCGTGAGTATTCCAAAATGGACATGAGCCTAGAAGGAAATTCTTGGCGAAAACAGTAGTTAAAGACCCCTGTGTGCTCTCAGGAAAGTTTGGGGGATAGATAAGCAACAACTGAACAAATAATCATTGAAAATAGAATTAACACACAAAATCTTGTAATATGTCAGAACAACACTGAAGATCTAACTTAAATCCACTAAAACCAGAAAATTAAAATAGAATTACATCTTCTTACTACACCCTTCTTTTGTTGGGCCTTGTGGGAATCCAAGAGCACACGTGTGATCATGCACACAAATCTATACTGCAAAACCGAGGCAAAAATGGCCTGAATGAAGAATGGCGAGTGGAGCCCTACCTCTTAATTTCCACCTTTTTTAGAAAGCAAGGAACAGAGGAGTTTATTTTCCAATCCTTAAACAATGGTCTCCCTCTATTTCTCAACAGTTTCCTCATCACAAACAGCACTATAATTGGCCTTAGTACTTGGCATCCTTATTAGTCTCAACAGAGACGGTAATGAGTGAATGGTGTGGAAACTGAGCTACCCTCGGAGCCTTAGCGGTGGGTTACTCCAGATCAGGACTGAGACACATAAATGTGGCAGTTTGGAGAGCTTACATTGCTGCTTGCCCTGTGACTAGACAGAGGACTTCAGTTTCCAGGCAGGCCAGTGTAGTATTTTTAATGACCACAAACATTTCCTTTAAAAAACCAAATCAGAACACAAAACCCCAAAATCTAAAAATTTCCATTAAACACTAAATATTTAATTCAGTTATTATTAATTTTTCCCTCACGATTTGAATATGCATATCTTGAATCTCTAACAAACACACAAGAGACTAGAAGCACAATATAAACTCATTCTTAATCCTACAGAGCTTTTTTTAAGTTAAACCAAGCATCCCAATGTTATGCTGAATTTGTCATCCATATTCCTCTCCCCTTAGCTAGACATAAAATAATAAGAAAGTTACGAAAATCCGGGGGGGGGGGGGGGGGGGGGGGAGAGAGAGAGAGAGAGAGAGAGAGAAACCTCACCATTTCTCTGCGCTGAATTTATTCCGAATACAAAAAGCAAATTATCTTTATGCCTGGCATGCAGAGAAATAAGCAGTTGAGAAATGTGTGTAGGGAACTCATCTATTTTGATGGCAGTACCTTTTGTTGGAGATGGAATATCTGTTTGGGTGATCTGACAAAAAATCTTTCAACCAAGTTCTTACGCTATAAGTGCATTACATTTGGCTCGATTCGTCTCTCATGTGATAAAGCAGTTAGGGGTCCATGTAACAGACACTCTTGCACGTCTCAAATATTTCTCTCTCGCAAGGTTCCACATGAACAATCTGCTCTTCTCATCAAACCCTTCTGTTTGGCAACTGTTTAATGCAGTTTACCTAAATCTGTGCTAGACTGTAAAAGGCCTAATCGATTTAACATGTTTATTCCTGATGATGTCAGGCAATGGTTATAACAAGCCACCAGCTGAAGTGATCTGGTGGCAGGTAAATTTAGATTTGCAATCAGAGGTTTATAACATTAAAGTCAAGTGCTCTAAGAGTAGCTCATTCCTGAAAAAAATGAATCCATCCTTGAGAAAATTCTTTCAGTGAGTTGCACCAACACCACAAAGAAAAAAATCCTTCCCTCCCAATACTATACAGCAGGGCAAATTTTTCAGCATAAGGGCCACATTGGGGTTCCAAAATTGTACAGAGGGCCGGGTAGGGAAGGCTGTGCCTCCCCAAAACAGCCTGGCCCTGCCCCCTATCCAACCCTCACCCACTTCCCACCCCGACTGCTCCCCTCAGAACCCCAACCCATCCAAATTCCCCTGCTCCTTGTCCCCTGACTGCCCCCTCCTGAGGTCTCCCTCCTAACTGCCCCCCCCGATCCCACCCACTACCTGTCCCGCCTGCTCCCTGTCCCGATTGCCCCGACTCCTATCCATTCCCCCCCATCTCCTGACAGACCCCAGGGACTCCCACGCACTATGCAACTCCCTCATTCCCTGCCCCCCCCCCCCAAAATCTCCACCCTATCCAACCTCCCCTTGTTCCCTGTCCCTGCTGACGACCCCCTAGGATCCTTCTCCAAACTCCCGGCGCCGATCCCCTTACCATGCCTCACAGCGTCTAGCTCCGTGCGGCCTGTGGGAGCTAGACATGCTGCCCCGCAGGAGCATGGAGCGCTGTTGAAGCCACCAGCAGGAGCTACTGGCCAGAGCACTGCACGTGCAGCGTGCTGAGGTTGCGGTGGAGGGGGCATGGAGAGCCTCACTAGCCAGGAACTCGGGGGCAGGCAGGAGGGGTCCACGGGTCGTAGTTTGCCCACTCCTCCTGTATAGCATTCTCATCTTGATAGCTTAAAGAACAGCTTGCAGAGGTGGAGATACATTTCAAAAAGGAATTAGAAGCAAATCCAGAATTTAGAAGTAAAAGTTTCCATTTAAAAACGAAATACCACAAGTTACAATGTTATCAGCATCATGATTAGAAGGGGGAAGAAACTCTTTAAATACGGGGATGGAAGAAGGAAAAGTTCTGCTCTCCGTCTTGCACAGTAATGTGCAAATGTGTCGTCTCTGCCTATGTGTGTGTTTCCTGCTTGACATTATCAGGAAATCTGCACATACAGGTTTGCAGAATACAGAAGATGACCACTACTGTGCGTGTCTCAGAAGAGAAACTGGCTGGCTGGCTGTATACGTGCGGCATACTGTAGGTGTCCTGTAGTTGGCCACTGTATTCCAGTTGTATTACAATGCATGTATCAAAGGGACCATCATTTCTCCTGAAATACTGGCACTGGAGGAGCGGCAGAGCTAGCAAGCACGGTTTCAGGAGTTTATAAATCTTTCAGCCCACATGAAATAGGTCCAAGTAGCAATTTTATTGGAAAGCCAAACACGGAGGTTTTACTTAGGCTGGAAACGGCGAAGTATTTGTATTACAAAAATAGTCACAACGCACTGGGTATTTTGCTGATTGCAGTAATTATAGCAGAGATTTCCTTTTATCTAGTGCAAAGTCTCAGTTGCTTGAAGTTTAGAGCTGCCACGCAGCCAAATGAATAATACAGGGCCCGCGTTGAATGGAGACAGCGCACCCAAACCAGCTGCTGGCAGTGGCCTACTTTTGCAAATCTACAGGGAGTGAGGGAAGGACAGAGTACACCAGGATGCAAGCTCCCTTCTACAGTTCACATCACTCTGACTCAAAATAGCCTATCAGGAGTATCACAGGTTAGAAAGAGCAACAACTGGATTCCTGAGGGGACTAAGCCAGCCAGGGCCGGCGACAGAAATTTGGGGGCCCCCTACTCTGATCGTTTGGGGGGCCCCCCAGCCCAGCTGGCACTTCCCCTCCCCCAGCTGACAGCGGCCAGGGGGCAGCCCAGCTGGCAAACCCCCCCCCCCCCAGCTGACAGCGTCTGGCGGCAGCGCGGGGTCGTGCCGGAGCGCGATCCGCCCTTGCTGCTCCCCCCCCCCGCTGCTTCCCCCCCCCCCCCACATGCACTTTCTCCCCCGGACTGCGCCGCTGCCGCCGGCTGGGCTCACAGCTCCTGCCGGGAACACGCACGCTCGACCGGAGGAGAGCCGCGCCGCCTCCCCGCCCCTTCCCCGCTCTCCAGGGCCGGCGACAGGGGGGATGACTATGGGTACAGCTGTGTACCGGGGCCCCCCTAAAGTCGGGGGCCCGGTACAGCTCTACCCGTAGTACCCCCTGTCGCCCGCCCTGAAGCCAGCATTTACGCTGAACT
This sequence comes from Sternotherus odoratus, assembly GCA_032164245.1. Classification (NCBI taxonomy): domain Eukaryota; kingdom Metazoa; phylum Chordata; order Testudines; family Kinosternidae; genus Sternotherus; species Sternotherus odoratus. Next base: position 199,307,452 of record JAVMKO010000002.1, on the reverse strand, counting down.
CTACATACAGGTAGAAACCAGTGTTACTGCAAAGCTGCCCTGTAGGTCGTCATGTGAGTGACTTCTTCTTTTAAATAAGATCATGTTGATGGGAGGAAACATTGGGCTCATTGTGAAATGAGTGGGAATCAGAGAAGGAAGTTGAGCTGAAGCTGATCTCTTGAGAATGAAGGTGGCACATCCTAACAGTGTTACATGTCTAGAAGAGGAATTTTTTTTAAAAAATGACAGAACATTTTGTTTCAACTTTAAAAAAAGATTTTGTAGTCTGACATGCTAAAGGTAGGTAGCATTAGCCAATACTAGCGACAAAGTCCTAGTGCAGAGGGCCCTAAATAGCCAACCTCTCCTCATTTGCTATTTAAGCAGATCTGTAATTTACAGATTATTATTACAGCTTCACAAGCCCACCCCAGCAGGGCTAGTCATAACTAGACAGATAACCACTGTAACAGGAGTGCATACCGAGTGGCATGTCTGTGCACCACAGGATAACTATGGAGTAAGTGAACCTTAGCTTCCTAGGTACTTTTTAAAGGAGACTGATGAAAAGTGTAGCTTTTCTGTGAATTTCTGATAGATCCCTCAGCAGGAAACAATTACATGTAATACCAATTTCCTGCAGAATCTCACAAATTCATCCCTGCAGGGATTTCACCTTTCAGTGGTCTTCACTGTACAATACACCAATCTAATTGGAATGGTACAAAGGCAGGTCGGTGAAGCAACACATGTTTTGCAGTCTCTGAAGGCTGGAGAAAATAGTCTCTCATCTTTCAATAAAACAGTGTCGCCAAACTATGCACCCTCCAGTGACCAAGATAATTCTGCACAAAGCCAAGAAGTGGATGTAACGCATGGCGGGGAGGACAGGAACAAGCACATACAGCAGGTCCTGCTGCTTTTGAGGCACGAGATTTTATTTCTGCCATGACAGCAAAACCGGCAAGAATTACGTCTGTGATAATTGGACAGGCTCAGGCATTGAAACAAGAGTCAAAGGGTGCACTTCCCTAATGACAGCCCACTAGAAAGAGGAAAGCCTCCTGGGAGTGCATTTCAACACCACTGCACCTCCAGCTCCACCATCAGGGTAAAAGCAGCTGTTGGAAACGGTTGTTATTCTCTACCAGTAACAGTGAGGGTGCCAATGTTGAGGAGATCAGAGGCAAAGTCCAGATGCACATTTAAAAAGAAATTAGAGATGCTAACTAAAAACAGATCCTCAGCTGGTGCAAATTGGGTTAACTTCACTGAAGCCATAGGAGCTACACCAGTTTATCCCACAGGAGGATTTGTCCCAAAGAGTCCAGCTCCTAGTGGGCATGCATCCATAGATAAACTACCACCACAGTTGGCACTAATAGATATTCTTGCTGGCAGACTCGGGGGGGGGGGTGTGTTAAATGGATGGGAGAAACGTACTACATTTGCCCTAGGGCTGACCTCTCCCATGCGGGGTTGAGGCAGGACAACAAGGGGATTCTCACACTGCTGCCTGTTCTGTTTCTGCTCTGTAGGCGAACAGAGATTTCCAGTCTCCAGGATCCTCAGCCTGGCAATGAAAATTCACCTGCACTAAACTCACTTGAAGAAACCAAATAAAATAACTCAGGGGATTCTATTGTATTATTGTCAATCATCAGCTCCCCTTATTATTTTGGATACCACTGTCTTTTCTAATAGCTGCTGCTTTCCTGAATGGCTGCCAGCATGAACGTGGACCCAGTTTTCAAAGGGCCCCCACTCAATGTTTGCACACTCAATGTTTCCTCTGGCCTCAATGTTTGCACACTCAATGTTTCCTCTGGCCTCCAAACCACAGATGTACACAGCCAAAGTAGGTACCTAAGCGGGCAGTTTCCTGGTTACAGTGTGCAGACAGATGAGCACACACAGGCCTTAGACCCTTTGAAAACTTAGTTCTGTGGATGTGCATTTGTTTGTCTTGTTCTTTAAAGCATCATAATAGGTCTCAGATGTGCAGACACCATGATCAGCAGCTAACTTCACATTTGTGGCACTGGGAACAGAATTAACTGGTGAGTTTGATCAGTAGATCTTACCTGTGAGCAATCAGACATATCCTCCCAGCAAAAGAGGGTGGTAAACACAAGCCAGTCCATTACAAGATGCCTTGTATCTTAGAAATTCTGTCAGGTAAACCCCAATGGCACTTGTCCTCCTTGGTCATGGTTATGAATATTCAATTGTTTTTTTTCTTAAACTCTTTGAATTTTCCAGTATTGAGCTATTTATTAACCCCAGCTCAGGTGGACTTGACATTAACACTCCAGTTGAACCGATCTTAGTTTCTAACTGTGAAGGCCCTTCCGGCTTTATCATTTAGAATGGAATTTCAGTATGGAAAGCACATTGTCACCCAACACTTAATTCGGAGTGTTAATAAAGAAAGGCAGCAAGGTATGTGCTGCTGGCAAAGTAATCATTCAAGTCTTTGTTAGAATGGGGCTGAAATAATGAGAAGCCTAAAACAACTGGGAAAGCTGTTTGGTTACAGCTGTTTGGTTACAGTCAGCTCTCTGTGGATCAGGCTGTGCCACACCACTTCGTGGGTATGCAAGGGGTTTGGAGTGGAGGTTGACAGCTCACATCACCCCATGTCATAGCCTTGTGACCCCCTGAGGGGTCCCGACTGCCAGTTTGAGAACCCCTGGGCTATAGCATCACAGTGTGAGCCTAGGTTCAGCAGATTATGCCTCTCCATCCCCAAATCTTTTTCGTAGTCACTGCTTCCCAGGATAGAGTCCCCCATCCTGAAAGTATGGTCTTGCATTCTTTATTCCTAGAGGTCTACATTTACATTTAGCTGCATTGAAATGCATGCCATTTCCTCCATTCTGCCTTTTCACTACTGAACTCAATAGCCTGAATAATGTTTCGTTTTCTCCCTCAACTTTTTTCACCTCCCCCTTTCCACTCTAACTTTTGAAACTTCATCAGCTTTAAAAAAATTACAGTGCTTTCCTTTTGCCACGCTGCAAGTTTTCCAAAGTTGGAACTGTTTTGAAAAGTCGCCGTGTAAAAAGAACAAAAAGGAAAGCTAGAAAAGTGTAAAACAAGAAAAACCTGAGACTAGGGGAGTTGCTCCAACTAGGAAGGGCTGGGAGTGACCTGCTAGGGCAGGAAGGACCTGAGACACCAGAGGAGTTTGGGGCTGTGCTCAGCTTCCGGTTGGAGAGAAGACTTCTGGGTTTATTTTTGAACTTTAGCGTAATAAGCCATGCCCTACGGAGGGCTGTTGTCATTGCATTCAAGAAAGCCTGTATGAAGTTGATTTAAGAAGCCCCTTGAAGAAAAGGAAAATGAGGCAAGTCACCCGCAGAGCAACCTCTGGCCATGAGGAAGGGCCCAGGAAACGCAAGCGTGGTAGAACTGCTCTATCAGTCCTAGGCATATCTTAAATGTATGCTGGTTTCTAACAGGGAGAAATGCTGATTAAAATTTAGGTTGAGCCCATTCAAATCTGTCCCACCTGTGACTCTGAATCAGGACTGAAATCCCAGATACTCCATGCAGAATGGGGTAAATCAGGAGCTTCTCCATTTAAGTCAATAGTTATACCAGTGTAATACTGGAGTTGAGCAGGAAATCAAGTCTCAGGTCTCCAGAGGAAAACAGGCCTTTAGTTCAGAGTCTTTCACTGAAAAGAGTTTGTAACAGAGACAAAGATACACAGTTTCATATAAATTAACAAAATAAATGCATAAGCAATCAAACAAAATGATGCAATTAATTTGTATATGAATCTCTTGCTCCCAGCTCTTACTCAAGATAAAGTTATATAATTAGAAAGCCAAATCTAAATGGACTTCAGTTATGTTTCCTTCTGAAACGTTGTGTCTGCCCCTCCCCCAAGCACTTGATTTGGGAGATCCTTGGACAGGTTATTATTTATGTCAGCACAAACTGGTAGTACCAGGCATGCCTCCGCAGTACGGAAGGAAAATACTAGCACCAGCATCTTTGCACAGCATACGTATGTGATGAGATAATACTCATCTGGCACTGAGCGGCTACTGGAACTCAGTAAATCTTTGTTTTGCAATTGTGTGCAGAACGGCTACTGCCAGCACCGTATATGATTATACAGAGCATGCTGTAATAAATTAAAGATCTCGATAAAGCTCTAAATTGTGTAAAGTTCATGTTATTTCCAGAACTTTGCTAAACACTTAGGGCCCAGTTCCCCTCTTACTTACACTGGTGTAAATCAGAAATAGCCACTTGGAAGTTAGTAGAACTACACAGGTGTAAAACTGGTATAAGGGAGTCAGTGGCCTCAAACTCAGCTGGAAGACATCAGAGATGAATCACTCTAAAAAGCTGTGTTAGTATTTATAGTATAACCCATAGTTAACCTTAACCAGTCCATGTTACTGGCATTTGTAAAGGAACGGAGAATCAGCCATTCATTAGAAATTTCTTACGTTATGCTCCGTAACAGATCTTGCCATATAGAATATTATTCTGTTAATCAAAGTATGCGATGAGGTAATTCCAGCTCAAAACCCATCTGGACAAATAGGGCCAAATTCTGCTCCCTCTTACATTGCTGTAAAATCTAGGAGAACTCTACTGACCTCAGCGTGGTCCAGAGTGCATCCCTGAGGCTTTAGCTGGTAAATTGGTGGACCATTTAACCCCCCATAGCACTACCAGGAGCAGAGTCTCCAATTCCACTGCATGGTGTTCTGGAACTATTTGTTTGAATGGCCAGGTTTGAGTGAAACAAAAATGAGAGAGAGAGAGAGAGAGAGATGTGGAAAAAAATCTCTTTATGCCTATAAAAGGATCACATCGAAACCACAGGATTTTGTATAGGAACCTATTTCCTTAAATAGTAGTAACTGTCATTAGATACATTCCCTCAGTTAAACAAATGGTGGCACAGACAAGACCTAGTATATCAGACAGCCGTTTCCTCTCTTCCTCCTCTCTCCCCCCTCACATGCCTCTTGCCTTCAGAAACTGCAGATTTAGGACACGAGAGGAAAGTGATTGTAAAATAAATATACAAGCAACGAAAAATCTGCAGGGTGAGATTTCACTGCCCTCCTCAGAAACCCCACCATTTTCTTCATCTGAACTACAGTAACTGAAACCTTGAACTGATGCCTGCTGGACTACTAAAATACTGTACAAATTCACACTGGAGACCTGCCACCTGAGGCAGACAAGAGAAGAGTGGAGAGTCAAAACTGTTTAGGCCTGCCTCAGAAGCTACTGAGCCCAGTCCTGCCATTACTGTCCAGCCTGGATAATCCTACTGATGTCAGTCAGAACAGGAGTTGTGTCAGTATCCTTTGTTTAGAGTGGGATTCTGTCTGCTCCTCAAGGGCCAGCGGTTGAGGAATTGGCTGGGTCCATTGCAGGGGTCTGTGGCAGAAGCCAGTGACTCTGCTCTTTGTGTGAAATGGAACCCAGTTTTGTGGAAGCATCCCGCGCATCCCAACAGAGTGGGGTTGGCGGAGGATGAAGCAGAATAGGTAAGAGGAGAAATGGGGACAGGGCCACAGGGTCCACCATTATATGCAATGACTGGCCAATGCCGCCAAGAGAGCAGCTCCAGCTACTGCAGCTTCAAGTTCAACAGAATCTCAGAGTTAGAAGGGACCTTAGGAAATCATCTAGTCCAACCCCCTGCTCAAAGCAGGACCAATCCCTATTTTTGCCCCATATCCCTAAATGGCCCCCTCAAGGATTGAACAACCCCGGGTTTAGCAGACCAATGCTCAAACCACTGAGCTATCCCTCCCTCACATTACCCTGCAAGCTAGAGCGAGCTAGGAAGGGGGAAGAAGATTCCTGACACCCCGGCCCCTATGGAGCCCCCTTGGCACCAAGGAGGGTGGAAAAAGAATATAGGCATTAATATTTAAATTGCATTAGACACCCCTCAGCCGGAGCATAACCTTTAATACGAGGTTTGTTGGAAAGGGCAGTGGTTGTCATTTATATGGGGAACCTGGATCGCAGTTTGCTGATTTGCGTGATGCACGTGCTGTACAGAATGGCCTGTGTAGCCCTGCCCTTTCCCTGGCAGAGTGAGGATGTTATCTGTGGCCCTGGGGATAATTCTTGATCGAGTGAAGGGCAATCCCTGCCTCCCTCGCAAAACACCTGAATAAAGGGCTTTGGCGAGAAGTCTCACCGCAGACTGCATACAAAGCGTGGAGCACTCCAGCAGCCCATCAATGGCAGCTATTCCAGCACTCCTTGTGGACATGAGCATTGCAGGCCCATAGGTCACACCTCTGCTCCGTATGAACCCCTCCCCCACCCCGCTTGCCCCCAGAGAGGCAACACATAGCAATGGCCAGGGCACTGGACTAGGAGGCAGGAAATCAAGATTCAAATCCTGTGCTGCCAATGATCTGCTGGGGAAGTTCAGGGGAGTAACTTCACCTCTGCATGTGGCCATTTTCTCTCCCACGCTTTGGCTGTTTATTTAGGTGGTAAGCTCTTTGGGGCAGGGAATGTCTGTCAGGATGTCTTCGTACAGCACTTAGCCCAATGGAATCTCAGTCACAGTTAGGGCCTGTAACATGAATACAGTAAAACCTCGATAGAACGGACTAATTCGGGTGAGGGGGTGTCCGTTAAAGCCGAAAGTCCGTTATTAAATAATAATTAAAAAAACGAGCTGTCGGAGCAGCAGCCCGCCCGAATTAGTCCGTTAAATCGAGGTTTTACTGTATCATGTTAAACTATCGTGGCAGCCGGGAGCCGGGAGTCAGCCCGCCTGGGTCCCGGCTGCTGGGAACCGGCAGCCCGCCCGCTGGCGCGGGACTCGGGTGGGAGCCGGCAGCCCGCCCGCAGGCAGGAGCCGGCAGCCAGCCTGCCTGCTGCCGTGACCCGGGCAGCAGCCGGGACCCGGCAGCCAGCCCGCCCGGGTCCCGGCTGCTGGCTCCCGCCCGGGTCCCAGCAGCCGGGACCCGGGCGGCCTGGGAGCGGGGAGCCGGCAGTCAGCCCGCTGGCTGCCTGGACCCGGGAGGCAGCGAGGAGCTGGCAGCCAGCCCGCCCGCTGCCTGGACCCGGGCGGCAGCGGGGAGCTAGCAGGCAGCCCGCCCGCTGTCTGGACCTGGGCGGCAGCCGGGAGCCGGCAGCCAGCCCCTGAAAAACGGATTTGGGATGCATCGGACTTGCTCATAAATTTTGTCCATTGCATCCAAAGTCCGTTAAATCGAGGTTTTACTGTAATAATAATAAAAAGCTGGGCAGCTGACCACCCCCACAACAGTGAATTGCTGTATTTCTTCTGCTTTGGGGGCTCTTCAGTGCCTTCACTCAGTTCCACCCTTCGTGAATAGCAGGACACTTGATCTGCATATGTACATTGCTAATTAAAATATGAGTGCTATTAATTAAGGACATTTAGGACTCTCATAGTCAATGTCTCACCCTTTATAACATGTACCTGAAGGGAAAGAAGTAGGTTATGTGAATGGAGGGATGCTGCAACAGAAAGAACACTGAATTAACTGGTTTTTATACTTCCTGAACTTTTTAATACGACCGGGCAGCAAACCAGTGCAAATGACGTGTTATTTTTCCATGCCTTTGTCCCAAAGTGTGTATTTCATGGGCTTAAGAGAATAGTCTTTTAAATGAAGCCATTTGCCACCAGCCTTTTAGCTTTTCTATTAAAGTATGATACGAGATAATGAGGGGGCCTTGAAGAAATCCTTTGTGGTGTTGGAAACCAGGGGCACATGATGTATGGAGTGGATTTTATGCTTCTTCCATCATGTGAATGAGATCTGACAATATTCCCATCAGACTTCGTGAGTCTTTGGCAAGGAAATCAGAGATGAAGAAAATCATTAATGGACCAAAAATCAGTGACAGTTTCAGGGGGGGGAAAGGCAGTAAAGATAAGAGGAAATTCACTTAGCATAGGACAAACCTGTCTCCACTTCGTTTCTTTAACCTCTTTTTTAGAGTTTGGTTAATAGCACATTTCTGTCTCCACACTAGTATCCTTAATTAGCCAGATTTTCTCAATAACAAACTCGGTAAACAGCCTCCAGAGATTTAGTCTTACCTCCACTGAAGGGAATCACGGACTAGAGTTGGCCCCTATAGCACAGGCTGGAGGGAATGGTAATGCAGGAACTGGAGACTCTTCCACAGTAGAGGACTCCTCAGGTGGGGAGATCCTTTTAGGCTCCTTTATGACACCAGTGCAGGCTGAAGTGGGCCAGACTGGAAAAGGGAATTCAGCCCTTTGTTCAGAATTATACATTCTTGTACATGTGGCCCAGAGAGAACCCCCGGTGCTGTGCATCTCTACAGTTACATGTAGTTGCACTGATTTTATGGGCAAATTGGGTGATTCTACATATAACCCAGGACACTTGTAGTAATTAGGTAATGCCTAGGTTCATTTGGATTAATTGAGCATGGAATTTGAATGTGACCTTTATTTTTTATGCACATCCGCCAACTAGCACTTTTAATCTGTACAGTAATTGCACTTTTACTGCATATGCCTCTATATCATTAGGAAACATTCTACTGTGATGTGTGAGACAGATGTATGCACATAGAAAGGTTAACTGAATGTAAAGAACAATTTCATAGGCTTTATTACCATACATTAGGCACTTCAAAAATAGCACTTGTATTTTAATTCCGCCTACATTCTAAATGCTCCATTTGTACCTTTTTCCTGCTCTCACCTTTACGCTTTCCTCCATTCTATCACTAAAGTACAGCACTTCTTCCCTTCTAAAATCAACATACATACACAGAGCAAGATAGAGATATAGGTACATACAGATGGCTGTAGCCATGAACAAATAACCAAAGAGACCAGAGTCTCTGGGAGTCTGAATCTATATCGATATGTACATATCTAAAGTGTATGTGGTGTTTGAATTAGATTGTCCTATGGATCTTTCACAGGCTCTGGGTGAGATCCATAAAGGGATTTAGGCATTGCAATGCTGAGCATCATGATTGTCCAGGCTGCAGGGAGGCACCTCGCGCTGCTTAGCACTCCATGAGTGGGAACCAGCTGTTTGCAGGCAGGTGGTTTTGGTGCCTACATAGTTATTTGCAGGAATGAGTGATGCATTTATCTTGCTCCACACAAACATTTAGCCCAGTGGTTAGCACCAGGTGCCAATTATGTAGGAGACCCAAGTTCAATTCCCGCCTCTTTGTCAGGGGCAGGAATATGAGTTTCCCTCCTCTCAGGAGACCAGTCTCACCACTCAGCTAAGGGAGATCCCTCAGTCTCTCCTATTGACACTGTCTATATAAGTAATGAAGAGCAGTTGGGACAGGAAGAATGGACCTAGGCTCTCCCACCTCCCAAGTGAGTATCTGTGACCCAAAAAACATCTTTCTGTCAACTGCCAGAGGGCAGAAGGGCGCATAGAATCCTTGCATCAAGTATGTACACGATAATTCACCACAGGGAGGCCTATAAAGTCCTTCTTAAGAGCCAGTAGCCCCTGGTCATTGTAATCATTCTGAATTACAGATAATAGTTAAGAAGTTATGGACCTGTACTGGAAATTTTGTTCTTAAAGCCTTGAAGTTAAAGGCAGGTCATCAGGAGGTGACATGTCTCGGACAGGTTCTGTTCAGGAATAGGGCAGTAGACAAAGGTGCCAACTTCTCCTGGTGCCGGTGGGTGCTCGTGGCCCCAACCCCGCCCCGACTTCACCTCTGCCCCATCCTGCCCCCATTCCAACCCCTTCCCCAAAGTCCCCACCCCAACTCTACCCCCTCCCTGCCCCTATTGGACTCCTTCCCCAAATCCCCACCCCAACCCGCCTCTTCCCCGCCCCCTCCCCTGAGCACAACACATTCCCGCTTCTCCGCCCTCCCTCCCCAGTTTGTTATGCCACGAAACAGCTGTTTTGCTGTGGCAAGCGAGAAGCGGGGAAAGTGCACTCAGGGGAGAAGGTGGAGGCGAGCTGGGGCAGGGGGCGTGGAGAAGCCGGTGGGTGCAGCATCAATTTTTCCCGGTGGGTGCTCCAGTCCCGGAGCACTCAGCGGTTGGTGCCTATGGCAGTAGATGCTTCTCTCTCTGTCTGGTCATTGTGTATTGCCTGTCTCATTATGTAAGTCTATTTGCATACTGAGCCATCAGCTAATCAAGAATGCAAAACTGATGAAATCGTGAAATCCACAGGAAGAAACGCACAGCAGGAGGGTGTCTGTTTATGACTAAAGATCAAAGGACTGTGTTGATATATCTGGGGTTGCAAAGAGACACACACTATCCTTCATCTAAGGGACAAATGGCAGCATGTTTTGTCTCATCTGAAAAGGATCACAGGCCTGACTGAAAACACTGGAAGGACTTTGGGGTGAGCTTTGCTTTATAAGACATGAAAGTATCTAGTTAAATAAATCTAGCTTCTAGAATGTATGTTATGATTTTATTTGATATGTAGCCCCTTGTGTCTAACACTTCCACTTGCTGTCATTTGAATCTCTGTTAAATAAACTTTTGCTTGGTTTCACTATAAACCTATAGGCGCTGACTCTATGAGTGCTTTGCACCCACCGGTCACAGCTGTTCTCTGCCCCCGTGCATCAGCTGATGGTGGGGTGCTGCTGCCATCAAACAGCTGTTTGGAGGTTTGGGGGAGGGTGCAGAGCAGCGGGTGGGTGGGGGCCAAAGGGAGGGGTCAGAATGGGGGCAGTAAGAGGTGTGGCAAGGGCAGGACCTTGGGGGAGGCAACGGAGCGAGAGCAAGGCAGGGAATTGGGAGATGGGGTGGATCAGGGGCAAGAAGAGGCAAAGTGAAGGTGGGGCTTTGGGGGAAGGGGTGGACTGGGGTTGGGGCCTCAGGGCTAAGCAGGGGTGGAGAACTCCCAGAGAAAAGGGGGGGAAAAGTCAGCACCTGTGTATAAACTTATCTAAAATGCGGTGTGTTAAATAGAGCAGTGTTCAGAGGTAAAACTGGTAAGCTGGGGTGTACTGCTTCTCCGGGAGCAGTGATTCTGTGACTACGGTGAGTGTCCAGTGGAGCAGGGGACACTCCAGGCGGATGCTCAGAGGGCTCCAGGTACCTATCACTAACCACAGAGGGCCAGTGGAGCTTGCATAGGACGAGAAGAGAGAGGGCTTGTGTTGCCCGTGGCCAATTGAGTTAGGGAGCTGACCCCTGGCAGCCACAGACAGGTTTCCTCACGCTCAGGGCAGATGGTAGTAAGGTGCCTCAGAACCCTGAAGCATCACAGTGCCGTAACAACTAGACTACAGAGTCATTCTCTCACCAACCCAATGACTGGTCGTATTTTTCAGATCAGGCCTTAAATTAACGTTTTGGAGCTCAGTGCTACATCACTAAAGTCAATGAAAGTTTTGCCACTGATTTCAATGGGAGCAGACGCCACCCCTATCTGCAGGCTGCCCAGGCTACATCTCACGGAAAGAGTAGAAGAGCATTGCTCATACAGAAAGCCTTGGTGGTTTTCCCATTCCCTCTCCTCCTCCCTCACTCAGTTCCAAAACAAATTGCTATTGGAAAGGCTCAGAAGGTTTGACTTAAGCATTCCTGCTTGTAATAGGACCCCCATTGTACAAGGAAGTGAACTGCTATAATGCACTGAATCCTGAAAGAAACAAAAATCAAATAGTCACGGGAAATATCAAGAAATCCTATATAATAATCGGCTAGAGAAGTTTGTGTGAAGCCGTCATGCGCAGTAGAGACGGCCCGGACGAACAGCATGCTGGGGGTTGTAGTTAGGAGGCTCACTCACACGGAGCTAGAGCACCAAGGAGCAGTTATACATATAAAGTTAGACATAGTTGGAGGGAGCTGAGCGGGGGGGGGGGGGGGGGCGTTGGAGGGGGGAGGGAGCTGAGCAGGGGGGTCATTGGGAGGGGAGGGAGCTGAGCGAGGGGGGTCATTGGAGGGGGGAGGGAGCTGAGCGGGGGGGTATTGGGGGGGAGGGAGCTGAGCGAGGGGGGCCGTTGGGGGGAGAGGATGGGAGCTGAGCGGGGGGGCATTGGGGGGGAGGGAGGGAGCTGAGCGGGGGGGCGTTGGGGGGCGTTGGGGGGAGGGAGGGAGCTCGGTGTGGGTTGGAGAGGGAGGGAGCTGGGCAAGGGGGGGACGTGTGTCGGGGAGGGGGAAGCTGGGCGAGGGGGAGGCGTTGGGGGGAGCTGGGCGAATGGGGGGGGCGCTGGAGTGGAGGGGGAGAGCTTAGTGAGTGGGGGGGCCGCGAGCCGTTTCCATTGGCCCGTGTCCATGGGCTTTTACACTAGTATTTAATAAAATACTACACTAAACCACACAGATGCACAGCTTAGATCAACCTCTTTAACTCGTGCATTTTCAAAAGGACAATGGCCTATCACTAAAACTAGCAGGCAATGGAGTTCATAACAACACACCTTGAGTTCACAGAAAAAAATCCACTCTTCCATCATGAACATGTGGGAGGCAAAGGCAGTGGAATGGGTGCCCAGTTATGCAGAGGACCTGCAACTATATGGATTCCAAACCCTCTATCTTCCTATACTGGTTTCCCTGCTATGGTATCTGAGCCCACACTGGAGTCCGAACACGGAGGTCGTAATAGTGACTCATGCCGGGATTCTGTCCATCCCTAATGCTGCAGAGCTTCCCAACACAATCGATTCAGGATAAGAGGATTATCAGGATTTGACTCACAGCAATGTACTATTTAGAACGGAAGGAAAGTGGTTCTGTTGTGAACACCATTAATTGGCTTGTTCATCTTATTAGTTCTAAAAGAGGACTTTAAAAAATAACCACAATGAGCCAATATTGTCCCAAGTTACATCTGGACAATTCCATTAACTTTAGTGTGGTTGCACAGGGTATATAAGTCGGGACAACTTCTCAGTTCAGAGCTGGTCAGCAATATGCTTTGCTAGAACAGTTGTAGCTTGTTATAGAGTTCAGGAGCTGTTCAAAATATTTACTTATTGGACTGACAAAACGATATTAAATAACTGACACAGTTAAAGTAACCATGGTTCTATGTAAACAATTTATAGTCCCAAGATTGATGCTAGATGCTATTTGGAGAATAGCAAAACTGATATACATATATATTGGGTTTGTATTTGGATAATTTAGTCTCAATTTGACTGGAATGACTACATAATTATTAATAATTAGCACTTCTCCAACTTTCCATGTTCATAGAGCTCTACAGAATTAATCACTACAGCTCCTTAGGCAACTATTATTATCCAGGTTTCACAGATGGGGAAAATGAAGCTGAGAGGTTGAGGCCTCATTTTCAAAAATGGTTTCTAATCTCAATGTTTTGGATTTCTAATTTTAAATGCCTTGGCCAGAATTTTCAAACATAGATGCCTAAAGGTAAGGACCTAAATATGAATGGCCTGATTCTCTGAGGTGCTGAGCAGTCACAGCTCCCATTATAGTCAGTTCTAACCCTTGGTTGGACCACTGTGATGCACTATGGGAGTCACATGGCCACAGTGATTTTTAACCAGCTCTCCTTAACATGCTCTTAGCCTGGAAACTGTTATAGAAACAAATGAAAGGCAAAGACAAACTTGAAAAGAAAGAAAAGTTCCAAGCTTCTTTTGTGTTAATAAGGTACTGTTCAGATAATGGAGCACAAAATAGCAATTTAAAGAAATAACTGAAGCCATTCTCCCTGGATATATTCTTCTGGACAGATATAAACTCACAAGTCCACTACTACTTGACGCAAGTGAAGACAGAGTTGAAAATTAAAGGAAGAGCCTAAAGAATCAAGTTAGTCTTTAAGGTGCCACAGGACTCTTTGTTAACATTGACACTAATGCATGATGGTTGGCTGAACATGAGGAATGGCTGTATGATGGCTACAAGTTCCCAAACAGGGAAAAATGTGTTTCTGCTTAATGGATTGTGGTAATGAAGTATTGATTGTTCATCTGAAATTAAACTGTGGAACATTGCATCCATTTTGCGGCACATGTCATCCAATAATTTAGAGAACAGTATGACAAAAGTGTTTGGGGTTTTTTTGCAGTTGCTCCATCAATGAAAATAGAATGAAAAGGATGAGAACTACTGAGCACACTATAATATAATTCAGCACACTATATTAACCTTATGGGAAAAAAATGGTAATATCTAATGCAGTGTAACAGTGCATTGTGCAAATTCAAAAATGCTTCTGCAGCCATCATTAGCCTCGTGGTTGATTGAATGAAAAGCCTGACAGACACCCCACCTTTCCTGATAACACCCAGTGGAACTCTCTGGAGGATGCATCTCTTCAGTTAGTTCCAAACTACCATAAGTATGTAGGGATTTTCACTCAGTACAAGAAAGGTTTTGATCCAAACAGCGCATGTAATACACAAGGGGCTCTACAGAAAAACACTAAGCCCTAGTCTACACTACGATGTTAGGTTGAATCTAGCCATGTTAGGTTGATTTTATACTCAATGCGTCTACACAACCAACCGTGTTCGGTCATCCTAAAGGGCTCTTAAAATTGACTGGTGTACTGCTCCCCAGCAACGGGATTAGCGCTAAAATCGACCTTGCTGGGTTGAATTTGGAATAGTGTAGACACAATTTGGCGGTATTGGCCTCCGGGACCTATCCCAGAGTTCTCCAATGTGACCGCTCTGGACAGCCCTTTCAACTCAGATGCACAAGCCAGGTATACATGAAAAGCCCTGGGAAATTTTGAATTTCATTTCCTGTGTTGTCAGCGTGGCGAGCTCAGCAGCACAGGTGACCATACAGTCCCAGAATCGCAAGCGAGCTCCAGCATGGACCCAACAGAAGACACTGGATCTGATTGCTGTATGGGGAGAAGAATCTGTGTAGGCCAAACTCCAATCAAAAAGAAGAATGTTATGCCAAAAATCACACAGGGCATGTTGGACAGAAGCTACAAACAGGGACACACAGCAGTGCTGCGTGAAAGTTAAGGAGCTCAGGTAAACCTACCAAAAGAAAAAGGAGGTGAACTGTCATTTCGGGTCAGCTGCATGGCATTGTGGGGGGACCCTACTCTACCATTACCCCATCACTGTCTGTGGACACCTGTAAGGGGGGAGTCTCATGCTAAATACACTAAATAAAGCCCTCTCTGTGCTGACGTATACTCTTGAACAAATTGGAAAAATTGCCCAGGATGTAGGTAAACAGAGAATTTAGCCACTAGTGTGAAATGTTGTCACAGATGATAGCTAACTTACAATGGATACTGTGCAAGACCCTACTCAGAACCAGACATTCTGAGTGTGCATGGGGCGGGGGAGGGGAAAAAGGAGTCTTGTCAAGTTATGCCCCATAGTGTGTTGTGACAGTTCATTGACAATGGCGTGGTGACTGCCCCTGATGCCAGAAGGACTGGAAGCTCTGGGTTCATTTTCATTTTCAAACCTTTGTGATCTGTGTGGGGCACAGGGATGTGAAACCCCACTGCTCCCTTTTGGGCACTGCACAGAGTTGGGCAGCGTAGCTCAGCACAGTGCAAAGTTGAACATCAGACTACATGAGAGGTTTAACAAAAGGAGGCACTTTTCCCCCTGCAGGTAGAAAATGCCAAGAGCATCAACAAGCCAAGCTTCAGTACCTGCAAAATAAGAGACAGAGAGAGACAGAGAGAGAGAATGGGAACACACTGCCAAGGCGCCACACTGTTAAGTGAAAGGGAATATCATTCTGTATCAAGAGGCTTTGACCAGACATCAAAACTCCAGTGCTTTTGATGTGATTAGAGCCCTGCATATATTCTATTCTATTTTCTCTGGCAACTGATACATTTAATTTTAAAAATGTGCCAAAACTTCAGGGGAGTTCAGAATCAAAACCTGCATCTGGACATTAATTCACTAGAGGGGCCTTATCTCTGTAAAGTGATGAAACACCCATTCTCCCCTTATACTCCCTAGATTCAGCTCCTGAGGTGAACAGAACTTTAGGGTATTTGAAATCAGCCCTTGGATGAGGGAGGCATTAAAAGAGTGCAAAGAACTATCCCCTCCGTTTTGTGGCTTTCAGTCACTTCTGCTTGTTTTTACAGATTTACGTATTCGCCAACAAGAGGTAGTACATTAACCCCTTGTTTTCACACATGCTTCTGTGCAACTACATTTGCATTGCACTGATACCAGTTAATTTAAACAGTCCAGGAGATACACGTCTGATGGATATCCAGGAGTTGGTATGTCGGACAGCACTGGTTAAGAACAGACACTAATTCCCCTCTCACTGCTCATGTCCAGTGGTTTGTTCCTCATTGCTGCTTCCTTCCTAAATTCACCCAGCACCACTAGCAAAGGAATTCACCAAACCTCCCTGACTCGTCCTCTAGATGCCTCCTCTACTTTAAAGAATTTGACACACCGTGAAAAAACGTCTC
This sequence comes from Sternotherus odoratus, assembly GCA_032164245.1. Classification (NCBI taxonomy): domain Eukaryota; kingdom Metazoa; phylum Chordata; order Testudines; family Kinosternidae; genus Sternotherus; species Sternotherus odoratus. Next base: position 199,291,085 of record JAVMKO010000002.1, on the reverse strand, counting down.
ACAGTGTGCCTCACATTTCAGAACACTATGACATATACAAGTAACTAAGGGGCTGTATACACTGCAATTAGACACCCGCAGCAGGCCATGTCAGCCAACCTGGGATCGCAGGGCTTGGACAAAGGGGCTGTTTAATTGCGGTGGAGATGTTTGGGCTCATCCCAGCTCCGGGACCCTTCCACTTTGCAGGGTCTCAGAGATTGGGCTCCAGCCTGAGCATCTACAGAATAATGAAACAGTCCGTTAGCATGAGCCCTGAAAGCCTGAGTCAGCTAGTGCAGGCCAGCTGAGGGTTATTAATTGTAGTGCGGACATATCCATAGTCACAAGACTGAAAGCACCCACTTAGTGGGAGGCTAATAATTAGGTAGATCTACCTACTTCTATTGTTAATGAAAAAGTAAGGCCAGGTATTGTTCTCTCTCTGTTACCAGACCTCTACTCACCTCTCAATCAGAACTAAATCACAAGCCCAATAGAAAACAAAGTTTTACAAATCATGGTTCTTTTGGATTAACCCTGAAGTTGATAACCTCCTTTAAGAGTCTCACATCTCCAAATGTTCACATTGTTTAGTAGTAGTGTGTGAAGATAACATGAGGCCTATTATAAAGTGTGATGTGTTCTATATAGAAACATATTGTTTGGAACATCAAGAAAATGTGTTACAAGAGATTGTATTGTCACCTAAGACTGTATTCCTTGAGAGAAAAAAAGCCTTTCTGCAGTTATCTAATTGTTCATCACATATTTCCCTTACCCCATCTCACTGGTTCGATCATAACACAGGAACAGATTCTGACACCTGCTGCAGTTCTCTGTATCAGTCTGCTGGCACAAAGCCACTGTACAGATGGCTGACCAAGCTGCCTGAATAATCTTCTAGCACGAGGGAATTGCCAGGTGGAGTATGCCTGGGGCAGTGGCCCGTATGCTATCTCCCCCCCTGGAAGGGGAGGTTTCGTGGAGGGGGTGTGAGTGGGAAAAAAAGGTATGGCTAGAGTGCTCCCATGTCCTGGCAATCGTTGCCCTGCTGGAACAGCCCCTGAGACTTGGGCAGCCTGACCAACTTAGAGCAGCCATGAACCTGCTCTAAATTGTGCCTTCGGACTGACCTGGTGCTTAGCAGCCTCAAGATCTAGGAACTATAAAGGTGGCTTCAAATCACTTTTGCAAACCCTGCTCCCCTGCAGCACAGTCACAGCAGATCTGAGGACCTTGGCCACAATGTCAGAAGAGAGGGAACGTATGAAACATATTTGAAAGTGTATCCTTAACAACAGATAATGATCTGTAAGACTGAGAGACAGTTATTTCGTAAATCTGTGGAAACTAGTTGGCAAGATAAATCGCACAAGAGGCATCACTTTTCTGTGAGGAACTGCAGAACTAGCTTCATGTCCATTACTCTGCGGCAAACACCAATGCTCCAACCAGATCCCCAATAACAGAACTACGGTTATTGTTGGTTTAGGCAATAAACCTAATGGATTATAGCAAACCAAATATAAAAAGAGTAACTATTTGGGGTAAGTGGTGCAGTAAAAGATGGGTTCAAATCCCAACTGGGTTAGAAATAAAAATGAGTTGATGGTGTCAGGTTAGTTCCTGAGAGATGTTTGTCATATGTGCCAGCTACTGCACTGTTAATACTGAGGACTGGGAAGCTAGTGTTGCAAGTTAGGAGTGAGATGCTCTTCTAGAGCCACGTGAAGAAGCTTGTACAATTCATGCCTGTGCTAGGCACAATGGTGAGCACATTCCCGGACTATAATCCAACTGTTATATTAATCCACCACCTTCCTGAGCACTATATTCACCCAGGAGATAGTAAACAAACAATGCTAATAAGGAATCTACTATAATGATTTCTTATTAAGAGCTTTCACATGAGCATCTCAGAGCACTTCCGAAGCAGCAACTGATTCAGCCTCAGAGCCAGCGCTGCTTTGTGCGAGTTCAGCTCATACGGGATTCTGTCCCTCAAACGGCCTGCGCCAGGGGAGGGTTCAAACACATGAGGGCAACAGGGAGTGTGTCCAGAACGGTTATCTATGCTTGCAAATGGAGCTAGGGGAATAGAGGACGAAGGTGTCCTCTTAAACAGGGGGAGGGAGAAGCTGTGCTGGGGCCCAGGCAGTGGTGCAATAAAGAGGGAGACATCTCAGTTCCTCAGGTTCTCGCTACAGAACTCTGTCAGTGCACAGCACTTTGTTCTCCACAAAACACGTCACTGGAACATAAGCCACAAGTATCACCGTGACATGTCAACTCATCTCTGATGGGCTGGGATCCCCATAATCCAAGGCCCCCCTGCAGCTGAAGGTTTGGCAGCATAGACTAAATCATCTCTACACATGAATTCACTCCTCACTAGTACACAGCCACTTTTGCGGTGAAGTACAGCAGCTGTTCAATAGTGCACAAAACTACACAACAGGATAGGGCAGAAAGTGAAAGACGCCCAACAACTTGACACTCCAGGGGGAATTTAGACAAGCAGACCCTAATTACCTAGGTTGGAAAGTAGGTGGGGCCCCATGTGGCCAGGACCTCCATTTTACACTTCAATCATTTCCACTCAGCTGTTAAAGCACCATGCCCATCTATGGTGCTGTATATATATCAACATTCCAACAGTAGAAAGAGAGAAAGGCTGGTGATGCTATTCATTTCATGTGCCTCTTCCCAAAGTTACTGGGAGAAAGCGTGAATTCAAGGACATGAATAAGTCTTTTGTGCCCTTAACAGTTCTTCTGACCAGCCAACTCTGCCTATATATCAACCACTTTTGCTGAAACCATCCTCCCTCCATAACATTCATGTACATTTAAGCTTCTCCTTTCTTGGGTAAAGGGAGTTTACAGTAAAATATAATGGTTCTCGGAACACAAGTATCATTATCAATAAAAAAATAATACAACACACACTCTTGGCAGGTTCCCATAAATATCTTCCATAAAAGTTCATTTTCCCACATGTACAAATTGTGAGTATGTGAGGTTTTTTCCTCTGAATCTTGATACGGAACTTGCAATTCTTGGCACTAGCCTGTGAAGTTAAAATGACATCAGCTTGACTTTCAATACTGAAATTTTATAGTTACTGCCTAACCACATTTCTTTGTCCTGAGAATATTCACTCTCCTCTTGGCTGCCTCTTTAATATGGCTTACTGTTCATGGGTATCATTAAGAGCTGGGCCTGTGTATTCACTATAATTCCCTGTGTTCCATACCACAAAGCGAGCGGTGGCACGGAGTGATAAAGCTGCATTTCTCTCTACAAGACAAAGAGGCACTGTCAGTTTTAAAGATGTGCGTGACTTTGCCAACCCAATGGCTTTATAGTGGCATTGATAGTCTGTGACGTGAGAAACCTGACTTTGCTATCTACCTCAGGACTGTTTCTTGCTAGGACCAGTGTAGTTCAGGACATACTGTGGGAGATGATGGCCACTTATTGTATGACTGCAGCCCACGGGCTGAAGCTACATAAAAAGCCACTCTATCAGCTATCAAACAGAGAGAATGGATGAACTAGAAGAGAGGGGGCAATGGGAAAGTAGCACCTCAAAATAGGAATGGGCTGGAGGATCCAGAGTGCCACTTGAAACAGCATTTGTTTGGTGTTGTGTGCAGTTAGGGAGAACACAAAGAGCATGGGAGTGGGGCAAGCCAGTGAGTGGCAACACGAAAAAAAATTAAACAAGCAATTATCTCGGTAATGGACATTGCCAGTATTTTCAGATGATGTGACCACTGATTTCCAAGAATGAAGACCGCACGGACTGATTTCCTGCCCAGGATCTGTGATGAACTAAACTGTGGGGGAGAAGCAGGACAGGTACAATTTGTACAGTTCAAACCTCTGAATACAGGTCAAGCTCTGTTCGGAGCACTGCATTTCATGCCTGCGTTTCAGGATCAAATAGGGTTTCAAGAAAGAGGTGATCTTTGAAAGCAACACAGCAAATATAAAGGCACTTAATTATCTGGCAACACTGCATCAAAAATACTCCAGAATAGCAGCTCTGTTGTTATTTAATAGCAGTAACCTATACACTGTAAACATATCCAGTGTGATCCTAGAACGCACAGCTTTAGCCTGACACTGGTCAGACAACCTTGGGAGTGATTGGACTTAAAATTCAACAAAACAAATCAGGTTCTAGTTTAGAATTAGGCTGACTCGAACAGAATAAAATCCACTTTTGTTACTGCACCAAACCCTATTTTATCTATTCCCTAAACATTCAGCCTCTTCCATGTGACAGAGAATCCATGCTGCTCTCCTCTCTCTATGTAAGCTTATCATATCATCATTTCACTCCTGTTGTATTGAAATAGCCGCAAGAACAGATTAACAGTTAAAGATTGTGAAGCCATTTGCCAAATGCTTCTTGCTCGATTAGTAGCAACATTTTTGCAGTTTTCACACACATACACACACAGATATATATACACACAGATTGCAGGAAATTTTTACCTTGAATGCAAACAGGAGAGATCCAGGTTTCCTCTCATAGATCAGAAGTAGGATACAAAAAATCCACCAAAACGCTTACAGACTCATCTGCTGAGAGTTCTCTAAATCCCAAGTCTGCTTCAGCTAGCGGCTCTAAGTTTGTGCTCTGAATAGAGGCTGTGTTATTTTAACCACAGGATTTCTAGTCAGGGGGGAGGAGAGATGGATTAGGTACGTTTGCAATCTAATGCTTCACGTTTACCTCAAGTGAAATTAACCACTCTAAGCCTGATGTAAATAAGAACGTCTGAGATATAAATTTCAAGAGCCCTCAAACCAATTATGCCTAAACTAGCATGTTAAATAACTATGGAAAATTCCAGAGGAATAAGATAACATACTTTTGTGTTCTTTCCTAAATAAAAGGCATGTGTGGAATTTCATGCTAGATACTGACACAAGTGAGACTCAACAGATGAACTCTACAGACTAACCTATATAAGGTACAGTACCTTCTACAGTAATGTTCCCAACACCTGTTAGGACAGGTTTCATCAGACAACAGAGCAATTTGATTTATCATGGTCCATAACAATTACATAGTTAGATGTAATATTTCAGTAAAGCAAATAACATCTTTTTTAGAATAAAAAGCAACATTTATAAAAGGGCCTCACCAGACTCTCCAGTTTTAGTAGGTGCAGAGGAGTCAGCAGGAGCAAGGAGATAAGGCGAGCTCTTGAAACTATCATTTGAACTCACAGACAGCTGCAGTCAGAATTAAATGCAGGGAAAAACTTCTGCCCCCAGAACTTTTAAAAAAAATCAAGCTGAAAAGCTGTACTCATTGCCTGGCTTCTCATAACAGACACAGGGGTAAAGTATTATGGTTTGGCATGGGCTGAGTGACAGACTTCAGTGCTCACCTCAAAAGCAATGATTTACAAAATTTGCAGCCAATAGCCCTCCTTTCTGAGCCCAAAGTCATGTTTGTAAATAAAACATGCCCTTGAATTTTGGACTTAACAGAGGGGAATCGTTTGCATAGAAAAAAGCAGTGAAAACAAGAATACACTCCTATCTGTCCTTGACAACAAAAACACCATGAACGGAAATTTGGCTCCATTTAGAGTAATCCTGAGATCTACAAATAATATCACCTTACATTTACATAATGCTTTTCATCCCAAAGCATTCCTAAGTGCTTTAAAAGCATAATTGACTCATTTGCAAACTATCAGCAGACATCATTTCACTCACCACTAAACTATAGCTGCTACTGGGGTGAAATGCAGAAGCTGATTCATAGAGCACAGGAACACTACCCTCAACGTTTTGGGTAGGAAGTGGGGACTAGCCTAGCCAGCTGAAACTACAGTAGGTTTAGGCAGGTAGCAAGTACTGTAATGACCTGAGCTGGAATTTGCCAACATATCAAGGTCAATACCCTAACTCTTGTGAAAATGAAATGAGAGGTGTGGGGTCAACACTTCAGCTGGTGTAAACCGGCAGATCTGCACTGGCTATATTGGAATTTATGCTGATTTACGACTGCTGAGGATCAAGCCCAAGTGCCTCTTTAATGACCACTGGCCGTCAGGAGCTGTTTTACATTTCATCCAAATGAGCTGTCAAGTGACAAAATGCTTCCTAATAACATGCTGGGGCATTTGCTCCATTCATACTACCTAGGCAGTGCCACTCTCTGAATCACCAGTCCTACTTCCTGCACCAGGCACTCTGCATGTTCCGTGGAATCCTCTCATCTTATGACTGTGACAGCTATTGAGCTATTTTTTTTGGCTACATCAATTTGGCATTTGGAACAGAAGAGGCTATCGGAACCTCAGCATTTGAAATATGAATCAAGCAAAGTCATCCACCTAAACCTGAAAATAAAATGATTAGAAGCCCCAAATGTATGTAGGATTTGGTGATATTACTATATGGCCCATCCTACTCTCTCCATTTTCTCCCAGTGAGTCTCCTCCTAATCTATCCCTTTCCTAATCCAGACACCTCTTTATTATTGCCACAGTCACAGGAAAACCCATGGCATTGACAATTTCTGGAAGAGTGGGGGCTTGATTGTGCCTGATCTTTGTGCAGGTCCTCAAAAAATGGGGAGAGGGTGCAAGGAGCTTTCTTGTTCCTATATCCACTGCACAGAGGATAGGTACAGCTGCAATCCCTATAATCTCCTCAGCCCAAGGTCTCTCCCTGCTAGCGACCCCATGAGCACTAGTCACTCAAAAGTCAGTAGGATAGAAGTGGAACTACAGGTCCAGTGATCACACACCAGCTATTGGAGAAGGCTGGGAGCGTGAGCCTCACCCTCCGAAAGTGAGGAGGGCGCGACCGACTCATCCCCTGCATTCTGTGATTCTCAGGGGCACGTTCTGATTTACAACACTATTTGAAAGTTCCACCTGGCTCATGCAGTTCTGCATAATCTAAAAGCCTGCCTGTGCCTTAACAGCCTGAATTTGCAAGTAGGACACATGCCTTGATAATGAGGTTATTAATTTTTCCCTCTTGGGTTGTATAGGCTATAAACGGTCACCCCATCTGGCACTGTGCTGCTATTACAGTACAGACCTGAAAGCTGCACGCTGCTTCCAAAGCAAAGTGCCTTTTACATACTTTCCGAGGACTATTCCCCTCCCATCCAACCCTAACATTACAGATTGTGACTATTTTCTGAGCTTAAACAGCAACAAATTAGTGTCCAAATGTGAGACATTCCTCTCAGAACATTCATTATGTTGTTTTGAAACATATGGGCTGTTAATAGCTCTAAAGAGAGCCTTTGGGAGGCTGCATCCTGGTTAAAGTAGAAGTGGGGTGAGAAGGGATCACTTGTACCTGTAGAGAACCTGATGGGCTAATGAGGTAATTAGGTTACCAGTTGAATAGCTGGGAGAAGGCAAGCAGGATAAAAGGATGAGCGGGAAGCCTGAAGGGGGATTCCTATTAACTACTGCTATGTTAGGGTATGTCTTCACTACAGCAGTAGGTCGATTTCCTTTAAGTCGATATTTTAAAGCAGACTGTATAGTCGATTTTGTGCATCCCCACAAAGCACAGCAAGTCGGCAGTGTCTGTCCGCACAACTGTAGCAAGCGTCGACATAGCGAGCATTGCACTATGGGTACCTATCCCACAGTTCCCAGAGTCCCCAGCAGGCACCATTTCGAGTGCTGCACTGTGGGTAGGCATTTCATAATTTCACGCCCTTTTTTCGCGCCGCCGACCTCATTTCGAGCGGTGCACTGTGGGTAGGCATCCCATTATTCGCGCCCTTTCTCCACGCCTCGCTAACGCCATAGCGCAGCAAGCATGGAGCCCGCTGATGCCACCGCTGCAGTACTGGCCATTGTGAGGACCTCGCACACTGTTGTGGATTTTATGCTGTACCGTCTGCAGAGGAATGCGATCCGGAGACAACTGCGCTTTCCGGAACCTGACGACAGTGATGAGGAGATGGACGAAGACGTGCACAGCAGGGACAGGGACACTGACGTTTTTGGAAGTAGGGCGACTGACAATCTGTCAAATTTGGTGGCAATGGGGCAGGCTCATGCCATGCAACGCCGATTCTGGGCCAGGGAAACAAGCACTGACTGGTGGGATCGCATAGAGCTGCGGGTCTGGGATGACTCACAGTGGCTCAGAAACTTTCGCATGTGTAAGGGCACGTTCATGGAACTTTGTGACTTGCTTTCCCCAGCCCTCCAGAGCAAGAATACCAGAATGAGAGCGGCCCTCACAGTTAAGAGGGGGGCCAAGACACAGCAGCTTTTAAAAGTCTTTTGATAAATTCATCCTGCTGCTGCTTGTGCTGGCTTGTGGGGTAGAGTGGGTCGGTCCCCGGAGCTTCCCCCCCCCCAGGTTCTCACCCCACGTTTGGGTGGGGAAGCTATGGGACTTGGGGGGGGGGAGGTGGTTAGACAGAGACTGCGATCTTTGGTCCTGCTTCAGCTCCACCAGACACCTCAGCATGTCTCTTTGGTCCTCCATTATCCGGAGCAAAGCATCCATCCGCCTTTCTTTGTGCTCCAGCCACATTTCTTCCCTCTTTTCTGCTGCGGCTCTTGATTCCTGCCTTGACTGGAGCAATCTTTCCCTCCATTCCGTCTGGCGGGTTGCCTCAGCGCGAGAGTTTTCCAGTAGTTCATTGAACATATCATTGCACGGTTTTTTTTTACGCTTTCGTATCTGCGATGCACGGCGTGAGGAGCAGGACGGGGGATTCTGAGATAATTGTGCAGCTGTGGGCAAAGAAACGTTCAAAGTTATGAGACAGATACATTCAAGATTATGAGACAGATACATTCAAGGTTATGAGACAGATACATTCAAATGTGGGCAAAGAAAGCTACAAGGTTGTGAGACAGATGCATTCTCGGACGGATCACAATGGGAGTACTATGCAACTGGCAACCTCAGTATTCAGAGGCCTGATATGATTTCTGTACAAGGTCATATTCCACACCTAAAAGTGACTGAATGGCTCACAGAAAAGTCACAGCATCTCACACACATATGCGAGCCTCAGCACAACACGGCTTCTGAAATCATCCATGCAGCCAGCCATGGTAAGCTGAAATCCATATTTAAAAGAAGCACTTGGATATTCTAGAGTAACCCCACCCCTTCCCCCCCACCACGTGGATTCCTCCTCCCCCCACCGCGTGGCTCCCAGTGAACCGCGAACTGCAAAACAAAACCAAAAATCTCTCGCTAAGGGCTGGCTGGGGGTCTTAAGCGGAAGCCACCGCTTGCAGACTCTTCAAAATCCCTGCTAGCTACTGCTACGGGCTGGCGGGGGCGGGCGGGGGGTGTTCAAGGGGGGGGGGCCGCGCGCGGTCGGTCTTCAGTGGAAAAGATTACTTTGCAGCTGGGAACCTTTATCTCCCTAATAATTGCAGTTCGTATTTCAAACAGGCAACCATGAATGACATCACTTTGCTTAGAATTTCTCAGAGAGATAGAGAACGCATGCTGCTTGAGTCACTGCAAAGTCCTGGGCCATTCGCCGCAATGCTATGCTGCTCAATGATACCAGACTATTTACTACTTTCGTGGCGTGGGATGGTCTCCTATCACGGGGGGCCACATAAGGCGGCTCTCCCCAGAAATCTGGTGCGGAAGATTCATCGCTACCTTCTGGATAGCTTCATTGAAATGACCGTATAGGACTTCCGGTCAATACCGGAGTATATTGACAAGCTCTTTCAGTAGAAACTGACCAGCAATGAAAGCACGCTAAGTCCTTAGGGCAAGTTAATCTATATATATAAAAGTCAAGTGGTGTATGTATGTATGTATGACTGCGAACTCCTCCCGCACCGTTTGAGCTAGAGACTTGAAATTTGGTACAGTGAGAGGTCTTGGGGTCTAGATGGTCGTAAGGGTCGAAAATTTTCCGATTCTCACCTCTGACACCCCCCAGGGGTGAAAGTCTTTAAGGGCCAATCAAATCGGCTGGGCAGCTAGGTGGTGATGACGTCATAATACCCTCTCCAACAGACATCGCACTCGCTCAGCTCACCGCCCCTCCCTCCTCCAACGGAACCCCGGAAATCCCTCAGTTCTCTGCCCCTCCCCCCTCCCAACAGAACCCCAGAATCCATCAGCTCTGTGCCCCCCCCCACATGCGAAGGTCCCCAGAATCCCTCAGCTCTGTGCCCCCTCCCCGCCTGCGATGGATCCGAGTTGGGTTTGGTGGGACGGTAAGTGAGGTGGGGGTGTCGGGTTCGGTCGGGGGGTGAGGTGGGGGTGTCGGGTTTGGTCGGGGGGTAAGTGAGCCGGGGGGTGTTGGGGTTGGTCAGGGGGTGTCAGTTGTCTGCCCCCTCCCCACCTCCAACTGACCCGAGCAGCGCCGGGCACTTATGCTAGCCATTAATAAATGCTTCCTTTAAAAATCACGAGTCATGTAATCCCTTAAAAAAAACCACTTACCCCCTTGGGAGTCTTGGGTGGGTGCTGGCTCCAGGGTGATAAACAGCTCCTGGCTGTCTGCTAACAGGGTTTCTCCGCTGGCCTCCTGCTGCTCCGTGATATTTCCCTCCTCCTCATCGTCGTCCTCATCCGAATCCTCCTCAGGCCTGATGGTTATCCCATCGGTGGAGTCCACGCAGACCGGTGCGATGGTGGTGGGGGCGCCCCCCATTATCTGATTTAGTTCATTGTAGAACCGGCATGTCCGCGGCGCGCCCTCTGAGCGTCCGTTTGCCTCCTTGGCTTTCTGGAATGCTTGCCTCAGCTCCTTAATTTTCACGCGGCACTCCTGGGCGTCCCTGTTGTGGCCCCTTTCCAGCATGGCCTTGGAGACTCTGGCAAACATGTTGGCATTCCATTTGTTGTTGCAGAGTTCCAACATCACGGATTCCTCTCCCCAGATAGCGATGAGATCCAACACCTCATGATTGGACCATGCTGGAGCTCTTTTCCTCTGGCTGGTCTCCAGGGCTGCTGAGCTCTGCACGGTGTCTTGTGATGCTGAGGTCTGCATGGCGGCTTGTGCTGCTGATTTGTCTGAATGGCGACTGAGCTGTGCAGGTGAGCTGGCCATGCTGACCAAACAGGAAATGCTATTCAAATGTTCCCGGGTCTTTTCCTGCCTACCTGGCCAGAGCAGCAAGTTGAGAGTGCTGTCCAGAGCGGTCACAGTGGAGCAGTGAGACAGTCCAGAGCGGTCAGAATGGAGCATTGTGGGACAGCCTCTGGAGGCCAATAACATCCCATGCGTCCTCACTAGTCCACAATCGACCTAGAGAGGTCGATTTCAGCGCTACTCCTCTCGTTAGGGAGGAGTACAGAAGTCGATTTTGAGGGCCCTTTAAATCGACGCAAATGGCGTCCGTGTGAGGACGGGTGCAGGTTTATGTCGACTTAACGTTGCTAAAGTTGACATTAAGTCGTAGTGGGGACCAGCCCTTAGTGTTGTACGTGAGGCATAAGGAGCAAATGATAATGAAGACGTTGGTGAACGTACCCTGGTAGACTGTGTATGCTGTTTAATTCACCCATAGGGCTTACCTGCTAGGGTTTCCAGGAGGTAAAGGGGAAACAAGGGCTTAGTCCTGCAAGCTGCTGAAATCAGCTAACTCCTAATGAAGTCTGTATTATAATGTGTCCTATATTAGAATATTTAGGTATTATATTTTGCATTTCAGTCATTGAGTGGAGGAACATGATGGCAAATGAAAGGAAATATGAATTAGTGTGCTATATTATCAAGCAATGGCACATCAGCAGAAATGTCCATGCTAGCCTCACCTTCTCTGATAACAGGATGAAGAGCTCATAGCAGACTTTGCTGATAAAAACACTCAGTAGGGAACAAGGATGGGTACACAAATTTTGCTTAATTTGTCAGTCTTGTAAGGTGCACAGTGACTAAGACCCTGGCAAAACAGTCTTTTGAAGTAGGAAGAAGCTGCTATAAGTAGAAATGTCAACCCAAAGTGTTAACAAAATCACACATTAGTCTCCAACAATCATGAGATTGTCTTAAAACCATGAATTTAAAAAATAAAATAAAATTAAGGTATTTTTTTACTTGCCGTTTGGCTTTTAACCTTCAGAGTGTATTAAGGCCACGTTTTCAAGCTTTTTTCACTACAGTCATGGGGTTTAGAAACCTACTTTTATTTGAAAAGAAAGCTGAGTTCCTCTCATAATCAAAGGACTCCAGGGGCTGGGGTTTAAAACTACACAAACAGCAAATAAAACAAGAATCTTGATTTAAAAGATGAGCATTAGCAACAACACAAAGCCATTAGGAGCACAGGATTGGTTTTAGTTGATCAGTCCTGGATCACTTTAATCTAAATGGAAGACATAATAATTATTTTTTACTTTCTTTTAATTTTTAATATTTTTAAATTGCCCCATCACAACTGTCTCTAAGCACCTGAACTTAAAAAACAGTTGAAAACCAACCAACTCCCTAGTTAATAGATATTAACTAAAACTGAATAGGTTATGCAACAGAATTTCTCATTTAACGCAATATGCTGTGAACATCCTCTCTCCTCATCCTCTCAGGGAAAGGCCAGAGAAACCAGATGGACCTGCAGGTCAACCAGCCCGGCTCTGTCAGACCAATGTGGGAAGCAAATTCCGGAGTCAATAGCCCTCCACTAAAAATGCCATGTCACTAGCCTTGGACATTCAAATCTCAAGACTCTTATCGCAATGCATTGACTCATCTCAGTAGAGCAGAGGGAGAGAAGCCATCCACTGATAGCTAGGAGCCAACCTGTACAGGGTCTTCAAATCAGTCACAATACTTTGAATTGCACTAGGAAGTGAACAGGAAGCCAGTGCAGTCTCTGAAGCACTCAGTTAAGGGTGGTGCACCCTATGGCTTGTCCCACTAAAAAGGCCTCTGCCTCCCGCACTGGCTGGGCGTTTACACAAGCTGAGTGCCGAAGCTCTGTACAGAGCACATTGCAATATTCCAACGTGGAGGATCACAAGGGACTGAGGGACTGCGGGAAAGCCAGAGAACTGACACCAATACTGCGCTAAACAGATAAAGAAGGCTCTTCTTCCACTGGGACTCCAGGACAATCAGGAAGTCAGGACAGTCCTCCCTTGTAAGCCTCTTTGTCAAGGGAAGGACAAACAATCTGTAAGGGGCAGATCCCCTTCCTCCCCCATAAACATACTATCCCCACCCCACTCAACCAATCCCAGTCCCATCTTAACTAGAGTGAACCTCAGCCAGCTCTCTTGCTCTCTCAGCCCAGCAGTGGGAAAACAGACCCCACGCTATCCAGGTGCACAGAGAACGAGACCCGGGTGTGTACTGTAATTATGCAGCATCGCGGTAGCCGTGTCGGTCCCAGGATATTAGAGAGACAATGTGGATTAGGTAGTATCTTTTATTGACCAACTTCTGTTGGTCAGAGAAAGAAGCTTTCAAGTTTCACCGTGTGAGCTCAAAAGCTTCTCTCTCTCCCCACCAGAAGTTGGTCAAATAAAAAAAGATATTACCTCGCCCACCTTGTCTTTCTGTGCTGGACATGGCAAGAGACTCACAGCAGACTGCTGGAGGGAAGCTGACATCCTGTCTGTCTTTCTCTAGGGAAACATTAACTATTAAAAGCAACTAAACGAAACAATTTACTAGGCACTAACATCCATGTGTCTTATTAATGCATTAAGGATGAAGCCACTCAGCATAGGATAATGGTTATTATGATGGCCATGACATTCAGCACTAGGCCAGACTAAAACAGAATCAGTTCAGCTGAGATATTCGGGATGGCCTGAATGCCACGACTATTCCTAGTTAAATCATATTCTGTGTTTCTGGTGTACTGAGCATCTCAAATTAATCTCTTTTTAAAACAGCATCTCCTGAAATCCCGTTCAGATAACACAGCCACATCGCCCTCTTGTCTCCCTTTCATGTCTTAAAGGGCAAAAAGGCTGCATTTCCCAAGCAAATTAGCTTAACATGATTATACCCTCCTCCCTAGGCTCAAACACAGCCAGCTAACATGGCTTCAGACATGTGCACAAATCCATCCTTGTTGCCCTTTAATACAGGATCTTAGCTCATGCTGGTCCCAATACCGGTCCAGAGTGAGCTGTGCTGATGTTCCATCATTCAGGCAGGTATCAGTTATGTAAGTGAGAAGGGATCTATGATGGTGGGTTCCAGGATTCCGCATAGGAATGCAGGGCTCCTCTGTTGAGTCACCGGAAGATCTGGTGCTAGCCCAAAGATGCAGAGTAATTCTGTCTGGCTCGTGCTATCCAGCAGTTCCTAGCAGGTTATAGGAAGGTATGGAGTGTCTCTCTGGGGCAGAGGAAACAGGCAGCTGGCACAGAGAAGGTCCTTCAGGAAAGCCCCAGGAATAGCCAAGCTTGAGGAGAATGGTCAGACTGAGTGCTTGTCTATGCTTAGAGCACTGCAGTGGTACATCTACACTGCTGTAGCACTTAGTGAAGATGCTCCCTATGCGGCTGGGAGAGCTTATCCTGTCAGTGTAGGTACTCCACCTCCCTGAGGCTCTAGCTATGTTGATGGGAGTAGCCCGCTAGAACATAGCTCTGTCTACATCAGTCGTTAGGTCAGTACAACTACATCTCTCAGGGGGATTTTCCCAAGGATTTTCCAAGGACTAGGAAAACACAGACACTGTTCTATCCAGACTTAGTGCTTTCCACACCCCGAGTGACATAGTTAAACCTACGTAAATTTGTATGGTAGTCCAGGGCTGTAATTGGAATTACCAATAAGGAAAGGGGGTACGTTTGGCCTTTATATGGTGTGTAAAGAAAGACTGTTCAGAGCAGAGTGGGAATTTTGCTTGCTTAGCTGGCTCTTTTGGCAAAAATTAAGCAGTTTAGAGAACATGATAGGGACAATATATGACTTTTCTTAGGTGATGTCTTTACTGCAAAGTTATTTCAGAATCTTACTCTGGTTGACTGGAGCTGGAGAATACCTGATTTTTCAGTTCAGTGGCAGGTCTGAAAAATTTTTAAAAAAATTCATTTGGGTCAAACCAAATCTGAATATTTGGTTAATCCAAAAAAGAGAGGATTTGAACCTGGATCTCCTGCTCCCCAGGTGAGTTCTGTAACCAATAAAGGTTATAAGGGGGTAGTTGCTGCTTCGTCTCCTCCTCCTGCCATTTTCTGAGTGGCAAAACTATTCATGTCAAATTTATTAATAGTTTCAGGTGAACTGAAAATGCATTTTTCATCAAACTTTTTGTCTAAAAAATGTTGCCCAGCTCTAGTGTTGCCCCAATTCCCATTCCTGTCCACACACAAAACCTCTCACTTGAGTTTGGTGGTGCTGTCAACTCAAGCTACTGGGCCTAGCTGGGGGTATAGGCTAGAGCTCAGATGCTCCTTTTACTCAGGCCAGTAACCCACTGACTTTGTAGTGAGGTTGCAGGCTAAATTACTCAAGTACTGAGAGTCCTCCATGGCTTTCCCACAATTCCTTAGAAGGACAGACAAGTTCTTCCACCATTCATTGGGAAAGAATCATAGAGTAGCTCAGCCACACAAAGAACTGGCATATGCTTCCAGAACTTCTAGTGATACATAGGGGGTGATTCCAGCACCAGTGAGGACACAGTAACTCAAGTCTGTCTTTGCGGTGGCTGGTTGCTCACAGCTGGGTTAGGCTGAGCTGGATGCTAATCATCGAGTGAACTCTGCAGTGAAGTTGTACCCTAAGGATCAGGGCAGTGCCTACCAGGAATGAGAAGCGTTTATGTTGCTTTATGCTTGTTTTGGACTTTGAGTGCCCCAGAAGGGGTAGAACAGTAAGAGACCTAGCCAGAGGGCTATGTCTCTGCAACCCAAAAGACAATGGCAGTTGGGCATCCAGGAAGAGAGTCTGGAAACTGAGGCAAAGTGGGCGCTCTGGTAAAGGTGCACAATAACAAATATGTTTGGTTTGGTTAGGTAGAGGAAACAAAGGAGGCAAAGTCTGTGGACTCAATCATGGATTACGAGTCTGGAAAAGGGGAGCTCTTGGATTCAATGAATGAAATGACCGAAGACTTGGATTTGTCTGTACTTGAGCGGGTTACGTGGCCCTGATTTTTTTCATATAACAATACCTTATTATAAGTTCCTTATTGTCATTTGTTCCAGAAGTGACTTCGTATTTGTGGGAGGATTTCAATGAATAGTAATATGGTGAAAAAGCTCCTGTTTTATTTTGGCACATGGTCCTGGCCAGCTGTGAGTACTTTATTATTACTTTTAGAGGTGGGTGGCATGAACTACTTACATCCTGTTAAGCTTTTTGCTTTTCCCCTTCTGGATAAGGGGGTTCTGTACATACCTGTGACTTATAGTTATGGCTACATAATGGCTTTCCTCACTTTTTGGGGAAGTCCAAACAAATGACATGGAATGGTGACTATTATAACTTGGAGGTCTTGTCTTTGAGACATTTCACTGCCAGTGTTATTCTATTATTTCACACTGATTCCCTATATGGAATTGTGGATTCCCTATATGCTCATTCAGTGTTTAGGTGTTTGTTTGTAGAGCTTGTCAGAAATTTTCCAACAGAACGCTTTTCTGTCAAAAATGCCAAATTATCAGAAGTGAAACGTTGGGTGGAAACATGTCTATTTTGGTGAATCTTTCAAGGGAATACATGCAGGTTTCAAAACTTGCCTGCCAGACAGACAGCTTCCTCTCAGTTTCCTCTGAGCTCCCCGCCAGCTCACTCGCCCGTCTCGGCAGCCTCGAGGACTGTCTCAGGACTTATAGCATCAGCAGCTCTAGTGGAGCCTGCCATGCAGACTGCCCCAGCGTTAAAGACTCAAGGCCATCCAGGTCCCCTGATGCGGAGCCAAGAGCTGGCAGCTGAAGTTCTCGCAGAGTTTACAGGCTCCACAGTAGGAGAGGTGAAGCCTGGGGAGAAGGGTTGGGCTGGGGTTTAGGTTGTATTATTATTTACCTCATTAACAGAGTAGACTGCCAAGAAGAGGCTGAATTTGGCGCAACAGAGTATTCAGACTCTCAATCCTGCCTGCTCCCAGAGCCCTGTGAGGATGGTACTACTGTGTTTCCCCGAAAATAAGACAGTGTCTTATATTAATTTTTGCTCCCAAAATTACATTACATTATATTACAGCGAGAGGCAAAACTGGAAGTACGTCTTATTTTCGGGGGATGTCTTACTTTCGGGGAAACAGGGTATTATACCCATTGTACAGATGGAGAAACTGAAATAGATGGAGGCTACAAGATATTAGACCTGTTCTTCCATCTATTGAAATCCAGGGCCTTTCAGGAGGGGGCAGGGGGGAAAAGGAACAGTTGGAACCTGGCATATGAGTTTGAGTCACTTGCCCCTCTATGATCAAGGGGTAGCCAGGCCAAATTTGAATGGCTCTGTGACCCCAAAAGGCCAGGTTGCAACACCATCAACAGGAAGTTTGGCCCAACCCCATAGGCCAGGAGCTGCGACTGTAGGATGAGTGCAGGGTGAGCTCGTTCCTCACCCCCCCCCCCCATTGGTCCTTCCCTAAGTGGTAATTTTTTTTGGAAGGGTAGGGGCCTGGTAAGAACATAAGAACAACCATACTAGGTCATTCTGTCCTTACAGTTTATTATTAATCATTTTCATGAGGTTAGGGTGAAGCTGTACAAATAGTGAAGTTTTTGGTTTGCTGGCAATAGACCCCAAAGTAATATTTTTTTAATTTTTGGCAAATAGAAGAGTTTAAAACAAACAAAGGAACAAAAAAGCCTTAATCCTGAGTCGACCTGATGTTTCATTTTGATTCTGAGCTTTTCTACTTTTAACATTTTTTTAAAGGAAATTTCAAAACAAAGAGCCATTTTTGGATTAAATAATTGAAACTTTGTTTCAAAACTGCTGAAACAAAATGTTTTAATTTTTTTGGAATTTGTTTTGTTTTTGTTTTTCCTGACTAGGGTGACCAGACTGCAAGTGTGAAAAATCGGGACAGGGAGTTGGGGGGGGAAGGTAATAGGAGCCTATATAAGAAAAAAGACCCCAAAATTGGGGCTGTCCCTATAAAATCAGGACATCTGGTCACCCTATTCCTGACCAAAACAATTCAATAAAACTGACATGATTTTGCTCAATGTAATCAAATCAGCATTTTTCACTGAAAAAAGTTGCGGTCAACATTTTTTGCCAGGTTCTAATTGGGGCCCCATTGTGCTAAGCGCTCCACAAATACAAGAGCCAGGAAAAAAAAAACCCACAAAAAACCCCCAGGAACGCAAATGGGCAGGGAGAGGTTAAGTGACTTGTCCAACGTCACACAGTGAAGTGGAATTGCGGGAATAGCACCCAGGTGCATTTCCCTGATTATTTCCTGCATGAAACCTTGCACACTGAAATCTAAGTGCTACGCACCTCCTGTCTGTCCTGGGTGGTGTTTTCTCAATTTTTGCTTAGCTATCACAGCAAGACAGAAGACAGAAGACAACAAAGCGGTCAATACGGGTGGGGAAATGAATGTAGGCTCAACATTTTAGCCCATACTTCTAAAAGGATACCACCAGTCAGCAGAGCTACCTATCAGCTGCATCATGAGGTGTTTTGCGTCTAGCTACTTATTTATATTATAGTTGGCCAAATTGCTGACTAGAACACAGCATTAATCTGACTGAAGATGGTGCTGAGGGGAAAATGTAATTAATAAAAAAACATTATGAATTAAATACAGTGAAAGATTTACTACTAAACCTACACTACCAAACCAACGTTTACCTCCCACACCGCTAACAAAGCATTCAGTCTTGCTGAAACAAAAGATTTCCCATACATGACTACTAAAAATCTCTAACTGCTAGTCTCCCTTTATTTCAGCTCATCTGCTAAAGAACTTCCTTCATGCTGTTAAACCACCATCAGTTTGGAAATCCTGGCAATATTTATCCAGAAATTATCCAACATTAATTGAGTGTGGAAGGTGAAATATCCTATTATACCTCCATGGACAAAGAAGCTGAATCATGCCTTTCCTCCACCCACCATACGGTAGCACAGATCACCACCTCGGCACAATCTTAAGCTGGGGGCAGAGTACAGCGGTGTCGGTGCCATTCTAGAACTCTCCCAGCGAAATACACAGATTGCTACATCCCTTTCATCAACGGTAGGATCTGGCTTATGTCATTTTCTCTGACACAAAGATGGTTAAACCAGGGCTAACCAACATACAAACACAGCAAAAAAAAAAAAAAAAAAAACCCAACCCCCCCCCCCAAAGGGTTAGAGCGCACTGCAACACATGCAGGGGTTGTGTCCCTGACTATCACAGCTAATAGCATTGATGGACCTATCCTCCATGAATTTAGCTAATTCTTTTTTGACCCTAGCAATACTTTTGGCCTTCACAAGATCCCCTGGCAACAAGTTCCACAGGTTGGCTGTGCGTTGTGTGAGGAACTTCCTTATGTTTGTCTTAAATCTGCTGCCAATTAATTTCATTGAATGACCCCTGGTTCTTGTGTTATGGGAAGGGGTAAATAGCACTTCCTTAGTCACTTTTGCCACACAATTTGTGATTTTATAAACCTCTGTCATATCCCCTTTTAGTCATCTCTCTCTAAACTGAGCAGTCCCTGTCTTTTTAATCTCTCCTCATACCCCTAATCATTTTTGTTGCCCTTCTCTGTACTTTTTCCAGCTCTAGTGTATCTTTTTTGAGAGGGGGTGAACAGAACTGCACAGTATCAAGGTGTGGCTCTACCGTGGATGCAAATAGTGGTATTATGATATTTTCTGTTTCATTATCTATCCCTTTCCTACCGGTTTCTAACATTGTATTAGGTTGGTTTGGGGTTTTTTTTTTTTTTTGACTGCCATTGTACATTGAGAAGATGTTTTTCGAGAACTATCCACAATGACTCCAAGATCTCTTTCTCGATTATTAACAGCTAAGTTAGACCCCATCATTTTATATGTATAGTTGGGATTATGTTTTCCAACATGCATTACTTTGCAGTTATAAACATTGAATTTCATCTGCCATTTTGTTGCCCACTCACCCAGTTTTGTGAGATCCCTTTGTAATTCTTCACAGCCAGCTTTGGACTTAACTGTCTTCAATAATTTTGTATTGTCTGCAAACGATATTCATGGGGGTTCAATTCCCACCTCTAACACAGGCCTCCTGGGTGGCTTAGAGGAGATTACTTAGGGTCAGATTTTCAAGAGCTCAGCATCCATATTTGGGACCAGACTTTCATTGCATTTAAATAAGGGCCAGATTTTCAAAAGTGCTCATCATCCAGTGTCCTGAGTTCTTCTGAAACACTGGCTGCTTATTTTGATGTCTAAGGCTACGTCTACACTACACACCACTTTCGGCGGCATTTAGTGGACATACCTGCTGCTGGGGCTCTTCCCCTCTGCAGGAAAAAGACTCTCCCAGCAAGAGAAGACTATGGCAGTGAGAAAAGGCCCTGCCACTTCCCTGCTGCCAGAGCCTTCCTCTGCTGCAGGAAAAGACTCCGGCAGCACACATGGGGACACGGAGATAGCACTTCATGGGGACAGGCTCTGGCAGGGGGTAGGTTCAGCCTTTCCTAAATGACTTTGCCCACCAGAGGTTTTCCTTACCTCAGTGAAAAGCTCCAGCAGAGGAGCTAGTGAAGCTTTTCCCTGCTGGCTCTCTCCTGCCAGAGTCTTTTACTGATGTGTAGTTACACACTGCAGAGCGGACCCTGCCTGCGTTTCACTGTGCGTCTAGCGACATGTACACTCCATGCTGCCAAAAGTGCCGTGGAAACCTAGCCTAATTGGGAGCTAAGCTCTTCTGAAAACTTGTCACTGATTGAGGGTGCTGTGTTACTTAGACAATCTAGACGCAAATCTCCCTTTGCCTCAGTTTCTTATCGGTATCCTTCCTTCTCTCTCCCTTTGTCTGGTTCACGGAGATTGTACACTTTTCATGGCAGGGATTAGCTCTTACTATGTGTATGTACAGCACCTCGCACTAAGAAGACCTGATCTCACCTGAGGTGCTCTAAATGCTATTGTAATATAACTAATCATCATCATCAAACTAAACAATCCCCAAACAATACAAAAGGAAACACTGGAAAAGAAACAGTCTTGTTACAGTTTTGCCCTTTCTTAATGTGTTCTTTCTTTGTATACTTAGACGATAAAATGGTATGCTCTTTGGGCAGAAGCATGAATGTAGCGCACCCAGTCCACTTTTGGGTACTCTATAAGT
This sequence comes from Sternotherus odoratus, assembly GCA_032164245.1. Taxonomy (NCBI): domain Eukaryota; kingdom Metazoa; phylum Chordata; order Testudines; family Kinosternidae; genus Sternotherus; species Sternotherus odoratus. Next base: position 199,269,892 of record JAVMKO010000002.1, on the reverse strand, counting down.
CACACTATGGATAAACAAGCATTTGCACACCTTGTCTATAGTTAACAGCAGCTGAGAGGGCAGAAAAACAGGATCTCCTGGGAATTGTAAAGGAGACACAGAACCAAAGATCCAGGTTCCAGATAAACTGAACACCTCTCCATTTTATAGCTGCATTCATCCTGTGGTTTTGGAAGGCTGAAATGAACACTTATGACTTTTCAGCTTCAAACACTAAAGCTGCACCTATAGGCTCTGAAGCAGGGGTGAAAGTAACTAAAGCTTCTTACCAGTACGGGGGCTGGGCTGGGGCCAACTCTGGCCCCTGGAAGGGGTGGGGCCTTGGGCGGAAGGGGTGGGGCTGGGAGTCAGAGCCAGTCCCACCCCACCCCCGTACCGGTAAGGGTTCTCCTCCCCCACCTTACCTCCCACTCTGTCAGGGGCTCCGGCAGCAGTTTAAAGGACCTGGGTGTGTGTGATTTTTTTTTACAGTGGAAAAGATAAAAATGGTGGCACTATTTCCTCCCCAATCTTCCTCTGAAATATTTACCACTTTATCCTGAGCATAGAAGTCACCCCTTATACTCGGGGGCCAGATCCAGAGCAGCTGTAAGCAGGTGCTGCAGTTTGTTTTTTTAACTTCCTAGTGGCACATTCCTTAGGGTGCACTAGTAGCGTATTTTGTCCCTCAGCAGACATATTGCTGGATATCTGGAGCTAACCATCTGCTGTGCTAGCAACTGTACTGCATGTAATAGTGTGTCTACCTTCTGAGATAATGGGCATTTTTGCAGGCAGGGAGCATGTTGTGTGGGCAAAGGCTGAGGGATCAGCCAGGGGGCATATACATTTCAAATTGCTACCTACAGCTCTGAGCTGAAGGCTAGGGAGCTTTGCTGTGTCAGTTTTAACTCAGTAAAGCAGATGCAGCACCTTCAGCAAGGCTGGTTTCAGCAACCAGCAGGGAAACACATGGCTCGGTGGAGAATAGCCAACCCCCTGACTGTCTTCCAACATAAACACATTTTTGCATGAGGTGTCCTTGACTCTAGAACTTAGTCCCTTGCTCTGGTTCCACAGAGACTGGATTTACTGAGCTTCGGGGCACCCTGCAAGGCATATCTACTTTCCAAAGCCTTTCCTGAGGAGGTGGGGAGAGGGATAGTGGAGAGTTTGATGAGAGAGGCTATAAGCAGCTCACACATTTGGGGGGATCCAATACTAATAAATAACACTAATTAATTGCTGTGGGACCACTGCAAGCCTTAGATTAAAGCTGCTGCTTCTAGCTCTTGTGCTGCTCTGCATATCCTGCTGACACTGTTCGGCACAAGCAGTATATTCCCAGCAACAGTATTCGTGTACATAAAGTCTATCTTCTAGCTATTTCATAATGGTCTCTGAGGCTTTAGCAGTGAGGTCAAAGGGAAGAGTGTGCTTTGCAAGCCAGAATTAGGGAAGGCTGTATAATTAATAATACTCGTTACCACAGTTCAGATATAGATGAGGTGTATTGTAGGAATGGGTGGGTGAAATTCTGTGGCCTGCATTGCGGGAGGTCAGACTAGATGATCAAAAGGGACCATTATGACCTTAAAGTCTATGAGTCAGCTGGTATGTGCAATGGCTGTTTTTGAGAAATCGTCATTTCTGTGTGCACATGGGTGATAGAACAAGTGCTTGGAGGCACCAGAAGAATGGCGACCCACAAGGATCACTATAATCTCCAACATTATTCAATTTACATTTGAATGACCTACCCTATACCGGATCTTGCAAGTTTGCTTATGCAGAGGACATATGCTTTGGCACTCAGTCACATTTCTTTGACATACTTGAGAGTGTTCTGAGTGTAGATATGGCGGCTATGGACAATTATTATAATCGGTGGCACCTGAAACCAAGTGGAAGTAAGACTGTGATGAGGGTCTTCTACTTACCTCATGCACAAGTGGGCAGAGAGCTGAATATAGTTCTCAATAGTCAGTGAATCAAGCATGATCCACACCGGGTCCATCTAGGTGTCATGATGGATAGAACTCTCATATATTGTGACCATCTTACAAAGACAGCGACTGAGCTTAAAATGCGCAACAACCTGCTTGGAAAAACGGGCCCGAATGACATGGGGTGCCAATACCCAAACGTTACACACTTCAGCATTGGCCCTCTTTTATTCATTGGTGGAGTACTAGGTCCAGTGTGGTCTCACTGGTCTCACACAAGGATGATCGACATACACCTTAATCTCACCATGCGTATTATTTCAGACACACTTAAATCTAACTCCTCTATCATGGTAATAAGAATCAGAGAGGTAGCTGTGTTTGTTACTTCTGCTGTTCCAGACTAAGAGCCCTGTGGCACCTTAAAGACTAACTAAAGTATTGAAGCATAAGAGTGGGTATTAGCCCATGAAAGCTTATGCTTCAATACTTCAGTTAGTCTTTAAGGTGCCACAGGACTCTTTGTTACTATCATGGTATTGCGGTTCTCTCCAAAATTGTGCCACCCAGTGTGTGCAGAGCAGAAAGTGTAGCAAAACTTGTGATAAAATTGCATGATATGCCACATCTACCATTAATTAAAGACTTGTTTAATCCCCCACATGGTCGACTGCCCTCACAGCACCCATTGTGGATAAGTTTTTGTGAATAGGGATTTACGGTAGAGGACACATGGCGAGCTTCATGGTCCACAGAGAAAGTAAGAAATAATTATCTTGTCTCAGACCCTACTCAACAGACCCTACTCAACTTGAACCTGGGTATGATTTATCACGAAGGCAATGGAACCTTCTCAACCAGTTTTGTACCAGACATGGAATTTGTACTGCAGCAGAATTTTGGTGGCACTGTGTCAATATGGGTAGCCCCAAACCATGACATACATTGTTGACGACTGCAATTACTCAACTTCCTGGAGGTCTTTGTGCCTTGAACATTCTTGATAAGAATACTGTGACTTGGCTGGACTGCATACTTGAAATAAATAAATTACCACAGCATCTGAGCACTTCAGAAACATTAATGACTTTATCTTCACAATCCTCTTGTGAGGTAGGATGGTATTGTCAATTAAGATGTCTATGACTGAGCAAGGAATAGAACCAAGATCTGATTCCCAGGCCAGTGCATTAACCAGAATACTATCCTTCTTCTATACTTAGAGCCTTATCACATTCACGGCCGTGAAAAATGCATCATGGACCATGAATCTGGTCTCTCCCTGTGGTCTTTTGTGTGCTTTTATGCTATACTATACAGATTTCATGGGGGGAGAGCAGTGTTTCCCAAACTGGGGGTCATAACCCAGAAAGAGGAGGTGGGGGAGTTTCAAGGTTATTGTAGGAGGGGATGTCAATATTATCACCCTTACTTCTGCATTGCCTTCAGAGCTGGGTGGCCAGAGAGCAGCGATGCTGAAGCAGCACCACCTCCGGTAGCCATGCGGAAGAAAGGATGGCATGGTACGATATTGCCACCCTTACTTTTGCACTTCTGCCTTCAGAGCTGGGCCCCAGGCCAGCAGTCACCACACTCCAGCAGCCCAGCTCTGAAGGCAGAGCTGTCGTCAGCAGCAGCACAGAAGTAAGAGTGGCAACAGTGCAACCCTCCTACACTAAACTTGCAATACTGCAAACCTCCTACAATAAACTCCCCACAATCCTCGTTTGAGTTAGGCCCCTTATAGTTTTAAATAGCTGAAATCATTAAACTTACCATTTTTAAAATCCTATGACTGTGAAATTGACCAAAATGGACTGGGAATTTAGTAGGGTCCTATCTATACTACATGGGACTTATTTAGAACATTATCAATTTAAACATTTTAATGCATCCATCCCCTAGCAGATTGTGGGGATAAAAAAATCCCAAATAAATATGAGCCAAAAACTCGAGCCAACTCAGATGCAGCTCGCCAATAAACCTGAGCTAATAAACCTGTCTCTCATGCACACACCCACATGCATATGGACCAAATGGTCCAAGCTGTACAAAACTGGTCTAAACAGAAAGAACTGAGCTCTGAATAGATCCCCTCCTCTGAACCAAGAAAGCCCTACAGCTCAGCTAATCTCAGGCGGAACCTTGGGCTTGGGCAAAAAGAAATTGGGCTGATTTCTAAAGCTTTAGGGACATAAGGGGATGGTGATTCCTCAACACTGGGGGATTAGTGTCCTAATTCAAGAAAGTGCTTAAGCATGTGCTTCAATCCTATTGACTTCAGTGAAGCTTAACAACATAAACATCCTTCCTGAATACTTCCCCGAATCAGGGCTTAGTTTATTGTTTTCTTTGCATCACATTATTTATTATTATCTATTACTTGGTGTAATAAGATAACAGCCATGTACAATGGTATTCATCCAATCACCCTAAGCAAGTCATTTTTTTGACAGCTGAGCTTCTTTATATTGATATGTTTGGATTAGAATGAAAGTATCACATTTGGAAGTCATAACTATCATTGTTATGGTGAAAAATGAGCAAGCCGATTTTGTGCCCCGGCTGCTCAATTTTTCTAACAATTTTACAACCATATCATTGACACACAAATGTGACTGTAGTTATAGTCATGGTTACTCTCTAGTCAGCGCAGTTAAGGAAGTTATCACCATAGGAATAGGATAATACTTGTTCAGATCAGGTGCTGACAGCAAAGCAAGAAAAAGGGGGTGGTTTTTATAATTGCTCTATCTCCTTTCCCTTCATACCTCAGACAGGAGGAATGTGTCCTCAGAATAACCTCATTTCAACGTGAGATTTTAAATGGTTTAAATGACTGAAGTGGGGAAAAAATCTTTTGAGCATAGTAAGGTATTGAAAACAATGATACACAGAGGAAGCTGAAGTGAAAATATAATTTTCTTTTCAATGTGTCATGATACAGACTCCAAATTATACACAGTTGCTGCTGATATGGTTTCCAGTTACATGAAAACACTATCTAACCAGCCCAGAGATTTCAATTGCAATTGTGGCTTCCTAAGTATCTGGAACTACCTTATATAATGCTGCAAGGGGCGACTGTATCCAAAAGAAGACAGTTCTTATTCCTTTAGTGATAAGTAGAATGGATTACAGCAGAAGGAGATACTACAGCGTATCTGACAAAGGACTTGTTCCTGCAGTGTACTAAGTCACTTCCTCAAATTTCCAAACACCCACAACTTCAGGACGTCATTTCAGGACCTTGGGCTTGTCTATACTATGAAGTTAATCTACTTTAATTGTACTGGTCTACTCCCAGTGTGGAGTTGAGGGGCACTAAGTACATCTCAAGCTCCTCAGAAAAGAAGAGTCAACCTAGGACCTCAGAATGGTGCAGAAAGGAATAATTCACCTATTTGTGCCCAGAATTCCCATTCACTTCAGTGGGAGTCCCATGAGCGGGTGGTATGCTGAAGAGGCAAAGTAGTAAGCATCATTATTTATTATTCGTATTCCCAGTGTATCTTTTTGAACTTCTCAGTTCAGAGATAGTTTTGCCTAAACCTTGCCTTATAGAGCTAATACTAAGTAAGGTACTCCACATCTTCATAGAGCAGGAAGCTCAGTTTGTTCTGGCAAACATTTTAAAGCACTAAAAGAATGTAAAACAGTTTTTGGTTGTTTTGGGGGGGATTTGTGTGTTAAATAATGTTTTTTTGAAGTAAGAGAGGAAGGCAAGAAGGAAAGAAACACCAAAGTCCAGAGGGGGATTCAAAATGCCAGCAGGTCACATAGAGTAGCACAGTATTGCACAACATAACAAGACCCGCATGGTGGCCACGCTGCTGAGCCTTGCTTCACTGAAAAAAGAGTAACAAGAACTCAGTACAAATTTAGAAGTACTTTGTTTCATCCCATCCTATGCAATGGTTTGAGCCCAGTCCAACAGTAAACTCTGATTAGTGAACCAGGGTTTGGGCCTGTGTGCTTCAGCTAGATCCCGCCAACTCAGTGACATGCACACTTGCCATTACCAGGACCATGGGTGGGAACCCAGTGGAGAGGGAGGGTTTAGATCCTCCTACCTTGGCTGCTACCTCCCCACAGGTGGTGGCCCACTTCACTGACTCTAGCCAGTAGGCCGCATAGCCCCACTGAGGAGACCGGCTTCACTGACTCTAGCCACGAAGCCACATAGCCCGCTGAGGAGACCAGCTTCACCAACTCTAGCCACTAGGCCACATAGCCCTGCTATGTAGGGCAGTTATACTGGACTATGGCCATTAGGCCACACTGCCCTCAAGACGAGGGTGGCCATATTGACCCTGGCCATAGGGTAGTACTGCTCTGAGGCGAAGGGCAGGCAGGCAGACTTGACTGTAACACCCTTGCTCCTCCCCCAAAGAAGGATGGGGTGTACTTGCCCCACAACATGGTCCTCTTAGGAAATTGAAACATTTAAACCCCTACTGAATGGACTTTGCTTCATTCTTTGCAGGAAATTCATGGAAAACTGTTCCGTGGTTGCTTGCAATTTTCTGAGTGAATTGGCAGGTTTCCTTAAGAGAAGCCTTTGACCTAGTGAAAACTAATAAAGAAACTTTCCATCTTCCCTATCTCTTTAAAGCTGTGCTTCATCTCTTGTTTCTGGTTAAATGTGCAAGGGGAGGAGAAGGTGATGAATATTCATCTTTATCATTTTGAAGTGCTACAGAGCGATTTTCCAGGAATTTGGGATTTTGGCACAAAAACATGCAGAAACTACCTCTTATGGATCTAGACGATGCAAAAATTATTTTAGCAGAGACTGAATTTGAGTCTTTTTGGTGAAAATTTAACTAATGAAACCTCAAAGGCCCTAGGAAATCTGTTTTGAAAGAAGTAAATTTAACCTTACACTAACCAATATTTGAGCATTGTAAGGTTAATGGGCTTCACAGAGGTGTCAGACAAGTGCACTCATGCGTTGGCTCTACTCACTACAACACAAATGGAAAAATAACTGCTGAATATTAGAGAACAGGTCTTCAAGACTGATGCTCTGCTCATGGCTCAGGCTATGATGGGTTAAAACAACTGGGCACAAAACTATTCTGCCATATAAGTCTGAAGTCTGGCAAAGATAGGGTGACCAGACAGCAAGTGTGAAATATTGGGATGGGGATGGGGGTGGGGGATATATAAGAGAAAAAGACCTAAAAATCGGGACTGTTCCTATCAAATCTGGTCACCCTAGGCAAAGAAGACATTTCAAAGGGAATATGACTATGCCAAGGAAGCATCTATAGATGGCTAGCAGATCTTGAATAAAGTAAGACAAAGGAACAAGAAATCAAATGCTGCAACTGAATAACCTGCAGAATCGGGAGCCAGGTTGGAGAGATTTCATCTAGGAATTTTCCCTTGGTTTGGAGACAGCTTGGCTAGAGTGAGATACAAGCCACACAAAGAAAAGGAGGAAAAAAGTGAATAAGAAGAACTAAGTCTCTCAGAAAGGCATTTGAACAATAATGAGCTCAGTACTATGAGGTCCTTGACTTGTGCACTCCCTTTAAGAGATAATGGGCTCCCTAGCAGGAGAATAAAGGCGTCTTAAGCTATTAAAAGCAGAGATTTCTCTTTTAAGTTCTCTAATGATGGCAAATAGGTGTCTGGTAGAGAGTTCTCAGTGTAACCCTGAAACCAGAGATTCAAAAGCCAGAACAAAAGTCAGCTTGATCCACCTTCTGGAAGTCAGGAGAGATAAAGGGGAAATGATGACAGAGAGGGAAGCAATGTAAGTAAAGAGGAAACTAACTAGAGAATATCCCAAATCTTAGCCCTAAAGCCTCCTTTAGGCCTGCAGGTCTCTTCATTACCTGTGGATAGCTGGGCACAAGCAGGCTAGCAGATCCCAAGTTGAATGCGCCCCTACCTGGCACTGAGAGATGGGTTTAGTGGAGGGAAGGGAATATCCTCCTCAGCATTCCCTCTCATGTAGGCACGGTTCAGCCAACGGCCAAGACCCATAAAGAATGGACAGTGATTAAAAAGCTATAATGCGAACACTCCACCTACTGAGGGAGTGCTGATGCTCTCTCTCCTCTGATAATCACATTACAAGGGAATTAGGGAGACCAGGTGGGTGCGGTAATATTACTGAAGGGGTTCTCAACCTTCTTCTTTCTAAGGCCTCACAACATGCTATAAACTCCACAGTGCACCAATGCCACAACAACTGTTTTTCTGCATATCCAGTAGATTAAAAGCCAGGGACGGCTTTAGGGGGTAGCAAGCAGGGCAGTGCCTGCAGGGGGGCCCACAATGCTAATCGCTTGGCCTTGGGCTCCACCCTGGCTTCAACCCCAGGCAATGGGACTCGGGCTTCAGCTTTCTGTCCTGGGCTTCAGCAAATCTAACACCGGCCCGGCTCTCTGGTTTACTTTGGCAGACCCCTGAAACCTGCTCACGGTCCCCTAGAGGGCTCCAGACCCCTGGTTGAGAACCACTGTTTTATTAGACCAACTTCTCACCCACCTTGTCTCTCTAATAGGCTGGGACCAACACGGCTGCAACAACACTGCAAAAGGAATTACAATATCAGTCACAAAACAACACCTATTGTCACATATATTCTTTTTTGGGAACATACTACGTTTGTGAATGACATATGAAGGCAAACATTGGCAGAAATAAGATCGCTTACTCCATCATATCCTCATTTTCTTGACTTCCCTCTAAGCACCACTGTATTTTCCTATGCTTCTCTGAAACGATCTAAATAGTCTGTCCAATATTAACTCTTTTTTGTAATTGTATGTATTATTTTAATCCTGCATTTGAAATAACTGAATTGTGAATAGGTCTTATTCAAAGTGAGAACTTTCAGATGTGGTTCTCTGAGGAGAGTAGGAAAGTCCTTTCAGACCAAAAAAAAAAGCAGCTTGTTAATGTAGAAATGTTTTTTCCCCACTGACTTTTAATCACCGAACTTTACTAAAGAGAAAATGCCATAAACCAATTCAGAAGTATTTTCTAGGGCATTCAGTAGATGTGGTGGAGGAATGTATCCCCTTGCCCTCTAAAAAGATGAAAATGACTTTTATCTATATAAATGGTTCCAGAGACAGGAAGGAAGGCCTTTTCCAAGGGAAACATTTCTGTGAGGCCAGATGAAGCTTGCTGCCTTGCAGTAAGAAAAGCAACGTGCAATAAAATGTGTTAAGTTCATGGAATAGCTCTGCTACACCTATTAAGTTTCTTATATGTTGCAGGCCATGTTTCAAACTTTATTTTGAACATATTTTCTTTATATTACCTTGAAGTAAATATGTTTTGTCTTATCTAATTTGGGTGGGTTCCGATTATTACACTGGCTGGTACCTTCAAGAACCCTGTCCCCTTACTCTGATGTTATTTGCATTTTGTATGAGACAACCTGTGTACCGTTATGAACTAATGAAGGCTGAAAATATTTACTCATCAGCTCTGCCAAAAAGAATCCTCGGTGGGCACAGAAAAGGTGAGATAACCTGTAGTTAATATGCAGAGCCACAGCTTCACATGGCAAGTCAACCATGGATTTGCTAAATGAGCTGTCTTGTATCAACAGCCTGAATTTAGATTATCTGGTGACTGTAGGTGGTTTGAAGCCTTTACATCAACATACAAGCCATAAGGTTTTACTTACAAAAGGAAACATATAATAGACTTGCACTTAGCTATGTAATTCACTTAGAAGTGGTATTTTAGGAGGATTACTTTAAATTTCAGAATCAATTTTAATTACATGCACAAGGAAATGCCACGAGGACTAATAAGATTCTAGTTGAAGCAAACTTTATTATGGGGAGATTAGAAGTAGAATTTATTTACCCCCACCCCCTGCCTTCAATAGCTTTGGTTTACTAATGGCATTTCTCTTATCTAGGCAGCGAACCTCATGGATTTGGAATGTTTTATTACCTACATGAATTCCATTTACTAGTGTCAGGTTTTCTGTTAGGTTTAGTTTCACTGACATACTTTTAAAAAATGTAATTTGAGGAACAGAATGGGAGTTTATCAATCACAATGTATAGAAAGAAAAATTACCAAAAAACCTGCAGGCTGTGCAAGAGCTCCAGCCCATGTTATATCTGTGTATATTTTTTATTGTACTCATTTTATAAAAAGCAAATAAACATCCCGGGATGGTGCTTTGAAGACTCTTGTAAATACAGTACCCACCTGGCTGTATTAATGTGCATAGGGAATATGTATGGAGGTGATTCAGGACTGACTTCCAGGTCATAAAGACTGCTAATCTCTGGCCTGAATCTGTACTATTCTTCTATCTTAAGCTTTGGACTTTCATCAGCTCTCCAAATATGCAAATCTAACATTTGTTGGATTATTCTTTTACCATCTCTCCCCCTCTACTGTTGTTGATCATAGCTCCTGAGGCAATGATGAATCTTCCTATATAAGAAATGAATTGTGCTATTGTTTGCATAAAGGGCCAGCATAAAGCACTGCAGATTAGATGACCATAGCCTATGAAGGAAAAGGAAAATAAGCCTTCATCCTCATGACTTTCAGAAAGATGCCAGTCACACACTGATCTGGATGGCTACTCCAAAGAGGAACCTAGAGAGAGGTACTCTGCAGCTAGAGAAGTGGGAGAGAGAAGCTGATGTATTGGGGAAGAAAACTAGAAGAGTTCTATTTTGAAACAGTTCTACTTATTTGTTTTATTGGAGTAACATCCAACATCCTTATTTGGAAATATGCCAGGGATGAATTTGGCCCATGGCATTTTCTAGTGAACTGAGAAAGAAATAAGCTGCTTGCGTAGTTCCAGGATCACCCATAAGTGGACTCCATTCTATTCTAGGGTTTTTTGTTTGTTTGTTTGTTTTTTGAAGGGGAAAATAGGAACATGAAGAAAATAGGAAGGAGGAGAGAAAAATAAGCCTCCAGAGTAAAAGATTTCAATAGCATGTGGCAGAGTGACTGAATATAGCAGGGACAAAGTGGGTGAGGTAATATCTTTTATTGGACCAACTTCGGTCCAGTAAAGGATATTACCTCGCCCACCTTGTCTCTCTAATATCCTAGGACTAACATGGCTACAACAACTTTGAATACAGCAGGGACATAAATGCAGCTGCAGAAATGCCTTTTGCAATGCACCAAAGGAAACCAGATAAGCACCATTTTTTAAGTAGTTACAGTCCCCTGGAGTGCAAGATGACATAGTGTTCCAGTAGGAAACTACCATACCCTGTGACACTGCCTAATTATTGCCTTGGTTTCACCCCATTGCACTGGAAAGTTTGTCATGAAAGAGGCACTTTGTGAGAGACAAATGTTTCTTTCCTTCAGAATATCATGTGGGCAACATGGACATGATGCCTGGAATAAACACACAAAATCGTATTGTCAACTTCCATGGACAAATTAAACATGCGGTACCTTTAAAGCCAGATGATAGGGAGTGTTTCTTAGATAGTAGCCTTATTGCAAATTTGGAGCTGTCAAACAGACACTGAAATTTTCAACATAAACAACAAAGACAGTAAAATAAACCCTCAGAAAGAAAAGTGACAGAAGTTTTTTCTTCTGCGCGAATCATGTACTAATTATTGTTTCTTAGAGTAGGTCTTCACTATCCGCCAGATCAGCGGGCAGTGATCAATCTATCGGGGTCGATTTATCGCATGTACTGTAGACATGATAAATTGATCCCTGTGCACGCTCCCGGTCGACTTTAGAACTCCACCTCTGCAGGAGGCAGAGTCAATGGTGGAGCGGCAGAGATCGACTCGCCACCATGTGAATGGCCAGGTAAGTCACCCTAAGATACGCCAACTTCCGCTATGCTATTCGTGTAGCTGAAGTTGCATTTCTTAGGTCGACTCCCCTCCCCCCCACCAGTGTAGCCCAGGCCTCAGACCATAAACTGGCGTCATATAATCTTAACCAGCAACTAGAATAGGGACGGTATTGTTGTCAGAGTTTTCTATAGGTAAATACAAAACATTATAGGAAAGATGTTCAGTAATGTTATAAAAAAAAACTGTTTAAATATTGCAACCCAAAGTGGTATATTCACTGTATCAGAAACAGAGACTACATTAGACTTGCTGTCTGTGTTAGAAAAGGTGGGAATGGTAGTGCAGAAGGCTTCGGTAGCTGTTGGAATTTCAGCTATTGTGTTATCTATTGCTTGGCTCAGAGCAAATCTGGATGACACCAGAGGCTGTCAGCATCTTGTCTATGTCAAATGCACAGACGCAGGGCACCAGGATGAAGGTAACTGCATGATATTTTTTGCCTGTTACCGTAGAGCAGTGGTGTCCAACCTGTGGCCTCCTGGCCCCTGAGGGTTACCAAACTATGTCTATGACTTCCAAAAGGATCCACATCTCCATTTGCAATTTGTTAGGGGCCCACAAATGAAAACAAAGGTTGAAAACCACTGCTCTAGCACTTTCACGCTTCTCCCATACAGCCCTTTAGTGGCCAATCTAAACAGCTGCTGCAGGACTCAGCAATTGACACTGGTGTCTACAATACCACTCTCACCACTGCAGCTACTGGGAAAATGTAAGGAAGCGAGGAGAGGTTAGTGTTGACAAAGCCTTACACACCATTGCTACTATACTTCCTTTAATAGATCAAATAGTAACGGAATAATATATCTGTATTGAACTCCCAATACCGTTGTCATCAAGCATTCTGTCTTTATATCAACTCCCCCCCCAAACCAGCATCTCATGCCTAACAAACTTTTGCCCATGTTCTGTGTCCTCTCTTGTCCCCTATTCAAACCCACTGAATCCAAGGGGCTTGCACAGAATTTGGTCCAGTTTCTAAAAACTAATATGCATGCCAGTTTTAGTGGAATTCTGTCAATCGCAATAGGAGCAATTCAAGGAGGATGTTGAAGAAGAACTGAAAAGGTTTCAGAGAAGAGCCAGCCATGTAAATGATTAAAGGATTGGAAAACATGTCTTACAGTGAGAGACTCAAAGAGCTCAATCTATTTAGTTGATCAAACAGAAGGTTTTGAGAGTGCAATGACTAAAAAGCTCAAGGTTTCATTGTACAGAAAAAAAATAGGATGCAACTGAAACTGGAATTTTTCAGAAATTATGGGGAATGCTTCTCCAACTGAATTGCCTGGACTTGTTTTCATGATTCATCTAACACCTTTGTTTATGCATGAAAGTAGTTATTGCTCATTCACACACAATAATGACAAATAACTGGAATGGGAGAAAGTCTGGAGCCAACTTCACAAAGGGCCAATCAAGCATTTTTCAAGTTGGATACAGCATGTGCATTCTTTAGAAAACATTTAAATGAAAGAACGTTCATAAGTCAAGGTAGCAGATACATCTTCCCACATCTGACCTTGTTTATTTGGTTAGTCTCTAGAAACACAGAGGTCCTACACTGTACTTTGTGAAGCTGCCACGTCACATTAGTTCTGCTTTCCTGGCCACACAGAGTAAGTCTTTAAAGGAACCAATTCCAGTCTTCTCACATGAACTTTCCTTCAGCTCACAGTTTTGTTGTTTAAAACCAGAAATAGGTGTTCAAAGCAGCAGGCATGTTACTCTGTTTTAATGATAATTTTTAACATAATGGAATTGAGCATTATTAATATTTTTATTGTGCCTTTTCCTTCCCTGCCTCATTCCAAACCAGATTTGTTTACCAGTGGCAGTTCCCAGATCCTTTTTTAAAAATAAGTTTGGTAACTAAGTTAGCTCTTTGGACCAGGGACCATCTTTTTGTTTTGTGTTTGTACAAAGCATAGCACAGTGGGGCCCTGATCAATGCTGGGGGCTCCCACCTGCTATGATAATACAAATAAAATAATATAGGAATATCCACTAATTCCCTAAAGGAAAGGGAAGGGAAGTGTTTGGTTGCCACATTCTAAGTTCTAGTACCTCTCCCTGCTTAGGTAACAAAGAGTCCCATGGCACCTTAAAGACTAACTAAAGTATTGAAGCATAAGCTTTCATGGGCTAATACCCACTTCGTCGGATGCAAGCAGTCTGCAGTCCAGACTAACACGGCTTCCTCTCTGATTCTTGACATCATGCAAGGCACTGCATTTAGCTGTATGGAATGGAAATCCATCAACCTCATGAAGAAACTTGCACAAGTACAGACAGATATCATCTTTCTCTCCAAATGCAAACGGATGGACAGCACTGCTTGCATCCGGCGAAGTGGGTATTAGCCCACGAAAGCTTATGCTTCAATACTTTAGTTAGTCTTTTAGGTGCCACAGGACTCTTTGTTACCTCTGCTATTTCAGACTAACACGGCTACCCCTCTGATTCTCCCTGCTTAGTCACCATTGTCAAGATCAATGTTACCTTGCCCCCAGCTCTGTCCTAGCTGCTCTGTCCATGCTCATTCAGACATCTGCCAGCTTCTCATAATTACCTCCATGTCTCTTACTTGTGGCTCTCTATGCATGATACATCCTCCCCTATCTCATCCACAAGACTCTTCATATCTTCATTAAGTTCCTCTTAAAAGACCTAGTTTTTCTGTGCTGCCTATTAGCAGTAAAGCTGACGTATATAAAGTGTATATTAAATAATCTATTCTTCTTCTTCTCCCCCTGGCCTCTGCCTCCTTATTTCTCCATAAACTGAGTTCCTCAGAGCACGGACTGCTCATCTTTAATGTTTGAAAGGTGCCTGGCACATACTGGGTACTATGGCAAATAATAAATCATAATAATAAACTTATCATTTTCCAAGTGCCCTGAAGTCATGGCTTGCAACTCCTGTCCCATGAGATGTGCAAACATGCATTGTGTCAGTGATGTCACAACCACCATGTCTAACTGGCCATATGCAAATACCTCATATACATAAATTATACACGTGCCAATATTTGCTTGAATTTCCACATACCTAATTTTAAAAATCTGCCTCATTATTTTAAATCATAGAAGTTGGATATTGAAAAGACCTATTTGATCACTGAGTCTATCTCCACGTACATATACTTCAGCTTAGCGGAATTCAATTTTTTAAATACAATTTCAATGGATAATATCAATGTTTATTTTTAAGTCTTTATCAAACTTTTTATTGGTTTAAATTTCACAGTTGTGGGAAACTATAGGCAGGGTCAGGCAATAATTATTTAATGACAGCAGACAATGAGATTTTAAAAGTTAAATCTTTATAACCATTACAACACAAATGGTTAACATCATGTCAAAATATATAAAGTAAATGTCCCTAAATCAAATTATAAATTCTCAAGCAACATTTTTCTTACTTTGACTATCTGTACATTTTGATGATCATCTATGGAAATATTTTTCATCAGTGTTTGTACAGTGAAACTGACATTTACTAAGTTTAACTGATAAAAATTAGGGCTGTCACGCAATTAAAAAAATTAATCATGATTAATCTCATGATTAATCACATGGCTTAACAATAATAGTTTTAAATAGTTGTGGATGTTTTCTACATTTTCAAATACATTGATTTCAGTTACAACACAGAATACAAAGTGTACAGTGCTCACTTCATATTTATTTTTATTACAAATATTTGCACTGTAAAAAACAAAAGAAATAGTATTTTCAATTCACCTAATACAAGTACTGTAGTGCAATCTCTTTATCAAGAAAGCTGAACTTACAAATGGAGAATTATTGTACAAAAAATAACTGCATTCAAAAATAAAACAATGGAAAACTTTAGAGCCAACAAGCCCACTCAGTCCTACTTCAGCCAATCACTCAGGCAAGCAAGTTTGGTTACATTTGAATGAGATAATGGTGCCCGCTTTTTGTTTGCAATGTCACCTGAAAGTGAGAACAGGTGTTCGCATGATACTATTGTAACTGGTGACGCAAGATATTTACGTGCCAGATGCGCTAAAGATTCATATGTACCTTCATGCTTCAACCACCATTCCAGAGGATATACATCCATGCTGATAACGGGTTCTGCTTGATAACAATCCAAAGCAGAGTGGACCAATGCATGTTCATTTTCATCATCTAAGTCAGATGTCACCAGCAGAAGGTTGATTTTCTTTATTGGTGGTTCGGGTTCTGTAGTTTCTGCATCTGAGTGTTGCTCTTTTAAGACTTCTGAGAGCATGCTCCAACCCCATCCCTCTCAGATTTTGTAAGACACTTAATATTCTTAAACCTTGGTTTAAGTGTTGTAGCTATTTTTGGAAATCTCACATTGGCACCTTTGAATTTTGCCAGATCTGCAGTGACAGTGTTTGTAAATCAAACAACATGTGCTGGGTCATCATCCAAGACTTCTATAACGTGAAATATATGGCAGAATGTGAGTAAAACAGAAGAGGGGACATACAATTCTCCCCCAAGGAGTTCAGTCACAAATTGAATTAATGTGCTATTTTTTTAACTAACATCAGCAGCATAGAAGCATGTCTTCTGGAATGGTGGCTGAAGCATGAAGGGGCACATGAATGTTTAGCATATCTGCATGTAAATACCTTGGAACGCCAGCTACAAAAGTGCCATGCGAATGCCTGTTCTCACTTTCAGGTGACATTTTAAATAAGAAGCAGTCAGCAGTATCTCCCGCATATGTAAACAAACTTGTTTTGTCTTAGCAATTGGCTGAACAGGAAATAGCACTGAGTGGACTTGTAGGCTCTAAAGTTTTACACTGTAACAAAAAAAATAATCTACACTTGTAAATTACACTTTCACTATAGTACTTCTATGGGGTGCATTGAAAAATACTATTTATGTTACCATTTTTACAGTGCAAATATTTGTAATAAAAATATAACAAAGTGAGCACTGTTCACTTTGCATTCTGTGTTGTAGTTAGAAATTGATAGACTTGAAAATGTAGAAAAAAATCCAATAATATTTAATACATTTTAATTGGTATTCTATTGTTTTACAGTGCGATTAATCGTGATTAATTTTTTTAATTGCAGTTAGCTTTTTTGAGTTAATTGCATGAGTTAACTGCAATTAATTGACAGCCCTAATAAAAATCAAATCCTTCCAAGCCTGCAAATACTGTATATACTCCCCCAGTAGAAATCATATCAAATATTTAATGTCACACTTCATCTTCAGCAAAAGACCATGAAGAACCTATGAGGAATCTGGCACATAAGCTGGTAGTTGCCTAATTCATTTCCTTAAAGAATTGCAAGTCACTGTTGAAAAGGAAATGAATAAAGGGAAGAACTATTCTATATAAAGGATGAAAAATATTCTGCATGGTAGCTTTCATGTTTATGAAATATGGCTATTTGTCATCCATACCTTTACCTCATAAGTGCATTACTAAATGATAACTAATGAGGGCCTCGGAAAATAATGAAGGCTACCCATGTGACCTGGCAATGTAATGGCATAGCAGGGTGACTTTCAAAACAGGATACCCATCTACATACATTGGACATTGGAGGGAACTTCAGTAAAATGTAAAAAGCAATGTAGAAGCACCACAGTCCAACCATAATCTCAAATGAAAAATACAAATTTAGACTTCCTTGGAAACAGTGGTTCTCAACCTGTAGGTTGTTACCTCCAAGGAGGTCACTAGCAATTGTCTGTGGAGAATGGGAGTCTGACCCCACCCCTGTCTTTCATCTTCTGCTGAAAACAGTCTGTTCAGTCAGTCATTGGCAAGTAGCTTTCCTCAGACCCCAAGAGCCAAATGCTGCTCTCCATTGCCCTACTATACAGCTGGAGGGATTCCATTGACTTTAGTTGTGTTACTTTGTACTGCAGTGGTAAACTGTTCTGCTAGACCAGCAGGACTATCCCATAAATTACTGCACTGATTCCCCCAATAATTTCTTAGAGTGACTTAAGAACTGGCACAAGGGATTCAGAGGAGCATCTGAGTGATCACCAAGTATGAGCCAGGATTTGGGAAAGCTAAGAGCCTCCCACAAGGACTCCCACACCACAGGAGTTCAATGGGAGAAGAAACAGTCTATTTTTGATCTGGCTTGGTCAGAAGTTAGAAGATAAGTGCTAGAACAGTGTTTCTCAACCTTTTTGATACCAGGGACCGACTCGCTGCCTTATTAAACTGTGTTAGGGAGATCTCAGGGACTGGCACTAGTCCACGTTGAGAAACACGGAGCTAGAGGACCTTAAAGAACTGGTCTTTACACAGCACTCCTGAGGGTGAGCAGCTCACATACCAAGTAAGGTGTCAACCCAGAGATTACTTCATATGTAAATACCCTGGGCCTGAATCTGATCTCACTCACCTAGTAAAAATTAGGATTGAATCCACTGAAGTCAATAGTTACGTGATATGAAATCATTGTGACTGGAGAATCAGGCCCCAACATTTTAAAACCAATTCACTGACTTTCAGGGAGTCAGCTCAGCCATGGAGCACAGGCATGACCCACACAACCCATCTCAGAAATGTACCTGCTGCATTATGAACCAGTAAAGAGAACAGTGAAAGCCCATATCTGTCAGAGAATATATGCTTTTTCTTGGCTACATCTTTCTGATGGAAACATAGATTGCACTAAAAGTCTGCTCCAGCATGGAACGCAGCCCAGAAACGGACAGAAGAATGACTTTTTTGGAAGGTGTTGTCTGTAGAGTCTGTGTTGAATGAACAAGAGAATAAAACCACTTTATAACTGCTATCCAGAAACCCTGCTATTACTGTAGTCAAAGCGTCACAGATATTGAAGATGAGAAAGAGCTATTAAATTAGGTCAGTTAGTCCATCAGCCCTGCCAGTGAAGCACATCCTAAGGTGCAGAGGGCTTCCCTTACAGAAATATACACACACACAAAATACACGCCGTACGTATGTCATCCACATAAAAGGACAGGCCAGTGTTTCACATCAGCAAATAAGGATGGACCAGTGATTCCAGCCCTATCCTGAAACACAGGAGACCTAAGTTCAGTTCCTTGCTCTGCCATAGATGTCTCATGCGATCTTATGCGTATCTCTAGGCCTCAATTCTCGCTGTGTAAAATGTGGCGAATAGCACTGCCCAACCTCATAGGAGTATTGATGATAAATACATTAGAGATTGAGAGGTGCTCAGATACTACAATAAGAGAAGCCATATAAGCAGAGAAATACCAGTGTAACTGCACTAACAGTGGTGAATCAGGCCCAAGATATTTGTCATCACTTTTAAAATCCTGGCAAAATTACTGGTCTGTAATTCACACTAGAACTACTATCTTCACTGGAAAAGCTCACCTTTAAAAACTGTGCATTTTGATTTCTGAAAAGAGGGCACTAGAACATCCTCATCTACAAGAATTATGATCACAATGAAGATCCTTGATGGAGAGGAGCAGGGTTCCAACCGACCTGCAGAGGACCCTCTGCAAAACAAGACCGTGTCACTACATTTTAGCAAGGCAGTTTGCTCTGCTAGCCTATATCAACAAAAATTTCCTGAGGAATTTTAGCAAAAATAATCTAAAGCGAGAAGAGCCCGTGGGCATGCACTGATACAGTACCCCTTTTACCAGCTGCAAGAAGCCTCAAGGAGTGTATTTCACCCTAAAACCTGAATTTCCTGACTTTGGTGTGTTTGAGCTACACTCTAAACATTGTTTTTATGAGGGAATAAGATCCAAGGTGCTTTGAGAAATGAACACTTTTATGTTAGAGGGAAAGGAATGTCCTGTGTATATAAAACTCACAATGTCACACTGTATCATCAGCCGAGAGTCATGGGGTACCTAGTAGAAAACGGCTTTCCTGAAACTTTCTGGTAGAGGGACAGATTTAACAGCTGCAGAGCATGAACAGCAATCGTTAAGTAGCTCTGCTGTGCTGCCTGTTTTTCTTTCTTTACTGTGTGCTTCTGTTTTTTTTATGGGTAGGGCCATGATCTGGGGGAGAGGAAATTAGGTTCCTAGGCTCTTCTCATGTGTACTCAGGTGAGCTTCAAAATTAACAAGGAGTCTTTCCTACCCCACTCTCAACTATTAAGCCCTGTGAGATGCTGAGGGCCTCCAACTCGCATTGTCTTCAATAAACTAATAGGAGGTGCCGAATGAGGCCCAGTCTGAGCTAATTTCATGGCCATTAGACATAGGCACTGAACTGTGGCCAGGGAAAGACCACTTGGGGATGAACTGAGTTGTGGGGAATCTCCCTCTGCCCTCCGAGCCATGAGAGTGGGTTCTGGGGAATCCGCCAAGGCCCTCACTTATCTGAGTGAGCCAGCTTGACATTTCTGACGGAGCTGTCGCGGGGCTGATTCCTCCGCCAGACAGACTTTTTAAAAAGCCTTAAAATCACAGTGGCATGTCTGTCATCTCCTCTACCTGCCAGCAGAAGGAAATCCTATTTGTACCGCATCTTCGGGGCCCATCTCAAGCAGGAACAACAGAAGCAAATTTAAAGGCTGACTTCCTCTCCTCAAACGCAAATGGAAAGCAGAGAACCCAGTTAACCTCATTTCCCTCCACTCCGCCTGACCAAACAGACAGGTTTCGTGCTGTAAGTAAAACACTGTAGCAGTGTGACTGCTTTACCTTGGAGCACTGCTCTCCTGTAACCCAGCTTGAATTGGCCGCCTCTGCAGCCCCCCACGGCTCTGACCCGCTCCTGTTTGATTTCCTCCTCTCTGCAGGTGCTCAGAGGTGGGAAGTACATTTCACCACTCACTCGCTTTCATTTCCTCTGACGCTAGACAGGTTTGTGCCTTCGCCGCCAACACACCCTCAGAAGCCAGGGCTACCCTAGTCTTGTCTGGTATTTAACAGGTCTCCAGTCAATCAATCAACCAGACTCCTGAAGAGAGAGGCAGAGATGGGGATATTGTAGAGCACCAGCTAGTGTGCATGTGCACCAGTGCCCTCTACTGGCTAACTGACAGAATATAAAAGGCCTATTAGAGACAGCAAAGAAAGATTCTTCTGGAAAGCTCTTGGATACTATACTGATAAGGGTGTATAGGAACCTACATAGAATTCATAGACTTTTGTTTAGCTGGGGATCTTTTGCCTGCTATGCAAGTTAGGGACTCTCTCTCCCCAGCTTTCTTCATTTAATTTCCTCTTTAGCTCTCTTCCTTCCCCCCGCATTTCACCAGACACCAAAAGGTTCCTAGAATCATCATCGAATTATAGAAGATCAGGGTTGGAAAGGACCTCAGGAGGTCATCTAGTCCAAACCCCTGCTCAAAGCAGGACCAACCCCAACTAAATCATCCCTTGTCAAGTCTGACCTTAAAAACCTCCAAGGAAGGAAACTCCACCACCTCCCTAAGTAACCCATTCCTGTGCATCACCCTCCTAGTGAAAAAGTTTTTCCTAATATTCAACCTAAACCTCTCCCACTGCAACTTGAGACCATTACTCCTTGATCTGTCATCTGGTACCACTGAGGACAGTCTAGATCCATCCTCTCTGGAACCCCCTTTCAGCTCCGACCATACTATAGAGATACGGAGAAGTCAGATGCTTCTAGCAAAGGCATCAAAACAGTTTTTCTCTCCTAGTACTCTCAGGGGACCCTTTTAGCATCTGCTTTCTCTGAAGTGCTAGCATATCATTGATACTAATAAGAAACATCAGGGTCATTTTGACAAAAATAATAATTATTCTCTGGAATTGGTGGATAATTTTAGGAACTTCTCCAGTGGAAAATATTTCACTGTTTAACGAGAAAGAATTCTAACAAGCAGTGGCTTCCAAATGATGCACATTGAGTCAGTTCCCTGAGCACATGAAAGAGGAGAAATGTTAGATGTTTCCCCTTATAAAGAAGCTTTATACAGTGGCGGATTAACGCACAGGCCCACAGGGTCAGTGCCCAGGGGCCCTGGCCAATTTGGGGGTCCCTGCAGGAGCACCAGAACCTCTGAATAAGTGGGGAAGCCACTATCTCCAGAACTGTGGCCCTGACTCCTGCCCTCTTTTTATCCCAGGCCCTTGCCTTTCTCTTCTTCCCCCCGAGGCCCTGATCCCTGACCAGGCTGGAAGCCAGAACTGGGTCATGGTAAGAACTGCCCAGGGAATCTGGGCCACTGTGGGGAGCCCTCCATCTTCCCTGGGAAGAGGTTGGCACTGTTAGCAGGAGCTACACTTCACGGTGGAGGAGCTGATCACCTCATCAGCTCCCCAGCTGCAAAGCACAGTCCCTGCTGCCACCGCTGCTCCACACCTGCCTGAGGCTACTACGCCCATGATAAAAAGTGGGCGACATGGTTCTGGTGCCCCTGAGAGGCCCAAATGTTCTTTGCCTCTAGGGCTCCAATAAATCTTAATCCACCTCTATGTATCTAGAAAGAGAGAGAGTGCCTATGCAAGCTAGCCAAATCTAATGTAGAGGGAGGCTCTTTGCTAGATGGCTCTTTGCTAGAGGTAAAGTCAAGGGCTCTAAGCACAGGCCAGCGAGTTAGGAACTCCTGAGTGTTAATCCTTCTTGATACCAGCTCCTTGTTCTAGCATCTGCTACCACTGAGAACAGTCTTGATCCATCCTCTTTGGACCCCCTTTCAAGTAGTTAAAAGCAGCTATCAAATCCCCCCTCATTCTTCTCTTCTGCAGACTAAATAATCCCAGTTCCCTCAGCCTCTCCTCATAAATCATGTGCTCCAGCCCCCTAATCATTTTTGTTGCCCTCCGCTGGACTCTTTCCAATTTTTCCACATCCTTATTGTAGTGTGGGGACCAAAACTGGACACAGTACTCCAGATGAGGCCTCACCAATGCTGAATAGAGGGGAATGATCATTTCCCTTGATCTGCTGGCAGCGCTCCTACTTATACAGCCCAAAAGGCCATTAGCCTTCTTCGCAACAAGGGCACACTGTTGACTCATATTCAGCTTCTTGTCCACTGTAACCCCTAGGTCCTTTTCTGCAGAACTGCTGCCTAGCCATTCGGTCCCTAGTCTGTAGCAATGCATGGGATTCTTCCTCCCTAAGTGCAGAACTCTGTACTTGTCCCTTGAACCTCATCATATTTCTTTTGGCTCAATCCTCTAATTTGTCCAAGTCCCTCTGTATCCTATCCCTACCCTCCAGTGTATACACCACTCCTCCCAGTGTAGTGTCATCTGCAGATTTGCTGAGGGTGCAGTCTATGCCATCATCCAGATCATGAATGAAGATATTGAACTAAAATGGCCCCAGGACTGACCCTTGGGACACTTCGCTTGATACCGACTGCCAACTAGATATTGAGCCATTGATCACTACCTGGGGTGACCAGATGACCCGATTTTATAGGGACAGTCCCGATTTTTTGGTCTTTTTCTTATATAGGCTCCTATTACCCTCCACCCCCTGTCCTGATTTTTCACACTTGCTGTCTGGTCACTCTATCACTACCCGTTGAGCCAAACGATATAGCCAGCTTTCTATCCACCTTATAATCCATTCATCCAGCCCATACTTCTTCAATTTGCTGGCAAGAATACTGTGAAAGACTGTATCAAAAGCTTTGCTAAAGTCAAGGAATAACACGTCCACTGCTTTCCCCTCATCCGCAGAGCCAGTTATCTCACCATAGAAGGCAATTAGGTTAGTCAGACATGACGACTGTTCCTGATCACTTTCCTCTTCTCAAAGTGCTTCAAAATTGATTTCTTGGGGACCTGCTCTATGATTTTTCCAGGGACAGAAGTGAGACTGACTGGCTTGTAGTTCCCCAGATCCTCCTTCTTCCCTTTTTTAAAGATGGGCACTACATTAGCCTTTTTCCAGTCATCCCGGACCTCTCCCAATCGCCATGAGTTTTCAAAGATATGGCCAATGACTCTGCAATCATATCTGCCAACTCCTTTAGCACCCTCAGATGCAACACATCCGGCCCAGGAGACTTGTGCTCATCCAGATTTTCTAAATAGTCCTGAACCACTTATTTCTCCACAGAGGACTGA
Organism: Sternotherus odoratus; assembly: GCA_032164245.1. NCBI lineage: Eukaryota > Metazoa > Chordata > Testudines > Kinosternidae > Sternotherus > Sternotherus odoratus. Next base: position 199,246,117 of record JAVMKO010000002.1, on the reverse strand, counting down.
TTACCTCCTTCCCATACTGTGCTGACCAGTGCAGTAGTCTGGGAGCTGACCTTGTTAATGAAGACAGAGGTGAAAAAAGCATTGAGTACATTAGCTTTTTCTATATCCTCTGTCACTAGATTGCCTCCCCTATTCAGTAAGGGGCCCACACTTTCCCTGACCTTCTTTTTCTTGTTTACAAACCTGTAGAACCCTTCTCGTTACTCTTAACATCCCTTGCTAGCTGCAACTCCAAGTGTGATTTGGCCTTCCTGATTTCACTCCTGCATGCCTGAGTAATATTTTTATATTCCTCCCTGACTTAACTCACTCAAGTTTGGCTAAGGGATGCTGTTTACTGCTATTGAGCAGGCAGCAGTGTTAGTCACACACCAGTTTTGTGCTCAGAAAAATAATTATTTTTTTGTTTTTTTTTTTTTGGGGGGGGGAAGACTGTAATGAAAGGGATAAAATCTGTAATATTTCTCTGTGGTCCCTTCCAGACCTGCATATCTCACATATTTAGATACATGTGCTGTGTGTATTTTAGGTACTTTTATTGCTTATACTGTAACAGTTCATTTGCAACAGAGCAACACTAGCATGTCTGAAACACGTGTGCCAGACATGGGCATTGATTTCCAAGTGACATATGCTGCCCAGATGCAACACACATTTCAGTGTGTGGCTTGCACGTGCGCTTTATTGCTTGGAACGTACAGTATCTGCTTACTCTAAAAGGATGAGGTGTATGCCCTGACATCCAACACAAAGGAAATGTCCTTAACCTTTGCAAACAGTTTAAGAATTTAGGATGCCACCATTTGGTCTCCTCCACAGTCTGTCAGCTCTTATCAACATGCAAGGGACTGAGGCCCTGTCTACACTACAAATGCTTTGCTGGTATAGCTGTATTAGCAGAGCCCCCTTCGTGTAGATGCAATGTACACCAACAGGAGTTTTGCTGCTGGCATCTTAGGGTATGTCTTCACTACAGGACTAGGTCGATTTCCCTTAATTCGATTTTCTAAACTCGACTTTAGAAAATCGAATCAGTGTGTCCCCACCAGGACAGCAGGTCGACAATGGTCGACACGGTCTGTCCTAGAACTTTTGCAGGGGTCGACATAGCCCGCATTGCATTGTGGGTAGGTAGCCCACAGTGCATTGTATGCCGGACCCCCCCCCCCCCCCGCGCCTGCCCAAGCAGCCCCACGGACCCCCCTGCCCGCCCAAGCAGCTCCGCGAACCCCCCCGCCCGCCCGAACAGCCCCGCGCCGGACCCCCCGCCCGCCCGAGCAGCCCCGCGACCCCCCCCCGCCCGCCCGAGCAGCCCCGCGCCGGACCCCCGCCCGCCCGAGCAGCCCCGCGCCGGACCCCCCCGCCCGCCCGAGCAGCCCCGCGCCGGACCCCCCCGCCCGCCCGAGCAGCCCCGCGAACCCCCCCCCGCTCGCCCGAGCAGCCCCGCGAACCCCCCCCCGCTCGCCCAAGCAGCCCCGCGAACCCCCCCCCCGCTCGCCCAAGCAGCCCCGCGAACCCCCCCCCGCTCGCCCAAGCAGCCCCACGCCGGACCCCCCACCCGCCCGAGCAGCCCCGCGGACCCCCCCGCCCACCTGAACAGCCCCGTGGACCGCCCGAGGGGGGGGGGAGCCGGCGCCGGGCTGCTTGGGTGAGCGGGGGGTCCGCGGGGCTGCTCGGGCGGGCGGGGGGTCCGGCACAGGGCTGCTCGGGCAGGCGGGGGGGGGGGGTCCGTGGGGCTGCTCGGAGGTCGGAGGCTTAACATCAGATGCCTCTTCACTTACTCACAATAGACGTAGAGAAGTCGATTTTAGCCTTACTTCTCTCGTCAAGCAGGAGTTACAAAGTCGATTTTGAGGGCCCTTTAAATCGACTTTAAGGGCATGCAGGTGAAGACAGGTACACCTTTAGTTCGACTTAACGTTGTTAAAGTCGACGTTAAGTCCTAGTGAAGACATGCCCTAACTCTTTGAATGACATTAGCTATGCCAATGGAAGCATTCCTCTGTTGACAAAGCTGTGTGTCTGCACTGGAGGTTTGACAGCAGAGCTAAGGGTATGTCTTCACTACAGCAGTAGGTCGATTTCCTTTAATTCGATTTTGTAAAGCAGACTGTATACAGTCGATTTTGTGTGTCCCCACTAAGCACAGCAAAGCACAGCAAGTCGACAGTGTCTGTCCGCACAACTTTTGCAAGCGTCGACATAACGAGCGTTGCACTGTGGGTAACTATCCCACAGTTCCCGGAGCCCCCAGCAGGCACCATTTCGAGTGCTGCACTATGGGTAGGCATTTCCAAATTTCGCACCCTTTTTCCGCGCTGCCGACCCCCATTATGAGCGGTGCACTGTGGGTAGGCATCCCATAATTCGCGCCCTTTCTCTGCGCTGCGCTAACGCCATAGCACTGCAAGCATGGAGCCTGCTGATGCCAGGGCTGCAGTAATGGCCGTTGTGAGGACCTCGATCACGGTTGCAGATTTCATGCTGTACCGTCTGCAGAGGAATGCGATCTGGGGACAACTGCGCTTTCTGGAACCCAACGACAGTGAGGAGGAGATGGACCTGGACGTGCACAGCAGGGACGACGGGGACACTGACGTTTTTGGAAGTAGGGCGACTGGCAATCTGTCAAATTTGGTGGCAATGGGGCAGGCTCATGCCATCAAACGCCGATTCTGGGCCACGGAAACAAGCACGGACTGGTGGGATTGCATAGTGCTGCGGGTCTGGGATGACTCCCAATGGCTCAGAAACGTCCGCATGCGAAAGGGCACGTTCATGGAACTTTGTGACTTGCTGTCCCCGGCCCTCCGGCGCGAGAATACCAAAATGAGAGCAGCCCTTACAGTTACAGCTACAGTTGAGAAGCGAGTGGCGATAGCCCTCTGGAAGCTTGCAACGCCAGACAGCTACCGGTCCGTCGCGAATCAGTTTGGGGTGGGTAGGTCTACAGTGGGCTTTGCTGTGATGCAAGTAAGTAGGGCAATCGTCGAGCAGCTGCTACACCGGGTTATAAACCTCGGAAACCTGCAAGCTACAATAGATGGCTTTGCCGCCATGGGATTCCCTAACTGTGGTGGGGCTATAGATGGGACTCATATCCCTATCCTGGCACCGGACTACGAGGCCGCCGAGTACAGAAACCGGAAGGGATATTATTCAATGGTCATGCAAGCAGTGGTTGACCACAAGGGACGTTTCACCGACCTGTACGTGGGGTGGCCGGGAAAGCAACATGACGCTCGTGTGTTCAGGAACTCTAGGATTTTTAGACAGCTGCAGCAAGGCACTTTCTTCCCCGACCAAAAAATTTCCATGGGGGTGGTGGTGGTGGAAATGCCGATCGTTATAATTGGGGACCCAGCCTACCCCCTAATGCCCTGGCTTATGAAGCCCTACACAGGAGCCCTGGACAGGGGTCAGGAGCTGTTCAATTACAGGCTGAGCAAGTGCAGAATGGCCGTAGAGTGTGCATTTGGCCATCTGAAGGGGAGATGGCGTTCGTTACTGATTCGCTCAGACATCAGCGAGAGAAATATCCCCATTGTTATTGCTGCTTGCTCTGTGCTCCACAATCTCTGTGAGAGCAAGGGGGAAACATTTATGGCGGGCTGGGAGGCAGAGGCAAATTTACTGTCTGCTACTTACCAGCAGCCAGACAGCAGGGAAAGTAGAAGAGCGCACCATGAGGCCCTGCGCCTCAGGGACGCCTTGAAAACCAGTTTTATGAGTGCCCGACATGGCATTTGAGAACCTGCTCCCTTGCTGTGCTCTAAGCCTGCTGTCCTTGCACCCTCTTTCCCTCCCCCCTCCCCATGCTTGCAGAGGAAATAAATTCACTGTTTTAAAAATCATGGTTCCTTTATTGCTTCATCGGAAATACAAATACAGGGGATCACTGTCATGGTAGCCTGGAGGGAAACCAGCAGTCGCACTGGGGGAGGAGCGGACAGAGGGGGGGGGGGAGGCGGGAGCGGAGGGGGGGGCAAGACACAGCAGCTTTTAAAAGTTTTCAGAGAACGTCAGCCTGCTGCTGCTTGTGCTGGCTTGTGGGGTGGAGTGGGTCGGTCCCGTGTTCTCACCCCGCGTTTGGGTGGGGAAGCTATGGGACTGGGGGAGGGAGGGAGGTGGTTACACAGGGGCTGCAGGGGTGATCTTTGGCCCTGCTCCACCAGAGAGTGCAGCATGTTGCTTTGGTCCTCCATTATACGGAGCAAAGCATCCATGCGTCTTTCTTCGCGGTCCTGTCGCTTTTCTGCTGCGGCTCTCGATTCCTGCCTTGCCTGTATCAATCTTTCCCTCCATTCCATCTGGCGGGCTGCCTCAGCGCGCGAGTTCTCCAGTAGTTCACTGAACATATCATCGCGCGTTCGCGTTTTCTTTTTACGCTTTCGTATCTGCGATGCACGGCGGGAGAAGCAGGACGGGGGATTCTGAGATAATTGTTCATCTGTGGGCGAATGTGGGCAAAGAAAGTTTGAAAGTTATGAGACAGATACATTTAAGGTTATGAGACAGATGCAGTCTCGGACGGTACACAATGGGAGTACTATGCCGTTTGCAACCTCAGTATTCAGAGGCCTGATATGATTTCTGTACAAGGTCATGTTCTACACCTAAAAGTGACTGACTAGCTCACAGAAAAGTCAGAGCATCTCAGACACATATGCGTGCCTCAGCCCAACACGGCTTCTGAAATCACCGTGCAGCCGGCCATGGTAAGTTAAAAGCAGCACTTGCATATTGTAGAGTAACCCCACCCCCTTCCCCCCACCGCGTGGCTCCCACTGAACTGCAAACTGCAAAACAAAACCCAAAAATCTCTCGCTAAGGGCTAAGGGCTGGTTGGGGCTCCTCAGCGGAGGCAAACCGCTTGCAGACTGTTCAGATTCCCTGTTAGCTACCGCTACGGGCTGGAGGGGGGGGGGTTGGTTGCGCGTTGGATCTGAAGCGGAAGCAACCGCTTGCAGACTGTTCAGATTCCCTGCTAGCTACCGCTACGGGCTGGCGGGGAGGGGGGGCGGGTGAGTGTTTTTGGGGGGGGGCGGTTGGTCGGTCTTCAGCAGAAAAGAGTACTTTGCAGCTGGGAATCTTTATCTCCCTACTAATTGCAGTCCGTATTTCAAACAGGCAACCATGAATGACATCACTTTGCTGAGAATTTCTGAGAGAGAGAGAGAGCGCATGCTCCTTGCCTCCATGCAAAGTCCTGGTCCATTCGCCGCAATGCTAGCCTGCTCAATGATACCAGACTACTTACTACTTTCATGGCGTGGGATGGTCTCCTATCACGGGGGACCACATAAGGCGGCTCTCCCCAGAAATCTGGTGCGGAAGATTCATCGCTACCTCCTGGATAGCTTCATTGAAATGTCCGCGGAGGACTTCTGGTCAATCCCGGAGTATATTACAAACTCTTTGAGTAGAAACTGACCAGCAATGAAAGCACGCTAAGTCCTTAGGGCAAGTTAACCATTAATAAATGCTTCCTTTAAAAAATCATGCGTCATGTAATCCCTTAAAAAGAAACACTTACCCCCCTGGGAGGCTTGGGAGGGTGCTGGCTCCAGGGTGATAAACAGCTCCTGGCTGTCTGCTATCACAGTTTCTCCGCTGGCCTCCTGCTGCTCCGTGAAATTTCCCTCCTCCTCATGGTCGTCCTCATCAGAATCAGTCTCCTCCCTGACGATTATCCCATCGGTGGAGTCCACGCAGACCGGTGCGATGGTGGTGGGGGCGCCCCCCATTATCTGATTTAGTTCATTGTAGAACCGGCATGTCCGCGGCGCGCCCTCTGAGCGTCCGTTTGCCTCCTTGGCTTTCTGGAACGCTTGCCGCAGCTCCTTAATTTTCATGCGGCACTGCTGGGCGTCCCTGTTGTGGCCCCTTTCCAGCATGGCCTTGGAGACCCTGGCGAACGTGTTTTCATTCCGTTTGTTGTTGCGTAGTTCCAACATCACGGATTCCTCTCCCCAGATAGCGATGAGATCCAACACTTCACGAGTGGACCATGCTGGAGCTCTTCTCCTCTGGCTGGTCTCCAGGGCTGCTGAGCTCTGCACGGCGTCTTGTGATGCTGAGGTCTGCATGGCGGCTTGTGCTGCTGATTGCTCTGAATGGCAACTGAGCTGTGCAGGTGAGCTGGCCACGCTGACCAAACAGGAAATGGTATTCAAATGTTCCCGGGTCTTTTCCTGTCTACCTGGCCAGAGCAGCGAGTTGAGAGTGCTGTCCAGAGCGGTCACAGTGGAGCAGTGAGGCAGCCCAGAGCGGGCAGAATGGAGCATTGTGGGACAGCCTCTGGAGGCTATTCATGTCAGTTGCGTCTTCACTAGCCCACAATCGATCTTGAAATGTCGATTTTAGCCTTACTTCTCTCGTCAGGCAGGAGTTACAAAGTCGATTTTGAGGGCCCTTTAAATCGACTTTAATGGCATGTATGTGAAGACAGGTACACGTTTAATTCGACTTAACGTCGTTAAAGTCGACGTTAAGTCGTAGTGAAGACAGGGCCTAAGTCAGCTAGGGGTATAGTTTTTTCCACACCCTTGACAGACATCACTAAGCTGACAAAAATTTCCAGTGTAGATCTGACCTGACGTAGCCTCACATCCCAACCCAACTCTTTGTTTAGATCAATGCTAAGTGAAGGGTATAACTAACTCCTTTCCACCGTTGGCATAGCCATGATTAATGGGATGAAACTGAGCAAAGAAATATTCAGGATGAATATCAGGAAAAGTTTTCTAACGGCAAGACAAGGGACTGTGGAAGTCTCCCAAGGGGAGCAAACCCCACTGCTAGGCAGATTAAAACCCCCAGAAATTACTTAAGAAGAGTTATTTGCTTGAATTGCCAAAATGCATTTCTCTCAAACTCAAGCCACATTACTAAGTGTACAGGAAAGCAATGGAAAAGCCAAACAGAACAGGGTACCCCACCAAAAGCTACCTCCCTTCAACAGTGTAAAAGGGCTGGAGAAATGTAAAGGGGCCCTTCGCTCCAGCCAGGACAGGATACCCCCAATGCAGATACTGTGGCAACAGCCTTCTGGCTGCCTTTCAAGGACTGTGCCTAAGCGCTGCGCTGGCATGGAGGTGGGCTGCTTGGGTATGTCAGGGAAAAAGCTGCTGTCTATATTATGCTGGGGGCTCCTCAGCCCCCAAAGCAGCCCATGATTGGGAAGATGCAATGGTGGCTTAAAGCCAGCTTCCTCCTCTTGCCCTGGGCTGTGAGTTCTCACCCTGTAGAAAGATACGCCCTCCCACAACCTCTTGCTGACCCCAAACAACTTTACTCACTCCATCCACCTATTTGCCCTCTGCTACAATCACCTCAGCCAGCCCATTCCCCAGGAACAGTTGTACACAGAAGATTCCTGCAGGTCACTCAATCCAGGCTGTTGCAGACTGTTGCGGGTCATGCACACCCCATCCCCTTTTGGGATAAGACACAAGTCATTATAGGCTCAAGTCTGCATGACCCCCTAGGTCTTGGAGTAATGTGGCCTACCAGCCAAAGTCAATCTACTCACCAGCTCTATCAGGGCTGTGAAGCCTAGCGGCCAGAGGCAGTAGAGTTGCTCTTGCAATCAAGGATGGTGAAGCGGGCTGTCACTCCAGCGTGGGCAGCAGCCAGGATAGGAGGACCCAGGCCCTCCCTCTCCACCAGGTCCCAACCCAGAGCTCTGTCGGTGCCAGGGTTGCCTGCCAGCACCTTGGTGGGAATCTGGCCGAAACATGCCAAGCTAGTCTCTGGTTATCCAACCACATCCCCATAATGACTCCCTGGGTTACTTCCTACCCACTTCTCTGCAGTTTGTGGTCTTATGGTTCCCCTGGTTTCTTCTCTCTCTGTGGCACCCGGAGCCTGTGAGTCGTGAGTCGCTGCCATCTGCCTGGCCTCCACGTTGTGAAATGTTGGTGCTTCTTCAGCAGGAGCCTGCAATGCACCTCCTTCCTCTCTGGTGGTCAGCCCCAAATGATTTGAGCTGCTCCCTTTTATACCTAGTCTCCAGCCGGAACATGCCCAGGAGGGTTGAGGAGATGAGGCCTCCTTGGCCCAAAGAAAGGAATTAACCCCTGCAGTCCCAGTGCGGGACATGCACATGCTGTCAACACTCCCCCGTTTAAGAGGGTGTCTGGTGGTGGTCCTTCTCCTGCGTCCTCACTTCTCACTTGGGAAAAGAAGTCTGCGTTTCTGTGGACCTTATCGGGACAGTGGGCAACTTGAAAACCGTAGGGCTGGAGTGAACAGTACCATCTCATGACCTGAGCAGTGCTGTCCTTCGTACTATTAAGCCATCAAAGTGGCATGTGGTCAGTGACCAACTGGAAAGGGGTTCCCAAGCACACAGTACCTAAGGGTGTCAATCGCCCATTTCACCGCCAGTGCCTCCTTTTCTATCACTGAATATCTTGGGAAAACAAATTCCTGTTCAAACTGAGCACTGGATGCTCCTCTCCCTCAACCTCTTGGGACGACACTGTTCCCAGTTCCATTTCTGATGCATCAGTCTGTAATATGAAAGGTCTGTGAAAGTCTGGGTGGACTAGAACAGGCTCCCTAGTTCATTGGTTCTTCAATTCCTGGAAGGCTGTCTGAGGCTCTGCTGACCACTGTACCTTGCAAGGCTGCAAGCTCTTCATTAGGTCAGATAAGGGTGCTGTGAGCACTGCAAACGGGTCGGCACCACCATGTTGCGCAACGGATACTTGACAAAATTATCATACTTTGTGACAGACATGGTGGTGGTGGTGATGGTGGTGATGGGGGTTTAGGTCATCCAGTTATTCAACCCATCACATAGCGCAAAATTTTCCACACTGGAAACCCCCACCCCAGTAACTTAGATAGCTAATAAATAATAATAATAATAAATTCAACTCATTTTAATGTTTTTGAATTTACATTGATGCCGCAGCTACATCGAAGTCCTTTGCGCTGGTTGCTGAAGTTGCAATATGCAGACAGGTATCACCCAACAGTTCTCAATGCAATTCCTTGTGGATGTGTTGTTTGAGTTCACATGGTTGAAGCTTCATTTGCAGCAACATGAGTCCGGGCTTAGTGTCAGTAAAAGAAGCGAAAGCCTTGCCAGGTCACCGTATTCACTCTCACTTGACTTCAACAAAAGACACCATCATCTGATAACGTCACTCCCCCCCGCAGTCTTAGCTGAAAAGTGTCTTGACCGTGTCATCCTTGCACACAATGTATACTGCATTTCAGCCGTGCTTTGTAAATTTTGCTGAAAGTTTTTGAATTGCTGAGAAATGCTGAATTGCTTTTGGTTGCAGGAAACCAAGTAAAGCATGCTTTTCACCAAGTCTTTTTCAGGAAACCTGGCCTTGAATGCCTGGTCAAATTTCTTTGCATATTCGATGAATGTTGCTTTTACCTGACCAATCTCCATTTCTGGCAAGTAGTGCTGCTCTTCACACTCCTTGAGCATCTCTGTGATCTTGGCACTAGGGACGGACAAGTTGCTTGGAGATACAAAAGATTCCAGTGTAGAGTCCTCATTTGAAGGCGGTTTAAACAGCTTCAGAATGACCTCGCAGTACTTCTCCAGAGAGCAGTATGTGTTGTACAGATCAGAGTTCTCCTTCTGCACTGCCAAATTCATTGCTGCAAGAAGAGGCAAAACCCAATTCAGGAAACGGAGATATAGGATGAATTTAGGAGACTGTAGCATGTCATAAATATTCTGGCAACCTGTTCTATAATTTAGCAACCCATTCCCAAATGACTCTCTCGAAGTATTGCACTAGAGAATCCCGCCGTAGCTTGAACCTCTCAACAAAGGCAGCCAGACTTAACCAGTGAATTTTTTTGGAGCTAACCAGATTTGAATTTCCTCTTCATTCAGCTCACAGATCTGTCTAAACTCCTTTTTCCTTGAAGCCCCACTGAAATGTCTAAGTGTCGCTTTGATCTTATCTTCCACAAAATCAGATATGACTGATTCAGTGTCTCTAGCCATGAAGGCCTGGCAACGGGTCATACAGTGCTGGATGAATAAATCATCATAGCGATCTTTCAGTTGCTTTGAAATGCTTTCACGTGCGGCTAGCATTACAGATACCCCATCCCATGTAAATCCCACAATTTTCTCTACTGAGTACTTGTTTGGGTCATTTTCCAAACAATCAATGATGGCTGCATTCAGATTTTCAGCATTACAGCGTTCAGCTATTTCAATTAAGCTCAAAAACTTGCAGTGAATTCCTCGTGTCAACATTCACAAAGTGACGGTAAATAACAAGCTGACTCTTGTCACTGTGGTCAGTACTCTCATCACACATTAAGTTAACAAATGGAGCATTTACTGCTGCTTTCACAAGTTTCACTGTAAAGGTAGCCACCTAAATCCTCAGAGTATCTTGCCACAGTTCTGGCACAGCAATTCATACTTTGAAAAGGAGCAGATTTTGGGTCAATTTTTTCAGCAATTTATTTGAAGCCGACACTTGCTATAAATGGCAATTTGGCTTTTGTTAAACTGTAGGCAAGGCAAAGATCATTCTGTGCATTTTTGACATCCTGATTAAGAAAGTCGGCCATTGACTTTACCTGGCTTCCTCTTTTTGCTTTGGCCGCCTCGATGAATTTGTCCTTCTCTACACTTGACACGTTTGAAGTCTTGGACATTTTTTTGCACCACTTCTCAGCTTGATCACAAGCTACAGTTGACTTGAGCTGTTTTATTACTTGGCCGCACTCCATAAAACAATCTGTGGCTCTTTCGAAAATAAAATATTCTCTTTCCCAAGATGGGTCAAACAATCTTTTTATCGAATGCAACACCATGTTGTGCACATTTTTTCCTCCACTAATATGAGGGAAAAAAACACTGAACATAGCTAACGCTTTGTCTGATTGGATCACAAAGCCTCTTTTGTTAAGTGTCAAGATTCTACAGTAACCATAGTGACTATAGATTCTTGGCATCACTGTCACTTTATGGAGAGCTGTATATGCCAGATCCGGCCCATTCGCATCATAATTGGAGATGATCCTCCCATTTGAGGTTGTCTATGTAGGCTGCTGCATATGGGTGTTGCAGTTGCCTGTCCATGAGTTGTTGGAATTTGGCTGTGTCCCCATGCAGGGCAAAAGTCGACAGCATGTGGGAAAGGCCCAGACTAGGTGCCGTAGCTCTTCTTGTTGCTCTAGGTCCAGGTCTATTCCAATTGTGGCAAACATACCTCAATCTACTGGCCTTACTTGTCTGACCACCTTAAATGGCCCTTGCCATTTGGTGAGCAGTTTGGACTCAGTGGCGAGTAACAGGACACTATGTCCAGGTTTGAAAGTGCATTGTAGTCTCACCCCTTGATTGTAGTGGTGTGCCTGCGTCTGTTGTGCTCATAGGAGGCTTTCTCCTGCAAACAACCCAAGCTTCTGGAGCTGCTCCCGGAGCTGCAGTATGTAGGGGACTGAGCCAATAGCCTATGACACTTTCTCCCTTCCAGTAGACCTCTCAACAGGTCCCAATCGGTGCCCATATTCTCCATCAAGTTGTCGTGGGTCATGCACATCCCATTCTCTTTGGGGATGGAGCATGGGTTATTATAGGCCCGTGGTCAAATCTGCAGGAGCAATCTGGCTCTTGGAGTAATTTGACCTACCAGCCTAAGTCAATCTATTCGCCTTCTCTATCAGGGCTGTGCAGACTAGTGGCCAGAGTCGGTAGAATTGCCCTCACAAGCAAGGCTGGTGAGGTGGGCTGTCACTCCACCATCGGTCACAGCTAGGATAGGGGGACCCGGTCCCAACCCAGGTCCCTGTCAGTGCCAGGGTTGCCTGCCAGCAGCTCTGCGGGGATCCGGCCGAAAGACGCCGAGCTAAGTCTTTGGTTCTCCAAACACCTCCCAGCAAAGACTCCTTGGGTGACTTCCTACCCGCTTCTCCACAGCTCGTGGTATCGGGATTCTCCCAGTTCTTCCTCCTTCTGCGGCACCCAGAGCCCGGGGGTCGTGGGTCGTGGCCATCCGGCTGTCTCCGCGTTGTGAAGTGCTGGCAGGAGCCTTCAGCAGGACCCTGCAGAACTCCTCCTTCCTCTCCGGCGGTCAGCCCCAAATGAACTGGGCTGCTCCCTACTATACCCGGCCTCCAGTCCGAACATGCCCAACAGGATCGAGGGGGCATGATCACCTCAGGCTAAAAGAGAGGAATTAACTCCTGCAGTCCTAGTGCAGGGCATTCATGCCCCATCACACAGATGAAGGAATGAAGCTCCAGACTCAGAGACCCTCCTGAAAACACCCTGCTATCAGCTCCCTCCCATTTTTGTGTAGCTGAAGGGGGTGCTTAGTTCAAGAGCCCCACAGAGTAATTGCCATGGGAATGCATGAAGAGAGAGAGAGAGAGAGAGAGAGAGAGAGAGAGTCTCTCTAACAGCCGGCACTCAAACCATGGGGGGATTATATCGTACCGAACAGGGAACCAGGTGGCATTGGCAGGGGGCGGACTGGTCCGGGGGGGCCGCAGTGGGAGTTCAGATAACAGGCCTCTAGGTATGCATGCAGACACTTCCCCTAGCAAAGATAGACCAGCTGTTTGTTTTGGTTGCATAAACACCGTAAAAATGGAGGTAGGTGGTGACACTGATTCAATTTTTCTCACTTCACTTCCCGCTCCAGCTGAAGAGGCGCCTGACCACGCCAACACCAGCACAAAGGGAGCAAAGCAGCAGCGGGAGCTGCTGGGGTGTGTGGTTCCCTCTGACAATGCTGCTGCTGGAGGCTACCCAAAGCAGAGCACTATACTACGGTGACCCAGAGGGAGGGGAATGTAGCTCCCGACATGCTGGCGATCTGCATGTGTTAAAGAGCGTGCAGGCTCCAAGGTGCAAACTTAGGCCCTTGCTAGTTTAAATGTGGCTCTAACTCAGACTAAAAGCTAGAGACACAGAAACTCACCATGGTACTGTAAATTGAAAATTACTGTGCAGTTCAGCCCTCCTAGTTCCTCAGTCACCCGCGTCGCTTAGCAGTCCCGTTCTGTCGTGCTCAAAGATTCGGGCACCTGCAGGGCTTGGCTGCTGCCAACGTTAAGCGTGGCCTTTGTGATGCCAGAGGCTGAATGACTTCAGGATACCATCAGTTAACAAAGGAAAATGAGCCGTAGGAGATTTTCCCAGCTGCGAGCGAGCCTGGGAGGAAGTGGGGCTCAGTGAATCAGGCAACGCCAGCCGAACAATTGGAGGAACTGGCTAGAGGAAATGACTAAACTCAGCCAGCCGGGGCAGTGCTGGAGATGCTGTTTAAAATAAATAACTGATCCACAAAAGCTCCACTGGAAAGGTGAGAGGGAGGGGCTGAGGTCAAACTTCTGTGAGCAGAGGTTGCAGGATGAAGGCTGGTAGGTACCCCTACCACCTATACAGGCGAATGGCACTTCAGCTGTGAGGTGATTGCCACAGGTCTGGGATATTCAGCCAGTGCTGCTCCAGAAGGGGCATCTTCAGGGCTCGCACAGACTGCAGGGATGTGATCAGCATGTCAGTTGCTGGAGCATTTCCCAATGCTGCCTGACATGCATGCCAGCCAGTGGAGTACAGGGCCCAGTGGTCACGACCAGCAGGTTCCCCACCAGCAGAGAGAAAAAAAGACATTTGCCCTCCCACCGCTGCATTGTCCCAACATGCAAACAGCGTGTCATGATGTCAGGCTGCCACACACACTAGGCTGTGGCTCGCTGGGACTGTGTTCAATCCCGTGGCTCTTGGAGTGCGGATCTGCTCTGAAAAGTGGCAGTGAAGCTTCATTCATCTTTCACTGTGCTTGGGTTACAAAGGTAAAAGGCAGCTTCTCTAACTGCCGGTCCTGCAAACAGATTACAATCAAACGAGGCTCTTTCCGTTTCATCCCTTAGTCCCGGTTAGGAAGGTTCTGCAGGCCAATTCAGGCCCTCGGTGACACCCGTGAAACCCCTTTGTACAGCTGGATTTTAGACAACAGTTCTGTTGACGCACAAGGTGGAACAGACTCGTGCTCAGTCTTCCTTAGTTGTGCTGGCTCTGCGAGACACACACAAGAGTAAACAGCTGTAAAATCTACTTTTCTCCCTGAAGCCAGCAGCCATGACACTGAATTCAACAGACCTGTTGGGTGAGAAGGGGAATACCTAGTCACTTTACAGACTGGAACTGAACTTCCAGGCTGAGCTATTGTTTCCATTGCAGAGCATATTTCTGTTTAACATTCAACGACTGTTTCGATGGAATAGTGGTTCACTCAAATACAGGTTCTTCACCATCTCCTGTCCTTTTGAAACAATGGGGACAAATTAATCCTCGGCCTAGCAACACTGAAATGAAAATGTTTTCCGAGTGGCTTGGATGAAGAGAAAAATCGCACAGCTATTGAAGTAAAACCCAACCCCTGTCCCCTCCACTACAGCTCAGATTAAAACAGAAATCCACTTGCAGGAGAGAAAGAGTTTTACTGCCTTGTGGGTTCAGCTAAGAAAACAACAAGCCTGCGGAGCATAAACATTCGTCTGTTATCACACTCATTAGCCTCAGCTTCAAAGAACCCAACCGTGTTTATACAAAGTACAGGAGAGTTTGCTGAGTTTATTTTAAAATAGGAGCTCTAATAAACAGTACTTTTATAAAAACAAACAAAAGAACATAACTGTTTCTGCCTTTGTTTTATAGAAGAGTCAAAACAGAGTTCTCTCCTTTGACTCTAGAATAAATGAGTTTGTTTCTTCGCAACAGTTATCCCCCCTCTATAAAATGTATTGTTTAATAGCTTTGATCTCCCTACAGGCAGAACTTGAATTTGATTCAAAGTTCCATATAGTTAAATGCTACCACATGCTACAAAATCTTTATATGGCCTTTGCTGTTAACTACAGTAAATTGGAATAAGAATTTGAAAGTCATGCTGCCAAAATAGAGGGTGGTGCCCTTCACTCAAGCTAAACACTTTTTCCATCCCTGCCCTGTTCAGTCACCGTGCAACTTAGCGGTCTGAAGTTTATAAAATAGCCGTTATGCTATATACAGTAACACTGCAGCCTTTCTGTGACACTGGGAAATACAGAATAAATATATCAGCCAAAACCAGCAACAGCTATTAAAGTCTTTCTGATCCTTGTTAATCCCCCAGCAACCTGGTTATACTTGTTTATATAAAAACAACAAATGCTTAGATTAAAAAATGAAGAAGAAAATCAGCAGAGTGTGTGAAAAATTCCCATGCAGTGTAGTCAAATGTAATGATTTTGGGAGTTTCATGGAGAGGGCACGGCATTTTCAGGATAAAGAATTTTTTCCATTTCAAACTTTCTTCTGAAAGTGACAAGGAGTCCGGTGGCACCTCAAAGACTAACAGATTTATTTGTACATAAGCTTTTGTGGGTAAAAAACCCACTTCTTCAGATTCATGGAGTCTCCTGAATTCTGAAGAAGTGGGTTTTTTACCCATGAAAGCTTATTCTCAAATGAATCTGTCAGTCTACAAGGTGCCACCGGACCCCTTGTTGTTTTTGTGAATACAGCCTAACACGGCTACCCTCTTCCTGAAAGTGATAACCCAATATTCTTCCAAAGCTCAGCCTTAAGTCCGTTAAAATTTCCCTACATACATTCCAGACACCATTGTTTATAAACAGGTATCCCTGTACAGATGAGTACATGACTCCTATTTGTCACATAACTCTTTCCCCTTTTAAAGATGATGTTTATTTGTATTGTGGTAATTGCTGAAGGCCCAGCCTTACTTTGCTAGGCACCCTAAAAACATATAACCGATGAATGGTCCTTGCCGTAAAGAGCTTGCATCTAAAATGCTGCATCATCTCTTATAGACATAACCTTGATCTCAAAATTTCCATTCCTGTGTAGTTTAGGAGCACTAAGTGGTAGCATCTTGTCCCTTCCTGAAGATCTCCTGACCTAAACTGTTCAGGAATGGAACAGAACATTGTCCAGGCTTAGAAGTAGTTTATGGCATGCTACCAGGGTCCATACCGTTGCCACTTTTGGAATGGGCTACTCTACTGCAATATGGCTGTTCCACTTGGAAGCTGAAGCTAGTGCAGAGTGTGGCAGCTCACTTGTTCAGTGAGCACATGACACCCGTCCTTCATGATCTCCACTGGCCGATTGTTGGCTTCTGGGTGGAGTTGAAGGAGTTGTTTTTGACTTATAAAGGCCTAACTCATTTGAGACCACCCCTCTCTTTGTGCCACACTGCTGCAGCTGAGATTGGCAGGGAAGCTTGGAAACAACTCACAAATCATAGGTTCCAACTCTATGGGTGCTCCAGTGCTGGAGCCCCCACAGAAAAAAAAAAACTGTGGGAGTTTAGCAACCACTGGATGATCAGCTGTTGGCAGCCAATCAGCTATTTGCATGGGCAGCCCCCCATCAGCTGTTTTCTCAACTACAGCCAATCAGCTCTCCCCAGCCGGCCAATCAGGCAGCTTTGTGCCAAAAAGCTATCTTCGGGTGTTTTGCCCTGAAGCCAGGCTCCCAGCATGCGTAGTGGCTGCAGTTCCCAGCCTGGCTCTGGCTGCAGGCAGGTGAGTCTTTTTCCCTGGCAGAGGGAGCTGGGCTGGGACAAACAGAGACACAGGCAGCTTCTGGGCTGGCCTCAGAGCTGGGAGGAGACAGCCTGGGGAGGCCAGCAGCTTCTCTGGTATAGAGACTTCAAAATCCCAACTTCCCTTCACCCTGAGAACCATGCAGAACCTCCCAAGCCCACCCAGTAGTTTATGCACTTCTACCCCAGCCTACCGTCACAGACACTCTGGAGCACAGTTGAACTTGTTGGGGACCACATAACATTAAAGCAGGGAACACGAGTTCCTTCACACGCTCACACACACACACACACACACACACACACACACACACACACACACACACACACACACACACTTACTTACTTTAGCCAGACAAAACAAGCTTCTGAATACAGTCCCCCCTTAGACTGGTTTCACCCTGTTCTGAGTGTCTGGGTTTAGTTCAAGTCCTTAAGGCAGGCCAGATCCCTCCTGCCTCCATTCTTTCTGGTGAGACGTCTGATTCTGGCGCTATGGCTCCCCTTGCTTAAAGGGCATGTCATTTTTAGAAACAGTGACATTTTTTCTTTGGTCCTGTCCTTCTGCTGGGATTTCCATCCTGCAACCCTGCATGGGATTGCTGGCAGAGATTTAATTCCAGGGTGGAGCTAATCAGTGTTGATGACTTATTGATGGCCTAGATTCAGTTTCCAGACATAGCCTGCTTTCTGCTACAGAAAAGGAAATTAAATCCCCTCTGAAGGTTACAAGTAAATGCCATAAAATAGAGGAATTCATATTTGGATACAGACCTGTTCCCCAAACTGTTACATGCATGATCTTTGAGCTTCATTAAAACACTCCTTTTTAGTATTTATTTATTAGTGTTCAGAATATTTCATACCATACTAAGTAATTAAACCACATACCAATAAAATGAATCCAAACATCTATTAATAACATGTTGTAGGATCACACTTTGTGAGCTGGCCCTCATGGAAATACTTAAAAGACAAAGATGAAACCCCAATCAAGACAAAGTACAGCTAGTCATGGAGAGAGGCGGGTGGGCAGGCAGCTTCTCATCTCAGGGGATGGGACCTAGTGGGAGGCGGTGAAGTAGGGATGGGGCTTAGGGGAATAGTGGGGGTTAGGCCTATATGGAGGGGATGGAGCCAGAGTGGGATATCCGCTGGTGAAACCAAAAGTTTGCACTTATGTCACAAATTGTCACCCTTGTGCTTCTCTCCAATTTCTCTACCTCTGGACTGCTTTCGACCCCCAAGACATACGCGTAAGGCTACGATTTTGTCACAGAGGTTATGAAAATTGTGAATTTGAATAAAGTCTCTGAAATCTCAGAAATGGCTGTAAAAACATTTGATTAGGCCACAAAAGCAAGTGACCTTGCAGCCCAGTGCAGTTACAGTGCCACTTAAGTTGGCCGTCCACATGGAAGCAGAGAGACGGATGGGGCAAAGTGAGTGGCGCTACAACCCCATGTGTTAGGTTCCAATGCCCGGAGCAGAGAACTGGCCCGAGCCTCATGGGACAGGAGCTGTCGCTGCAGCATGAGTACAGGGCAGACTTGTTCTCCAATCCCGACTCCCTTGGGCTTCACTTCTATAGTGTATGTTACTGTAGAAAATGCTACATTATTTGGTGACCTGTCTGTGACTTTGGCACTTTTTTCCTGCACCACTGTTGTGAAATTTACTAAAAATTTCCTTGCCACAATCATAGTCATATTTATGCATATCAGTTGCTTATCAGTAGACATCATTACTCACTCTATGGAGGTGCTTGCACTTTGCACCAGCTCCCTTCATGTAGAAAAGAAATGAACCCATCATCCACATATCAACCAACTGATCTGCCAAGCTACCTGACTCTGTCCTTCTCCTGGGTAAATCTGCATATCATTTGGCTCCTGGATTGCCTGGTTTTTACAGTGTGCAGCCTTGGAGCTTCCTTGGTAGAATAAAAGAATCCATGCAGAGCACTGTTAGCTCTCTCTCCCTCTTTCTTCTACAGCCGGAGACACTGATTGGCCTAGGCAGATTTAACATAGGACAGTACATTTTCCCAAGGCAGGTCGTGTGGCGGTGAGAAAGTGATTGAACTTTCTGCCATGCAGCCGGCTCTAGGAGCAGTGAAGTGTTTTCTTTGGGTCAAGGACTGGCACAAGTCATTTTCTCAGCATGTCTTCAGGTTTCATGCTACATAGGGACTGTTCTTCTCGCATGAGTTCTTTTTCCTTTGGGCAGTCTCTGAGGATTGCTGGAGGTGTTTACAGTCACTTTTCCACAGTGTGGTTGCTTGTTGTTGTCTGGGGCTGCAAATGCAAAGATAGGTTCTCCGGACTGATAAAATATGCGTGTATACTTCCCTGCTACCCACCAGGAATTCCCGAGGAGAAGCTTCTCCATAGACGTCCCCAGTTTCTAGCTGTACATCACCACCCAGATACACCGGCAAGTTTCTTGTGAATCCTTTCAGCATAAGGGCCTGGAGTGCTGAAGGCAGATTTGTCCTGCAATGGGACTGAAAACAAGAAGTAAGAGACCTTCTTCAAAGAGGATTAGGACATTAACTTGATTTGGTTTTTCAATTTATTCAATTCTTATACTTTGCAGCACTGATGGCTCTTGTGAGAGGTTTCAAAAATTTAATTTATTTAAAAAAAAGAAAAAAGCAATTAGTGCTTATTCCTGCTAACTGTTGAAGTACGAACAACTGATCCTTCTTCCATCTAGCACACACCTTTGACCCTGATTTCTTACTTGGGACACAAACAGGAATAGCTCAGAGGAGAAAAAACAGTGGGAGAGATATTAAGATTCTGCACTTGTGTTAGAAATATAAATAATCTTTGAAGTATTCAAGATTTTTTGGCCTCATTAGAGAAAGAACTTTCCCAATCAGCGTAAGGTCACATTGTTATCAGTAGAAATGTACTATTAATCTGGCTGCTGAAAACTGGTATTTTCCCCACACATTCCACTGGTGATGTGCTAATGGTAATAACTGATGATAAGCTTATTAAAGAGGGGAAAATATAAAATCAGAAGTGACAAAGAGTCCTATGGCACCTTAAAGACTAGCTAAAGTATTGAAGCATAAGCTTTCATGGGCTAATACCCACTTTGTCAGTTCCACTGCATGCATCCGACGAAGTGGGTATTAGCCCACGAAAGTTTATGCTTCAATACTTTAGTTAGTCTTTAAGGTGCCACAGGACTCTGTCACTTCTGCAATTCCAGACTAACACGGCTACCTCTCTGATTCTATAAAATCAGAGTGCATTAAAAAAAAAACAGGTAGATATCATTACAAACCCTGCCATGAAAATGTTACTTTCAGGGAAATACGAGAACGAAGCTAAAGAGAATATATCACACAAACGGTAAGCAGGAACATGTTTTAACTTAGATGAAGCACGTGGAGAAGAGAGGAGACCAGGGTAAAAAAGAGGACTCTATTCTTGTTCCTCTTGTGTATCTATTTTCTTGTCTTTGTTCTCTGTTTTACCGTGTTACTACTGATTCCGTCCACAATGTCTTATTGCAGGAGGTTCCTCCTATGCTGACTCAGCAGCGTTTGCCTCACACACTTGCTAACTGAATGACAGGAAGTGCTGAGCCCCTAACAGTATGCTGGGGGACCTGGGTCATTAGGAATTCAGAGGAAAAAGTGCCACATGCTGAATCAGCACAACTTGCAGCAGTACTGAGATCTTCCCAGAGGTCCCCGAGCTAGTTGGACTGTGCAACCTGACAAGATCAAAGCCAGAGGTGGTTTATACAGCTGTGAGCCAGATATACAGCTGCAGGCCAGATACAGTCCTATATCTGAATTCAATGTCAACAAGACAGTTAGTTTTTATTAGATGAATAAGCAAAAGAAACCATTTGTTCAACTTTAACTGATATTAGTCTTGAGAAAAGGAGACTGGGGGAGCGTGAGCCTTTTAATAGTTTTCCAGTATGTTAAAGGATGTTATAAAGATGATGGTGATCAGTTGTTCTCCCTGTCCACTGAAGGTAGGATAAGAAGTAATCTGCAGCAAGGAAGATTTAGGTTAGACATTAGGAAAAAGCTTCCTAACTGTAAGGGTAGTGAAGTAGTGGAAAGGTTACCAAGGGAGGTTGTGGAATCCCCATTGTTGGAGGTTTTTAAGAACAGATTAACAAACATCTGTCAGGGATGGTCTAGGTTTACTTGGTCCTCCCTCACCATGGGAGTGGCTGGGGGCGGATGGACTAGATGATCTTTCAAGGTCCCTTCCAGCCTTACATTTCTATAATTCTAAATTAAATACATGCAAATCAGACTGGAAATGCTTGAGGCTGCCTGCTTAATAGTCTAGCAGTCCTCCTCCTCCTGAGCTCCTGGGAGGAATAGTAGTTTAAACACAAAGTCCAAACAAATATTCTAGAATCAAAGAAAGTTTCTGCCTCCAAATCTGTGGTTGTGTCTGCACATTCCATTTAGCTCCACGTGCACAGAACAAAAAGGCAAGTTCCCATTACAGATTCACCCACTCCCAAAATGCTAAAGCAGGGGTTAGTCACTGCATCTTCCCAACTGACACAGCATGACTTCACAGATCTAGGGATAATCATTTTTAATGAATCCTGCGCATCAAAGCAGAATCTTAACTTTAAAAATGGTCATCATCCTTTGTCCCCAAAGTCTTTTATTGCATTCTGCTCTAGGGAGTCCTCCTAATCCTGCTCTTTCTGGATTTGAAGTTAATTGCTCAGATAACGTATCCAAAAATATGCAAACCAGGGGAGTTTTGCAGGATACACTGAAGATCTGCCCCAGTGCTTTATTCTGCAAAACCTGCTTTTAAAAGGAAATGTATATTTTGCTCCTATCCTTTAGGGGTCACTGGCATCTAGGAATCCAGTTCAACTCTCTAGGGCCACAACATGTGCCTCTAACATTTTAATGTGTAACAAAGATCCAGAACTAGTTACTCTCAAACTAAGAGAGAGAACATGAATATTCGAGAAACGATTTCAGCAATTGGGGAGGGAAGAAGGGTTAACTAAGTAAAAGAGTTTTACACTTCTTTTTCAAGTGTATAAAATTAATTATAATTTTAAAAAATCCCTAGGGAAAAGATAAGGGCCAGCATAGAGTGAAGCAAACCTGGGTCTAAAGTTAGCCATAACCCTTCATGGTAAAGCATAGCTGAGAAATGCACATGAATAATAGACCTTTTGTTTCATATTTAGTTCTTCGTTAAACATGTAAGGATCCCAAACTCCCAGGATCAGCTTCCTCTCCAAAATGGTACTATAGAGATTAATATTAAACATGCTTCCTTCCTTCAATCTGTTATCCACAATAGCAAAACAAAATTGACTAACTTGGCCACAGTCACCTCCAACTGCTTTCCTAGTGCACTTGTTCCCAGTTCTGAGTTTCCCAATCTGGCTCGGATCTTTTGATCACAGGTGTTTATAACACTAACGTTAGATGTCAGGGGGTCTGCTCTTTCGCATGCAAAAACTTCTGTCCTTCTGAAGGGAGATGTTTCTGGAAATTCAGAGCTACCATGGGCCCTTCAGTCTTGAGAGACAGGAAGATGGTGCTGGAGCTTTTTCTGCCCTCAGAGAGGTTCTTGTATAAAACCAGTACTAGTCCCAGTGAATAGAAAAGGAATAACGATCAGAAAGCTCCCCAAATCCTGACATGCCTACCCATCTGCAATGACCCAACAGCACCATTACCACCCACATGCATCCGGCAGCACCACCCTTCAGCACTTGCGACCCGCACTCAACATGGGTTCACCATGTCTGTGCACTAGAAGGAGAAGAGGACAATGAGAAAAAGTTGAGTAGGTATCTGCACTAGCAGCAGACCGTGTCCATTGTGGCCTATATTTGTAGCATAGCATCCAATCTTGTTTCCCAGCCAGTCCACCTTTGATCAGCAGTACACTGGGAAATGAATATTATATAGATCTTTGAAATCATCCATGAAGAGAATTCTTCTCTCTACATCAACCAGTCTACTTTTTTCTAGCATACTCCCTCATTAAGACGCCTTGGTCATTTCCACAAGTTATTGTGGAATACAAGCATTCTCAAGGAGAAAATAGTTCTGTTGCTGCCTGATGAGATGAGGGCTTTAAAAACAAAACACTAAGGGCCTGTCTACACTGCAATTAGGCTCCCGGGGCTGGCTTTGCCAGCTGACTCGGCCTCGTTGGGCTTGGGCTAAGGGACTGTTTAACCGCTGTGTAGACATTCGGGCTCAGGCTGGAGCCTGAACTCTCAGACCCTGGCCCCCCTCACAGGTTCTAGAGCTCAGAAATGGAAAGTAATTAGACTGAACAATGTTTTTAAATGGTCAAAATCAAATCAAAACATTTTGAAATAATTGAAATTAAATGTCTGGAGTGACACAAACTGAAACAAAAATTGTTTTTTCGGTTATAAACATTTTAGATATTTTGACACTTCATCCCGATTTAGGACATTAAAAACATTCACGCTCTTGTAACTATTTACAAACTGGGAAAAACATTTCCTGAATAGGCCTATCTAATCACAATACCAAGGGATAATGCGGTTTGGCAATATGGTTTAAACTAAAAGAGTCACTTTAACTGTTAGAAGATGAGATTAGGTAGAGTTGGAGAAAAACCACCAGTACCATATTGTAACTCCTTTCAAGGGGAGACATAGTTCCCAAGAAAGAACACATCACAAATTCAGTCTTAGCTGAAAGGTTCTTTTTGGATGTTGTCACATACTGAGATTTTTTTGGTCACCTAAAGCAAGACAGCATGACTCTTTCAAAGGTACTTGAAAAATATACTTTTCCATTTTCAGTAGTGTCTCTAGCCTCTGCAAGGGGCCACGGGTTGGATCACATCATGATTACCGGTTTTGTTTATTCCCTCTGAAGCACCTGGCATTGGCCCGTCAGAAGACAGGATACTGGGTTAGATGGACCTTTGTGCTAACCCAATATGGCCGTTCTTATGTTCTTATTGTACAGCCATGTGAATGTTCTAGATGAAAAGCCTTACATCAAGGAATGGATTTTAAAGAGTGGAACTGACCTTGTGCACTCTTAACTCCTCCAGTGTCCCCTATTGAAACGAACAGCCCTGGTACAACAGTCATTATCCTTCAGTGTATCTTGTGCAGTGGCAAGACAAAGGGTATTAAGATTATTTTAACCATATGTATCCATTTGTTGTGGTCACAGGAACAAGCAATCCCCACCAAGCTTAGTACAATTGGGAACTGATTCCATTTAGGGTGACAGGGTGACTCGCCTTGAAGGCTATTATATTTCCTCCTGTGCTAGTCTCCTGGGTTCTGCCTGGCTATATACTTGTGCTGATTGGGTCTTTGAATCATTCTCAGTGCTTAGTGGTTTTGGACTTTTACTGTACGGTACATAGATGCCTTGTGAGAGGTAGCCTGTAATTGGGTTAAACTGTCTGATCTTAACAGAAGTATTTTAATACTCCAGCCTTAGTATTTAACAACATACATGAAAAAGTCCTATAAATTTTAATAATGATGACTCCAATAGGATTCTACAGAAATTTTATAGACTGTAATAAAGAATAACAAAGGAACTTAGTTAACTTTCTATTAAATTCAATAGGATGGTTAAAAAAAAAGCCCTATGGCAAAACTTCTCATTTTGTATTCAACCCTGTAAGAGCTTTCCTATCTCAAAGTTAAAATTACACACTCAAACAGCATGTAATTTAATTGACAACTTTAACAGAAAAATCCTCAGGCCCGGTAAGCCGAAAATTAGACACAGCCACTTTTGGTTTGGTTTGTGGGTGCACATGTGCATATGGTGTTGACCCTGTGCTTTGCCCTGGGGAGCAGGATTCCTGCCAAATGCAATACCTTGTGGGTTCATAAACATCAAGCTCCGGGGAGGGGCAAAGGAAGTGCACACATGCCCATCGCTGCAGAGAAATCCAGCTCTGAAAGTTTTGTTGTTATAGGGTCTCCCAGGAGAGCACTTTTCATCTGATTTCTAAACTTTTCACTGCTTTTTCTCCCCCAAGGAAAGATTTTGTTTTCCGGGGTGTGGCTTTGGTAGTGGTATGTCTCATAGGCTACATGGCAAGTTTTCAAAGCAGTAGAGTCCAAAAGTCAATAGAGATATTTATAGCCTTGCGTTCCTTACACCTTTCCAGGGATTGCTCCTAATATTTTAATAAGAGGCTTCTGCAAAAATTCTCCCTTTTAGCCTGCAGTTAGAGTCCTTGTCATCCCCTCTCCCCCCCAACAGCGCTTCCTACACTTACAGAAAGGAGTGGGGATGCGCTGGGAAATATTTGACTCCCCAAGTCAACCAAAACCATAACTAACCAAACAAATTGTGCATTTTCTGGCACATTAATACTTTGTCCCTGAACACAGCACTCAGTATATTGACTGTATTCAATTCAGTTGTACAGTGTTCAACTCAGCTAATAAGGGGTAATTTTGAGGCCAAGGCCCTGTACCCAATAATTTTTTGAAGATACTCCTGACACTTGTAATCTGGTGAGTTTCAGGTGTATTTTTGAGTGTTGCCTACTAGTAGTATTGATTATTTACCATGTTTATTAGGTTAGGGCCCAAGGGTGTTTGGATGTAGACAGCTGGGGGTTTTTTGCCTTATACTTTGATTGTAAGCTCTTGGGGGCAAAGGTGTCTATTTGCTCTGTATTTGGTATTTGATACAGAAAAGGGTTCAGTCAGACTAGGCTGCATTATCACCCTTGGTGCCAGGGCCCTGATCCATAGACTTTCAGCTAATTCCAGTGCGTTTAGGATCAACGCGCAGGTAACTTGCAAGTCACCCCATCAATGTTAATGAAGCAGATTACCTACGGAACAGAAAAGACAAAACACACTGAAACCCTGCCCAAATATCACCCATGCACTGAAACTTGGCAGCAGAAAGCAGACTCATGCTATTCTCTCATGCTGAACGATACTTTTCCGAACACACTAACAATTGGAATGGTTCCTACCTCTCCTGTTGCTTTCAATGTGTGTCTGCAGCCGCTGAGAAAAGCACAGACCTTGATGCCCTCTGTTGGCCACACTAGGCCACAACATGGCATAGTTAACAACAATAGTTCAGAAGGGATGAGTTGAATAGCTCTGAGATTCACGTTCACAGATTTGCCACTTTGTTTTACTTCATTCCTCCTCTCTTGCTATCCTGGGATACTGCCTCAGCCATGGCATTATATTTAAAAGTCCACTGAAAAGACTGAACCCATTTTGAAACTATTATGGATCTCAAATTAGGAACAAGATTTAGGCTTAAAACTAGAGCTATGGCCTACAGAGACAGACAGTTCAGAAATTGATCTGAATCCCCCCCCCCCCCAGTGGCATGTGGTTTAATTTTCAGGCCCATCTCATTTACATACTAGATTTAATATTTGGAATTCAAGTTTGTTCAAGGCTATTCCCCCCCCCCCCCTTCCAATACCTGATGCAGTAACATAAGCACCCAGGCTTTTACGGTGCCAGAATCAGAATATGTTTCTAAACGCAGCTGATTTCTACCTTTGGAACGTCTTAACATTAACTTTTCAGGAAAAGCCCATGAAATTCTTATCTATATACTAGATTTCAGGCTAATATAGATATTTGAATATTTCTTATTTCTTTTATACTGAATATTTGTTAGCAATAGCCCTTCACTAGAGACTTCACAATGTCAGTTATTATTACTGTGTTGCATACTGTGTTGTGTGCAAGATCAGGGGGATGAAGTTAATAAAAAGCCTTCTCTCTAGTGTTTCTCTCTCTCTCTCTCTCTCACACACACACACACACACACACACGCAACTGATTTAGTGTGTGATCTTATTCCCCAGAGTCATGATGTGTTAAATGTCTGGACATGCTGCAAAACCCATCAATTCTCTCAGACATTCAGGAAGAAGGTGGGTTGAGGAATGATGAGGGAATTAAATGTTGATGTGTGGATTATTCTTGTGTGGGGACATTTTTACAGTTGTTGTCCTTTATGGAAAAGTCCAATAGAATTTATTACAAAAAAAATGAATGTTTATGGGTTTTTAAACCATCTCAGAGTTTAATAGCAAATTATATCCTTGATTTCTATAGGATGGTTCAAAGAAAAAAAACCCCAAATGTATTCTATCAAATTCTACAGAGTTTTAGAGTAATTTCTACAGAAACCTACCAAATGTATACAGAGTCCTACTGCTTCCATCACTATTTAATTCTGCAGAAGCTACACACCACAATAAAAGTTGAAATACATAAGCAAAATCTCCCAGGGTCTACCTCAATAAATTCAGAGCCTGTGGTGGCTGGCACGAAAATCAATGGCCCTAGAAGAAGCTTACCTCAGATTATTGAGTTCTACCTTTTCACATGATTTGGCTCCTTGTTTATCAAAGGGAATAATACATGGATCTTTTCATTAACAGAAGCATCTCAGTCTAGAAATTATCAACTTTCATTCCTACTGGAACAGTCCTACTGAATTTCACAGGGATTAAACCCGTACACTTCTATAGAAATGTAATAAGGCTTTAAATAACTCTAATAGAAAGGAGAAAGGCAGAAAATGGTATTTTCTAATAAGTTCTATAGGATGGCACAACTTCCCCTCCCCCAACACAGTACAGAAAAGCTGTTTACCACTAAATTCTAACAAGCTTTCCCATAAGGGATTGGAAAAACTGGAATTCATGTAGAAGCTAAGGGAGGTGGGCATCTAACTCCTTTAGGCCCCTTTGATAGATTAATGTTTGAACCTCACAATCAAAGGTCAAATGTATTTGGTTCTATGAATGTTGTAGCTTTTTGTGCATTGATACTTGCATCTGGCACCTGCAAGAGCAATTTCACATTTCAAAGTACTGTACACACTTCAAACCCCTCTCAAACTACCCCACCCCCAGCCCCCGGTTACAGCCAAAATTTGTAGGCTGGGAGGGAGCTGGGTCAGTGAGTCTAGCAGGACATATAGCTCATACTGAAAAAATCCATCCAAGCTGTTGATATCTATTCAGTGACTCCTTTAACCTCCCACCACTGTTTTGATATCATATGACCTCATAAAAGTTTTCAGTTATTTTCCCTCCTTAGGAGCTATTTTTTCTGGCAGCGCTAGGAACGCTCTTTGTTTTTCAAAGTTTTCCAAGCAATCTGTTATGACTTTCTAAAAATTCCAATAAGCTACATTGGGATCTGTAACTTGGCTACCGCAGTGCACCTTGGGTGGCTGAAGGTGCTTAGCTTCCCAATGCACTTGAACATACACAAGGCACTCAAATATGTACCCATAGCTAAGTAACCCACACCTTGTCGTTGTGCCTTATAATGCTTAAGAAAATGGGAGACTGCTTCAGTTTAGTTAAGTAGCAAATATGTTCTGACAATGAACTGCAGTGTAAATTTTAGTCTTCTGTGCAGCGCTGAAGTCATGCAAAATCATGATGTGTGGCAACTCCCCACCCAAGTTGCTACCCAACGGGCAGACAACCCAATGTATCTTTCAGTATATTATATACCATTGCTAAGACAATTCTGTACTTTGCCATAATGGAAAGAAAAACTTTACACACCATCACATTTGCCACATGAAAAGATCAGTTGCTCCCAAAACGAATGTGAATTTAAACTGTTTCAATGAATGCTGAGGATAAAATTAGAACTAGCCTATTTCTTGGGGTTGCAGGGAGTTTTGTAATAGGAAGGCAGGTGTAGCGGTGACTGCTTGGTGAGAGGCCAGGTTGAGAATCCTGGGCAAGGGCAGTCCCATCCCAGCACTGCCTCTTTAGGCCAAGAATCCCCTTTACCTCCATTCTGCCTGGCCACTCTCCTACTTTCAGTGCCCGTCCCCGACATTGGTTGATTTGGAGATATGCAGAAGAAGGCAGCCAGCTCAGAGAGCCACAAGTGTCCAGGATAGGGACTTCCTAGCATTGAGCCCAAAAGTGGACCTATGCTGAATAAGTTGGTAGGCAGATGGCAGAGAGAGGGTGGAGAGCAGGAGGATGGATAACCACTCCCCCACCATCCCTTTCAGCACGTGGGAGGGAGAGGAACAAGAAGGGGAGGTGGTTCTGGGCAAGGTGGAAGGAAAGGGCAAAGCAGAAGCACAGAATGCACTCTTCTTTTTTCTTGATTCCATCAGCAAAAGCCGAACAAAACAAAAAGAACTCAAGCACAGTTTTCCCAAGGAGAGAAAAAGAGGAGGAGTCACTGCTTAATGCATCACTGCAATGCATTCATGTCACCGTGATGGGCATGGAATACGAACAGAAATAAAACACAATACTCAGCTCTAATCCCTCACTTTAGGCTCCTAGAGCAAAACACTTAACCTGCCTAAATACATAGATTTGTGACCAAATCTATCTAACACAAACCAGGAACATTTATAAAAAAGGATGATCACAGACAATTCCAAAGAACCTATTAACTAATTTGGGGCTAAAGCGTCAGTAAAGTCTCCGCCTGTATAAGTGAACTTTGGTTCATGTAGCTGAATAACCCTAACATTTGGGGGCCGGGGGAGAGTGGTACAGTTTTCACTAGTAAAACTTATGTGTCCCAGTGGGTTTGGCACTGGAGAATTTTATTGCCCACTGTGACAGAGTGCAGGGAGTGCATAGGTGAGCCTGCACTCTGATCACTCTAGAGGCTGATTAGCGGCCCAGGAGAAACGGAGTATGGGCTAACAGTGAGTACATGGGGAGATGGTCAGAACGGAGACTTTGATAGACACTGTAGGGTAGCATTGGAGAATTGATTTTGATCAGTTGTTGTAACCCTTAACTCAGCGGTTCTCAGCCTATGTCTAAGGGGTCCGTGAAAGGTTGTTGATACCATAGAACAGTGGTTTCCACCCTGTGGTCTGGGGGCCCCTGGGGACCCGCAGACATGGGTGGTGCGTAATGGAGGCTAGGGGAGGCTGAAAGAGCTCTAGCTCCCTGCTGTGGCCTCACGGAAACGTAGAGGCACAGTGGATTTCCAGTATTAGGGCTGTGGTGGGGAAAGGAGCAAGCTGGGGGCAAGGCCTCAGGGGGAAGAGGCAGAGTTGGGGGTGGAACCAGGATGGAGCTGTGGGCAGAACAGGATCAGAGCAGGGGGGAGGGAAGGGTGGAATGGCGGGGGGGCCTGGGTGGAGCCACAGGTGAAGCAGCGGAGGGCCTCCAGGCTTGGAGGTCCACCAGGGCAGAGAGCTCTGGCATGGTCCCAGCCAGGGCCAAGCTCTCAACCCTTCCCTCCCCATGGCCCCAACTAAAGCTCTCAGCACCCGCCAGCCTGCCCCCCTCCCCCGCCTGGCCAGGATCATGGTGGGGGGTGGGGGGAAGACAGCAGCAAGAGGGCACAGGGCCTTGGCCAGAAGAGGCAGGGCAGGGGGCCAGCCTCCTCAAGGGAAAGCTTCAGCTACTGCCCACGCCCACAGACTATGTCTAAGATTTCCAAAGGGGTCCATATATCCATTTGAAAATGTTCAGGGGTCCGCAAATGAAAAATGGTTGAGAACCATCATCTTAACCGACTTGCAGCAACAGTGGCACTGATCTGACTTTCACATTACGATTGAGCCTTGCACAGAGAGAAAATCTAGACCTCTGCCTATCTGACCTGGCATGATCTATAACTCAACCACCACGTGACTGAAGGGTTAGTGAGTCTGCATGGAGGGTGAGTTAGACTCACAGTTGAGGAACAACTGAGCTATAACTCATCCTCAAATTCTCATCAAAACAAGGCCATGAATGGAAGTCAGTTTTCTGCAAGGAGTAATTAGGAGAGACTGGCGTGGGAGTAACTCTCTAGCTTTAGTTTCTCCCACCTGGCTTTTCAGATTGGTGATAAAAAATAAACTGTCTCTGTATATCTGGTGTGAGATCGGTTTCCTGTAGCATTAAGGCTGTTTGTGACCTCACAATTCCCCTTCAGATCTTATTAGAGCCAAAGAAAATCCTCTTTTTAAAAGAGAGACCCATCAGAAAAAGGCAAGTGGTCTTTTTTGCCTGGAATCATCCCTTTCTGTCCATAAACCCCTTCATATTTACCGGGCAGCTGTTTTTGTAATGAAAAAGGTTTGGGGTGTTTTTGTTTTGTTTTTTTAAAAAATAGGACAATGAGAATAGTAACACACCGATGAATATCAAGACACCGGTGCAAATCCTAGAGTTTCTTTGTGATGAATCCCTCCCTAAACCAGCCCATTTTTAATTTGGGTCAGTACATTTTCAAACATCTAGACGTACTGTTACAGATGAGGCTACAGGAAAAGCATCAGAAACCCCACCACACTCTCTCACGCATTGACATTAGAACTGAATCTATGTCTGAATTTGCAACATGTTCCACTGCCTAGTCACCTGAAAAACCAAGTACATCTATTCAAACTGAGCAAACCATCTTTAAAAGAAAAAGAGGAACAGAATTAACAGTTTTAAACACTTTCAGGGTAGACAGGAGTTTCCCTCCCTCCCCACCCCCCTCAACCATTGTGCTAGGGGAAACTGCTTTGGACTAGTCCCCTAACAGGACCGTAACACAATTTATACCACCCAGAATTATGCTATGTGCTTCGCATAAGTGAAATCTTGGCCCCCACTGAAGTCAATGGAAATTCTGTCATTGATTTCAGTGGGGCCAGGATTTCTCAAACAAAATCTACCCAGAGTTGCGATCAACATTTTACATGACTAAACAATGGAAGACAATAAGCAGTAAGCAAAAGTTGAAGTGGGCAAGGCCAAGGGCCACAGCAATACAACCATGCAGTTACTTGGTTAAGGCATGTGTACTTTTCGCCCATGTCTTCCATACGTATATAAAAATGATAAAAGATACAGATTACTGAATATCAATGACTTGCTTATTGTGAACCTGAGGGGGAAAGCATGTTCCCAAGAGATGGTGGCAGCTTGCTGGGCCAGAGTAGTGGATGTCGGGGGAAAGGGCTCCATGTTTTCTTATTGATTGATCACATATTTTTAGTGGGTGAGCTTGCAGCCTATGAAAGTGAAAGAAATGTAAGACTGGCTGTAGCCAGAAATAGTAGAGGTAGGTGCTGAGCAAGCTTTCCCTCACATCTCTGTTAGATAGAACACCTGACTTAGCCCCTGCAGTCCCCTTGCTGCTGTTTCAGTCTGAGCTGAATTGCATATCTGTTTACTGGTACCTATTTTCACTCAGTATTTGAATCTAGCAGTCAAATTTGCAGCTGGTGTAAACAAGGCAACTCCACTGATAGCAACAGAGTTGAATTCACTTACAGAAGGGGGGCATTTAATACTAGTTCCCCAGAACAGAAATGTTAGAAAAATTTTGCTATTCCATCTAGCATAGTCTGGCTATGGACCATCTTCCTGAAATAAAGCTGTTCACCCTACACTCAGAAAGGATAGATACTCTTTTAAAACTATGTGATTGCAGTCCTTGTAATAAAACCTTCCAGTTGGAAACTATGTCAAAGCAGAGTCGCATTAAATGTTTAACAATCTTGAGATTGTCCCTAAATCACAATTTCTGTCCATATTAAGATTGGAACTATCGCAGTCGCAACAGTTTGAATTTTTTTTTCGAGCAGAATTTCACCATGCTTTAAATTATATGAACATTAATTTATTTCTGAAAACTGATTGCTAAACTAGTATATAGACTACCCTAACTAATTCACTGTATAGACATAAAACAGGTTAGTCAGTGTTGTCTAAAGAAGAAATATGTCTATACAAATCAGAGAATTGATGCCCAAATCTTGCTAGGCATCCTTCTGATTTACACAAAGTCAAAATTTTAAGAAGCATTTCAAGTAAACACTTCCACTCCACACTATCAAATGCTTTATCAGCATTATTGGAGAATGCCAACGAAGATCTTTTTTGTATATACTGACTTAGACTAAAGCAAGAAATACGTTATTTTAAATTAGTTTTTATTAAAAATTAGTACTTAAAGAGGCATAATTTCTATATGTCCATAATCTAGGATATCTGTAAGTACTACATTGTATATTTGTGCATGCCTCTCTCCATCTTCCACAACTTTTACCAGACTTAGAAACACCAAGTGAGAGCTTTAGATAAAGTCTATGTGGTTAAGATGAATCAAAATTTCCATTATTTGGCTGCCATGTTGATGGTACAAAAATTAAACAGGGAGATTAGGTGTTACCATATGACCCATATGCCTTTCTATATTTATTTTAACAGTAAAAAGTAGTGGCCATGTTATTTGCAACTATATTATCTTCTTTGACTGAATGATTGAACATATTCAGCAGTGTGAAGGTCACACTTTTATCCCAGAATAACCTAGTCTATTTGCTGGATCAGTTTTTGAGTTCAAGATTACTTTTATTCCTTCTAAATGCACGATAGCGTGTTTATAGAAATGGAAGATGTGACAGGCCAGATCAGACTGTCAGTTAATCAAATCTAGTAATCAGTGGCCAATATCTGGTGCTCGAGGAGAAGGCATGTGCCCTTCCCTATGCCCTATATATACACACTGCAAATATATTCAATTGATGTGGTCTGAGGTTTTCAAAAGGCACCTGTGACGGGGCGGACCGGCCCCGCACGGGCCAGGGCTGCCCCTGGCCGGAAGTTCTAGCAGCGGAAGTCCCGCCCCCGCTGTACTGGGCATGCTCCAAGTGCTCAGGCAGTATAAAGGAAGGGAGCACGGCTCAGTCTGGGCTGACTGCCATAGGAGAAGGACGTGCCTGGAGAGCTCCCACGGAGGACCAGCCCGAGCCACGCCAGGAGCCGGAGCTGGAGCCGTGGCAGGACCCCGCCTCAGAGTCGGACGCCGACCACAGCCAGCCAGGACCCCTAGGCCACTACCTGACTGAGGGTGCGACGGACCCAGCCACACACGGGGGATCAGCAACCCGACAGGGGACCCCGTCGCTGGAACAGGTAGGAACTGACCCCAGGATAGCGAGGGAGTGGTATTGCCCACCCGAAGACACTCAGCGTGTTGCGGTAGGATCTCCCCGCTGAGTGGGGGTCAGGCGCAGGACCACTAGGTCACACTGCCCCAGCCGAGGGGGCTGATATTGACTCTGGCCATCGGGCCACACTGCCCCAGCCGAGGGGGCTGATATTGACTCTGGCCATCGGGCCACACTGCCCCAGCCGAGGGGGCTGATATTGACTCTGGCCATCGGGCCACACTGCCCCAGCCGAGGGGGCTGATATTGACTCTGGCCATCGGGCCACACTGCCCCAGCCGAGGGGGCTGATATTGACTCTGGCCATCGGGCCACACTGCCCCAGCCGAGGGGGCTGGTATTGACTCTGGCCATCGGGCCACACTGCCCCAGCCGAGGGGGCTGGTATTGACTCTGGCCATTGGGCCACACTGCCCCAGCCGAGGGGGCTGGTATTGACTCTGGCCATTGGGCCACACTGCCCCAGCCGAGGGGGCTGGTATTGACTCTGGCCATTGGGCCACACTGCCCCAGCCGAGGGGGCTGGTATTGACTCTGGCCATTGGGCCACACTGCCCCAGCCGAGGGGGCTGGTATTGACTCTGGCCATTGGGCCACACTGCCCCAGCCGAGGGGGCTGGTATTGACTCTGGCCATTGGGCCACACTGCCCCAGCCGAGGGGATTCGTCAGGGACTCCGGCCATTAGGCCTCACTGCCCCGCCTGGGGGCGCGAACCCTGACACGTGGTGGAGAATGCGGGCAGCGATCCGGGCCTGCTGAGAGGCCCAATCCAAGTGCAACGAGCTAACGATTCCCCATCGATCGGGGCCTGCTGTGAGATCCGATCACAGACTAGTGGGTAACCGGGACTCCATCGCCGTTCACGATGGACCCCGAGAAACTTTTAAAATGGATGGTGGAGAGACAACAAGAACAGGCGACCCAGCAACAGCAGCAGCAGACTCAGCTGATGCAGCAGATGGCTACCCAGCAGCAACGATTGATGGCCCAACAGCAGGAGCAGCAGCAGCAACTATTGCAGGATTTAGCGACCCAGCAACAAGTGCAGCAGGAGCGCCTGGTGCAGCAGATGGCCGCCCTGATACGCCCCGCCGACGCCACTGGTCCCCTACCTGCGGCAACAGGACTTGGCTGGACCGCGGGCGAGCTGCCGGTGCGTCTCACCAAGATGGGCCCCGATGATGACCCAGAGGCCTTCCTGGTCACCTTCGAGCGGGTGGCGACCGCGGCCCGGTGGCCCCAGGAACATTGGGCCACCCTACTAGCCCCGTATCTGACGGGGCAGGCACAGGCCGCCTATCGCAGCCTCGAACCCCAGGAGGCCTTAGGATACCTAAAGGTGAAGGCGGCTATTTTGGACCACACGGGCATCAATCCCGAGACCTACCGCCAACGCCTCCGCCAAGAGCCGTATCCGGCGGGTGCCCGGCCATGGGCGGTGGCCCAGAGAGTGCGAGATCTCTGCTGGCGCTGGCTGAACCCCGAAGGGGTGACCGGGCCTCAGGTAGCTGAGAAAGTAGCCTTGGAGCAGTTCACCCAGATCCTCCCGGCGGGGGGAAGGGCCTGGGTACGCCGGCACCGACCTACGACGCTGTCGGACGCAGTGGGCCTGATGGAGGACTATATGGCCGCCGAGGGAAGCGAGGCACTGCCCAAGGTGGACGGGAACCTTCCCAGGAGGCCCGGGCCCGACAAAGGTAGACCCCAAGGAAGGGGGACCCGAGCTCCGCCGCCCCTCGTCCGGCCCCCGACCCCACGCCCGCCTACTCCAGAACATCGACCCAGGAACAGCCGGGCCCCGGGCCGGGGGGAACCATACCCGCGAGAGGGAGGAAGCCCGCGGCAGGAGAGGCCAAGGGCCGGGGAGAATCGAGAGCGCTGCTGGGAGTGTGGACAAGAGGGACACTTTCGGCGAGAGTGCCCCTTCATGGACTGCAGCTATGCGCAAGTCTGCGTTGCAGGCCGAAGGGCTCGGGGCCCAACAGCGGGGAAGATAGTGATCCCCGTGCGGATCCAGGGGCTCCTCACGCAGGCCCTTGTAGATTCAGGGTGCAGCCAGACCCTCGTACGGGAGGGGCTGATCCCCGGCCTTAGACCCGCAGGCCCGCAGATGCACTTGCAGTGCGTGCACGGGGACATCCGGCCGTACCCCACGACATGGGTGCAGGTAGAGGTGGGCCCCCGGAGGATGGGCCTCCGGGTGGGGGTGATCCCGAGACTGGCGTACCCGGCAGTATTGGGGCAGGACTGGCCAGACTTTGGCGAAATCCTCAAGGGGTACCAAACACCGGCCCCAGCGCCAGCTGGGATGAGGCCTCCACGGAGGGGGTTGTTCGGGCGACCACCTGAACCTGACCCAGGGGAGGGAACCTCAACTGAAGGGGCACCTCCCGGCCCCCAGACTGACGACCAGCCCACTGTGGAAGGAACTAGAGAGGAATTGGAGCGTGATGGGGACTTCCTATTGGAGCAGAGGGAAGATCCAACCCTGAGCAGGGCTTGGGAGCAGGCTATCACCCCCAAGCCAGGCGCAGAGCCCGACACGACGCTTCCCCAGGGGCCCCGGTTCGAGATTTGGCAGGACCGCTTATATCGGGTGGTGCAGGACCCACCGAACCCCGACCCGATCCGACAATTGTTGGTGCCTCGGAGGTTACGCTCAAGCCTCCTGCGTCTGGCCCACGCTAACCCCTGGGCGGGACACCTGGGACGGGAGAAGACCCTCCAGCGGGTGGCCCACCGCTTCTTCTGGCCAGGCATTCACCGGAGTGGTATTGCCCACCCGAAGACACTCAGCGTGTTGCGGTAGGATCTCCCCGCTGAGTGGGGGTCAGGCGCAGGACCACTAGGTCACACTGCCCCAGCCGAGGGAGAGGTGAGGTATCTGGGGTATGTGGTAGGCGGGGGAAAATTGAGTCCCCTTGTCGACAAGGTCCAGGCCCTTAGGGAGATGGCCACACCAAGGACGAAGAAGCAAGTCCGCCAGTTCCTGGGCCTAGCGGGCTACTACAGGCGGTTCGTGCCCGACTTCGCCTCCATCGCTGCCCCCATCTTGGACTTGACAAGGAACTCCCAGCCACAGAAGGTACGGTGGTCGGCCCAGTGCGAAGAGGCCTTTAAGACCCTGAAAGAACGTCTCGCACGGGAACCGGTCCTACGGCACCCCGACTTCACGAAGGAGTTCATACTACAGACAGATGCCTCAGAGGGAGGCATGGGGGCCGTGCTCTCCCAGGAACATGAAGGAGAAGAACACCCGGTGCTGTACCTGAGCCGTAAGTTGTTCCCCCGAGAGCGACACTATGCCACCGTGGAGAAAGAAGCCCTGGCGGTGAAATGGGCTATTGACGCCCTATGCTACTATTTGCTGGGGAACCCCTTCAAGTTGGTTACGAACCACGCCCCCCTTCGGTGGCTAGATAGCATGAAGGACACGAACCCTCGAATTATGCATTGGTACCTCTCGCTCCAGCCCTACGACTTCTGCATCTACCATCGCCCGGGTAAGGCCCACGCTAACGCAGATTTCTTCTCCAGGCAGGGAGGGGCGGAGACCGATGAGGTGGACCAGCCCATGGGGCCTGTCCTAAGGGGGGGTGTGTGTGTGACGGGGCGGACCGGCCCCGCACGGGCCAGGGCTGCCCCTGGCCGGAAGTTCTAGCAGCGGAAGTCCCGCCCCCGCTGTACTGGGCATGCTCCAAGTGCTCAGGCAGTATAAAGGAAGGGAGCACAGCTCAGTCTGGGCTGACTGCCGTAGGAGAAGGACGTGCCTGGAGAGCTCCCACGGAGGACCAGCCCGAGCCACGCCAGGAGCCGGAGCTGGAGCTGGAGCCGTGGCAGGACCCCGCCTCAGAGTCGGACGCCGACCACAGCCAGCCAGGACCCCTAGGCCACTACCTGACTGAGGGTGCGACGGACCCAGCCACACACGGGGGATCAGCAACCCGACAGGGGACCCCGTCGCTGGAACAGGTAGGAACTGACCCCAGGATAGCGAGGGAGTGGTATTGCCCACCCGAAGACACTCAGCGTGTTGCGGTAGGATCTCCCCGCTGAGTGGGGGTCAGGCGCAGGACCACTAGGTCACACTGCCCCAGCCGAGGGGGCTGGTATTGACTCTGGCCATTGGGCCACACTGCCCCAGCCGAGGGGGCTGGTATTGACTCTGGCCATTGGGCCACACTGCCCCAGCCGAGGGGGCTGGTATTGACTCTGGCCATCGGGCCACACTGCCCCAGCCGAGGGGGCTGGTATTGACTCTGGCCATCGGGCCACACTGCCCCAGCCGAGGGGGCTGGTATTGACTCTGGCCATCGGGCCACACTGCCCCAGCCGAGGGGGCTGGTATTGACTCTGGCCATTGGGCCACACTGCCCCAGCCGAGGGGGCTGGTATTGACTCTGGCCATTGGGCCACACTGCCCCAGCCGAGGGGGCTGGTATTGACTCTGGCCATTGGGCCACACTGCCCCAGCCGAGGGGGCTGGTATTGACTCTGGCCATTGGGCCACACTGCCCCAGCCGAGGGGGCTGGTATTGACTCTGGTCATTGGGCCACACTGCCCCAGCCGAGGGGGCTGGTATTGACTCTGGCCATTGGGCCACACTGCCCCAGCCGAGGGGATTCATCAGGGACTCCGGCCATTAGGCCTCACTGCCCCGCCTGGGGGCGCGAACCCTGACAGCACCTAAGAATTGAAAATCCCAACCTTGATTACTTAAGAGATGCTTATCCACATCATCCAAAATATTTTAATGTGGTGTCCTGCTGCTATATTCCCCATAAACCAGAGTGTAGTAATAAAAGACAAGAAAAGCTTTTATTATTTTTCTTATGCACCATTTTCCATCAACAGTTAGCAAAATTCTCAGCTGGTACAAATCCAGCTGTAGCTCCAGAAGTCCATGGACCTACCACCTTTCATACTTCTCTATCTATCCCAAAATGCTTAGTTAGTAAAATATTAGTAGGGGAAGACTGACCTTTAATTAGACAGGCTAGGATTTCCTGAGGCTTACTTTTGTTGCTGATAAAACTTCAGTTTAACAACAGGCAGATTAATTTCAGCCTTCTGGATGAGATTTTGATTTTAAAGAGATCTTAGACCATTCACTTCCCTTCCAAACCCCAAGTTTTCACTTTAAATTGTTTGCATAAGCATATTTTTGCTTCAAATCTATTATTGCCTCACTTGGTTTTTTTTTTAACTGTTTGAGGATGATGTTTATGAAATGATTGCACCCTAGAGAAATGTCTTTCTGCCTTCTACAAAGCATTGGGATTGATAGAAAGAGAGGGAACAGTCTCGTAAAAGTTCACAATGTGCATTTAAATGTGCCAAGAAAAGTAGGATCACTAGACAATGTCAGGTCCGACCAACAGGATTTATGTACTTTTTTCAAGATAAGAATAAAGTGGTGTGTAATCTGATCTAGGAACACTGTCTGCAACTTCTTTAAAGACACACTTGAATCGAAAGGTTGGGAGACTAGAAAATAAATCTGTCCTTGAAAGCAAATGAGGCAAAGCCCCATAAAATATCCTTTTGCTGCAATCTTCTCCATAATGTATATGCACCTAATTCTGTAAGTCACTGTCCATTTCCCCCAAGAATATGAGAACAGAAAGACACCCATTCTTGAAGAGACGGATAGGCTGGGAGAGAAGATAATTGCCTATTGTTAGAAAACTAAGATACTTCTAGATTTCTGTGCATCTTTTCTGGCTGCATAGCCATAGCTAATTAACTATTCTTAGAACTTATTTATTATTTGTATTGGGAAGACATCTAAATACTCCAGTCAGGGAGACTTGGACCTATTATACTAGGTGCTGTACACATGTGCAAAAAATACTTTACAATCTAAAGAACTGTGCTGATCTCAAGCCTATTTCTGTTCACTTCATTCATACAGTGGAATGTATGGACACACTCTCACGACTGCATTGAGGGAAGCATGCTTTGACCAATTATCTATGGCCAGAGTAAAATTTAAACTATTTCAGGAAGAGACAGTAGGCTGAAGTTAATTGACACTCATTAGAGAAGGCATTTTGTGATGATGCAGTAACGATGCCAAATAAAAGACATTGCATTGTATTAAAGAAAAGAACACCCATGCTGACTTCATCTCCAAAATATATGTGTATCTCCTGTGTTTACCAAATGGAGAAGAGAAAGAACAGGCAATGGACAATGGCTTGAAAAGACTTACAAAAATCAAAAAGGTACCATATTACAGAAGAGAAATACAAGTTACTTGACAATTTTTTCCATTTTAAAATTGTATGTGAATTTAGTGCACATGAAATGGCTAAATTAACATCCCTGGAAAATTAAACCCCTCCTTTTAGCTACAGAACATGTACAACAATGTCAGTGACATGAGTTGCTCTACAACAAGCTGCCTATACCTACCTATCCCCTATTCCACAAGGATCAAAAAGAGGCCAAAAGAATAATTCCTTCTCCAGGCCCACTCAGTCCTTTGCCTCTTTTTTAAGACTGCAAACAAAGATGCCAGTTAGAATCCATTATGATTTGTGTGTTGCAACAAGTATGATTACATTATTAATGTATTGTAAAAACATTTGGACTGTGTCATTATTTTGTCCCCTAGCATCATGGCAGGACTGAAAACTTTTTGTTGCAGAATGTCATCTAGATTCTGTATCTGCTGTTTGCAGTGCACCATGATACCAACAAGCAAATAATAGCCACTATCTGTTAAGGATCTATTTTGTATTCTTCTAGAAAAAAAAAGAAAAGAAACCCCACACCCACCAAAGAAAACACAATTTAAAATTATATTTCTATGGCTTTGCCAGGACAAGCAAGAGAGCAAACAAAGCAAACACCTTTGCTGACTTCGGCTCATTAAACTCAAGAAAAAATTCCAGCATGTCAAATGAAAAGAGGAGAAAGATGTTAGGAAAATGAACATTATTTTTAAACATTTTAAGAGGTGATAGAAACACCGCAGAGTCAAAATAGAGCACGCTACTTTCCCTTTAGATGGGCCACTGTCTCAAAATGATACTTTTCAGTTATAGTCTCCCTCCAAATAGTCCTGGTCTAACATTTCTATCCACTTTACCTTTAAGAATCTAAGAATTTTAGGACCTGGTATCTACTGTCATTTAAATCAATGGGAATATGATCAAGATTAGATGTTTTTCTAAAAAATAGCTCCTGTTTGAACTAGAGCTATTTGAGGGAATTTGTATGGCCTGTGTTATATAAGAGGTAAGACTAGATTATCACAATGGTCTCTTCTGGCCTTGGAATCTAATCTGTGAACACTACCTGTAAAATTTGTGTAAGAAACAAAATTTTCTGGGACATAAAAGAGGCTGATAAAAACAAACAGATCATCTGGGAAGTCCATGATCGGCTTGACATTAAAAGTTCCCCATTGTCAGAAAGGTTACCAACTCCAAGTGTATAGAACAGTGAAATTAAACCTGTACAGTGAGCAGCTGGCCCTGGTTAATATTTATGGTCTTCTGAGGAAAGGTGGGAGGGGTTTAAACCAATTCAGGAAACTCAGAGACGAGGCGTCTTTGAATCAAGTCAGCATTGACCTATGTGATCTGAAGCATCTCTCTTACCAGTATCTGGAGCATAAAATCATATCATTTATGCCTAACTGCCACATGTAACTGTACATGTGGGATAAAATTAAAGCAAGGCAAACTGAGATGTCCGGATTCTCCCTTTGTAATTTATTGCGACAAAGTCTACATTTTCTGACTGCCCTGGCTTCAAAACTTCAGAGATTTTGCTAAAATAAGAATAAAACTTCAGCTCTGCCCTGTAGGAGATTGTTTGTTTGTTTGTTTAAAAGAATTTGTCAGTGCTGCAAAATAATGTTCTCATCACTTCAATGAAACAAGAACTCAGGAAGCCTTCTATCCCATTGCTAATATTTCATAAAGAGAGAAACCTTGTGTATACTGTCATTTAATCAGACAAAATATTAATCAAAGTGGTGACAAAGTGACAGGAGGCAGGAAATTCTATGCTGAGGCTATTATTTTATAACCATGCCTTTATAGTAAGCACATGTATTTCAGCATGCAAACTAATTTTGCCTACATCTGGAGAAAGAAAGAACTGTACATTTTACTCTCTTTTTTTTTTTTTGAAAGACAGAACAGTAATACACTGAAATACATGTATTGCAGAGATTTTATAATGTTGTTACTTACCTTATAAGGGCATGGGAGGATTGTAAACATAAGAACAGCCATACTGGGTCAGACCAATGGTCCATCTAGTCCAGTATCCTGTCTTCCAGGAGTGGCCAATGCCAGGTGTTTCAGAGGGAATGAACAGAAAAGGCTAGTAATAAAATAGGATTTAGTGGTACAAAGCTATATGTTTGAAAATCTCTTGCTCTTTTTAAAGTAAGTCTTACTTGACAAGTTTATATATTTGGCACGTACATCAAATCCTCCTTTGACAGATATCTTAATGATAACAGCATTTTGAAAAGAAAAAAGCATTAGCCACATTAAGACACACCAACCATTTTTAATACTAATATTTGCAGTCACTAAAGATTTCTGAATCTATGTGCATTTGAAACCTTTACAATAGAGTTCAAAAGACTGTACACCCAATTTTATTTACCTGATACCAGCACTAAATACTTTTCAAGTGCATGTTGGTATTCATCCTTTCCATTCAATTAGCTATCTCAAATAATGTCCTTTTATAAGAAATTATGTTTCTTTGGAAAGTCCTATAGTAAATTGAAAAGGAGAAATTACTTACCTCGTACAGCAACTGGAGTCCTTCAAGACATATGTCACTACAGATGCTCCATGTGAGGATACGTACGCATCTGTGCACTTTAGACTGGAGATTCTCTGCAGTGGTGCCCATGGGTCTGTGCTGGCTCTTTTGATGCCCTTGTGCTCCAACATGAGAGTATATAACGAGGAATGGACCCACTGCCATTCCGCTTCCTTCTCAACCACGGAAGCCCAACAAGAGACTCCGAAGCAGAGGGGAAGGAGGGTGGGTTGTGGAGAACCCATAGGGACACTCATCTTGAAGAACTCTAGTAACTGTACAAATTGTATAAACATGCTTCAATACTTTAGTCAGTCTTTAAGGTGCAACAGGACTCTGTCACTTTTGCAATTCCAGACTAACACGGCTACTTCTCTGGTTCTGTACAAAGTACGTAACCTCTCTTTCTTCAAGTAGTGCCCCTATAGGTGCTCCATCTGAGGAGACTACTGAGCAGTACCCCCATCATGGAGGTGGTGCCAAGGAGGAGTATTCAGATGGTAAAACAGCTTTACAGAAAGACATATCAGCTCTGCAAGCATTTAAGCTTCAGTCCACTCTTTATAATTGGAAGATGCATTCCCATCTGAATCAACAATGGATGATTTTGGCTATGTGGAAAATCACTAAGTGCAGTTTACACCACTGGCTGTGGGTGACTGGCAAATGACATGATGCAGCACAGGTCTTGGCAGTAGTCCCTATTCCAACATGCTGAATGGAAGGTACAACGCTGATTAGAGTCATGGGCCAGTGTGAGATCATTATTTGTTCCCAGTTGTTCACCATTTGGAGGTGTAGTCATATTGCCCCACATGCTATGATAACTATTAAAGTCATCAGTATACACCGCTGGATGGTTAAGCCTTGAGAGAACTTGTGGACCCCATAGTTCATCTGGTGGCTTGTGTACATTTGCAATTTGAAACCAACTTCAATTGTGTCACAAAAGGGTGAAAATTCAATATAGACGGCATCCAATATATTACAGATGTATGTGGCTTTGCCATATTTCACATGAAGATCATGACTTAACAGATCGAACCCAATGACCTTAAACTGACGTGCTTCATTCAGTGCAATGTAAATTTCTTGTAGACAAATGACGTCAGCTAGAAAATTCCTTTGCCAGAGCATCAGGAAGTTCCCACCTTTCAACACTAATCTGGAGGACCTTAAGTACCCAACCTATGACTAGAAAATGATAGTCCAGAACCTGTTTCACTGGTTGACTGAGATTCGTAGTAACCCTTGAATTTGATCTGCTAATTGGATTGTCCATTTCTCCAGAACACAAACAAGCTGCAGCTGGGTACTTATGGGGGATGTGTCATGAACACCGATCCATTAGAGCAGTTCACTATAGCTTCAAATGGGAGTTTTCTTACCATATTGAGGACTAGAGTTGAAGTCCCATGGTGGAATTGGTTCCTAAACAGGAGTGCAGAGACTGAAGAGGCCTTTGATAAACCTAGTCATGTCTGGGTGGATGAAAAACTGAAAACTTCATGATTTGGGAGTAAAAAGTGATAGCAATGAGGTGAACTTTAAAGGACTGCAACAATAATTCTGAGGTTTTTAAACTGAACATATAATCAAGAAAGTGTTAGACAACACTCAAGGGGAGTTATAGATCTGTGACTGAACCAAATCTGGAAGTGTTTCCACATCCACAGATACATTTTCC
Source organism: Sternotherus odoratus (assembly GCA_032164245.1). NCBI lineage: Eukaryota > Metazoa > Chordata > Testudines > Kinosternidae > Sternotherus > Sternotherus odoratus. Next base: position 199,202,133 of record JAVMKO010000002.1, on the reverse strand, counting down.
TTGTATGTCGTCTGCTATGAAATAGTACCATTTACTCCTGAGGGAATTCTGCACCAAAAAATTTAAAATTATTCCCCTTCTCTTACTCAGTTTTGGACTTTGGGGGTCTTTTCTTCTTGAAGGTCAGTGTGGTTCTGCAGGGCCCGTCAGGGTCTTTGCTTGTTGCCGGAGCAGAGGTTGTTAGTGGTTAGAGGTTAGTACATGGCGGTGACTTGGACCCTGCAAGTCTCAAAATGATCCATTACCAGGTGTTTTAACTCATCCTCCTTCAATTTCTCAGATCCGCTCTTGAAATCTGAGCAGTTCTTACATTTGGAGGGGATGAGAGACTCCCTGAGGCAGTGGAGGCAGCTGGAATGTCAATTGCTGCAGTGAAAAGACCTGGCAGAGTTTGAAGGCTGGGGTCTTGGGAATAATCTGAACTCGAGACAGTGCATCAAGGCCCGAGACAAAACAATAAAGGATCAGATTGGGGGAGGAGGGGGGAGAAGCAGGCTACCCCAAACTCAGATTGTCTCACTTATTTTCTTTATTTTTGTAATATCTTTATCTTAATTATTTTTTCTGTTATTTAGAACAAACACCGCGATGGTCTGTCTCAAGCCACAGGTAAAATTTAAGTGGCGGTGGGTCTGCCCCTCCCTATATAACCTTTTGCTAGAGCACAAAGGTGCCTAAGGCACAGGCATGGACCTTCAGACACTGTCAAAAATTTCAGGTCAAGATGCATGAGCGCACATACTACATCATGTGGAGCACCCATAGGGCACAATTAGAAGAAAAGGAGAATTGTATTGATTAAAGTGAAAAGGTACCGGTCCCGTCCCAATTTCTTATCTTTCTCAAATACAGCTATGGACTTGAAAAAATTGTCCAGAAACGAATAGTGTGGAGGAAAAGTAGTATAATATAAAGCAATACAATGCTATTGGTTAGACTGTCAACATTTGAAAAGAATGAACATACACATCATTTACATTTCATCAAATCGGAGATGTACATGAATAGCTGCGGTGGGGTTAAATTTCAGTGGAGTTAGTCTGGATTTACACTGGTGTGATTGAGATCAGATTTTGACCTAGCAGACGGGTCTGTTCAGGAGGAATGACATTGTATAGTCACTTTTCATAGCAGAACTGCATTTTAAACACTACATGTGCACAATAGGACCATATTACTGTTGCTGTGTGATGTGATTTTGGACTTCCAGACTACGGCCCAGATTCAGCAGAGCACTTAAGCATGTGCTTAACTTCAGTGAGGCTGTGTGTGTGTTTAAGGCTGAGCATGTGCTTAAGTGCTCTGCTGAATCAGAGCCTTGAAGTTTTACCATAACAGTTTTACAGGAGGGATAGCTCAGTGGTTTGAGCATTAGCCTGCTAAACCCAGGGTTGAGAGTTCAGTCCAGGGGTGTACTCCTTGCATCAGTGCTCCTTGTATCAGTGCAGCACTCACTCACAAGTAATGCTTATGTTGTTGCATAGTGCGGTGCATCCTGGGTAGTTTGCAACCTGCCACTGTTTCGCGTGCTGTCTTCTAGGTACTTCTGGCAATGATTGGTGGGGCAGGTGTGAGTAGGAATAAAGAATCAACTTCCCATAATGCAATGTTTTCAATCCCAGTGTGTCCTCTCCATCCCATAATGTTTTCACCTATTTTCAATTTCTGATTCATCTGCGTGGGACTTGTCGCTATCCACCATCTCGGACAAAAGCATGGAGCCTGTACAGCTCTGCACCATTTCCATGAGCACTGCAAGCACAACACACGATCCTGTAGTATTTGCAGAGCTGTAGGTAGAACTGCTGGGAACACGATTTCCTAGTGATCAGTTTGCCAATTCAACCACAAATCAGAGTCATATGAGGGTCTTGATGCAAAAGACCTTAAAAAGGATGTAAAAATGTGGGAGTATCCCATAAAAAGAAAACCTCAGAACCGGAGAGCTTTGCTCATAGACTTTGACCAGGCAGACACTGCAGGGGAACAGGCCCAATTGCAGTACCTAGAAGCTCAGAAAATACACGAGCATGAGGAAAGGATGGCAGAGCACCAGATCAAGGAGCCTGAGGCAACCTAAACAGCAGCAAGAAAAAAAAAAAAAAAGGAGATGAGAACAGAGCCCACCAAAGATGCACGGAACATCTGGCAGCAGTCAAAGCCCGTGCTGACATAGAGGAGGAAAGACCACCAGAGATGCACGGAGCAACCAGAGGCTGAGGAGAAAACTCACACATTATAGCTCAAAGTCCTGGAGCGGCAAATGCACCAGGCTCAGCCAGTAAGTACCTCCTCCCCCTCCCCAGCACCAAGGAGTGGGGGAAAACTTGCCCAATTTATCAAGAGGCCGGCTGTACTGAGGAGTTCCTGTCCACCTTTGAGAGTGTGTGATTCACAGAGGATAAATGGATGCCTATCCTCTTGACCCAGGTAATGGGGAAAGCCAAGCAAGTTTTTAATATCTGGAGGAGGGCAATGCTAAGGTGTATAAGAAATTTTAAGATAATATATTAAAAGATTTATGATTACCCGAGTCCTCTCGATTGAAATATAGAAATCTTAAGCTGTTTGACAATATCACTCCTATCGAATATGTGCATAAGATGTGTGATTTGATAAGAAAATGGATAATAGAGGTGAAGGCTGAAGGTGACTATGTTAAACTGATCTGATGGCCCAAGAGCAATTGTTATGGGCAGTCACTGATGAGGTGAAATAGGCCATATTTGATTAAATACCTTCCAGTTTTGAAGGCACCAGAAATTGCTGATGAATATATTAAGTCAGGGGCTCATGCTGGGCACAATCTCCAGGGGAAAGAAAATCCCGGTCACGCTGTCCGGAGTGGCTCATGACCATGAGTGCCTACCTCAGGGCAGACTGTCAAAAAGCAGGACAGACACCTCAAACTGGCGGTATGTTCTATACATTAATTTCAGCCACCTAGCACCAAAATAAGAACTCCCAAAGTACAATAGGAGTCACAGACAGTCCCCTTAGACACTCTTGTCTATCTTAGCATTCAGGCAAGCTGGACTACGTGATAAATGGTCACTTAAACCAAAAATCACAAAATATGCAGGTTAAACCCAGTCCCAAGAGACCAGTCACTCACGCCGGTCAATTTGCATCCTAGATCTCACACTAGACAACACTGGTAGCCAGTTTTATAGTAAATTAACTAAAGGTTTATTAGCTAAGAAAAAAGAAATCAGAGTTATTGAGAAGTTAAAACAAGTAAAAAAATATATGTACAGGTGAGTCACAGTCTATAATTTCAAGAGATAGCAGAGTTGTAGTAATCTACCAGTAATCTACTCAGGTAGGTGGTGTTACTATGTTGGCATAAACAGCACAGTTACATCAGTGAGAGACAAATGTAAGTGTAGACACCTGCACAACTATGTCACTGGAAGGACGTTTACATGGACCCAACTTCTTAGTTTAAACCAGGGCTTAGCAAAACTTTAGTAAATATCTGAATGCATGAGTTTCCTTATTCCACAGAGGAAGCAGATTTCAAAAATAGATTTGGCACCCAGTGTGGTCTGTCACCTGACAAGAAATCAGGTGATATACAAGGTAATAGATGGCTTGCATGGGAACATGTCTTGGTTAGCTCAATCAGTTTTGCTTAACAAAGAGAAAGTTAAGGGGTGACCTGATTAGAGTTTATAAGACTCTACATGGTGAACAAATATTTAATAATGGGCTTTTAAATCTAGCAGAGAAAGGTATAATAATCCAATGGGTGGAAGTTAAAGCTAGACAAATTCAGACTGGAAAGAAGATGCAATTTTTTTTAACTGTGAGGGTAATTAACCATTGGAACAATTTATCAAGAGTTGCAGTGGATTCTCCATCACTGACCATTTTAAAATCAAGATTGAATGTTTTTCTAAAGGGTATGTTCTGGAATAACTTTGGAGACGTTCTATGGCCTATGTTAAGGAGGTCAGATTAGATTATCACAATGGTCCCTTTTGGCTTTGGAATCTATGAATGCTTTGCTGTACTCGGGTAAGCAATACAAGGTCTGCATTATATATTTATTTAACTGAACAGCAAGTCCTTCACAAGCCAATAAAAATGGGGAAAGTATAAAATGTTACTGGGTTGGAGAGTCAGGGAAGAGATGTACTTCTAAAATTTCAGTGTGTTACCAGCCTGATTTTTAAGTAGTATCATTATGTTTTGGGAACTGTATTTCCAAACTGTGTTAGAATAAGATTTTAATAACTAGGGAAAAGCCTTCTACTTTATATTAATTTTAGAATTCTATCTAATTAAAAAGTATATGCTGTAAACAGTCATTTTAAGTCAGCTGCTGCTCACTGATTACGTACTGGTAACAGGGAAATGAAAAGTGAAAGACTTGAATATCCTAGTGCTAATAAAAGATAAACTGAAACAGAGGAGTTTAAACAAGCAACCACATAGTAAACTACCTGCTGAACTGGAAAGCAAAAGAACACTGAAAAGAAGCAGAAGAATTTGTTGCAGCCATTAAGTTAAAGAGAAAGTATCAATGGATCAAAACTCTTCCAAAGGTTTGAATTTTCCACTGAGAAGTTGCGCAGACGGCACACTTGAGTTTCAGAGGGACTAACTAGGAAACAAGAGCAAAACAGAAGACTATCTAAAAATATTAATATTTTCAGGCCCCGCACCCAACATATGGTATTTATAGAGAGAGCGTCACCATATTATCCAAGGGCTACTTAGATCTCCCTGCTGTCACCAGATCACACTAATGCTACTGCTTGCTCATCAAACCAGATGAGACTGGGAGGATGAAAGGGAAATATATTAGTAAAAGAAAAGAGAATGTGACCCCCATGCAAATATGAAAAAGTTACCTAATAATGGGTAACAAATCCAAAAGTTAAAAGGTACTGAACCAGTGTGCTATGCCAATGTAAAACTGGAATATAAATAAAATTTTAAGCACTTAAGGAAAAAATCCTTGTCTGAAACAAACTAGACTCATGCATATAAATTAAAAATTAGTTGGATTAAGGAATAGGAGGCACAGAGCAATAGAGTAACTTAATAAATATATATATGTTCGGAGAATCTTAGAAAATTGATTATCCTACTAATGCTGGATTGTTTAGCACAGTATATTTTTACTTCTTTGTCTATTACAGTTAACTGTCTAAAGCAGTGGATTTTCTCCACTTTGTGTGACAAGACTACTTCCTGTGTAATAATAGATAGTTGTCCCTGCTAGGAAGTTTTCCCTGATATTAAGCCTCATTGTACCTTTCCTTAATTGTATTAAATTACTCATAGTTTGAAAACTTTATGTACCGTCCTAAACAATTCTTCTCCCTTCTGGGAAAACTCCAAAAGAGAACAGAGAAGCAGTGTTTAAAGCACCCTCCAATGTAAAGATTCAAATAAATGAAGATATGAAGCAATAAGTTGATACTGGACAGAAAAAGGAAGCTGATGTTAACAGCTTGGAATATTCAAAAATATGTACATATTCCTCTATTTGAAAGAGAACAGCGGTGTTTTATCTGTGCTTGAAATGGGTAAGAATCATACAGAGGTATGGCAGTGGTTATATCCCAAGGAATCATGTCAGAAAAATGAATGGGAGTATATGTCTCAGTAATTCATGGGGGTTTTACTTCCTGAATCAGACTATAAAGATAATATGTAGAATAGACATTTTCTGGGAGTAGTTCCATGTAAAATTCCAAAACAAGGCTGTAATGTTTATGTTTAACATGAATTTGTATCCATAAGTAAGAGAGCTCAGCACGAGAACTAAAAAGTAACTGAGGCCTTTCTGTAAAATAAATTGAAAATAAGTTTCCCATCATTAAGGAAAAAGAAAACTACTTTCAAAGTGTAAAAGGAAAAAGGTCACACAACTTTCAGGCACTCTATATGGAAGTTGTAACTTCCCATACTGCTGACAAGGTTAAACAATAATACCTTATTTGAAGAGACTTATTTTCATGCAAATCCTGAATATACAAGCCATCTGACATTTACGGTATGTCTACACTGCAATTCAAAACCCCATCTAGCCTGGGCCAGCTGATTTGGGCTCATGGGGCTTGGGCTAAAGGCTGTTTAATTGCAATGTAGATTTTTGAGCTCAGTCTGGAGCCTGGGCTTTGGGACCCTGTATGGTGGGAGGGTCCCATAGCTCGGACTCCAGACCAAGCTTAAATTTCTACACTAAAATTAAAGAGACTCTTGGCCTGAGCCAGCTGGCATGGGCCAGCTGCAGTTGTCTAATAGCGGTGTAGACATACCCTTGAAGTCCAGCTTTGGCCACAAAGATTTACACCATAATACTAGTCAATTACATAGGTACGGACAGTGGTGCTCATAGGCTTGAGAGACACAGGTTAAGCAGTGTAGAAGAAAGTGAGATGCACAGTGATTGAAAAGAGTCACTTAAAAATGACCCCAATTTCTTGGATATGACAGTCTGCACAACATGCCAATGGCTGTGGCCGCATCAACTGACTTGAATGTGATTGCTGGGAAATAAAACCCAGATGAGCCAGGAAGAATGAAAGCAGAATGTTTATAGAACAGTAGCACTGGAGAAAGAATATTTCAGTGACATCACAATGGCATCGAATGGTGAGATTTAAATAAAAGGTCAAATATAAGGAATGCCCAACCACAGCTGTTGATCTACCTCAGAGAACAAGTACAATGAACAGTATAACAGTTAAATAGATATACTGTTTTAGAGAGGGGTTAAAATGATTTTGAGGATCAGTTTCAGTTAAAGATTTTCAAAGCCACATGTCAACCTGCATGCCTGTTAGATTTGGAGGGCTAATCACCCACCCATTTATTTCAGGCTGGCAAAGGGGATTGTGAATTCTGGATCACCTGATATGTCATCCTGTGCAGATGACTGACTGGAGTTGTACAGACAGGTTACCAAAATGAACGACAGACAGGCAGAAAGTGATAGACCAGTAAGACCATTCATGAAGCAGGATACTGAAAGGTCCATCAGATTCTGCTCTATAAATCAAGGTCCCAATCCTGCAATGCAATCCATTATGACAGATCCTCTTCCCCGTGTGGAATCCTACTGAAGTCCCCAAGGGTCTTCCTGCACAAATACATATGCAAGATCAGGATCGAAAGGAGCTACACGAATCTACCCTTGTAAAAGGTGTGGGTCACTATGCAGATCCTCAAGGAACTGGAGAATCTCTGTTTAAAATAATACGCAGCAGTAGCGTATTTAGTGATACATTTGAGGTTTTCGGAGCAGTGTGTTAAGGAGAGGTGTTAGCCTTTTCATAGCTAAGATTCAAAGTAAGTTTTCTTTCAAATCCAGTTTTTATCTTGGTCCCTAACCTAAAACCTAAACCAATCTACTCAATGTGTCATAGAATGATCTTATATAAGGGTAGAATTTTACTGAAATTTTTGAGAAACTGAACAAGGCATCTGGGAGAGTCAAGGTTTCAAAATAACTGGAATGATCTCATTTTTGACCAATTTCCCAACAGTTGATTCATCACAGCTACAAAACAGCTCGGTCTAGAAATCCTAAACGTGTGTTAGTTGATGTTGGTGAAAATCTTCAACTAGTTTGTTGGCAGAATTATCTAAGTAAAAATGATTTATGTATCTTTATTCTTCCAAGTACCTAAAACTTGTGTTGGATGTCTCATTGCACAAGTAAAAACCACAGTTCCTGCTCCACAGAGAATACAAAGTTCAATATGACAGAACTAATGAAAGAGAAATGTGGGGAAGGAGAGGGCTAGAAAACAGGATGATAGGAGTGACAGGAAAAATGTGGTTCCTCATTAAAGAATGTACGCATCTTGACAGCTATGTTGCTTTTCTGTTGTGTTACATTTCATGGCTCCTCCCTTCCCCAAACTTCATAGAAATTAATTTTTAGAAGGGATTTGAGGTTGCACTTTGAGGTTTAGAAGGGAGTTGAAGTTGCACTACAAAATAATTCCAGACAGAAAATATGGAAATGCAATTAAGATCACACACCTCTTTAGCTGTGCCCAGAGACTCTCCCCTAGAAGGCGATATAATAATGCACATCAGCAACAAAAAACAGAGGCGTGATCTACTTGGACTCCCTTCCTCTTGTTGGTTTGTACACAACTGTCACATTTAAACCAGAAGTCATCAAACTGCTTCTTAGCAGACCACTTTCTGGGCACAGCACAGACAAATATCAGCAGTTGCTGCCATGGAAAGAACAATGTTTAGGAAAACATCTAGTGATTTTTAACTCTCTAATGTGATCAGTGTTGTGTCATTTGAGGGCCAAGGTAATTATGTCATCTCCCTGCAACACATGCTTCTTTTCCCTCCGCTCCCCAGGCATACGCTCACCTTGACATTTCACATCCTGATCTCTGCCTTCTCTTTTCACAAGTAGCTTTAGTCCCTTTAGCATGTAGTTCCTCTTCTTGCAGCTTCAGTTCCTAAAGACAGCCCCTCTTTCCTTTCTTCCTCCTGCGCAGCAGCTGCCCCTTGTGGAAACAGGCTGATTTCTTGTTTACAGATGTTTTACAGGCTTCTAGGTTCCTCTTTGCAAGCAGTTCACATGCTTGTTTGTGCAGTAGCAGCTGAAAGCAAAGCGAAGCAACCAGCACATGGCCAACCAGCTTTCTGATCACCAGATGTCTAAGCCAAAGGGCACCTGTCTTTCCAGCAAACTACTACTGCCTTCTTTATGTTCACATGCAAATACTAGGAAGATAGTCTTTTACATCTTATCACACCTGACCATTAGCCAGAGGAATCATTGGGGACTATTCCCTGAAGGTATACACTATACTATACGGGTTTCAAGGGTAACAGTGCTGCAACACTGTAAAGCTTTGTATAGTTACTAGGGCTTACGATCAGTTGCAGTTAACGGGCAATTTACTCAAAAAAATTAATCGCTATTAATCAGTTTTAATTGCACTGTGAAACAATAGAATACCACTTGAAATGTATTAAATATTTTGGATGTTTTACTACATTTTCAAATATATTGATTTCAGTTACAACACAATAGACAAAGTTGACAGTGCTGACTAATAAAAAATATAAATATTTGCCCTGTAAAAATGGCAAACAAAAGAAACAGTATTTTTCAATTCACCTCATACAGTTCTGCAATCTCTTTATCGTGTAAGTGCAACCTAACCCTATCCATTCAGTCCTATTTCTTATTGAGCCAATTGCTTACATTAAATTTGTTTACATTTACAGGAGATAATGTTGCCGGCTTCATATTGACAAGGTCACCTGAAAGTGAGAACAGGTGTTCCCATGGCACTTTTGTAGCTAGCATTGCAAGGTATTTATGTGCCAATTATGCTAAACATTCATCTGTCCCTTCATGTTTCTGCCACCATTCCAGAGGACATGCTTCCATGCTGATGCTTGTTACAAATTTAATTAATGCATTATATTTTTGACTAAATTCCTTGGAGAATTGTCTCTCTTACTCTGTTTTACCCACATTCTGCCATGTATTTCGGGTTATAGCAGTCTCGGATGAGGACCCAGCATATTTTGTTCATTTTTAGAACACTTTTACTGCAGATCTGACAAACCACAAAGGTACCAATGTGAATGTGACAGTACACCCCATATACTTCATAGAAATATTGTTAGGATATGAATGTGGCATAACTAAGATGTTTTATGCAAGATGGGTCATGTGGTGTATCATTGGAGAGGTTATGATTTATTGGATGGGATTATCCTATTTGTATGCTTGTATCATTTCTATATTTGAAATTAGGAATATGACCGTATTTTTCGTCCCATAGGACGCTCCGGCGTATAAGACGCCCCCGCGTTTTCGGACCACAAAAAAAAAAAAAAAAAAAAAGCGCCGCTTTTTTCGCGCCGCTCTCCCGTCCCCGCCGCGCGGGCGGGCTGCTGGGAGTGCGCCGCTCTCCCGTCCCCGCCGCGCGGGCGGGCTGCTGGGAGCGCGCCGCTCTCCCGTCCCCGCCGCGCGAAAAAAGCGGCGCTTTTTTTTTTTTTTTTTTGGTCCGGCCGATATTCGGCGTATAAGACGCCCCCCCTAATATTGAAAGTATTTTTGGGGGTTAAAAAGGCGTCTTATACGCCGAAAAATACGGTATATCATTTACAAAAGTGATTGCAGCTGGGGAATGCCCACCAGGCAGTTGGAAGGCAGCTTGGATGGTCCATTAGGAAAGACGTGAGGACTTTGAAAATACTGATCTCCCACCTTCCTGAGAAGCTTCCTGGGATGCTACTTTGACACCGCAGGATCATATGATCCTGTCACCTGGTACAGGACACCATCTTGAACTACTGGTATTTCTCCATTGGAAGGAGGTGGGGATCAAACTAGAAAAGAGAGGATTCCTACCATATGTAAATTCTAGGGGAATAAATTAATCTTGGTTTTTTCCCACTGCCTCCATGCCTAAGAAGGAAGACTGCTGAAAACACGTGAAGAAACAAAGTAACAAAGTGGGGGGAGGAGGGGTGCTGAGCCAAGAGGAGAAAGGTCCAGCCTGTAAAAGGAATGCAAGCAGTGCAGTTTAGCTTCAAGAAACTCTGCAAGCTGCATAAAACAACATTTAGGGTGAGAATTCACTACTATTAACCAGTTAATTTAGTGCATTAAGCTTAGTTTGCGTGTTTTGTTGTTTGCTCAATAACCTGCATTGGCCTGTTTGCGATCCCTTATAATCACTTTAAATTTATCAAGAAAGCGAGGAATACTTGTAGCACCTTAGAGACTAACTAGTTTATTTCAGCATAAGCTTTCGTGGGCTATAGCTCACTTCATCAGATGTTAGTTAGTCTCTAAGGTGCTACAAGTATTCCTCGCTTTCTTTACGGATACAGACGAACACGGCTGCTATTCTTTAAATTTATCCTTTGTAGCTAATACACCTGGTTTGTTTTGCTTAAACCCAGTTTTTTCAATTCATAATGGCGGGGTGAAGAGAGGTAGGAAGCCATGTATATCTTCCTCCACATTTTGGGAGGGAGCGAATTTTTTAATCCCTGAGCTGAGTCTTCCCACGCAAAGCTGATTGCAGACTCCATGTGATTCTACAGCTGGGTGTGTCCCTAACCTGTGTGTGTGCTAGAAAAGGCCTGAGGGTTGGGCCCACCAGAACAGGCTGAGAGAGCCCAGACAGGTGAAGTGGGCAGGCTCAGAGGGACCCCAGTACATCAAGTGGTACCCTGCAAAAAGGAGATAACCCATCAGAGTGACATTTCTACAGATAGCTACATCATTCAACCCCAGGTTTAAGAATCTTGGGTGCCTTCCAAAATCTGAGAGCGACGAAATGTAGAGTATGCTTTCAGAACTCTTGAAAGGGCAACATTCAAATGCGGAAACTACAGAACCTGAACCAGCAAAAAAGAAAATCAACCTTCTGCTGGTGACATCCGACTCAGATGTTGAAAATGAACATGCATCGGTCCACACGGCTTTAGATGGTTATCGAGCAGAATCCATTATCAGCATGGATGCATGTCCTCTGGAATGGTGGTTGAAGCATGAAGGGATACCTGGATCTTTAGCGCATCGGACATGAAAAGATCTTTTGACACCAGCTACACAACAGTGCCATGCAAATGCCTGTTCTCACTTTCATTGTAAACAAGAAGCAGGCAGCATTACCTCCTGCAAATGTAAATAAACTTGTTTGTCTGAGCAACTGGCAGAACAAGAAGTAGGACTGAGTGGACTTGTAGGCTCAAAAGTTTTAAATTGTTTTATTTTTGAATGGTTCTTTTTTGCACATAATTGTACAGTTTTAAGTTTAATTTTCATGATAAAAAGATTGCACTACAGTACCTGTGTGACTGGAATTGAAAAATACTATTTCTTTTGTTTTTTTACAGTGCAAATATGAGTACTGCATACTTTGTAGTCTGCGCTGTAATTTAAATATATTTGAAAATGTAGAAAACATCCAAAACTGTTTAAATAAATGGTATTCTATTGTTTAACAGCACAATCACAATTTTTTAAAATCAAGCCATTAATCATGATTTTTAAAAATTGTGTGATTAATCATGATTAATTTTTTTAATCACTTGATTGTCCTAATAGCTATATGCTTACCATGCCCAGGGCTGCAAAACTTTTTAAGGACCAGACCAAATATAAAGTAGTTTATATGCCTAGGCAGGAGGAATCACATTTGCGCATAAGACATTTTAAATATGGCCATGTGCTTCAATGTCAACTACACAGGTAAAATATGATTTAAGTGGGCTCCATGCCTGCAACCACAGACTAGCACCTATTAAATGTTCATATCAAATCCTTATCAATTCTGCTTAAAATAGTTTACATGGGAATTAACTTCTAGACCGAAGAATGAATAAAGGAAAAAATCATTCCTTTGACAAAGCATTTGTGAATCAGAATTCATACATGCAGATAGATGTTACTATTTTAAAAACTATATTAATATGAAATGTATCTAAGAACGAACTTTTAACTCACATGAAGAACCTAACAGATTATAGTGGTGTCTGTTAAAAAATAATACTCCTTGCTGTATGAGATGTACACAACTTTACAGGAAAGTGCTACTTTCAGCCACCACACCTCAGGAAAGAGGAAGTGCATTTTTCTGTGGTTAATACTACCAGACCAGATCAGACTCCAGTTCCAGAAAGGAAAATCAAGCCTAAGTCATACCACTGCAACTCTGAAAAGTATGAAATATTAAAAATAAATGGTAAATATAAATCTCAGTATCATGGCTATCTCATGCTCGAATTCTGGCTATTTCTCTGGAGTTCAAAGAAGATATCAGAGTGTCATTATCAATATTACTTTCTAGTTTTGGTGTACACTACAGCAATGGTTCTCAACCTTTTTGGACTCAAAAGATCCATTTGTAAACCTTTCGGACCTGTCAGAACACAGACACTGTCCTCATCAAAACATCCCCAGACTTGATGCCTCCCCCTCCTGATGTCTGTGGGAAGGAGAGGAGCTTTGAGCTAGGACTCCAGATGCTCCAGCCAGATGTGAACAGCTGGGGAACTCTGCCCCACCAAGTTGGGGGGGTGGGGGTGGGGCGCAGAGCACAGAGAGCCAAGACACCCCCCCAAAATCACACAGCCCTCCCCCTCTTGGCCCCGGGGACAGAAGGTAAGGGGTGGAGGAAATCTGGGGGCCTGGAGGCAAAGTGGGAGACTGAGGGCCCTGAAAATACAGTGAAGAAGTTTTGGGGCTTCTGGGAGCAGGATACAGGGGGTAGAGGAATCTGGGGGAGGGGGAGCAAGCCAAAAACTCCCCCCAAAACCACAGTTCCTTCCCACACAGCTCATGAGGGCAGAGGGTAAAAGGGTGGGGGGATTTGGGGTGCTGGGGGTAAAGCAGGTTGGGTGGTATGGCAGAGGGGAAGTCACCCGGCTGTGGAGGAAGAGCCAATATTTACTGGAAAACATGATACCAACTACTCCTTCCCAGCTCCCATTTTGTGGGGTCAGCTGGGCTTGGCCCCCCCAGCTTCAAGCATTACCTCTAGGGTCACAGCATCACCATGGCACTCCTGACCGGGGGGTGGAGGGTAGGGATGTGACCTGGCACATGTGATAGCAGTACCACTCAAATTTGACTCAGTCGCTCTCCCGTCATCATGGAGAACAGCCCCGTGACCTTTTAATGTATTCTGGCAATCCAATTTTGGGTCATGACCCGTGAGTTGACAAACCCTGCACTGCAGCAAACCCTTGTTTGTTTAATTTTAAATGGTTAAGAAATGCCTTGAGAGCACTGCTGCATGAAATTACATGTTAACTATACTAACAAGTTCCAGGCATTTTATTATATCTTACACCATTTATGTATGTGGAAAAGAGTTACAAAAGGCATACAAGTATTTTGATTTTAAAGAGTTCCTAGTGCATTGATGTGGTGAGGGGGGTGCACTAGCATTGCATCATCTTAAGTTATGGTTTCATTGGCAAGAAGTTGTTTCTGGCACCTCCTTTGCTTAGCACTGTTTGTCCAGTAGCTGACAGATTCCGGAAGTCCTTTCCCCAGGCCCAATTTGTTTTGCTTTTTGAACTGTATTCAGCACAAGGCTGTTTCTAAGAAGGTCTATATGAAAGCTGATGTCTGGATGGTCCAGAGGTCAGGTGGAAGTGGGAGGAGAGCTTTAGAGGGGATAATACCCAGAAGAATTAAATAGTCCTGCACAAGGGTTAGGACAGTGGAAGCAGGAGGTAATTTTTTCCATCTTATCTCAAGTAGAAACTAAGTTCAAGTAATGTTCTTCCAATTATTACCACAAGCAATTCTCACAACAGAGTAGCAGCTACCGTGTTTGACTGCTAAAGGTCCTTTTCCCACCATTGTTCACCAAACTGTTTGCATTATTAATCTTCAAAGATTCCAACAGGCCTTTGATTCGTTCACTTGCCGGTCCCCGCTTTCTCTTCTTGCCCTTGAGAGAGTTACTTGCTACAGATGGTAGGAGTAGGGCTGCCAGTCCCCAAGGCTGGCTGTTACTCAATGAAGAATGACCTTTATCTTCCTGCTGTAAAATCCAGGCACACTCTCTGGCCAAAGCTACAAATCTATCCAGCTGGTTTTGATTAACATTCTTGCTGACATTGAGGACCTGTTCAAAGGGGTTCTGGATGTAGAGAGGAGAAGGCTCAGGCTTATTTTGCTCCTTTCCCTGCAGATATTTTAAAGATAGGTAAGACAAAATATTTCACATACACACAGCAAATAGAACAGTTCAGCTACGTTATTACATTAAATAACGTCACCTAATTGCAAAGGTCCTTTGACCTAATAAGGAATTTTTTTTCATAACAAGGAAAGTAGATGTTCATCAACTTAATTAGCTTGTCAATCTGACCATGTCCTTTGTGTCCTTTCAATGGCTTCTTGTTCACCACAGCACGTTTAAATATCTCATCTCCTTCAAGGCAATGCACATCTCAGACTTTGTCTCTGATTCCATTCTCCCATTCCCTCTTCTACACCAGCAAGACAAGTTTCAGCCTTCCACTGTTGTCGCCATCCTGCCCTTTATAAATAGTTTACCTTCTCCGATGCGGTTTCTCATGCATGGAATGATTTCTATACTCTACTCGTTAAACCAGGGTTTCTCAAACTGGGGGTTGCGACCCCCTGGGGGGTCACCGAGCGCTCCCCCAGGGGTCGCAAGCTCCTGCCGTAGCCGGCACCCCGCCACCGCCGCTGGGGCCACAGCCGGGAGCCCGCCCGCGGCCGGGACTGTATTTCCGCATTTGGCGGCTTTTAGCCGCCGAATGCGGAAGTATTGAATTCGGTGGCTTTTCGGCGGACATGGAGGGGTCGCGCCGCGCCACCGGAGCAGAAAAAGGGGTCGCGGTCTCAACAAGTTTGAGAACCGCTGCGTTAAACCAATATAGCTACAAAAATCCCTCCAAAACACTCCATTCTTTCACAATGCCCACTAAAGAGTTGTTAATTTTTTTAAAACGGTAAGTTATTTCTGTCCCTGGATTTCCCCCAGTGCCTCCTGTCTTTTGCATGTCTCTCAGATTTGAAGCTTTTCATAACATGGTCTGCTGCCTTCTTTGTGTTTTCTACAGTGCTGAGCATGTTGTCAAAACTGAAGTGTATTTTTAACCGATATTCCCCAGAATGCCTTTTCATTATTACAAAGTGATACACCAACTGCTACACACTGCGGCGTAAAGCTCATGGGCTCTCTCACAAACTAAGGAAGGAACCAATGCCATGAGTCTGTTTCAGGTCCTTGCCTTAGGACACAATTTATTTGTTAACAGAAAACTCATGAGTAACACCAAAACTAAGCAATTCTCCTGCCAACCATGCCCTGCAATCCTCAGAGGCTTCTCCCTTGGCTCTCTCAGAACTGAGAGGAGAACACACCCTTGAAATCTCTTGCTGGTTCATGGGACAGGAAGGTATCCTTTAAGCCTCACCTATTTTACCCTATTACACACACACACACACACACACACACACAGGTAATAGGTAACACGCAAACAACAAATTCTCTCTTATGTGAAAGAAAGAGGCAAGGGAGTCCTTACACATGTAACAGAAAGCAACATAGCAAGGCTGAAGGCCCACACCACACAGCAACTTTTAAATGTGATCTAGGTAAGCAGTTTGGAGCATGGTCATCTTATTTATTTAGAGTTATGCATATTCTACAAAAAAGGGTTATCTTAATTAGTCACAAGTTAACAATGTTCAGGTTGTTTCTGCAAAGTCACTTTTCTGCAATGTCAACCAACTGCTAAGTCCACACATACCAGGACACCAGTGTTTGTGTCAATCTCTTCTGCAAAAATCTGGGTAGGTATCTCCCAGTGCAGGGATTGGCAACCTTTGGCACACAGCCCACCGGGATAAGCCCCCTGCCAGACCAGGCCAGTTTACCTACCTGCTGCATCTGCAGGTTTGGTGGTTTGCTGCTCCAGGCCAATGGGGGCTGCGGGAAGCGATGTGGCGCCGAGGGATGTGCCGGCCTCCGCTTCCCGCAGCGCCCATTGGCCTGGAGCGGCTATTTGCAGCCAGTGGGAGCTGCGATCGGCCTAACCTGTGGAGGCGGCATTTAAACAAACTGGCACAGCCCACAAGGGGGCTTACCCTGGCAGGCCACATCCAAAAGGTTGCTGATCCCTGTCCTAGTGTCTGAGCAGGAAACTGAGTGCCGAAAGGGTACACCCACATAGCAGTACATGGGACAATATATTCTGGGATCTCCTATCTCACAAAGAGCTAGTAAGACAGGGACTGGTTAAGCCAGTTACATAGAAATGGTTAGGGAGTTCTGTAAACACTGCAAACAATTGTGCTGAATGAATTACAGGAAGAAATGCATGTGCCAGAAAAGCTCTCTAAGCAGACACAAAACACATAACTGTCACAGCTACTAACCAGATTTGATCCATTATATGTGAGGACACAAACCATGGTGAACAGCCATGCCAGTAAATTGTTTCTCATCAAACAGTTAGAAGTTGAAGTATGGATGGGGTCTAAACTCTGGGTTCCCAACATAGAATACAGTTGTTTAAAACTGTAAAGCCTACACTGTTTGTACGAAGACCAAAACATGTTGGATTCTGTTGCACAGTCAAAGTTAAAAAAAAACAAAAAAACAGCTAACTACAAAAGTGGGACTAAGAAAGCAGCTACTACTGAACAATCACACCTCTCATGTAACAGAACACTCAGCTGAGAAGCATTATTGGCTTATAGTGAGTGAGTGAGTGCTTTATAATGCAACAAATAATTAATGCTGCAGCACTCTCAAGAAGTAGATATCAATGGTTTTGCTTTGTTCTGCAGAATTTAACTTCACGAATCTGCCAGTTTTAAAACTAATTTTATGAATAAAATCAGTTTACAGGTATTCTATGTGTAATTTCTGCAACTGCAAAATTTGCTACATGATTGCAAAACAAAATGTTTCCTAAATGATACTATTTCCTTATGATACGAAAATTAATCTTTTCTGACTACATTAGATAGTCATATATTAGTTAGTAGAATAAATGGATAATGGCAGCAGAATTCAGCCATTTATGCAGTATTGCATATTTGTATCTCTCTCATCCAGTGAGAACTGTGACAGTTAAAGAGTAATGGGAAGAGATTAAAATGCATTTACCTTTCGAATATTTATAGAGTTCTTATTAAAAGCAAAATTCCCAAAATATTCAAAGAAGTCACTCAGCAGCACATCTGAAAGGAAAAAGGTAAAGTAAGGAAAGGGATATGGTTCTCACAGAAATGGAAAAAACACTGAATGAAAATTCACCTACCTAACGTTTCTGTATTTTCTGTAGGCTTAATTTTGTTCAAATTGCTAGCAAAGGTACAGTCATACCCTTCGACTATATGCTTATCTTCTGCATCTGAAATGATAAGTTGTGACCAACGTGTTTAAATGTGATATACAGTAAAAGGAAATCCCCCATATTTATTAAGCATAACTCAGACATCCTCTTCAAAAAGAAAGCAGCACCTTAAATCAGTGCAAGTGGGTACAGAAGATAAACTATTTAAATCTTTAACTAATTCATTGTCAAAAGTAGTTTAAATTTGTGAACGGGGGAGGTAGAGTGCGTAGGACTAAACGGGAGATTTTCAAAAGCACAAATGGGTAAGTGCATGACTCTTATTTGTTCCTTTGAAAATCAGCCACTAAAACATTTTACACAAGGAGGCCTTACTTATGGCCGGTACCATCACAAATCAGCGGGATTACAGGCACAAGTACAGGTTGCATGATCAGTATCCTCTCTCTCGTGTACACTTATCACAATGCACTGGGATTTTCTTGTAACATTTCAAGACACCTATTTTATTGTGACTGTCATAATTCTACATTTGAAATTTCAAAGGGAATTAAAAAATAAAGCTTGCCGGTAACTGAGTTTGAAAGGTTTAAAAGTTGTTTTTACTTCAAAACTACTAAAATTCAGCATGCACTTGAGCCTTTATTCTCCACTTCAAAGCCTGGGAAGGAGCATGTGTAAAGATCAGAACAGATGACTGGTGAGTCAGGACCCTTCGATTCTATTCCACACTTTTTCACTGGGATACCTTCTTTGATCTCGGGCAAAACCTAAGCCATTTACCCCATCTATAAAATGAGTAAAAGATACCTCACAGAGACATTGTGAGAATTAGTTGCAAGTCACTGAGCCCTCTTCAGTAAAAGTCAGTCAGAAATATCTCTTTTGCTTTTAATTTCTTTAAAAGTTTGATATTGATGTCAAAGTTGATTTCTATAAAATAACATATGTCATACCAAATGACAGTGAAAAGATTACACTGCACAGTAGTTTATGATTAATTTATTGAGGAACAGACAAAACAACCACCTGGAGTTTTAAGGAAAGGCTGATTTTTAATTGCCTGATGCACAGAACAAGCCCACTCCTTGAGCCAGTTAAAATAAAGCTTTTCTATTAGTACTGCACCTCTCCTACAGGAATTAAATGAATACTTTAATATCAAATTAATGTTGTTAATGGAATTGAATATTGTGACTGGAAAATGTATTTAAAAAGGCAAAATAAATCTAAGTGTCTGATTCTCCAAATATTCACCTTGCAACAGTGAATCAGTAATAATGTTCAATGATTTGGACAGTCTCTCAAATATATGGCATTTGCAACATGCAAGATTATTCTGGACCATCAAAAGTGACTGAGTTTCACACAAAACTCAATGAAACCAGAGTGGAAAGAAAACATGAGAGCTAGTTCAGTCCTACTCCAAAATGGAAATGTTCTTACCTGCTAGATCTTTAAGTTGGTTGAGCGTTGGAATGATAGGTGGTGTTCTCTTTTGAAGGAAAAACAAAGCCATCATTGTTAGAGAGAAGTTTGTAATCCAGGGACCAGGAATGGAACTTGTGATGCCATGTACACGGGCCCAGCACCGTACAGTGAACACAAGAGCTCTTACTCGTGAGTCAAGGCTACCATATATATAAAGGAGTTCTGAACTTCTCATGGCAACTCTGTGAGACACAAGTCCAAGGAACAACGTGTAAATATTAAAGAGACTCACCAACTGTCAAATGTAACCATAACTCATGCTTCTCTAAGACCTAACAATTATAAAGAAAGAGGATCTTTTGTTCAAATTGTTGAATATGACGCAAGAGTAGGAGAGAACGTCCTAGACATTTTCAGATGAAGTTCCAGATGGCCTTATAATTAGAGACTTAACTACAGTGGAAGAGAAATACTACCAGGACGCTTTAGGAGTGGAATTTGCATTGTGTAAAATGCCCATAAAAAACAAATACAACATTAAATGGAGAAATAAAGCATCCCAGCGTCAGTCAATGAAGAATTAATTTTGAAAGTACAGACTTAAGTTAGACTCTTATGCTTATGAGTATCTTAATATACGGTAAATTGTCTAATACAAAACCAAATACAATCTGGAATTTCTTAGATAACCTTGGATGCACAGGGATACAATACAATGCATTCAAAAATCAAGTAAAATCCAAAGACCTTAATCTAAATGAGATCTACTAAGCCTCAGTGAGATCTACAAAACAAGCCACATTTGAAGAAAGTCAATTCAGCAGTTTTCAAATTACGAAGGTTTAAAGTGAAACATCCTCAAGTTTCTGACAACCCAGTGCAAAGTACTAATACCATAAGTGGCAGGTACGGGATACACAAGTTACTGTCTTCCAGCATTGCACATACTCCTCTAGATTACACAGCACCACCTCAAAAGCACAAACAAAACTTCCTAAAGTCTCAGTCAGATTTTGGGCATAGAAAAGCTACTTTTCTTTTAAAATTTAGACTGTGCTTAAGTGCTTTACACCATCTCCAATGTTCCATGCTGTTTTAGAACAAGCAAAAGTGCAGACAATTCCTCCTCCATCTGTATATGCACCAAAAGAGAGAGAGAAAAGAAGCTTTCTACATGCAAAACTCCTGAACCACATGTTCACAATCTTAGTTTGTTCCACAGCCTCACTGAGTGTACACTGCACACTAAACCAAAGCTCCGACTCAGATTTGAGGACACGCCCACCCACCATCCACACCCAAATCTTCGGTCAACAAGCACTTAGGACCTAAGTTCTAGTATCCTGCTAGTGGGGTGGGTCAGAGTGGCCTGCCATGACTAAGGTCTACGCCCTGTCATTGCAGCTTAAGACAGAAGGTCTGCGTAACACAGAATGGGTGTTACAATTACTTGACCTAGCTCCCAGCTGTACTAACCCCAAATTTACAATGCACTGTGGACACTCAAGCACAGGCTTGGAAAAGTCCACAAGCCCAAGTCCCACAGACCCAGGTTTACAATGCAGTGGGGACACACTTAGCATGTCAAAATTTCAATACAGACACACAGAGTACACGCAGTCAAGTTTAAATAAAAATTTCACTTCTGAGCCAAGAACAAGATTTAAAAAAATTCAAAAGAAATTTCTCTCAAGTTTATGTGCAATTAAAAAAAAAAGGAAGGAGGATTATGATCATGCTATAAAAAACAGATCAGTCTACATATATACATCAGTTAGCACATTCTCCCTTTTTTACATTGGTGACCACAAGTAGAATTTGCTACGAATTGGAGGAGCAGAGAAGGGTATATGTTTAACTCAGACTTAAACACGATAATGCAGCGAAATAATTAAGTTTTTGGCATACAAATTACAGTAGTAGGCAATTTTTAAGAACTTGTTTTCAGTTGCTCATAACTTGTCAGGCAGAAATTTTTCATGCCAGGCATATGCCTTAGGATACATTTTTGGGGAAAGTTTCAGCGAAAATGGTTCAGCCATTTCCCAGAACAGGACTAGGGAAAAACACAATGTTTTGCCTGTGTTAAAATTCACATTCCACTAAACAGCTCTAGTGCCTCTGTGCTTTGAAGATGGGACGTGAAATTTGGCAAGGGGGTTGCATTGTGTCAAGGATGGGCCTTTTTCTGATCCCATGAAGGATCACCCAAAGTTATAAACTTTTGAAATATCTGTTCGTGTACACTTAGTAGAGATTTGCAAAAAATTGGCAGCTAAATTCTCCAAATGTTCCATTGTCACTGGACATATTCCTGTGTTATATGGCTTTGGGCATGTACCTTTATACGCATAAGAGAGAACAGCAGCTCACAAGTCACAAGAAATGTAACTAAAACAAACAAGTGTGCAATGGACAACAGGAAATGGTAAAGAAACAGATTTCAGTTGGAAGCTCCCAAGAAGTTATTAGCTACAGTAAAACAGATACTAGTAAGCATACTTTTTTCTTTTACTAATAGATTTGTTTCATTGTAGATGACATTAAGTCTTGCACTTATCAAGAGAAGACAACCTTATCTGGTTCTACAACAATACTGCCCATACAGTACAGTTAAATTTTGGCCCATAGTCAGTGATTAAATGTAGTTCCTTGCTGTACTATTCTCTTCTTTCTCTCTTGTATAATCAATTTTATCACTAATGTACAAGATATCACAAATAAATACTGCCGGTGATGCAACAGTCTCAGGAAAAGTCAGAAAAGTAAAGAGGAGGAACACCAAAATTTATTACAGGCATAACTCAGGAGCTTCTACAGCACACCAGATCTTTCCCAACCCCTGATCAATAAAAACAAAACATTTAAGTGCTTCACTAGCATTCATGTGGCTATTTGGTACATGCAATCAAAAAATGAAAGCAAACCTAGGAAGAGAAGTGGTAGGCCAAAGGGCTATTTTTAAGAAATCTACTCCCCCTATTGGGCATCATCATGAAAGGCATCGAGTACAGAAACATCAAGTCTCAATTCTTTTCTCTTAAAAACAAAATTTTCTGTTTGCTGCTTAGGTGGCAATATATCTTGAATGATAGGCTAATAAATAATTTTGTGTTTGTCTGTGTTCAGTCCAAGAAAGACAACTTCAAATAACCTGAATCTGATCACTGAAACACAAATGAAGGAATATAAATTAACATTGGTATTATACAATTGCCTAGTCCTAAAAGCAACAGAGAATAATAAAAATAAAAAAATTAAAAAAAATGAAAACCCTACTATGTTCTTGATTTCATATCTATTTTATTATATTGTTTTGTATACGTCTATTATTAGTATTGAAAAGTTTTCATATTTTTCTAGTTTTAGAAAAAGTATTTATAATTTGTATTTTAATGCTAAATTTTAAAAAAACAGTCCTCAAAATTAGTCTTCAAAAGTTTTTTTTTTTTTAAGAGTTGTCAAATATAGTCCTACTTTAGACTCATATAGAAAAGGAAAAAAAACCTTATCAAATGTATCATTTTGTTTGATATACAGACACACAAACAGAAACCTATAATCGTAATTTTCGTTATAACTTTCTAACCTACATATTATTGTTCTATTTACATTTTTTAAAATGCTATTGCCATATCATTACCCATTGTTAGTTGTCAGGTCACACTGGAACTCCGTTGGTTGATGGGAAAATTTCACTATTGGACAGCGAGCATTGAGTATCTTTTGCACACTCACACAGCCAGGGCCAAAGTTGTCAATGCAATCACCAATCACAGAAAGGATTCTCTGTGATGCTATTCTTCGAGAAGGTACTCTCTTCATCAGATATTCCATATTAAAGGGACCTGTTTTCTAACACAAAACAGATGAAGGTAAATTACCAGTTCAGAAAATGATAAAAGATTCTGGGATACTTCTGAAAGACAACTGGAATTATTTGCAAAGAATGGTTGATGATTACAGATTTTAAAAAACATACATTGCAAGTTGTTTTTCAGACTCAATAAAAGAAAACATTTTAAAACATCACTTTATCTTTGCCTCTCTTACAGTCTTTCCAGATTAACAACTGGGAAATTAGAAATTCAATTGCTTAGAGAAATATATGAATGCTGTAATCTCAGTATTGCATACAATAAGTAGTACAGTCGTTTCCAAGATATTTTTTCAGTAATGTAAAAACAGAGAGGTTGAGATGAAGCACACTGTTTTAGTGACCTAATTAAATAAAAAACTAGAAACAAGAAGTACAACCAAGCCACAAAACATGTTATTTCCTCTCTTTTGACCAAGGTGATTGTTAGCTTGTAGCAACCACATTTGTGAGGTTCTTTGTTAAAGAACATTTCCTTTTAACTTTTGGAAAATCCCAGTTTCAGCACACTGGTTTATGATTATCTCATAATGCAGCCCAGCTTCTTGAAGACTATTAAATTCAGTATCTCAGAAAAGAAAGCTAATGTTCTATGTATTTTGTAGAGTCAGAACAACTCTCTATAGCAGTATTCTAACCATGCCAATGTGCATTTTCCTAGAATGTCTAGTTTAGGTTACAGTAATAAATTTTTATTCATATTTGTGAAATAACTGTTCTAGCATATTTTAAAAAAAATCTCAGGCCTTTTCTTCACTGCATGCTAACCTTATGCTCAGCCTGTTTCCCCTGCCCCCGCCCATATGGTATACCTTCACACATCCACGTCTGCCACAAGGCCACCACCTCACACCAAACTATAGAGCACACCATAAGGCAGCTTTTAATGACTGTTGCAACAATAAGGTTTAATGAAGTGAATACGTGCAGCTGAGGCACCCATAACAAATCAAGATATCATAATCCTCCACCACCTTCCCATAAACCCACTGGGCACCCCTCCTAAGCATTACTTTGCCATCTACCAGTGCTCTCACCCATGACTGGAAGTGGTCTACCTTCATATCCCTTTGCTCAGCAGGGCCGGCAACAGGGGGGTACAACGGGTACAGCTGTACCGGGCCCCGGACTTCAGGGGGGCCCCCTGAAGTCCGGGGCGGGTACACAGCTGTACCCCCTTGTCGCGGGGGCTGTGAGCAAGGCGCGGCTCCGGGAAGCCGCTGCAGCGCTCACCAGCCCCCTCCCACGGCCCCCAGCAGCCTCCCCCGGCCCCCTTTGCTTCTCCCGGTCGGCCATGCGGCCGCAGCGCATGCGGGGGTTGGGGCCCGCGGGAGGTAGGAGACCGGCGGGGGGGGGACGGGGACGGGCAGCGGGAGACCGGCGCGGGGCGGGAGACTGGCCGGGTGGGGGGGGAAGCCCGCGGGCGGCGGGAGACCGGCCGGGGGGGGCCCCCCGCGGGCGGCGGGAGACTGGCGGGGGGGGGGGGCCCGCGGGCGGCAGGAGACTGGCGGGGGGGGCGTACGATCTGCCGTACGGGGCCCCAAAATTCCTGTCGCCGGCCCTGTTGCTCAGCATCCATGATCCCACTCTATCTGCAGTTTCTCCATACTTGCCCACCTCTGGGGTTTGAAACAACAGAAGAGCACTCCTAAGCCTGTGTATCAGCCACCTGACCATATGAACACACAAATCTTGGTGCAGCTTTGGACTAAAGTGAGCAAAATCCACATGTAACACCAGAGGAAAAATATCACACTGTACAAAGGTGTATCTAAATAGTTGCTGGTTGATCATGAGATTGACCAGATGGGACAGCAGGACAAAGAGAAGATAAATGGGACACAAGATGAGCTGCTGGAAAACCAGAAATAAAAATAATAAATTTGGTCAGAGCCCCCAAAACCTGTCCATTTTATGATGTGTTGAGGACCCTCATGAGCAGAGGAAGCCCATTTCATCTTTAGAGCCAGTGTGGGAGGGAGTCTGGAACCTGCATGACTGAAGATACAACCCAGTCTCTCCTGGACAGCCAGCAAGGAGATGGAGCAAAGGAACTGGAGGAGGAAGGTGGCCTTAGCCTGGGAGACAACCTTGGCCCCGATTTACAAGAGTTGTTCCCTTATACATCCCAGGAAGTCACAACATGGTGGCGGCTTCCCAGGCAGAAGAAGCAATGAAGGACTCAGCATCTCAGGCCAGTAAGATGGAGGCTTTCATCTTTGTTATTATGCAGAATACTTTGATTTCAGTTAAGAGGGGATGTAGCACCATTATGCTTGAATATCCTCCACCCCATCCCTCTCTTCCAATCAAGCTAGTCAAAGTGCTGTACAGGCAAAGAAAAAGAATGAAAATTGGAACTCCACACAGTGGCTGAATGCAGCAGTTGGTTTGTTTTTTAAATGAAAAAATCCAATATTAAAGTTTAAAGATTCATGGACATATCCTGGCCAAAATATAAAATGCCATAAAATTGTATTCCAAGGCACTCACCACTATCCCAAACTATCTGCATGTTAATATCCCATGCCACCAATGCAGCTATTTATTATGGATAGGATTTTGGTCCATTCCTGGAGAGTAATTCGGTGCAGTTATAGGGTGGAAGAGACCAGCATCTTTCTGCTTCCTGACGCATTTTTCTAGGCTGCTCAATTCCCTGTCTCCACTGTTATTGCCATCAAGCCAGACAACCTAGAAAGGCCAGTGTCTGTGCTTCACTTTCTCCTTAGAGGATATAAACAGTGTAATTACCACACCTCTCCGTCTAAGCAAGCATGTTTATTCTTAAGAGGAAAACATTACATGGAAAATACGTTAAAAAGAGAGAACCTACAAGCTAAGAAGCTTACCAGAGGTCACCCCAACTCCAACCTCAGGCTCTGGCAGGTGTCAACTCTCCCAACTTTCCCTATGGATTGAGGCCCCCTTTTAAATGGAAGGTTCTGTCTGTTTGCTGAATCAGCAAGAAGGCTGTGAGTCCGTTTAAACTCAGGCTACTTTAGCCAAACGTCCTTTGTCTGTTGGTCTCTGGAGAATTCAGTTAGAACTAGTATATATGAATCTCTCTGAAGGTGTTACAACCTGAATAAATTTGCCTAATCAACCCTCACTGTTCATAATTCTTAAAAGAGCTGAGATTACCCCCCACCCCAATATATTACATACAATACCCAGCCCACAATTATACATAAATTGAATATAGTAAAATCCCCCCCAAAGATATTGCAGAAAACTGCCATGTGTCACAGAAATAAAAGAGGTAACAAAGTCCTGTGGCACCTTAAAGACTAACTATAAAGTATTGAAGCATAAGCTTTCATGGGCTAATACCCACTTCGTCGGATGCAAGCAGTGGAAGAAATAAAAGAGAATTTTTCACGCAGTAAAAATGTCAGGTAATCTTGGATATCCCTTGATAAACCTCCCTCTGCCCCTGTAGTAACTTGAAATCACTGTCCAGTCATTTATCAGTTCATCTGTCGCAAGACACAGATTTCTTTAGCATAAAAGCAGGACCTCATCCCTGTAATAACTGTTCTGCCTTCCATTCTGGTATCTGAAGCAACACATCTTGTAAGGATGAAGAGATTGCAATATACTCATCACTGCTGCCATGTCTTCCAGTAACAGACTCCCATTCTCCCCAAAATTGTTTTGGATAATCAGAAGATAAAATTAACTTGTTATTATTCTCCTGGAATAATTCCAGGCAGAAATTTGATGGCAGAATGAAACTGCAAAGGGAATAGTATTCTTTTGAGATAAAAATTGTTATTTTACATGTGGCTGCATAGACCGAATATAAAATTGGATGAATTAAAGGGCATGCAATATTTTTCCTCTGTATTTCAAGAACACATGCACAAGCATTGGACTCATTAAGGGATGGCCTGGCAACCAAGAGACCACCCTGTCAGTGATGTGACGGAGTCATTCGGATGGCTTAATAATGGAGGTGCACAGGCTCACTTTTTTAACATCCATGAATTTAAAAGGTGAAGAGAAAGGAATTTATTTCTCTAGTGTATGCACCAACACTACGTCTGAATACAAGGCAAAAGCCTAAATGCACCATGCAACCCCATTGTACTCACCACATAACTTGAATATGCAAGCACAAATGCCATCCCTTAGCCTTTACTGTAGCAGACCCTGTGGTAGCAAGCCATTCATTTTTGGCTGGCTACAAGTATGCCTCGAATTAGGACTGTTGGCAACCCAGTAAAGTGCTCTCATTTCAGTTCACTTATATTGTGAAGCATACAATATACCCCAATCACATGTACTTTGTTAAAAACTCTACAGTCCAAACAAGTCAGTAAGCAGTGCCATCTTCCCTTTAGTTGGCCAAAGGCACATTCCACTTCCAATCTGCATTTGCTCAGCATGTATTTAAACTGCCTCATTCTCTTGACACACATCAGAGCAGCAGACACCTTAAGTTGCCTAAAGTCACAGCTGGCATGGACACTTCACTAATTTTTTTTTTTTGGGGGGGGGGGAGGGTGCGCAGGGGGGAGATAACGTATCAGCTTGCTTAAGTTGAAACAGGCCAGATCTCTAGAACACCCTGGCATCATGAACCCAGCCACTGCATTGGATGTAGGTATCCATGGGTATGCCCTAGAGGTCCACAAGAGCCTGCATAATGATGTAGTATCGTTTCCTATTAATAAATTGCTTGCTTGAGATGGTGGATGGGTATATATGTCCCAATAAATTGCACGTCTGCAGTTCAGGAAGCCCATCTGTTCAAGCCCTGTAATTATTTCAGGAATATTTCCAATTTTGGCAAGCCTGGAGGACAGCACATCATTAATTGCCTTGCAAACTTCAATGGCCACTGAATTACCTGTAAATTTTCCAAACCCAAATGGATTGCTAACAGATCTGTATCTGTTTGAGGTTGTCAGTTTCCACAAGGTAAAGAACAACTCAATTCAGGACAGTTACCGGCTCTCATTCTCTCTCCAAGGGCAAGGTCCTCACACAGCTCCATGAATGTGTCTTCATGTGAAAGTTCTGGGCTCACCGCTGGTCACCTCATGTTTCCATCACAAAAAGGTCTCACCAGTGAATGCTTGTATTCCTGGCCCAGAAGCAGTGGTCTGAGTAGGTGTTATCTGCCATTACAAACAATACCCGCTCAGTTCACGCCTCCACGTCTAGATGGTTCTGTGGAATTGCTATTGCTATGCTACTTCTAACAGCAATTTGCTGCCTCTGTCTCCTCTAGCCTCAAAATAGCCTTTGAAACCCCTGCCAACATCCTCTGGTACCAGATGGTGCAGGAACATGAAAAAGAAACATTGCCTCCATAAAAAGCAGTAGTTCTAGACAGTGGTAATTAGGGATAGAAGGATCCATGTCTTTGGCCAGCACATAGCACACAACAGCAATTAGGTTACTGTCAGGAAATGAATTTCATGAGCCTAGACCATTCCATCCAACAATCCAAACAGTGAACTAGCAAGTTGCACACCACCACCCTGAGAATATGAGCACAGTGCGATAGTGAATTGTGGCAACATGAATTTCAATTTACAAGCTCAGACAGCTGTACTGTTTGTCACAGCCAGTGTGGATAAGAGGTGTGACAGCAATGTGCTATCACCACCAAGGTGGCTGCACAGCAGCAGGGCAGACTACTATGTGCTGACAAACACATGATTACTTACACCCTGGTTACATGCAGTGAAGACAAAGTTTCATACAACTTCCCTCTTTTGACACAGAATCATTACCTATGGACATTATTTGTTTGTATCTTCAGTCCACTTGTTGCTACTAATCTGACAATATTCTGTTTGAGCTCAATGAGAAAACCCCAAATGGCTTTCATAGCCTCACTGAGAATGTGTGTCAACACTGCCAACTAAAATAACAGCATTGCCAAAGGAAGTGGCTTTAGTATCTTGATCGAGAAGGGCTCCATTAAATGGCATCAGCAAACAATAGAGTGGGCTAGAAAAACAAGCACGATAACCTGTAGCTTTAATTTTATAATATAGAGTGGACAAAAATGAATTACTCTTGTTTTTAAATCTGATTTCCATTTAAATGGAACTCTTCTTTAAATTAAGTACATTGATAATCTATGTAATCTATAAAAATCATTTAAATTAGAAAAAATATTAGGCAGGACATGTTTGTGGCCAAAGTTTTAAAGAAAGTCAAACCATTGAACTGGTGGAAGTCAACGGAGAAGTACATGTAAACCAGCTTTTGACAGCCTTCTTGCAGGTGCAGAGACATCTTCCTAATTTCAGTTTACTCCACTAGTT
Organism: Sternotherus odoratus; assembly: GCA_032164245.1. Taxonomy (NCBI): domain Eukaryota; kingdom Metazoa; phylum Chordata; order Testudines; family Kinosternidae; genus Sternotherus; species Sternotherus odoratus. The sequence continues at coordinate 199,172,715 of JAVMKO010000002.1, read as the reverse complement.
CAGTTCAATGACTAGTTCATTAAAATTTAAGAAACCAAATGGTAGCTGAACTTGGAAAGGTTTTTTCCCCTCTTCCAATCTATGAATAAAAACGAACTGTGAGATGAGATCTACAGTTCTGAAATCCCGAAGGACATGGCAAACAGAAACAGTCAGTTCAATTCCCTAACTACATAACTTTTTTGTTTAATAAATCAGTTAGGTTTCTATCAAAATGTTTTTTGCATTTAACTTACTTTTTCCCCCTCATGTATTAAGCACATTTAACTGTTTAAATAAATGTGCATAGATACAGTCTATCCTCCTGGTTAGCAAGAATTAGTATCAGTTTAAATGTAAAGGCTACATTTAGTTGCAAATCAACATTTTTAATGATTACCAACTAATGAAGAAAACTTTTCTTTAGGAAAATAACTAAGTATAAATTCAAAACCAGATTTAAATAATTTAAAAATCAAGATTTCCTGCTTGCTGATTTAAAATCAATCCACCCTCTTACACTAAATTGCTAGATGCCAGCTGGACTGATTTACTAAAGAAAATCTAGAGCAAAACATCTCAGACCTGCTCACATCCTGGGTAATGGCTGACATAGATTTCAATAGAAGGAGGTTCACCTATGGAACACTCTTCTTTAGTTTAGCAGCTCAACTAACTAACAAAATATTTAGAGGGACTATAAATGTAAATTGCCAACATTCCAGTACATTCACTATATTCATTTGTATTGGCAGTCTTCTTCTCAATTTGTTCGGATTAGTAAATTAGTTGGTGCAGTAACGTAAATTATACAAACCCAGTACCAGAATAACTTCCCCAAATGCCACAGGTAAGTGCTAATAATTTGGAAAAATAAGAATTACTTATTCACATACTTCCATGTGGCAGTGAAATACAGTAGCATATGTCTGAAGTGGGTCACAAAGAAAGGCTGGAGAGCTGAAGTGAGGGGGTCAATAGACAGACTGTGGCCTGATCTACACTAGAAAGTTATGTTGATCCAGCTATGTCACTCAGGGATATGAAAAATACTCATCCCTAAGTGACATAGTTAAGCTCACCTAACCCCCAGAGTAGACAGCTCTAGGTTGACAGAAGAATTGTTCCGTCAACCCAACTATAGCAACAGGAGAACCCTCTTCACTGTAGTGAGTGTCTGCACTGAAGCAATACAGTGGCCTTGCTGTAGCAATTTAAGTGTAAACACAGTCCTAGTCTTATAGACAAAATATGGTATCCTAAAAAGGTGCTACAAGTATTCCTTGTTTTCTTTACTAGAAACTTAGGACTCGCATGGAAAATTCAACAATTTTATATTAAGTTTTTAATCCTCCATGCTCCAAATGATCAGAAAAAAATTCGGTGCGTCTTATTTTAAACGAGACAAGTTCAGTTTGGGGGTTTAAAATATAAACTTCTATTCTAAGGCTACGTCTACACTACCCACCGGATCAGTGGGCAGTGACTCATCTATTGGGGATTGATTTACTGCATCTAGTGTAGACACGATAAATCGATCCCCGAACTCGCTCCCTATCGACTCCTGTACGCCACCTTGGCGAGAGGCAGAAGCAAAGTCAACCAGGGAGCGGCAGTGGTCGACTCGCCACCATGTGGACGGCCAATTAAGTCAACCTAAGAAACACTGACGAGCTATGCGATTCGCATAGCTGAAGTTGTGTATCTTAGGTCAACACCCCTCTACACCCCCAAGTGTAGACCAGGCCTCAGGCCTAAGGATTTTGTCCTCGTGTTTGTCACTATGGCATCTAAATGCCTCAGTATTAACTACGGAGTACAGTTGCTGTACAGTAGAGTGAACAGCACTGAGGACACTACAGTTTACTTCTCGCCATGATGAGAAAAAACTCACTTTAGTCTTACTCTGTTTCCACATCACAGTTGTTAATTCATTAAAGGTCTCTAGCTCTGTACACCCCCCAAAAAAACACCAAATCCTCTTAGACTCCTGTGAAAGACTATCAGAAATCTTTCAAAAACCTAAGTATAGTGTATCCACTGTTTTACTTGTATCTCTATGTGGTTAAATCTATTAAAGAATTCCTACAAGTTAGAGACATGCAGTTTACCCTTACCAGTCTAGTAGGGCTCCTCACATTTTCATCCAGGTCCAAACACATGTCTAAATCACATCCTAATTTGCCAAAGGTGTTCACCGAGGAGCCAAATGGCTTCACTGTGCACTCTGGGTAAAATGCACATGCAATTTCCTGAATCAGAGAACAGGTTAGAAACCGCAGCTTAGTGTTCTCCTCTGTTAGCTGATACTCATCCATTAGGGTGTACAACTGATTATTTACCTGAAGAAAAAACAAACATCAAAATATTAGTTCCATTTTCTTATTTGCTTAGCATCCAGTCTTTCTGACCTAATTTAATACCCCCCTCGGAGGCTATTTCTTCTACTCCTTAAAATTAAGGTCAGTGGTATGTCACTCCTATAGAAGTAAACAAAATATTTACAAACTAGCAAAAATACCCGGCGTTGCTCGGGGTATTTGTAATTGGAAACTGGGATGTAAAAAGACTACAATGTTTTTTATTAATACAAATTTTGTTCAGAAGTCTCATTTTGTCGAATTAATTTCATTCTCTTGCATTTAGATGTGGGGGGGAGGGGGGAGAGAGCTGAGCGAGTGCGGGGGCTGTTGGAGGGGAAGAGGGGGTGAGATTTTAAAAATTTTCTATTCTTACTTGAGGGCGTAGAGAGCTGAGCGACTGCGGGGTCCGTTGGAGGGTGGGAGGGGGGAGAGAGCTGAGCGAGTGCGGGGGCTGTTGGAGGGGGGGGAGGGGGAGAGAGCTGAGCGAGTGTGGGGGTCCGTTGGGAGGGGGGTATTATTACATCATAACTATGTCACAGAGAACAGCAGGTGTTAACCTGCTGCTCAGCTGATGTTAATGGGCTTTAAAGAATTTCACTCCTAGGGGGTGTAAGAGGTGAGATTTGAAAAAAATTCGATTCTTACTCTGATTAGGACCCTAAAGCCTATAACTGTACCAAATTTCAAGTCTCTAGCTCAAACGGTGTGGAAGGAGTAAGGGAACATACATACACACACCATTTGACTTTTATATATATAGATAGATTAAGATGTCCTCTACAGCAGTGGTCCCCAACCCCCGGGCCGCGGACCGGTACCGGTCCGTGGATCATTTGTTACCGGGCCGCGGCCGCCTTCACTGCAGCAGCGCCGCGGGACACTCAGCGCCGCGGGGCACTTCCCGCCCTTGTATGTCCACTGAAACACTGAAAAGCCGCCGCCGTGATAGCTTCCTCATCGGAGCTAATGTATTCGGTGGCTTTTCGGCGGACATACAAGGGTCCGCCGCGCCGAGGGAAAAAAAAACGGGTTGCGCCACGCCGTGGAAAAGAGGTCGCGCTGCGCCCCGGGCCGCAGAAAAATTTTAAAAGCGTTGACCGGTCCGCGGTCATACAAAGGTTGGGGACCACTGCTCTACAGCTTTAGACACCAGTTCCTTCATTTCAGAAACCACCATCAACACATTTATAGGTATTATTGAGGATTCTCCCTTATGGAGCAGCAAAGTAAAACCCGAAGAAAAAAAAAGAAAATAGATAGATCCAAAGAAAACATGAACAGTGTTGTCCATGATACACAGCATTTTGACTCTTATCAGATACCTACGTATTCAAGATAAATGATGCAAATGCATCCTGAATGCCCCAATTCCCAAGCTATTCAACTCACCACTGGGGAGTTAATCTAGGTCTAGCCCGGAATATCTCTCCTATGTGGTTGCAATTTGGTAATATCTTTCCCCCCCAAAAAAGTATTTTCGTTTTGAAGTAGTAATGGAATGTGCCCCTCACCTCCACAGATCCCTTCATCTTATCAAGCCATCCAGTCCATTACTGGCACAATTTCCTACTGCGGGAGAGGGCCCCCATTTCTGTTCAGTCATCTGCAGTGGGTGCCATTAGCCCAGCTCTGAAAGGTATTTCAAATATCTTTGCACTGACAGCAGTAGTACATCAAAGAGTGTGCAGGGACAGCCCGTGCAGAGTTCGGGAGTACATATGAAATTCACAGGTAAATAAGAGGTGAGTGAAGAAAGGTAGAGCGATACATTCCTCAGCTGGAGAACAACACTAGTAGGATTCCATAATTCTCTCAGACATTAACATTGTAAGTTATGTCTTCCTTAGCATATGGCTAAGGCTTTCCTCTCTGGAGCTTTCCGTGCATACTCATTGCTCACCACCGTTCAGGAATCTAATCATCATATATGAACCAAGGTGGGCAGTCACTGGGCAAGATTAGTCTCAGTTACAGCACTGTATATCCAAAGTAACTCTGCACAAGTCAATGGAGTTAGTTTGGATTTACACTCTTACATACATATAAATCCTGAGTAACTCCATTGGCCGGCCTGCCTGCATTCCTGGGATGAGGTAATACAGAATGCTTAATCAGAAATTCTGCTGCTCCTAGACAGGGAACAGTTCCCCTCTCAACAATTTTCCTCTGTGGAGTCCTAAGTCTGGCTTGTTCAGTACATATATGTATTTTAGTTTAAAAAAATAAAGTGGATATAAGAGGTATATTTTATTTATAGCCTGGGAACCTGGTCCCATACTCCAAGAGCCCTCACTCCTATTACGTTCAACAGAAGCTTTATTTAGTTAGTAACAAATAAAGAGCAAAAAACCCTTGCTCTGGACTGAAGACTCAAAACAAGTAAATATTAATGTACTGTAAGGGCTTGTCTTCACTTGAGCCGGCAGGGATCGATCTTTTGGTGATTGATTTATCGCGTCTCGTTAAGACGCGATAAATCGACCACCAGCGGCTCCCCCGTTGACTCTGGAAGTCCAGCTCGTGAAGAGGCGCAAGCTGGAGTCGTCGGGGGACCGCGCCGCCGACCGCCACCGCTGTGAGGATGGGAGGTAAGTCGGCTGTAGAGACGTCAATTTCAGCTACGTTATTAACGTGAAATTGCGTACCTACAGTTGATTTCCCCCCCTAGTGGAGACCAGCCCTAAGACTTTCAGAAACAATTCCCACCCCCACCCCCCAAAAAAAAAAAGATAGTGAAATTGTACAAGTCCTCTATGTTCCTGTCTTAGCCTGATATGTTACATTACTCAGACATTACACTTCAAGGTATCAGCCCTACTCTCACAGTAGTTTACTTAAACATGCACCTCCCTCTCCCTTCCACCTCTTTCTACTTTTCTTCTACTTTTCAAAGCTTAGAAATATCTGAACTGTCAAGTCTTTCTTGTTTTTACTAACGGATTCAACTATGGGCTTAGAAATCTCAAACCTCAAGTGAAGGAGTGGAAATAGTGGAAATAAATATTAGTTTGTTGAAGAGTCAACTGTTTAATACAAACAGGTGTTTAAAAAGATTTGCAAGACTGAACAGTAGACCATCTTGTTCAGAGACTGCTTTCATACATACACACTAATAGTCATAGCAACTAAAGTAACCACTTGACATATTTATTTCAATTTACAAAATGCATTCATCCAAGGTAATCCTCTAATAGCTCAGATAAATATTTCTGATCAGTGGAATTAACTTGTAAAATCCCAAAAGAATCTTTAGATAATTACACATTTCCATACACAACATTGAAAAAAAGTAACCTTAAGAGAGCTATAGCCATAGACTTACACTGTGAGCCCTACAAAGCTTCTGAACAAGATCATTGAGTAGAATGGCGGATTGCTTATGATAGTGAACTGGTGCCTGATCAGCAGCTTGAGGTGATGGGTTTTTCAACGTTAAAGTAAAAAGTCTAGATTTAAATGGAACAGCATATTCCTCGTCAATGCCTGGTGTTTGGAGAACATCCTGTAGTGAAGCTATGCCATCTTTTTCAGAAAATTCTACCACAGCGTAGGTACCCTAAAAGCATTAACAAGTGAAGAGACATGGTAAAATAGCAGGCACAAGGCATAAACAATTACACTGATATTACTATTGCAACAGTAATCATAGCTGTCTAGATACAATATGATTTTTAGCCTCTACATTTCAGCACCTTTATACCCTTTCACAAGCTGTCAATAAGAGAATTTTAAAATGTATACGATTTGGCATAATGAGCACATTTCTGCATTAGAAAGTAATCAAACTAATGAAAATATGTATTTCCACTACCGCTAGCCTTAGAAAGTGAATGGAGTACAAATGTTCTGCTGTTAGGAAAGGAGACTGAGTGGTATGAAAGTTATTGATAGAGCTTTAGCACATTTTTTGGATGGGGCTATCTTCAACTCACTCTGGGTGTCGCTATTCAACTAAAAGAAACAAATCTTGACTGAAAAATTTAGAAATAGAAATAAAAATTCGTAATTTACTTAACATCTTTTAAAATTTAACAAACATGAAAAGAAACACACACAAGTAATTCGTCAGAGAAAGACGCCCAACTTTTGAGGAAGACATGAAAACTAATTTCTTTTTGCCCAAATCCAGCTTTTAACAAAATATTTTAATTTAAAATACTCCAAGTACGTACATAGCTTTCATAAAAGTAGTGACTGTTAATTTTTCCATGATGGGACAAATACTTGAGAAATTTTCTCTCGCTCATCTTGGCTGGGCAGTTAATTAAAACAGTCCGTTGTGCTTGCTCTAGCCTTTCTGCTTGCACCTCACGAAATGTCTTCTTTTGAAGACTGCCTTTAGAATCTGTGGGAGGGGGTAGAAAAAAATTCTTCATAAAAATGTAGGTTTGATATAGATTTTGGTAGCTTGATGTTAAGAAACCTACAGAACTCAATTTTAAGAAACAAAGTTATTATATATTAATTATATATATAAATATATATTAAATTATATATTAAAATGTAAGCAGATATAGTTTAAGTCCTGATTAGACACTCTGAAACAGAGAGGTTCTCCCCCTCACATCAATTTCTCGACATCTCCCTACTGTTTTACTTGTTCACCTCTAGTTTTTCCTTCTCCTCCTATATGTGCACTCCAAAGAGGTTTGTACTGGTGTCCTTTTTCAGCACACAGTATTTCTCCAATGGCAGTGACAGAAGCCACAGTGAAACTGGGAACAAAAAGGACCAACAACCCCCCCCACACACACACACACCAAAAAAACAACAACAACCAACAAACAGAAAACCCAGGAGTGCTATATGAAAGTGTAAGTTCAATTCTTCCACAATTTTACTAAAGTAAGATAAGGGGGAAACCAAGAACAATGAATTCCCATCCCACAGAAAATGTATTTCTATAGTGAACCTGTTATATTGACATTAATGACTGGCTTGCTAATTTTCTATGTAAAACATCTACTTAAACTAAGACAGAGCATATTACAGTTGAGAGCAGTTGTGATATAAATACACAACAATCAGATATCAAGAATCAGAGAGATAACCGCGTTAGTCTGGAATTGCAGAAGTGACAAAGAGTCCTATGGCACCTTAAAGACTAACTAAAGTATTGAAGCATAAGCTTTTATGGGCTAATACTCACTTAGTGACAGATTCTTCAACCCAGACCAGTGCCTCTTGTCCTTCCTTGATCATAAATCTTTATTCAGAATACCCAACAGAACTGGGTCTGGAAACCCATGCCAACTCCCCCTTCATACTCTGCACTACATCTATGGGCTGGTCTTCGCTACCTGCCGGATCGGCGATCGATTTCTCACGTCTTGTGAAGACACGAGAAATCGATCGCTCGCGCCGCCCCCGTCGACTCCAGAGCTCCAACCTGCCTGGAGGCGCAAGCTGGAGTCAACAGGGGAGCGCGCCGCCACCTGCCGCCGCCGTGAGGATGGCAGGTAAGTTGGCTGCAGATACACAAACTTCAGCTACGTGATTCACGTAGCTGAAGTTGCGTATCTGCCATCGATTCCCCCCCCCCCGGTAGTGAAGATCAGCCCTTAGTGTAGTCATCGCATCTCACTTTTTCTGACATGCCCCAACTATTTCTCTTTTTCCCCCTTTGTTTTTTCCTTTTCTGTCTTTTTTTCAGTTTTGCTTTCTGCTTTTTATTCTCTCCCCTTCCTTCTCCCACCAATTTTCTCGCTCTCATTTCCCAACTACGTTCTTTATGCTTATTTTTCTCCCCCACCCTTTTATCTGTTGCAGGTTCTGTCACCCTACCCTAGTAGCTGACACTAGATCAGTGGTTCTCAACCTATTTACCTTTGTGGGCCACATATGCAGCTCTGTGTGTCGTGTGGGACTCATTCACACAATGTCTATACTATGTGTATGGACCTGAGGATGATGCGTGGGCTGCAGCCTGTGTGCTGATTGGGATGGCTGCAGGCTGGAACCACTGCACTAGGGAATACTGCTCCTTGCATGCTCATGTCTGTGTCTGTTGTACAGAGTTAGCAAACGACAGTGCTATTTAGTGTCACCTGAAGAGGAGCTGGTGGGAGAACACAGAAAGTGGATGAGTTGCTGCCCCTATCTGCAGCACTGAAGCTGGGTTTCTGAACAAATTATCAGGTTTATACAGTAGCAAATTGATACTGAACTTTCACAGTAATGATTAATATTTGTTGTGCAAACATGTCAAATATGATCACTGTCTATTCTAAGTGAGGCTTGCTAAAGCTATTCCTAGTAGGAACTTTTATTTGTTTATTTTCAACATATGAATCATCTCTTTTGAGAATCCCAGAGATTCCATGAACTCAACTTTCAATGATTCCTGAACAATTTTCTAGGAGTAACTGGCAGCACTCTATGAAGAATCATATTGACCCTTTTTCAGTCTTTTGTATTTAAACTTAAAAAAAAAACCCACCTTTACACAAGTTCAACTGATATGCTTAATAAGAAAAAGGTCTATCTTGGAAAAAAACTAGCCACAAGATACTAAAAATAGCATATTTCAGTTTTAAAACTTTTGTTTCTTAACACGACTATTCAGGGGGAAAAGTCAAGATAAGATGTATTCACATGGCTTGTTTCTGGTTTGCAGAGATTAGATTTAAATATTTTAACTTGCATGGTATGCTAGGCAAAAGCTATTAAAATATAAACAGATACAGTTTAAATTCAGATTAGACCTAGTCTGAAATAGAACACTGGAATTTCTAACAAGGATAGTAACACGTGACAATGCTTTTCAAAACTAGAGCTTAGTACTGCATCTTCCCTGGACACATATGCCCCCGACCCACTTATTCTCCCTTGATCTTAGTGATGCATATTCAGGAACTGGTATATGGTGGACAGTGACACCTCTGCCATATTCTAACACAGTGGTGCCCAGAATGCAGCCCACTGATTGGAAATAAGATGTAAAACGTTTAACAATGAGAATAATCAACCACTGGAACAATTAGCCAAATGTCATGGTGGATTCTGTATCACCAGGATTTTTTAAATTAACATTAGATTTTTTTAAATGATATGCTCTAGGAATGATTTGGCTTGTGTTAAGCAAGTCGGCCTAAATGAGCACAGTGGTCCCCTCTGGCCTTGGACTCTATGAACTCTGCACCGTGGTCTCATTTCACACGGCGTGCGGCTCCTGCAGGACAGGTGCACCCCGCAGCCGGAGGGAAGCCACTAGCTCCTGGACCATCTGCAGGCCACCTGCTCCCGACGGTAGCTCGGAGCTAGGCTGCATCCCGCCCGGTTTGTACACAAGCTGCCAGCGCAGCCCCTCCCCGCCCTAACCCGAGCCACGGGGGCTGGCAAATGATTCCCGCCAGGCCGGCTCTTGCGCGGCAGGCGAGCCGCGGCGGAGCGGACACAGCCGCTCCCCAAAGGACCCGGGTCACCGCCCGGTGCGCTCCAACCGCGGGGCTCCCCGATCTGCTGGGGCAGGACAGCCCGGCCTCGGGGCTGCGGTCACACCCCTGGCCCCCAGACTGACCCCGGCGCCCCGCACCCCAGCCGGGCCGGCCCCCAGCCCGGCCCTGTCCCGACACAGAAGCCTCCTCACCTGCCTCCTCTCCGCCAGGGGCCTCCTGCGCGGCGGCCCCCGTGGAGCCGAGCCGGACCTGGCTGAGGCGCGGCCCCCCCGGAGCGCGGCGCGCCTGGCCGATCCCCAGCACGGGGAAGCGCAGCCGGCACCGCAGCACCAGCTGCACCCGGGCCGCCATGATCGGAACGCGAGGCGCGGGTCAGGGGGAGCCAACGTGCGCAGGCGCGAACTTGCGCGCTGTACGGAGCGGCCCGAGAGTCAAATTTCGCACCTCGTTCTGCTTCGTGACCGCCGCCGCCCAGAGTCCAGCCTCCCCTGGAGCCAAGGGGAGCCTCCGCCCGGGCTCGGCGGGATCCGATCCTCCCGCGGGCTGGGGGCGCTGCTCGCCCGGGCGTTCAGCACCCCGCAGGCGGGATCCCCCGGCGCTCGCTCCGCATTGGGTGGTGTAGCGCGCGCCCAATGGCAACGGGCCGCCCCTCCCGCTTCGTGCACGGCGCAAGAGAAGGCTCCAGACCGTCCTGCAAAGAGCAGCCCACGTGCTAATCCTCCCGTGGGCAGCGGGGAGCGCAGCATGCGACCGCCTCGTGTCTCCACCGTGCTCACGGGCTCCTCCTTCCCGGGACGAAAAAGCAAAGGCAGGTGTGAGACCGACGCCGGAGAGGAAGGGGACGAGCCGGGCAACGGTTTGGGGAAGCAGCCAGGCTGGGGGACGGTGCAGTCAGGCCCCCCGTTGTGGGTGCGGTAGATATTGATAAGGCGAAGCAAAATGCTGCATGTTTGTTGATGTGAACACACACCATGAGCTACTGCAGTAAAGTCAGTATGCAGACTGTACTTTTATCGCAGTACAGATATGACCGCATGACTACCTTTCTGGGTGGTATAACCGTCCCCTTCCATGGAGATGTACCCATCCTGAAACGTGACAGCTATTCATTTCCCTTAGTTCCATCTTTTAGAGGCCTCTTTGGAGGGCTTATTTGGTCCTGCACAGATGTATGCAGTTAAGCATATGAGTAGCTGTAGGATAAGAAACTTAGGATAAGGGATAGAAGCGTGTGACGTTGAGCAAGTTACACCGCCAGTCTCGTTCTCAGTTACCCTATCTGCAAATGGAAATATCATTTTGTATAGTACCTTGAAATTTATGGATGAACGTTCATATCGGTGTAAAGAATTATTTTGTAATCGTAGCCTTGGTTTTAGGGTGACATGGGATGGAGGGAAGATCATCTTTCAAAGATTACTTCTAGAATTATTACATGTGACAGGAACATTTCAATTTACTCCACCTATATGTAGCAACTGTGTGTTTTTCCTCTGGAATACTATGACGCATTCCTCATAAATTCCCTGAGGTGATTAAGAGGAAAACTCCTCCTCTTCTTCCTGTGAGGCTGGTCTAAAAGAAAAATGATCTAATTAAAATTAATTGTGGGTACAAGAAAACTAACAACCCCACGAGGTTCCTGAAGAATAGCTAAGGTCCAGCTGTATGATAGCTGGTACATATTCCACCACAAAAACTGTGTTCTTCAAACTCATCCTCACAACTCCACCCTTTCCTGTACCCCAGCTCTCGCTTCTTAGAGCAGTAATTTTCAACCTTTTCAGATTACTGTACCACTTTCAGGAGTCAGATTTGGCTTGCGTACCCCCAAGTTTCACCTCACTTAAAAACTACTTACTTACTAAATCAGACATAAAAATACAAAAGTAGCATAGGCACTGACTGTGGGTGCTCCGGGGCTGGAGCACCCACGGGGAAAAATTGGTGGGGGCAGCTCCCTCCCCCTAGCTCACCTGTGCTCTGCCTCCTCCCCTGAGCGGGCTGCAGCATCCTGCTTTTCCTCCCTCCCTCCCAGTGCTTGCGCAGCGGAACAGCTGTTTCACGGGCAAGCCAGGGAGGCGGGGGAACATGGCATGCTTGGGGGGGGGGGGAATTTGGGGAGAAGTCCAATAGGTACAGGGAGGGATGGAGTTTGGGCGGGGACTTTGAGGCAGGGGTGGAGGCAAGGCAGGGCAGTGGGTGCAAGCAGCCATTGGGGCCGACAAAAGTTGGTGTCTGTGAAAAGTGGCACAGCACACTGAAAAATTGCTGATTTTCTCTTTTATTTTTACAATATAATTATAAAATAAATCAACTGGAACATAAATATTGTACTGTACCTACATTGCAGTGTATAGTAAATAGAGCATTATAAACATGTCGTACGAAATTTGAGTTTGTACTGACTTCACTAGTGCTTTTTATGTAGCTTGTTGTAAAACTAGGCACTATATAGATGAGTTGATGTACCCCCTGAAAGACCTCTTTGTGCTCCAGAGGTATGTGTACCCCTGGTAGAGAATCACTGTCTCAGAGGACACTTAAGTGTTGCAGGAAGTGGTTTAGGTTCTCACTAGGTGGCAGTCTGTAATTCTGGAGGATGTCTCTTCCCTCTAACTAACCAAGTGCTAATTTACTGGAACAAAGTGTTTGATGGAGCTCTTGCCTTTTGGATACATAGACAACTGGTGCCTCCTGGTAAAGTGGGGGGGGGCACAATGTAAAAGTGGGGAACATATACCCCTCCCCACACACACACATGTGCCGCCTCCTGGAGGAACTTCCAGCCCCACCTCCCTGGGCCAGGGGGTGGGAGGTGGTAAAGGAGGTGCAGCAGAAGGACAGAGCCCTTCCCACCACCTCCCCCCCTGCAGGCTGAGCAGAAATCTGGGGGGAGGGCACTTGATGGTGCATGGCCCCTCTCCACATTGTGTATGTTTGGATGAGATGTAAAACTAGTCCTGAAGGTTTGTGGTGATTCCAACTCTGGTGACACTTTCCAAGAGTAAATGTTGTTCACCTCAGGGCCTCCACCAAATTTGAAGTTATTTACACTGCCTGCCTAAATCCTCCAGCAGCTTCAGCTAAAGAGGGTAGTTACTTCCTGCTCTAAATAAGACGAGGAAGACTCTGTAGCACCTTAGAGACTAACCTATTTCAGTATAAACTTTCGTGGGCTATAGCCCACTTCATCAGATGCATAGAATGGAACAGAAGTAAGATGTATTTATATATTTATGCTGAAATAAACTGGTTAGTCTCGAAGGTGCTACAAAGTCTTCCTCGTCTTATTTACGGATACAGACTAACACGGCTGCTAATCTTATTTCTGCTCTAAGTGCGCTTGTGCTGCTGTTAAACAGCCACTGGGGACTGCATTTCAGTGCTAAGCGAACTGGTTGCCAACTCTCATGATTCTGTCGTGAGTCTCATGATAATTATTGTTTTCCTTAAAGCAAGTCAAGTGGATATGTGATGATTTCACCCTTCATTCTTAAAGAGAAACTAAGTTTCCAGCCCTCGTGGCTGTGGAGAAAGCTTTAAAATGTGACTCCGGTGCACCCTAAAGACTCAGCAAGCAGAAGGCAAATAAAATGAACCACAGATCTGTTATTTTAAAGTCAATCTCATGATTTTTGGTGTGCCTGGTCATGACGTTTGGACCTTTGGGGCTGGCAATACTGGGTGCCTCTCATATGGGATCATGAGACTAGGCTGGAGTTCTGCGTGCTAAGAGGGCTGGAGAGGAGTGGCTGGGTTATGCTGTTCAGGCTGTGCAGACCTAAATACCCCCCCCCCAGGCTGGAGCAGGCCTGGCCTATTTGGTCCCCAGGTATGTAATATGATGGATCCCCAAAAGGCCTCCCCCGCTTTGTTTGTATCACAAGGGGAAGGGCGTTGCGAAATGGTCAGGCCGGCGGCAGGGCAGCTGGGCGGGGACTTCTGGTAACTGGGTCAGCAAAAGCCAAGAACAAGCTGCACTTTCCGCTGTGGAGTGCGGATGGGGGGGGGGGGGGGGGGAAGGATGACCAGAGAGCAAATGTGAAAAATCGGGACGGGGTGGGGGATAATAGGACCCTATATAAGAAAAAGACCCAAAATTAGGACTGTCCCTATAAAATCAGGACATCTGGTTACCCTAAGAAGTGGAGTAGCTCACTTCACTTTCACACCCAACAACTAGCCTCCTTCCTTCTCCCTTGCATTGCAGCTGGCTGGGGCGTCCCATCGGTTCCCTTGCATTGCACTGGGGTGAGACTACAGCCCCCCCCCCCCCCCCATCAGCTCCCTTACATTGCACCAGGCCTGAAAATATATTCTCTCCCCCCCCCCCCTCCCTTGCATCGCATCGCATCGCATGGGGGGAGGGGTTGCACTACACTGGGGTGGGAGTCAGGAATAAGCTCCCCACCGGGCTGAGGGTCAGGAAAAGACACTCCCCACCCATTAGCTCTCTTGCCTTGCACGCGGTGAGGTGCGGGAAATACCCCCCTCCTCCCCTCTCTTGCCTTGCACGCGGTGAGGTGCGGGAAATACCCCCCTCCCCCCCCTCTTGCATTGCACGGGCCGGGGTCAGGCACCCCCCTCTCCCGGTAGCTCGGGGGTCGGGACGAAGGTCTTTTCGGGTTGCTCTACCCCCCTTTGCACGTTAGACAGCGGGAGGGGACGGCGGACTCTGGTGCTGCGGCCCCTGCATTGCCCAGAAGGAGCAGCGCGGTGGCTCCGCGGACCCCTCCACCCCCCGGGGCTAGGACAGCCCCTTCCCCGGCAGAGCGCAGGTGGGAGGCGGCGGATTTTCCGCGGGTTTCCCAACGCGCCCGCCTTTCTCTTTCGGGTTCCGGCGCGTGAAATCGAAACTCTCGCTGGGCCGGGCCCTCCCCGCGGCTGTCACCGCCCCCGGGGCGGCTGCTCGGGCTCCCGGAGTCACCGGCTCTTCCGCCTCTCGCGGAGTCGCCAGCTGGAGCTCCGCGCTGCCGATGCTCCCGCCCGGCGCCCCGCTCCCTGGAGTCCTGCCTCCCGCGGGGACGCGTAGCAGCAGGTGAGCGGGGCTGGGCGATGGAGCCTCTCGTTTCAGGGGCCCTGGTCGCCCCATAGCGACCCCCATGGCGAGGGCACCTGCCCCGGGTTAGGGGCTGTAACTGCTCCTGGGGTGGGCGTCCCTGTATACCGCCCTCCAAACCCACCTGGGCCAGGGGCTGCTCTGGAGAGGAGACGGGGGTGTCCCAGACTGCGGATTGCTGGAGCGGCCATCTCCGCCTGTGGGATCTCATTTGGTCCAACCAGGGTGACCAGATCGCAAGAGCGAAATATCAGGACACACTGGGGGGGGGGAGGGGGGCGAGCAGTGGGGAAGGAAGGGGCGGGGGCAGAGCAACAGGGGCAAGGATATTTTGTGCCCTAGGCAAAATTTTTACCTTGCACCCCCCGCTCCCCTTTCCCCAGACCATTGATTATTATACATTTTTAAAATGAATATTGCATAATGTAATGTAGCATGGGGCAGAGGGGTGGGGTGGGGCTCTGGATGGGGCTGGAGATGAGGGGTTTGGGGTGCTGGAGGGACTCAGAGCTTGGGTAGAGGGTTGGGGTGCAGTGGGGGATATGCTCTGGCTAGGGGTGTGGGCTCTGGGGTGGGACAGCGCTGGGGATGTGTTTGGGACAGTGCAGGCAGGCTGCTCTGGGACTGGGGCCAGAGAGGAGGACTCCCCCCAGCCCTTTCCCTGCCAGCAGCAGCAAGCTCTGGGGCAGAGCCCCCCCCCCCCCTTTCCTGCTCCCCCAGCAGCAAACTCACCCAGCTCACTGGCAGCAGAAGATGGCAGGCACTAGGACCCTGCGGTGGTAGTTGCTGAAGGGAGGAGAAGGGACGCTCCTGGCTGCTCTGGGGGCCATGGAAAGTGTAAGGGGAGGCTGGGGGACCTTTGGGGGAGGAGCGGGGTGGCCAGAGCCAGGTTGCGAGGGGGGGCTCTCTGTCCCCCCTTCCCTCTGCCGGCCAGAACTGGCTGCAAGCCGGCCGCAGCAGCAGCTCTCCTCCCCCTGCCCATACAGCGTGTGCTGCTCTCTGCCTGGCCCTGGGGCAGTGGGGGGCGAGCCCTGTGCTCCTGCCGGCGCCGGGCTCTTCTGAAGGTCCCGAAATCGAGACAAAATAGGTGTCAGTTGGGACGCGGGACAACTGCCTAAAAATCGGGACTGTCCCGATAAAATCGGGACGTCTGGTCACCCTAGGTCCAACATAGTTTGCAAGTGAATCAGTATTGGTTGTAAAATGCTTTGGGAGCTTGGGGGGGAGGAAGGGGGGAGAAGCGAGCCCACGAAAGCTCATGATCCCTAAAAAAGATCTGTTACTTGAGCCGGCAGGGATCCATCTTTTGGTGATCGATTTATCGCGTCTCGTTAAGATGCAATAAATCGACCACCAGCGGCTCCCCCGTCGACTCTGGAAGTCCAGCTCGTGAAGAGGCGCAAGCTGGAGTCCACGGGGGACCGCGCCGCCGACCGCCACCGCCGACCGCCACCGCCGTGAGGATGGGAGGTAAGTCGGCTGTAGAGACGTCGATGAAATTGCGTATCTACAGTCGATTTCCCCCCCTAGTGGAGACCAGTCTGTAAGGTGCTACAAGATTCGTTGTCGCTTCTGCACAAGATGTTCACTGTTCTGGAGTGGGATGCTCCTCCCTGTTGAGGAGAAATGTTGCTTGGAAATGTGTCAAACAGGAGTTGTGGTAAGGAGGGAGAATGGCTGGAGTATTTGCTTTTTCCCCGTGGCACTTTTGATGGGTTTTAATGACGCACACATGTCAAGATAGAAGAAGTGGTGAGTAAGCCGGTGTAGCAGGCAGGAGTGTAGACCTTGTTCTCTATTGAAGGGCATGTCTTCACTACGACTTAACGTCGACTTTAACGACGTTAAGTCGAAATAAACCTGTACCCGTCCTCACACGGACGCCATTAAAGTTGATTTAAAGGGCTCTTAAAATCGACTTTTGTACTCCTCCAAAACGAGAGGAGGAGATTGTTATCTAGTGAGGAGGCAAACGACTTTAAGCCTCCGACCTCCGAGAAGCTCTGTGGACCCCCCCCCCCGCCCGAGCAGCCCCGCGCCGGACCCCCCCCCACCTGCCCAAGCAGCTCTGCGAACCCACCCGCCCGCCCGAGCAGCCCCGCGCCGGACCCCCCCCCGCCCGCCCGAGCAGCCCCGCGCCGGACCCCCCTCCCCCCGCCCGCCCGAGCAGCTCTGCGAACCCCCCCGCCCGCCCAAGCAGCCCCGCGCCGGACCCCCCCACCCGAGCCCCGTGCCCGCCCGAGCTGATAAAGCCCTGATACCCCGTACCTTTTTTCACCTCCCATTGGATTAGTTAAGCACTGTGTTAAGCATTGTTGTTTAAAGGCAACATAAACTCTAGACAGGGTCCACTTTAAATATAGATAGAACAAATGGCTGTTCAAGGTACCACAGTTGTAGTAAGTCATATTGTTTAATGGCATTGTAGAAGTGACTGTGAGGTGCAGGCATGTTTTAGTTTGCCTGTGAAACCCCTTTTGAAGGGATCCTTGTCTCCTAATGAAGATTACTGTCCAGAAAATATTCCCTCACACTGTCTATAATGGCATAAAGACACAAGGACAAATTCTGCTTTCAATTACGTGGATGTAAGTCTGGTTTATGGAACTCAGCACATAATTTGGCCCCCTATCAGTAGCTAGTGGTAAATGTAAAAAATGGGGGAATGACCTGGTACTAACAAAGTCCAGGAGCTATGTGATGATAAGAAGCCTAGGGATGTTGCTTAGAAGATGCTGGGATTCCTATCAAAGCACTGTCCGTATTCAGGGATTCTGTCTGCTGCTAGACACAGGCGAATAAGTTAGTCTGTCAAGTTTGAAGATTCCCCTCTAGAGTTTCTTAGACTGTAGATTGAAATTGACATGGTTCTTGTCAATTTCATGGCTCCTCTCCTAATCTGAGCAGCCCTAAAGACAATTTACAGTCTTTTAGATTTTTACACTGTTGCACGTGCCTTTCCTCCACTTTTGTGAGAACTGTCTGTCTGCAGACCAGAGGAAATCTAATTGTGTTCATAGCTGGAAGACTATTAGTTACAATCATTAGGGCTAGAAGTTTCTTTTTCCTGTTGAGAGCCTAAATTTAGTAGAAATAAATGTCATCGGATTTTCTGCAGGGAAAGTTTCTCCTTCGGTGGTGGGAGAGTATACTTTCCAAGCCACGTCAATCTTTCCTTGAAAGCACTTAAAGTAAAAATTCAGGATTCGCTTTCTTATGTGTTCTTGATGGCCAGTCACACTACGATAAGACCATGGCCTTTTTCTTTTTTTAATGAGGAAAAAGGTAAGTAGAGATGTGTTTTTATTGGGTCAATTAGTTTTCATTTTCAGGCTCTGATACAGGTGCCCTAGCGTCTCAGAGAACTGAGATCTCCAGTTACGTGTAGGGTTTTTGGTTTCTTTTTAAGACTGAGAATGCAGAAGTTGTTAAAGCAACAGTTTTTCTTTTTTCGTTTTGTGAAGAGGCTTGTGGCTAAAAACTACTCTTGAAAAGTAGTCTGACTTGCTAATTGCTCATGTGATGATGATCAAGTGATGACAGAGGATAAAGGAAGTCTCATGCTTAAACTTCAGCTCACATAAATGTGTATATTTTATTTTATTATATGGCTTCTGTTGGTGAAAGCAAAATTCTATGTTAAAAACATGAGTAAAACCAATTTACAGACTTTTGATTTCTACAAACATTTGGACAATGAGCTAAAGTGGGAGTGACTTTATCCCCATTTTGAACATTCAGATATATGCAGTACTAAGTGGGCTTGGGGGAAAATAGTAAATTCACCAGAGGCAAGTGAAAGCCATCCTTGTTCCATGATGCTCAAGACGTTAATTTCTGCAGAAATCTAGCTCTTTTTTTTTAAAGAAAAACTTTCTACACCTTATTGTAATGTAAATCATCTTCCCAATAAGAAAACTGTGTCGTTCATTGCTTTCCCCCACCTGCACTAACCTCCCAAGTCTCTGCTGCAGTCTGCACTTTCCCAAGCCTTAGATGAGTAAAATTAACAATATTCTGGCCATTTTTATCGCTGTTTTTTTGTGTCCCTCCCATCCTCATGCTAGTAATCACTGCTATTGCCATGTTTTTCTCAGCTCCCCTAAAGTCCCCTTCTTAGGGCCAGGGGCACATGTGCTTGCATTCACTTGGCACAAGGTAATTTGAACTGGTCTAGGTCAATGCAGCAGCATTAATTTATGCTGCACCTAGGTGTGTGGAGATGCTTCTGCTTTCTGCCCCCTTCTCTTTCTAGCCATGGAGTCTGAAGGGACTGCAGAGAAGCGGGGGAGTATGTTGCAGAGCTGCCACTTCCGTGGTCCAGATCTGCTGAGTTTTCATGACCTTACACTCAGCCCTGCTGCATGTGGTGTGAAGTTATCAGCCCTGTCAGCCACGTCATTTTCTTGACTTTCCTCCAGTGCTGGTTCTGTGTAAATGCTCTCTCTGTGCGACACAGTTGCCAGAAGGGTTCCATGACCTCACAGGGAGGGGAACAAAGATAACATCTTGACCAGAAACTACAACTAGGCATGCTGCACTTCCTGACAGCCTTAGCAGAATCTGTCTGCTACCTGTCCTCAAGATGAGTAGCTTGTACTTATCTGTGTTTTTTTAGGCGTCACTTTCTGGTTTTCCTTTCCTACCCTGGTGTATGTGGTTACATTTGATTGTGGAAAAAACAAACAGAAGATCTGTGAATGGGCTGCACTTTACTTCATTCTAGGGGAAAGACAGGATCGACTTTCTTTTGTGTTTCCAAATGGTAGGCATAGATATTAAAACGTGGAAACCGACACTGCAGGACTGATTTCTTACCTTACTTGGAAATCTAGATCTTTTTGATTCTTGTCATTTTTTCTTCAAAAATTCCCCTTATCTGAACCTTGTGATCTTCTGCTTTTCTTTCCATGAGACCAGTGAAGTGAATGATCATATGATACGAGCATGGGGCAGTCATTCAGTTTTAGGTCTGTCATTTATGGACAGGTTTGCAGAGTGTTTTGAAAAGAGCAAACAAAAGTGCAGAATTTTGTGCAGTCAGCTGTGAAGAGGGACTGAATATACAGAAAGATCTGATTGAACTCATTGTATTAGGTTTTTTTTTCTTATATGGTTTTGTGCAGTGCAGCCAGAATTAATTTCAGGTAAGAGTTTGTTGGCTAATGAAATCTTCATGAAAGAGACCCCCCTTAGTTTTATTTAAGGGGGCTGGAGTGTGGATGCAGTTTGAGTAGAAAGGTTCTTAGTGCTTGTGGGATGGGAAGTAATTTCATTGAAATAGCATTGATTTTAAATGTTTATAAGAATTTTTGTTAGTGGAAAAGTGCTCTATATAAATTGAAAAATAAACGAAGAAAAAAATATAAACTTGGAATAAAGAGGATGATGGTAAGGACAGACATACTTTTTCAGATTTCTGAACTATAGCATTTTCTTGGCTCCTCTGGATCCTCTTACAGATTTGAATACTGAGTATTTTCTAGCATATATACACTTACATCTTAAAGTCAAATCCCATATTTTTTATACAGTGTAGATTATCCTGTGGTAGACACTACTGGTGATGCACCATTTAATTTGTACCATGGTATTACACAACCTGCATTTTGATTCTGTCATTGTTTACTGAATACTTTATGGGATATTTAGTGTTCTTTGGGAGTCATAGTGAAGAAGGAGAAATGATACTTCTGTGAAGCTGTTGTTCGCTTCTGATATAAAAACAAGGTATATTACTAACACTTCAGTGTACTGCTAATTATGTCCAGATTTACTAATTATATGTGGAAAAAAGATTTCAATTTAAAATCTAACAATATAATAAATACACATTCCTCATCTGTTCTTTAAGTGCCTATTTAGCCAAAACTATTTGTTTAGATGCTAGTAATGCTTCTGATGTTTATTTTTGTTTGCCTTTTACAGGTGAAAGTTTAGAAAACCGGATAGTAATGGAGTATATGAGCACTGACAGTGACAATAAAGAGGAGATTGACTTGTTGCTAACACATTTATATGTGTCTGATGTGATAGACATTATGGAGAACTTTTACCCAAATGGAGAGCTGGCAGCTTACGAAGACAGTCTGATTACTATGTGCCAAGAAACTAATCAAAATGGGGGATGTACAGAATCCTTATTATTCCGTGGAAGAGAGGTTTCTTTACTGTCATGTGTCAGGTATGGGACTGAGGAAGACTTGCTCGCTTTTGCAAATCAGGTGTCCAACACTGCAAAGCAAATTAATGGACAGAGACGACAAGAATCTGGAATCCTATTAAACATGGTATGTCATTTTGCATGAAAAAGAGAATAGAAAATTTTGAATGTAATTACTGCAAACTAAAATCAAACCTACAAATTCTTATACATGTGAACATAGTAACACCCAACAATGACAATAGGGGGTATGTCATAATTTTAAGGAAAAGAGTGATCAATAAGATTATTCCACTTGAATTTAATCAAAAAGCATCCTCCCCTCTCCCCCCCCAAAAGTCAGCATTGGAACAGTGCATCATAATAGAATTACTTCTCCCTCTTAGTGCTTACTGGTACAAAATCTGGTAATCTGAAATACACACAATCCATTTACACACTGTAGAAAATTATAATAAGGAATGTTTAGCAATGCAGTGATTGTTTAAGAATTACAAAATGCTTTGTTACCATAGCTGTCAAATGCCCCTCATTTTGAAGTGTTCATTTTGGTCCCAAAGTTATTTGCATTCCGTAGAAGTCTTTTGTTGAAAACTATTTACATCCATAAATAAGCCGTCATGGAACAGAGATGGTAGAAAGAGTTATGCACACAAAACAAATGAATCCCAAAGCATTTAAAGTTTCCAGGATGAATTTTTTTGTTTGTTTCCCTCATTGTGGATCTTTGTCACACTTTGCATCCCACATTTTGGCCCTTGGTAGGTAGAAAGGTATGTATGTTACCCTGATATCTGTCTGTCTGTCTATCTATCCTCAGTCTGAGAACCCTGGATCGGAACTTTGGGAATATTTGAACTCTGGACTTGAGCTCATTTTTTATACACAGCCGTGAGTTATGATAACTATGAGTGATGGCTTTCAGAGCAGTCCTATTAATACACGTTCTAAGATTCAAAATGAAAAGCTCACTAGGAGGTGGTGGAAATCTAAAATAAGGGCTGATGGTTTCACTAATTCTTGACCTTCGGTCATGGGGTGTAAAGAACTTGTTTCTGTTGACTCAAAGCTAGTCATCCTTAAATCTGCTAATACTTCTAGCTGTCAGGAGACCTTCAGGTTAAAGATTGAGTTTATATAAATAACAGACTAGTTCTAAGCCTGAATGAAAAACAAATGAGCCTAACTCTCAAATGCACTGTTTATTGTATACTGTACTGTGACTATTTATTTTCTTGAGTTCAAAATTCTCTCTCCCTCTCTATCCTAATTAAATATTAGCATGGATCTCATCACCAGAACACTCCTTTTCCGTGTGTTTTCTCTGTTACGTTTGCAAGGCATTAGCACGATCAATCCCAATTGTCTCAAATGTTTATAAGTTTTGTAAACTGTGCAGTATTTTTGTAAGCCTGTGTTCACTTTTTAAACTAGATGACACTGTGAAATGTGGCTTTGCTTATTTAGCCTATGCATAGAAACTATTGAAAATATTGTGCTGCATATTTGTGACGCACCTGGGTAGACTTTCAATTAGGTACACGGCTATTTTGTGTGCATATCATTCATGCAGATAACAGATGTGTATGCATGAACCAGCAGTTTGTGGATGCACACAACCAGTTAGGCAGCTGAGGAGTGGAGCCCAAGGTATTGCCAACAGGTCACCTCTAGGTGGATCCACCAATCTCCGCCCACTGAAAAAAGGAGGAGGGGCAAGGAAGGTGCCAAAATGATTGTCATCTATGGTCTGCTGCAGAGGAGCCAGAATGGTTCCCCTGCAATGCAGTTGTTGGTGGGACAGATGTCCTTCCACCCCATTCCTTTGCACTCATTGACATAGCTTGGCCTCAAGGACTTCATTTTGGGATGCAGAAATTGTCCTTTAAGGGAAAAGGCTCCAGGACTTCTGTTTTTTAGTTACTATCATACCTTGTGTTTTAGTAACCAAGTTACCTGTGTATTTTTCAAGCCACCTTAAATTAAATTAGATAGAAATAAATGATCCTATGGTGATTATAATGTAGGGAAATGTTTATTTTGCTACATGTCCAGTTGCTCATTCCACTGAGGTGAGAGATCAATTACCCTCACAAAATTTGCTGGGATAGCACACCAGAAACTGTGATGTTTGACAGATTCAGGCCTCTATTAAAAATAAATTAAGAATAAAGTTTTCATCTTGTTTTTTAAAATTACCATTGGACCTTGAAGATTACTTCATAAGCATCTCCATTTTCTAAACAACCCAATAGCTAGATTTAACAAAAGCAAAATTACCAGTTGCTCTGTCAATCTTGGTTTTCCATGGAGCCATTCATATGTTTTTAGTGCTCCAAGATAAAAAGTCCCGTGTCTTCCAGAATACAGAATTGCTTTTGCACCTTCTGACAGAGATATCAAAGTTTGCTCTGGCAGAATTTTGAAAACAGAGAGAACCTCCTGCTATCTTGTGGTCTGGGAAAATATGAGAAATTTTATAAGGGGAAAACTCATGGTTGATCTGTGGCAGAGGTCATAATAGTTAATTACAAATGTATCTGCTAATTTCTAAAAGATGGAAAAATTTCCTGAGAAATACGAAACGTTGTTCTACTGGAAAATGTATTACATTATTCATCCTCTGTGCTAGTAATATAGGGAATGGACAGAGAGATGGACATTAAATTTATGCTCCTTTAGCATCAGTTTTTGCTCCAGTGTCCTCAATGTGTATGTGGTGTAATTTGAAGTATAACAACTTGTCTTTGTCTGCTCATAATCATCAAAATATAAACAAAGCTTTTTGTTATTTTAACATCTTGAAACAAGTTTAATAATATGTACAACCTTATTCTTGCAGGTAGGTGCAATACATATCAGTTTTGTCAGTCAAGAAAATCCTTTTGTTATTGGAAAAACATCTTGTTATTTCAAGCATAGACAGATCAGATTTGTTTTTACATGACTTACACTTTAAAAACATTAGTCTCCACAACATGCGTAATGTGTGTAGCGTGCAACTGAGGTGTTTTGCAATACAGTATGTGAGACACCTTGCGTCACAGGTGTGAAACTAATGTACTGCATTGATCCATTTTTGTTTTTGTATGTGAATTTGGAACCTTGTTAAATCCCAGCAAGCAGGCTATCTATATCTGGAATATAATATCTTTTTAGTAAAATAAGACTGAATTTATTGAAAACTTACTCACTGGTAGTATAATAGCATCAAAGATTGAAGTGCTTAGTATATCATCGGTAACATTTACAGATTTATAAAATCACATAGAACTTTGTGAACTTTGTTTCATGGTATAATTCAAACAATGTGATGACACATGGCAAAGTTTAAGCCATATTTCTGCCTTTTGGTAAACTGCAAAAGATCTCATTTTTTTCATCATTTGTAAGTCTTCTTCCCCTGCACTACATGTGATGTTAGGAAATGCAGAAAGTCTTACTCATCTTCTGTAACACAGTCTGTGAGTAATAGCTATGTGGCATAACAGGTTATCAGATTCCAGTAAAGAACAAACAAGGCTTCAGGTAAACTTACACAATCCTCATGGTTAGTCTCAGTAAATGTGGTGGTGTTGCCAGGCAATTAATTGCAATTTATAGAAGATTAATCATTGGATAAAAATGTAAATATATCTGTCAGTAATGAGTAGGCCTCACGCTATACTCCTATGTTTCTAAATAAAGACTACTAAATTATATCATAGGAATCACATGTGTGCAAAGATGTTGATCAGGAAATGCTGAATTAAGTAGACTTAAGTGATGACCCTTTCACTGCACGTGTAGAATTTTCTGAAGTTGAAGTACCTACTTTTCTAACATTTATTTCTTTGCTTTTTTTTTTCTTTTGTAGATCACTCCAAGAAATGGGCGCTATCAAATTGACTCTGATGTGCTTTTGTTTCCATGGAAGCTGACCTACAGGAATATTGGCTCTGATTTTATTCCTCGCGGGGCTTTTGGGAAAGTGTACTTGGCACAAGACAGAGAGACAAAAAAGCGAATGGCATGCAAGCTGGTATGTTAGTATGGTGCTTTTCCCCCCAAATAAATATTGTGCATTGTGATATATTTAACTTGTTAAAAGAGGATATTTCTGCATTTAATTTCAGTGCCAGTTGGGGTATCACTGTTTGCTTTATTGAATTAGATGCGGGGGAGGGGGCAATATTTTACAATTAACCTTTGTACTAATAATTTTTTTTTTAAAGAGTGCTTAGCATTTGAATTACTAAGCATGGCTTTTTTTCCCGCTTCACTGTCAGCAAAAAGTTGAAATGTTGCATTCTGCATTTTTTACGAAAGTGCATTTCTTTAGAGGACAACCCTCATGGGGGAGAGGGGGTGTAAGAGGTAAAGGCTTCACCATTCTGAAAACAAACAATATTTGTGTAACTGCAGTGCTGAGCAGACCTGTTGCCTAACTAGTATTCTTCAGAAGTATTTACATTAAATCTTACAGCCATCAGTATGACACAACACTGGAGATGAAAACCTAGCCCCATTGAAGTCAATGGCAAAACTCTCATTGGCTGACTCCAATGGAGCCAGGATTTCATCCTGACTCTCGTTTGAATGGCAGAAGCTTGCATTAAGGCCTCAATTCAGCAGCACACTTGCATGCTATTGATTTCACTGGGACTTAAGCTCATGTATAATTGCTTTCCTACCTTTTCTTAAGTGAGACTAAATATGTGCTATTTCCATATTTGCTTTGGTGTATTGTAAGGATAATTAGGAAAAAAATCCATGGTTTTCCACAGCCTCGGGTTTTGTGTCAGCCCCATCTCTTTGTATGAAAACAACTCCCCATTTATCTTCAAAGTACTATATTGTCTTTAGTAATAAACATGTCAGGCCAAACTAAGGCTCAGGTGGAGCCATGCTCCATGCCGTCCCATCCCCTCCTTATGGGCCATGTAACAGTGAATCATAGAATATTAGGGTTGGAAGGGACCTCTGGAGGTCACCTAGTCCAACCCCCTGCTCAAAGCAGGACCAATCCCCAACTAAATCATCCCAGCCAGGGCTTTGCCAAGAGTGAGTGCCCTCCTTACCTTTGCTCAGGGAATATGGGCCTGGCTTTCCCCTGTGCAGAGGAGCTGGAAGGAGGGGCTCACATGCCCTTTCCCGCCCAATGCACCCAAACTGGGACTTCTTTAGTTTGGCACTTAACCATAGCACCCCTCAGGCATAGAAGCATGCAGCTGTGCACTATGCAAACAGTACTTCTCAATTAAATAAAAATTAACCTCTGAAACAACTGTGAATGAGGAGCAACAGAATGGCTGTTGACCTTTTTGTAGCTGCAGATCACTGATCTGAATTGTCTATCAATGCCACTTAAAGAATAAACAAAATCTGAGGGGTCATTGCCCAGTGACTTTCTTTACCATCGTAGGTACGGTAGCTTTGTGACATTGATCAGGATTTAACCCAGGTTTCTCAAGATGCTGAACTTGTTTGTTTAGCTGCAAGTGTAAGTAGGGACAGCCACACCTGGTCAGATAGATGTTAGCAGCAGCAGGTGATTCTCAGAGTATAGATGAGACTTCGGATGGCTAGTGGGAAGATGGAGGTCTTCTTTTTTTCTTTCTTCTGAGCCAAGAAGTCTGCTCAGAATTTTGCATACTCCTTTAGGTTTTGATGGGAATGGATGTTGCTAAATCACTTAGTCTGGAACAGTACAATCCCTTTGGGCATTAGTGCAAAAGCTGTGTCTGTTTTACACAGGATGTATCTGAAACAAAGGAGAAACAATTCAAGAGAGAAAAACTAAGCTTATTTTAATGAGTAAATAGTTGTATTTGCCTTTGTTTTTAGTTAACATAGAAAACCTAGCCATAGAACAACTAACTTCAGAATAAGCTTTGTTCAATCTGGTCTGTCTTCATTTTGTCTCAATTTGCTAGGTCCCTGTGGATCAGTTCAAACCATCAGATGTTGAAATCCAGGTCCGCTTCCGCCATGAGAACATTGCGGAGTTATATGGTGCTATCCTGTGGGATGAGACTATCCATCTCTTTATGGAAGCAGGAGAGGGAGGATCTGTCATGGAAAAGTTAGAGAGTTGTGGGCCTATGAGAGAATTCGAGATCATATGGGTGACTAAGCATATCCTCAAAGGACTTGATTTCCTTCACTCAAAAGGAGTCATCCATCATGATATAAAGCGTATGTATCTTTCATTCTTTAAAAGGATATTTCTTTTCCTTGTTAAACATGGAATACTTACCCCTTTTTTTTTTAAATGCTTCTACTTTAGAGGACAATTTTGAGGTGCTGAGGACCATTAAATCCTATTGGCCTTAGAAGGGAATTGGCTGACACTGAGTATCTCACAATATCAGGCCCTCAGAATAGAAGCTATTTGAACTTATCTTTTTACTGCTTTCCTTTAATGATTCTGGTGTGCTGAAACATCACTGTTTGTTCCAAGGGGAAACATTAGAGCCCCTTAAGTAATCTAATTCTAAAGAAATCTAATTTCAAAAGAACCTGAAGATTTCAGATATACACTCCAACTGGGCCAAAACTTTGCCTCTCTCTGTCTGTTTTGTCCCAGGGTGAACAGTTTGCCCTTCTGTTTTAGTTTTAAATTGTTGATGTTTGCGTTGTGGCTTTGCATTGTTTTTTCTGAGACTTTGTTCCCACTCTGTAATTGCACATCATTAGTTTTTTATTGGGGATTATAGTTTACCTTCTGTCAAGAGACCTGTAAGTGCTAAAGCCCATAAATATTACTTCTGCCCAGCAACACCATCAGAGGTCAAATCCTGCTTGTCTTTCTCATGGAAGCATGCTTTTTAATTAGTATTTGGCCTCTAATATTTATTTTGCAGCTGATTCTTGCTAAACATGGTGGTTTAAAAGTAGGACTTGAAATATTTGAATTTACTGTTAGAGTAACAATACTGTCACGGGGCGCACACTCACCCCTACGGTGCCTCCCGCTGGTCGATCAGGGAATTAGCTTCTCAGCGTCTGGAGCACCCTCTGCAGGTTGATGCCCCGCTCCTGCTCTGTCCCTGTGTCCCTCCCGGACCCCGGTGCCCTCTTTCTGAGGGTGCTTCACCCCGCAGTACCCCCTCAGGTCTAAGGGTCTCCCCTCCCTGGGGAACCCTCCACCCCCTATCTCCACCTTGCCTCAGTCTAGTCAACTGCCAGTCACCACTTGCCCCCGCTCACTGGGGCAGACTGCAGTATCATTGCCAGTCATCACAGGCAAGGAGGGGTTGGCCTGCTGCTTCTACTACTAGCCATGGGCTGCCCTCTGCAACTCCAGTACCCCTGGGTCAGGCCTTTTGCCAGCTCCTACTGCCTTGCCCCAGCCCTGCACCAATCTAGGTACCTTGCTCAGCCCCAGCAGCTAGGCCTGTCTTCCTCTGTGGACAGAGGAGACTCTTCTCTCTCACCCTCACAGCCTCTATACACTGGCCTGTGAGTGTTTGGGGCGCGGCCACCCAGCTGAGCCTATTCCCCAATCAGGCCTGGTAGCTTGCTGGCTCCCGGCCTCAACCCCCTCCTGGGCTATTCCAAACCCCTTTCTGTAGGGGGCGGGTGGTCACCCTGCCACAAATACACAAAATGGTGACCAAAATAGTTTGTCAAGAGCTGCTTGGTGTGTGTGTGTGTGTGTGTGTGTGTGTGTGTATATATATATATATATAATTCTTACAAGTAAACTTTGAAACTGGGGCAACTATTAAGTTAAATCATTTTTCCTAGTGCATTATGTGTGTCTTTTTCCAGTAAATATCTTGCAGAGCAATTCACAGTCATTGACCGTAACAATGGCATTCATTAAAAGCCTTTCTAAACACTACACATGAGTGATGGGTCAGATAGAATAATTGATACATATTTGAGGTTTGAAAGAGTTTAAGCAGGTTTTTTCCCAGCAACTTTTCACTTCCGTGTTTTGGCTGGGTTAGGAGCATTAGTTAGGTAGATCAAAACATGGGTTTGTGAGCGCCAGTTTTGATTGCTGTCACCACAGGCTTGGAAGCTGTGTGATGGTGATGCATTGCATCATCTTGTGGTGACAAGATGTGTCACTGGCAAGAGAATGGGGATAAGAGGAGAATTATGTCTGAAAGGAGCTAGCCAGACAAAAGCTCATGTGTGTGCAGTGTACTCAGCCAGTCGGGGGGATGTCAGTGGTGTTTCCCTCCTCCTGTTTCTATCTGAATGAAGAGTTTGAGCATGGTGGAGAATGTGTGTTGGTGCAAAACCAACTGTAAATGGAAGGGGAGGAGGAGATTGTTGCTGCTTCCTGGAGCTTTTAGATGTTTCATCCCTTCTACAAGTTGAAGTCTCAGAAGTGAATGTATGTAAAATCTCTGGAGCTGGCAATGGAGTCTCCTGTCTCCTTTTGGAGGAGGGGCAGGTTGCAGTGGGTGTCTCCCTCTTGCTTTCCAGGTAGAAGGGAGGGGGCGTTAGTGGAAGGGATGAATCTTTCTTTAAGGGAGAAGAGGTCAAAAAGGGCTCCCAGCTGGGACAATATTTCTTTCCCTTCCAGGTTCTGTTGGTGGGGAAATAACAAACTCCAGGAACCGCTTCAGATTCCCCTACCAGCAAATCCTTCCTTCGCCATTCCCCAGTGGAAGAGAAATTCAGGAGAGCAGAGCTCCACCAGGCGAGGGACAGGAGGAGAAACTCCCCTTTGGCTTTCAGCTGCACCTCTCTGAGCTCCTTATTTTTAACCCCTGGCTAAGATGCTGTGATATCAAGAAACTGCTCTTTTGGGGCCCAATTCAAAGCCCATAAAGGTCAATAGGAGTCCTTCCATTCACTTGAGTAAGCTTAGGATCAGGCCCGTGGGATTTGCAGCCCTGCCAAAATGGGGAGTTCTGGAAGTCTTGTGCTAGAGTTTACCCAGATAAGATTTCAAGCACTTACCTCAGACTTCGTAGTCTAGGGAACAATAAGTGCAGTTTCAGGTACCTATCTCAGTTACTACTTGTGTTCATAGCACGGTCATGTTCTGCACTCTCTTGTTCACTTTCCTACTGTATTAATCTGTGTCTTCACAACTGTGCTAACAGATGTTCATAAATCTGTGAAACCAGAGAGCAGACTCATAACCAAAAAACCAGCCAAAAGCTCACTTAAAGAACCAAATGCTGTCTGTTTCATTTTTCAACTTGCACGAAGGCGGGTTCTCTGGGACCACGAGGTTGGGTGCGGTTTTGGTTTTTGAGTTTGGGGCAAGCAGAAAGTCCCCTTTTAAAATATAAATATCTTCCACTACTCATTTGAAAAGAAGAATGGCTACAAGGATTTAGATCAGACTTTCCACACACAAACAGTCTCAACCATTGGTTGTTTTTAAACATGGAAAGTTTTATTCCCCAAAGAGTTGAGTGTTTTTATTTATGTATTTAAATTATGAGCAATTGGAAACAACCATCATGATTTTTTTTGCAACTTAACCTATGATTTTCACTCCCCTGAAAGATACAACTGCATAATAAATATGTGATTTCTGCAGATTACTTGGGATTTGCATTCAGGTTCCAGGATAACTAATGTAGCATGTAAACTGCACTCTGATTTAAAAGATAATCCTGCATGGGTGTAGGGAACCATGAAAGAGACTGAGCAGGCCTGCGGCCAGAGGAATAGCCACTCAGTGCGTTTTCCCTTCCCAATCATTTTTACTAGGAAAGCTATCAAGAAGTTATTGGTTTGATTCCGCACTGCTGAGTTGTATGGGAGGGGCAGTAAGGCACAGGGGGAGTGGGGGAAGCCAGTTGGCACCGTACCAACTGAATTATGACAGCTGCCAGTGAGACAGAGGGCTCAGAGTTCTGCAGAGAGAAAAACTCTACATGTGAAATCCTTCTCCGTTCTGAATCCTAAGGATTTGGCGGTTCTGCCATTTACCTGCTCCATGAAGCCTAAACACCTCAAGGTGACCCTTGTGGAATTGTCAGTGCCATCCCTGTGGCTCTCACTGTTGGAAAATAGTCTGACCTATAGGATCCATGTAATACTTAGAGCTAAATAACATACTGCCAGTGATGGTGTTGATCTGTGAAGTGACATATAGATTTAGATCTAGAGCTTGGGCTGTCTTCCCTTTTCCTGTTCTAGTTGTGCATGAGACGTTGCACAATAAATGGCCCCAGCTTGCCTAGAACCTAACACCCTGTATTGTTTGTTTGTTTGTTTGTTTTTAGCCAGCAACATTGTTTTCATGTCAACTAAGGCCGTTTTGGTGGATTTTGGTCTAAGTGTTCAAATGACTAACGACACCTACTACCCCAAAGACCTCCGAGGAACAGAGGTATGAATGGGTGCATGAGGAAAGCCCCGTGATTGCGTCGTCGTTGCATTGTAATGATTCACCAGAAGACTTTACTGGAATTAATGTTTTATCATTTTTTAAAAATCCATTTTTCTTACTTAATTAGTTTTGTGACATAGTCTTAATTATAGTTGACTTTTTAGATTAGTGACTGCGGAAGTGTGACTGTTCTATCTTGTACATTTGATTTATTATCCTCAAACTAATCCATTTACTAACTGTGGTTAAATCCAGATTCAAGGGTGAAATTCTAATCCCACTAAAGCCAATGGTAAAACTCCCATTGACCTCACTATGGCTAGGGCTTTACTCCAAGGGATAGCTCCACAAAGGGAGTTAAGTGCCTAAATCCAACATTTGGATCTCAAATCCCCTCCTCAACTGCACCCAACCCTGTAGACATCTAAATTCCCTATGTGCCTAAGTTTCTGCTGGTGAGCACACTCAAATCCACCTCCATCCTGATACCTGGTGCCTAGCTCTCACTTAAGCCCCAGAAGGATCCTCAAACCTGGCATTCCTCCATATAGGTGTCTAAAATAGATTTTAGGCCCCGATTACACACAACTGTAAGCTCTTGGACAAGCCAATGGGGCTTCTTACAGTCTTTCCAAGATTGGGGTCTTGCTTAACAACCAAGAAGCGGCAGTTGGCTTGGATGGACAAAGAAAGCATGGTCTTGCTTAGTATTGCCAAAGAGGCTGTGCTACAGGAAATGTGTTTGCTGGAATGCTGACGCTTGTCATTTCCATAGCCTTTCCGAGCAGAGAATAAGTATGTGTTTAAAGGAGACATTTACATAACCCTCTCCGGAGGAGTGACGTGCTACTTCCAAAGGCAGCACAGACAAGTACGTTTCAAAGACGCAGTTGATAATTCAGGGAACATTTTGTTTCAGGAGGAGGCTGGAACATTTTTTCTCGTTTTCCAGTCAGAACAGTTCAGAACAGAGACATTTTTACCGTACTAAAAATAACAAGCTCCATGTCATTTAGCTGACAAAATGCCTTTTCATTCTGCATGACAGTGCTGGGTATGGAGCTGTGTGTTAGGAGAGAGGCGAAATCCTGAGGGGGACTTCCCAAGGGTGGGAGAAGACGTGTAAAGAGGGAATATTTAGGTTTGTGGCCTGGAAAGGTGGAGTTAGGCTTGCTTGGAATTAGACCAAAAGTGTATGAGCCAAGTTCAGCTTAGTGAGAAAAACATATTTGCTTATTTTTATATGATTGATTAAATGACCCTGCAGTGTGAAGCCAGCTAGGTGCTTACAGTCCTGTACCTTCCCAAGGCATATGCAAATTCATCCAGTCCCTTAGTGCATAGACACATCTTCCACCTCCTTGGGGGGAAAAGACACCGAGGGGGCAATAGTTCTCTGTGGTTGCGGTGCTGTTGATGCATTGCACCCTCATAAGAGACATAGGTGGGGTCATGGAGAAGAGGGTTGGGGAGACTCAAACTTTAGGTAAAGCGTTGTGGGAATACAAAGGTTCCCATGAATTTTAGAGCCTAGAAGGAAAGACTCATGCTGTGCTTCATCATGCTGGCCTTCATCTCCCTCCAACCCCACCCTCAGCAGTGCCTGCCTGGCTTGCAAGGTTGCTGTCCCATTAGTGGCCCACATGTGTCCCCTCTGAAAGCCCTAGAAGGATGGTTACTGCTATTCTCTCTGCCTAGGCAGGTATTTCTACTGCAGTCACAGCTCCGTTATGGAGTGTAACTGGTGTAATGCTGCGTGTTACTTGCCACACCGAGCATTCCAAGGTTAAGTTTGTGTTGCAGGATGATTTCAGACAATGCCAGTGCTGTTTAACCACTTGTGTAGAGGGCGTTGGATGAGGGGGAGATGTAAACTAAAGCAAATATACTGGCCTGCAAACTTAATGGGTGGACAGTGCAATGGCCTGTTGAAATTTAGCTCCCCAGGCCCATGAGCTGTGGGGTGCTGAGCAGGCAGCATCCTCGTGTACCAGCAAGAGGGGGGTGCCTTAGGCAGCCTGGCCAGCTGATTACTGAATGGAGCTGCCCGGCTCCAAGGAAAGCTCTCTCCAGGCTGAACTGGAAAGTGCGGGGGCTGCGTCTTGAGGGCAGGGTGTACCCTTGGACAAATGGGGCGGTGGACTGTCACTGTCCAGTTGTGGTGCCTAGCCTAGAGGGAAGGCAAAAGCAGCATCTCACCTTCCTTTGAATGCCTTTCCTAGATTTACATGAGCCCCGAAGTGATACTCTGCAGAGGCCACACGACGAAAGCGGACATCTATAGCATGGGGGCGACCATCATTCACATGCAGACTGGCAGCCCACCATGGGTGAATCGATACCCTCGCACCTCTTATCCATCGTACCTCTATATTGTAAGTATCCATAGAACAGCTTAGATCAGGGGTGGGCAAACTCCGGCCCATGGGCCACATCCAGCCCACGAGCTAATTTTGCCCAGCCCTCCGAGCTTCCAGCTGGGGAGGCAACAATGACGCCTCCCCTGCTGTCCCCCCTTCCCCCCTGTGCTCTCCCGGAGCTTCAGCGCCCCACATCCAGGAGCAGCCCTGGACAGTGCTGCAGTGGTGTGGCTGGGGGGGAGGGGTGAGCTCCTGCCGCGCAGCCCGCCAGAGCTCATAGCCCTGCCCCCTTACCACACCATCCCCCCATCCCCTGGAGCCTCTGCGTGCCGTGTCCAGGAGCAGCCCTGGACAATGCTGCAGCAGCGTGGCTCTGGCAGGGCATGGGCTGCTGCTGGGAGCGGCGTGGTAAGGGGGCGGGGCTGCCAGTTCCTGCAGGCCGAGCTGCAGGAGCTCACCCCCCTCCTTGAGCCATGCTGCTGCAGCGCTGCCCAGGGCCACTCTTGGATGTGGGGCACTGAGGCTCTGGGAGAGGGGGAGGCAGGGGTAAGCAGCATGGGGGGGGGGGGGTTGAATAAGGGGCAGGGAGTTCCGGGGGCAGTCAGGGGACAGGGAGCGGGGGGTTGGATGGGGCAGAGGCTCAGTGGGGGGGGGGGCATTCAGGAGACGTGGAACAGGGGGGTTGGATAGGGTGGGGGAGTCCCGGGGGTCTGTCAGGAGGCAGGAGGGAGTGGATAGGGGTCGGGGCAGTCAGGGGACAGGGAGTGGGGGGGCTGAGTAGGGGGTGGGGTCCCGAGGTGGTGGTTTGGTGGGGTTTTGGGAGTGGGTGTTCAGGGGAGAAGGAACAGGATGGGTTGAGTATTCTGAGGGGAGCAGTCAGGGGCAGGAAGTGGGTGGGGTCAGATGGGGGCGGGGCCTTTCCTACCCTTCCCTCCGTACAACTTTGGAACCTTGATGTGGCCCTTGGGCCAAAAAGTTTGCCCAACCCAGGCCTTAGATCAGCCAGCCAAACTGAGAGAGAGACCACTGGGTTCTTGTTCGTAAATCCCCAACCTTCCAGGGGAGGCTGAAATATTAGAGAGCAGAAAAGCAGGTTGTGATAACTTAGGAGGAGACAGAGACTGAGAGCCATAATTAAGATTAAACAACTACAGTTCTACGGCACTTGGATATGCAGTGAGGATGAGCTTAGAGTTGTGCGAAACTCAGTCATTTCCAGTGCACATGGGTTCATGCTTGTTGCTGCTATAGGGTTTGAATAAACCTAAAATACCCAGAGCAAAATTAACTAAACATAGGCTGACCATATTTCCTTTAGACAAAAACGGGACATTGGGAGGGCAAAAACGGGACAGGGTGTGGGGGGGGGGCATGGCCCCACTTGGGCCCCCCAGCACCGGGCGGGGGGGAGGCAGAGGGGGGTTGGGGGGGATGGATGGAGGAATAAGCAGAACAGGGATGGGGGATGAAGAGGATGGAGGGAGAGAGAGAGAAGGGGGGATGAGGGATGAAGATGATGGAGGGGACGGAGGGAGAGAAGGCACGAAGGTGAGAAAGGGAGAGGATGGATGGATGAGAGAAGATGGGGGTAGGGAGCAGGGTGGATGGAGGAGGCAAGGGACAGCGAGAAGGAGGGATGGAGAGAAGGGAGATGGAAGAGGAGGCAGTGGACGGAGGGAGAGAGAGAAGGGAGGGATGGAGAAGGGGGATAGAGAGAAGGAAGAGAGGGATGGAGGGATAGAGAGAAGGGAGGAAGGAAGGGATGGAGGGATGGAGAAGGGGATAGAGAGAAGGGATGGAGGAAGTGAGAGGAGGCAGTGGACAGAGGGAGAGAGCAGGGAGGAAGGGGGGGATGGAGAGAAGGAGGAATAGAGAGGAAGAGGCTGCAGCGGGCGACGGGCTGGAGGAGGCGGCAGATCAGAGCTGTCAGGAGCCGCAGCTGGGAGCGGAGCGAGCCGGCGGGGGGGGGCTGCCGGCCAGGTTTTCTGAAGAGAGAAGGGACGGAGGGAGTGAGAGGAGGCAGTGGACAGAGGGAGAGAGCAGGGACGGAGGGAGTGAGAGGAGGCAGTGGACAGAGGGAGAGAGCAGGGAGGAAGGGGGGGATGGAGAGAAGGGAGGGAAGGAGGAATAGAGAGGAGGAGGCTGCAGCTGGCGGCGGGCTGGAGGAGGCGGCAGATCAGAGCTGTCAGGAGCCGCAGCCGGGGGCCCGAGCGAGCCGGCGGCGGCGGCGGCGGGGGGGGACATTTTATGATTCCATGTTTTTTCTGAGTCCTGCCCCAAAAACGGGACAAAATTGATATTTTGGTCAAAAAGACGGGACGGTTAAAAAACATTAAAAAAACGGGACTGTCCCGTTCAAAACGGGACGTATGGTCAGCCTAACTAAACACCTCTAAATTTCACACAGTTTTGCATGGAAGCCTGGTGAATTTCTCATGCATAATGCCTTAAATGGGCTCCAGTTTGCTTAGAAGTTTTACAGGCCTTTGACTGAACCAGTCTGAATCTTTGATTTGAATTTTAACCTGAAAGCAGGTGAGGTGTGCTTGATTATCTGTTCCATTGTGACTGTTCAGCACAGTGCCAGAGTAGCCAGTTCTTATAACTTGTGAGTTATTAGAGGGGAATTCCCGATTGTTGAAACTGCCAATGGCAATGAGGAAGTTATCTTAGTGCTGAGAAGTCTTTCTTTCTTGTTTGCTAGATACATAAGCAAGCACCCCCGTTAGAGGACATTGCGGAAGATTGCAGCACCAGCATGAGAGAGCTGCTGGAAGCGGCTCTGGAAAGGAACCCTAATCACAGACTCTCTGCTGCAGACTTACTAAAACATGAGGCCTTGCATCCGCCACCGGAGGACCAGCCCCGGTGCCAAAGTCTGGACTCAGCCCTGTTTGAAAGGAAAAGACTGCTGACAAGAAAGGAGCTGGAGTTGCCAGAGAACATTGCAGGTACATTGCAAGCTTCCCGCTCTTGTGCTTTTATACTGTATTCCATTTCTGCATGGTATTCACTGAAACAAACAAAGCTAAAGGACTCCAGGGCCTCTTGACGAGAGAGCTCAGTAAAAATCTTGACAAGATGAGGTCAAATGCAGGTCTCAGTAAAATATGTGGCAAAACTCCCATTGACTTCAGTAGGACCAGAGTTTGGCCTAAATTCTGTAATTCCAGAAGAATCAGCTCGCCAGAAAACCCTGGCAGTCCTCCAGGACCGTTTTTAAAAGTACATATTGTGGTAAACCCAGGTCTGGAAGGCTGTGGTGAGAGGGGAAACTGCAGGTTAAATTAGGTCCAGCTGAGGAAGGCTGCTGCAGCCAGAAGCAGGGCCAGCTGGGACCGGTTAAGGAGGCAGCCAGAGTCCTTTAAAGAGACTCCTCCCCAGAGAGGGGTGTGGGAGTGAGGAGTGTGTTTGGAGGCAGGAGGAGTTGAAAGAGTGAGTTCGTGACAGCAGAAGGAGGTAAAGGCGAGCAAGAGACAGATACAGAGAGGCTGCCAGCAGGCAGGGAGGCAGGAAAGAGCCCCTCCCAGGAGGGAGCTAGCCCTCCCTAACCGGTGGGAAGCCAGACCCAACAAGGGGGGACTGCCCAGAGGACTGGAGCCTGGGGTGCCCGGGGGCCCCCCTTGCCACAAGTGGTGTCAGAGGTGGGATTGTGAGTAGACTTGGTGGCAAGACCCCTCGACCAGGGCGAAAAGCCCCCCCCCTTTATTCAAAAACAAAAAAAACAAAAAAAAGAGAGAGAGAAAATGGAGGAGGTGGTGAAAGCACTGGTTCAGGCCACTGCGGCCCAGCAGGAGGCTGTTCGAGTGCAGCAGGAAACCAACCAATTACTGATGTCTCAGGCAGCCCAGGACCGAGCCACATTGCAGGAGTTAGTGAAGCAGGTGAAAGTCCTGGGCACCCTGGCCCGTGGGGGTCCCGACGCCCGGCCGCTGCGGGCAAACAACTATTTACAGAAAATGACGGCGGACGACGATACCGAGGCCTACCTCCTCGCGTTCGAGAGGACAGCCCTGCGAGAGGCCTGGCCCCGGGAGCAGTGGGCAAGTATCCTGGCCCCTTTTCTGTGTGGAGAGGCCCAGAAGGCCTACTTTGATCTTGCAACCGAGGCTGCTACAGATTACCCTCAGCTCAAGGCTGAAATCCTGGCAAGGGCGGGAATGACGCCAGCCCTGAGAGCCCAGCAGTTCCACGACTGGAGGTACAAGTCTGACAAGCCACCAAGGACCCAGTTGTTTGACTTGATCCACCTCGCCCGGAAGTGGCTGCAGCCTGAGACCCACAGACCAGAGAAAGTGGTGGAAATCCTAGTCCGGGACAGGTATATGCGGGGGTTGCCGCCTGACATAAGGGGGTGGGTCCGTAAGAACGATCCCTCCTCCTATGACGAACTAGTAGCCCTCGTGGAGAGACACCTAGCCTCCCAGGAGCTGCCTCGGACTACCAAGGAGGGAGTACGCCTGAGTAGGAGACTGGGCACAGGGCCAAAACCCCGGAGTACCATGACCCCAAGCCGATACATGGAGGGAGGAAAAGAGGCTGGGGATCAGCCTGAAACCGTGGAGAAGCTTGGGGACTGGGGGAATGAGACTCGGGGGGTGAGGCCTAACAGCCCGAGAACCAGGGTGCTAGCCCGAGCGGGTATACGCTGCTATGCATGTGGGGAAGTAGGGCATATAGCGGCCCAGTGCCCAAATCAGGCAGAGCCCATGCAGTGCGACCTGGGGGGAATAGAAGGTCCATGTGACCTAATAAGTCAGGTGGGGGTCGCGGTGGCCCCCCATAGATACACCCGGCCCGTTAAGATGAACGGCATTAGCACCACCGCATTAGTAGACTCCGGAAGTGCGGTCACGCTGATCTCGGGGAAACTGGTCGGGCGGGACCAACTCGCCCGGGCCAAGCGCTCAGGAGTATCCTGCGTGCATGGGGATGTTAACTATTACCCCACCATCCCTGTAAGCATAGACCTCCGGGGAAACCCCACGAAGGTAATGGTGGGGGTAGTCCCAAAGCTCCCCTACCCAGTCCTTATTGGCCGAGACTTCCCGGGGTTCGATAGCCTGCTCCCCGGAGGGGAGGCAGAAGGGGCTAGCGCCGAGAGCCAGGAGACGGCACCGAGGGTGCGCGGACCCCCAGCCTTCCGGGAATTTGACCAAGAGCTATTTTCCAAGCCGGGGGGACCCAAGAAGTCTCGGAGGGAGAGAAGGGCAGCGAAGGAGTTGGGGACAAAGATTCTGACCCAGTACCGGAGGGTTGCGCTGGTGGGAGAGCAAGTAAGCCCCAGGGAGGAGAGGGCTCAGCGAGCTGTGGGGGAGCCCGACGCCGGACCTAGTGCCCCTCAGGCTGACACAGAGAGAGAGTCGGGGGAAGATCCCCCAGAGTTGGGGCCCCCTGGCCCGTCAATGGAAAATTTTGGGCAGGATCAAGCCAATGATCCAGCCTACCACAATATCCAGAGGGAGGTAGTTGAGGTGAATGGAGTCCCGGTAGAAGGAAAGGTCAAGGGCCGAGAGCCGTACTATATAATAAAAGGGGACCTGTTGTACAGAGTAGCCCGGGTAGCGGACCAGACCGTAGAGCAACTCTTGGTACCACAAAAGCACCAGAGAGGCGTGATGGACCTAGCCCATAGCCACCTCTTCGGGGGCCACCTGGGGGTAGATAAAACCCTCGATCGGGTCTTGAAAAGATTTTTTTGGCCAGGAGTCTACGCGGCTGTCCGGCGGTATTGTGCCTCCTGCCCGGACTGCCAATTGCATGCCCCCCGGCCACACTTACGGGCCCCGTTGGTACCTCTACCCATCATTGAAGTCCCGTTTGCGAGGATCGCGATGGACCTGGTAGGCCCACTAGAGAAATCTGCCCGGGGCCACCAGCACATACTGGTTGTGCTAGATTACGCCACCCGATACCCGGAAGCTGTGCCCCTACGGAACACTATGTCTAAGACCATAGCCCGGGAGTTGGTGCAGATTTTTTCCCGAGTGGGGATTCCCAAGGAGATCCTAACCGATCAAGGGACCCCCTTTGTGTCTAAGCTAATGAAGGACTTATGCAGCATGCTCCAAGTGAAGGCCCTAAGGACGTCGGTTTATCATCCTCAGACTGACGGTCTGGTCGAGCGCTTCAATAGGACGTTGAAGAGCATGATACGGAAGGTAGTGAGCCGGGACGGGAAGGATTGGGACACCCTGCTCCCCTACCTACTGTTTGCCGTGAGGGAGGTACCGCAGGCCTCAACAGGATTCTCCCCATTCGAGTTGTTATATGGGCGCCACCCTCG
The DNA here is from genome assembly GCA_032164245.1 of Sternotherus odoratus. Classification (NCBI taxonomy): domain Eukaryota; kingdom Metazoa; phylum Chordata; order Testudines; family Kinosternidae; genus Sternotherus; species Sternotherus odoratus. The sequence continues at coordinate 199,132,811 of JAVMKO010000002.1, read as the reverse complement.
GGGCATCCTCGACATAGCCAAAGAGGGTTGGGAAGAACAGCCGAATCCGGGGAGAAATGTCATTGAACATGTGGTACGGATGAGAGAGAGGATAGCTCAGGTCACCCCCATCGTGCGAGAGCACATGAAGAAGGCCCAAGAAGCCCAGCGGACGTACTACGATCGCCGGGCGTTGAGCCGGAAGTTCCAGGTGGGGGACCGGGTAATGGTGCTGGTACCTACGGCGGAAAGTAAACTGTTGGCCCAATGGCAAGGGCCTTACGAGGTGATCGAAGCTGTGGGGAGCGTAGATTATAAGGTCAGACAGCCTGGGCGCCGGAAGCCGGAGCAGATCTACCACGTGAACCTACTGAAGCCTTGGCAGGATAGAGAGGCTCAAGTAGTCGCGCTCGGCACAACCCCCCGGGAAGGGAACCCGCCTAGCCAGGTACGGATATCCCCCGAGCTGACCCCAAACCAGAGGGAAGAAGTGATCAGCATGATCGAACGCCACCCTGACGTGTTCTCAGAGACACCAGGCCGGACCAGAGAAGTATGCCACCACATCCACACAGAGCCTGGGGTAAAGGTATATGTCAAGCCATACCGGATCCCTGAGGCCAAGAGGGAAGTGATTGGGGCAGAAGTCCGGAAAATGTTAAGATTAGGGGTCATAGAGGAGTCCCATAGCCAGTGGTCCAGCCCCGTGGTCTTGGTACCCAAGCCAGATGGCAGTGTGCGGTTCTGCAATGACTTCCGGCGGCTAAACGATGTCTCCCAGTTCGATGCATATCCGTTACCCCGAGTAGACGAGTTGATTGACAGACTAGGAACAGCGCGGTTCCTTTCCACCCTGGACCTGACCAAAGGCTACTGGCAGATCCCCCTGGCCCCGGCGGATAAGGAGAAGACGGCCTTTGCCACTCCAGAGGGTTTGTTCCAATACACGGTCCTCCCCTTTGGGTTGCACGGGGCCCCCGCCACCTTCCAGAGGCTTATGGACAAACTGCTGCGGCCGCATCGCAAGTATGCAGCCGCTTACTTAGATGATGTGATTATCCATAGCCCCGACTGGGAGACACACTTGAGGAAGGTGGAGGCAGTGCTAGACACCCTGAGGAAGGCCGGTTTGACTGCGAATCCCGCCAAATGCGCAATTGGACTAGCAGAAGCCAAATACCTCGGGTATGTAGTGGGGAGAGGTCTGGTAAGGCCCCAGCTCAACAAGCTAGAGGCGATCCAGAAGTGGCCACGACCAGTCCGGAAGAAGCAGGTCAGGGCATTCCTGGGGTTGGTCGGGTATTATCGACGGTTTATTCCCCATTTCGCCGCCCGGGCATGCCCACTAACTGACCTGACGAGAGCCCGTGGCCCGGACATCGTGAAATGGTCAAATGCAGCCGAAGAGGCGTTTAGGGATCTGCGGACGGCCCTCTGCACTGACCCCGTACTAATAGCCCCGAATTGGGAGAAAGAGTTTGTATTACAGACGGATGCCTCTGAAGTAGGACTAGGAGCGGTGCTGTCCCAGATGATAGATGGAGAAGACCACCCGATCCTATACCTCAGTCGGAAGCTCCTGCCCAGGGAACAGAAATACGCTGTGGTAGAGAAGGAGTGCCTGGCGGTGAAGTGGGCCATAGAGAGCCTCCGCTACTACCTGCTTGGAAGACGGTTTTCCCTGGTCACGGACCATGCCCCGCTGAGATGGATGCACCAAAATAAGGACAAAAATGCAAGGGTCACCAGATGGTTTCTCTCACTACAACCCTTCCACTTCCGCGTGCAACATAGATCCGGCCTCCTGCACGGGAATGCGGACGGCCTGTCAAGGGTACACTGTGCAGCGACCCAAGTAGCCCAACCCCATGGTGTTGAGCAAGGGGGGGGGATGTGTGGTAAACCCAGGTCTGGAAGGCTGTGGTGAGAGGGGAAACTGCAGGTTAAATTAGGTCCAGCTGAGGAAGGCTGCTGCAGCCAGAAGCAGGGCCAGCTGGGACCGGTTAAGGAGGCAGCCAGAGTCCTTTAAAGAGACTCCTCCCCAGAGAGGGGTGTGGGAGTGAGGAGTGTGTTTGGAGGCAGGAGGAGTTGAAAGAGTGAGTTCGTGACAGCAGAAGGAGGTAAAGGCGAGCAAGAGACAGATACAGAGAGGCTGCCAGCAGGCAGGGAGGCAGGAAAGAGCCCCTCCCAGGAGGGAGCTAGCCCTCCCTAACCGGTGGGAAGCCAGACCCAACAAGGGGGGACTGCCCAGAGGACTGGAGCCTGGGGTGCCCGGGGGCCCCCCTTGCCACAATATTACTTTCCTGAATTGTTTGAACTCTCTCCAGTACTAAGGCCATTTTATTATTAGCTATTAGTTTGGGAGTTTTTTAATGACTTTGGTTTATTTTAAAAACTCTTTATACCTTGATCATGAAGTTGAGGAGTGTCACAACAGACATGCAAGGCCTCTGAAAGGGGCTGTTAAAAACAAAAAGCAAATGATTATGCACATACCAAGCCACCATATTGTGTGTGAAACCTGCTTTCAAAGGGTGAGGCATGAATCTGTTAAAATCTTACAGGGTTCAAGAGTATAATATCAGGTCTGAAGGGAGATCTGGTGCCGACAAGCTGTTAAGACTGTATTTCTCTTTTCCATTCTTTTAAAGTATTTGTAGGCTATAAGTACTTGTAAAATTTGGTGCAACAGGCACTTAGAAAAACAAAACACAGCCAAACAAAAGCCGCAACCCTAATGAAACACTTTCTTTTATTTACTTTGATTTAAATAATTTTAAAATGCACCTATGCCTGTGCAGAATCAGTAATGCAGTACAAAAAAAAACCCCCACAGCATTAAAGTAATAAAAATAAAATTGTGTTTCTGTAATGGCTCCATCCTGCTGTTTGCTTTGTTAGGTGCATAATCCTTTGGCCACCGCAGGGCTCTGTTGAGGATCAGGGGACATTTGGCCATTAATCTGGGACTCAGAGTGGGCGTGAGAGTGCCCAGGACACCCATAAAAGTGCTCGAGGGGGTTCTGAGGTTGCAATAGCTTCTTCAGAACCATTGCAATTGATGAAATGATGTGCTAAGTAAAGCAGAGGCCCAGCCCCAGTTCTGTATTTTGCATTGCCTATGTGGAGATGTAATCTGGCCAGTGGAGGGTGGTTCTCAACTGGCATAATGCCAGCAGAGCTCCCTCCATTACGCCAGCCAATCCTTTGGAATCCTGGCTTTGGGGGATGTCAGGGGAGGATGGAGCTCTGCTTCCCTCTGGCAAGTTCCAGCTGGTATATAGGCCTTTAGAGACCAGATACAATTATCATTCTGCCTTATCGTAAGGGCTCTGGGATCCTAGGAGCTGTAACCAGCCCACCCCCCACTCCCCCACTCTGAGGGACTCTGGCTCTTTTTTGGGTCTGGAGATGCCAATGACTTACAATATTTTTTTAAAACACAAGCTTTTTTGACTAAGACCAAAAAAGAGTAAAAACAAAAATTAGGCCATTAAAAAATGTTGGCAGTGTTTTAAATGAGTGTTTGTCTTGGATCCTAAGGCATTAACACATTTCACCTCTTTCCTTTTCAGATTCATCTTCGTGTACGGCGAGTTCGGAGGAATCGGAGCTGTTAAAAAGGCAAAGGTCACTGTACATAGACCTTGGCGCTTTAGCTGGCTACCTTAACATTGTTAGGGGACCACCAACATTAGAATATGACTGACTCTAGTGATTTCTTGTGTCTGCTGGTCAGAGTTGGAAATCTGTCTCTTCAAGCTAATTTTGTGTATAAAATAGTGCTGCAAAATGTGAACTGCTTTTAACTGCACAGATGATTAAGCTAACTGATTTGTGGACTCTGGTAAATATATCCCAAGCAAGCAATAATATGTTCCCTAATAGCAAACCAACAATACGAAGGAGAAAAAGAACACCTGGTTGGGATATTGTTATCTGGAGAATTTCCATGCACTGTGTGTTTTTTGTCCATGCACTTTACATGCTGTAGGCTATTTAAATTTTATATTAGGAGAAAAATTCTTTCTTTTTAAAAAATTGAATATTTGGGGGCAGATCCTCCAGTGTGACTGGGCTGCATTCGTGGTAAGCCTGGCTGGGGTGACTTTGGGCCATCTGTGGCAATCCTATTCAATCTGCAGCTGGCTCAGCTTTCGTCCAGTCTCTCAGGGCGGATTAGGGCAGCCTTTAGATTGATGTGAACCATGCCAGCCCACAATGGGCCTTGGAGGTGTGCATCACTGGGGAATGAGGGTGTACTGGTCACTCTGTCTTTGTTCTTTCTACACCAGGAAAAATGTGGCGGGTATGTAGGAGTTTCTGTGGTGGCTCCCTTTGAGAAGGGAGAATCCTCCACTGGCTTTAGGCCAGCATTATGCTATGAGAGCAATGCAACCTCCCCTCACAGGCCAAGCATTCCGGCCCTGAACCAGCACATGTTTCTGAACATGTTATGTACATTAGAGCCGATGCAAGTATATCTAGGGCAGCGGTGAGTTTGCTGCCAGTAATGCTGGAAGTATTCCTGATTGTTGTATTAATCACTAATAAGCTGAACAGAATGCTTTAAAACTGTACATGTTGAACTGACTTAATAACTATGTATGGAAAAGCATGTCAATAGTGACAAGCTGTGTTTACGTTCCTATGGAATCAAAATTTCTTGTTCTTGCTATGCCTAATATATCTAAAACATGATGTTTTGGATGATAGTAAAACTGTGTAAACTACATAGTTCTGTACATCCCATGGGATGAGAATGTAAACTTTTATAAAACTCTTCAATGCTTAGGATCGTATCTCTTTTTTAAGCATTTGTTAAAGGTGGCATACTATGTATGTTGTATAGCAAATCCTTTATGAAGCAAGGCCTCGTTTTTAGATGTCAATTATTTGATGGCACCTATCCAAGAGATGATCTTAAACTGATTGTTTTCACTTTGATACCAATATGATTGGATGAATAAATCCAATGTGTTGTGTTGTGATGTGTTCGTTTTGTCAGTTCTTTCAGGATATGTAGTTATGGCTGAATTGCAGAGCCAAATGGGAGAGCTTATACTGGGCTTTGTGGAACTCTGTTTGCACCTTCCCCTGCCAATGTAAATTACTCTTGTCCAGTGACAAAGTGAGAGTTTGGGGGAAGATCAGTGTGACGGTTCTGTGGGTGCTCCCAAACCTCTCTGAACTACCAGGTCAAAAAGAGTGATCTTCATGCCATCTCCTGCCATCTGCTTATCAATAGTTGTCAACATTTAGAAGAGGTTCCAAAGCTCAATAAACTTTTGGTGGAGGCCTTGGGATGCTAAGTCAGTGGAGGGTTTTGTGTGCACTCTACTGAATATTGGGCAGTAGTATAAAGTCACTTCACAAACATTAATTGTTTGTCACCCTGCCCCTCCAAGGACTGGTGTGTGAGTAATTGTGTCCTGGTTTCTCACATGCCACATTGGAAGCAGTGGCGTTGACTTAACTAAAGCCACCAAGGGAGTTGATATTAGAGCTGGGATTGTCCCCAGGGATCTGTGGCTCCCAATCCTGTGTTTAGCCCACTCTCTTTATTCAATTCTCTCTCTCTGGGACCAGGAGCCATTATAGCTACTCAGCCTGGGAGCCAGCTTAGCTGCAGGGACAGCCTGCTGTCAGCTGGAAGGGAGTTAGAGCCATTAGTGGCAGGAAAGTGCACCCCACATATGCAAATCGTTGTGGGATCCCTGCCCTCCCTTGTAAGAAGGAACCCCAAAGGAAGAGTGAATCTTGTGTTTGAGACTGAGGTGGACAGTTGCTTCATTAGTTAGGGTCTTGGGACTGCACCCCATGACAGAGGGAGGTCACAGCCTTCCCCAAATGTCTGCTGCCCTCCTGGAGTGGAGAGAGGACACTCCTGCCCCAAGAAGACAAGGATTGACTTGGGATAGTTGTGATTCTTCCTTTGTACTTTTGTTTGCCTCAGAGATGGAGGAATTCTGAATTGGCTGGAGCGTCAAATCTCCATACCAGCTCAGGGAAGGTTTTCTCCAAGAATGAGGAGAAATGGGGGCACAGAGGCACTTGGATGCCATAGAAACAAGCAATCCTTTCACGGTCCCAGCAGACTGTCTCTTTACAAAATCATATATCTTTCTCTGCAGCTAATGGACACACGTCATAGTAACAAGTGTATTCAAGACACCCCGCGCCCCCAACTCTTTACCTAGATTTGGAGACTCTTCAATGTTGATGATACAAACCTCTGGCAAATTGATAGAACTTCCATAATGGAGAACAACACAAATTTGTAGCCAGACAGAATCCAGTATGTGCAGCACGAAGGGGAGTAAAAAGCAGTAAAATCTGGGGGCGGGAGGGGATTGCAACTGACTGGACCCATACAAGGTCTGCTAAGTAAGAAGGTGCCTGTTTTTACTTTCCAGAGTAGTTTAAAAAAAACACACCCTTTTTTGCTTGCAGCTACAATGAATGGGGTTGTAGCAGTGATGGAAAGAAGGCTATGTAGTAGGCTCAGTAATTCTCAGCTCTTGGTAGCTTCTGGGCTTTCATGAGAAAAAAATTCTATGATCATTCCATTTCATTCTGTCCAGTACAGGACTGGAAGTGACCTCCTGGGTCATCAAGTCCAGTCTCCTGCAACAGACAACCCCATCATATAACCCTGTTCATAAATGTATCAAGTTTCATCTTAAAACAAGGTTGGTGGGTTGCTCCACAACTTCTAGTGGGAGGATGTTCCAGAAGCCAACTCTTCTGAGGGTTAGAAACCTTCTATTTTCCAGCCTCAGTTTGTCCAAGGCCAGTTTTTATACCCACTTGGTTTTGTGCCAGCATTGCCTTTTTGTCTAAATAGCTCATCTCCCTTCCTGGTGTTAACCTCCCTAATTAAGTTATAGACTACAATCAAATCCCCTCTCAGCCTCCATTTTGCTATCTTGCAAATGTTGATGTGAGAATAACACAGCAACATTGGACAGTTTGTGTGAGATCACTAACGGACTCACTGTGTACATGGATGGTATTTTGGGAAATTCCCTTCATGTTGGCTGTGGCTAACAAAATGAACACAGGTTGTTGGCATAATTGACTCTGGGCTTGTCTGTGCGGTGCAGCTATCTACACTAGAGGAGTGTGATTTCCAAAACACTAACTAATGTGCTGCACACTAACTGGCCTGTATCAACCCTGCTGATGTATGCAAAATTTCCCTACTGTGTGTCACACTATCTGGAGTGGTTCATGACAGTGAATGCCAACCTATGACATTTGAGGTGCAATCCAGACCAGTGGGGGACTGTGTCACCCTTGCCCTGAAAGCTTGGCTGCCTCACAATTCTTTGTTGTTGTAACTCCCTCACAGGTCACTTACAAACAGCCTGCCAGGATGCAGGTCACACCCTGAGTGTCTATATAGGGCCACAGTTCTAGTTCAGCAACTCTGACCACAGATGCTTGTCAGCAAGACACCAACCAAACTCTGGTTCCAGCCAGCCATGGTTATTACTTCCAGAGTGACCCCAGCATACTCCCAGTCCCAAATTTCCCCCTCAGAAATGTGTATTCTGTAGGCACTGTCCAGCCCTCTCCTGGACTGTTCATGTAACAAAGGTATGTTGACCCTGTAAGGGAACAATGTACAGTAATTTGCCATTTTAAATGGAGTTACCTACACTGTTCAGAATACTGGATTAATTTTGACTTAAAAACAAAAAAAATATCTAACTATAAAGAGACAGGTTTTAAGTGAGTATGAGTAGCACGGCATGAAAGTCAGAAATGGTTACAAGAAAAATAAAGATAAAACACTTCCTAGTATTTAAATTTTACAAACTAGTATTAGTTCAAGGTAAAATTCTTGCCATGTGCTCCCAACAGCACTGACCGGTCCTCAGACCAGGATCTCTCTCAAAGTCAAAGAGCTGGATTCTTTTGTCTTAGGTTCAAGAGAGATGGATAGAGAGACATAACTTGGGTGTTTTTGCCCTTCACTTTTATAGTTCCCTCACCCTTTGAAATTCATCTTCCTGAGAGTGATCTCTAGATTAAAAAAATTCTAGCTGAGAGCAAGGAGATATGCGGTTGGGGGAGGGAGAGCAGAAGGGAGGGAGGTTTGCTAAGTTGCAGATCTGCTTCTGTCCCCTTGTCAAAGAATGGCTGTGTGATAGGTGATGGCCCAGCAGCTTTGATGACACCTGGCCTGGTATGAGCCTATCCTTTGCCTTTGAGAAACAGGTTTACCCACTCCCCAGACCTGTCTGATAAACATGTCAGTCATGAGTTCAGCGTATGTTCATAACTTTACATTCAATGTTGTTACATACTTTTTTACCATATTATTGGCCAATGAGTTACTAGTTTTCAAATGATACTTTATAAGGCATATTTTATACAAAAATGTTGACAATAGTGTGTAGGGTGTGAATATAGGGATATCTTCTGTCTCCACACCTCAATCTAGTGGCATGGTCTATCACAGATTTCACCATCCCACTCAGGCAAGCTAGACTTAGTGATAGTTGGTTGCCATACACCAAAGATTCAGGTTGCTTCCAGTCCCAAGAAACCTGTCACTTATCCCAGGTCAATTTGTACCTCAGATCTTACACCAAAGACAAAGCTTGTCGTCAATGCTATAGTAAATGTAACTAAGGGTTTATTAAATAGGAAAAAAGAAATGAGAGTTATGTATGTAAATGTCAAAGGTTCGATAAGGATTTTCGGAAAGGACTCACAGGGGCACTGATGGCAATCTAACAACTTGTTTATTTATCAAGGGGAGGGGTAATGGGTGAATTTAAAGGCTAATTACAGTAATTAACTATTAAACAATTCTATCAAACAGGTGACTATTAAACAGTTCTAATAAATGAGTTCTTATTACACAGGTATTAAACAGGTTTTATTCTTATTACACAGTTCTTATTACACAGGTATTAAACAGGTTTTTCTTATTGATTGATTAATATAACATTTATAGTATGGAAAAACTACTATTACTACTAAGGGGACACAACTATTTACATGAGAAAACTTTACAGCATGTGAGACATGGTGGTATTTCAAATCCTGAGGTAAATTCTGAGGTAAAACAATTACAGAAGAAGGGACAACCGAGTGACACCTTAAACTCTGAGGTGAACACTCCCAGAAATGAGGAACACAAGTAACAGTACAAATCCTGAGGTAAAAATCTACAGAAAGACACACAAATAACACTTCAAACTCTAAAATAAACACTTACAAAACTGAGGCACATAAACAGCATTACGAACTCGACCGGCAATCGTTACTCGCTCGGAGGGAGATACGGGAGCGTGAGGGGTGTTGTCTGGGTTAATCAGGCCTGGACGGGATACGGAACGGGAACGCCTCTGGAACCTTTTGGTCCTAATTCTTAGAGTAAAAAAGCTGAGGGGGTAAAAACCTCCTACGAACCTGATTGGGCCTGTGCCAAGAGGGTCCTGCTACTAGGCAGATTAGCTGCATGCCTGGAAGGGGGGGCACTTGCCACAAGCGTAGATGGCTTGCTGTTGCTATATTTCTGCCGGGCAGAGTTTACAGCTCAGAGCTCAGTGGTTACAGCTGCATAAACATTAGAGATACAGACCAGAGCAGGCCCGGACATACAAGCTGATATGTACATGGAAGCTATATTTCACAATGTACAGGTTAGAGCAGACAAATATAGATACACAAATGAGATATAGTCTATGGTTCCAAATGGTAACAGAATTGTCACAATCTGTCAGCACTGGATATCTTTTAGAGCTAACCCATGCCAAGCAGCATGGGGATCTCTTGCTTACGTTTGGAAATCTTTGCCCCAGAGAGTCCAGACAACATAAAAGATCAAGTTTATCCGTCAGGAATATTTAACGGCCCCCCCCACACACACATTCCAGAATCCAAGCTGATGGGCTGAGTTCATGTGCAGCTCTCTCCTTCCAGGAGAGAGGTAGGAATTCAGTCCACAAAGTCTCTGTCCTTTGCCTTCAATGATCCAGCTTGTGTGCAAGACTAGAACTTTACCTTAATCAATGGTCCTTTTCCTGTTTGGTGAGTTACACAATTCCAGAGGTTTACAGTGAAAACATTGAGAATAACATTATACCATGGGCTATAGAGATTATAAGTGAGATCAACACATGCAGCATCCTACAACCATTTTATATCTAAACCGGGGGTGGGCAAATGTTTTGTCCCAGGGGCCATATCAGGGTTGCAAAACTGTATGGAGGGCTGGGTAGGGAAGGTGGTGCCTCCCCAAATAGCCTTGCCCCTATCCCCTATCCACCCCCTCCCACTTTCTGCCCCCTAACTGCCCCCTTCAGAACCTCTGACCCATCCAACCCCCCTGCTCCCTGTCCTTAGACTGCCCCAACCTCCATCCATATCCCTTTCAGTGGCATTTTGGCTGCCATACCCACTTCAGCTCTTTGTCCAGCGGCGGTGTTTCAGCAGCAGTTCCAGCAGGTACATTTTTTTGTTTTCCGCGCTTGGAAAGTGGAAGTGGCACCTCTTATTTGGTGGCACCTTTTTTCTGGCGCCTTTTCTTTTTCTTTTTTGGAAGTGGCACCATTTTTTTTGGAAGTGGCACCTTTTTTTTTGTTGGTCGCTCCCCCTGCTGCTGAAACCTGGCTACGCCCCTGCTACCACCCTCTGCTGGGTGCCACCCCAAGCAGATGCTTCCTAGGCTAGTGCCTAGAGCTGGCCCTGATATTTACCCACCATCCCAGAAAAGCATAATGCATGAACTGAAAATGACCCAGTGGGCTAAACACTGTTTCTTGTCGATTTTGCTTTACCCATCCATACATTCATGCCCCATATGTCCAATGGTCTGCACATTCTCTCATATGACATTCGGACAGACTCCTTCAGTCACTTGATTTTAGTCCCATATCGTGGGGCTAGGAATATTAGGTCCGGGACTTTAGTTGAGAGATGTAGTATTAAATTCATTTGGAAAAACTGGGCTAGGCACTAGTACAATATGTTCCACAGTTCTTGGTATATGAGAAGTAAAACAGGAATTGGGAACAGTTACATCAAAAATAAGGACTTCATCTATAAATTGATTATAATTTGTTAGTACACAGTCCATCCATGTTACAGATTATCCTTACTGTTGATTGTTACCATCTTGCAAACTTCTCTGTTCCATTGGATTGGCCTCAATTATTGTGGCCACACACTGGAGTTGTGATGATAACAACATTCCTGGTATATCAAGCTGGGCGTGGTGCGTTAGGTTTGCATTGCTCTGTGATACACCCACAGTTGAAGTAGATTTACTTGGTTTTCCTAGATGCTGTCTTCCAGATGACCTACTCAATGGACAGTAATTGATGTATCTAATATTGCTGTCACGATTCAATATTGGGAACCTGACAAACTTTAAAGTTTTGCAACATAGCCAGACATAGTGTGTGTATGTGTATATATATAAAAATTATTTTTGACATTTTTGCTATAACATTTTGATATCTATATTTTAATAAAGGCAAAAAAAAATCAACATTTTGTTAATATTACATGTGCAATAATGTTGAGGTTTCCCCTTACATTTATTCCTTTGAATAAAAAACCCGTGATTAATAAAATAATTTTTGTTGAGGCAAAAATATATGTACATATATTTATAACTGAGACAAGTTTAAATTTTGCAAAATTTTTAATTTACTGATGGTTTTTAATGTGGTGGTTATACCACAACCATTATATTAACATAGTGTGGTACTACTTATATTTAAAAAGTATAAAATTGACTTTTGTTGTAACAAAATTAAAACAAACAAACAAAAATGGTCATGTGATGCATACAACACAGGACAACCTATGTGACATACAAAGCGAACATACAATTATTTTTAAAAATGCTATTAAATGAAAATAAGAAAAGCCCATATTTCAAATATAAATCAGGGAATAGGTTTAGAAGCAGAGTTAGCTTCAACCTATGTGACATACAAAGCAAACATACAATTATTTTTAAAAATGCTATTAAATGAAAATAAGAAAAGCCCATATTTCAAATATAAACCAGGGAATAGGTTTAGAAGCAGAGTTAACATTTCTGTTGCTTGAGAAAATTAGGAGTATTTCCAGCTGTTGCATTCCTAAAGGGTTAAAATAATGAATTCACTGGACTTATTTAAAGTAAAGTTTTTACCTTGTTTTCTCTTTATTTGTTGTTTTGTTTTCTGTTGCTTCCTCTTCTTCAGCAATCGAGGTTTCTGAAATAACTATAACTTCAAAAACAAAGAAAAAGCAGGAGGGAGGAAGTAATACAACCTAGGAAGGGAGAGTAGCCTTAGCTAAGAGAAATTAACTCTGTAAAGTTATTTTAAAGTACAGTCAGCAAAAGCAAATTTAGAAACTGAAAGAGGATATAGAAGAGAAATTTAACTGGAATGTAAAAATATTTGAGAAAGAAGATTATATTAGCTCTGAATTAGAAGTGTGGCTTTCTGGGTTAAAGGAGGGGGTTGGGAACCTATATCCCTGGTTTTTATCCTGGCACTGAGAGGCGAGTGGGGGTTGTTACCTGTTCTTGAAAAACCTGAATTTGTTCCCCCAGTATCTGTTGCTTTTCTCTGCATGCCAAAAGGATTAGAGGAGTGCCCTTCCCTGCTGCTGTTAACCATTTCTGGGCAGCCACGTGCTAATGTATCAATTCTAGGTGTTAACCTTCTCACTCTTGGTTTTTCACCTTGACATTCTTTTTTATCCACTCCCATCTGATCAAATTGTTAGCTAAAAATAGCAGGTCCTACTCATCGTTCCACACCTGAGTACCGCGGAGTTGGATTGGGACTCATAAACTGTCAGAGACCAAACAATACAGACACCCAATACATTGATCAAGGGGCGCACACCCTCCTCAGCTCAGTAGCTTGAGAGGCATGTGGCAACTTTATTTGTGATATACAGCAGTATTTATAGAGAGGAGTAAAAAAAGTACTTAACTGGTCATGATGTACACCGTGATCAACCAAGTCTTTCCTGGTTGTATCCAGTTAAAACCAGTGTTATGACTGTTTGAGAAATGCTAATAAGAGAGACAATAGATACATGGCTGCCGGGGTTGCAAAAGGGTCAGAGACTGCTGTTCAGGTCAGAGCCAGGGCCGAAAGTTCAAACTCAACAAAATCGCATCTCCTGTCTTCTAATTTGCTCTGTTAACTGTTCTATTTTTACCCTCCTCTGATTTACCAATTTAGTGAAAATATAGTTTGCTACTTTTTCCTCCTGTGCACATACTTGGTCATTCCCAATGTCCCCTTTGCAGCCCCCATTCCGATCATCCCATTCCATCTTTTAATTTTGTTAGGGCCACCCTTTTCCATTTCTGTCCCCCTTCTTCAGGTGCAATGAAAGTACCAAAGTCTGTCATTGCCCACCAACATTTATTTTTTAATTTTATTTATTTTAGGGGATGGAACTTCTCTTTTTTGCAGATTTTCTGCTGTTGCTTCCAGATTTCTATTCTCCTGTTTCACTTGCTCAAGCATATCTTATGTCTGAATTGCCTGCTGCCCTGCCAGCAGGGCCCAGCTTTTCAGTGTTTGGTCGCTTGGCTGCTTCTTCTATTTTTTTTGTTTTAGTTACTTGCCCTGCCAATTTTGTATTGATTAGGCCACCTCACTGCCATGGCCATTAAGTGCAGTACTCTCATCCATGTTTCCCCACTTTCTTTTCTGAACTCATATGGATCTCCTTTGCAGGCTTCCCAGTGCATCCATACTTCATCAAACTCTGTGGGGATTTGAAGGGAGGGGATTAGGGGATTCCCTAGCTCATAGTTTTCTGTCATAATAGTTTTCTGTCTACCCCTACAGTGGACAGCTTGTCACTTACCAGATCAGTGGTCAGGGTCAGTGTTGTTAAATGCTCAAGGCTGGAATGTCATTGCCTCGGTAACGCTGTTCAGGCTGCTCAGTGCTTCTGTCCTAACAGGATATAATGCAGCCTGCTAATTCAGCAGACCTGGATGTTACTCATAAACAAAGACCACAGGCCCAGTTTGGTGACAAAGGCACTCGGCCAGGTTTATGGCTTTCAAGGCACAGTCCTAGTGCCTTAGCTCCGTGTTACAGCAACACTAACCCATGAGTGCCCAGTGTCAAAGAGAGGCTCAATTAACAGTGGGAGTCTCTGCTGTCCCTAGGTCACACAAAGGATCCAGGTGAGGTACCCCAGCAATTATAGACTGACACAAAGAATCAGGATATATCACTTAGGTACTACCTTATATGTCTCATGACGTCTCTTTGCTACCTCTCCTTATCCCTGATATCTTGGAGACAATCTCCCTACTCTTTGTTCTGTCAAGCCATTTTATCTTGTACTAGATTGGGGTGCATCTGTAGTACCTTTCTGAAATGTTATTTGCCAAGGCCAGGCCTACTCTGGGTCACAGCCTTTGGTTCAGGCCTTAAAGCTTGCAGCAGGCCCAGTTCTCCAAGCGCTCCTTCTCGCTACTACATCTGATAGGCGTGCTCAGAGTCCATCTAAGTCCACATCAAAGAGTTGGGGTGAAGGGAAGAGGAGCAGCTGCCTTATAACCGTTAGCCCAGTGGTTAGGGTACTCACTGGGATGCGGGAGACACTCTGGTTCAAGTCCCCCATTTGCCTAAGAAGGGATTTGTCACCTCTTAGGTGAGTGCCCTATCTGGCTAGCACTTTCTCTGGGCCCAATTATTAATTAAAGTGGAACAACTTCAATGGAAGAGATAGAGGGAGCCTCACATCAGAATATTCCATAGCCCAGTGGTCGACCACCCACTCATCAGGGAGAGGTGGGATTTGTACTGGGGTCTCCCACATCTTAGATGAATATCTGCACTACTGGGCTAAAGGGTAATGGGGGGCACTGCCAAGATCACATGGAGCTAGGTGGCCTCTCAGCATGCTAGCCGGATTGGGCCCCATATATGACTTGGCAGCGGAATGCCTGTCTTCCCGCAGTTTGTGAATCGCTAGCAGAGATAAGTCACACACCCCTCTCATCAGCATCTCCCACTGGCTAATTTAGTGCCCCCCCCCCCCAAGCATGCTGACTTTGTGGATTGCATTCTTAGGCACCTGCCTCTCCCCATTCTGTGTAGAGGGAGCCTTGGCACCTAACACAGACTTTGCGGATCGCAGTGTGTTCCTGTGATTTCCTAAAGGTCTACGTCCCTTTTGTGGATTCGTGTGTTAGCTGCTCTGTGCCTCAGCTCCCCTGTTGTAAAAGAAGCATATTGTCTGTCTCAGGATGTTATGAGGATAAATACATTGAAGACTGTGAGGTGCTCAGGTACTATGGAAAGAGGAGCTGTATAAGTACTCTAGATATCCTTATAAAGAGCATTTATTGGTACCTGAGAATTTTCAATCTGTATCATCTTTTAAAAGCCAAAGAAAATCAAATGATTCATCAGAGTTACCTGGAGATGATTTTAAGTGGGAAGAATTTTATGAGGTTTTCCTTTTTATTACTGTGAAACTGTGGGTGGATCTGAAGCCATATACAAATGGTCAGGTCATTGACAATAAATACGAATATCTCCCCTGTTACTGGTGATAAGGAAAATATGTACACATGGCCTATGTAGTGATATTTATGGAAGCCTGTAGGATAAGATGACAGACGGGTAGCTGTGTATGTGCTCCCAAAGGTGTATTGCAAGAGACAGAAGTTATTAGGAGTGTGAACGTCCTGGTGGCTCAGCAGAGGAGGTCTATTTGCAAGACAAGCCTACTAGGAGTCAGAAGCTGAACTGCTGCTTGGTTGAAGTGACTGATATTCAGGTCACTGACTGACTGGTCCTCACTCAGCCACTTCCTCACAACTGGTGCTCTCTTGAGCCTGGGTGGCTTCTCTTCCTTCACATTAGTTTTCTTAGGGACAAAACCTCCTAACCTGATTTCCTCTCTCCTGTGAGGACGGTTGTCACAGGGAAGATGAAGGTCTTTCTTATCCAACTACAGAGAAGACATGAGGAGATAAGGAAGCTGGAGAGTATGTACTCTTTGTTTTAGATGATATTTTAGTTCCCAGTGTTACAGAAAATTCTGGTAAGCAAATCCTTACTAGAACAGAGGACGGGAACGGAGCTATTGCACCTTTGTTCCTTCTTTTTCAAAACTGCTGCTGTTTCTATGCTCTGGGGTTGGGAAATGAGCTATTCCCAGGACTGGAGATTTGTCCAGTTAATTTTGAGAAAAGTTATGGAAGACCTACAACAAAATGCAAATTAAATGCTCCTGACATATTATGCTGGAGAATGTTGCTGTCTGTTGGAAAGCAAGTCTTTGATCTTTGAGCAATCAAAGAACTTGCTGAAGCGGATGGATATGGTAGTCCCCTTTTGTTCTGGCTAAACGGAAGAAGCAATTAAACTCCTTTATGGCGAAAGGTACCTTAAACAACAGAAGCTACCACCCAAGGCATTGGACGGGAGGGCCTGAACAAGAAGTAACTCATGAAGAATAAGAAGGGTTTCCCTGGGACACAGCAAATGCAGGCACTGGGGCACTGATAGGTAAAGTCATGTGAGGCTGTGTGTGTCATAAGAAGAGAGAAAGTGATCAGATAGTGAGAGAAACAGTGTGAATGTGTCCCTGGGGAATTGCTCCCAACCTGGACTGGGTCTCTGGCCACTCAGACATGTCCCAGTGGGCCATTCCCTTCTTTATGCTAGTCTCTTTCACATGTGTACTTAGTGCTTGCAGTCCATGGCTCTTCTTCCTCAACTACTGCCTCAGGAGGCACCCACAGAAATAGTATCCTCTACTGGCTGCTACTATATCACTCAGTGACTCACCACACAAGGAGAACAACTGAGCAGCAGCCTCAGCTGCAGCCTGGTGCTTGATTGTTCCCCAACCATTCTCCAAATGTGGATCCCCAGGCCTGGTACCTCTCTCCTCTGCAGTCCTGCCTGAATCGTGTGTGTGTGTGAAGATGAGGAGCAGATGTATTTGCCCGAAGGGGGACTGGACATAGCTGGATTTGTTTGGGGAGAGAAAAATGATGGTTCTCTGTGTGCGTGGTGTGCTGGGGGGACTGATGGGTTTTTTTTGCATGACAGGATAGGGGCAGTGCTGAGTGTGATAGGTTGGGGCGGAATTGGTGAATTTCTGTGGTGGTTGGGCTAGAGGGAATGGGATTTGATAGGAATCGTTATTGTCGATGGTCATACACTGTAGCTTTCATGGGGATCTTTTGGAAAGTTCTTAGCTTTTACCCAGGCTGGCCAAATGACCCCAGAGGATCTGAGATCATAATCAGGCCCTAGAAATCCACATGTTGTTTACATTACTGTTAGATGCCTGCTTTCGATTAGCCCCCATACAGCTCAGGGTTACACTGTATGGCTATCCGGATTCTGTATTATCATTCACATTGCAATACCATCTAGAAGTCCCAATCATGCTCCATTGTGTCAGGTGCTGTACAAACAAGTAAAGCAATGGCCATCCCTGCCCTAGAAATAACATTCACTCAATGAAATGTATTCAGGTGTCACCAGTAAATCCAACCATTACTGATCATATCAGTCTCACCCAATACCAGCATCACAAATGATCACACCCCAACATCCACGTTGGAGAATAATTAGGAAGCCTGGTCTCTGCCTGGTATCCACAACACAGCGTGTCATACTACAAGCAGACCCTTAAATCCAGCCACAGAAATAGACCTATAGTTCTTGTGAGCGTGCATTTGAGGAGGGCATTCCTAAACCTTCCTGCAGCCTGAGCTGCACCTCAGGATACACGTAGTTAGCTGAAGAGGATTTTTTTAGATTGATGTTTGATGCTGTGGTGATGTGAAGAAATGGTGACACGTGGGAGATGCTCCTCCATAGCTTCTCAACAGATGGCTAAATATTACCGAGATAGCTCTTATTTTTTCCACAGCAAAGAGGCAAAGCCTTAACTACACACATTGACTGTGATGTTTGAAATCCAGCTTTACTCTGCATAGTGTCTCTCATACCAACTATCTAACAAAATACCACACAGGGAAATAATACATTTCAGAGAGCTGTGCGGTGGGGACAGGGGACATGTATTAATCTTTAATTTGAAGAGAGCTGGAGAGTCCCTCTGTAGGATACACAGGAAGGCTTTTCCAGATGGCAGGATCTACACAAGGAGAGAGCTCTCAAATCCTCAGTGGGTAGATTGTGTCACAGGACAGGGAGGAGTCTGAAACAGAAATAATATCAGAGAAAAGCAACAGATTTCCTTCCTCTTTAACTCCCACTTACAGTAATTCAAGATCAACCCTAGATTCTCTCTCCATCCCTCCCAAAAACCCTTCTGAACTCAGTATAAAGAGAAAGTCTTTAATTCCTCTGTCTAGAGGCGCCAACTCTGTGGACGCTCTGGGGCTCTAAAACCCACAGAAAAAAAAGGGGGGGCTCAGCATCCAGAGGGCCGGATTAATCTTTGTGTCCTCCACTCCACTCACTCACACTCCAGAAGTGACCATGTTTCCTCTGGCAGAGAGGAGCAGCTTGCCCCTGATGTCCAAGGAGGCTCTCAGGACCAGTGCAGCCAAATGTAAATTAGAGCAGCCCTCTGGCTTCTCTAGCTTACTCCTGGCACTGGATCCCAGTCAGCCCTAGCATTCAGGAGCCTTCAAAAGTGGTGTACAGCCACCTGGGCCCACCCCAGACTGCACTGAGCTGAGTTTAGCACCTCTTAGAATCAAGACCAGGCTTTGGCCAGCCAATAAGAACATGTTGTGATGATGCAATGTGATACCTGCTGTAGAGCTATGATGGGGTTGGGGTCTCTGTGAATCACACAGAACAGGAACTATCCTTCATCTGCTTATCCAATTTCATAGTTTAGTTTAACTCACTTTAATTCGGACTGCTCAAGAAACTCATTTGATTCTCCATGTGACAATCTATGGGGCTCCTTTGGGCAGTGGCCTGAGCAGCCACAGAGGATGAGTTTTCTGTTCTGCCTTGGTACCCTGGGTTCAGGCTCCTTGCCTGTAACAAGCGCTGTCCATTGTGCAGGCCAGCAGCTTCCCCATAGGTCTCTCTGCAAGCCATGCTATGTAACACTCCTAGTGGGGGTTTCCCACCACATCTTCCAAGTTGTGCAGCACACTCAGCATTTTTGTTTGTTCTACAATTTTCTCTTAACCGTTTGATATGAAGACATTGTATGTGTTTGATAAGAACCAGGAAATAAAAAGTTACATGAGAGAGAGAGAATGTGGCACTTCCTTCTGTACTGCATATAAATAGTAGTTGGCGGTCTAGAAACATTTTTTGTAATATGAATATGGGCATTAATTTCAGCTATTATCTAAATTGTGGGGAGCGCGCTGCACAGAACTAATTGCGTGTGACTAGCACTTCTCCATAACTGCACTTTTCTCATGTGTACCCACATTCTAGTGTGCAAAGGAACAAAAGCTCATGTGTATCTTAGGAACTTTCAGGTGCAACGACCCAGAGAAGGTTAACTTCACCTGCTCATGCTGACTTGGAATGCCAGGGTAGCTCCCATTGTGTTTTGCTTATAACACTTAATTTACATGTGGCAGAGAGATACACATCTTATCTCCTGTCTGGAATAAACTTGTTTGTCAAGTCCTGCTGGCTACATACCGTAGCTTGAAATATATTTTTAGTAGGTATCATAATTCTTACACACCAACCGTACATACATCTTGCAGTGCTTATGATGACCAGTGTTTCAATGGCTTTCATTTCATATTTCACACAACATTCTTTATAGATAAGTACTATGACAGCAAGGTGTTAGGTGTAGTGAGTTTGAGACCTGTGAGGAGTTTTTGATACACAGTAGCGAACTCTTTGCCAACTGAAACCTATGACCCTCTGTGTTACAACTGAGTTTTCGTGTTTCTTTTGATTGTTTGTTTTTTCTTGTCCTCTGGTGAAAAAATACTTGTGGATTCATGTTCCTACAGGACCCGGAGTGCATGTGAGTGGGGAAGAACCACATGCAAGGCAGATGGGACATTTTATTTGTTTAATTTCCAAGGGCCGGAAGTAGGAATAGGTCTTAGGGAGGTTGAACCTGATCCTTGCGGATGCCATTGACACCTGACAGAAGGGTTGCATACAGAACTATATACCTTATGACAGTGATAGAGTGTCCTCCTTTTGGCTATTTTTTCATCTGTGGAAGCGGGAAAGCACTATTTGTACTGAGGCAAGTTATGTCCATATCAGGATGCAGTGAGCTGGCTTATTAGCCAGACGTTGGCCCTAAACCATACTTCCATGTTTTCACATTGGCCTTTTTAATTTTTTTACATAATTTTTACAATTGTTAAGGTCACCACACTTCACTTATTATACTGCCTTTGTAAACAGAAAAAAATCCCTTCTATTTATATCTAGGAAGTGGTTTTAGTGCACCACAGTAACTGCTATGTGAGAAGCAAGATTGGCAGAGGCAAGCTGCATGCATGAAAAATTAAAGCCAGAACCCACTGAAAATAGATCCCATTAGCAGAAATGACACATTGAGTGTTTTACTCGCAAATAGTGAGTGAATACCAAATCAGATATGAGTTCAATTCAAAGAAACTTGGCCAGCTTTTAAATGTGGTGTTTTAAATGAACCATCATGGTAAAGTTTGCTTGAACATGCTTCTTTAGCTGAGATGTCAATATCAATAAGATGAAGTTGCATAAGCTTAGTGGCATGTTGGTTTGGGGCTTGAGTTTAAAAACTGTGCGCAATCAGCTGAACATATAAAATGCATGTGCAACTGTATGTCTAATTTTGTAGGTCAATTGCCATGATTAAGTGTGCAAGATGGGTATTTGTATAGGCTTTGGGTATTTCTGTGGGATTAATGCCAACAGTCAGATAGAAGGGAGCAGCCCTTCTGCGCTTCAGGTTCAGGATGTGGGACTAAGCAGGAGGGAAGATACAGTCTGATCCAGATTAAGCATGCCCCTTAGACTTGCAGCAAACTTCAGCTTCCTCTTATTCTAGGAGAGTAGAAAGGAGGACAACACCTTAATTGCTAGGGATTCTGCTTTATCCAGAGGTTCTACTTTGTTTGCTGGAACATGGCCACTTGGCAAGTCTTTCAACTGGATCTTTCCTCACCTCATTATCTGTGCAATCTGCTAGGGCAAAGCAGAGTCTCCCAAAAACTGCTACCAACTTGATTCTTCCTGCATTGTTTGCTTATCCAACTTCAGTTACGGAAAGAATACACCTTTCTTAAGGGCCTACTTGAAAAGATGGCTTTTCTAGTCTATCTCCTTCATATAGGGCACAGGCAGCAGCCGCCACCACCCCATCATCGGATGCCTGGGCTGAGGTGGCTTTGCCTGCACTCCGCCTCTTCCCCGAGGTGCCCATTGCCTGCTGCTGCCTGGTGAATCCCACATCTACTCCACTCCATCCCCCGTCTCTGGAGGTCCCCGCCACTCCCTGCGTTCCTCCTCTCCTGGACAAGGGCCTTTCGACTCGGTGGCAGGCCTCGTGAAGAATCAATGCCATAGCTGGCTAGCTGGCACTAGGACACAACCCCTTCCCCCCATCAATTTCCAGGAGATCAAATGGTGAAATGCTTTTTCAGGGCTGCAGGTGGCCCTAATAACCAGATGCTCCCCTCCACTTGTGCTGGCAACTGGAAGTATGAAAGGTTTAGCATTGACTCAGAAGCATACTCTCCAAGTCCTTCAAAATCCCTCCACAGGATTATGAGAGTTATGGGATGGGGCAAGTCATGAGCAGGTGAGGATGGAGCCAGAAGTTTTGTACGTGGTCTCCCAGCTTGATAGCTTTTCTGAGTGGAAATCCGCCTGGGAATTAGCATTGTAACTCTCTCTCCTCTAGACAGGAGATTTAATCTCTTCTTTGCACAGACCTTCCACTGATATTGGTGAAAGTTCTGGATGGAGAGAGAATGTGGAACCTAGGCTGATACGGCCTTATATTGCATGATGAAACTTGTATACAATCGTTATACCCACAACTGACAGACAAGAGGAACTCTAGCCCACAGAACAGACTAACACTGTCTCAGCCCCATTGGAGTGTTGTCAGTGGGAACGGATCCATTCCCACCTCTCCAGCTGCACTAGATCTCTGCACCCCAAACAGCTCTCAGTAAGAGACCGTAAACCCAGTGCAGCTCCAATTGCTTAGTATTGCAGAGTAAGACAAATACATTGAAGCCTGGTCTGCATTATGTTGACCTAACTCTGCAAGAGCCTTGTCATAAGTATAAAGTAGCTTAGAATTACTGTCTTAGCTGTGAAGGGTTAACCTGAAGTAACCTGAGAGAGGGAATGATGAAATGGAGATGCCAATCAAGCTCGGGAACAAAGAAAGTGTTTTAGTTTCGGTTTTAGCTCTCTCGCTGGCTCTCGCGCTGTTCGCCCGGCTACGGGACGAACCACCCTTCTGTCTTTATTCCACATTTCTATAATCTTCTAAAAAGTCAAGTCCAGTAGTAAGTAAATTGTATGCTTGAACTATATCACTGATAATTGATCCACGGTGTCCCTTACTGTTAAGCTTTAGCAGAGGGAGAAATTCCTAGGGAGGGGGCCAGGAGGCTATGTGATGTTAAGGGTTTTTTCTATTGATTTCTGTACAAGGAGTTTATGCTTTTCTCTTTTTCCTTTAATTAAACTCTTCCTTTAAGACTCTGTCTGCTTGTTTCCATTGGATTGATCCTGGTTTGGATCGGGCACGACTCACAGAAAGTGAGGGGTTTTGGTTTTTGTTTCTCAAACCTCTCCCAGGTGAAGGGAGGAGATTTGGGGGGTGATTAAAGTAGGGGTTCCAATTTATCCTAACCCATGGTTTTGGGGGCTTAAATTGGTGTGTCAGCATTTTCCAAGCGCAGACATAGGAGAAGTTTGTGTTCTGGGGAAAAGTTTTAACCTAAGCTGGTAAAATAAGCTTGGGGGGTTATTTCTTTTTTCATGCGGGTTACCATATCTTTACCCTAGAGTTCAGAGTGGGGAGGCAGACTTTGACAAGCCTACACTTGAATATTGCTCCTGCTGACATAACTCGCCTGTAACATTGACTTAATAACTCCACCTCCATGAGAGGCGTAGCATTTAGGTCAGCGTAGTTAGGTCGATGTTGTATCAGTGTAGACATGTTACTTACATTGACTTTAGTGGCCTCCAGGTGGTGTCCCACAATGCCCCACCTTGACCGCTCAAGTCACAATTTTGAACTCTGCTGCCCAGTGGCTGGGTACACAGGTCCATGTCCATTACTTCTAAAGCCTGGGAATTTTAGAATTTTAGAAAATCAATTTCCTGATTGCCTTGCCTGGAGAGCACACCTAGCAACTCTCTAGCATGGATACATGCCACAGATGCACTCCTGCTTGAGCTACTCTGGAGGAGCTGGATCTCCTGGGTCTGTGGGGAGAAGAGGCTGTGCAGGCACAGCTCTGATCCAGTCATAGAAACACTGAGATCTGTGTCTGGCCTTCCTTTAGGCATTGCTAACTCCCAAGATAGCATCAGCCATTTTGTACATGCTACCCAATCTCCCGCAAGTCCCATACAATCTGTCCGGAGCTTTCTTGCAAGCAAAGAGGAAACCCACTTGACTTCAGTGATCCTCCCTCTTACACAAGGGTCCGATTCTAACTGCTAGCTGCCTACTTGTTGCTTAATTACTCAAGATTGAGCTATTAAAATTTGGGAGGGACCCTGTAATTGTCTTCCGCTGCTAGCTTCATACAGGGCAGACATCTCAAGAATTCAGTTCAAAGCAATATGGTGCCGCCTTTGCCACAGCAATCGCTGTTCAGCTACATTGAACAAGCTGTGGTACTGGGAACAGGTAACAACACCTCATAAAAGACAGTCATCTTCCACATAAAAGCTTTCCACACCAGGATAATACGGCGAGGATTATTATTCACTCCCTCGCAAACGCCTACATTTGTGTTTAGACACTAAGGGTATGTCTACGCGGCAATTAAAACTCAGGCTTGAACTAAGGGGCTGTTCTAGGACTCTGCATGGTGGGAGGGTCCCAGAGCTTGGGCTGCAGCCTGAGTCTGAGCATCTACACTGCAATGAAACAGCCCCTTAGCGGAGCCTGAGTCAGCTGGCCTGGACCAGCCACGGGTGGCTAATTGCAGTGTAGACATTGGTGCTGTTGTGGTGATTTTGGCAGTGAGGGATGCTGCTTAATCTGGGCAGTAAGTATCAAGAGATGCTGTGCACAGGTGGAAGGAGAGGGGAATGGTGCATTTTTTGGGCAAAAGGAGTAAAACAAAAATAAGAGACAATCATACATAGATTTTACGTTGCTCATCTAGTCCAAGCTCCTGCATAACACGGGCCATAGAACCTTCCCCCAGTAACAGAGGTGTAGCCGTGTTAGTCTGGATCTGCAAAAGCAACAAAGAGTCTTGTAGCACCTTATAGACTAACAGATTTTAGGGATCATGAGCTTTCGTGGGTTAAGCTCATGATCCCTAAAATCTGTTAGTCTATAAGGTGCTACAAGACTCTATGTCGCTTTTCCCCCCAGTAATGCTGTCAATGAAGGGAATTCTTCCCTACTATGTTCTTAGAAGCTGGAGGAGATGGAGAGCCATGTGTACATAGGACGAGTAAAACAACAACAGGACACTGAGAACCATTTTTGTGTTAATGTGAAATGCAGAAATTGGCTTCATACATATGCTCAGATGTTGCATTTGTTTAAAATTCTCAGAAAATTACAATGTGGTAATGGAAGTAGGGCAGGAATGATTTGACCCATTTGGATTTAATTCTCCAGAGTATTTGCAAGCAATACTGGATGTATGTGCAACTGGGCTCATAATTAGATCTGTGCCTGCCTTGCCCGGTGAGTGCCTAAATAGCAATACACGTGCACACAGACTTGGCATGCATTTGCGTGCACTCACCTGGGTACTGCACACAAAACACTGTATGACTCTTCCTTCATTGTGGTTTTAGGGTAGGGGACATTTGGTATTCCCCATACCAACATTTCACTACAGTGAGTCATCTGCCAAGAGGCCTTTACACTTCGCTAGTAAGCGCATGTATTAGCTAGCCAGTTAATGACCCAGGGCTCCAGTTGAGATGGCAACTTGCAGTTTATTCCCCTATTTACAGCTTCTCAAGCTGAACTCTCTCATGCATGGGATCAGCCTGGCAGTGAGTTGGTTTTGTGGAAAGTTTTGTAAAAAACACATTCAATCATTTTTGCATTAACTGAATTTCGGGGCACAGGGTCCATTTGTTTTTGTTAAATTGTCAGCTGCCGTTTCTGTTAAATTGTCAGCTGCCCTTTCTGTGCATGGGTTAGTCAAAATGGTTTTATTCAATATCATACCCTGGGCATTTCCAAATAGTCTAAGGGAATGAGGCATCCACCTAACACTGAATTCAAGGGGAATTGAGCTTCTAACTCCCTCGGGTGCTATTGAAAAGCCTGGCCGTACCTGACAAATATATTAAGTTGTCCTAACCAAGGAACATGTGCTTCACCTTGTCAGATGGAAAAGGGCTTTGAAATACCCACCTCATGGATAATTTCTGTCTTCTGACACGCATGGCTCACAGCGGGTATTTGTTTCCTTAGCTTCAGAAAGAATCACTTTGGTGTGATGCTTAGAATGTTTGTGCTTGTACAGGAGGTATTGTAGCCTAGTGGATAGAGCACCCATGTGGGACTCAAGCAACCTCGGTTCCCACCTTGGCTCTGCCATTAGCTTGGTGGGCGACCTTAGGCAAGTCACTTCACTTCTTTGTGTATCTCAGTTTTCCCTCTGCAAAGTGGAAATACTGATACAGACCACTGTGAGATCTGCTGGTGAATGTGCTGTATAATATAGATGTGCTGAATTATTATTCTCTCTGAATGGTGAGCAGGTGGGGATTCTAGGTTATCATGCAGGAAAGCTCATATGCCCGCTAGTGAAGTGCTTCTCAACTTTTTGGGGTCTGTGATCCCAAAAAAGAACCATAAAATTGTTCTCTATCCCAAAGGATTGTGGGATTTGGATCATAGGAAGAACAAAAGGGAGGGTTTTGGGTGGAGGGATCAGGGCCAGCGACAGGGGGGTACAACGGGTACAGCTGTACCGGGCCCCGGACTTAAGGGGGGCCCCCTTAAATCCGGGGCAGGCCAGGTACGCTGCTGTACCCCCTTGTCGCTGGCCAGGGGGCCTCCCGCGGGTGGCGGGAGACCGTCCGGGGGGGCGGGCAGCGGGAGACCGGCTGGGGGGCCCCCCCGCGGGCGGTGGGAGACTGGCTGGGGGGGGGGGCCCACGGGCGGCGGGAGACCGGGAGGGGGGGGGCGCGGGCGGCAGGAGACCAGCCGGGGGAGGCCCCGCATGATCTGCGTACGGGGCCCCCAAATTCCTGTCGCCGGCCTTGGGAGGGATGGGGATGCTGAAGGGTAGGGTGCTGGATTTGAAGGGCTAAGTCTAAAGAACTTGGAACTATTACTCACATTGCCCTATTTTCTAGAGAAGGATGGAACTCTAATGACTGTAGTGAGAATATCGACAGGGAAAGTGTTCACACAATTTCATCAGATCTTGCAATATCTCGGGCATTCCCACATTGTGAAGCAGACCTTGCAAAAGAGATAGCAGTGTCTGAGGGTATTTTTCATTTCCTAGAAATGTGTGTGTGTGTGTGTGTGTACACAAGCATGTGTGAGGGAAAGATCATACATATGATGTCTGATGCAAGAGCAAATGCAGATTAAAACAGAGAGGGACATACTTGGAAATAGGAAGGTGCTGTGTGTAGGTGTTTGCATTTTTTTGTAAAATGGTTTAAAAGTCAACATTCATCAGTTTTCAGCTTGTAAAGTTTACTCAACATCTATAATATGTGAATGAACCTGAAGCAAACAGGTATCAGGTCAAAGCCTTAAATGCCCTTCTGTTGAAATTGTTCTATTAAGCCATAGTAGGAGGGGTGGTATAGCCTTGGGGCTGTAACACTGGTCTGGTGCTCATGAAAGCTGGTTTCTATGCTTAGCTCTGTTGCACCATTGGGTGCCCTTGGGCAACTCCTTTCCGTACCTCAGTTTTCCTGCCTGTAAAATGAGGAGAATGATATTTGCTTTGAGATCTACCCATGAACATCCTTATATAATAGTTAGTTTTATTATTATTATTATGAATTAAAATGTTACTGTGTGCTGGATGTGCAGAAGCTTTGTCTACTAGATGAGACACAAGGCTGAGATTCAGGCTAGTGGAGTTCTATCCTGCCCCACACTTGGAGTGTAACCCCAGGCAAGTTACTTAGGGCCTGGTTTCCAGAGTTGTTGTCTGTCCCTGTCTACACTGCACAGAATTCGAGTTGGTAGACTCTGGGTTTGGTACCTAGGGCTTGAGCCTCTACGCTCAATTTGTAACCTTAGGCTAGGAATTGTTGAACTCTTGGTCCCAGCCTGGGGCTCCAGCATTTTTACTGTACAGTGTGGGCCTGAGTCCACCCCGCCACCCTATCCCAGACTTCCAAAATATCACCTCTCTAGCTCTTTGTTTGTGGTGCAGTGGGGCAAAACTTGATGGTCCAGAAAACAAAGAACTGTCTGAAGGATTATGCAATACTTTTGGATACAGTTGGATAGGGCAGAGGTTCTGGGGTGGTGGTCAGGAGACGAGGGAGGGTGGGGATTGGATAGGGCGTGGGAGTCCCGGGGGCCTGTCAGGGAGGTGGGGGTGGATAGGGCATGGGGCAGTCAGGGGACAGGGAGCAGGAGCGGTCCTGGGGGGCAGTTAGGATTGGGGAGTCTTGGGAGGGGGTGGTCAGGTGACAAGGAGCAGGGGAGATTAGCTAGTGGGTGGGGTCCCGGAAGGTGGTTGGGGTGGGTGGAATCTCTGGCGGGAGTGGTCAGGGGACAAGGAGTAGGGGGTTGGATGGGTTGAAGGTTCTGAGTGGGACAGTCAGGTGGCGAGAAGTGGGTGAGTGGGTGGGGGGTTGAATCGGGGTGGCCCTCCATACAATTTTGTAACCCCGATGTGGCCCCCCAGGCCAAAAAGTTTGCCCACACCTAACCTACATTGTGGAACCCAGACTTTATCTGGATGCTCAGTGTATAACATGAGCGGCACGGGATATACACTGAGGAGGAAAGGTCTACAGGAGGGCACATTTTGATGGTTATGGAAATCCTTCAAATTTTGCCTTCTCCCCAGCTTTCGCCCCAGCGTGGGGAAGGCACATTTCCACCAATACAGGGAATCCACCAAAACATGCCCACACTCACTTTCACACCTGACCCTAAGGAAGGCACATTTTGATGGCCCTTCTACACCCAGCAAAATGTGCCTTCTTTGGGATGGGAGGGCAATCCAGAGGGTGGGCACATTGTGCTGGGCCCCTCACTCCCCTCAAAATGTGCAGCCATAGATTACAGAGCCCAAAGTTAAGATGGCCACCAGGCACATTTTGAGGAAGGGAATGTTTTGACGTGATGACACCATTTATTTTCCAAAGAGGATCAATTAATTGTGTCTTTGTGCTGCAGTGAATTTGCGTGACGGTGCAAAGATGAGGCAGAGTGCAATTTATTTTAACCCATTCTTAATTTTCACTTCAATCTCAACTGAAATTTCTATGAAGGTTGCCCGACAACAAGGGTCAACTCTGCAAAAAGCCCATTAATTTCATTTACCGCGTGTGACAAAAATATATGCCTCCTACAACTCCCTTGGGACTACACTAATACCCTGACTGTCATGCAAATTACTCCCTTGGTGATGACTTTACTCTAAATAATGTTACATTGAATCTCCCTCCCTCTTTGCATCAAAAGTCAAATTAAAACTACCCACTAAGAGGTGGAGTAATTATGATTTATGAAGATGCTGCCATGAGGAAATGTGGGGGTGAAAGGACCACGTGCAGTAGGACTGATGGGTTGAGGCTCTGAGGGTGATCAAGGAGTTTCACATGCCCCAGGAAGTGAACAGATCAAAACGCTTTGCTTGTGAATGATGACACATGACACTGGTCACTAAAAAGTCACACAGCTCCTGCACAAAGCTGAAGCGGTCACTCTAATACAATGAGCCAGAGTGTGTGTGGTTACCTCATGTCTGGATAGGCTGGGCCTAAAGCTGCTGTCACCAGCCTGGGGAAAGTCAGCTTAGTACCAGGTTGTGGTATCCCCATCACTGGATGGTTCCAAAAACAGTTTGGACAAACCCCTTTCAGGGAGGGTCTTGGTTTACTCGGTCCTGCCTCATCGCAGGGGGTTGGACCTGATGACTTCTTGAGGTCCCTTCCAGCCAGACAATTCTATGAGAAGTTGGATCCTCTGGTGGCATAGAGCCAGCACAGGGTCAGTTAGCCCCACTTACCGCCTTGCTGCCCGCTCTAACTGGACCAAAAATTGCTTGTCCTGAGGAAAGGAGGGATGGTTGAGGTGCCCCTTTGCCATACCAATCCTAAATAGCAGTTTTGGCCCTTTGGGACTGTCGGGAGACACTGAAATTGGACCGGTGCACTGGGAGTTCAGCCTTGCTTGGATCACGGGGTGTAAATAAGGAATCTTTCTTCACGTCCTCTGAC
Organism: Sternotherus odoratus; assembly: GCA_032164245.1. Lineage (NCBI taxonomy): Eukaryota > Metazoa > Chordata > Testudines > Kinosternidae > Sternotherus > Sternotherus odoratus. Next base: position 199,103,289 of record JAVMKO010000002.1, on the reverse strand, counting down.
CTGTGTTCTGTGAAGATCAGCCAGACTCCAACAAATTCTGATTCACTTGTTTGTAAGTTTCATATAGAGTCATTGTTTGGAGATAGGAAGCAGAAAGCAGGGATCTACCTATTTAATACAAATCTTAAACATGCTATTTCTTTGAGAACTGTATTTCTTGCATAACAATCAGATTGAAAAAACTTCTGATGCCATCTAGTGATGTTTCTTTAAATTTCACACTTCCCTTAACATTTTAAAAGGCAAATTTAAGCCTGGTGTTTCTGTCCTCAAAGCCCCAAAAGATACGAGAAGAAAAAGAACAATGCTACTACAACTGCAGTTAAACTGGCAGCTTAGCAAGTTTTCTCAGTTTTGCACTAGAATAAGCATTTTCAAAGCAGCCTTAAGGTACTATGTATGTTACTTTCCCCAAATGGTTCCCTGTATGAATAACACACTTTGTAGGGAGCGGATAGTTATGCTAGCTAGATAGCAACTCAAATGCTATTGATCACACATTCAGTAATCCAGCTACATTAGTAGCCATCAATTTGCACTGCATGCTCAAAATCTAGAAAACAATTATTAATTCCCCCCACCCTTCATTTTAAAGGAGACAATAGGAATAAAAAAAAGTCTAAATCCACCGATATGCATATCCTGGAGTCTTTGTATGTCTTTACACAGGTTGAATTAGGGATATAAATCTCCAAATGATTCAACATTTAACATTTTTTTTACAACCCTAAGATGTTATAAAATATTAAAGCCATCAGACGCAAGACATACTATGAAACATTGAAATGACCTAATGCAAATCATCCAGTAATTAACAACAAAAATACCCTAGGTAAGTTGTTGACAGGAAACCGTAAATCATTAATCAAACGATTTTACCAGTCATCCAAATTCAGTCCCCTCCAGCAGGGTGTCCACAAACAGAAAACTTTGAAGTGGGGAAACAGACATCTGTGTGTTAGGCGGAGACCTATCCAGATTTATGGGAAGAAGAGTGAACCATGTGAATTGGCTAAATAATGGCCCTATTAGTTCATTAGCACTGTTTTTAAGATACTTTAATGCAACTGTGTAAGAGCCATATGCTGCATTGATCGTTGAGCAAGCTCCAAATAGTTTAATTGAATCCCATGTGTGGACAGAACAATGGCGGTAAATGTCCCTTTTGCAATTTTCCTCGTTTTAAACTTTTCTTTACATTTTAATTCCTTTTTATACTCTCCTGGTCCATCTCCTACCCCACCTCCTATTCCTGCTAGCTTAAGTTTTGCTCTGGCTTTTTTACTTTATTTAAACCACTCAGTGCAAAGAGCAATCACCTATGGTCACATGCTCCTGCCAATTGCCAGAGGACACAAGATGGACTTGGTTAAGCAGTTGATGTGCAGTGACAGTTATTGCAATAGCAATACAAATATTGCACTTTTGGTTTCCCCTTCTCTGTCCCAATCAGTTCACCCAACAGCCCCCCTTTCTTCCAATGGTTGTTCTTTCTACTTCTCCCTTTTTAGTCTCACTTTCACCCTCATAAACTTGCAGCCGTAAGCATATCATGCCCCCGTTACATAGAGACTGACACATCACTCAAAACTAACCCAAGAATGGCTCCTGCCAAGTTCCCTTTCTGACCACATGCATCTCCTGTAAGGAAGTAGACCCTCAATGTTGCACATTCTGATCAGGCCACTCACAGCAACTTCCTCATGTGTGTGGCCTCGACTTTTACTCAGCCCTCATGAAAATGGATGCAACTTTATTCACTTCAATGGAATTACAATCACTTACACAAGATCTGAACTGGTCCCAGTAACTGTTGAGCCACAATGCTTCTTTCCAGTCTGTAGTTTCTCCAGGGTTTTGTCTGATATTTTCCAACCATCCATTATAAAATGATAGAAACGTAGGGCTAGAAGAGACTTCAAGAGGTCATCTAGTCCCTCCCCTTGTGCTGAGGCAGGGCCAGTTTCCCCTCTCTCACTGATTTTTATACGTTTCAGTTAATTCCTTGATGTTGAAATTCCCTCTGCTGTGCAAATACATTTCTGGTTCCTCTATTTGCACTGCAGTGCTTAGAGGCTTTGTATGGATACAGAGGTCCCTTAGAAATTTTTCTTCAGGTGGCTTTCTGATACATTTAGGGATTTTCTGACTTTTTCAAGGGAATTTCCCTGATAGGCATCTAGATTTTTTAAAAAAATCTCTTATCACTATTGCATGAAATGGATGACAACAAACCAAATAAAGTTTAAGAAGCAACTTGAGAAGGATTATACTTTATAGGTGTTGGCTTTGTACAATAACTTTTTTTAAGAGAAATGTGAAAATTGACACTTCCCACGAGGGATTCAGGGGTCAGTAAAACAGTATAAGGAATAATACACATCATGTTGTGTGATGATCAAAGAGATAGGGGGCTTGGAAAGAAAGTATACAAAACAATAAGTTTCAAGGATACAACTTCAGAAGATATTTATTGTGAGTATATCCCCAGGCTATGAGTATAACTCTTCAGTTACTGGGTCACTACAGAGAATAACATCCAGCCAATGACACGTTTTACACAAAAATGGGAAGTAACCATGTTTTTCCTGCCTTGGAAAAGTTTGAAAGTTCTGTGCTGATGCTTTCTTGGACTTTCCAGTGAGATCACTTTTGAGGGGCAGGAGATAAATTTAAAGGTTGAGCCAAAAAGTGAGTTCAAGGAAGTGGCCTGTGTGGAAATGGAGTGATGTGAATGGACACTTTTAAAGTCAATGAGGATTTCTGTGCTGGTTGTAGAGTTGGGCCAACTTTTTCTGCAAATCTCAGCTAGAATTTTAAAACAAATTCTTCTTGACTATCAACACTCATGCTGTCTGGAGTGGCTCATGACCGTGAGTGCCTATGTCAGAGCAGACTGTCAGAAAACAGGGCAGACACCCCAAACCGCCCCCAGACACCAATTTTGTGAGTATTCATGGCCTGCCATACAATTTCCATACCCAAATGTTGCCCTTGGGCCAAAATGTTTGCCCACCTCTAGATCTTGAAACCAGAAAGTCCCTTTTAGCCCTTTGTAGGAATTCTGTTGAACCCAAAAGGTGTGGTCATTTTGGAATGAGGGACTATTTCTGATTCTTTGGGCTTGTCTTCACTACCCGCTGGATCGGCAGGTAGCGATCGATCTTTTGGCGATCGATTTCTCTCATCTTGTGAAGATGCGAGAAATCAATTGCCCGCGGCGCCCCCGTCAACTCCGGAAGTCCAGCTTGCTGGGAGGCACAAGCTGGAGTTGACGGGGGAGCGCGCCGCCGACTGCCGCCGCCGTGAGGACGGATGGTAAGTTGGCTTCAGATACGCAAACTTCAGCTACGTGATTCACGTAGCTGAAGTTGCGTATCTGCAGTCGATTCCCCCCCCCCTCCCATAGTGGGGACCAGCCCTTAGACTCTCCACTCCCCTGGAGAAAGAGGTTTTTAAACAACCCATTTTATCTCAAAGATAAAATGTAAAATAATAAAAAATACTCTTCAGCTGCTTATGGGGATAAGTAGAGATGATCAGAGTCCTGTACCTTGAGTTCTAGTGAACAAATGGTGAACTTTGGTCTCTGGATACAAACAAATCTTGTAAAGAACAAATAAAGACAAATTATGTGCTTAAAGCACCAACTAAAAAGCAGGCCCGTTCTGCCTATTCCAGAAAGACCAAGGCTCTTTTCCATCCAGCCATTTGTTAAGACATTAGCAATGTTACAATTGTCCCTGTTTGTACAACTGTAAATTAAACAAGCGTACTACAGCTGATCCAGTCTACAGAACCTTGTTAATTTACATGAAGTTAAATAAACAGCAAGAAACAATCGATTTCTCCAAAGCTCATATCACTTCCTGCTAGCCCACAGTCATGGAAAGATTTCCCCCCTCCCCCCATGTTAATATATTTTGATATCTCACTGCCTTTCCTTCCACAAAAAGCTTTCTGAAGCATTTGAGCAGGGCTTTCTTCTAAATGCTTTCTCCCTTTTTGGGGTAAGAACCCTCAGTCCAGATAGATAAGCCATTGCAGAGGTGGGTAAGATAAGCCACCTTTCCTGAGAAAATGTATTTAAAAATACTCAGGAAGTTCCTCTCTGCTTGGATATAATGCGGCTTCCTCTGGCCTGCTGATAATAAATTGCCCTTTGGCTACTCTCTGAGATATGTACACAAGGGTTCTTATTAAATATTTGCTAGACAAAAGGTCTGGACAAGCCAAATGGAGTTTACACATAATTGGTAGAGATAGAAAAGCTACCTAAAGATAAAGGCTTTCATGTTTAAAAAAACCCTACAAAAACAAGCCCCATAAAAATAATCATCAGCACACAATATCACTTCCTCGAACTATAAATCACTGTTCCTATTACCAACCAAGCATGAAGCCCATGTTCCCCTACACGTACACAAACAGGGACAATGTTAATATTGTCCATGTCTGACTGGATGGGATAGCCGGTGTCTTTCTAGACTAGCCATCAAACAGGACCATTTATCTTTTGCTTTGTGTTTTTAAGCCCCAACCATTTATTTCGAGATGGCACATTAGCAGCAGCTATTGTTAAGGTTGTGCCTTAGTGTTTTCATTATACAGTCAAGTAAGGAGTCTTAACTTTCTAAATCTTTCACCAGTCAGTCTTGCTTGCAGAGTTGTTGTAGCCATGTTGGTCCCAGGATATTTGAGAGACAAGGTGGATGAGGCAATATCTTTTACAGGACAAACTTCTGTTGGTGAAAGAGACAAGTTTTCCAGCTACACAGAGCTCTTCTTCAGGTCTGGGGCAGTTTATGTCGACCTAACTCTATAAATATCTACATTACAATGGTGCTCCTGCTGATGTAGGTCGTCCACTACATTGGCCTAATAACTCCACCTCACCAGAGGCAAAGCGCTTAGGTTGACGTAGTTAGGGCGACCCATTGTCCACGTAGACACCGTGTTTCTTACATCATCTATTGCTCCGTTTGACAACCCAATCTGTCTGGTCCTCCCCCCATCCAATGCCCTGCTGTAGTTGGTGCAAGCGCTCCTAGTGAAGACACACATCACTGGCAAAGAGTGTGTAATGTGGACATGAAAAAATTCAGTAATCACTGCAGAGGTTGTATGTTCACCTAAGTTAGGTCGACTTAATGTTGTAGTATAGACATGTCCCAGCTAAATACAAAGTGGAACAGATTGTTTAGCATTAAGTAGTTAACACACATTGTAAGCCTGGTCCCCACTACCGGGGGGAGGGGGAGAGAGGGAAATTGACTGCAGATACTCAACTTCAGCTATGTGAATCACATAGCTGAAGTTTGCGTATCTGCAGCCGACTTACCGTCCGCCCTCACGGCGGTGGCAGTCGGCGGCGCGCTCCCCTGTCGACTCCAGCTTGCGCCTCCTGGCGAGCTGGAGTTCCGGAGTCGACGGGGCCGCCGCAGGCAATTGATTTCTCACGTCTTTACAAGATGCGAGAAATTAATCGCCAGAAGATCGATGGCTACCTGTCGATTCGGCGGGTAGTGAAGACCAACTCTTAGAGACTATTCAAGGTGAAGTGGTCTGTTAACACCTCTGCAGTCAGAGCTAGTGGGTTACAGGTTGTTCATAATAAGTCATAAATCCAATGTCTCAGTCACTTATTTTTAGCATTTAGCAGAGTTATGAACATAAGCTCCCAGGCATGTGTAGGTGTATTGTGGGAGTGTTGATCACCATAGTGCATAGTGAGGTGCTTCCACTCCTCTCCCTCTGAAATGGGCTGGGCTTGTTTTGAAAGGCAGCACCGCTTTTTCTTGTGAGACTTGTCAATGACATTCCAAATTAAGCAGGAGGAGGAGGCAGCAGGAGCTAGAGGCGATGCGGGGGATGGATGGGGAGGCAGCAGGGTTCAGGGGTGCCAAAATACAAGTTCACCCAGGGCACCATTTTCCCAAGGCCAGCTCTGAGTGCGAGAAGGCTTTATACTGAACTACTATCTAATCTGTGAGTTGAGCTCCCCAGCACTGGCAGGAAAACACCCCTGTGCACCTGTTCTGAGGATAACTAGGACACCAGTCTCCTGGGCTGCCAAACTGTTAACATGAAACTTTGTAAATTCTCACATTTTAAAATGGGATGTTTAAGAAGGTGTTTTTGTTGGGTTGTTTATTGATCTGTTTTGAATTTGAGACTAAATGTAGGTTTCAGATGACAAACAGACTCCCAGCCCAGCCTGGCTGTTGCGAGCTGGTCTCAGGGCAGAGCCATCACATGACCAGGTCCTGTGATTTCTACCTACCCTCAGTTGGGCTCCTCACAGGAATGGGTCTCCCCCACCCTCATTTCTCCCACAGGGGATCCTTCTATCTCTCCCATTGTGGGGAGTCTTTCTGTTCGTTCTTCCCCTCCTACAGAGGAAAGGAGCCAGCCACTCACTGAAGGCCTGTGGTGGGGAAGGGTGGGTTGTGATCAGAGGGTGAACTGGGTGGTCCATTGCAACACGTGGGAGGTGGCTCCCCCCAATGACACGACTAAGTGGTATGTGCGGACTGCATATTTTGACTATCAGCACATAGGGATTGCAAAGGGCAACACCTGGCAGCTGTGGCCTATGAAGCCCCCTCAAATAATGTGTAAAAAAAAAGGGGGGGCAGTGTGAGGCCACTTTTATAAGGTGGGTCAACACATCTGCTGGAAAGGGAAGGCATCAGAATATGCCCCCACTAAGGATATTTGTTTACCAGTACCTCTGCGTGAGTGTACCTCAAGGTGCCCCTCATTTTGCCGTTATAATCTCAAGTGCAACATTTTTTTGGAGCATTGGCCCGCTGTTCTGCAAAGTACTGTTAATATTTCTAAGTATATTGTGTTTAATTCTTCTTGAATTACACCCAATGTTTTTCTCTCATTGCTGCACATCTGGGAGCAACTCTCCGTGTTCCAGAAGCAGACTAAATGTAGGTTTCAGATGACAAATAGACTCCCAGCCCAGCCTGGCTGCTGCGAGCTGGTCTCAGGGCAGAGCCATCACATGGCAAGGTCCTGTAATTTCTGTAAAATCCTTTACATTTAACCTAGGGAAAGCTGCCTTTGTCACAGCCATTTGGGTGGGGCATCTATGTCAACAAGGAAAGGTGTTATGCTATGAATCAGAGAGGTAGCCCTGTTAGTCTGGAATTGCAGAAGCAACAAAGAGTCCTCTTGCTCCTTAAAAACTAACTAAAGTATTGAAGCATAAGCTTCCGTGGGCTAATACCCACTTCGTCGGATACTTCAGTGGAAGTATCCAGAGGCAGGAATAAATAAGAGGCAAGAACCAGGTTAGAGAAAGCAAGGTTAGTCCAATCAGGCTGAACCAGCTTGTTCTCTCTAATCAGGGAGGATGAGGTTCTCTTCTAGTAGTTGATCTTGAGGTGTGAACACCGAGAAGAGAAACTGCTTTTGTAGTTGGCTAGCCACTCATAGTCTCTGTTCAATTCTAAATTGATGGTGTCAAATTTTGCAAATGAATTGCAGCTCTGCAGTTTCTCTTTGCAGTCTGGTCTTGAAGTTTTTTTTTGCTGCAAGATGGTGACCTTTAAATGTGTTATGGTGTATCCAGGGAGGTTGAAGTGTTATGCTATCTTACTAATAAAGCCACAAGCCACTACTGGCTAGTGTATGCTATTATTGCTGCCCTAATAATTTTGTTTTTGCAATATTGCTATGTATGTAAAAGGCCAACGGTGACACTAGCCACAGTATCAAACAAAGGGTAAAAACCTAAATGGTGACCCCTCGCCAGGGATGTTGATCGGGGAAAAACATGTCACAATAAATTCCCCCCCCCCTCTTTAGGGGCCCCTGAAGAAGCACCAGCATTGTATAATGCTACTGCTTTTATATGTATTGCAATGGAGGTCATGAAGGGTGACAGGTATAAATATAAAGTGAAACATTCCTTTGCAGGTTGCAAGAAGCCAAAAAAAGAAAGAGGAATGGGTTAATTCAACAAATCAGCCACGCCCCAAAATAAAAGACCAACTGCAGCTCCAGGCCAACACACACAAACATGCTCCTCTGCGTGCCAAGCAGCCGGAAGCCTGTGTCTCAACCCCAGCCGGCCGTAAAAAATAAAAACTAAACCAAACCAAACTAAAGGGGTGGCAAAACTAGCAACATTTCAAAGGTCAGCAAGTTGGGACTCAACAGTCTGTCTCGCAACCCTAACGCTGGTGTTTTTGGAAAGTTGAGGGAGCTGGAAAAAGCAGGTTCGAACTGGTGCAAAGAGCAAGCACAGGTGATGAGAGGGCGGGGTAGGGAGACCCCTGCAAAAAACAACCCCCCAAAAACCCAGGCTTAAAGCCCTCCCAAGAGCAGAAGCAAGTTGGAGATCTACAGCGGACCCTGGATGACCTGTGCACAGGGCAAAACTCTCATCCCTCCTTCCCCCCTTCTTTTTACGTTACACCCAGGCTTGACCAGCCTCGGGTTGTGCATATGTAAGTATAAAAGTGGGTTAGGGCTCAGGCGCTGGCGCTTTCTTCCTCCCTCTGAGGAATGTGGGGTGCACCCAGCACTCACCGCTGTCATTTGGTTAATAAAGCTTTAAACGTAGTCACTTGGTGTGCTCTTTCGTCTCCACCCCTAAAGATACTGCGGCCTCAGCCTAAGCACCTGAAGCCCCAGGCAAATTGGCAACATAAATCTTCACAAGGAGGAAGCTCAATTGCCTGTGTCCACCTACGCATGAGCTTCCTCCATGAGCTCCTCTGACTCAGGCTCTGGCTCCAGTTGTCTCCTCTTGCCACAGGCTGGTGGCTGCAGGCTGGATTGCCTTTAAGTGCTGCATATTTGACATGCCTGTTCTAGATCGAAGCGGGATCAGTGTACATGCAAAAAACCTTGGCTCAGTGGCTTGCTGCATATTGATAGCAGGATCTAGTGACTAGGGAGTCAAGAGACCTATTTAAGCCAGAAGAAGCATCAGGAAGTTGCCTGGACAATTGGGATTCATCCTGTCATGGACTCTTGGTTGGGTGTTTACCTGTTCCAATCTTACCTTGGTATCCTGACTTGGCTTGACTCTTGATAACTTGCTCCTTGTCCGCTGGTTTGTCTCTGGATTCTGGTGTTCCAACCCTGCCTGATTCCTGGTAATTGGCTACTGGCCCCTTGGTCTGTGTCTGATGCTAACCTTTTGGCTGGGCCACCCATGCCTTGAGCCTGACAGGAAGCTCTATAAGACAGGGTCTGTCTCTTACTGCATGTTTCTATAGCCCTTGACACAACCTCCCTCTTGACCATTGCCTCTAGATGTGAATGTACTGTAAATAATTCAATGTAGATGTGCCCTACGGGTATATTGACATGCAAGTGGGGATGTGACTGTAGCTTTCATAGCCTAGCTTCACTAGCTTTTATGGAGCTAGCTTGGTTACAGGAGCAGCAAAGATTCCTGCGCAAGCTAGCTGCCATAGGGATTACCTAGGGTTCCAGGGGGGCTTATCTAGCCCATGCTGAAGTGTGCAGCGCTACAGCGTCACTGCATTATTTGAGCTATTTAGATTAAAGCCAAGTTGGTTATGTCTACATGTGCTGATGTCACACCCTGTGCACTGTAGATGTACTCCTAGGCAGACTTGCACCCAAAGGGACATCATTCATCTTCATTTCAAAGCTACTGGAGATCTGGTGCCCTCACTTAACATGGGACTGAGCAGGGACTGTCCTTAAATATTTGTGAATCACCTCGCTCCTGCGAACAAACAATTAGTAAGAATAATGGAGTTATTGACACTGAAGGAAAGAGCCCTGCAGCAATTTAAGTTTTCTGAATAAAGACTCTGAATCCCTCATTTTGGACCTAGTCACATAGTGTGCCAGAGGTGGACTTTGACAGACAGATGTCTGGGTGAACTGGTTCACTACTGGGAGAAAAATCCTCTACTGTCTTGACTTAGAGAGATTCTGAGCACTCACAACTCCCATTGACTTCAGTGGGGGATGTGGGCATTCAGGACCTCTCTGCATCAGGCCCTTCCATTTGCACTAAATTTACAGTGTGACTAGCACACTTCTAGTTTCCATTTGCACTAAAATTACAGTGTGACTAGCACACTTCTAGTTTAATGTTTAATTTGCCAGTAGATGGCAGTACACGCACTCGCTTAGAGTGAAGAGCTGGCATGGATTTATGTTTGGGAGGATCTTGCACTGGGATACTAAAACTTTGTGTAACGGAGTGCAGTAAATTACAAGGTGCGGTCTGCTATCAACGTACTAGATATTGTAGTAATGACTGAGTTTCTGCCAAGGGAAGATAGAGTTGAAAACATGCAAACATTTCTCAGGTATAGGATAGTACAATGGAAATGCTGCACTACAATCTTTTAAGTAATACTTCAGCCAGTCTACCTGTAATTAAAATTGCAGGCATTCCCTCTCATCTCCCCACCCCCAGCTTTGTTCCATAATATGTGAACAAAAGAGCACTCAGTGGAAGGACAGGACAATAAATTAAAATCATAAAAAGTAATCTTTTCCCACAGCATTTAGGGGTCCAATTTTGCTTCCAGTGAAGTTGATGACAAAATTACTAAACAGAAGTGCCACACTGGATCAAACCAAAGGTCCATCTAGTCCAGTATCTTGTCTCTGACAGCAGCTGGTGCCAGATGTTTTCGGAGAAAGTGCAAGAAACCCCATTGCACAGTTATAGGATAACCAGACCCCAGACTCCAAACCCTCAAACAGACAGAGCCTGGCGTAAGCCCAAAAGCATGAAAACAATTTTGATCACATTCAGCCATTAGGCTTCCCCAGCACCTCCAGGTCATCAGCAGGGTTCAAACCCTCAAATCTCCAGCACAGAACTCTACCACTCGAACAGCAGGGGGATCTGGGGCAGGAGCAGAGCACTGCCCAAGCTGTTTTGTTAGCCAGGGTGGAAAATATTGGTGGTGCTTCACCCTCCCATCCCCCAAGCAGCCAAGGTGGGGGAAGGAAGTTAAGTGGCCTAGCAATTTGGCACCCCCTGGAAGTTGGTGCTCAGGGGACCACCCTGAATTGGGAGCAGGTTGGACCCGTTATCCCATGGCACTCATGCCTGTGGAAGTCTATGAAGTGGCTGGAGTTAAAAGGGCTGGTTAGCCTTAGTTGTGTCCTCAGCTGCGACGGTGTCATGCTTTAGATTAAGATTGGTGAGCATCTGCAGAGGTCAGGGAAGAATCCTCCAGCCCACCTCATGCACAGTATTGCACAACTCTGCACTGTAGAAAGGGAAAACATCAGAGCAAACACCACCTTTTGGCGCCGGCTGGTGATAAGATGCCAGAGGATAGGGGATCTATAATCCAGTGTGGCAAAGCTTCTGCAACTAGTCATATGAACTCTTCAGGGGAGGGTCTGTCTTTGTTCTGTGTTGGTACAGCTCCCAGTACAATGAGACCTGGTCCATGAGTGGGGGCCCCTAGATGCAGGGCCGGCGACAGGGGGTACTACGGGTACAGCTGTACCGGGCCCCCCGACTTTAGGGGGGCCCCGGTACACAGCTGTACCCGTTGTCATCCCCCCTTGTCGCCGGACCTGGAGAGCGGGGAAGGGGCAGGGAGGCGGCGCGGCTCTCCTCCGATGAGCGCGCGTGTCCCCGGCAGGAGCTGTGAGCCTGGCCGGCGGCAGCGGCAGCAGCGCAGTCCGGGGGAGAAGGGGAAGGGGGGGGAACAGCAAGGGCGGCTCACGCCGCTCCCGGGCTCTCGCTCCCGCTGCCACCAGCTGTCAGCTGGGGGGGGGGGAGCGCTGGCTGGGCTTCCTCCCCCAGCCGCTGTCAGCTGGGGGGGGAGCGCCGGCTGGGCTGGGGGGGCTGGCTGGGCTGGGGGCCCCAAACTATCAGAGTAGGGGCCCCCCAAATTTCTGTCGCCGGCCCTGCCTAGATGCTATAGCAATATAAATAATATGGGTACAGAACATTAAGGTTCTATTTGACTTCCTCTGACTGCCTGAATATCTATTTTTGTTTTCTTTTCTGGCATCTCACTTGCAGCTGGGCACCCATCTCTTCTGCATTTGCCAGCTACACAGCTACTTGGCTGGTCTGAAGAGGAAAATCCTGCACTTGACAGCAGTTTCCCTCCGCTCTCAGTAATTCAGTGCATTAGCCCTGTTCAGCCAGCATTACCCCATCGCCATAGAAGAGAAGACTTCCAGGCTTGTATTTCCCGCATGGCAGCAGAACCAGTTTAGCTACACCGCAAGCCCAGATGTTACATTGTGTTTTAAAAAGGAGGCTAATGGGAGTTGCTGTTTCTTAACGTATCTTACAATGAAGAACTGCATTTATGATGAGTACCTCCTAACCCTTACTGGTATCTTCTCACTGTGAAACAAACCGTGATCAAGGAAGGAAGAAAAGACATTGAAATCCAAAATTGTGTGGTATCTTTGTCCTCAAGATGAGCAGTAATCACTATCTAATTTGATCACAATTTGACTAAAACATCCCAAGAGAGATGAGGCAGCACATACACAACAGCACTTATGGAAATGGATCCCACAAAACAACCCACCCAATATGCCTCATGTAATAAATATCTCTGACTGACTGTATAAAGGCAGCATGGGCTAGTGGATTGGATCTTGACATTATCCGTCACCTAAAGATGTTTAGCCAGATCCTCAGCTGGCCTTGATTATTACCCTTTTGTTACTCTTTGATCTCCCTCAGTACTGTGTGCTCAATATTCGTTCACTGCTCGGGAGGCCAGAGCTACAGTAACTCCTCACTTAAGGTTGTAATTATGTTCCTGAAAAATGCGACTTTAAGCAAAATGATGTTAAGTGAATCCAATTTTCCCATAAGAATTAATGTAAATGGGGGGGGGGGGGTTTACATTCCAGGGAATTTTTTTTCAACAGACAAAAGACTGTATTACACACACACACACACACACACACAGAGTATAAGTTTTAAATAAACAATTTAATGCTGGTACACAGCCATGATTGCAAAGCTAGGTTGAGGTGGTGAAGTCAGAGGGTGGGATTTTTCCCAGGGGATGCCTTACCACTAAATGATGAACTAGCAATTGGCTGAGCCCTCAAGGGTTAACTTATTGTTATTAATGTATCCTCACACTCTACAAGGCAGCATGAATGGAGGGAGGGGAGAAAGCATGGCAGACAGACACACAATTTGTGTGTGTGTGTGTGTGTGAGAGAGAGAGAGAGAGAGAGAGAGAAAGAGAGATGTGCATTGCCCCTTTAAGTAGGCTGACCCCACTCTTAAGTACAGTAACTCCTTACTTAAAGTCATCCTGGTTACCGTTGTTTCGTTGTTATGTTGCTGATTAATTAGGGAACATGCTCATTTAAAGTTTTGCAGTGCACCCTTATAATATTGTTTGGCAGCCACCTGCTTTGTCCAGTGCTTGCAGGAAGAGTAGCTGGTGGGGGCTTGGAACCAGTGTGGACCAGCAGCCCCCAGCAGCTCCCACTCCCCTAAGTTTCCTATGAGGCTGACACTCAGCAGGCTATCAATTGCCGGCAGTTCAGATGTCCCTCCCACCACTGCCATGTGCTGCTCCTGACCTCTGCCTTGGAGCTGCTCCCTGAGCCTCCTGCTTGCTGTGCAGGGGAGGGAAAAGGCTGGGAGGGGAGGGGAGGGAAGAGGGGGACTAATGTCAGGGTGTCCCCCTCTCCTCTGCTCCTGCACCCCACTTATACCACCTTCCATAGAGCATGGGGGGTATACAGGACAGGGCTCAGGACAAAGGGAGCTTCGTGTTATATTTACTTTTACTAGTATATTTGTATTCTTATGAATTGGGATTTATGTTTTTATTGTATTGTCTTCTATTCAGAAACATTTATCTATTTAGATTTCTTTAGTTAGTACTACTCCCCAACTTAATTTCTCCTCTCTGTAGAGCTTGTGGCCAGTTGTTACAGTGATTGTTGTATTTCCCACATTAAAGACCCATGTGGGGTATCACTGCATGGAAGCATGAGGGAGAAGAGGCCCCACAACTCACTCGCCCCTGCAGAGGGTTAGCCCCATTGTGGCTTAGAGGCTGAGTATTATGACTGTCCCAGATGTCAGCAGTGGCTGTCAGAAGGTGGGAAACACAAACTTTTTGTAAAGATTCTTTATTATGAAACGTACGGTATCTATGATGGTGGCTACCCATAAAGAACAGCTGCAGTTGTTCTCCATATTTCATGTGATGCCTGTTATTACCTCTGTATGGCAACTGCCTGTTTAAAGTCTACTGTGGCAGGGTCCTGGCCAGGAGTGTCTGAGCCAGCCCTGCCGGCCCTTTAAGAGGGAGAAAAGCCCTCTGCAAACCTCCCTTGCAGGGAGGCTAATCAGCCACCTGGCTTGCAGGGCAATCAACAGGGATGAGTGGCACCTGGCAGCCTCCTCAGGGGGATAAAAGGCCTGCCAGGAAGCAAGCCCAGTGTGGTGGGGATGGTATAGAGTGAGGTGGTGGTTGGAGCTATTCAGAGCTGTGTTGGTATTGAAGCTGGACTATATAGAGTCTGTAGAGCTGGGAGCTGGGAGCTGTAGAGCTGTAAGTTGAAGAACTGTACAAAGCTGTATATATTGGTGGAGGGGTCTTGCACTGTGAATTAAAGAGCACTGTTTGAAGCAAAGAAGGGTTTTCCTGCCTGTTCCTGAGAGGGGTGAGAGCGATCTGTCACACTACCATGAAGAATCCATTTTAGAAAAGCCAAGTAATCCTACAGGTTGACTGCAGGACTCAGCATTTGGCTTTTATCTGAAATTACATTCATGGACTAAAATACTGTTGGTCCTCTGCTCACAGAATCAATGCTGAGGATTCGGGGTCTTGCTGCTTGTCTTCCAATTCCAATGTAGTTAGGTATTGCTATGCCTGACAAAGGGCCTGATCCCGCTGTCACGGAAGAAGCTGGCAGAGTCCTCTGAGTGCAACGAGTGCAGGATCAGGCCCCAAGAGAATAAGGCAGAGGACAAAGGTTATCAGCCTCTTCTTTTTTAAAGCGCTATTTACAGCAGTTCTCTGTAATTAGCCATTCCAGCTATCTGGAACTGGTCAGGGTCATGTTCCATGATTCTTTCTTGTAGATCCATTTCAAGCAAGATGGTTGCTTTAGGGCCCAGCTCTGTGGGAGCATTGGGGACCTCAGATGGATTTCTTCCTGGAGTTTCCGGGGCTGAGTGCTGTCAGTATTACAAAACTGGAGGCAGACGATGTTTGCGGCCTGAGAGGATCCCCCTCAATCACGTAGCTGGGCTGTCCAAGTGCGCCAACCTAGAGTCTGCACTGCATGTCTGGGAGCGCTGGTGGGTGTGCGAACCATCTGCCCCTTTCTTACGAGGGGAAAATGGTACAAGCTGAGTTATCCTGTCAGCCAAAGGCTATGAGAGGCGTCGCTTTTGTAACCATCAGAGTAATCCTAAGCAAACCTTGATGCTTTAATGGGACTCATTTTAACATATTTCCTGTAATTTGTAAGATTTATTTTGATATATGTTCAGAATGTTTATGTAACTTTTTTCATGCATCAGCGACCCTTGGCAGAATCGAGAGATCTTCACATGCACACAAAGTTGCTATTATGATTGGCTGAGCTTTAATAAATGATTTGTAATACCAAACATTGGCCATGTGTTTGGAACAGAGCTGTGCCAGGACCACACTACCCAGTGTTCCAAAATGGAAATATCGACTTGTTGCAAACAACTTGGCCTCAGATGACCTTCCAGTGACCCCACCCCCAGAAATTCTGACCTTGCAGTACCGCTTTCTACCCAGAAGGCTTTGTCAGCAAAAACAAAAGGCTTCTGCTTGAAGTGCTGATTCTCCACTACACCTGGCATAGTCATTTACATATATGCAAAGTGGGAGTAAAATGCTATGATTGGTGTGAATGAGTGATCCCTCTGCACAGGTACAAATGGCTTTACAAGAAGAATTAGGCCCAAAGGCCAGATTCTGATCTCTCATACTGCAGTAACTCCATCGAATTCTGTAGTCACTCGGGCTTTACACTGGTGGCAACTGGATCAGAAGCTGGTCTCAAGTGTCCACTATCAATTCTTTTCAATCAGGTATGTTATATTTTCTTTCAAGAAGTGTTGAAAGAAACAAAAGCTGGTGTAAGGCGAGAAACTTCCCTGTTTGGGGCAAATAACTTTCCACTGTAGAGAACTGGGGACCTCGGGCTCTCTGTGCCTGAGCTAAGGGAACCAGCTCTCTTCGCCAAGGATGGAGAAAGCTCATCAACTTCTCGGTGGTCTACATGCCACCAGCAGAGGAGGGTGTTGTACCAAGCTGGCCTGGGTTACCCATATGACTCACACACATTGTAGTGTGCACGGACACTGGAAACATGGAGACAAGGCTGGCACTCATCTTGCTGGGAGTGCAGGGGAGTGAGAGCTCCTGGGTAGGACCTCGGGTCTGGGTGCACAGGCGCCAGCTTACTTCCCGCCCCAAAAGAGGTGGGTGAGTCAGAATGGAAGAGAGTCATAAATGGCAGAGAGCAGCAGCAACTTGCTCCCCAGCTCCCGTAACAAAGGGGAAGACAGCGGGAAGTATGTCTCAACATTGCCTGTTGGGGCGGTGTACCGCACCCATGACCCTTTTTCCAGGCTGTGCATACGCACAAGGTAGCTCATCACAGACAGTGAGGACTTAGCATCTTGTCAGTCAGAGCAGAGGGGCCAAGGACTGGTCAAGGGTGAAGTTGAACTACCCCGCCACCTCCTTGCTACAGGTGGCCACTCCACGTCAGCCCTGTGGCTCAGTGGCAGTCTGCGATGGGCCCTGCTCTATCCCCTTCTAACCATTACCCCTCCTAATGGTAGGGAGGTGTGCCCTCCCTACCATTTCAGTTGGCCCGTGTATTACTTCTCTCTCTCTCTCTCTCTCTCTCTCTCTCTCGCTCACTTAAGAAGCCAGCTCTAATACAAATGGATTTAATAACTGGTTGTTTATGGAGAGCTGCTCTCTGCCAAAGCACTCAGGGCTTTAAACAAAGCACAGAAATACAGTGAGCATCAGAGAAACAAATAACAGAACGTCTGAAATCTAAACAACATGTCCTTGCTGGAAAGGGGGCAGGCTGGGACTCCGCAGAGCACATCCCATACAAAAGAGGGGCAGGGTGACTGACGCTCAGGCTAAGGGTTAGAGGGTGATGCCTACTCTTAGGGAAAACTACGGAATAACCCACAGGGAGGTGGAGTCAGTGCACTCAGCAAGGAAGGTCTGACAGAGCTTAGCTCCTCGGCGTGAAGGGGCTCGGAAAGTCGCTTGGCCCACGTGAAATAGCCCTATGAAGAAAGGAGGCAGGATAGGCAGGGCAGCAGACCTGTGAGCGTGCTCCGGTGCCTGTAGTAGGGGGAATGACAAAGAACCCTTTCTGAAGGAATTACAGTAACCAGGCCTGGTCATTAGCGCATGTAATGCTGTGTCAAGGCAGTGGTGAATTAAATAAAGGAGTAACTGCTGCCTTCCCCAGGGTGTGACTGAATCAGCTTTATCACAGGTACGATACGGTAGATCCCGGTATCTACTATAGTAACCTTATGAGCCCCTGCACTCACTGGCACCTAAACATCTGTGACTATATTTGGTTAACTAGAATTAAAATAAAGGAATGTGAACTAGAATTGAACTGTGCCTCGCTCAGGCCTTGTGCGCACACAAAGCAGCAACAGTTTAACGAAAACCAGTTTAATGAAATTGATGCAAATCCTTGTGTAGACACATGGAAAAAAACAGAAACCAGATTGAAACTGAATTAAGTGTTCACATGGGTTTTGCATAGGTTTCATTGATTTAGTATTTTTTAAAGCACCTTTAGTTCAACTACTGCCCTTTGTGTGTAGACAAGCCCCACATCACATGCACATGGAGGAATGACTTCACAATACACCCTCCCAGCAATGCACCAATGTCTTTGGAGAAGGTAGGGTAATGCATTGCATTATTATTTTATAGCACCATCTAGTGGCCATCTCCTTACCACCCTGGCTGCAATTTTTTTTAACAGGCCAATTTAATAAATTAATCTTCCTTTAATATAATGCAAACAACCAATTATAAAAACCTTATGATTAACTTCTGTTTTTGCCTTTATTCTTTGTAATCATTTTCCCACTAGCTGATCCTATTAATAGGTATACAAACAACCTATCCTATAGTGGTAGGCCTTATAGCCTATGGAAACTGTTAAAGATCAACAGCTGTAGAAGTGAAATAACAGAACATTATCTTAACTACCTCATAAGAACCTGATTAGCCTGATTAAGTTGACGTGAAAATAAGTGAGCATTTCTTGCTAAAAACACCCATATTTGTCACAACTGACACAGTCCTAGTTTTCTTGCCAGAAATATGTTGGACAAACAGGCTTAAGAGAAAAACATTCACTCCTTTAATTTATAGTGCCTGTCACATACAGAAAACATGCCAGTGTTTTTTGGCTGTGTGTGTTTTATTTTATAGAACTAAGTAGATCAGATACAGCTACAACTGAGTGGAATCTGTAAAGAGGCAGAAAATAAATGAAATACACCAGCTAGGCAATTACATGAATATTGATGCTAGCATAAATAAAACATTACACAGAGTGTCCACAATGTGGTCTCAAGGCAGCAATCTGCCAATGACACTCCAACAACCCCCAACTTGTAATGGGGTGTACAAACCCCACAGCGGGCAACAAGGGGTTAAGGGGCTGATTTAGGCTGAGCCAGCCCTACCCTGCCACACCTGTCAGAGATTCACAGGCTGGAAGAGGAGTTAAAAGGAAGCAAAACAGCTCACTTGTGGGCAGGGCCAGGAAGAGATAGGACACTTAACTTGCACCTCCCTAGGAAAGGATGTAGGGAAGAGAGGATCTCTCCCTTCAGCAACTACCTGAAGGTCCCTCTCTGAAGGAGGGGGGACCTGCTCCTGATATGTCCCCAGAGGGAGGCATTTCCCCCACTTGCATACTGTTTACTTATATTGTGTTTTGTTTGTGGACTGCCCCAGAAGCGGAGAGACCTGGAACTTACCTAGCCAGAGAGCCAAAGTCACAAGAGGAGGCAGCTGCTGCCTTCGAGAGGGAGACAGCTGCCATGCCATGCGGACACAAAGAGGCTCCAAGCAGTGAGATGACCCCCTTCATAGCTCCTTGCTACAGACTGTGGACAATAGAGGTGTGGTAGAAAGTGGCCCAGTGCGGGCAGCTTTACAGAGCTCCTGGTGTCAGACCCATAGTAGCCCTTCCAGGCACTGGACTGCAGCTCGGAGGAATGGGAGGGCCTGGGTTCCCCTACCAAACTTCCCTATGCATTTTGAGGGAGTTAATCCCCTGACCATTAGATCAGTGGTCGCCAACCTTTCGGACCTCAGGGACCACTAAACTCACAATTTTGAACCCCGTGGACCACTAACATGATTTTTTTTAAAAAGGCCCGGGGGGGGCGGAGGGGGGGGGTTGTTTAACTTTTAAATGACTTTTGTGTTATGCCTTTTCATATAACCTTGTTTTAGAAACTCTGTATTGAACTTTGGTAATCTGTTATAGCCCCCCAAGGTAGTATAATTAAGGTAAAAGAAAAATGTCTCTGCTAGAAGTAGAATAAGATCTCCCCCCCCCACACTTTATAATCAAGTGCCCTGTTGAATGAATGAGGTGTGAATGAGGAAGGAGAGACAGATCAAGGACAATCAAACTTGTCAAGTGGGCTAAGAGCAGACATAACCCTCAGGGATTAGCACCAGACCAGAGAGAAGCAGCAAAAAGGAGCAATGGACACAGACCCAGATTTGCAGGAGAGGGAAGCTGCTATAAAATAGCAAACTTGGCAAAATTTTTACCTTGCGCCTCTGCCCCCCCCCCCCCATTCCCTTTTCAAAATCACTTTAGGTCCTTGTTTGGTGTTTTTCTCTTCCTGGCACACAACTCATCTAAATATCACTACTCTTTCATTTATTACAGAAAAAAGTTTTTAAATACCCTGAAAACTATTTAAAATGCAATTTGCTAATTTAAAAATAGAGATGATGGTAGCTATTCCCTGCAAAGTGGGAAAGCACCCTGTTCCCCGGCAGGCATGTGGGGCTCCCGCCACTTACCTCCCCCCCCCCCCTCCGACTTGCCTCCTCTCCCCTCCCAGCTCCGCTCTCGCTCTTCTTCCCCCCCACCCCCTCGCCTCTTCTCTCCCGGCCCCGTCTCCGGCCCCGTCCCCGCTCTTCTCCCCACCCCGCTCGCCTCTTCTCTCCCAGCCCCGGCTCCGTCTCCGGCCCTGCTCTTCCCCCCCCACCCCCTCGCCTCTTCTCTCCCGGCCCCGGCTCCGGCCCCGCTCTTCTCCCCACCCCCTCGCCTCTTCTCTCCCGGCCCCGGCTCCGGCCCCGCTCTTCTTCCTACCCCGCTCGCCTCTTCTCTCCCGGCCCCGGCTCCGTCTCCGGCCCCCGCTCTTCTCCCCACCCCGCTCGCCTCTTCTCTCCCGGCCCCGGCTCCGTCTCCGGCCCCCGCTCTTCTCCCCACCCCGCTCGCCTCTTCTCTCCACTGGTTGGCGACCGCTGCATTAGATGACACTCCTGCGGAGTGCGGACCATCACGATTTGGTGGAGAATGCGAGCAAGTTTCCCAGCCCTGGAGCGAGGGCAGGACCGATGGATGCAGAGGGTTAAACACCCTCAGGCTAGAAGATATGAGCTGATCAGAACGGAGCTAGAGTGTTTGGTCAAGTGGATGATGGAGAACCAGCAGCAGCAACTCCTGCAGCAGAACAGCTGATCTGGACTTAAGGAGACAACATCAGCAATGTTTGGTCCAAGAGATTGTGATCCTACTGCAGCCCCAGGGTCCCCCTGAGTCTTCCACTCCAGGGGTTATGAGATGAAGCCTGGGGGCCTCATCTGTACCCATAAAACTCACAAAGATAGACATGGAGGATGACCTAGTGGACTTTTTAGTAACACTTGAATGGGAGGCAACAGCAGACCAATGCTCACATGCCCTTTATCCCACCCTGAGGATCCCTCACCTGAGGGGACCCAGCTCAGGTCACATATAGCAGCTGAATGCAGCATCCACCCAACTCTATCCCCCTAGGTGAAAGCAACCATAGTGGATTATTTTGACATCAAGGAGGAGCCCTTCCATAAGAGGTTCTGGGAGGAGAAATGGAGTTTGGTCCCACATGGTTGTCCAGAAGCTAAGGGACCTGTGCTGGAGGTGAATAAAGCCAGAGCCAGGGACAGGAATCAAGGTGGTCAAGCTACTCTAATGGTGCAGTTTGCCCACATACACCCAACTGTTGGTGGGGACTATGGGCTTAAACACTAGCCATAGTCCCTAGCCAATACAGTGTGGGAGAGAGAGAATTATTGAGCAGCAAAGATGGCTCTATCTCACCCAGGAACTGCAAGAGGCCCAAGGGATCTCTTGACTCAAGACCAACCAGGGGAACTGATGAGCAGACAGGGAGGTCTCTGAAGCACCAGCCTCTATGGGCCCAACTAGCCATCAAGCCCTGGACAGGGGCCCACTAGGAGACCACAGTCTGGCCAAAGCCCTAAGAACCCCTTTGGTCGCTCCTGGTTGAAACTCAGGATGGGGAAGCAGACACAGGACATAGGGAAGGACAACCTGAGATATCAGGCCTATTGCCTGTGGCCCGATGGCCAACTGCAGGGCTGTGGGTTTTTTCATGGGATGTCTGCGTTGCTGGTATCAAGAATGCCCCTATATGGAGTGTGGCTGTGGATGGCAGAAAGCCCGTCTGTAAGTGAAGTCCAGCAAAAGCAACAGTCCCCGTGTGGATAAACGGAACTGAGGTAATGGGCCTAGTGGATTCTGAGTAGGGGCAACCTAGTATGGGACGATTTAGTTTCCCTGGGAGTGTCAGGGTTTGGGACCATCCTCCTGCAGCGTATTCACAGAGGCGTTAAACCTTTTCCCAGTGCACATGTGCAGTTGACCATAGGGGAGAATGCAAAGTCTTTTGCAGTGGGTCTCGACACAAGCCCATGTCAATATCTTGGGTCAGGATGGGGAACCCCTGAAGTGTTGAAGGGTCTTAAATCAACACCAGAGACCCCAGAGGAAGTAGCAGAGGATACCTGGGGAGACAGGAGCCCACAGCCTGAGACATTGGCCAGTGTAGGTGAGGAAAGGGGGAATCCAGCCAAAAGGAATCTCCTCCTCCTAATAATTAGGCAATATTGACTGCACTACAGGAGAGCGACATCCTCAGCAGAGAGACAGACTTCATAAAGGATCAGAGGGAGGACGAAAGCTTAGGTCAGGCTTATGCCCAACTGCTGGTCATTAATGGGGAAGTGAGAGACCCTCACCAAGCAATGCAGTACTCCCAGCTTGAGCTCCAGGCAGAGCAACTGCAGTGGCTGGAGAGAGACCAACTAATACAGAGGTGGCCAGCCTGCACCTGAGAAGGAGCCAGAATTTACCTATGTACATTGCCAAAGAGCCACAGTAATAGGTCAGCAGCCCCCCATGAATTCCCCCGCCCCGCCTGCCACCAGCCCTGCTGATCAGTGCCTCCCCATCCTTCCCCATGCCTCCTGTGACATGCTGTGGGGGAGGTGGGAGGACCAAAAGTGTGGCAGGCTCAGGGAAGGGGGCCTTGGGGGAAAGGGTAGAGCGGGGGCAGGGCCTGTGGCAGGGTCAGGGGTGAAGCAGTGAAAAGTTGGCACCTGTAGCTCCAGCCCCGGAGTCTGGAGTCGGTGCCTACACAAGGAGCCGCATATTAACTCCCGAAGAGCCGCGCGTTGGCCACCCCTGCACTAATGGCAAAAGAACTGGGCTAATGGAGAGTTCAGGCTGCCTTGTGGCAGCTCGTCCCCTTGCAGACACGGAACTGAACAAAACAGAAGCTTCTGAAAATCAGGAAATGCAGAGTTGCCCATGCTACCTTAACTGTGCCCTCTTTCAGCACCGCTCCACTACAGCCCACTAACACCCCCCCCCTCTGTGCTGCCACTCACACACTTATTGAAATGGACCAGTGCCTCACCTCCTTTTACAACTGTTCGCTCCCCCCACGGGATCCCATCTAACCCTATGAAAGAAGGGGGGTGGGGGGAGAAGGTTGCCTCCACACCAGCTTCTCTCTGCCCTCTTTGCACAATGCCTCAGTAGCACATACGCACACTGGCCCTTGGCAGTACAAGAGTCCAGAGGTTCCGAGCCTGGTGTACGCTCACAGGCTTAGCCAGCTTCCCTGGCAGAACAATACATGTGCACAGCTGAAGAACCATTCACAGCCTTTGGTGGCTCCCTTACACTTGCTCACAGGATATCACCTGAGCCTAGACTTTCACATCACTTAAGCATCTCCTGTTCCATCCACTGGTGACCATATCCTTCCTACTGAAAGCCCTATGCCCTGCTATTGACATAGCCTACACATTTCTGTGTAGAAATGATGCATCCTGCAGATCCACATGCATCTCTTCCCTCTGCTCCCACACACGAGACGGTGTCCTCATAGCACAGAGCACATTGCTCTGTCACACACCTCCAAAGTAATCCCTGGATCTTGCAGAGCTAACTACCATGCAGAACAAACTACTGTCCACTGTCCACCTGACACTGACAACACTCACTTTACCGGGGGTGGGGTGGGGCATGCAGATAATAAATGCTTATGGCTGCTCTTATAGACTAGCTTGCTGCTGACAATACCTTTTGTAATAAAAGCCCTGTCCCTGCCAATTGGAACATACCCAATTCTGCCTTGAAATGATGCATATTGGATCCTGAAGGCACACAGGCAGTTCTACTCTTTGCTCACACACATCAGAGGGTGCAAACATAGATCTTCTCCTATCATAATTACTGCTGGTTGCACATCTCAAAGTGATCCACACATGTCCTCATATTCCAAATATACCTTTACCAAGCTGGTCCAAGTACTCCACCATTTCAGGGAGGTTCACCTAACAGACTGGAATGTACACAGATAATTCCCATTGACTACCACCAGCTCCAGGGGAACAGAGGGATTGTGGCATAGGCAACTTATTTTTTTCCTTTTTGCCTTTTGATTGTGTTGTATGGAAATACATTTCATTTATCACTCACCTACACTCTGCCCACTAATCCACCTCCCCCAGGACTACTTCTAATATTCTAAAACTCTGAGCAGAATTGAATACATGCCTTTAAAAAAATTGCCTATTGCAAAAGTCTGTTTTTCTCCCAAAATATGGAATTTCTCCTCCATTTCCCAAAATCACAATGGTCTGAGGGGAACGCCAGACAATATTCAGTCCTGGACAAGTGGTTAGTTTAAGATCTGATGTCTACTCAGTGAAAACCAAGAGCTTCATACTATTTGAAAAGGGGTGTGTCTTTGCATTCTAAAGAGCTGCAGTACACTTTCTTCTGACCCTAGAACGTCCTGAGATGTCATACTATACAGCTGTGAAATTATTATGGGGGCAAAAGCAACTTTTGGTTCTTATTTAGCAGTTTTTACATTTTTTATTTTTTTCTTGCTCTCTAAATCCTGAACAAGTGGTGTGTGAGGCTTTACAGGTGGAGAGATATAAAAATAGTTTTATAAACCTTTATTGGAACTATGTAAAATATTTGCCAACTAGTTTTCCTATGAGATGTACAGGGCCCGTGATGAAGTGGCATAACCATTGTACTGGCACTCCTTGGGATGCGTTGCTCACTTCAGCTCGCTTGTGGCTTTATTTGAAACAAAACAAAACATCTAATAAAGCACAAACCAACAAGTGGGGTGACACCTGGTGGGGCAACAATATTTTTTTAATGAGGGGGCAGTTGTGGCAGAGGAGAGGGATTTAGGGTGGGAGTAAGAATGAATTTGGAGGTGGTGGCTAGAGCAGGGTTTGGGTGAAGGAAAAGGAGGAATCAGAAAGAGGTTAAGTATGTTGGTGGAGCAGAACTTTGAAGAGCCTTAGAGATCAGTTGCAATACAGAGACAATAAAAGGTCAGCTGCAAGATCAGAAGTCACATTCAGGGCTTGCAACCTGTGTCAAACCACACATTTGAAACACTAGGACTTTGCCTCATCTGGGCCTTGTTAAAATTTTAGGACATGGTTGCAGTTGCCAGGTGCGTAGCTGAGAGTTTGACTGCCTGGCATTGATTCTGGAGGAAAGAGATACTCAATTTACCTGTAGGCAGTTATCTTTCAGACCATGGGCTCCTCGTGGCCCAGACTTACACCTTCTGCAGCTCCCTGTTGGGATATCATGGGGAAATAAAGTTTAAACCCAACTGAACAGTACCTGTTGACCTTGTTGCCCTGGTAACTAACAATTGGGGCATTGTAGGGAAAATAACAGAACAGGATTTTAAAGTATTAGTCTGTCATGATGAAGCCCTTATGCTCCCTAATGCCGTAAGAAAATAAACTTGCCATTTTAATTGCTACTGGCCTATATGTGCCACAATGAATGTAGTGGCTTCAGACAGGGAGTTCTTTCTCCCTGATGTGATTTTAGCTGCAGCACAGCTGATACTGTTTTTTAATTTCATTTGATCCCATTTGCTTTGATTTAGCATAGCACATCCAGGGGCACAGGAAGGGCTGGACTGGCTGCTTGTCTGTCTTACAGCTCCAAGGTCTATGAAAGCTGGGAATGGTGAAAACATCAGTCTCACAGAGGAGAAGTGGTAGATGACTCATCTGGCTTAGTAAGTATGTTTAAATTATTATTATTTGCCCTGTTAGTTAGGGTGTGGGGCTGCTGAGAAGAGGCCATTCCAGACTGGAGTGAAGGTTTGATTTCCAATGATCACAGGGTGCAGAAAATGCTCAGGAAGAAGTGATTCAGCTCACTAAAAATCTGGCTGCTAGGGAGGCTGCAAAATGAACAGTAAGAGCTGCTAAGGGAAATGGAGGCTTCCCTGCTGAGAAAACATATTTGTGAGATGGCAACAGGGAGGCCATTGGCAACGCTACGCTTCCCTGGGATGCTTCAAAAGAGGAGGAAGAACAAGCCTGTTTTGGGGTGTGTTTTTTTCCAATCTAGATGCTATCTGAGGAAATGTTCTATTATGGGGTTCCTGGTTTCTCAGGAATGCACTTTCAGCATCCTACAGGGATGAGTGGAAAAGGAAGGTGTGCTGTACGGCTTGAGCTGTGCTCTATGCTAACAAAGTTTTAGGGAAAGATTAACATTTCAGGCCACAAATGTGCTAACTCAGGGATAATTAATAGGCAGCCTGTGGGTCAAATCTGGACCATCACACACTTTTGAATAGACCCTGAAATCTTTTTATTTACTCCTTATTAACATTGTTATTGTTTTATTATTATTATTTTCTCTGGAGTCTGGATCTTGACTGTACCTTAACCAAGAAATGTGGACATTGACAAAAAATAATTGACTACCCCTGTTCTAACCTGGATGTTTCCAAGTATGGCAGATTTTGTATTTCCGGCCTTGGAAAAAGCTAGCATTCCAATGGTCCATTGTTCCTTTTAGAATGCATCTCTCCTTTAAAAAGTGACTTTATAAAAAGACCTGTTTGAAATGTGCTCCGTTTACAAGTAAAAAGATGTTCTTCTAATTGTAAGCCTGCAAACTGAATTTTGGCTTTTCCCATCCCTGGAACCGTCACCCAGGATCAGGCCATTGTAGGTGATCACTTACACCTGTGTAAGCCCATCATTTCCAAATGATGCCAGCAGAGAAACCTGGGCAATCCCAGAGCTGGTGGTGGGTTAGCATGGGTGTAACTGATTGGAATTTAGTAACCTGTTTGGTTGATGCATGGGATGAAACAGAATTCCCGCTTGTCTCAGAGCTGCAGTGTGAAGCTTGTTGCATTTTAGTTGCTAAAGTCAGCAGATACAACTCAAAGTACACACCAGAACAGATGGGCCGTGTATGAAGATATGGGTTTAGTCACTTTTCAGAATGGCACAGAACTTTACATCGATTTCGGTGTCCACTCTAAATTTACATGCCTTCCGTGTACATTTATGCAAACACACTGGGTTAATTGTCATAAAAAAATGTTATATACTCATCAATATCTGCTCTGTCCAGTTCCTAGTGCAGTTAATGGCCTGATTCCCAATGGGTCTAATTATGCTGTAACTGTAGATGGCCACCAATACAACTTTATTGACTTCAGTGGAGCTGTCATCTTTGCACCACTAGAGTTGAGAGAAGAATTTGACCCATTGACTTCAATGAGACCTGAAAGGAACCCTTAACTCTGGGTTACCCATTCATGTGTGTGGCTGCTTAGACACATGTATTGAACACCCATGTTTCTTTTCTTATTGTGCATTTCCCATTCAAGTTGCTCAGCAGCATTTGTGCTAACTCTCCGTTTCATTCTTTATTATATTGCTCCATAAGCTCCTCTCACGTATACAAGTTTTGCACCGAGGTAAGTCCATTAACTTCAGGGGAGTTATTCCTGAGTCTCACTAGCATGAGATCAGAACCAGGCCTATTGTCCATAAAGTGAACGGTCAGGCACGCAGGCAAGAATTGGTTGTGGGATGAAGGGAAAAGCAGTCAGGACAAGGATTCCTTTTTTGTAATAAGGACATGGGCTAGATCCTAGTTCACCTATTGCCCTGTGCCATCAGCACTAGACAGGTTTAACTAGTGGTTGGGAGCTCCCACAGTGAAGGGAGCTCTACAGTTGGTGCATAGACAGCACTGTGCCCGCCCCTCACATTCCTGGTGTAGGGGTGTCTTGGGGGCTTGGCCAGAAGAAAAGGGGCCTGGTTGGAGCACTACTGTATGGCAATTCCTGTTTGGAATGGTCCATTGGAACCTACCGAGCCCTCAGACTGCTCTATATGGCTTCATGGGACCAAACCAATGCTCTAAAGCCAAAGATTAGGGGACCTTCCCCTCTGTGGGCCTTCCTAAAGTGGTTCCCAAGACTAGAAGGTCCAATACCCAGGGTCTGGCTCCATATTTTCAGTCAAATGTACTGAATTTAATTTAGGAACACTCAGTTTGCGTGTTCCTAAATTAAACGCCCAATAATCAGTGCTTGTGCCTCCGTCCGGTGTTTGCAGATGGCCAGTTACCCACCTAACTCGCCATGAACACACTCAAGCGTACCATTTGTCTGTGTGCATCAGATAATATGTGTTTGTGCATACTGGCCCTGCACACTCAACGGAGAGCTGAGTGCTCTAAACATTTCCTGTCCGGTCCTGTCTATTTAGTACGTTGTGGTTTTGATCAAGTTTTTAAAATCAAAACACCTTGTTTTCTGTGACTTGCTATATTTCCAAAACTTTGCATTCACTGACTAACGAAGCCCCTGAGCATGTGCAGTTACACTCCGGGATGGCACTGGTTTTGCACGTGGGTCTCTTTGCACACGGTGACACAGCTCTAGGTAGGAGCACACCAGGTTGCTGCTCTAGAGGCGAGGCCATTTTTTCTGTTGTGTGCATATACAGGACGTGTGTTGGAGAGCTGGTCACACCCTCCCTCCAACCCAGTTCCCGTAAGCATTAGACACATTTGGGGGGCTGACTGGACGTAAATGACTTACATGATTTTATATTTTCATCTTGCTTGTGGCTTTCCGTTATAATGGCCCTGACTCCATGAGAACATCATAGAGTATTATTCAGCATTGGCTGTGCTGTTGACTTTGTTTGATGGTAGCAATCCTAGTGCAGTCATTGTACCTGCTAGAGTTTCCCGACAAATGATGGGTGTGTGTGATGATAATATAGCTGTATGTTGATGTGATTTACCACTGTGCCACAAAGAGGAACTCATGTGACCCCAAGAGGCGGGCCCAGTTGCCCTTGTAGGTATTGCAGGTCCGTTTGAGATGCATATTTTTCCCATTGGAGGCTGGCTTTGCTGTGGGGAAGCCTTTTGTGAGTCTCCCATTGGGGAATGTAGCGGGGTGGCTACCCGCTTCCCAGTTAGAAAGGGTTAAAGTCAGCCCTGGGAGAAGGCTGGGGCTGCAAGTGTGAAGACCAGGCTGATTAGAAAGCAGGCTCAGCTGGGTGGCCACATCCCAAACAGACCGGCAGGCCCTTATAAAAGAGCTGAGAGGCAGGGGCTTGAGAGATAGTCTCCTCTGGTCACAGAGGCAAACAGGCCTGGCTGCTGGGGAAGCTTAGGATACCTGGAGTGGAACAGGGCTGGGGGGAGGCAGGAGGAGCTGGGGGAGATCCGGCCTGGACACCCCCAGGCTGCAGGGCCTAGGGGATGGCCCAACAAGGTGTACTGGGGTTGCAGGGGGCAGTCTATGGCTAGAGGCAGAAGCAGCAGGCTAAGCCTCCTTGCCGGTGATGACTGGCAATGATACTGCAGTCTGCCCCAGTGAACGGGGGCAAGTGGTGACTGGCAGTTGCCTAGACTGAGGCAAGGTGGGGATAGGGGGTGGGTGTTCCCCAGGGAGGGGAGACCCTGAGACTGTGGGGGTACTGCAGGGAGCAGCACCCCAGGGAAGAGAGCACCGGGGTCCAGGGAGGGACATGGGACCAGTACAAGAAGGACTACAGCCAGCAGAGGGTGCTCTGGATGCTGAACAGAGCTAATTCCCTGGAGGTACCAGCAGGAGGCACTGCAGGGTGACTCGCTGCTCTGCTACAGGGAAGCTGTGGTAGATGGTGCATGTGAAGTGACTGCTCCCTCTAAACATCTCTCTGGGCTCCTTTTGATTGGCCCTACAGAACTCAGCAGTGCAAAAAGTCCCTTCTTTTGTATCCTAGCTGGCCTTCTACAATACACATGAGAAGCTGCCAGGCCTTAATAGCCACTGCATTCTAGTTTTAAGCACCCCGGGAATGTGTTATGCATTATTTACTTCCCTTCTCGAGTCTCTAGCTTGGTTTGCCATAGTTACGGCATGTATGTGGTTACCTATACACTAATGGGTCTCATAAGGAAAGTGAAGTATTATATATCCAGTCACACTGGATTATAACACTTACAGTTATTTCCTGCTACGCCCAGTAGCATTATCAATCACCATTCGGTAAGTAACACTTTTCTTTCAAATTTCTTACCTCTTTACATTTGCTAAGGGGCACATGTGACCGGAATCCCGGGGGAGCCAACTGAGGTCACTCGATTAGGCAGAACTGTAAAAAATGGGACAGACAATCCCTAACACTGGTGGATATTCCAACACTTAGATTTACCAAGCCAGCACAAAACAGCTTCTATTATACCTCCCTGGTTACTCAGAAGTCAACAACACAGTTCCCTTAAAGTAGCCCAGCCTCAGGCTTCCACCCAGACACCCAAATCAAAAATGAAGAGGATTACTGAAAATCTTATTCATCATATAAAAAAGTTCTACTAATTCCAAAGGATCAGTTTTTACCTCCCAGGTTAATGAATATTCCAGATTTTACCCAAATACATGCGAATTCCTATTAAGTAAACTAAAATTTATTTAAAAAAGAAAAGAGCATAAGTTAAAAGATCAGTATTCACACAGACCTAAGTACAATCTTGAGATTCAGATTCACAGTCCAGATAGGGAGCTTTGTAGATGCAAAGAGTTCTTTCAGAACTAGTTCAGAGGTTATAGTCCAATGTTTCTATTCAGGGCAGTCCAGTCAGGACTGGGATCTGAGTCTTTATGGCTTAGGCTTCCCCTGCATGAAGCCTCAAGAAGATCTGAGATGACAGGATCAGGATCCAAGCCATTTTTTATACAGTTTCAGGCCTTCTTTGACAGGAGTCCTCCGCGTGCAATAGGCACTCTTGGGGACTTTGAAGTGGACCCATTTTCTAAGCATCACCAGTAATTATTCACACAGATCAACATACAGCAATTGCCTGTTTTTCCACCATTTGCAGATGATTTGCTATACAGCTCAAAGAGAGATGAATACAGTGATATCCTATGTTTACAGATCATTTAAATGTTAAGATGCCCTTTTGATCTCTGAATTAACAGAATGCAGCATAGCCAGGGACTGTTTGATTACATTGTTGATGCTTACCAGTAAATATGAAAATACATAAAAACACAAACATTATCTCCCCATATGTCTTTGAGGATTGAATTTGAGTCATTTATCCTGCAGGATGCTTAACCCTTTCTGGCCATGCATCACAGCACAATATTATTATTTTTTGAGAACGTGACAAATATTTAATAGTGAATAAGGTTTTCTGGATCAGTTTGACCCCTACCTTTGTTTAGGTCCTGACATCTGCTTGCTTATTTGTTATTCATAAGCATTTGCTGAACAGTATAGAGAAACAATTTTCAGCCTAGGAGTTGTTTGGGAACTGTTCACTTCAGCTCTTCACTTTTCATTATTTGCGGTCACCCATGCCACACAGTGATTTTTTTTTTTTGTTCCCTAACTGGATGTTTATAAACAGTAGAATGATGAATGACGAATCGCGAATGCTCTTCTTTGAGGGTGAATACCCTTGTCTGCATGCAAACATGGGCAATGGTACCAAGAGCAGTCATCGCCCAGTCATTTTTATAAACAAAAGTAATTTGGGCAAATGTTCATGAACACCAAGGGAACCAGCATGGTTGAACCAATAGCCATGTAGAATGATTGCAATTGCTGTTTGGGGGTTTTATTGAACCGGATGTTTCTGTTGAACAATTAATTTGGGGTCTGAATTAACACTTCTGGTCTTGGCCCCATCGTTTTGGGGGGTCAGCAAGGAATTCAACAATTAACCAGAGGGCGAGATTTCATTTCTAGAAAAGTATTTTGTTAAGCACAACATCTTCTATCCTACTGCACAGCTTTAGTAGAAAAGAGTCTCTTCAGTCCCATGTGTAATAGTTTTGCTTTACACCTATACTGCAAAACTAACAAGTACGGGATGTGGCAAACACGTACTCCACTTCTTCAAAGATCCTACTGAAGGGAGCACTTGAAAAGGAAAATCATGGTAAAGGGGACTCCCTGGGGACTTTCCCTTTTATATATAAAGAGTGCCAACTATTCAAATGTTCCTGAGTTGTGATAGCTCCTCTATGTCTAGCTAACATGGAGGAAAGAAATGTCTGTTCAGGCTACATGCACCATGATTTGGATTTCTAGACAAAAAAAGCAGGCACTGTTTTGGAAGGTCCATTCTGTCATGCATCCTCTCCCTAATATGTAATTAAATTTAACCTTACTTAGAATGCAGAGGTTCTAGTGTTTGTGGTTTTCTTTCTTCGGCGAGTTAAGGGGTACGTTTTTTTTGTTGGTTTGTTTGTTTTACTTTTTAAACCCACTAATTGTAGTTGTTCTTAGATTTTCTTATTCCGCCTGTGCTGATTTTGCACATTAATATGTTGAGCAAAGTCAATGCTACTGTATTACTTTCTTTTGTTACCAGTTGGCTGGTACCAATGATACATCAATTGGAGATACTCTATCACCTTGCCTGAGTCCCTGGAAAATAGGTCACCCTAAAGACAGTAATGTCATTTTTCTTGCATATTTTTCAAGTAGGACAGAGCTGATGGTTTGTGTGTGTAGCGAGACCCTGAGCCCCTTTTGACACAAAGCTACCCAAAAGCATTGTGGGACTTCTTCTAAGTAGGGGAATCCTCAGGAGGCATATGAGCCACTATAGCAGCACCTACACTGCCCCCTCTCTCAGCTGCAGGAATGGCCAAGGAAAAGGGGGCGTGGTTACTTGATCCCTCACTGCCAGAATGACTTCCTGGGGGCACAAGTATTCACATACACTGAAATTACACCAGAAACTAGTCTCTTGGCCAGACACTAGTCCCAGGATTTGGTAGAAGGAGGCATGGCCTCAGTGTTGCCAGCTTTGATGATTTTTGTTGTTGAGTGGCATGATATCTGGAGATTTTCTTAAAGCTCCAGCTTCTGGAGGCAGGTGATTAGGTAAGAATCTCAACTTTTATTAAAATACTAAAATTAAGTTGCTAGTCCTTGTGGTTGTGGAGAAATCCTGAAAATGGGACCCCAGTGCACTCTCAAAATCCACGAGGCAAAGAAAAGAATCCAAAATTATTTTTTGTTTAACAGTTGTATGATTTTGAAGCCAGTCTCATGATTTTTTGAACACTTGGGGTTGGCAACACTGTTTTTGGGGTGCTAACCCACAGCAATCCTTGTACCAAGGCATGGAGTTTTGGCTGGCCCCTGGCATGAGGAATTCAAGATGGCACCTTCCCCAGTTTGAACAAATGAGCTGACTCAGTGATGGTGAAAAGAGGGGTGATTTTTATTTTCAGTTGGTTTGGGGTCAGTGTTGTCATTTTCAGTTCTGCCCCTTCTCTTTTTTTCTCAGCACTGCCCAGTAAATGGAAGAACAATCACACACCAGAAAACCCCCCACAGAACAGTGGGAGCTGGAATGGCATGGAATCTGTTCTTTCCTATTCTGCTCAGAGCTAGAATAAAGGCAAACATTAACCCTGTTTGTGTGCCACACAGGTTGGCCTCTCTGGGAAAAAGAGTTACGCTGCTTTTCCTGCACTGATTGGGATTTAGTCCATAGAATTTAAATGAGCCTACAGTGGTCACTATCAAAAAGTCAGCATTCATCATAATAATTCTTAGTATTTACATAGGGTTTTACAGTGACGTTGGCTTTTTAATGGTGTCCACTATATATTTATCATGAAAAAACAGCAAAAAGTGCTAGTGTAAGGAGATCATACATTGCCAGTCAAAGAGAATATGCCTGCTTTAAACAAAAAATTACTCCCTCTGTACTATTCAAATGTAAGAATCCACATTCTATGGTACATATGTCACTTTCTTTGAGGAGGGTTTTTTTTTTTTTTTTTTTTTTTGCTTCCAAGGCAGCAAGTGAAGCAAATATTCCTATGGTAACAATCTGTCATCATTAGTAAACAGTGTGGAGTAACATCCTGAGTAGGAAAGCTGGGCACCAGTTCTATTTGACCTGAAGCACATGAACTGTACTGTAGTGGGCAGTTTTGATCCAAGAAGGGTAATTTTATTGTGACTCTCCTCCGGTTTCTGAAAAACACACAAGCCATAAGGAATGCACCCAGGGTAGAGTGACTCCTTTGAAAGAACACCAGCGGGGCTGGTTTTTAGTGTGCTGATGTTTATTTTCTTTCATGTCCATACAGCACAGATGGGGCCCTATTTGGGAAGCAGCTCCACTTCTGCAAATGCCTGAAAGCCTGTGGAAGAATGGGAAACATGGGTGAGGGATTCCTCCCTCCGTTCTACCTGCTCTTTTTTATTTTGTTCTTTTCTATTCTGTAGTTTTCTAATAAAATCCCGAGTTGGGTTGTGGATCCTGCTAGCTGAAGACAATCACTGACACGTGTTTCAGAGAAAAACTGACTTATGATCTCAGGGGAGATAGGAACTTGGAATATGTTTCAAGAGGGTACTTAATTAAGCATGTGCATAACTTTAAGCCTGTGAATACTGTAATAATTCCTTGCTTATACACAGTGCTTTTCAGCTGTAGATCTCAAAATACTTTACAAACATTTTATCCTTTTTCTCATTTTACAGATAGCACAGAGAGGGGAAAATTACATGCCCAAGGCCACTCACTAAACCAGTTGCCGAGTCAGGAAATGAACCCAAACCTGCAGGTATTAATCCAGTACTGTGTCCATTAGGCAGAACTGTCATTAACTGCAGTGAGACTATTCATGTGCTTAAATATCTTGCTAAATCAGAGCCAGAATTAGTGGGTGAAGGGCTGAATAGAACGTTCCAGGCAAGGGGGGGTTGTGACAATAGCATGAGGAAGGTGGTGAGGGTAGAGGGAGAGACAAATGACTTGAAGGTCACTGTGAGCTGTTACACAAAACAAATAAGATCCAACACAGACATTATTAAACAGAAAAATCTCTAGGGGAAAAAATAAGAAACCAAGTCATAAGCACACTCCATTCTTAAGAGCAAATGAATGGTTGTTGCAAAGCACTTTGAGGTTATCTGATAGCACCTTTGATAGAAGATCTCAAAGCTCTTGGGAGTAGTGGTTACAGTGGTGGTCAAAACTCTGAGTATTATTATTCTAACTACATATAGAGTCTGCTCACTCACTGTTGTTATAATCACCTTGTCTCTGTATGCAGCTATGAAAACAAAGAGATGTCCCATTAAGAGGAGACTTTATTATAGGCTCAGGCAGCAAAAAAAAGGGGATTTTTGAAGAAAGAATGATTTTATGTGTTCATAAATCTGTCTTTACCAATACCAAATAATGGTAAATGACTATGAAATTGGAATAGCTTACTACACAAACTGAAGGATTTTTTGAATTGTTTTAAAGTATTTCCACCTTCCCCCCATTTCCCCCCCTCCGCCCCCCCCCCCAAAAAAGAAAAGAGTTTTGAAAGAGTTCTGTTCTGTGGCTGAGTTACCTTAGGAATGAGGTAGGTGAGTGTTTGCATAATGATTCTCCTCTGCCAACTTTCAGTAAGGTCCAGGGCATCAGAGCCTTCCCGAAACCCAGAGGCCCTGACCCAGCCCTCCTCTTCTCCCAAGGCCTGCCCCCAGCCAAGCCAGAAGCTGGAGTGGGGTCGGGGAGCCCCCTCCTGGCTGGGTTGGGCTGAAAGCAGCCCCCGTCTGTGTCCCTTCCCCCTGAGCCCACCACCATGGCAGGTGCAGGGTCCACAGCTCCCCACAGCTGCCCATGCAGCTCTTACCATGGTCGGACTGTGGCTCCGAGACTTCCGCGCCTGCCAGAGCTGGGTCGGGGAGAGCCATTGGGCGGCTGTGGTGAGCTGGCACGGTTTCGTGGATCTTCCACCTCCACCTCCCCTGGGCCAGGCGGGGAACCCTGGGGGCAGAGACATGGGCCAGGGGCTCCTCTCACCCTCCTCCCTGCCCCCGCACCGTGGTCAGGTAGAGGGTCCATGCGGCTGCCACAACTGGACTCCCTGGCTAGGCTCTACGCTGGCCTGGCTGGGGACGAGGTCCTAGGGGGAAGAGGAGGGGAAGGGAGTGGAGTCCACCCTGGTGAAAAGTGGACAGGCCAGGTCCATCCCCTGTGAAAAATGGGATTGGCTATATCCCCCCTGCCCTCCCACTCTAGTTCTGGCACACCTGGCTAAGGTAATCCCAAAGATGTCGCTGATGTCGTATACAGTGGCATCAAACTAAAACACTCATTCCTCTTCACTCATATGGGTGTACACTTTGACCAAGCTGGCTAACGAATGTGCCAAGGAGCTATTCTTGATTTCACTTACTAGTTTGATGAGGTACAAGTTTCCATTTTCTCCAGGCAGTGTCTGTAAACCATTGACCTTGCTAGGGGAGAAAAAACAAACCAAACCAAACCCCCATGGGTTCATTTTGTGTGCATGTGCAAGATTACTTTAACCACAGTCAACAAAGTACCTTGTATTTACCAAGGCAGGTTTTCCATTATAGACACAGATTTTTAATATAAAGGGTTATTCGGAGAGCCCACAATACGATCCTTTTAGGTAGGCCTACCAGAACTTCTGGAAATGTTTAATTCATATACTGTGTTGAAAGCTGTTTCTCAAACAAAGTGTGCATCATTCAATCTATTTATAGAGTGCCTTGGCGCCGCTTAAATGTACTCTCACTCTTGAAGCTGAGAAAGTCTTTCTTTTAATATTTTTGTGTGTGTGCTGCAAGTTAATGGGAAATCAAACAACTTCAATCTGGACAAGAGTATTTGGGGTTTTCTTAGTCTGAAAAGTTTTTATTAAGGGTTTAGAAAATGAGAATGGAAAGGTTGGAGCTAAAGAGTGGATACTCCCTCCAAGGGTATGGTGTAACAGATTACATCAGTATATATCACTGTTTTAATCTGCAGCTATACACCGCATTCAAGGGCCCAATCCTGCACCTGAGTGATTCCCTAAATGCAACAGGATTGCATGAGTGTAGAAGAGGGTGGAATTGGGTCCTATGTTTTGTTCCCTGTTTAAGGTCTGATTCTGCCATCCTTTTCATTTCTCATGGAGTAAGGTAATACTCAAGATGAGTAAAGGTGGCAGAATTGGGCTCTTGGCTACTGTGGGTATGCTTTAGAATTTCATGTTGGTTTTAGAGACATGACCAGGCCAAGTAATACTTTCTAGTTAAAATGGGGAATGTTTCTGGAACCAGTAGCATCTTCAGTGCTAGCATGAGCTTTTAATGAGAGCTTTGCATTTGGAATAGGACATTGTTTAGAGGACTTCACGTACTAAGGACTGTGTTATGGTTTGATGCAAATACTCTTTCAGATCTGGATGCAATGAAGGTAAAATCTGCACTAGACTTTAATTTCTATACTATAAATACTCAATTTTTTTTTTAAAAAAGGAAAATCAAAATGCTCAGAGTCTTACTTCCTTGGAGACAATTCAGTCTAAGAGAATTACGTTTGTCACTAAATTAAATATATTAAAGTGAATCATCGTAGATGATTTTTCCCAGCCAGTGAACATTAGGGACACGTTTTCAAATAGCCTTGTATTATTTGTGAGCAGGTCCATTTGCACAAACATCACCCCCTATTGACCAATATCAACAGGCATTGAAATGCCCTTTATTGAGCAAATGCTCCCCCCCCCCCCCACATATCTTCTGAGCAGCTGCTGAGAGTCCTCATGTGATTCTGCTGTGCAGGCTGGTGGGATTGCAGGAGCCTATGCAGGGTCCATACCTCTATGTGCCACAGAGCCCAGTAGGGTCATCCTCTACAGCCGTTCCTAGTGCAGCTTGAGGGGGCAGGGCAGAGTTTGCTGGAAGATGAGTGTTATTGATGGATGCCTCAGTCATTGCCCACAGAACAGGGGCAAAGCAACATAAGCGGCTTTCACAGCCTAATTATGTACCTACCTGCCTGCTTATGGACTTAGTTCCCTGATTTAAGCTTGAAAAAGTTCAGCATGTGTATACAAGTGGATTTCTCCTATCAGGCTCCAGAAAAGGAACAGCACAGCAACCAGCAGTGCAAATTTCCCTACCCAGCCCTGTCAATGTGCATTGACCCTGTCCTTGAAGGACTATGTCTAGGAGTGACCATGTCTTGAAGGACCCGATGCACATTCTGCATGTGCATTGGATTCTTTGCCTCTCTGCTAAGACTGCCAAAATAAGACCCTGTCGACTAGAAAAAAATTGCAGCAGTGCAACTACATTGATGTAAAGTGGATTTTATACCAGTGTGACCTAGGGTGTGTCTACACTGGAGCTAGAAGAGACATAACCACACTGGCTCTGACTGAGCAAGCACACTAAAAATAGCAGTGTAGTGTGAGTGGCATGAGTGGTGGCTAGGCTAGCCACCCCGAGTACGTACCCATCCATAACCTAGATGCGTGTTCAGACAGGTAGCCCCTCCCATCGCTCATGCTACAATGACAACACTTCTATTTTTAGCATACTAGCTCAATCATCTCTAGTGTGGGTATGTCTGCCAGTGCCTGAGCTAGGAACTGCACCTTCCAGCTCCATTGTAGACACACCTTTCATCTGTAATTTACAGATGTGGCGTGTAAGCCTGTAGACGCGTTCGCTCTTATCCGGGGCGCCTCCTGCTGGGGTTGTGGGGAATTAGCATCTTCCCAGCATCAGGAGCGCCCCCTGCCGGGTGGTCTCCACGTCTTCCCGGGCTCCGGTCGGTGTTACGTCACCCCGACCGGACACACAGATAGCCAGGGCACACAATGGTCAAGGTAACTGGCCCTCGCCTGTGGTTACCCACAGGTAGCCTGGACACAGAGTCTCTAAGATTTCTAGCTCTGGCTTGTGCTTCCACCCAAGCAGCCAGCAACTACTCAGCCTGATAAGGCTTCTGGTCAGGGCGTCCCGGCTCCGTCAGTACAAATACCCAGTCTTTGTAGGCTGGCTTTAGCCTGGGCTTTCCCGTCCAAGCGGCCAGCAAATACACAGTCTTTTCCAGGCTCACTTTAGCCTGGGCTTCCCTGTCCAAGCAGCGAGCAATTACTCAGTCTTTTCTAGGCTGGCTTTACCCTGGGCTTTCCTGTCCAAGCAGCCAGCAATTACACAGTCTTTTCTAGGCTGGCTTTAGCCTGGGCTTTCCTGTCCAAGCAGCCAGCAATTACACAGTCTTTAGGTGGCTGGCTCCCACAGGCCGCCTGAATACAGAGTTTCTAAGGTAGCTGGCTTTCACAGACAGCCAGTATACACAGTCTATACAGTCTTTACAGCGGCTGGCTTTAGCCGGTGTCTACACACAGGCAGCCAGCATACACAGTCTATAGGGTGGCTGGCTCACACAGGCAGCCTGAATACAGAGTTTCTGAGGTAGCTGGCTTTCACAGACAGCCAGTATACACAGTCTTTAGGCTACTCACGGGTCTCAGGTCCTCAGCAGGGTTCTGCGCCCTCGGGGGTCCAGTCCATTCCTTGCTCCGCCGGGTACGTGGCGGCTGGGACCCCCGGCCAGTCGTCCGGAGTCGCGGGGGCTTCCGCGGTCGTCCCGTCGGGTTCGCTGCCGGTTCCCGTGGGGTTTGTGGTTGCTGGGCTCCCTGGCCAATCGCTCCCTGCCGCTGGAGACGCTGCCGCCGGGGCCTCGTCGGTCACGGGGTACGTGGCCGCAGGGACGCCGGGCCAGTCTGCCTCGGCCGCGGGGTCGGGGCCGGTGCTCCACTCAGCTGGCTCCCTCGTCTCCCAACAATCGGGCCGACCCTCTCTCCCTTCTGCCGGGTCGACCCCATCTTGGCGGCCGGCCCCGCCTTTTGTGCTTCCGGGGCCCCGGCTGTACTTCCGGGGCGGGAGGCGGGGCCGTCCCGGCTCCGGCCACCATCTTGGATCGCCGGCCGGTTCATTCCCCCGCTCGGAGGGGGCCCATCGGGGCCCACTACAAAGCCCCACCAGTTCATCAGCATTAGGAGTCTGTGCCATTGTAACCATCTGCGCACATTTCTCTAACGTAGACATGACTAGAGCTGGTCAGAAAAATGAGGCAAGGGTTGGGATTCTGAGAAAATTTTTGACAAGGTCAAAACCAAACCATTTTTGTCAACATTTCCACAGATTTTTATTTTCAGCAAATTCAAATACCAAACATTTTCAGCCCCTAACCCAGAATATTTTGATTTGAAAATGCTACTGTGGTGCCTCAAAGGAGTCATAGTTCAAGTGCCTCAACTCCTTATTCCTTTATTGCCTGGGATCCCTGGCTGGACCACCTCTCTCATGATGCATCAAACTCTCCCATCTGTAAGACGGGAGGAGGTTTATCATGGGAGTCCCTAACCCTGGCACATCAAGGATGAGGTAGTTCAGCTGGGGAGCCTGGCACACACAGAAGAATGTGGATATGAGGCAACCAAATTACATCTCCTATGCACAGTTGAAGCATTTCCTAACCAAAATATTTCAGGTTTCAGCCTGACGCTTTTTGTGAAAAATGTGGTTTAGTCATAAACCCAATTTTCTATCAAAATGTAGCTTTGGTGGAAAAAAATTGTCCAGTCCTAGAAGTGACCTTAATGCCAGTTGTGGTGGTGAGGTTGGTGCTACAGACACCTGACTACCGGATCTGCCACATTGCTCAGATCCCTCCCCATTGCACACCCCTTGGCACTGGCCAGGGAAGGGAAGGGTCCTGAACCAGAAAGCAGCAGCCACATGGCGAGGGAGGAGCTGCAGAGCAGCTGAATGCAGAGAGGAGCCCCAGGAATTGTACATAGTCACATGTGGAACAGGCTGTGACTGCCAGACATTACAGTTGGGTGCAAGTCTGTATGTGACTTATGGGGGGAGCAGCAGGAGCCAGGCAGTGAACCAGTGATGAGGGGCCCCAATAAGACACATTAACTGAGCCTGGCTAAGAATCCTGCAAGTTCCTATTTGCTTGAATAGAGAGTGGAGTGGAGAAGTCAGTATCAGGATACATTTCTGAACCTCTGGAATATTATTTGATCTGAATAGGCTGCAATCTTCTACCAACATCTTTGAGGCAATTGTTCACGAGGTGCTGCATGCCAATGACTGTGCTCTAGAGGCACATACTCTAGATGAGATACGGTTAATTACGGACAGATTCACAGAGTCTGAAGAAAGGTACGGGCCGACAATCAATCTGAAAAAGTCCGAGGTCATGTATCAACCTGAGCCAGGGAAACCCTACACGAAACCAAAAGTCACCATCAGCCACACACAGCTGAATGCTGTTGCAGACTTCTGTTATCTAGGTAGTACATTGTCAAATGATTTTACAAAACCAGTTCATCAAAACCAGTTCATTGTGTCTAATTGTCTCTAATATCCTCGGTCTAACACGGCTACAAGGGGTGTAAGGTACTATCTTTTATTGGACCAACTTCTGTGTGTGGCTCAGAAGCTTGTTTTTCTCCCCAACAGAAGTTGGTCCAATAAAAGATATTACCTCACGCACCTTGTCTCAGTTCATTGTTTGGTAGTCTATCAGGCAGAGTTTGGCAGGAACATAGTATTAAGCTTCAAATCAAGTTAAAAATCTATAAAGGGGCTGTCCAGCTTGTTGTATGGGTGTGAGACCTGGACCCACTACAGGTATCACATTAAGCTTCTAGATAAGTTCCATTTACGACATCTGTGTGCCCTACTCTGCATTACATGGTAAGATACAGTTACCAGGAAGGAGGTTCTGGGATACAGTCACTCCACAGGGGCAGAAGCCATGCTTATCGCATCACAGTTACGTTGGCCAGTCACGTGCTGAGGATGGATGATACTTGAATGCCCAAGCAGTTGCTATACAGAGAACTGAAAGTGGGCAACTGGATATTAGGCTGCCAGAGGAAATGCTTTATGGACACACTGATGCAGAACTCGAAACCGTGCACTACTGATGTCGACAGCTGGGCATCATCACAGCAGATTGACTACTGCTTGTCAGTGTGGTCTATGATGGTTTTACCAGTTTGAGATTACCTGCCATATGTGTCTAGAGGCTCAAAGGCTGAGTCATTGTGACATTGAGCACCCCTGTATTCATGCCCAACACACCATTGTAATAATCTTTGTACAAAATATGCTTGTGAATTATCATTTGAAAACTAATAACCCGTTGATTATTACCATTCATATGTGATATATGTATATGATAGTATTAAGAATTATGGACATATGCTACAATTATGACTAAAGTGTGTGTTTAGACCCAGCATGTCAGGGGGAGTTGATAAACAGGACTGTCTTAGAGAATGGAATGTGTATGAGATTATCTGGACCAGTCTGATCTTCAGGCAAAGATTTCCAGCTCACATAGATGAACCTGTGCTAGTGCCTTTGAACTGCTGTGCTAAAAACTGGTGACTCTGGGGTAGCTACCCTGCTATTTTAAAGCATTTGCTCAAACAGAGCGAGTGCGCACACAGCTACGCAATCTGGAAATTACCCCCCTCTAGCGCTAAGTGTAGACCTAGCCTTGGTTCAGAACTTCCAGTTTGTGGCTCACATCCAACCTGTGTCATTTCCATGGCAATGTCCGAGATAGCTGTGAAGATGTTCTAGGATTTCGTTTGAATGTCTAGATTGTGTTGACTCATCAGGAGCTGCTGCTGTTGTGGATTTACAGCCTCTAACTTGAATATATCTAACCCAAAAGCTTTTGTTTCATTTTTTAAAATGAAAAATGGGAGCAGAGCTAAGAACTTTGATTAAATTCCTAAAAACTCCAGTCTTCTGATGCTAGGGAATACCACAGCATTGAAGACCAAGGATTGAAAGCAAGTAATTCACAAGATATCAATTAGATCTAGTATAAACAGGACAATTTGTTTGATTTTTTTTTAATGAAAATGTTGTCCCTTATTTTTGTTGAAAAGTTTCAAAATTTGAAATTTTTTACTAGTCCTCGTAACAATCTAGCACCTTCCCTGAGCAGTAAAGTTCACATACACCTGCATGCACATTCATGAACCCACAGCCACACAATGAAGTCCTTTAAAAACAAATACATTTTCCATCCACCAGATCATTTGAAAATTCACCTGCCCCCCCACTGCCCGGAAACATGTTACATTTCCCCCCCCCCCCCCACACACACATACATACACATTTAGAAATTCAATGCGCAAATGATTCATGTGCAAGTATGTGGGTGGCCCCTAAAGGTAAATGCATGTACATATTTTCCAAACCAAAAATGTGTGTTTGTTTAAAAGCATCATAAATGAGCCCCCACACAGCTCTCTGGAGACCTTTATACAATACTGTTATTCTTCCAACCAACGAGCCAAGCCAAGTCCTCAGGGTGAAAGGTGCAAGGAAGGTTTAGAACAGAATAGTTTGGCAGAAATCTGGAGGGATGTTCAGAGATGTTCAGTTATGGACCCCTGAGGGAAATGGAGAGCCCTTTGATGGTGAATGGTGCAAAGCCGAGAATGGGAGAATCTCACCGTGTGATGTGATGAATCACTGAACATGGCGGTAGCATGTGGCAAATCCACCCCAATAACAGTGCCTGGACAATCCACAGCTGCACCATTTGGGAATGTTTATCTTTCTTCTTTGTTTATTGTTTTTTAATAGTGAGGCAGCAAGCCAAACTTCCTTCCTTGGGTCAGGCCCTCCTCCGTTGGCCCTTTGTGCACTCTGGAGATGCCACAGGGGTGTGTTTGGAGAGCTCTCACTGGTAATGTCATTTTGAGACCAGGATGGGGGGAAAGTCTACTTCTTGCACTAAACACAGAGTCCTGTTCTTGGTGTGAAGGGCGCAGGCAGGGTTAGGAAAAGGGTCTTAAGATATTGCTCCAGCTAGCTGAAGTCCCCCCCATTTTCTGGAATGACAGAAGGCCTAGTCTGACTTGGAACCACTGTGGTTCTATTGCCCATGGAACAGGGCAGGTAACAAGTGCAAACTCCTGTACATGGAAGCCCAGCTCCATGGAGTCTCCCTGTGCAGCTGCCCTCAGCATCGATTTGGGGTGGGGCAAGTAGGGTGACCAGATAGCAAGTGTGAAAAATCAGGACAAGGGGTGGGAGGTAATAGGCGGCTACATAAGAAAAAGCCCCAAATATTGCAACTGGCCTTATAAAATTGGGTCATCTAGTCACCCTAGGGGCAACACCACTGGTTCTGTTTCTACTGTATGAATCCACTGGACATTGGAAGACAACAAGGCCACAGAGGTGGTTCTTCCAGCTCGGTGGACGGGTGTAGAAGTTGTCGAGTGGCTCTGTGGCCACTCCAGCACGAGGGGGAAGAACGTGGCTTTTGGGCCCTGAGAAAAGGATTTGCCCCTTTATCAGCTAAGAAGGCAGAATGTTAGCCAGTGACTCAGGCAACAGAGCCAGCTGGCCTTGTGTCACGCTGTCAGGTCAGGATTGCCAGCTGTAGCTTTGCCCTTTGGCACTGCAACAGAATGAGTCCTCTGTAGCCCTCAGTTTGTTTGATTAAGGAATACAGTTCCTCTGTGTGGCTCCGGAGACCGAAAGACAAAACTCAAACTGTTAAAAGCCGTGAAGTCTTTCAGGCCACAGGAGGCTGGAGTTCCCTGACTTCCCCCTTTCAAGTTGTAGTTCAGCATAATTGTTAGTAAATGATCAGCAATGCCTTTAAAAGCAAGGAAGTGGAAGGAACTAGGAAGGGAATGTTTATGTATGTACCACTGCACTGCATGCAAAATGAATGGAGTGAA
This sequence comes from Sternotherus odoratus, assembly GCA_032164245.1. Lineage (NCBI taxonomy): Eukaryota > Metazoa > Chordata > Testudines > Kinosternidae > Sternotherus > Sternotherus odoratus. The sequence goes on along the minus strand of JAVMKO010000002.1, from coordinate 199,058,816 downwards.
GAAAGTGGTTTCATAGAAAACATAACCTCAGTTAACTTTTAACATAAGGGACAGCTTTGGCAAAGCAGTTTCACTGGGGCATGAAATACTGCACATTATTCCATGCCAATCTCCATAGAACTACTGGAAATAGTAGGGCTAGTAGTAGGATTTGATTTAGCAACATGCTGTTCCTCTCCCTCAGCTCTTTCCCATAAATATGCCAGGGGCACAGGCAGAAAACCAGGTTGTGGAGCAGGGATGGAGTCAGTGGAGCAGGGCTAATAAAGATTTGGAACATTAAACATTCTAGTGGCTATCAGTAAAAGACACAACCACCCCAGATCTAGCGCTGGTTTGGGAGTGAATGCAGATTGATGCCATTGGGTTTGGCATGTTGTTCCTCCTGGGTATACCTGAGCATGGCATGGAGACAGTGGGTCCCTCAATGCCGAAGGGATCTTCATAGCCCAGAACTCTCCCTGCTCACCCCAACTTGCCCTACCTTCTGTCATCCCCTTCTCCAGCCCCACCCTTCCCCCATTCGTAATCTGTGGGCAAGCAGCCAAATTCCCAAAGTGCTTCCTGAGTGCTGGCCTCCGATTCCGGCTCTGTAATGTCTACTCCTGTTGCCTGGCTGCCCCTTGGAGTGACATCGTTCCACAGTGGCAGAAGGGAAAATAAACCATCAGTTGACGTTCTGCCAGAATGTCTTCTACCGATTTGAGATGGGGCAGGGCTGCTCTGCTGCCTCTAAACAGCATCCGTGAATGTCTTGCTTGTGAAAGGTGAGAGACTGGCAGCCCTGGAAACGAAATCCCTTGTTTTACTCACAGAACAGGTGCAGTAGGGCAAAGGTGAAGCAAACTCCACCAATGTGCCTCAGACCTGATGAAGGGACCAACTCTAGGGAAAAATAAAGTTGTTCCACTTCAGTGATCCATGACCTCTCTGCTAAAACTGCCAAAACCGATCCCAGTTACTGCTGGTGGTTTATGAGATGTGGCTATCTGTCCTCGGGAACTAGATGGAGACTACTCATTGCACATAGGCCACCAAACAGCGATCCGTTTTCTATACTTTGTGGTTATGAGTGGTCATCCTATGAGATGGATTTAAACTGATCTACTGTAGGAGGTGAAGGGCTCCACATCCCTAACCGGTTCCTTGCATCATCCAGTGTTGCAAACCCTTATAAGGCTTAGATAACATGTAGGTGTTTATGTCTATAGCAACCCCCCCAAACAGTGATCGTATTGTCTTACAGAATTACCGACCATGTACATTACACATAGGGATTACTTAATCTCACTCACTGCTAGAATGCAACCCCAGCTGGGCTGGGATGTAGCAGCCATTACAGATGGCACCAGACATCCTCCACAACAGGATGGGAAAAATGCAGGGAAAAGAGACAAACGTTTAGAGGTAAGGAGCAGGGTATAATTATACTACGTTGTAAACAAGGGCTCAGACTCAGGGTTGAGCCCCCTCCCCTCCCCTCCATCCACACACAAATCGGTCTGTCCCGGGTCAGCAAGAACTCAGATCCTAGGTCCCATCCAGGGGGGTGGATCTGAGTCTCCAATCCAAGTCCTTCAGGAATGGAGAGGAGTCTTGGTCTGCAGACTACACTGCCACCCCAAAGGATGTGCAAATATCTAAAAGTGGGTGAGCAACATGACAGTGGGGAAATTGCTGGCTCTCCTTGCTGCTGTAGAGTGGTTTACTTCGGAGACTCGGACGATGAGAATTTTGCCTTTTCATCCCTCAACACGTTTCACTTTTGACCTATGTCAGTTGTCAGATTAGAATGAGTTTAGTCACATCAGTCTGGGAAGAAATTAAAGCCAAGCCCTGGAGGTGAAAGAGCAGAGCCTTAAAGAGATCATCTTAATTGACTGGGCCTCTTAATCCTCCTGTTCTTGTACATTCATCCAAATGCCTCGAGTTCTTCTTTCTAACCTGCTTTTTAAAGCCAAAGGAATTATACTTTTGTACAACAAAGCTGAGCGAAGAAGGCAAATGTGACCTTAGCCCTTTTAAAGAGGGGGCTTTAAGATCATTTTGAATGCTGGTCTTTATTCCGGTCACTCCCCAGCAGTGTAATAGCTGGAAAGTATCAGCCAGATCCTCCTTAACCTGAAACCTGTCAGTGATGTTTTGCAGAATAGTGCTGGTGTTTGACATTCCATTTGCAGTTTCCATTTATGTTCTTAGTGTCCTGATAACCCTGATACTTGAAACAAGCACAAGGAGACACAGTTTAGAGCACGCTAATCATTGAATGAGACTGGTTGGCTAGGACGCCATTTCTCAGAGCACCTTCTTGACACAGTAGCTGTCAGTGTGTACCATTGCCAGTTTCAAACAAGAGGCTGAGTTCTGAATGGGCCATGGAGACTGTATTGTCCCCTAACTTCCAGAGATTCCTCCTTTAGTCAATGGTATGGTAGTGAGACAACTGGGGAAAATATTGAATTCAACAGCCCACGCTTTGGGTTATGTAGCCAGATGGAAAACTTTGGGCTCCAGCAACTTCAATGAGCAAATGACTAAAAACCAGGTAGATTTTCATTGATACTTATTTACAGGCAAACTGTCATCATGCATAATTAAGCAATTGAGTTGGCTCTGTAATTGGCACCCAGCATCTGATTTCCAGGGTAGATGTATGCATTTAAATATATTGCAAAGAGGTTTTCTGGTGCCCTAAGTGGACAGTGAGAAAGTTAATCAGCATATTCCAAGGATGAAAATGTTAATAAAAATGCTCATTTAACTCTTCAGGGCACTGATCATGCCTTTGTGTGTGTGTGTGTGTGTGTGTGTGTGTGTGTGTGTGTGTGTGTGTGTGTGTGTGTGTATCCTAGCATAATAGGGTATAGATACAGAAAGTGGTGTGGCCTAGATGATAGAGTACTGGACTGGAATGCAGGCGACCTGGTTCTAGATCCAGCTGTGCCACAGACCTGCTGCGTCACCTTAGGCAAGTCATAGCACCTCTCTGTGCCTCAGTTTATCTATCTGTAAAATGGGAATAATGATGATGATGACCCCCTCTTTGTAAAGTGCTTTGAGATCTACTGAGGAACAGCGCTATAGAAGAGCGTGGCATTATTATTTGTATAGCTCTGATCCTGACTGGGGTCTCTTGACACTATTGAATATTTAATGAGTGCAGGCAGAATTCTTCTGACCATTACCAGGCAGAGTGAGAAATTCTGCTCTCAGTTACAACAGTGCAACCATATTGACTTCAGTGGAAACTGAACTGATGTAAAATAACTGAGAGCAAAATTGGGTTCAAATACATCAGGCCAGATTGTTCCCCAACCAGGCTGCTGTGCACTGCTCTGGCCACTCAGCTTCTCCTCTCTCTAGATGAACACAGCAGTGTTATCTGTACAACATTCTCTATTACCTGCACACTCTAGGGGTAACCAGTTCCTAGGGGTCAGGCGTAACCCTGTTAATTTAGGCACCCACCCTCACCCTTCCAAGGGCTCAGGGTGTGAACTCTGTGGAATTGCAGGATCTTTTACCAGTGAAAGAGCCTTGCACAGTAATATCTTGCTTAACCTCTGTTTATTAACAATCCTCAAAACAGGATGCACGTGCTAAGCATACAATGCTCACCACTCCCAATAAGGCAGAAGAATTTTTCTTGATGACGAGTCAAGATCAGATCATCTTGGGAACTCCAGCTTCTGCACAGTGGCATTAGCAGGTCTGGCAGTTCTGATCTTGGGGTCGTGTCCTGGAGTTGGTTCCAAAGAGCTTCCGTTTGACCCCAGTTTATATAGTGAAACTTGGGTCTTGCTTAGCTGTACCTTCACCAATCATTTTACTGAAATATTACTAAACAATTCTCTAACCAACCCTAACATATTGTAAACCCATCCTCTAACCAATCAGACCCCACCACTATAGTTGATTTGCACCTAGCAAAATTAGTTATGAGACAGACAGAAGCAATCAAAAAACCAGACAGACTGTACAGATAAACAATAGAGAAGTAGGGACTGTAAAAGCAAAACAGTAGAAGTATAGATCTCACAATCACAACTGTTGATAGGGGGTTTCTTGCCAGACAGAATGCTAGCAAACACATTTTCTTCCACTATCTTAAGATCTGTTTCTTTCCTGGTGATAGTGGGTGCTATTAGGACAGGATCACCTTCTTAACAGCCAGATATTACAGTGTGAGGATGTGACTTTCTGCTTCCTGGCACATGGCTGCTGCTCTCCTAATATGGCTGCAGAGCAAGGCCTCAGACCTTATGGCAGAGAGAGCAAGAAACGACAGAACAATTAACCAGAATATAAGGCACATAAAGCTCAACCTGTGCCGTCTGGCTCGTAGCAAGAACTATGCGCATTAACATTTCATCAAAAGCAGATTTAAGCCCTGAGCTGTAGCGCCAGAAACACTGAGCTTGGCACAGCTCAACGAGTCTGTGTGCAAAGGCAGCTTTAAGCCATGTCTGCATTCCCCCAGTCTGGGGGCTGATCTCTTCCTGTCTGATCTGGCTCCCTGATAGCTGCTGAGACTTGTGCTGGCTGCCAACAGTCCCGAGGGATCTTTGTGACACCTCAAGAGTGTCAAGGCCATGGATAGCACAGCCATGCCCCTTCTCCCTGGCGACACACTTGGGCCAGCTTCAGGGATCACTGGGGTGACCCTCCTGTGGCCAGCTGTAGGGCAGCTTTGCACTGGCAGAGCAGTACAATGCTGACCTAACACAGGGGAGAATCTGTCCCCTTTCAATTATTATAGTCCACAGCTCTAGTAAAAATGGGGGAAGACCAAAGAGTTTTGATACCTTTGGTACATACGAATATTTATTCAGTGCCACAGCATTGTACTCTGCAGATAAATAAATTGGCTGGTTTCTGCCATAAGGAACTTACACTGTAAATACAAGTTGTCTATAAATACAGGCAAGTCATCTTTTTCTGCATGTGATGCTAGAGTGAGACCCATATGAAACGTCAGAAAGAATGAGGTTCCAATTAGAGCAGGGCCAATTTATTTTGCCTTGTTCTGAGCCTGCTCAAATGTGGGATCAAACATTCAACTCAAATGGTTCCAAGGTCAGATTCTACTGAATGAGCAAGAAGCAGTAGTGGATTAAAAAAACATCCAGTGAAGAAAAATGCAGAAAAAAGTGTTAGAGTGTGAGCAGGATTAAAAACAAACACTGCCTTCTTTGAGGGAGAGAGAAAATCTAACATGGGGCAGGGGAGATTAAATCCTGGCCGTCTTCGTCAGTGGATGTTTTCCTATTAGCTTCAGTGAGACCAGGAGATCGCCCAACGTACCTAATCACATGTATAGGGCACTCACTTGTGGAAGCCTAACTTCTGAAGTTGTCCTTCGATGTCCCTGTATATCCAGCAAATAATCCCATATATCCAATAGCCCAGGCTTCTGTTTAGCTGGGAAATATTATTTTAAATGGAGTGAATCACACTTGAAAAAACTCATGGTTTCAAACTGCCTGGGGAAAAACAGGGTTCATGAACTTGAACTAATTCTGTGCACCCTGTGAACACACACAATAATTGGAGATTCACAAAACCTCAAATTCCACAAGGCTTTCCCCTCCTAAGGTCTGGTATCGTTGGGCCAGAAGCCCAGATTTGTCATCAAGTTGAGTCCTGTATGGATAGTGACGATAATGCTCCTTTTTCCCCACCCGGTTAGAAATAGAGCCGTGAATCTCAAAAGCTGGAAAATAAGATATTTGGGCAGCAAAAGTGGGAGATGGGAGGGACTGTCCCTTTGAAGTAATCAGCTAACCAAGGCGTTGGATAAGAGAAGGGCTTCTTGTAATCAGACATCTGAGAGGACTGTCAAAGAATCTCCAAACACTTGACTGCAGATAAAATAGGAGCAGCAATAAAAGTGAAACAGGAGTCATTAACTCTCCTGCACCTGGAGAATGCAGGGTGCAGAGCAGGGAAGGAGAAAAGCAGGAATGTTCTTTTCCTACTAGTGAATAGAAGGCAATATTGCATTTTCCGCCTATACTGCAGGGAAATATTAACAAGCTGCTGGGGTTTAGTGGGTGAAAGGGCGGGGTTCCTCAGCAGCAGAGTAGGACAGATATTCAATAGGTATTGCCCAGCATTTCTCCAAATAAAACTGAGAATTCACCTTTACAGTGTTCAGTCCTGTTTAGTAGTATCCCATGAACAGTAAGGATGTGGTATGGGATAGTGCATGATAATAGTATGCGCAGGGGCTGATTTTTGTCCATAAGAATGTCAATGGCAAATGAAAGTTTGTGAATGCTTGTGTGAATTCTTCCCGGAGCGTTTACACCAGAAATGCTTCTACTGCCATCTTGCCATTTCTTTCACTTCCTTCCTCCTGCTTCTAAAACTTCAGTCACCCAATCAGGGAGCTAAAACAAGGCCTCCATTGAGACTTTAGAACTGACCCAATGAAATGATGTGCACACCACAGTTGTTGGAATCTATTTTAATAGGGCTCTAGCCTTATTGATACTTAGCTTGATTTCTCACACACAGTGAGAACTTCTGTTATGTCAGAAAGATCCTTCTTATACTAACTCATCTAAGCTTTTATTGATTCGTATACTTGTTCACACATAGAAAATGTAGTGGGCCAAAGTCTACCTTCTGTTACGCATGTGCAATCCTAGTGTAACTAATGGGATTACATGGGTATGAGATCAGAATTTGATCCAATATGTGTAGTTAATGTAAATGAAATGCCACAGCAGGGTGAAGCTCCATGTATTTTGGCTGTTCCCCCGCCCTTTACTTGTTAAGCTACAGTAACTTTCCGCCTGTTCCCTCGATTTCTAATACCTGTATAAATAGTCTAAAGGTCTCTTGTCAACATAGCTCTCAGACTTCTAGCTCTTTAAGGGGTGAACTTTTGTTTTATTGCTTGCATGGCATTCCTCAAAGAAGGGGACTTTGACCTTCTTAAATTCCTGCTGGAGATTAAATACCAAAACCAGCAGTCCACAAGGGAGTTAATAGACAGTTTCAGTACACACAGCAGGCCCTTGCAAGGAGGTCAAGTTATTAACACACTGGGAAATGTAGATTGTATCTCCTAATGCAGGATATAACTTGCATTCTAGATCAGCTCTTGACAACGGTGCCCAGAAAGCCGCCTTTCAGAGTGAGCACCCTGGCTATCAACAGATCTACAGATTTTGCTTGTTTCACTAAGCAGACAAACTTTGCTGGTTTTAGAGGCTTTCATATGAACTTTATTTTATATATTAAATTTATCTTCCAAGGCAAACTATGCCTTCTATACCATAATCACTGAGTACCATGTGGTTTTATTTTTAATTCAATAGAGAACTTTACCTGTGGTCTTAATTATCTGTTCAGTATGCAACATTATTATTACCCAAAGTTGGGTAATACTAATAACATCTTTGGTTAATATTCATATTTTAAGCTAATTAGTTTCAGGCATGTTTCCAGCTTGTATGTGTTTACTTTCTGCAGATATTAGGATGATCAGATTTGGTTAGCATTAATAGCTTTTCAAGCTTGCAACCATGAATATTCCTGGAAGACAAATGTTAAATTTGCTTTTCATGGGGTTTTGCACCAGAAGCCTGATTATAAGAGTCATGCTCAACTAGCCAGGATTCAAGAAACAATATTACGAGACTACAGTTGGTCAAATATTTTAGGACACTTTGAATTTGATCAAAAATCAAGAAATGTAGATATTTTTTCCGTCTTTCCCCTTAGTTTTGATCAGCTTTACATCTGTCTCAAATTTTTATTATTTCAAAAGATCACATTTTGAAAAAGGAGAGAAGTGGAAGTCACAAAATGTCTTCTTTCTTTATTCAAGGCAGCTTGATGTGACTTATGTAACTGATCACAACTAACCCCACCACATTTCTAAGTCTGAGATGCAAGGAAGTGAAATGTATGAAAAATGAATACATTAAAAATATTACTTGTTTTGGCTAGAATTACAATAAACAAAACAACATCCACTCCACAACAGCTCTCCACATATATTTTCTGCTCCATGGTTTCCAGAAATCTTGCAAATGAACTTACTCCATTCAAACGGATGTGAAAAAGGCATTAATATTAGCGATGAATGACTCTCAAGAGGATTGGCGTTGGGGTTTGGTTTGGATAAACATAGCTGATAGATGCAAAGTATGCCTGGAGAGCCTGCAAAAACAAGTTTTCTTGGGAGATTTTCTACATTGCTGGTTGGGCTGGAAATACCATGACAGCAGGCTTTCCCGCAGCACTTCAGCACTCCACGTTGGTTTCCTAACCAGAGTCAGAAGTGTAAAGATGCATGAAAATGAAAGAAACCTAATAAAAATACTTTGGCTGGGAGGTGCTCTAGAAGTACAATGATCTCACAGCATTTTTACAAACAGTAATTCATAACGAAACCTCACAATACCCCAACGGAGTAGTTGTTGTTAATCCTGTTTTATAGATGAGACAACTGAGGCACCAAGCAGTTATGAGCCTGTTTTTTCCCCAAAGCTCTGCACAAATTTACATATGAATTACCTAGCATAGGACCACTCTACAATGCAGCATAGAAAATGTCAGTCTGCGAGCCCTATAAATAAAATCAGAGGGCCGAGGAAAGGCCAAAAATCAGGAGTCCATTGTACCTGACAACTGATATTTTAAAATAATATCCCCACCAGTGTAAATTAATTGGCTCCATTAAGTTCCAATAACTCATTTCAAATAAGTATCAGAGGGATCTGCAAAAGTGACAGAGTCCTGTGGCACCTTATAGACTAACAGATGTATTAGAGCATAAGCTTTCGTGTGTGACTACCGTGGATGCAGCCAACGACGTGAGTATTCGCCCACGAAAGCTTATGTTCTAATACATCTGTTAGTCTATAAGATGCCCCAGGACTCTGTCATTTCAGAGAAGATACTTTTTTCTCATTGAGGCTGTTTTAAATGTAAGAAATTCTGCCTGAAATCTGACTTGGTCTGAGCTGCCATATGAATCCTGAACCCTAACCTGGACTCAAGATCAGCTTCAGGCATTCAGTAGACTGTACATCTGTCACTTATACTGAGCTGACTGAACGGGTCCATGCTACCCATCATGAAGGAGTATAAAGTTTGCCCTCTCACTAGGCCACCTTGCATTGATTCAAGTAGAGAGGCTGTTGTCTTGGACAAAAATAACTACTCCCTCAGCTGGTGAATCTCTGTAGTTTGCTGGGTGCTTCCTCTTTGGTCCCTTACACACTCCACAGTATCCCCCAACCCTGAAATGCCCCCTTTCTCTGCTCTGCAGCTCCTCAGCTGTAGATCATTGTCTGGGAATGAAATCTCTGCTCCTCTGGGCCATGCTCCCCCACATATACTGCTCCTCTTTGAGTAGCTGCACTACTCTCACTGCAGGAGGAGCAGAGCTGGAAGGCAGGAGCAATAATATTTGGGAGAGTAGGCCTGTGGGTGGGGGAGGAGGGGAAGAATGTGAGGAAATCTGAAGGGTGTAGACACTGCAGTCTTTGGATCCATTTTCCTTTGGCCCACCCCACCATTCCATGCTGTTTCCCCCCAATACCAATAACAGGGTTCCTAAAGGAACTATACAGGTTCATGGAGGATAGGTCTGTCAATGGCTATTAGCCAGAATGGTCAGGGATGTGTCCCTAGCCCCTGTTTGCCAGAAGCTGGGAATGGATGACAGGGAATGGGTCACTTGATGATGACCTGTTCTGTTCATTCTCTCTGGGTCACCTGGCACTGGCCACTGTCGGAAGACAGGATACCGGGCTAGATGGACCGTTTGTCCTACCTAGTATGGTTGTTCTTATGATCTTAATCATCCACACAGGACAACACAGACCACCACTGCCTAACTTATACCAGGCAATTCGACCATCCCTCAATGAGACGCTGCAGTGCTGCATTCCTCACACTAGGTGGTACTGTGCTAGGGTATGTATAGCTGCACTCCCCGCCCCATCAGATGACCTCACATGGAGTACTGGTCCTGGTTCCAGAGAAAACTCAGAATGCAAAGAGATCCCCTCTGGCAGGCGGGCCTAAGCCTCTGCTTTGTGATAACTAATAAGACATTGAAAGAACGCAGGAAGGAAACAAGCAGCTTGCAGTCGATGGGTCTCTTCCATTCACCCTAGAGTAGCCCCGGCCCTTGGCCATGCTCCTGCCCCTTGACAGTTTGCTCCACCCCAGCCCTTTCAGACATGGTCAAGATGGGAAACTAGGAGAAGTAATTGGTTAGCTTGTTCCTGGTGAAATCCCCCCCTGACAGCTGTGTGCTGTACTGGTCTGCAGCCAGCCTCGCTTTGCCAGTTCGGGAGTAGGTGGACCGGCGTTATGGTCCACTCCATTATTCCCTTTGGAGGAAGTGTCACCGCCCTGTCGGTGCTCGTCTTTCCTCGTACATGTGGGCTGGGAGCATACATGGCCAGAACTGTGCCTGGTGCCTGTGCAGGGAGGCAGTGGGGCTGAAGGGTGTCTTATACCATCCCGTTGGCACTTATGCACAGGGGTGGGCACAATCTCACCCCTGGCTTGCAGCCTGCAAAGTGTACATAAAACACTGTAGTCTATAAAACGCTATCACATGTTTCAATCATTGGGCCAAATTCATCCCTGGTATAACTCCACTGGGCTCACTCCTAAGAGAACTTTAATTTTCAGAGTTATTTACTTCATGTGCCAATATATATCGTTATGATCTTGTTGTCTAACTTACTCCTGAGCTCCTTTTGCTTCTGAGAGCAGAGAGAGGAATGGTCTGGTGGGCCAAGCCCATAACTGGAAGGCAGCAGCTATTGACTTCTGAACCTTTTTTTGATGCTGGCTCTTTCTGGTGCCCAAGGCAAATTGCCAGGACCTCTGTGCCTGTGTTTCCCAATCTGCAAAATGAGATAAGAATAATTCCCTGCCTCACAGGGTTTTGGGGGGATACATTAATGCTTGCAGGATTCTTTGGAGATCACTGGTATTAATCAGTTAGTGTTTGCTGATTTGTTCCATTCCTGTGGGTCTAACTCAGTGTGGAAGCTGCAGGCAGCTCCAGTCTTAAACTGAAATCATGACAAAAAGGAACTATCTTTTCCGCAATCCCTCAGCCCTGCCAGCTGGAGGCACATATGTCTCAGGTTGCTTGGTATGAGTTTCTGTGTGACTTGGCTATGCAACAGGCAGCTAGGAGTTCTGTCAGTACCTCTTGCTGGTGGTTAGCATTGGTAACTAATACTGGTTTGCGTGGAATCTGCTTTCGGCTTGGCACAGTGTCACTGTTGGGACAAGTACCGCTCCCAGGAACCTGTGTTCTCGCAATGGTGGATGCAACCTGCTGGGTCTTTCTCATGCTGCTGATATTCCCTTGGTAAGTTTTACTTTCTCCCACACCTTCCTTCCTCTTTGCCCCATGTCTGAGTCCTTATTGTTTCCGGTCTGGCCTTTGAGGGCCACTGACTTACAGAGATCTTGGAAATTATGAAGGTGCACTTGGCACCAGCCATAAAGGGAGTACAGGTCCCATAAAGGAGACAAAAGTACTGTAACGGGAAAAAAGCATAAATCCCCAGCAGGAGGTTTAATCCTTTTACCATGCTGTCAGTTATGATTGATCTTCCCGTTCTACTGTAGTACTGTCGCATCTTCAGTGTCTAACCCCGTGGAACAGCTGGGTCATTTTTCTGGTTTTGAAACTGTGTAACAGGAGATGAATTCAAAGTGCCTCCTCAGGACATTCACTGTAGACCAGCACTTTGTTCATCTTTGTGGTGGAGCCATTAGGCTCTCAAAGTCCACATCAAAATCCTAATTCCTAAATGATTCTCATCTCATCAGCATTTCCCCCACCCCCTCTCCAAGCACATAATGTTTCTATTGTACAGAGGTTGTTTTTCTGGGGAAGTGGCAGGGATTTTGATATCATAAAGGCCAAAGTCAGGCTTTGATATACTGTCAGCAGAAGCTGAATACTGTAATTTTAAGCAATTTTCTCAAAGCTTCCCTTCCCCCACCCTTCCCAGTGTTTTTTTCCTGATGAGCTTCTCCGCCACTTCTTTCACATGATGCTCACACGGCAAATTAATGTAGTGTTGTTGATGAGAGACAGTGAGTTACTGTGAGCACAGACTCTCCCGTCTCCCTTTGCTATTACACTCTGGCAACTTCAAAGGTCTAGTCATCCTGTTTCCATCTTCCCGTGGGTCCACTCAGCCTGACTCAACTGCACAGTTCAAAAGTGCAGGCTCAGAGGGCTGGCGACAGCAGCCCCACCCCTGTAGTGCTCTATCACATTAGACTTAGTGACAAGATCTGACGGACTCAGTCGGTATGACAGAATTTTTCCCTTCTCGTTCCAAGATGAATTATTGTACGGGGAGGATAATGCTTTTCCCTTTTCACTCTGAACTAAGGCAGGCCTTTGTGCAAAGCCTTTTTTTTTTTTTTTTGTACAAATATTTAATCTTTTCCAATCTGCCCTTCTGCACTGCCTGGCAGTTCCTGTGGCTATAACCACGCTGTTTGTTTTAGCTTGTAACAGGACACTGTTTTGAAAAGTGATGCAAAATGCAGATTACTGTATGAATTTAGACTTTATTTTGAATGAGTGCTTTTCAAGGCAGGTATAGATTTTTTTAAAAACCCCTTTCTTCTCCAATAAGAATGATTTTGCCCCTGCAAGGGGGAAGGGTATGGGTAGAAAAGGCTGAAGCTGTGCCTGAGTGATTGTCAAACGACTGTTCTCAGCAATGTGGAGCTCTGTGAACCAACTTTGCTGTGCATTTCTTGTCCGTGGACTTTGCACCTCTTTGGGAGGGAGTAGGTTAAATAAGGAGAGTGAAGCCTGGTCTACACTGTAGGGGAAGGTGGGTCAACCTAAGATACGCAGCTTCAGGTACGCGCATAGCGAAGCTGAAGCCAGCATATTTTAGGTTGATTTTCCTGGCCATCCACATGGCGGTGAGTTGACCGCTGCCATTCTCCCGTCGACTCCACTTCAGAACTCTTTGTGGGAGTGGAAATTTCCTTCTGTGCAGTATGAGACGGGCAGATGATGATCCAACAGGATGCAGCAGTTGGACACCCATCTTACAAGTGGTCCTTGCTGCATTCCAAGAAGGTAACTCGGCACGATGGAACACACTGAACTTCACTTGGGCTGCATCCACCCTCATCAATTTAGGAGCCATATTTCGTGTGACACTCGCTATAATGGAAGCATTTGTGCAGCCTAGGCACGTGTTAGCCACCGTATGGTCTGGACCAGCTCTGAATAGGGCTACGTGTTATGGTAGCTAACACACTAGTGTGTTGTCCATGTTGGTGTTTCCACTATTGCTACTACTGGTGGAGCTGTACCCATGGTGGCAAAACTTAGGGGGGAAATGCTAGTGTAGACGCAGCCTATAAGTGGAGTTTCATGAAAACCAACTGATCACTAAGCAGGCTCCTCTGCATTTGGAGGGGGGGTGAGGAGGAGGGTCAATGTTTTTTTTTCTGTGCACTCCAAGCTCCATCACATCAACTCCATGACACAGTATTAGCCAACCAAAAAGAGTTCCTATGCAGCCTTGGAGAGGAATACAGTGCCTACGGCCTGGGGGAGCCCCCATTTGTGGGCTAGATTGTTCCCTCTTGCTCTGACACGAGGTATACGATGTTCCATACGCCAACGAGTCACTTTTCAGTGAACGTCCAGGGACGAAGGAATGGACCCACTGAAAGACTAAACTCCCATCAGTGCTGTGTTTGGGGCTGAATACAACCTACCGCTGCTCTCTCTCCTGTGTGCCAATGCTTCCCCTGCCCCAGGACCTTCCTGCGGGAGGCAGGATCCACTCTGACTGACTGACTGGCATCTGAGGAAGAGGCAGAAAGGAGCCAGCTTTTAACACTCACCCCTGTCTGGCCGTTCATAGTAATAGTAACTCTACTGTCGTAGCAGCCACTGGCCCCAGCAGGGATGCCAGGAACTGAGCAGAGAATCTCTGCTCTGGAGGAGTGGGACAGGAGCTCCCAGTAAGCATAGAATTGTCATGAAGATTTCTCCATCTGGCCCCACCTAAATAGTGATCATTGGAAAGGGAGGGAGAAGGAGAAAACTCCCGTTCTATCAGCAGAGTCCTGACAGTTCTGGGGACACCCACTATCCCAGAGGCTTCCAGCCCCTGTAGCCAGACCCTCCATTCGAGAGCCCCTGCAGCGGCAGGCTTGGCTCGCCCTTTATTTTTCTCATTGCTGCCATGTTTTATATTGCTCAGGCTGTGACTGAGTCGGTCTCTCTCTTCCTGCTGGAATTACCCCCACAGTGATGAGTAGAGTCTTAAGGCTATAGACATTCTGTCTTCTTGTGGAGCCTCTCTGGAGCAAGCAAGGGAGTCTGAGAACAGGGAATAATGCAGGACAGGAGATGTTTACATTACACATCATGGGGATTTTAAATGGCTGTTGGCCCTTACCCATCCAAGCTACTCATCCCTAGGAGAGGTCACCCTAGTGCCCGGCTGAGATGCACAGCCTTCTAGGGCCTTGGCACCCTTGAAAGATGCACATGTTTTGGCCTAAATAACACCTAAGGGGAATGCAATGACAGATAAAAGATAATAGAGAGGAAGGATGGCCCAGTGGGAAGAGCACTGGCCTGGGACTTGGGAGACCTGGATTCCTTTCCCTGCTCTGCCACAGGCTTTCTGTGTGACCTTGGGCAAATCACTTAGCCTCTCTGTGCCCTAGTTCCCGTCTTTAAAATGGGGATAGTAACACTGCCCTACCTCACAGGAGTGTTGTGAGAATAAATACATTAAAGACTATGAAGTACTCAAATACACCACAGTCATAAGAGTACTTAAGATTTCTAGAATTTCTATTCAAATAATAGATCTCATTTATCAATGCATAATCTGATACATGCCAAACCCAAATTTATTCCAGAAAAAAAATTAGACTCTGTTTACTAAATGCTTGTTTGCCTAATGAATCTATTAGAATAATGTATTTTCATCTGAGCAGGTTAGATGTTTATATATACAGTTTACCATATTTTCCTGAACTTGTTACTGAAGGATTTGCTAAAATGTAAACGTTTGCCAAATGTTTCACTATAATTGACTTAGAACAGATCTGAAGCTCTCAGCCATATAATTCCCATCATCTCGACACAATTTAATTTCAGAGAAAAATTTAACAGTTTAGTGTTTTGCTAGTCTTTCTGCTAACAAGGAGCTGAATTTCACTCTCACAGTTTCAACTTGAGTCAGTGTTTTCTGATGAGATCTCAGGTCTCCGTGGATAAAAATCTTGCTCCTGGCATCCCGGTTGTGCTTATTTTCCACATCATGACATCAGGGTGTCTGTAATGATATGTTAGCAGCTCTGCAAACATCTGTCTTGGAGGAGACGATTGCAATCTCTATATTTATAGTTTGATTAGTAGAGCTGTAGGTTTGTCTTAGTAAATTTAAAGAAGTCACAAGCCGTGAAAGTCAAAGCAAAAATGAACACTTATGGATGTGTTTTATTCATAGCAACTAAGCTAACCTTTGCAGAACCAGTCCTCTGTAGTTAATGTTGGAGTCATCCCATCAACTCCTGGCCTACTTTGTTACTGCCCCTTCCTCACCTAGCCCCGAGTGAGCGCTCTCAGTTCCCCACAAGAATTGCTCATCACCTTCACACACTTCATTCTCCACAGGATTAGTTGTCTTTTGTTCCCCACTTTTTCCTCAGACATTTTAAATTTCTAGGGGGGAGGAGTTATCACACCATCATCTGCTTTTCTTTCCTAATTGCCATCCTGGTGTAGCACTCAGATGTGGCCTTTTGTGTCTTCGCAGTATTGCCACTCATTCTTCTTGTGAACTTCTATTGGCTAGAATTTGAAGACATACAGTCTGCACAATACATTACCTATCCATTGGCTCATCTGCCACATGCTTTTTCGGTCATATAAAAATAACATCAGCCCCGAGGAACACTCATCTTCAAGTTTTGCTTTAGAGCACAACCAAACAAATATTAGGGAAGTAAAAGGGAAGGGGAAATTGGTTGCCAAATTACTGTATCTATGGGCTGGTTCTTTGCAATTTGCTTTTTTTTTATTGATGATATTTTAACCTTAAATGAAGTCCACTAAAAATAAATCCAAAGGCATAGTGGTTGAGATTCCTGTATCTTTTGTTTTGTATTTTAATGCTGCGGTGATATTCCCAACTACAAATCATAAAAAACTGTCCTTAAACAGAAGTAACAACTGGTAGAATATTAAAACTGATGTCTGGTTGAAACCACCAATGGAATAGTCCCAAAATGTCTACTTGCCAAAGATGGTCACTAGTATTCTCTGAACTGCATGCAATAAAGAAGGAAGACAGAAGGTTGGAATATCTGTGGTGGAACCCAATCAGCACCTGCACATGAGAAGGTCAAAACTCACCTACAGACATATACTGCATCCTTAAGAAGAAAAACTAAAGAAACCTTCCTCTCGGCAATATTTACACTGTCCAAATTGTGACCAGTGGAATATGAGGAATCTGGGTTTCAGAGCAGTGAACTTGCTCATTGACCCTGAGTAAATAAACATGCCCTCGAACCTAACCCTGCCTAATGCTCAAAGCTCTGTAATATGGCTACTTCATAGGAAAAATCTGAAGAATCAGAGACACACTGGGACAAATGAAACAAAACTAAATCCAGGAATGGCACTCAGCTCTGCATGGAGTTGGGCCAATCACCCCTGTCAAAGTCCCGGAAGCTCTGAAAAGTATCAAGTCCATTCCCTGTAAAAAGATTCCTTTCCCACCATGGAAAGAATAGCAGTGATGTAGAATAGTAATAAAACACCTGACTCCTATGATAACTGAGATATCTATGTCTTGTTCAAAGAAAGCTAAAGAATGCAATAGGCTGGCCAAATTTGAAGAAGTCTAAGCTTGATACTAACAATTCTACTAATTACCACCTGCTTTCCTTGTTCTTGGTATCTGGGCACCAATGGGGTGTATCGTCTTGGTTTGGTTTCAAACCAGGACAAAGCTCAAGAATGACCCTCCTGGCACTGAAGGGTGATTTGCCATTGAGAAAACAAAACTGATGAAATATTTCATTTTGGGTTGATTTGAAATGAAACATTTTGGTTTGTTGAACCCAATTGAAATGTTTAATTTCAGATCAATTTGGCATCAATCTGTGTCTCTTTGAGCTGCCATGCTGTCTCATGAGAGTGGTAGTTTGGGTTTTTTATGCTCCCATTCTTTTCTATAGACCAGGTTCCCTGGTTGGACTACATCTCCCAAGATACATTGTTGTCTCCCTTCCAGTTGAACCAACATTTTGCATCATGGGAGTCTTATGATATCAGTGCATCATGGGAGTTGTAGTCTCGCTGGGGATCCTGGCCCATAGATGAAAACCGTGAGCTTGAGGCACTTGAACTACAACTCCTATGAGGCATGGCAGCAGGTCAGGGGGATGCAGATAAATGTTGAACTGAGCCCAAATGATCTGTTTTGATTCAGAAATATTAAATCTTTTTTCTGTGGTGATATCAAAACAAAACTTTTCAAATAGATTTTTTTTTAGAAATTTTTATTCTATAAAAACTTTGATTATTTCACCCTTCTACCCTTATTTGAGAAAAAAGCAAATGTGTAAATATCTAACAAATGGCATGACTGAACCAGGGAAGAGCTAATGCTCCCAGGTCTTCCTTTCATTCCTGTTGTAAGTTTACAAAATACCTCTACAAAATGACATCATGCCACAAAAAACAGACTAATGAGGGGATGGAAGTACAGACTCACTTTTCAGTGGGTAGGCTGGCTCCGATCACCTGGATGTAGTTAAGACAAATCACACTGAGCTGTTCTGCTTTGTAGGGGCTGAATTTCTTGCTATGTTACTGTGTGTTTATCTGAGATCTTGTTAAAACTCTTGTCCGTTTCTCCTGCCTTTAGATCTTTTGCTTTTCTTAAATGCTAAAACTTCAACTGTGACCTCTCAGAGAAACTGATTCACTTCATCAAATGGATCCTGTAACTTTGATGTAGAAGCTTTTATTAAAAGGGTCCAACATAAATGAGACAAGGAAATGTCTTTGCGCTGTTCAGAAATGCATTCAGAAAGAAAGGGAAATGGAAATCAGAAAATAAGCAAAGTAAAATATTTGCACTTATTTAATAAAAGGAATTGAATGTTCTCTGGGATTGTGCAATGTAATAAGGTAAAACAGAAGTAAACATTAGAGTAATAAAACTTAAAACATTGCAGTGTTTGGGTGGCACAATGAAAATCATTAAAAGTCCGAATGGGCAGAAACTAAGCTACCAACAACATCCTTTGTTTTATAATATAAAATACAAAATAAAGTGCAATATATTATGCTATGGATTTAATCTGGAAAGCAGGAAGAGAAAATACTAAATATGGGCAATGGGCTGGGTTAACTTTGCTGCTATACCATGAAATGCAGCATTTTCTGCCTTTATGAATTTAACTGTGCAGGCTGAATGTTGCATTAACACTTAATTGTTTAGTTTTAAAACATCCTTCATCGGGGTGAATTGAGTAGAAAAAGGGAGTGAATTCCACCCTTCATGCTGATATTATTTGGCTAGAGTTATTTTTCTGGTAGTGTGGTTTAACAGGGCAGCAGAATATCATAGAAATGTAGGACTGGAAGGGAGGACTTCAGTAGGTCATCTAGTTCAGTCCCCTGCACTCAAGGCTGAACTAAGTAATAACTAGACCATTCCTGACAGGTGGTTTTCTAACCTGTTCTTAGAAACCTCCAGTGATGGAGATTCCACAGCCTCCTCAGGTAACTTTTTCCAGTGCTTGACCACTGTGACAGGAAGTTTTTCCTAATGTCCAATCTAAACCTCTTTTGCTGCAATTTAAGCCCATTGCTTCTTGTCCTATCCTTAGAGATTGAGAACATTTTTTACCTTCCTCCTTATAACAAACTTGTATGTGTTTGAAAACTATTATCATGTCCCCTCAATCTTCTCTTCTGCAGTCTCAACAAACCCAATTTTTTCAATCTTTCCTCGTGGGTCATGTTTTCTAGACCTTTCATTATTTTTGTTGTTCTCCTCTGGACTTTCTCCAATTTCTCCACGTCTTTCCTGAAATGTGGCACCCAGAATTGGACACAATACTCCAGCTTAGGCCTTATAAGAGTAGAGTGGTAGAATTACTACTTGTGTCTTGTTTACAGTGCTTTTGCTGATACATCCCAGAATGATGTTGGCTTTTTTTTTTTCTTTTTTTTTTTTTTTTGCAACAGTGTTACATTGTTGACTCATATTTAGCTTGGGATCCACTGTAATCCCCAGATCTCTTTTCATAGTTCTCCTTCCTTGTACTTCCCTTTTTGCATTACATCCATCCGTTTTAGTCCAATAGCTGTATATTCACACATGAAAAAGTTAGCCCATTAACTTTGTAATAAATCTAAGAATTTGAAGGTTATTGCAGAAAATCAGCCAAAATTAGTGATGCTCTAAAATCAAAAGTATGTCATGTCTTTTTTTCCCCATGGATTTTCTCTGATCACTAATGTTAAAGCAAGGGATTGTTTTGTTTTGGGAAGGAGTTTGCTGTGTGTTTCAATGCTATTTACAATCTCACTCATGTAAATGATCCAAATGTCAAACAATGGGGGTGCCTACACAGCAAATACAGGTGATTGTAACATCAGTAGGCATACCAATGCTAACTTTATTCTAGCTAGCATGGATACAAATAGCAGTAAAGACATAGTGGTGTGGACTTCAGCATGGGCTAGAAACCTGATCAGATACCAAAGATCTTGTATTGGGCTTGTATTGGGACAGCTAGTCTTTGCTGAAGCCCATGCCACCACATTTTCACTACTAATGTTATCCATGGTAGCTAGATTAAAGCCAACACAGATCATGCTACGATCACACCTTCATTTGTTGTGTAGGTGTATACCCTAATAGCTCCAGTCCTTACTCAGACTGAGCAAGTATAAGCAGGGATATCACTGCCATCAAGCCATTTCTCAGTCTTTTTGATCAAGTAAACAGCTCGAGCTCTTAGTTTTGAGACAGAGATTTCATTACGATAGAGAAGAGTGGTTGGGAGGAGCGGTGATTTGATACAGGACAGATTCTACTGGCCACACAAGACTAAAGCTATCTGGCCAGATTCTCATCAGTAAATGCCACTGATGTCTATTTTAGGAGTAAGTTTTACCCATGTGACTAAGGGTGTGCAGGAGCAGACCCTTGGCTAGAAAATAAATATTTAATCAAAACTCTAGTTATATCTGTGATTATTATATTTCAGCAAAATTTGCGGAAATATAGTACTTGGGCTTTTTTACAATATTGCCATAATGTGGAATGGTGCTGGTATGTCTCTCAATGGCAGTAGACATGTTGCTGATACAAACAACTGTTAAATTAACCAAAAAAACCAGAATTTACCACCCCCACCTTTGAAAGTATCTTGCTGTGGCCATTCACATAGTCAGAGGCAGTTCCTGGAACTGGTCTTGCATGTGTAACACAGCCAAAATGCTCCCCTGACTGCAATGGGCATTATTTGTATGAGTAAGGACAGCAGGGCTAGGCACCCTATAGCAGCAGTCTCCAAACTGTAACCTCCTGCCTGAATGTTGTTCCTATTAGTGACTTACCCCTCTTGGCACTTGGATATAGTAATTGGGAGAGCCATTAAGTGGTATTGCAATTTTCCTTTAAGAAAGAGTGAAGTCATTTAGAGGAGTGCAAAAATCCCGTGCAACTGGTAAACATCTATATATAGTAGAACTCTTCTAACTTAAAAACATCTAAGGAGGATTTTTGGTGTGTGGGAAAAAACATTGAAAACAAATATCCTAATTTGCTTGCTGCTGAGATTTTTGCCAAGTGAATATTTATGTCCTAGTGTAAACGTCTGAAGATGGGGCGTATAATGGAAATATTGAAATAGTCTTAAGCAATGCAGTGCTATGCCCTGACGTACTTTAGCCCTGTTTCTACTGGATTCAGAGGCAAGCCTCTCTTTGACTTGAATGGGAAGATGCCCAGGCCCTATATGTCATTTTTCATGCCTTAGTGGGAGTTTTCATACTGTGTCTTGAGATGATCTCATGATCCCTGTTGTGCATGAGTGCTGGCAACGTCTCTCGCAATTGGTTAGCTAGCTCAGACATAAGTGCTGGCCAAGTTACCTGGAATACTCATGTCATCACGAGATTTACAGGTTCTGAAATGCAGTGGAAATATGGTGATCTTAGAGAAATCCCAGCAAATGCTAACTGTAGAAATGAATGGAAAACTTGCTTTCACATAGAAACCCAGGAAAATATATTCTGCATGTCCTTTGAGATTACAGATGGATAATGTTGAAAGTGAGTTACTTATTCCATGCCTGAGTAAAAGTGAATCCAGGACTCCCAATCTTTCCTTATATAATGATACCGCAAGAGGAAGGATACCAATCAGCTATTACTCAAAGCAACCACTCAATGTCCCCATAGTACTACAAAAATACAGCACAAGTAGTATTTTTCTAGTGGTACAAAATATCCAGGAAGATCTTTTATGACAGGTGGTTTGACACAACTGTAGTTGATACCATCAAAAAATTCACAGAATTCCATCACATTTCTATGTCTGTTCCAGGCACTTAATAGGACCGTAAGTCTGCAGAACATGCATAGAATATGTAACATAGATCTGTAGTTTGAATCACAGAGGAGAATTTGATACTTAATCCTCCCTACTGTCCTTAGCTCTACGGTGGGGAAAACCCTGAGATGGAAATCTGTTTCCTCCAAATGTGGATACATTATGTGATATAGATGTAGGGTGACCAGACAGAAAATGTGAAAAATTGAGATGGGGGTGGAGGGTAATAGGATCCTATTTAAGAAAAAGACCCAAATATCGGGACTGTCCCTATAAATTCAGGACATCATGTCACCCTATATGGATGTCTCACATGCCAACATTCATGTGGTCTTGATGTGAGAGGGGCCTTTTGTGAAAAAGATTATCATTAATTATTTCAGTGTCAGCCCATGCTGTCTATTTCATCTAGGTTAGGATGTCAAAACTGCCAAAGTTTGATGAATTTGGGAATATCTTCAGACCCAACTCCAGTTATAACGGGATGGTTGCTCTGATTTTTTCCCCCCCTTTTAGTAAAAACTACTTTCTGATATTTTTGTACATTGCCAAAAGATAGCAAGAAATAACAAGGCATAAACAATTCTCAAATGTGGGGACAACTATTTCTCTTTAACTGTGTGTTTCAGGGACTTCTTGATGTCAGCTGGCAGGGGGCATAAGGATTATAGGAATCCTCTGGGTGTGGCATTTACATTCTAAATACAAATGTTGTGTCTGAAACAAAACCATCTCTCTATTTTCATGTAGATTAAATATGTCATGGCTCACAATGGGCCTCCACTCACAAGTCTGAACCCAACGATAATGAAGGATTGTGAAATCTTCAAAGAGAGCAAATGAACAGGAAGAGGTAAACAGCAGGGTTAACCTGCTTTTCAATTTAAAAAAATTGAGTGGGGTACTATATATGGGGTACAGTTGAACCCCTAGTTATTCCTTCAATCTCTGAGGCAAGCTGTCAGGTTGGTGTATACAAGTTGGTGTATACAGGTGTATACAGGTTGGTGTATACTGTTCCTTTGGGAACAGCAGGCTTGGTAATTCTGTGAGTGTTCAGTGGAACGGGGTGGAGCATTTCAGAGGGATGCTTGGAGGACTCGGGGTTTTGTGTGTGGCTATTGCTAATCTGTCCAGAAAGAGTTAGGCCTACAGAGGCCTGGAAAGCAGTGTTTGTGTTCTCTGAAGTGGGTGATTTCAGGGAGCTGATCCAGAGCAGGCACAGACGAGACTTCCTCATGCCCTGGTATCCCTGGGAAGCGTCACACTCTCAGTCGATTTGTGTCAAACTTAATGTCACTTTAGCTTTTGAATTCCAGCTGCTGCTGTGCCAGTCAACCAACTTAGATGTAGCACCATTCATTTTAGTGAAAGCAAAAGAGCACATCGTATAGACTGTAATAACCTTAATGCATCCCAAAGATTTAGGAATGTTTCCAGCCATTGTAATGGATCCCATTTCAGCTCTTGGCCTATCATCTGTGCTGCACAGTAGTTTCTTTGCACTGCACTGTGGACTCAGCTCAATCTAAATTCTGCATAGTTGGACACCAGGGGATCACCCATCCTTCAGCAGCACAGAACCAGCATGGCAACTCCCACGCAACCCCTGCAGCAAGTATAGAGGGAATGGGTATGAGGTGATGTGGTTGGTGTATCAGCTCCTGGGGGGAAGGAGGAGGCGTTGGTAACTGCATGCTGTCTCTCAGGGTGATCTCACTGATGCTGTGGGATTGGCCTAGCACTCAGCCAGCCCGGGCACAGGAATGTATAAATATGGCTTAAAGAAATGATTACACAGTGCACTCCTCAGTCTTAGCTAAGTCTGGGTCCTTGATTTAATTCCTACTTTCACTGTGGACTTTTTATTGGGATTTGTAGAGGGTCTAGAAATGGTTTGCAAATTAGGATCCAACTCCCACTTTCTAGTAGCAGAAATCTGATATAAACAAGACTACTGCATGCACCAGTCACCAAAATCTGGGGCCCAAGTCTGTTCCCACAGATGTCAATGACAAAACTCCGATTGACTTTGTCATAAGTGTGGAGTGTTGTCTTGTCTGTGTGGGGTTAATGTTACCTGAGAGGGCAGTGTCATCAGAGGAGTCTGGCTAGACACAGAGAGAACAGGAAGTGGAGTTCAGTTCAATCTGGGCTTTGGATTGACTCAGACCCCTTGGTCCAGCTACGGACCCACAATCTTGTCCTTTCTCTGTATGTCTTCATAACTAGCTAAAACAGTAAGTAAGAATTGTATCCTGCATAAGCTTGCATTCGACCTTTGGTGTCCCCATCTGTGTAGTTAGCAGAGGGGGTGGAGAAGTTTGTTTATGCAAGAAGATTGAGGTTAGAAAATTCTGCACCTGTGTAGTGTCTTAATTGTATGCTTGTTCTTTTCTTTATTAAACTTTTTATATCTATAAGAATTGTCTGGTAATTCTAGTAAAGTGATCTGAGCCTTAAATCTGGTAAGCTCACAGAAAGTGAGACCGGAGTGCTGTGGTTACCTTGCCTTGGGCTATCAGGGAGAGCGAAACAGCATAGAGTGTCCCTTTTTCTCAGGGAGAGACAAAGGCGGTTTGGGGGAGTCCGGGTACCCCCTCTCCAGGGCCTTGGAGATTTACTCGGATGGTGGCAGCGATTCCCCAGTTTCCCAGCTGGTAGAGTGTGGGGGTTTGGGGGTGTGAAGACTTAACTTAGGCTGGGAAGCAGCTTGTAGTTATTTGGTCTGGCATAGAAGAGTCCTTTTCTCCGTACCCCAGAGCAAAGAGAAAGGGAAGGACACTCTTACAGACTTCAATGAGAGTAAGAACAGGACATGGGCACCACTGACTGGGGTTAACAGAACCTGCTGGGGGTTGGACTCTAAACCTCACTCTGACCCCAGATAGGAACACTAGCCTGCACGATACAAAGCTCCACTTGCCTATAGGCAGCTGAGGACAATCTGGGAAGATTGTAGACTCCACCATGCTTGTGCTGCGGCTACGTTTTCTAAACTTTGGATTGTAGTAACATTTATTTATCTTTTCAGCCACTTGGAAATGGATTTCATACTTATTGCACATTTTTTCTGCTCTTCAGTGGGAATGTATGTGATACCGACCGTGTTGAATTGCTCTGCATTTTGAGTAGCAAATACTTACACATGCTGTCCAGCTCCCAGAGAGACCATGGCATGTATTTCACACCCTTTAATTTACAGGTAAAACTTATACGTTCTCTGTGGGACATGTTCATACACCTTTGAGCTTCTCCAGTTTGCCCACTTTGAAAACCCCAAAGAACCCAGCAGTTTCTGGAAACCATTTTAAATTGCAATTATAACTGCGGCTCCAGAGCCTTGTCTATCAGCCACTTCACCTTCCAGTTGCTGTTTCACAGAGCTATGTTCAGGAAAATCTTCTGGAGCTGAGTCCTAACTAGTATGTGAGACTAAAGGCCTGAGCTGATTTCTTTTAAATTAATAAATCCATTTATTTTTTTTATAAAAGTTATACCTTAGATCAGTATTTGTTGTTTTTGGTTTTTCCTATAGGTTTGTGGAATGGATTGTTTGTAGTTGCTAACTGCCAGAAGTGCACAGGGACAGAGAGAAACACTCCCTTTTCAGGAAAACATAGACAGCCCTGAGAAGTCATAGCAAAGCCAGGCTGGCGACTTTCTCACAAGTCACATCCATCCACCCACTCAGACAGGTCTCGCCCTTTGCAGTGCATTGTCCAGTCCTCCCTGAGGAAGGAAAAGGCAAAGAGTGAATATTAGGTTTTATTATTAATAATAATAATAATTAATAATAAATGGTGCTTCTCGAATGTCCCTTGCAATAGAAGAGAGATGGGAATCTGTTAACCCTGGAAGAGGATTCTTCTTTCAAGATGTTGAACACACAGAGACCCCTGATGCTCCCTGACTCTTTAATCTCACAGACTGAGGAACTAGCCTGAGCTGTGCAGTGTGTTACCACACTAAGTCTATCTAAACCTGGCCTGGATGAAGCAATCATCGCCCTTACCCACATCAAATAGTACCTCTCTGATGGACCACTCCCACTGAAATGAAACCCAAGGAGTAAGGTACTCCTCAGTGGCAGGGCAGCAGAATTGAGCTCATTGAATGGCTAGTCGACCATGATGCAGTAATTTCCATGCCAAAGGATCCATGGGTAATTTATTGTCTACATAGCTTACAGAAATTACCTCACCCACTCTTACATACTGCTGCCTCTGTGGTGAAACATGCACAGCAGCACCCTACTGCAGGAAGAGCAGAGGGATAATGTGGCCAACTGAAATTATAGGGGGAAAACCTGAAAATAGAATGGGTGGCTCCCCAAACTGGAACTTGGTCAAGACGCGGTGGGGGGGAGGGGGGTTCACCCATCTATTTCTGCACAAAGTGCTATGGGTCTTGTTATGATTCCATAGTTATATGTGCTTTGGGATTTTTCTCTGCCCTCCTTTCTCAGTCACCATTTGTTTATTACTGTGTCTTTATCACGATTTATACTCCTCAATTGGGACTTGGGTCTCCACTATGCTAGGCACTGTACATCCTGAAAAGACTGCCCCTTGCCAAGGAAATTCCAATCTTAGTATAGGACAAGAGACAACAGGTGGAGGAAAAACAAAGATGAGGCAGACGAGGGAACATTAAATCACTATGGCTGGTATAATGAATAGCAGTCTCAGCCTGCCAACTGCATAGCTATTGTGTAGCTGTCATGGCAAAGGGGAGCCTTAAAGAGGCGAGTGTAGTGTCTGTCCCTTTAGGCTCCATTTTTGCCTTGTTTTGTCCAACAGTTTTTTTTCTCTGTTCCTTTCTCTATAGTCTCTCCTAAATGGTTTCTCTTAAACTCATAGTGACTCATTTCAATTATCAGTCACTGTCCCTTCACCAAGTTCTAAGGCTGTATTGTGTTTACTTGTATTGCTTCGGCATTAAACTTAAGTGAAGGGCAAACATTCACAATCACAAATGCGTATTTCCAAAGAGAATCTCCGAGGGGGCCCCTTACCAGGCATCCATTCCTTGTGGGTCTCGCACAATTCTTTTGGCACAGACGACGTCATCGGTTATGTCATTTGACAGCAAGTCTGCAAAGGAAAGAGGAGAGAATGAATGGGGGTTTACCATGTGAGTATGGTGCACCCAAGTAAAAGGAGCGTAGCTGTGTAGTGCCCTATGGAGTGCTCCCCCCTGTGGCATTCAAAAGGGGCTGCTTGCTCGTTCCCCTGCGGAGCTGCAGTGCTGTACTAGACTCCCCTTGTCCTCCTTGCCACACTGTCAGAGCAGGGAAAGGGAGGGGAACCTAGATCAGAGTAACAGCTCTGGGCTGTGCCTGAACATTGGCAGGCAGAGTCCTCCACCAAAGCGGTGATATTCCCAGTACACCAGCTCCCTTTCTCCCCCCTCTCCCACACACGCTCAGAACCAGGTAGGGAGAGATCTTCCTAGATCTCCGCTGCCCTCACATGTGAAGAGAGAGAGATGGCCTAAGAGGGAAGGGAAAGCCTATGGGAGAGGAAGGTAAGGTCGGGAAAGAGCGATGGGATGGGATGGGGGAATGGGCTGAGGAGAATGTGGTGGTGGGCAGAAGGAATTGGAGTGGGAGAAAGACCTGAGGCAAGGCTGAGGGAATGAATGAGAGCGAGGGGGGCAGAGGTTGCTAGAGGAGAGAACCTGTGAGGACAGTTAGTTTTAATGTAGGGAAGAGTGAGTGAGGTGCATGGGCTGGAGAGGCTGAGCTCCTAGCAATTAAATTTGTGCTCACTCAGCCTATCAAGCCACACACAAAGAATGGGAGAGACCATTATTGAGTACCTGAGAGATCCAAGGGCCCACCCCAGCTTGCCAGCTCCAACAGCTCCTACAAGCTTTCGCTTGGTCTTGGTCATGTAAGTTAACTAACTGGTGTAATAACATTGTTTCCACTGGTGAGCCGGGAGGTTCAATTAATTCAAGTGTGCAACATACTTGGATACCCTCAGGTGAGAGGCAGAATTTTATTATCCCAGGATATGCCTTGTGTGTATCCCGGCCAAAGGGACTGTACCTCATTCTGCCCGTCCCCTCTGGGATGGCTCTGAACCTGTCTTCCCACCCCAGCCCAGGCAGGGTGGCTCCCAGGGAAAACACATTACTGTGCCTGGGTGTCCCCCTTAAAAGTGGGGAGTTCCCATGATGGAGGTGGTTCCACATGACAGGTAATATGGCCCCAGGCTGTTATCTTTCCCAGGTAAACACCACACGGCTAGTGGTGAGAAAATGTGTTTTCTCCACCTCAGCCCCATCCAATTCAGGGCTGCCTACTCTCCACCCAGGTCCCAGTCCTGCAGGGAGCCCTCCACGGGGTCCTAGAAAGGGGGGATGATACCATGAAGGTGGCTGACTCCCTCTTCCATGCAGGGGGAAGGATAGCTGTGTGTTAAATTTTTAACCGAGGAATGAAGAACAGCCTATGACATGGGCAGGAACCCTGTAGCTGCTCTCTACTGTGGGGGGCAGAGGAGGTTAGGGATGGTACCAGTGCAGGGTATGTGGCAGAGGTTCTCAGTGGGGCTCCGGTAGTTGTTGCACCAGACACGGCTGTTGATCTGGAAGATGCCATAGTCCGTACTGCCATCTGCATTGTCGTCCTCTGCTGCCGAATTGAAGCCGCTCTCAAAGAATGCCATGCAGATCCCTAATGCGGGAAAAGAACATGCTCAGTGTCCACAGCAGAGGCTGTCCACAGAAACAGGGGCAACTCGGGGGAGCACACGAAGGCAGAGCCCGGAAGAAGAGGGAGGCGGCATGCAGAGATAGACAGATGGGGAGTGGAAGAAAGACAGCGGGAATGAAGGAGTGGTAGAGGGTAAAAGAGTGCAGAGAGTTTGGCGTGAGGGGAAATTGGGGAGGTGTGTGTGTGTGTGAAGGAGGGAGCACTAAAACTCACAGTTGGCGAGGCTGTAACCCTCGTACCCGTCCAGCCCTTCTTCATGCAGCATATAAGCTAGTTCACATCGACTAAAGATTTTTGCTTCGTTTGCCATGATCAGGCAGCCGAGCAGGGAGAGAAGTGTGAGCACCTTCATTTTTGCCAGAGAATGGGGAACCTCGGTTCTGCCTTTGAGGAAAAAAAATACAAGAGCTAAATATCAGAAGGGGAATTCTATGGCCAGAGGTCTAACGCCCTGTTCCCATAACAAGTACTGGCCAGACTGTCCTCGAAGTAACCCAAAATTACACCTTTTCACCCCAGCAGTGATACCTTCTGTTTCGCCCACATCTATAATCTTGCCCTCAGAGGGGTATTTGTTTTGCACAGAGGCACTACAGAGTGTGCATGCATGCACAAACACACACTGTAAACTGGACAATCTAAAAGGCTAACAAATCTTATTAATCCAGAAACTGAAAACGCTGAGGCTAAAGGCATCAGAACTTCACAACTGACTTTCTCATAATTATGGCCCTACCCCATCTCTCGAATAGGGTATATGTTGGGGGAGAAAGCAGGTGGTCAGGACACTATGTTAGCTTCTAACTAGCCCCCAATCAGGAAAGTATAAAGCTGCTATTGACCCCACACTACTTGGTTGCAGCTAAGGATTCAGCTATGACCCTTATCCAGAGCCATCAAACGTGCAAATGTTTCTCTCACAGGTGGTTTGTTGCAAATGGGAAGGCACAAGCTTCTGATAGTAACAGCAGGACAGTCCAGAGCCTTCTTGGACAGGACAGCTAATAACTTAAAGGACAATTATACCCCACAAACCTTAACATACAGCTTCTGATCACAGCTTCCTGCACAGCAGAGTCTGGTCTGAAAGTTCCCAACCGACATCCAGGGTCTTCCCCTCTAACTGCTCCTCCTTCTAGAACCTGCTCCTCCCCATGTCCCTGTGACATCACTCACCACCATTCTCAGTTCAAAACAACACATCAAAGCTTTGTTGTGTGTCATACGTCTCAGACTCCTGCATTCTAAAATACACTGCAGAATTAAATAATGCAAGGAAGTGGGTCATCTGTGGCAGAGTTGGGTGAATACTGCAAACATATTTCTTCAAATTGTCACTTCAAAAAGCATGTTTAAGATCCTGTTGTAGGATATGTGCACAAAAATAGTTTTGAATCCTTAATCGCAAGTATTCACATCTGAAAATGGATTCTAACTCCTCCAATCAGGCAACAGAAGCTTGCCATGTGACCAAATGCTCATGTAAAACCTGTGTGGAAAAAACACTTCTAAAACACTCACAATGAGTTGCTTGTGAACAAGCTACAGACCAAGAATTATCCCCATAAATTATTCAGTGAACGCTTTCAAACAACAAATTATTTATTTGTATTGTGGTAGCATTCAGAGGACCCAGTTAAGCTTGGGGTCTGGTTGTGCTAGATCCTGTAAACACAAATAGTGAGAGACAGTTCCTATCAAGACTGACAATGAAAGCATTTTTATACCCATTTGACAGATGGGGAACTGAGGCATACAGAGTAAAGGCCTGGTCAGGCCCTAAAGGACTTACTCAGTGACTTTATCTGTCACTGCTTCTTTTACATAGTTGTCAAACCACAGTGGTTCTTTTTTAGTTCTTTTAATGTGTTTTTTAATTTGGGGTCCTATTCTGATCCAGGTCCTTTTCTGCAGAACTGCTGCTTAGTGTGGGTGATCATTTCTCAACCACTCTCAAAATTCTGGTCAGGTGGTTATTAGTATATTCCTACTGCTGTACTCTGATTATTCAAACATGGAATTTCTCTGGTACTGTTTGATTCATTTAAAACTTTTATTATATTTGACTCTATGCTTTCTTTCACATATATTGGCACTCCCCCAACCAGTGTGACCTACTCTGTTATTCCTATATATTTTGGATCCTGATATTACCATCTCCCATTGATAATCATAATTCCACCAAGTTTCTGGGATGCCTATTATATCAATATCCTCATTTAATACCAGGGACTCAAGTTCACCAGTCTCAGTTTTTAGACTTCTTGCATTTGTATCCAGGTGCTTATAACATCTATCAATATTTAGTTGTCTGTCTCTGTATGATGTAATTGAATGGGATTCTTTTTTATTTAACCGTTTCTCTTCAGTTCCTTCTACCTGTGTCCCATTAATGTCTATCCTCCTCTCTTTAATAGTGTGTAGAGTATCCCCTTTATTAAATCATTCCCTAAGTGATGTGTTCGTCTGAACCATGTGCTCTGCACGCACCTATCAGCTTATTCCCAACTCTTTGTTTAAAACTCTTCTACTATAGGGATGTCTCAAGAGGTCTGTAACCTTCGCACATGGCTGGCAATTCACCATGCCCTTCTCCTGGTCATCACAAACCCAGCTATCTCTATTTCTAATCATCACATCCCCCATTACTATGATCTGTCTCTTCAGAATAACTGGGGTCCTATCTGCTGGAGAGGTATCCTCAGGGCAAGATGATACCATGACATCATCTGAAAGGAGGGTCCCAACTGCACAGTCGTTTCTCTCTGCTCCAGTTACCCTGAGTTACCCTTGCCCCCTTGTCAAGGGATCCTAAAGGGATTAGTTGAGCAGAGGATGGCAGACTAGGGCCTCCTCAGGAAGTTCTCAGCCTTGCCTAGCAGGCGGCTGGGCTCAGCACACAGCCCCCCAAACAAGCTACACTATACACGTCAATCAAGCAGGCACACAAAACAAACAAACAGGGAACAAACTCACTCTAAGGATCACAAGTGGCTCCTCCTTCACCTGGAGAACTGCCTGGCAAATTCCCCTATTTGCTAGCTCCAGGATTATGTTTAGTTCCATGTTGTTTTATCAGCTCATCCTGTATTTGTTATACTCAGCATAGAAAATGAATAAACCCATTTAAAAATACTGGGGGGGGGGGGAGGAGGATGGGAATCCCTTCTTAGGAAGGCACTTGAATAATTTAAAGCAACAGAGCTGATTTGCTTTATTTTTAAATGCCTAAAATGAAATAATAATAGGCTTGTGGTAGTGCTGTCATTTTCTTACTTCTTGGATTACATTTATTTTGTATCAAGCTATAAGAGATTTCAAACATATATAATATTTATCTTCTTTTAGATTAATCACAGCATCAGAGTAATAAATAAATCAAGTCTGCCTGATTATTTTAGCATGTAAGTCCCTAATCACATGGAAACATTTCTGATGGGTTTCTGTTTCAGCAGGAGACTGAGTACCATGGAGTAAGTACAGTATTTCTGACACTACAAGATTTACTACTTAATTCCCTGCTTGGAAACAAAGAAACAAATAGCTGTATGTCATGCACTGAACTGAAACATTATGGATTCTATTATTACTCTCGTTTCTTCAGGATTTCTCAGTGGTGGGGAAAAAATTCTATTAACTTTCTTTTATGACTACCAGCAGGGTAATGTGGAGAGAATAATCTCTTCTCTGCGTTTAGGTCTGGGGCCCCTAAAACCTGACTATCAGCCCAGGAGCTTTGTCAGAAGGACTAACTGCTTCATTCCCTCATAAAACGACTATCTCCATTAATCTGTGTTTATTTTCCTTCTGCTTTTTAATTTGCTTAATGGACTTCAGCCGAAGTCTCTCCCAGCAGTCGGAGGAAAGTAAACTCCGATAAATCCTTAGGGACTTAATAGTCACAGTTAAGCACTTCTTTGGATTATTTTGTCTGACTTTCATCTTTGCTGCTGCAGAGATGATGGCTGCAGAGCACTCCAGTGCTAACCCCATGACTTAAGAGCCTGGGAATGAACTGACAAAAGATGTTTCTCTTTCTCCCTCCCTCTCCCCCTCTGCTTACATGGAAATAAAGCAAGACTAACTTCAACTATTGGAGATGATGTGTCCTCCTGGTACAGAAGTGGTGCATGTGGTTCAAAGACGGTTGATAAATGGAAAATTCTTTGCAGGGAGTGCTGGCCGACTTTGTGCTGGTGAGGGAGACAGCTTAGATTCTCCAGACTGCCTACCACCTGTTCTGTTGGTCCAGATTCAGTAGATGGCTACTGTGGAGGAAAAGAAAACCTGAAAACTCTCCAGCAGGGTCATAGGCTAGGAGCTCCAAAACATTTAAAAGTTTTGTGACATTTCCTTGCTTGCGGTCTTACTGGCATCAGCTACTCATTAATATTTAATATTATTAGTCTATTATTATCTTCTTTTCAATGGATAGCCTTTGAATCCATTGAATGACAGCCAATGGTGGTATTAGTTTCTAATTACCTTGTTGTTAACAGTCCAAGTCCTTCCTAGTTTTACTCTTACATTGCTTTTTACACTACAGATTTATTGCTGTGCAGCCTCTATTCCTGTAGGAGCTGCTTAGTCAGAAATTGCATTGTATAATTAGATCCCACTACCTACTTCTGACTCTGAACAAAGGTTTACTTTATTGTTCATTTTAGTAATTCACTTTTTAATTTCATATTCTCTGTGTACCATGGAGATAATTAGATAGGTCCTGTCAAGCTGTCTGGAGTGGCTCCCAAACGTGTACCAACCTCAGGGCAGACTATTACAAATTAGGGCACAAATCCCAAACTGACTATGAGTTATATACTTAGATTTCACCTGATGAGTATCAAGTGTAAACTCCTCAGGGACTATAACTGCCTTAAAATGGAGTCACAGACAGTCCTCTTGGGCACTGTGGTCTATCTTGCCACTCAGGCCAAGCTTGCCTTTGTGATAGATAATCCCTTACACCAAAAATCACCAGAATACACAGGTTACTCCCAGGCTCAAAAGATCAATCACCATCCCTCGTCAATTGCACCTCAGATATCAAAAGCAAGCCAATCCTATAATTAACTAAAGATTTAACTAGGAAAAAATAAGAGTTATTTACAAGGTGAAAGCAGGCAAACATACACAGACAAATGAAATACAGTCTTAAGTTCCAAAGAGGAATAGAAACTTCTGCAATATGCTAACTCCATATATGCTTTAGAGCTAACCCAGTCTAAATTGCTGGGGATCCCTTGCTTATGCTTAGTAATCTTCGTTCTTCAGAGTTCAAACAGCATTGAGATAACAATTTCTTCTTGACAGGGATTTTTATTCTCTTCCTCCAGAGTTCAGGCTGATGGGACTAGCGTTCATGCACATTTCCCCTTCTTGGACATGGGGGAAATAGTCAACAAACTCTTTTGTCCACCAGTGTTCCACAATGGCTTGTCTGGTTTCTCTGGCCTTCTCTGGTTGGAGAGAAGATGACACCTCTTATGGTAAA
The DNA here is from genome assembly GCA_032164245.1 of Sternotherus odoratus. Classification (NCBI taxonomy): domain Eukaryota; kingdom Metazoa; phylum Chordata; order Testudines; family Kinosternidae; genus Sternotherus; species Sternotherus odoratus. The sequence continues at coordinate 199,024,945 of JAVMKO010000002.1, read as the reverse complement.
CTAGTATTTCACACTTGGTAACATTTCTCTCCTGTTTGATGACTTACACAATTACAGAGCAAACATATTACCGTATAACATGGGATACAGATGTTATAAGTGAGATTAATGCACGCAGTAACTTAGAAGCATTTCATAAAGTCTAAACACATTTTTAACAGTACTAACACACAGGTGAGCCAGACTGGGTTCCAGCTCTGCATTTGTCAGTATTCAGTGAGGCCTAAGGGCCTTGGCATGAGCTGGCACCTGTTCTGCCAGCATCACAGGTCCCATTACACTAACCCTTCCATTTATTATTTCTAATCATTAGACTTTTTCCAATCTCCACTGTTATCTGGTTTGTAGGTACAACTTGTACCTATCATCTGTGGATGGCAGTAATGGGAGTGAGAAATGAAGTAGTGGTATGAGGCTAGAAGTTGAGCTCTCCTTGTTAACAAACCAGCCCACAGAGAAATGAATAAATATGGCACCCATAGGATTATCATAAATGCTAATAATAATTTTCTCTTTATCATACCTTTGGAACATCTTGACTCAACCTGAATTGATCAAAGTAGATCCCCATCACAGTTGTGCCTCTTTTTGACCCATTCGGTAAATCAAGTGTCTGTGAACATATTGCCTTACTTTTGGGCAACAGTGGAGGAACACAGTAGGTTCACCACTACCTCAACATAGACCTCTACCACAGATCTAGAGCAATGTAGGTTTCCAAGGAGATTAATAATACACATTCCTTATTGGACTGGTTTACCTGAATACCTAGAGAGTGACAGAAAGCACAGCTGGTTGAAAGACTATACTCAGAGTACTTATCAATGGTTCACTGTAAAACTGGGATGGTGTATCAAGGGTCAGTGTTCTTCAGTTGGAATTCTGCTGGCTGATCTGGTGAAGCAGGGAGGGCCCAGGGCCCCATACCCAGCAGTCACCTACTCCCTAAGTGATGGCCCCCTTCCCCAACTGGCTGCTGGGCCTTACAGCCCTGAGAGCCAGGCTGACCCTATTGATTCCAACTACTAGGCCTTACAATGCTGGGGGTAAGGGCAGTCCTATTGACTTTGGTCACTAGGTCTGACAACCGTGATAGTCTGTTAGACCTTACAACTCTGAGAGGAGGGACAACTTTGGAGAGGGGTCAACAAGAATGTGGACACGGGTGATCCAGTGTGTATTGTGTACTTAGATTTTCAGAAAGCCTTTGGCAAGGTCCCTTACCAAAGACTCTTAAGCACAGTAAGCTGTCCTGGGATAAGACGGAAGGTCCTCTCATGATTGGTAACTGGTTAAAAGATAGGAAACAAAGGGTAGGAATAAATTATCAGTTTTCAGAATGAAGAGAGATATGAATGAAGAAACAGAATGAAGCTGTGTCCCAGGGGTCTGCACTGGGACTAGTCCTGTTCAACATATATATAAATGATCTGGAAAAAAAGGGTAAACAGCGAATTGGTAAAATTTGTAGATGATACAAAACTAGTCAGGGTAGTTAAGTAACAGGCAGACTGCAAAGAGCTACAAAAGGATCTCTCAAAACTGGGTGACTGGACAACAAAATGGCAGATGAAATTCAATGTTGATAAATGCAAAGTAATGCCCATTGGAAAACATAATCCCAATTATACATATAAAATGATGGGGTCTAAATTAGCTGTTACCACTCAAGAAAGAGATCTTGGAGTCATTGGGGATAGTTCACTGAAAACATCCACTCAATGTGCAGCGGCAGTGAGAAAAGCAAACAGATTGTTGGGAATCAGAAAGGTATAGGTAATGAAACAGAAAATATCATATTGGCTCTATATAAGTCCACATCTTGAATACTGCATGCAGATGTGGTGACCCCATCTCAAAAAAGATATATTGGAACTAGAAAAGGTTCCGAAAAGGGCAACAAAAATTATTAGGGGTATCGAGCAGCTTCTGTATGAAGAGAGATTAATAAGACTGGGACTTTTCAGCTTGGAAAAGGGACGATTAAGGGGGGATATGGTAGAGGTCTATAAAATCATGGCTAGTGTGGAGAAAGTAAATAAGGAAGTGTTATTTACTCCTTCTCATTACACAAGAAGTAGGGGTCACCAAGTGAAATTAATGGGTAACAGGTTTAAAACAAACAAAAAGAAGTATTTTTTCACACAATTTAGTCAATCTGTGGAAGTCTTTGTGAGAGGATGTTGTGAAGGACAAGACTATAATAAGGTTCAAAAATAACTAGATACGTTAATGGAGGATAGGTCCATCAGTAGCTATTAGCCAGGAGGGGCAGAGATGATGTCCCTACCCTCTGTTTGCCAGAAGCTGGGAATGGGCGACAGCGGATAAATCACTTGATGATGACCTGTTCTATTCATTCCCTCTGGGGCATCTGGAGTTGGCCACTGTCGGAAGACAGGATACTGAACTAGATGGATCTCTGACCTAGTATGGCTGCACTTATGTTTTTTATGACAACTCTTTTGGCTCTAACCCTTACGCCCTACTGTCCTGAGGCCAAGGGCAATCTGGCACTTATTCACAAGATGCACTCACCCTGCACTGGATGGGGTACTCCCATCCATCACAGCCCCATTTAGACTAACCTGATCCCTAGTGCAGATGAGAGTCTCCATGAGATGTTAATCTGATACACTGATCTACGTACGGATGTCTGGGATCCTGCTAGGAGAATTATCACAGCTAATAAGAGTAAAAGTTTCTTTGTGGGAATTGTTGTTAGTTTCCTTTCTTCCCTGCCTTTGTGAAGAAAGACTTTGTAATGTTCCCAGGCTAGAAGTCACTATTGGCATGAGGAAAATATAAACAAAATGAAAAGGGCGGCCCATGACAAAACCCACACCACAACAATAACAAAAACTCAAGAAAACATTAACTAAAATGCTGTACAACAAGCACAGATAATTTATAGTTGGTACATTCTTCTGATTTGAAAAAAACTACTTCCCACTCACCCCCTAAAACCAGCCAACACAGAGAAGTGAAGAACCTTCAGCAGGCTTTTATTTTTAATTAAAGTTGTTTATGCTCTCAGCTATTGGTGTTTAAAGTGGAGCAGCAGAAAATTACACTTTGCTTCTCAACTTGTAACACGCTTTACCATATTTTTTTCAATATAAATGACACCGTGAAACTTTGCTGGGTCAGTAATGAATCAGGAAGTGAGATTTCATTTGGCAAGAGAATCAGCCAAGAATCCAGAGCTGCTTATAGCTAAAGCAAAATAAAGGATTGACACTAATTAGGCTGGTTATGAACTCTAAATGCTTTCCTTTATTTAGTTCATATGAAAATTTTACCTCTCTGCCCTCTCTGCGCAGTCTTTCACACACCATGGAAATATTTTCCCACTCTGCCCATAGATCTGCATGTATAACTTCACTGGGAGTTGTGTGTGGATATTAAAGGGCAAAATTTGGTCCTCAGGTTATTAGGGTCTGTCCTTTTCCAGCATTACATTGGGATGGGGGGACAGTTCTTTGTACTTGAACTGTCACCATCATGAGGTGGAAGAGTCTCCACCCCATTTCCAATAAGAGGTAGGAATGTGGGCAGAAGGGAGAATGGGCTGGCAATAGCTCACTTTCTAGTTGCCAAGTACTCCTACCAGATCAGTGGGAAGGAACTCAGATATACCCCTTATTTGAGGGGCTGAAATATAATTGGGGATACACAGGCTTTTTACCAGCACTTGATGCCAAACTAGTGGCTTTTCTACACAGGAGACAATGGATCTCCAAATGGGAATATGGTTGGGCTAGAAAAGGCATAAGGACAATGCATTCCATGCAGGGCTTCAGTGTTCCCACTGCCTTCGGGGCTCTCTGAATCTGGTGGAGCAGCAGGGGAGGGATGAGACTTACCCCTACATGCTGAAGCCTTTAGAGACTTTGCTCATTCACCTTATGTGCATTTGATAGCTAGACATTGCCATGAATTACCCAGCATGTCACATGGCCACACAGCAGGAAAACACTTTCTAAGAAATGTTCTCATTCTGCTTATTTTGGTAGGCACTAGTTCAAAGGCTTTCACAATGGGCTATTCTAAATATATGAAGTCATAAGATTTAAGAACACAGGATTTGCCCTACCGGAGCAGACCATTGGCTCATCAAGTCATGTATGCTGTCTTTGGCAGAGCCAAATCCCGGATTGTGCAAAGGAAAGTAGAAACCCACATAATGCATCTAGCAAAGATGGCAAATCCAAATCTGATTAGTCCCAGTTAAATCCAGACATTCTGTAGGAAGGTCATGTTGACCAGTTTAGGCCGAGGCCATTTCAAAACAGAGGTATGGTATTGTAGATCCCTTGTTAGTCCCAGTTCATCACAATTGGATTTTATCTCTATACAACTTATGGATGCTGATCGATATTGTGAAGTTATATAATGAAAACCTGCTGTGTCATCTCTTCCTAGATGTGTGTGAATCCATCTTTGCTGGCAGGCCCTGTAGCAGATACTAACCAGACAAGGATGAGGGAAAATACTTAAGGGTAACAATGATACTTAAACGTCACAAACAGTTATGCTAAAAAAGCAGCTGCCACCTTAGAAAAAATAGTTTAGCTGATTCTTTTAGAGGGAGAGGAGAAGGTAGGAGCAGTGGAAAGTTACCCAAAAGACCGAACAAATGAATACGGGGGGTTAATAGTGAGCCGCCACACAGGAACAGAGGAAGAGAGGCAGGGAGAGGAGGCCTGGGTAAGTGAGACCCAAGAGGGATCCAGGAAGGAGAGATCACCCAGCAGGTAACATCCTCTTGGTGCAGGAGGTCCCTGCCAGTTTTCCTGAGCCCAGATGGCCTCCAGGATGCTGGACAACCCAAGGGACTCAGATCTCCACCCAAATAATGCATTGGTGAGCAAACTGAGGCAGGGCCATGCATTTAGTGTTTATTGTTTTGTATGATTAGTTTGCGTTTATGCAAAAGTTTACACGATTAAAGAGCCTAAAAGGGTTAGTTTGTGCAAAGTGTATTTGTGCCAACTACTTCACAAAACCTGTGTGCCCCTGAGAGAATTCGACTGTAAATTAGAAGTGTCAGACCTGTGGGGTGGAGCTCTGGGGAAGGGTGTATTGAAGTAACTGAGGTGTCATAGGGTTAGGGTTAGTCCTAGGGCCCAGCACAGCTGGGTTGAAGAGCTCCACTTCCAAAAAGGGGCAGCACACTGAGAGCTGGTGCCCAGGAAACGTGCCAGAGAGGCCTTAAGAGGCACCATGCCACAGCCAGCTGAGGCTCTAGAAGCTTACCATTGCCCAGAGGCTCCAGAACCCACAGGGTTGGATTCCCCTCACAGCAGTCCCTGGAGGCCTTCCGAGGGGTGCTCGCTTGGATCTGTGACAATAATGTAGAGCAAATAGAGGCATATGTGGAGGGTTTTCAAAAAGTCATTTAGGCCTAAATTTTCCAGGAAGTCACTGATCAAGAGTGTCTCAAGCTGAAAAATGAGATACTCCAGTGGCCACTTAGCACCTTAGGACTTTGGAAAACACAGTTTGAATGACCTTGTTCAGGAGTTGCCCATCATGCTGCTTCATTGTGGTGCCTTGGAACGTAAGAGGTGTAGACCTGTTAGAGTGACCAGATGTCCCAATTTTATAGGGACAGTCCCAATTTTGGGGTCTTTTTCTTACATAGGTTCCTATTACCCATCCTCCCACCCACCCACCCACTCCCCGTCCTGATTTTTCCCACTTGCTGTCTGGTCACCCTAGGCCCTGTAGCTGCTCCCCAAGATGGGTAAAGGTCACATTTTCAACAAGTGTATTGAATAAGAACAGAGTGACTGAAGCTAAACCAAGGTCCTGTCTGTCTGCATAGATGCTACATATCACATGGCAATTCTTAGATGTGTATGGATTTGTTCAGATGCCCTTTCAACGCTCATCTTATTGAGCAGTGTGCTGGGTTGCCCAGCTCAGTCCCAGAGGTGGCAGCATTTCATTACATAGATCACATACCAAGGGCTCAATTCTGCAGGTCTTACTGAAGTGAAACTCCCACAGCTGTCAATTTGTATTAAAAAGTTACTGCTGTGGTCTGGTAGCTGCCGGACACCAAATACATTTAGCTCAGCGGTTCTCAAACTTCTTGAGACCGTGACCCCTTTTCCTGCGCCGTTGGCGCGGCGCGACCCCTCCAGTCCCCGCAGGGGGCGGGCTGCCAGCTGCGCCCCGGCCCCCAGTCCCCGCAGGGGGCGGGCTGCTGGCTGCGCCACGGTCCACAGTCCCGGCAGCGGGCGGGCTGCCGGCTGTGCCCCGGCCCCAGTCCCCGCCGCGAGTTGTAGTTTGAGAAACCCTGATTTAGCTTAACTGACAAGTCTGGAAATCTATTGCCTCAACCAATGTGTGCTGACAAAACGCATTCTGGCACTTCTTGAAAATGTAGTGCTAGCAATTTGCACTGGTGCATCTAACCCCAAATATTTTCACTTCTAGAGGATCCATGGGAGTTCTGAGTGAAGGCAGCAGAATTGGGCAGGGGGGGGTCAAATCCTTCAGTGCTTGTTCAGTTATTAATCAGACTTTGCACAGGCAAACTCCTACTGCATTTCAATGGGAGTTTTGCCTGAGTAAGGACTGATTAATAACAGAGAAGGGACTCTGTGATTTGGCCCATTAACTTAAATGTATTTCCTGAGTAAAGACCTCATATTTGCCCCACAGCTTGTAACACTCTTGGGATCTTATGGTATGAAAATCACTACATAAATGTAAACTATTATCACTTACTATTACTAACACACTAAAACCTGGAGTAATATATTTCCCCTCAAAGCTTTAACTATAACAATATTGTCCCAGTAGCTCAATCATCAGAATCATGGGGCTCATTCATGAAAGGGTGACTGATGGTTTCTGTCATAATTGAATCCTGACCTTTCTGATTAGAGTTTTCTGGAAACTCTCTTCAGCAACTGTCAGTCTTTCTGAGGCCTTCCTACAACTCCCTGGCTAGACTGGCTTGCAGATACAGCAACCATGGCAACACATACCTTTAAGGGCACTCACAGATTAAGAACAGAACATTTACATTTTTTTCAACTCCACTGTTGTTTTTCTAAAGTGCTTATATACATCCAAAATATTTATGGCTTCACCTCTTCAGAGCTGGCAAATTGAGCTGGGTACACGGCACAGACAACGGCAAAGCTGATTGATGATCTGTTGTACATTCCCAATGCTGAAGTTATTTTCATTCAATGATACACTATGGGTGGCCCTTTGTTCTACTTGATCATTTTGATACATGTGCCAAATTCCTATGTCTGACACATGTGAAGAGATAACTTGCATGATCCTATGCTTGCTTTTGACTATCTATCTTTAAAAATGCAGTACAACTTTACAGAACAAGCAGCATGACTCAATGTTTTTTCTGGATTTCAAAATATTTGGGGTTAGACGTGCTAATGATTTGCACTGGAACTACATAGTCAAGGAGAGCCAGAACACTTTTCATCCAGTGCACACGGAGCTGGGCGAGGCAATAGATTTCCAGTCCTGTCAATTATACTAACTGACTGCACTGGGTGTCTGGCAGCCAACAGATCTCGGCTGGCTGAACAGATTTATTTATAAAAACGTTACAAACAGTAAAACAGCAATTCAATAAAATAAACAGCATTGTTATGAATAAACTGTTTCGTAGGCTGGCTGGAGCACAGAACACGTCCTCCCCGTGCAGAAATCACAGCTCATATTTAGAACCAGAATATATTTAGGGCCCAATTCTGCCTGGCCTGTCCAGTTGCACTGTAGGAATAGGGCTTATGGGGCCCTTTTCCTTCACATAAGGCACCAGCATAGGGGCAACCCCAGTTTGCTCTCAGGGAGCTGGGCAGAGCAAGGGGTGCTGCTGGAAACACTGGCAGCTCCCGGGTGTCAGCAGAGCTGGAGTGGGTAGGAGTGCTGGCTAATTTTTTCAAATGTCCCAGGCACTCCCTCGTCCAGCAGCAGCAGAGACATAGGCACCGACTCTGTGGACAGGAGCACCTATAGGGAAAAAATGGTGGAAGCACCCACAGGCAGCCCCCCCTATCAGTCTCATCTCCCTCCCCCACTGCCTCCCGCCTACCAGTGGGCCCCGCCGATTAGCGCCTCCCCCACCCTCCCTTTGCCTCCAGCCCGCTGTGATCAGCTGTTTTGCAGTGTGCAGGAGGCTCTGGGTGAAGGGGGAGGAATGAGGGTGTGCCATGCTCTGGGGAGGGGGTGGAATGGGGCAGGAAAAGGCAGGGGGGGTTGGGGTGGGAAGTGGCAGGGAGGGGGGGACTTGGAGTGGGGGCAGGGCCTGGGGCAGATCTGGGGGTTGAGCTCCCTCCCCCGGCACATTGGAAAGTCAGCACCTGTGAGCAGAGACATTTGTTCTAATTCTCCTCTTTCATTGGTTTGACACCAGTGTAACTCCTGATTTTAGCAGAATGACTCCTGATTTACACTGGTTTAAGTGAGATCAGAATCCAGTCTACTTGCTTTCTAAATACCTCCAAGCAATAATGACTCTTGCTTGGGTAGTGCGCCTCTCCCCTTCCCCACCATACTGCAATGGATTGGCAGTTTTGCCTCCTGACTGTCTGCCAGTGACATTTATTTATTGTAAATATTTTTAGTATGACATTGGGTACAACAGTAAATGTCAACAGCACCGGATATAAGTACTGGGAAAGAACCTATTTCGGCAATACATGTCTCGGCTGTGTCTTGAGTTTTACTTCTATAAGTGCCTTGGTATTTATCTTGTAGCATGAGACTATTATCCACTCACAATGTTCTGTTTCATTCACCTTATCTCTTAAGTACAACCCTTTATTTACAGAACGAATCTTTGTGGTTTGTCTGGACTCTAGAGATATTTTTTTTTAAAGAGAAAGCGCTGTGTTTCATATCTGAAGGCTATTTACTCAACTTACTGCACAGCTGGCTTTCGCCGGTCAACTCCTATTAAAGCTAATGAGAGTTATGAATCTAAAAAGCTTGATGTAGCAAGCTGAGACTTTACATATGCCCCTTCTTCATTTTCAAACCAAACCAATTCATAATATTGAAAACAGAGAGAGGGGAAGGGGGGTTCTTTAATGATTTTGTTTGAACAAATACAACCCTGCTATTCTTGATTGCTTAATGATCCTGCTTTTCCTGAAGGGCGTCCCAGACATATTTTAGTCGGCTTAATACCCATCTGAACCAGGGCCGGCGACAGGGGGGTACAACGGGTACAGCTGTACTGGGCCCCGGACTTAAGGGGGGGACCCTTAAATCCAGGGCGGGCGCGGTACGCAGCTGTACCCCCTTGTCGCTGGGCCTTTGAGCAAGGCGCAGCTCCGGGCAGCCGCTGCAGTGCTCATCAGCCCCCTCCCCCAGCACCCAGCAGCCTCCCCCCGCCCCCCTTTGCTTCTCCCGGCCGGGCCACGGGGCCAGAGCGCATGCGGGGGTTGGGCCCCGCGGGCGGCGGGAGACCGGCCGGGGGGGGGCCCCATGGGCGGCGGGAGACCGGCTGGGGGGGGCCCCGTGGGCGGCGGGAGACCGGCCGGGGGGGGGGGGGCGCGGGCGGCGGGAGACCAAGGGGTGGGGCCCCTGCACGATCTGCGTACGGGGCCCCAAAATTCCTGTCGCCGGCCCTGATCTGAACAAATATACTAGAAAATCATGAATGGTGTGGCAACGTGAATAGAGAAGTGTTACTTAATCTTTCACACAATAAAAACCAACGGCTACCTGATGAAATGAATAAGCTGCAGGTTTAATACAAACAAGAGGACGTACTTTTTCACACAATGCACAGCTAATCTGTGGAACTCATTGACATGGGATGTTGTGATGTCAAACAGTATAACTGGGTTCAAAAAAAGAACTGGATAAGTTCACGAAGGATAGGTCCCTCAAGGACTATTAGGTAAAATGGTCAGGGATGCAATCCCATGCTGGGGGAGACCATAACTCTGACTACCAGAAGCTGGGAGTGGAGGACGGGTGACTCACTCCATAATTGCCCCGTTCTGTATTCTCCCTCTGCAGCTGTGGTATGGGCAACTCTCGGAGACAGCTACTGGGCATCATGGATCAGTATGATCCAGTTTGGCAGTTCATACTTTTTTTAAGGTGGACTTTCCTGGTGCCTGGATTTCCCAGTAGCGGGTAAGTTAGAAATGCTAGTAAGTTAGATACAAGTGTTTTGAGTTTATTTCCAATCTGCTAAGAAGTAAAGTTGCTGTTTGTAAACTTTTTGTTCATGTTCGTGAGGGAGTTCAGTTCTTCGGGTATATGCTTGGCAGGGAGTTAGACTAGATGACCCATGCGGTCCCTTCTAACCCTCTGGTTCTATGATTCTATGCTGGAATGGCAGCCCTGGAGACTCAGGGGCTCCGTGTGTCAACAGAACAGGAACAGCCGTTCAGGCTTCCCTGTGTACCGCCACAGTAGAGCTCCCTTTGTCAATTGCCAAATGGAAAAAGGAGAGAAGGGGATTAAAACCTGAAAACTGAAACATCCTTGGCTCTCATTTGTTCATCAAAGGTAGTGAACGTTTTTAAGAACTTATTTCCCCCCCAAAATAGATTTACTATTTTTTGATGAGCTCTGCACCCCCCGGCAACATGTCCCCAGCCTGATTGGAAAGGGCTCCGTGAACACAGACATACGAGGCTTTCCAATGTTGGTATCATTTTGTGAAAATAGTCTGAATTCAAAGAGGGGAGAACTTTGAATTTTTGTGGGGTCATTTTCTCAAAACTAGCTCTGAAGTGACTGGTTGCAACTGCTGGCTTCTTGGCAGGTGAGAGAGGTCTGCCGTGGTGTGGGCATACGGTACATTAAAGTAGCAGGCGTGGTTCTTCTTACGCCCAGTTATTAGCTGTTTCAGGGGTGCTTGCAGTACTCATGATAAGCTTAGTGGGACTCCTGCCTTCTGTCCGGACAGTTGTGACCCATTTTCTATTGCTTCATCTCCTCTCACTTACATTTGCATAAATTAAGGGTAAACCCAATGACGTTTGTGCTTCACAGTCGTAAAAACGAGGTTAATGAAAGGAGACTCAAGCTGGAATTTGTGTAAACGTTTCACTCATTTTTCACAGCCATAAGATGCCAACTCACTGTGTTACCCTATTTGTGTATATGACTTGTCTAACTGATGTACCCAGCATTTTGCCCTGTCCTCCCTCTCCCCCCCCCCCCAGCACTAACTAGAACAGCTTTCAGACGTATATTTCTACCAACACCTCTAAGTATTAAAAATCTTTCTTGGATACGCAGGGGAAAAGTCACCACAGTAAACGTCCCTTACTAAGGAATTCAGGCCATTTCTGGTTGATTTTAATTATGACAGCCTTTCAGATATGGCGAATGGGCTGACAGCTCTGTCCTGCTGAGATGTTAAAGGGCCCTTTGTTCAAGAGCTCACAGCCAGATCTGAGATTGTCTGTAGCCCACCTTTAGGATATGGAAAAGTGCTGAGACATGGCAGGATCTAATGCGGGCAGCCCCGCAGATGGAGCTACAGTACACTATGTTGTCAGCATTGCTGTTCCTGCTCAAGCCTGCTTACTCCAGCTATGATGCTATCAGCATTCTTTGGCGGACTCTGTCTGAGTGATGGATGATTAATGAAGTAGGGCTACAACTGTCTGTGAGAACGAAGTACGGCTCGTTTCACTCATGTCACAGCCCTAATTGGGAATGTCTGACAGAATCTGTACTGTACCATGTATGGACACCAGGCATACAGACAGCCTGATTCCAAGATTGTTGTGATTTTCCCTAATCTCCTCTTACAACACCCCTCCACAGGGGGAAAAAAAAAAAAAAAAACCCTCCGAGTTTTTTTGTTTTGGGGGGGAAGGAAAGGAAAAACATTAAAACCCTCACAAAGGTTATGTGTGTACTTTATGAGGTACTATGCAATTCATTTCATAAGCATTTTCTCCAAGCATAGAAAGGTGAAAGGTGTCCAAAGTGAAAAGCTTGCCACTGTGCAAGTAAAACAAAATCACAGAGACCCTGCCATTCTGCTAACTAATGAGACCTATTGCTCTCTGAGCAGCATTGAGACATTTTCCAACTTACTTGCTTTTTCAGTATCTAGCTTAGTATGATCAAATGATTCCAACAGCACTAAATACACCGGAGATGTGATATGGAGCTGGCAGACAGGAATGCAGGTCTTTAACAAACCTGACCATTTTGAATTCACTCATCCTGTCTTTTGTGATTTTGCTGCCAAAATTTTCTTCTGTGGTAACCAATTATTGTCTGGTTCAAATTACACATGCAAGAGACCTGGGGCCTGATTTTATACCCACTCTGCACAGGCAGTGGACAATGAGGTCTGAAATATATAATTTTGGAATCTGCACTTATTCTAACATTGATGTCACTTAAATCTATCTGCTTTAGACTCATAGACTTTAAGGGCAGAAGGGACCATTATGATCATCTAGTCTGACCTCCTGCACAACGCAGGCCACAGAATCTCACCCACCCACTCCTTCTGTGACATGCTACTGGCGTTGGGATCTCTCAAAAATGTATAGTACCTGGACATATCCTCCCACCGCACTTGTGAAGAGGAGCAATAAAGAACACATTCTAGGGAGATATATCTCTAGGAGGCTTTTTCTAACAAATAATTCTCATATAGAATATCAGTGTTGGAAAGGATCTCAGGAGATCATCTAGTCCAACCCCCTGCTTAAAGCGGGACCAATCCCCAATTAAATGATCCAACAGATTTTTGCCCCATATCCCTAAATGGTCCCCTCAAGGATTGAACTCACCACCTTGGGTTTAGCACGCCAGTGCTCAAACCACCCCCTATAAATTGTGTAGTGTGAAATGCTTGCTGGTCTGAAGTAATCCTATGTTAAATCAAACTCAAAAAGACTAGAAAGCTGTCAAGAATTCCCTTCAGTGTCTGAGCTGTCGACCTGTCCACTCTGCATTGGCTGAACCAATGGGTATATCTACATGGTATCTGGGAGCAAGCCTGGGTCCACGGACTTGTGTGGGTGAAGCTCACTCTAGCATGCTGAAAACAATCGTTTGAATGTTGCTTTGTCATGGCAGCTCAGGCTGGAGCTCAAGTTCTCAAACCGGGGATGGGGGATGGGCTTGAGCACAAATCTGTGGACCTGGGCAGGGAGGCTCCCTCCCAGATGCAGTGTCGACATACGCAATGAGTCCCTGAAGACAGTTGTAGAGCCAGGAGGTGTCCTACGATGTATTTTAATCTTCTGCCAGATCAATGAACCCTTCGTGAGACAGGAATGTTCCAAACTCACTGTCTAGGGGAGATACTGTGGGTGGTATAATGTAAACTGAGCAGCAGCGCTGGACTTATTACATAGCTTTCGCTATCAATCCACGTCACCCACTGAGTACCTCGCTAAGCGCCCTGAATGCGCTATTTCTGCTGGCCAGGGCACAGTAGATTGAAGCCACCTCCTTGGCCCCAGACTTTGTAATGCTCGTTTTAAAAGTACCTGCCCACTGAGGGAATTGTATCTTGGCAAGTGGTTCATGTCTAATGAGATGGTCCAGGCACTGTAGTGCTGTATTCAATATTTAATGAAAGGTCCCTGTCTAGGTATGTAGGCTTTTCATCCCATTGGCCTTTAGTGTAATGCATAATAGTTCAAAGGAAACCTATGAACTTGGAACTTGTTCGTACCTGTAACAGGCCAGATTGTGGGTCATTCCAGAGATGTGCACGGCTCAGTGCAACCCAGGGGGATTAAGCCGTTGGCACTGTACTGGACCTTGGGTACAACTTAAAACAGTTTCAGGGCTGATTTAAGGCATGCTCCAAGAAAGTGTGTCCAAGGGACCATTCCAGTACCTGGGGATTACTGGAGCACAGGGGTGCCTCCCACACTGGAACGGAGGGCAAGAGAGTTGTGATGTAGAATCACTCTGCCAGCTCCCTGCTTTCAGGGATCCCGTCTGCTCAGGAGGACTCCCGAGGGAGCTGGCTAAACCAGCTTTCTATCTATACTGCACATATGCCATTTTAACAGTATCTGACCTCACTCTACTAATTCCTCTCCCCTAGAGCCACTACTAAGAGTTTAAACCTCTGAGTAGATTCACACAAGTGGTCCTATCACCCTCAATGGAGGAGTGACCAGGTGAGGAGAGGAGGGTAGTCACAAAAGCAACAAACAGGGAGGTGCAAGAAAATATGAATTAGAGCAAGTCTCCACCCTACTTTAACTTTCCTACGTCTAGCTTCTCAGCAGCACATACATTCCGCCGGCTTCTGTCCCCTCAAGTGGGTGGAATAGGTCTAGGAGAGTCTGAGTGAGTGTGAGGAGGACTAAGTTAGTGTAAAAAGGAGGCAAATTCTGCTCTGATTTACACCCTGACATCATTGGAGCAGAATATAACCCAAAGAGGCCAATTTACCGCACTTTACACATCTCCTTTTAGGTTCTGTCTACACTACAAGCTGGGATATAATTCCCCAGGCAACGGACTCATACTCACACTAGCTTCCCCATCCAGCTGTCCCAATGGAGAAAGGTGGAAGACCTGGGCTCCAAGGCTCTGTGTGCAGGATGAAGTAGGGGTGGGGTTCCCCAGCTTGTGTACACATACTCCTGGTAGCTTGTGAGCTAGCATGAGTATCAATGGTAGTGTAGCCGTGTTGGTGCAGGCAGCAGTAGACGAGGCATTGCTGAGCCACGCCGAATACAAAAAAGGCAGGTACTTACTCGGCTGTGCCTCCACTACTGCTGTCCATGCGACCATGGCTACACTACTGTGTATACCCGCGCTAACTCTCATCAAGCTACCATCAGTATGGGTATGCAAGCAGGGGAATCGTGCCCCTAGCTGGTAGTGTAGGCAGAGCCTCAGCACCCAATTCTGCCACCTTACTCACTGGGCCAACTTGCAGAGGAAAGTATCACTCAGCATGAGGAAAGAGGGCAGACTCCGCAAGTCTAAGGGACTATAAAGCTGGAACAAAATACACGTTGTGGGAGTTGGAAAGAGGCATAAGTTACACAAATTAGGCTCCCCCTAGTCTGATTTAGCCTCACCTCCCAATCTGGCCCATAGTGTTTGGTTCAACATGCTCCAACAGGCTCATTCCTGTCTCCTTCCAAAATGTTCCTGTAGCCATAAAAGAAATCTGAGTGGTGGCATCTCTAACTCGTCTAGTGTGTCTGAAGATCATTTGGAGTGGGCATGCTAGTTTAAGAATTTCCATCATTAGCTTCTTCTGGGAGCCTCTTAAGGGATAATATTTAGAAAGCATGTGGGGGAAGGTGAGGAAAGTCTGTGGCATGTAAATCTATCCCCGAGTCCATGACTGACAGCTCTGAACCTATCTTCACAGCGGTGCTGGCTGGACGGAAAGGCAGTGCTTTGCTGCATCCTAATTTTGGTCTGATCTCAATGAACCACTGTGGTTCCATTGATGATGATGTGAGAACACTTCCTCTGCAGTCATTCATGACTGTAAACAGTACAGAGACCAACTCTGGCCGTTCAGATGTATTCCACGTTTCAGTGACAGTAGCCTCTGTTGATTTTTAAAAAGGAGCAGGAAGTAGCATAGTGATGAGAAAGAACCCACCAAGGGGACTGTGTGTGCCCAGGAGACAGAAAATCCATTACTATTTGTTACAGTAACACTCCATGCTTGCATTTCCGACTGCTCGTCCTTCTAGTTAGCCACCTGGAGTCTAGAGGGGGTTGCCAACCCAAAACAATTAGTTTACAGACAGAAAGTCCCAGTTAAAGGTCGGGATTTTTTAAACAGATACCCACATTTTGTACAGCTTCCCCAATACAAGGCAGTACTACTGCAAAATCTATTTTAAAATTAATTTCATAACAGGTTTATTTTCAAGCTTGTGTGTCTCCTCTTCTTTGTTTTGTTTTGTTTTTGTCAGTACAGTTCTTTCTGCTGCACTAGGACCAAGAGGCACGAGTCCCAGCTCAGGGAGTTTATCATTAGTCTTTCCATCATCTGGGGGGCTCCTAATCAGCTAGTACCCTGAGATATGCAGGGAAAATCTATGGATTTAGGTTGGAAGATTTGCATGAGGTCCCTCCTATAGAGACCTGGGGACTTTTTATTCCCCAGAAAAGGCAGCAGGGGTCCCCGGTGCCTCTCACAGAGGCAGGGATAATAGTGGAGGGATATCCTAGTACTGGGGTTCTGAAACCGTGGGTCACGACCCCTCAGGGGGCTGCCGGCTGCCTCCCGAGGGGTCGCGAGCTGCTTGTGCCGCCGAAAAGCCACTGCCACGATCACTTCCGCATCCAGCAGCTATTTTCGGCGGACATGCCGAGCACTCCCGAAAGCGCCAAATGCGAAGTTAATTTATTCAGCGGTTTTTCAACGGACATACAAGGGTCCGCCGCGCCGAGAGAGAAATTAAAAAGGAGTCGTGGTTCTCAATAGTTTGAGAACCCCTGTCCTAGTACTTACTGCAGCAGCAAGCGTGTATTTGCTCACGTGAGTGAGTTGGTCAGGGCTGCTATAATTTTCTTTTCCTGTCACACAGTCTTTTGTTGTGATGGGGCTAGCCCGCGGGGCCTAAGAGCAGGAGGTCTCAGTGTCAGCACCCTGTAGGGATGCACAGGTCAGCTCTCACCTGTATGAGCTGCGGTTTCAGGCTGTCTGCAGACTCAGGCAGACATCACCCAGTTACACGTGAGTCATGTGTTCAAGATGGTCTTTGCAACCCTGAGGGCTAGAAATATTTTTTTAAACAAAAGTTCAGACTCTGATTTAATCACATGACCTGTGTTGTTGAGGGCTAGCCTTAAACCTGGCAATAGCCGTGGTAGAATCGCTCTGTGCAGCAGCAGCCCAAACACCACCATTAGCAAACTCACTCATGACAGTTGGGGTGCTGGTTGAGACCCAGCCCAGCCCAGGATCAGGTTGGGGTACAGCAATTCTTGTTTCCTGGCCTACATCATCTTGGCTATCTTAACAGAGGCCTGGAGGCGGTGGGGGGTGGACAATGATAGCAGTCAGGCAGAGCGCATCTCATTTACTCCCAGTCCAGCAGCCTTTTAGCCCTGGGAACGTTGCGTTCTCCTGGGAAAGGCATTCCCCTGCCCCGGACCTCAGTGGTGCTGGAACACTTTTAATAGTGGGGGTGCTGAAAGCCAGACTCCTTACCCCTGTCTGTGCCCCCGCCCTGCCCCAGAGCTGTGTCTGGGAGTGGGGTCGTGTCTCCGGGAGGCAAGGACCCAGACAGGAGTAAGGGGGCCGAGGCTGGTGCCAGAGCTGGGGGCAGGCATGGGGTTGGCAGCCAGGACCCTGGTGCAGGGCAGCAGCCGGGACCCCGGGTATGGGGTTGGCAACTAGGACCCCGGGCGCGGGGCCTGGAGCTGGCACCCCGCATAAAACCCTGCAATGCCCCCCGCACCCGTAGTTCCTTCACCTATGCCTGCCAGCCCTTTGTATTGTGCTACAGTGGTGGCCCCAATAGGCACATAACCAAGAAGTTGTCTCTGTCGTGTAACCACCAGATCACATGTGGTTCTTGATGAGGCCCACAACAATAACTGCTTGAAAATGGTGAGACTTGAAAACTTGTTCTATTATCAGGAAACATGGCTCTCCTAGCAGGAACTGCTTTCTGCCAGCAGGTGGCAGCATTTCCTTCCATCCTCCTGAGGAGCTGTGCTTGTAGGTAGAAGCAGCAGCAGACCCCTGTCTACTACCGCAGTCAGTCTTCTCCTGGCACTTACAGACATCTGAATTTTCATGTTTTCCTAGAGTTGGCTGGAAAAATGGAGAACGGTTCTCATGAAAGTGTTTGTGATACTTCCTGTCTCCACCACACACCCACACTTTTGTCAACATTTTAAGACAACTACTTCTACTAGGTTTGTTTTTTAAAATAGACTCTATAAAATGGATGGATGGTTGGCAGTCCAGAACCCCAACTTACTTTCAAGGGACTGTATCTGAAGACAGTACAGTGGTGGCATTTCTGTTATGGGGTATGTCATATTCACAGTTTAAGGCCAGGAGGGGCTGTTACGGTCATTTAGTCTGACCTCACGCTTAACACAAGCCCCTCACCCAGTAATTTCCGCATCAAGCCCATAACTTTGGGTTGAGCCAGAGCATCCCTTTTAGAAAGATGCCACATTCTTAGGAAAGTTTTTCCAATGGTTAATCACCCTCACAGTACTTAGAGATTATGATCACGTTACCTCTTAACCTGCTCTTGCATAAACTAAATGTATGATCCTCTTCAGTCCCTCGCTATAAGGCATGTTTTCCAGACTTCAACTCATTCTTGTGCCTCTTTTCAGAACCCTTTTCGATTTGTCAACAGCCTTTTCGATTTGTACACCGAAGCTGGGCATAATATTCCAGGAATGGTCTCAGTAATATCCCCTCCCTACTTGATATTCACTTGCATATCCACAAGGATTTGCCCTCCATACCAACAGCATTACACTAGGATTCTGTGTTCAACTGGTTATCTACCAAGACACCTAAGTCCTTTTCAGTGTTACTGCATTGTCGCATGCAGCCACCCCCTGTTATTTGTTCCTAGATGTATGACCTGACATTTGGCTGAATTAAAAACACACATTGTTTAAATGAACCCATTTTACCAAGTGATCCAGGCCAGGCTGTGTAACTGACCTTTCTCTGGCATTCTTTACTGCTCTACCAATTTAGGTGTCATTTGCAAATGTTACCAGTAATGTCTATTCACCCTATTATTGTTCATTCATTCAGCCTTTACTAAAGCTCCTGTTTTTATGCCCCATCTCCATTACATTCTCTCACTTCATTCACTGTATCTCTAGCAGAGAGATTTTCAAAGGCACAAAAGGTCACTTGTTGGAAACTTCCCCCTAAATACCAACTAAACCCCTCCCAGATCTCCTTAGACCAGAAATGATTCACTCTGGGCAGCATTTTGTTTTGGTACTCTGCATGAAAAACATTGTATGAAAAATCAAATCTTGTGTTTCGGTGACTGTATGCTTTCCTGTTCTAGACCTCACATTCCCACCCTGGGCTGTTCATTGATGTCTTAGAATCTGGTCCTTGCAAGAAACGCTCTTCTGGTCAGAGGTGTGTGTGTGTACCTGTCTGTCTGAAGACACATAATTACTGATATTTTTTGCGTGGCATGGAATGATACCAGTGAGTCCATGTGAATCATGAACCAAATATTCTTTACAAAGAGTCCTGTGGCACCTCTTTGTAAGTTCTGCAATTCCAGACTAACACGGCTCTCTGATTCTTGACAAATATTCTTTGTGTCTGGGAGCAGGTCCTCTGCTTCCATGCACAAAACTCTGTCTCATACCCACCCATCCCTGAAAACCTCAACCACCCTTTTCACTGTGGTGATGGCGATGGTATTATTAGTGCAGGTCATCTTCCTGGGGCAGCCAGTTACCCGGCTGTTGGCAACAACTACACAGGGAATTCAATAGTCTCTTTATTGAGTCTTGTCACAGAAGCTGTCTTCTAGCTTATCAGCATTCTGGGGCTTCCCCCGAACTTGTACACTACATACACCTGAAATCTTGCATGCTTGGAGTCTCAGAGGCCTGAAATGTGCACTGGGGTTCCAAAGAAACCGCAGAGTGCTTTCAAGCTGGGAGAGAGCAGCAGAAGAGCCCACTGAAAAACAGAGAAAAGGAGTGGGGGTTTGCCCCAAAAGCATCTCCTATAAGAAGAAGAGAGCAGACCACTCAAGTCAGCTCCCCCAGTACTGCAGGAATGGCAGCAAGACTAATGGCTACTACAAACGACAACCCACCTGCCACAATGACAGCTCTTTAAAGGTATAAAATCCGGTCAACATCCCATTGATTTCATTGGGAGTTGGATGGGGCACATAGGGAGAGATGGGCAATATGGTAATGATGGGCAATGATAGACAATATGGTAATGATGGGAGGTGGAGGTAATATGGTAATGATGGAAGGGGGGGGGAGAAAAAGTCAGGAGGGTTTTGAGACTTCCAAGAGGACTTGGAAAGATTAAGGAGTCCTAATCAAAGATCAAACTTTTGGGTATTGATTGAATGACACTGATCCTTCACTAGACTATGCCCCACAAATGGTTTAGTTTAGTAAGTGTCATGGTGTTTTTCTCACAGGTTTCTGGGTAATGCTATAGAATATGATATGACTGATGTTGTGGTGGGTGACTCCCCCATCACAGGCAGAGAGGATTAAAGGCTGAGTTAGTCACATTCGCTTCACCTGGGTGGTAATCAAGTAGTTACTTGTCAGCCAAAAAGGGTGGGACTCCAGAAGGATCAGATAATAACTCAGACACGTGGGCTTTACAGATAGGCCGAGAGAGTTCAGTCAAGGGGGAAGCAGCCACAGGAAGGAAATCTCCGGTTCCCATAAAACCAACATACCGTCTGCTCCCCCACAACATTGTTACCACCCAGTATCCAACCTCCCAGTCCTGAGAAAGTTCATAGAGAAACAGAGACCAACTACAAGCAGAGACCAATTACAAGCTCACCTCACTTGAAGATAATATCCTAGACCTGACACAATCTAGATCCAGGCCAAGACATAGGACTGAAACCATTTTAGTGGATGATGATCTGCTTGTCTGAGGATAGTGGGCAGATATCCATTTTAGTCATCCTGGACTCTCTGCAGCATTCGACACCGTCAACCACGAATGCTGCTAAGAGAGGCGGCAGGGTTCAAGGGAAGGTGCTGGATGATTTGAGTCCTTCTTGGAGGGATGCTCCCAGTGAGTAGTGATGGGACACTGCATGTCCACCACTAGACCCCTCACTTGTGGAATCCCACGAGGATCCATTCTCTGGCTGACCTTATTCAGCATCTACCTGCAGACACTGGGTAAAGTGGTCAAAGGACATGGACTCGTGTCAGCAATATACAGATGACATACTGCTCTACCTATCCTTCACCATATACGGCCACTCTACTACTGCCCAGAGAGCCCAGTGATTGGACAAGAACAGCTAATGGATGAAGAACAATGTGGATGAACGAACAAGACAGAGATGATGCTGGTGAACAGAGGAAAACACTTTAAAGAGTTCGTAGACACAGTGCACACCCACAGCTGGTCAATTCATTCTGTGCTTTCCGAATGCTCCTGAATTCCTCACTGATGCTAAGCTCTCAAGTAAAAGCATCCGCAAATAGCACTTTTTCCAACTGTCTACGAGAATCCGATCCATCCTTTGGAGAATGGGCTGGCTGCAATTAGACACACCATTGTCAATGCCTGTCTGAACAACAACAATTCAGTATAACTGGTCAGCCCTCAGGAAACTGTAGCTAGTCCAGAATGCTGCAGCACATCTCCTCAGCAACATGGGATTCTGGGAGCACATCAGGCCTGTCCTCATTCCCCACCCTGGCTTCCCATGGAATAAAGAATCAAGGTCAAGATCCCAGGCCTCATTTTTCAAGGCACTCAATGACTTGGGCCCAGCATATTTAAAAGATCACCTCGAGTTCCCAGATGAAGACTATGGCTGACAGCTCTGCTCGTCTGACACAATGAGACTTTCTATCAGAAGGATAAAACTAGTCTGTGAGGGAGATGGAACTTGCTCCAGGGCCGGGCCAGGACTGTGGAATGAACTTGCATAGAAACTAAGAGCTATCCCAAATGTCCCACCTGCCACTCAGTGCAAGGTGCATGTCACATAGCACTATGTACATTAAAAGCAACAAAAGAACCCTACCAAAACAAAATGCTCCATTGCACACACCATTCTCCCCCGGACATAGGAGGAGAGAACAGATCACATGTTAACCATATTGCTTAAGGCACTCCTAGACTGCACTCAGATATAAGGGTGATGAGCATTGCACTTGGGCCTTAGGGGCAAGAAGAGAGTATAATATGGTGAGATAAAGGAATTTGCTCTGGTGACCCTTCTCCAGCAGAATGGCCCTTTTAGCTGACATAATTTAGGTCTGATCTATACCTAAAACTTAGATTGACCCAGCTACGCCGCACAGGGATGTGAAAAATTCACACCCCTAAAAGATGTAGTTAAACTGACCTATGCCCTGGTGTAGACCCCATTAGGTCAACAGAAGAATTTTTTCCATCCGCCTCTGGAGGGGGTGGATTTACTACAGCAATGTAAAATCCCTTCTGTCAGTGTAATAAGCATCTTCACTAGTGTAGTATGGCAGTGTAGCTGCAGCTGTGCTGCTGTAGAGTAGACATGCCCTGAGATAAGCCTTTATATTTGTCTGTGTTACACAGGAAGCTGTTTTGACCCCTGACCGGCTCCAGGATTGGGCGGCATGGAAAGGTAGCCCCATGCCCCTTCCTGAGTCCTGCAGTGAGTACGTCTGGCTCCAGAGATCTGGCCCATGGCAAATCTTTTACCCAGCACAAATAACCAAGTAGCTGGGTGGCTTCATTAAAAGCTGTGTGAGCAAAGAAATCACAAAGCCACAGAAGCTTCTCTGGCTCCTGTACCCCAATTACTTATGTAGGCACCTGTGTGCTCAGCAAGAGGGACCCAAAGATTTTTCCCGTAAGCATCTTCTCCCCAGTTACTGTCTTGCTTCCAGAACAATTTTTGAACTGCTTCATCAGTAAAACTACACCAGGCCTATCAGTGAGATCAGAGGGTGTTCAGCCTGTCTCAGGATCAGGATCACCACCTACACTTCCACAACGGATCAAGTTTAGGATTTGGTATGGACTACAGAGAGGCAAGAAGAAAATAAATCACCAGTAAAACACAGACCAGGCTGTGATCATGCTTGGCCCAGGACATTCAATAGGGCCAAATGAACCCCTGGACACGCTGGGGCCAGAACAAGGTTGTAAGGGTTGTAGTGTTCAACAGACTTTCCCCACTTTAAATATTACCTGGCACCGCACTGCGGTAAATCATCTGGGAGGCGAAATCACGTCCACCTCGAAAAAGAAAACAAACAGGTACATTCTCTGCTATTTGCTTTGGACTCTCCTATATCCGAACACCTGTAATTCTAACCTAGCTCCCAGCAGAAACCAGCCTGGCTTTGTGGCTCTCACTTAAAATAATAATCATCATCTAATCATCCATTTACAACACAGCACTTTAACTTCCAACAGATTCCCCCAAGTGCTCTACAAAGTGCTAAATCAACCCCCGCCATGTAAAAACACATAAAAGAGGAAAAACAATACAAAGACGCTGCACATTTCAATGCACGGCAAGGAGGAAGAATTTGTGTAAGGAGGGATTCATGAAGCGTTTCCTTTCTTTTCTGAGAGCAGACTCAATGAAAGGATTATTGGACTGGTCCAGTAAGACACAGGACAGTGGAGAGGAAAACTGCACGACAGACATATGTCCCATCACCCCCATGTCTAATATGCTCCCATGGCGGTAGATCATTCCTTGCCAATTCACTGCCTTTCTTCCCCGCTCTTGTGGTAGTTCTTAATGCAGCCACCCATAGGAGCAGTTCACGTATGCAAGGCAGCAGGTTCAGGATACCCTCCTCCACTTCCTGAATTCTAATTAAAATCCATGAATCCTAACTTGCTCATAAAAGTTTGGCTCTACACAGTTTAGATCCAAAAATGGAAGGGGCCTATTTCCCAAACCAGTTCAGATGCAGCATGAGTTGGTAAAATTGTGCAAGAACTATTGTTCATCAGAGATTGCTCTTGTCAGATTTCTACCCTTTGGAGCTGAAATCTCACCAGAATTCCCAGTCAGATTGTGGCATTAGAGAACCTGAACCCAAATCCAAGTTCTAGCCCTGGATTAACCAGGACCTGAACTTCAAACCCTAAAATAAATCTACTTTCAATCCCAATCTGCGTACTACATACCCATCTCATCTCTAGTTTCTGAATTAAGCATCTAATGTCTACATTCTCTCTCTGTGGTTTCTACCCCCATGAGACTGGGCAGAACAGAAATGGTCAAGTTAGAGCTGCTAAAAAGAATTGAAACTTTTTCACACAAAAAGTCTCTTTTTTCATCAAAAGTTTTTCATAATTTGAAATGTTTCACCCCACTCTAGTTCAGGCATATTGGTAAGGTACAATAAGTGCCTCCAACTATCTGGGTGTGGTACAACACTTTACCCGTGGCCTGTAGGGAAATCCAGGCCCACCCACTACTCAGAGGTCCACCTCATGGATCCTAAAACAACAGCCATGTACTGCTCAACTCATTCCTTTCTGCTCTTTCCCTGGACCACTTCCCATCAGGCCCTTTTTATTCTAGCCCTATCTCAGGGCCAATGTCCGGAGGGGGCTTCTCTCTGCAGCCCCAGCTGAGTAATTGTCTTGTGATCTTTTGGTCCTTCTGTTTCTGGTCTTGGCTGGAGTCTGGAAGTGCATGAATTGATGATAGTGGGGCTGCCTTATTCAATTCAGTTTATCTTTCACTGAATAGGGGAGATATTGTACAAACCATGGAAAAAGGTGAAGGAGGAAGGAGTCTCGGGAGGCACACATGGTGTAAACGGGCAGAATTTGACTCCATGGATCTCCTTCAGGAGTGGGATGAGCAGGTGAGAAAGGAGAGTCAATGAATCCATAGGCAGCGGAGACTGGGAAGAAATGGCTGCC